>CADEPM010000006.1:2535000-3802500 GCA_902829315.1 Caenorhabditis bovis
AACTGGTCATCTGTACAGAATGCCGCCAAAAAAAGCGCGAGCGCCGTCGAAAGCAACACTCAAAAAGGAAATCCAAAATCAAAGTAATAATAATTTGTTTCCGAATTTTTGCATTAATTTTTCATTCATTTAGTTGGCCATAAAACGGAGCAACTTATCGAGAATCTTGAGGCTTTAAAGATTAGCGAACGACTGAAGGGCATTCAAACAATCAAATCTGTATTACCCGCGGTAATTTGATTTGAATTTTTTTTCTAATTAATTTTTAAATTTTTAGGCTGTTTTAAATTTGAAATTAAAAGATGTTCTACAACACGCGAATTTCGTGGAGTTCCTCGAGGAGGCTTGTAATGGAGTCTCAGGCTTCCCTGATGAGAAAATGGTAATTTAAAAATATATTTATTGTTGTGAATGGACGAATTTCTCTAATTGTTTAAAACCAATCTTATATGATCAAAATTCGGCTCCGGATTCAACTTGATTAGAATGCTAATTTTTAAGAATTTTTAAAAATTGTCGTATTCGTTTAGCTATTTTGGATGTTTCCGAGTTCGGTAATTTTTCAAATCTGTTTTTTAAAATTTGTCCAATTAGAATCGATTGGTTTTGATGTGCCAGAGTTGAGAAATTTGAATTACCCTTATTTAAATTGGTCAATGAAACCCCGATAGTCAAATTTTTCGAATAACCTAAAAGATAATTGTTTTTACGTAAAATTATATATATATTTTCCTTATTATGAATGTTTAAAATCTCGGTAAATTTAATAAGCGAACCTATTGCAACTTTTTAGCAGAAGGCTATAATAAATTGTAAAAGTTTGCGCAATTTCTCAGCGTGTCAGCCGAGATTTTCCATACGAGACCCAAGGCGGCAATTCAAACGTCAAAATAATGACACTCCAAATTTCTTCTCGTCCATGGCAATTTATATAGTTTTTTGGGATTTAAAATGTTTTTTTTTCCAGCCTGAAGCTGAGCACGATGATCCCGCTGAGGCGATGGAGTTAAACGTCGCCGGCAGTCCAGTGAACGACGAGAACATGAGCGCACCGTAAGCTGTTGTTGTTGTTTATTCATTTGTTGATTTGTTTGTTTAAAGAGTCAGCAGGAATGAGCACAGGAGACGATTAAAAACGCCGCTGGGCGTTGAATTGCCAGTGCCTGATGTCATAAGGCCGAAAATTGAAGCCGAATCGTAGGAAAATGGTTGATTTTTTTGTGAAGAATTGCAATTTTGTTTGCAGAATTGGATTCCGATTGCCCAAAGTGAACGAGGAGATTGCGTTTTCCATGGATGGCTCGCCGCTCGTCATCAACGGCGCTGCTGCGACGGCGAAGGCGAATCCGAAACTCGAGCGAATTCGGCCGGTTCTCGAGGCGCAAAATGCTGCCGAATTGTCGCCGACGACACGCGAGCTCGCTGACGCGGTTCATCGTCTAATCGCACGCCAAGAAGCGAAAGCCGGTCTTCTGAAGCCGAAAATTGAGCGCGAGACGGGCGTCTGATGAAAAAAAAAAAAGAAGCGACCCCACGGAGAGGATAAAAAATGAATAAAATCATAAATTAACTACTAAAATTTTGGCAAAAAAAATCAACTAAATTCCTCGAAATCACGCTTCTGTACAATATTCTTTTGATCTCATTCCCAATTTTTCTCTATATTTCTCTCTCTCTCTCTCTTTTTTTGTTTGTTTTTTTTTCGTATTTCTTTTGCTCTCATTTTGACTCGTGTCTTCGATAATGTGGAACTTGTATTATCAAAATAAATGTTTAAATAGAATAATAATAAACAACACGTCGTATAGTTAAACTTTGTCGATAAACAAAACACCCGTGAATGTAAACAATACGAACATTGAGTGCCTATAAAAGGCATGGGTTTTTTTTAATCTTGCAAAAAATAACAATTTCGGCTTTTTTCACAACCCGTTAAATGTCCGCAGCTAGTATTCTTGAATATTACCTTTCTTTCCGGAAATTTGCTATTCTTATCGAGGGAGCCATAATACCTTTTAAAACTTATTTTTTTTACCCCGCTTGGATGCCTTTTAGACTTACGGTGATGCGCCTTTAAAAGTACTGAAATTACGGTATCTCGATCGCTGTGAGACTATAAATATGACTATTCAAACAGTGAGTTGTCCGCAGCACGTTTTTTTTATTATGAGAGAACTACTCTCTGCCTGCGATTGATACGAACTCTTCGAGACTCAAGTAAAGCGAACACATTCCAATAATTTAATTAGAAGTAATAAAAAAAGAAGCGCTAAATCGAGGGCGATGTGTGAATGGAGTGTCGTACTGGTAGTGTAAAAATGACTTTTGGAACTCCGAATTTCTCAACGAAAACCAACCGCAGGTCGACGTTTTCGAATAGATAAAAATGTCATTTACAGTGATGCGCCTTTAAATGAGGGTCTTGCCACTCTTATTTTGACGCTGGGAGACCCGAAACTGAATCCAATCAACCGCCTATTTCTGTCTCTGGTAACTCGAAACCAATCGGATCCGAATTGAAAAAAATGTTTCTAACGGATCAGAGAATATACCAATTGGATTTGAAATAATACAAAAATCGAATCGGATCCGAGGAATTTCGGATCGGATCAGAATTATTTAAACAAATCTGATCTGAACAATTTCCAATCGGATCCGAACAACTAATCTTATCCGACAAATTTCCAATCGGATCGGATTAATTCCGGAACCAAATTTGGTCGGATCCGATTGGTTTTGAGTTACCAGAGATGCTCTAAATTTTATCCAGGTCACGTGAAAATAGACACGTAGAAAAATGTGCAAACAAACAAAAAGTGATTGCACTTGAAAATTGGTCGAATCCTTTACGACGATTCTTGTTTTCTCGTTGGTGGCGCGATTTCACGGACGGGTGCACTTTCACCAATTCGCCGCCAATCGGGGGGGGGTTTGGCGGCGGAGAGACGCGAGCCCACAAAAATCAGCGAGCGAAAGAAATAAGAGATGTGGAAGAAGAGAGTCATCGCGTGTGCGAGTGTGAGTGACTTGCCGGCGGCCGAATTGTTCGTGTTTTTGCCATTGGGATAGAAGAGGGCCGTTTTTTGGTTGGTTTGGTTTTGCCAGCAGTGGGCGCGTCGGCGGCGGCGGCGAAATAGCGCGCCGCGTGCTGAGACCCATCCATCTCACTTCGGCTAGCTGCGGCTTCTGCCGCTGCCGCTGCTGCTGCTGCTGCTCACACACTTGAGCACCAGTCCAGCTATTCTTTCATTCCATCCACCCACCCTCCGCTTTTCTCGTGTTTAGTACAAACCCCATACATGGTTTCATTTTTTCGATGAGGTTTCTACAACGATTTTTCGAGCTTTTCCTTCAGCGCGCCTTTAATTACTGTCTTTTCCTCTTATTTTTATTTAAATTTGTCATTAAAGTTAATGGTATCGTAACGGTCGTCACGAGACCTAACTTTGTTCATGGTATGATCCTTTGACTACCGTACAGTCCAATTTCTTCAATTTTTACCGAAAAAATCGTTCAATCCAATGAAAATAACCACGTTTTGAGCAAATCTTCACTTTTCGAGGTTTTTTCTCGTTGAATGCATTCCCGGAATCTTGAATTTAAATTACTTCCGGAGAAAAATTAAAGTATGCTGCAAAATTGCGTCGCGGTGTACTGCGGACTTCCGCAAAATATTTTTTTTCACTTTTTTTGCCCAAAAAACTTCCTTCCGCTTTATTCATTTTTCCGCGCCGTTTCGTCATTTCATTCTTTTCTATATATATATAATTTTTTTCGCGCTTTCCTGACTCTGCTATACGAAATTGCGCAATAGTAATGGCAAATCAAACAGATAGGCGCGGTCGAGTGAACAGTCGACGCGCAGCAGCAAAAAAACCGATTTAGTGTTTATTTTTTTAATGGTTTGTTATAAAAGACCGACGAGGTTATGATATTTGCAGGCAATGGCCCCGCTCAAGGTCTACGTGGCGAGCGCCACCGCCAATCCGGAGGTAAAATAATTGGAATTAATTTTTTTCTTCGAATTTTCACAAGAATTTCAGACGAAATACCGTGTGCAGCGCACATTGATGATTCTTGATGGTCTTGGCATCCCATTCGATTCCATCGATATCACGAAACCGGAAAAAGCGGAAGAGCGCAAATTCATGAGGGAGAATGCGACGAAGAGCGGTCCAATTCTTCCGCCGCAATTTTTCTACAATGACGAATATTTGGGGGTAAGAAGAAATCGACAAAAATTGTGTGTTGAGCCACTCTATTTGATGAGCTCTTTTTTTGGCGTTTTTGAAAGATGGTTGATTCGGCGGCGAGACATTTTCTCCAATATTGGCGCGCAAATTAAATTTTTCAATTTCAAAGCTTCTTTTTTTTTAGGAATATGCCAAAACCGAATAAAACTGACCTCAGTTCTAGCAAGGATTCAAAATTTGTTAATTTTTTATTTAAATTTGGAATATTAAAAATATTTTAAATTTATTCACAAATTTTCGTAAAATCTACCAACAACGATCACATTTTTTCGCGAATTTTCTTTTTTTTTCAAATTCAAAACCATAAATTTTCAGGATTATGAGGATTTCGACACTGCCGTAGAAACCGACACCATCGTCGATTTCCTTCGTCTTCTTCCGGAAACTTTGGTACATAATTTGTCTCTAATTTGTTTTGGGGGGTGGTTTTTCTTCTTGCAGTGCTAACCCTGATTTCCTTTATTTCACACTAATCTTCCAATTTCTAACAGGGTAACCGAATTCGTGTGGTTGATGCTAACAAGTGTGTCGAGCGGATGTTCAGTAAACCGAAAACCGGTAGGTCGACTAACGCCACTGAAAAAAAAAAACAGCAGCGACGAATAAATGGTTAATTTTTGAATTTTTGGATCGACATATTTTAGGCGTCAAATGCCGACACTAATGAGAATGGGAAAAACGAAGAGGAGACGGCCGTAGAAGCGACGACGACAGCGAAGACGGGTAGCAGCGATGAGCAACTCGGCGAGGATGAGGAATGGGATGAGGATGAGGAGGAAGACGAGGAGGAGGAGAAGGCGCCGGAACCTGATCCAGGACCTTCCGACAACAAAGAGGAGAAGGTCGAGGATGAAGCTGAGGTGAGATGGGGCATCAAGCTTGTCTAGTTGAAATTTTAGGTTGCCGAAACCGCAACAATCAGCCTTCCGAAACCGGCGAGTCCTGACGAATACGACGTCGATGGGGAAGACGAGGAACTGGAAGGCGAAGACGAGGAATGGGACGAGGATGAGGAGGAAGAGGAAGCATGATGACTCATATTAGCGCGCAATCAATTTTCGGGTACATTCGCTGTTGGATTCTAGTCGCCGCCTATTTTTTTTAAGAATTCAGATTTTTGCCTATTTTTTGTATTGATTCCTGAAATGCTTCAAATTTATTTTTTGCATTCAATTATGATTTTCTTTCACTTTTTTAGGCCAAGCTTTCTATTACCATCGCAAAAAAAAAACAGAGCGGCGCTTTGAATAATTGTGGACCATCGTATTTGGCGGTGATTCAAATTTGAACACTGTAACGTCGGGTAACCTGCGAATCAAACTCACCTTAAATCGAAGCAGGGCGTTCGTTTTTTTTTGCGATAGTAATACATTAATGTCTCCTCTTTTTACGATAAATGCTGTATTTTAAATTGTGTTCGGTGGAGCGCACTTGCCTCAATTGATCCAAATTTCTCCCTTTTCGGACAATCCTCTCCTGAAAATTTGCTAATTATTTATTATGTCCGCAAACGGGATGCATCAACAAAACAAATTGTAACAAAATGAATACCTAGGACGGAGCTCTAAATAACAGAATTAGTAATATACGAGGAAGACGAAGAAAAAAAAATAGAAATGTCAAATACTGTATGCTTTGGGTGAACATCGTATTATGGAAGTGAATTTGTTTTCTTTTTGTGGAATACTATTTGAAAAAAAAAGTGGAAATTTTAAAGCTATTCGGCGCCGAAATATTTCGTCGAGAAATGATTCGGATAAAGCGAGGTGATGTCTGAAGCGACGACGGTGATTCCCGGAAATTTGTTGGTGATGTTCTTGAGACCTGAAAATTGGTTCATTAAAAAGAAATTGCTCTTTTGGCTGAAAATCGAATGTGAAAATTTGACGCAAAACAGCTGACAATAGGGTTGAATTTTTTGGAACTTTCAATTTTCGAAAATAAAATGTTGATGAATTATGAAAATAAAAAGAAACTAGACAATTCATGTACAAAATTGTCACAAATTCGAAATATTTTCAAAAATTTCGAATTGCCGTGAACGGACAAATCTTATCGGTGCCATAAAACGTAATCGGGGTAGTTTTGTGAAAATTGGACCAAGATTCAAGAAGAAAATTTCAAAAAAGTCTTAAAACGAAGTTTGTTTTGAACAGAACATCGGCAATTTTTATACGTACCTCTTAAAATATTAATATTTTTGTCTGGAGTTCTACAGGCTTAGGAAAGAGCAATAATAATGGTCTTAAATTTCTAGAAAATTGACAAAAAAACTTCAAAAATTAAATATCTTATTAAAAAGGGACTAAAAACTGCTGGAAATCAGCATCATATTAAAAAATTTGGTATTGAAATTCCAGAATTTTTCCAGAGAAGCCTTAATTTTTCAAAATCACAATTTTTGCGTACCGATTGGCGAAATAAACAACGAGACGAGGTAGATGCTACCATCGCGAACGCCGGCATCCTTCAGAACTTCGATCGCCTTGCACACGGTGGTGCCCGAGCCAATAGTTGGGTACAGAAGGAGCACACGGCGAGAGTCGATGTCAGGCAGCAATCGCGCGTACAGTATTTTCTGTTCTTCTCCTGAAATTTGAGCACGTTTTTCACGCGGAAATTTCGCGATGAGCAAAACCGATGAGAATTTTGCCGATTCGAATGCTTCGGCAGCACTGGCGCAACGCGATTTCCATGGCTTCGCCGCTCCGGCACAACGACACTCCGCAATTTCCGCGGCTAAATTGAATTCCTGAACGCGAATTGAGCAAAATTTCTGAATTTGCAGCATGATTTAACAAAAAACTTACCATCATAAGTGAAGCATGTCGGCGTGACAACCTGAATCTCCCTGTATGGCAAATGGTTGAGGCATTCCTCGATGACGAGTCGCATTAGGCGATCCGCGTTGAACACGAAATCCGAATTTGTGGTATTTCTGCAAAAAAAAAACGACGAATTTCACTTAAAAATCGCAAAATTTTAATTACTTGTCTTTTAGAATCGTTTGAAGTTCGACGATTTGTGGGCGTTTCTCGAGAAGCACGAAATTCGTGCCCATATTCTGAAGATCGGCGATCAAACCGTCGACGTCTTCGTCCTCTCGTGATGCCCCGTTGCAGATTATCGACATGTTTCGTTTTTGAATTTAAAGCTGAAAAATTACGAATTTCACGCACGAAAAGCTCGATGGCAAAAAATTGTGCGGTGGAGCGCGTTTGACGCAATCCAAACACCGGAAATTCGAAAATTTACAATTATTTGACGATTTGATGATGAATAAATTGAGATTTTCATAGAAAACGTAATTATAATTATGTTGTGAATTTATTGCTTAGAAAATTTTCAAGTCGAATTTTTTACAAATAAAAAAAAGGCTTTTTAAGGGGGCAACTGAGGCAAGCCGTGGTAGGCAACTAAAAACCAAAACAAATTGAAGGCAAATGCTGTTTTAATGGCACCTTGAAACGGCAATATCAATTTTTTTCAATATTTCATCGACAAATGCCACAAAATTGATAATATTTATTAAAAACGGTCCTGAAAAATTGATGATAGCCAGGAAATATTAAATTTGAAACGCGTGTTTTTTAAACAGAGAATTCAATAAATATCCTATTAAAATTTTGTGAAATCGAGAAAAAAAGCTACGCGGAAATTCGGGCGGAGAAATGATGGTGTGTTTCTGCCATATTTGTGTAATATTTTCCCGACAAAACCGCAAACCATGTTTTTTTTTTACAAGATCTTGCAGCGAGAAATTTTGACAGCCGCTTTTTTTGGGGACAGGACTACCAAAAAATTAATAATTCGTCTGGTTCATAAAAAAAACTATTATTTCGCATCATGAGCCTTTAAAAGATTATCTTACTTCTTACCATTGCAAAAAAAACGAGCGCCTTGCATAATTGTGGACCATTTAAAACGGTGGGAATTCGTTTTAAAACGGTGGGAATTCGAAGACCGTAAATCGAGGTGCTCTTTTCTTTCCGAATGTACTGTTTTCCTTTTCGAATTGCTGAGAGGCTATAAATAAAAATTTGTGCATTTTTTCGTCGTGGTGAATGCACAGTAATTCCAGAAGGATCGCTGTTCGTCTTGAAACAGTTTAACACTATCAGTACGACACTCCATTTAAACATCGCCCTCGATTTAGCGCGTCGCGTTAAACTAGAATTTCAGTTCTTTTTTTTTGACAAAAACCCGCGAAATAAAAAAAATTGTCACTAGTTTTGCTTCAAGTCTCTGGAAGTTCAAAAACCGCTCAATGATTTCAGTGTGGATTCTCGAACAGACATCATTATTTCCCGTCTACCGACTGCATTTGACGGCTCCTGAACAATTGGAAAAAAAAACTGAAATTTTCGCGCTGGAAAAATAGCGAAAAATTCCTCGAATTTGTAAAGCCGGAAATCCAAAAAAAAAACAACAACATATTTTTAGAATGATATGAGGTGTCCTCTTCGAATTGCGCCGCCCGAAAATTCGGCATTCTATTGTTTACCGCTTCAAAATTAACCGGGTCCGCCCTCCTCAACCCTCACCATCTTTAATCCTATTTTCATAAGAAATGCAAATTTTTTTCACGTTCGTTTTTGTGGTCTTTTTCTCGCTCGTCGACACTTTTCTTAAATTTTCGAATTTTGATGAGTTCAAAAAAGAATTTTCGCCGCCGCCGTCGTCGTCGGAATCTTGATAATGAAGAGAAGCGGGACGCACAAAATGAGAGACGTTTGGAAAAATCTAATGATAATTCAATGTTTGCCTCGCCCCGTTGCCCATTTTTTTCCTTCAAATTGTGACTTTCGTCCCCCACTAATTTCATTCTTTGATTTTCACTCCTGGAAACGAAAAAAATTTAACGAGAATTGATGATTTTTCGAAAAAAAATCGACGATTCAAAATTTTTTTTGCTGTCAACGGTTACTGTAGATGACAAGTCCGCAATTGCGGACTTGAACTATTTCATGTCTAAAATTTCATTATTTTTTCTGCAATTAGATTTCCTTTCTTAAATTGAATTTTTATTTATGTTTTTGTGAATTCATTGTACAATTTTAAGCGTTGAAATTTAATTTCATGCGTTTTGTGCGTCACAAATTTCATATCTTCAATTCAATTGCAATTTTCCCAGTGGATTACTGTAGATGATAAAGTCCGCATTTGCGGACATTTTTAGTGTCAAGCTTAAAATCGTGTTGAAATTTTCTAGATGGTTGATTTCAAGATTTTTTCATCATGAGTCATTCATTTTCAATTCAAGTGCAATCATAAAAAAAAGTCGATTTCAAATTCTCAATATTTCGCGCAAACCCAACAAAAAAATTGTTTTTTTGCTCGGTTTGCATCATATATCATTCATCTTCAATTTTCGTGTCCTAAATCAGTTGATTTAGTCGACGGGAAATCGCACATTTCCGTTTTTGAATAATTCAAACTTTTCGGGCGGCGTTTGATTTTATTCGAGATGAAAAAACACGCGAAAAGAAATCGGATTTCATCGCAGATAGCCAAACAAATGAAATATTCATTGCCAAATTTGGGCGATGTGTTGCTCGGTTCATTTCAATCGTCCCCTCATTCGCAACAAGGCGATGTTGCGAGTTAATTATGCTTCTCTCTCTCTCTCTCTCTCGCGGCTTGAATTAGTCGTCAGGTGAAGCCCAATCAAGCTTCTATTTATGATTTTCCAAAGAATCGCCAAGTCGAAAATCACTCTCTCTTTTTTTTTTCGCTAGACGCCTTTGCCAAACCCTCTAAAGTTTATTGACACTTTCTAAAACTTATTAAGAATCGATGAACTTAAAAAAATTTTTTTTTAATCTTATAAGATATTCCAAAATTTATTGAGCAAATTTTTCTAAATCATCTCAATAATAATAAATTCTAACATCTTTTAATAATTTCTCTAAAGTTGATCGAGAAAAATCAAAAATATTATAGAGAGACGTTAGTTTTTCTCAATGAATCTCAAAATATTTTATTCGATTTACCTGAGCTCATTTAATCGGAATTGCGAAAAAAGAAAATCGCCTTCAAAAAAAAATTTCAGCGCGCAATTTTTTTTCGAATTTCCGTTAACACACGCAAAACAAAAAATTCAACATCCAACAAAAAAGAATGAGTGTCGAATAATGCGAAATGGTGTCATTTCGCGTGCGATCGATCATATCCAAAATCTTGCCGGCGCTCTTTTGACATCGTGTTCGGCTAACCGATTTTTGGGCATTCGAATTTCACACGGTGAGTTCAGCTTTATCAAGTGAGCCAGAGAGCAAGAGAGCAAATGATTTTGAGCAATAATCATTCAATTCACGCGCTTTTTAAGAGCGCACTCATCGCAAAAAAAATATTTTTGCCAAAACAACTACCGTAATCCGGAAGTGAGTTTTCCGGGCGGGACCATTGCGATCGCGAAACAGAAGACTATGGAACTATTCGCTCCAATTTTTGTCCGCAGCACTGATGATATAGCAACTCTACATGAGTTTCAGTTTAATGCGAATTTTGCTTTCGTCTTACTCAATCGATTAATAAGAGTCGTGCTGCGGACAACCTTGCAGGTCAGATGTTTAGCGAAATATTAATATCGCCCCTTTTCTTCTTGACGTGTTGGGTCCCACCACGCGCTTTAAGCATTATCAACAACATTGAGTGTTGAAGGGACCCCTACAAAATGCTTAAAGGCGCATCCCAACGGGTCTCGTCACGAGATGTTTGGTTGTTGTTGTTGTTTTGCGCGAAATCATGCCCACACATTTTTTTTCGAAAAAAAAATTTTTCGACTAGATAAAAATAATCGCGAATTTGTCAATTTCCGGATGTTTCCGAAAAAAGTGTCGTCGATACGAGACCGAAAAATTCGATTTTTCGTATTTTTTTCGACATCGTTTCCAAATTTTCGCGGCTCACTCCAGAATCGAACCCGATTGTCAATGGAGCGCAATTGCAACCCATCCATTTCATTATTTGACCGATATGCAGAATCCGCCAAAAATGCTTATATCTCTTGGCATAATATCAAATTACCCTTAAAAAATCAAAATTTCTGTTTGGTCATAGGAATAAGTTGCAATTGCGCTCTATTGACAATCGAGTTCTACTCCTGAGAACCACCGAAATTGTCCTTGCATTTCTAGATCGACGCGATGCGCCTTTAAATACCGTAATTCGATGAGCGCTTATTTTGTTCATTTTTCAGCGAAACCGACGTGTTTTCTCGTTTTTCTCCTGTTCGCCTCAAATGCGACATGAATAGCTCACACATTATTAAATTTTTTTCTCGCGCGACCCTCATTTCCAATTTTTATTCATATTTTTTCGGGTCTCGACGCGCGAAATCCAAAAAAAAATGAGAGGCCGACATTTTTGAAAACAAAAATTTCTCTAACCCCCCAGGACCCTATTCGATTTTAGCGAGAGCACTTTCAGCAGAAAAAAAAACGAAGAATCTAGAAAATCGCTTCGAGACCCTTACATTAAAATTGGACCCCGAACAACAACAAAAAAAAGAAACGACTGACAGACATATAATTTGCACTTAATGAGGCTCGCATTTCATTAGCGATTCACTCAAAACCAATTCACATTCAACGACGATCAATTTTCCAGAATGCAATAATGAGTGAGTCGGTCGATTCGCCGGACGCCGACGACTACATCGTCGGTCTGAACGTCTCGTCGGATTACGAGTATGAGGCGATCATCGCCTCGGTGTTGTGGCCGAGCACCGTCGAGAAATGGTGAGTCGAGTTGTTCTCTTTTTTTTCTCGGCATCACACACACACAAACATCGATTAATTGGTCGAATCTCTCTGAAAATGTGCAAAAAAAAAATAATGGCCGTGGCCGAAGATTACGCGGCCACACTCATTTTTGTCGAATTATCAATCATCAGCAAATAATTTTTCCTATATCCAAAACCATTCAAAAGCCTTTCAATTTCAATTTTTTCCCATTTAAAACCGACCGCGACGCATACGCAACGCGGGGAACAATACATTTTGAAATAAATTTAGAAAACTTGTGCTTCATCCCCCCTTTGAGCGATTCGACCTCATCCGAAGGACCATAACCCAAATATGGGCACTGCATGATTACAATTGAGTCGAATACGGACTTTCTACATTTCTCCAAAAAATATTGGTGCCATTAAAAAATGGTTAATGATTTTTAAAATGGTCCCAAGACAATATTTGTCAAGATGTTTCCTTGAGTTCTATAAATGTGTTTTTTTTTCAAAAATCAATATAATTCTATAGCGACAAGATTAAATTTAAGGGACCACAAAAATCAAATTTTGAGATTTTCATTCTGCTCAGGTTCGTGTTCATTCTCGGCGTCATGATGATCGTCGGCGTGTTCGGCAATCTACTCGTCGTCTCCGCAGTGGCAACGAATCGCACTATGGTAATTTTTGTTTGTTTTTTTGAGGCGGGCCTTCAGGGACCATCGATGTCGTCGTCGTTTTTGCAGAGGAACCCGCTGAACCTAGTGCTGATGAATCTCGCCGTCGCCGACCTTCTGATTCTCGTCTTCTGCCTTCCGTTGACCGTCATCAACGACGTCACCAAGACATTCTGGTTTTCAACGGTCTTCTGCAAATCGGTGCTCTTCATTCAGGTGTGTTGTTGCCATGCGTCTGCGGACAACGTTCGAGGTTTCAGAACACGTCCGTCTACGTGAGCATCATGAGTCTCGTGTTCATCACATTCGAACGATGGCGTGCGATCACGTATCCGCTGAAGCCGGCGCTCCTCAAAACGCGTCGAGCGATTCCGGCGTTGTGGCTCGCCGCGATGCTCTTCTCGTCGCCGGAGCCGTTCACACTCCAACTCCTGCCCGCCGTGTTCGCGCGGCCCAATTTCACGACGACAGTGAGCTCAGCGGCCTTCCCAATTGAGACAATGATTGTTGATTTCAGTGGGGCACCCAATGCAAAGAGACGTGGTCGCACACGTTCCAGCGCAACTATCAACTGGCTCAGGCGCTCTTCTCCTACCTACTGCCGCTCATTGTCATCTCGCTGCTGTGCGTTCACATGGTCTGGACGCTACGCAAATCATCCACCGCACTATCGTAGCGAGCAATTTCGATGGTCCCGCGAACTCATCGAACAATTTGCAGGGTGACGAATCGCCAGCCGAACAGTCGAAAGAAGGCCGTCCGAATGTTGGGCGCCGTCGTCTTCATGTTCGCGCTGTCGAGCCTTCCAGTCCATTTGTACAACATTGCGCTGTAAGTCGTCGTCGATGGCACCTCGATAGACCCCATCCCATCCCATTTCCAGCTCCTACAATTTGCTGCAAGCGAGCGCCACCGAGGAGATCGACGTGAATCTGATAGCGATTCGAAAGCTTCTCCCTCGCGTCTTCTCCTACTCGTCGTCGTGTCTCAATCCGATTCTCTACAGTTTTCTCAGCGGTATGTATCAAAATGAAATTTATCGAAAAAAAATGTCTTCGAAATTATGCTCAAAAATATTCAAATTTTTTCAATTCTCAATTAAAAAAAAATTTCTACAGTAACTTTTCTATCGGTGCAATGTGTCGTGGGATGCTGTGCATTGGTACGCAACAGGGTTGCACATCTTTGAAGATCCTTCCAAAACGGTTTTTATTTTTTACCAGCATGATAAAATTAAAAAATAGTATTCAAAATAGAGCGAATGAATTCGAATATTTGAATTGCCGCCTTAGGTCTCGCATGGAAAAATCCCTAAACGCTGTTTTTGCGCATAATTTGAGGAAGAACAATGTTTTAGCAAGTTAACCGCCCTTGGTTTTGTTGCAAAGTTTCAATTAGGAGCCTATTGATCGGGGGACCTTTTAAATTGCAGCCCGTAAATTTCAAATCTTCAAACTCATCGGTACGCAAAAATATTCTTCGCAGGTTTTTTGGATTTCACCTAATAAATTTAATTATTTTTTCATTTATTTAATGTGTTTTTGTAAGAAATTGGTGAAGCATTCCATGAAAAAACTCATAATGGCGGACGTGAAATGCGGCATGGCCGTGGTAATTCGCGGCCACGGCCACCCAAATAGAAGCCTTAATTTTTTTTTCCAAACATTTAATTTCTGCTATAAATACATATTTCATGTCAAATTTATAACAAGAGGAGAAAAAAAACAAAACAACAAAAAAAAAGAAAAAAATAATCGGCGCATATATACACGTTTGGAACGGTTTGGGTAAATGAGACCAATATAGTGAGAAATCGATAAGAATGTGGTGTGGAGGATAGATTCACGAGTTTCGTTGCGAGACCCCGTCGTAAATCGACACCCGAGAGCTCGCAGAAAAAAATAATGTAAAATTTGTGTTATTTCGAACAAAATGCGTGTGTGTTTTTTTCTTGAAATTGCAAGCTTTGAGCTTAGGCCACGCCCATTAATAATAATAAAAATAATAATGTCTAGCTGAAACAAATCGATAATGTATTTACAGGACGGTTTCGCGAGGAGTTCGGCCGCGTCGTGTGCTGTGTGGTGCGCAACGAGAAGCGCGGACGCGACGAGCTCCGTCGGCGACAAGTCTCGCTTCACGCGTTCTCGCTTCGCGCGCGCACCAACAGCGTGACGAACGGCGCGCACGAGACGACGCTCATATTGGCGAGCCGGCGGCCGACGATGCACTAGAATCGCGAACGCACAAATTGAGCGGACGATCGGCGACGGGTCGCTCGAGTAGATTGGCGATCGATTGATGGCGTTCGATGAACGACGATTTGTGGCTGCTCGACGGCGGCGGTGTGACGATCGACGGCGGCACGAACGGCGTCGGCTCCGACGACGACGTCGCCGATGGATAGACCTTCTCATTGTGCCATTGGCGCAACGAGCGAATGTCGGCGAGGAGGTGTGGGGCGGCGGCGAGCGAGGCGGCGCCGCCGACGCGCGCCAACACGTGCCATAGGCGTTCGGCGAGCAGGCTGCTCAGCGAGCTCTCATCGATGTAGTCCGATTGGCAGATGGCGATCGCGATGAGCCACGGGATCGCCGACGGGCTCATTTGGCGCACGCGGGCGATGATCGAGGCGAACGCGGCGGCGACGAGCGGCGACGAGTCGGGCGCGTTGAACGCCGGATTGCACGACGAGCAGATGAGCATCACGTCGAACACGCTGTTCTGCAAACACAACAATTATTTTTTTGCAATTTTTCCATCGGGTTTTCTCGTTTTTTTTGTTGCCACCCAAAATTGTGCATTCGATTTTGACGCACAATTGCACACATTTTCGAGTTTCTTGTTTGTACAATTCTGTGATTCACAAATTCGCCAATGTGATATACGGTACCTGTAACAAATAAATGCGTTGATTTTGCGGAATCGAGAGGAACGCCGGCACGGTGTTGGCGAAATCGATGGCCGCCTTCAGCGGGATGATGAGAAAGCTGGTCGAAATCGGGCACGGCTCGCCGATCGTCAACAGCGAGCACTTCTCGATCTGAACCCGACGCTTAGCCTCCGAAACATTCATCGCAATCAGAAATTACCGTGGCTTGAAGATTGCCGAACGCTTGATTGACCTTGGCGACCGTCTCGTTGATGTTCTCGTATTGGACGGCGATTTGGTCCCGCTGCGATTGCACATTCGTTTTTTGCATCTCCTCGAACATTCGCGCCTTTTCGCGCTTCGGGACCCGTCCGAATCGGACAGCTGGCAAAATGGAATGTGAAGAAATTCAAATTGCGCGCGCGCGCGCGATTTGCGCGCACTTCGAACAAAGAGGTGTGTAATTAGGCGAACGCGTCGGCAGATGCGCCATGAATCAATTGGTGTACACCCAATGCCAACAAATCACCCATCAGACCGCCATGGGTGAAACACACGGGTGGGGAGATTTGTTTTTTCAGCTTACCATCTCTCGACATTCCGACGGCGAGACACTTCTTCAGGCGACAGTGTTGGCATCGATTGCGATTGTTTCGCAGTATCAGGCATTCTTCGGTCTTGGCGCACGCGCGATAGCTGATTTTTTGCTGAATTGAGCGTCGAAAGAAGCCCTGAACAATTATCGACAATCAACGTTTCTTTTTGTTTCTTTTTTTTTTGGTGTTTTTGGCTCGGGCGACTACCTTGCAGCCTTCGCACGCGAACACACCGTAGTGGAATCCGCTGGCGCGATCCGAGCACACTTGGCACAAAAGTGTGCCGTTGTTGTTCGACGTCGAGCAGTTCTCGTCTTTGCCGCCTACAAATCATAGAGTGTGGCGAAACCCGTAAAGTGTCGGATGGTGGGCGAGGAGTACATGAGGTTTTGATGGATGACCGCGAGACGCGCGTGTGGGCGCGCAAAACCCGCGAGGTGTCGGGACATAATTTTTTTGATATTGTTTGATAGGCGATTCCGGGCGTTTTATGTGTGTGATGAACAGACCCGGAAAATGTCCGAAGATGAAATTTTTCTTTGTTAAAATTCGAAAAAAATAAGGATTCGCTCCCCGTTTTGAAAACCCTGGCCCATCATTTATCAAACATTGACGACCAATTTTTATCGCTACTGTTTACTAGTATATTTTTGTTTTCTGCGAAATGTGGGGCGCCGATCGCTCGCTGTCGCGTTGTTGCGTTATTTCCGAAATTCAGGTCGCGTGACGTTTTTTTGCCCGATTTCACCTTGAGTCATCGGCGCCAAATTCAAAAAAGTGAAGAAAAGAACCAGAATCTTTGGTGGTGAGAAAAACAAAACTGTGCTCACCTTCGGAAGTCCACGATTCGCTGAACTGATCATCGGAAGTGGAGACGACGAGCGATTGAATTGTGGATTTGTAGAACTCGTCGACGGGATTGACGGCACGTTGGCGCGGCGCGATCGGCCGAAACGCCGATGACGCCGACGGCGAGAACATCGCACGGGATTGCGATGGTGGCGGCGGTGGTGGTGGTGGTGGAGAAGCGAGGCTCGATGGCGACGAGTTCACACTCCCAAGGTTGGGTGGTCCGAGGAGAATCGAGAGCGGCATCTCGACGGGTCTCGACGCGATCAGCATCGGCGGTGTGGTGGCGTAGGTAAGCAGCCCGTTGGCAAGCATGCTCTGAATAAATGAAAGTGTGAATCAGCAGCTGCGGGAGATGAGAGGAAGAAGAAAAAGGTCGGGGAAGGGGGGGGGCTGGAGGGTAGTGGGTTGGACTAGTGGTAGCAAAAAAAAATGCGATCACACAAAAAAGAAGTGGGCGGAGACTGCCAAGGCCACACAAACACACACAGAGAGAGAGAGAGAAAGAAGTGGACGATCGAATGCGGGGCGGGCGGCCCGCTTGCGCCCCACAGCGGGCGCGCGAGATGAGCGATTTGGGGGAGAGGCGAAATGACGACGAATCGAGGACAAATGCCAAAATCGAAAACACAAAATCGAGGCGATATCGGACCCCCCCTTCGACGCTCCGCCCACCTATTAGACCACCCACAAAATTTTGATTGGACCCAAAATTCGAACAAGAACAATGCGATCACGTGGAACACCAAAACAAGCGGAGCGGGGGGGGGGGTCCGAATTATGGATATTTTGTGGCAGACTATGGATGATGATGGGAAAAGTGAAAGTGCGACGACGATGGATTGTCGTTTTGATGTTTTGTAGATCGGTTTTTGTTGTGCGCGAAAAATGCGCTAGTCAATGTCGTCCTGGCGCGAAAATTGTGCAGTTTTTCATGATTTTTAATGTTGAAATTTTTAATAAAAAACTTTTTTTATTTAAAAAATCGAAAAATTGACTCAAATTGAAATTGTGCCAAAATATGCAAAAAATTGTTTTTATTGCATAAAGGGTGACAAAAAATTTTTTCTGCATTGAAATTGAGTCTATTTAATTTTAGCTTCGATTTTCTCTACATAACGCCCAACTAAAAATTTTCAGATCAAAACACGCCAACCGCGCATTCACTGACGCAAAACTTGTGCACTTTGGAATTGCTGACGCATTTCTCGTGCATTTTTAAAACGAAAAATCGATGGCAATGAGCCAATTATAATCGAAAACCGACAGCAGCACCACAAAAAAAACGTCTCCAATTCATAATGGCCCAATTTTCGTGGAGAAACGTGACCTTTTTTGGAGGTCGTCACCACTAATTTTGACGATGATCACGCGAGGCGAATGGTTCGAAACCACGGGCGGTGCGGTGATCGACCTCGAATTTAATATGAGCGAAAACCGGACGACAACATTTGCCGGTGAAAAAAACAACAATTGATGGCGCCAATGAGGCTAAGGCGTCCCGCCAAACAGAAAATTGGAGACGGTGCACCGAAAACGCGCCAGCGAATGTTTCGCTGACACGAAAGATGCGCTCAACGAAAGTTTCAAGAAAAAAACTATTTTCAAAAAAAATTTTGGCGGCACACAATTTGACGAATGCCATCTGCGGACAATTGGCAGACAATTTAAAGGCGCACACGCCCAAACATCAGACACACGACATCGTGGCGTCTGAATAAGCGTTCTGGGAAAAGAAAAACGGGCGGCGAACACCAGTCAGATTCCCACACAAAACTACGAAAATGGCAAAAAAAAAGCAAAAATTTGGGCGATTTTAAAGGAGCACCACGCCATGTGTGAACGAGACCTGAAGATCTCGAATCATGCTCCTTTAATTTCATATCTTTCAATTCGAAAATCTCCAACGGGCTGGAGCATCGCTGTGGGACCCAAACTGCTAAGAGGGTAGGCTAGTGTATTGCTTTGTTTCGCTTCAGGACCCAAAGACTACGGTAGGACGCGGTGGAAAGATTTTGGGCGATTTTAAAGGAGCACCACACCACGTGTGAACGAGACCTCAAGATCTCGAATCATGCTCCTTTAATTTCATTTTTTTTCTCGCGACCCAAACTACTGGGGCGTGATTACTATATCGCATTGTTCCGCTTCAGGACCCAAAGACTACGGTAGCACCAGATGGAAATTTTTGGGTAATTTTAAAGGAGCACCAACACCACGTGTTTTTTTTGGCCGCGACGAGACCACAACTTTTAATGCTCTTGTTCAATTTTTGAAAATCTCCAATGGGTGGGCGCATCGTTGTGGGACCACTGGTGGGTGATTACTGTATAGCTTTGTTCCGCTTCAAGACCCAAAAACTCCGGTAGCACCCAAAACTATTGATTCTATAAATACTCTAGTAGAATCTAGAGTCGCTATGGGACCCTGGCTTCGAATTCTCATTGAATCCGCTTCAGGACCCAAAGGCAGTACGGTAGCAGTAGTTGGTAGCTCTTCGTTGGCCGTCGATAGAATGAGTCATGCGTCGACGCTTCGCGAACATCCAACTCATCTGTTTTCGAACCCGGGGGGGGGGTTGTTGATTTCGGTACGAAAAAAAGAAAACAAAAACAAAATTCGTCGTCTTCATCGCGAAAAAAAATTGGGTCAAGGTGTGTTTACCGGGCATTCGGACGGCCGTCGACGCGAAGTTATACTCGACGAAAATTTCGAAAAAAATAATAGAAACGAGAGACGAAGAGACGACGAGGTCCCCGTCGATCATGGTCTTTGTCGATTTCTCGTTTGGCCGTCGGCGACGACGACGACAACGCTGGTCGTCAAATGTGTCACGAGGACGTTTGGAATCGTGCCAACCGAAATATCGAGAACACCCACATCCGCTCTCAAATCGTTCCGTGTTCCATCTGCGGACAACGTTCGAGGACACTCTATGAAAATAAAAAGAAAAAAATTTTGGTTGAGCAATGGAAAAAAAATAGTAAAAGTTCATACACACGTACGCAGAATTGCACACATTTTCAAAATTTTTTTTCATTACATCGCCCAAAAAAAATTGATTTATTCGTCTCAATGAAATATTTTAATCTATAATTTATGCAAAAAACAATTTTCGCTTCGAGACCCGTGCTGAATACGCAAGTGAGATCGGCGCGCGGTGAGAATCTGCGGATTCCTCCTCTAAAGTGATTGTGCTTCTCCCTCGCTTCGAGACCCATTTTAAACGCGCATGCGGTTTGAAGATCTTTTTTGAAAGTTCACATTAATCTGGATCCCAGCTCTAGCGTCAATCTCGTGAATCGACATGGGAAAAGATTGGTTGGAAAATGTCCGCAGCTGATTGTCGCATAAACCACATTAGACTTGTTGGGCTGTTGATAATTTCCCTCATCGTGTTCCCATCAATTTGAAATTTCGCGGCGAGAAGAAGAATATAAAAATTTGAAGACATCAATTTAAAATATTGAATACTAAATAGTTGGGGTCTCGTCACGAAGATTTGAATGACATTGAAAACAATACCTCAGATTTATGACATTCGCAACAAAAAACCGTTTTTTGATTTTCAGCTGATTTTTGATTCGCAGGTTATTCAGGCTACGGTAATTCTGAATTCCCACAGTTTCAATTCAAAATTTGAGAATTCTTTAAAAAAAAGCGCGATATTTCAAATGTCTCAAAATTCCGTTTGGAAATTGTCCGCAGCTGATATTCAATATACGAAAAGAACCAATCGCAGATTGTTGTGACGAATTGAATCATTTTCCTTTTGTGGTACCGAAATGTGGCTATCCTGTTCGTCGAATCACTGAGATATTTGCACGTTGAAAGGTTCAGCTGAAATTCTCGAATCACAGTACTCATGGATTACGGTAACCAATTTGGTTGGTTGGGGGGAGGGGGGAGTCCGAAAAGAGTGGGGCCAGGTCATTTTGAGGTTTTAAGAGGCTCAGAAAATTTCTGGAGCAAATTTTCAGCATGATCTCAGTGAGCATAACCAATTGCGATTTGATTTCGCTGCGAGACCCCCCATCCGCAATACGTGCCGAATTCCATCAATATCGGCTCTTTTTTTTTCTTTGTGAAACTGTTGTCCTACTTTATCACAACAAGGTCATCTCGTCTGCGATCCCCCTCCCTTCTTTTTAGCAGAAAAGTGCAAAACGGGCCGCCGTCGACTTTCTCTCGTTCGCTCGAAATTCGAACCGTCTTGGGTGGTATCGCGCTGAAATCTGTTTGACGGCGGAGCGGCGACGGCAGAAAAATATCGAATCCGCGATAACGACGGCTATTTGCGAAATTCTAGGTCGCTGCGAGACCCAGCTCTCATCATGCGCCTTTTCTTTTTTTTTTTCAAATCGAATGACCTCAACCCATTTCAGACTGGTTAAACTCGTTCGACGAAAATGTTTTACACGCTGATTACGCTATTGAATTCGATTTTTTTTGGAAGGATGGGGGAATTTGAAATTGGTGCAAACACCGAGGACACAAATTGCGGACATTTCTTATCACTGACACCTTGAACGGTGTAATGTAAAACTGACCAATATTTTATTATGAAAAAAGACTTTGCGGTCTCAAAGCGTAAAAATATTGATTTCTGTTTCAAACAATCTACAAAAAAAATTCTAAAATTAATATTAGTACCTTAAAATGCTTTCAGATGTATTCATATTTGGTTTTTAAAATTCCAAAAAAAAAATTCTTTTAAATCAATTCAGTTCAATTTAATGCTCTTGAGTACTGTAATGCGTAAAAGTGTGCAAACACCGCGACGCAAATCTCGCAGAATCTCGCCAATTCTCATTTCTCGTTCGAGATTCTGCGTTTTTCGGGAATTTTCTCAAATTTCGAGTTTGATTTGTATAATTAATAATTTTTCTCGAAGAAAACCGGTGTCATCATTCACATCTTTTTGGAATTCCGCCAAAAATCAACAAATTTTTTCATTTAAATCCCAAAATTCGTGACTCCAATTAATTGAATTCCGTGTAAGTCTTCCGTTCTCAATAATTCTATGATAACATCTTTCAATTTCAGATAAATTCCAGTTCGAATATCATCGAAATACGCTTCCCCATACTTTGACATACTTTTATGTAGTTGCAATCATTTTTTTCTCTCTCTCTCTCTCCCTTCGTCCCCAAATCGAAAGCATTGCAGAATGGCGAACAAGTGGAGAAGAGATTGCGCAATTCGTCGCCGTTCTGTTTTTTTGGTTCGATTCATTCGAATACAGTTTCGGCAACCATTTTCGCTTGGCGGTCACGCGGACGAGATATTATTGGAATTCAACAGACGATTTAGCCGCCGATGCTGCTGGCGAAGACGGTTGGCCGGTCGGTCAGGCCCACACACAGCATTCTCATTCATTCGCAAATGAAGGTCACCAGAACACTTCGATTTTTCAACCCCCTTCTCTTCTTCTTTTTCTTCCTTCTCCTTCAAAATCATTGCTATTCAATTTTTCAATGAGGATCGTCGTCGTCTTCTTATTTTGGGGGTCGAAATCGAAACTCAAGAATTTTAAACATCTGCCGAATCGGAAGTTGGTTGCGATTTGAGAATAACTACCGTTGCCTAGATTTCGCAGCGAGACCATTCGACGGATACTGTAGACTTGAGCCAATCCTAGCGGAATGTGACGAAAAAAAACTTCTAGAATAATTCGTCCAGAGGTCGAATGTTCCCGATGAGACCCGCCTTAAAGGAACACAATTTGAAGTCACTCTCCGGAATCCCTTTACTACACCTCTCGGCAAGATGTGCTCTGGGAAAATGCGAAAGCAATGATAACAATCCAAATTTTTATGAATTCCCAAAAAATGGGAGGATGATTATCTCAAAATCATAACCAAATTCAGACAAAAATAAATTTTAAAAGGATTGAAACTCTCCCCAAAAAAAAAATGATTCCATATAAAGCTCGGTGGGTAGAAATGGGGGGGCGGGGAAGGGGTCAGAATTGTTCAAAAAACATCATATCATCTAAAAATAAAGCGTAATGTTGAAAAGAAATAAACACGGCTGACAATGTCGGCGCTGTAAAATATAGAACATGAAGCAAAACAATTGATTTTAAAAAATCGAGATGAAAAAATCAATAATTATTACTGTAAATAATCGAGTTTTGCCACGAGAATCGCTTAACATCATTCTTGCGAATGCGATGATAATGCGGAGCGCATTTGTCGACGATTTTCGCGAAATCGTGCTCCGATTTGTAGCCGAGAACGAGACGACTTTTTGTCGAATTGAAAAATGTCCAATGATGGAAATAAAGGTAAAGGAACGATGGACTTGGAAGCTGAATAACAAAATTCTTCTTTTTTTTTTAATTAAAATTTCATTTTTTTTTAGCTACAGTATTTTGGTCTCGAGGTGAAAATAAAATATTCTCAATTATTGTCTGCTTCTGAAAAAATCGGCCAATTTTTCTCGCTGTGAACTTTTAACCAATTTTTCATTTAATCAAGTCTAGCGGTTAATTTTCTCTCAAATCTGCGGTAACATTAATACATTCGGATACGGCAATTAAAGGCACACGTAGGGTTTGGAAAAAATTTTCCCGCGAGATTGAACTCGCTAATTAAACGTCGCCCATTTTTTTTTGGAAAAAGGAAACTGACTATTCTTGTCGCGAAAAGTTTCCGGCCACTTTTCGCGCCAAATTTCAAATGTTTGATCAGCAACGGTTTTTTTCAAATAAAAAAATCAAAATATTATAAAATATTGAAAATCGTCAAAAAACAATGCGTTTTGCTTACCTTTTTCGCAAACGAAAACGGTCCAAAAATTTGAACAGCAAACAGCACCAACGCGGCGAACATTAGATAAATATAATAAATCGGAATGAACGCGTAGCCTCCTTTGGCGATCATACGAGTTTCAGACTGAAAAATATTCAACCGGAAGAAATCGAGACGCAAGAAAAAAAAATAAACTACCGCAAGAAGTTTGCCAAACGTTTGGTAGACCGTATTTTTCGGCGTCTCATCATTCAGAAGGAATATCTGCGAAAAAAAAACGAGAACATTGATTGTTTGAGTAATCGAAACCTCCGAAATATTTTCCGAGTCCGACTGAAAACATCTCGAATTCTCAAAAACGATCGTCTCGCTTCCCGTGTTGCACATCAATCCGGCTTCTTCGTCTTCCGAATTCTCATTTATCAATTCGTCCGAGTCGAACACGTCGAGATCGCCGCCGTCTTGATAATCTTTGATTTTCGCCTCATGCTCGCTGGCATAGCTTGTGCGGACCGTATTATGTCGAGCTTTATAGCCCTCAAGGTCCTCCTCTTCTTCTTTCTGCAAAAATAAAGCATGGGTTGGCCTTAGCAAGAACGGAAAAAAATAGGGGAATGTACCTTTAACGCATTCTGAAATTTTCAGCGTAAATCAAAAAAATTTTTTTTAATTTTTTTAAATCAAACAATCTTTAAATTTCTATTTATCAAAACCAACAGATTCAAATGGATTTTAAATAATTCAAAATTTGGTAGAAAATCAAGACCATATTGAAAAGTACTATGCAAAATTCATCGCTACTAAAATTGAATTCTTGAAGTTAATGGGAAATTTCTGATCAATTTTCTTCTACGAAATTAAAAAAAAGACGCGCTGCGGTCGCGGCGCGGTTCGAAAAGGGAGAAGCATTGAGACCGCGCGATTGAAAATGCGGGCTACTGGAAACAAATTTAAAAAAACCAACTATAGAGGTCAACACGGGCTTCATGGCAATTTCGGGCTCTTGCGATTCCACAAGTCTCAACGAATTATCCGCGGATGAGATCAAATCGCTAAGCTCGTCGCCAAAAGAGCCATTCAAATCGAAACGCGTCGATCGCGACAACAACAGACAAGCGGCTTGCCAGACGGCTGTAGACAGATTGCCAGCATACGCCAACTGCATATGCCCATCGCCATCGCCGATTTGCGGCACCTTCTTGTCGCCGGAGAAGTAGATGAGATCGGTGAGAATTGAGCAATCATCGCCTTCGCCATATGTCGGCACACAACGGCTGAAAATTGAGGAGCGAAACTTGGAAATTTTCTAACCAAAAAAATCGGATTACATTATATAATGATCGATATTTGATTTAATAACGAGTTGTTCTGCTTCATATTTTGACTCGCAGTATTCCTGAAATTTTTGTCAAAAATTCTTCGCAATTTCTTTAAAAAAAGATTGTTCTACGGGAAATGGCCATTGTGAGCGATAAATTGTCGGATCACGCTCAGCTTCGTACACATTCGGCCAGCGGTTAGAGCATTGTAGAAAAGTTGACGATAAATGAATCAGTGGTGATTGCAAATGGAACAGAATCGAGCGGACAACTGCAATTAATTAATTAATTAATCAGCTGGTAATTAGTTCTCCCACTTTCAACATTATGCTTTGACAGCGTTTTCACATCAGGAACTAGCGAAAAATCCGTGCATTCATGCAAATTGATTACCTGCAATTAAAAACTAATCAATTTATTTATTCCATATTTTAATTACAATATCAGCGCCGAGCATTGAATTCGGCAAATTTTTAACGCCATAAAATCTCAAGCATGGTGCAATATCCGAGAATTCTGCAAATTTTCGAAATTAATGTTTTTTTCCAAAGATTTCTATTATCTACCCGGATATTCAACATTCTCGTGAGTCCATAGTGTTAGTTGAACGGTTTGGTGTTCGAGATTGACATATTTCACAAAGTGGCGAGCTAGAAGTGTATCTCCAAGTACAGTCACTCTCATTTTTTCAAACAAAAACTGAAAAAAAAATTAGTTTAGCTTTTATTTTAATGGTAATTTAATAACGAAACGTAACAAAAACTGTGTGTATTAGACAATAATAACCTAGAAACTAAATTCGCGGTAAAAATTGGATCAAAAATAAGAAATTTTGCTAAAAAAATTCGAAATTAACAGCTTGTTTTCAAAAATTGCAAATACAGTAACACTTTCGTTTTAAGGCCCTATTCAAATTTCATTGTGCGCCTATAAAAATACGGTACAGAACGTTTCCGATTTCCTAAATGTTTCCAATGCTCTGTAATTTGAAACCGTTTTCGAGTTTTCAGATAATAAAAAAGAAATTACGAATTTTCGGTAGCCAAAGACGAACCATCATAGCGATAAAAAGAATCAATGGGGAGTTCCATATTTCAAACTTTGCGCGTCATCTTCCACGTATTCCGCAAACATCTGACGCAAAAGCGAACCTTTTCAAAAGAATTTTTTTCAATCCTTTTTTTCTCTTTTTCAAAAAAAACAAACAACAATAAACTATTTATAGACAAGAGCATGCATTACATTTGATATTCTACGAAATATTGATAATAATAATAAATAGAAATAAGTTAAGGACCCGAAATCGTGCATTTTTCTATAAAGTATTCAATAATTGCGAAAAAAAATTCAAAAAAAAAAGATGAAAATTCCCGTAGTCTCAAAAATTCAAATATTCTTCATCATCTTCTATATTCCACTAACGGACAACGGATCATGGTTTAACGATTTCGACCGCAACGAGAAATATTTTCTGGATTCGTTGAAAATGAAAACCGTCGACGTGATGGTGGTAAGGAATATTAAATCTATAAATGGAAATGATTAATTTTTTTGCAGCGAAACTTCTCGAAATTGTGTTACCAAATAAGGTTAAGGCTTCCGTCTGAAACACATGCTGCAGGGGACTCCAATAAATAACGAGAAGCTGGCAGATGAGGGAGGCGGAAACCGCCAAGCAGAACATTCGATTCCTAAATTTTCGCAATTTTCCACACAGAACCAAAAAAATGACAATGAGCAACCTTCGAATGCCAATTTGCCAAATCATTTTTCGCGAACTTCGACAACTCAACGCATTCCACATGTCGAAGAGAACGAAGCAAGTAAATGTCATTGTCGTATCGCGAGGGGTCACTTTGTTATCAGCAGACATCTGAAATTTGCAAAATCTCTTTAATTAGCCAATTTTCTCGGATTTGTGCTAAAATAAAAATTATTTTTTAATCGAATTCTTTGGTCCTAAATTCGCAAATCAATTTTATTTAAAAAAATCATACTGGACAAATTTTAAAGCTTCAAACATACAGTAATTTAACATATTTCATTTTTCAACCCAAATCAAATAAAAATGCACATTTGTGAATTTTGCCTGTTCAAATTTCGTTGCAAGACAAATAAATTCAATAATTTTTCACCAAAAAAATATCGCGAAAATTTTTAATTTTTCAAGCAGAATTGATATTTCAAAAAAGAAAAAATGTGTTCGAACCTCCTTATAAAAAACGCTCAACGTTCCGACAACAATAATCGCCGCCGACGCCAAAATATCAATAATGAGCTTCATTGTGAGCATCGGCTGCTTCGTATTCCTCGGCCGCTGTCGGATGATATCGTCGTCGACCGGCTCGACGCCGAGCGACTGCGCCGGCGGACCATCCATGATAATATTGATCCAGAGGATCTGCATCGCGTTCAGCGGATTCTCGAATCGGAACATCGTCGAAGCGGCAATCAATGACAACGCAGCGACACTCCTAAAAATTCGTTGGTTGAATGGGAATACGAGAGAGAGAGAGAGAGAAGTGTTTGCACACAATGCATTTTATTTGACGACATTTGAGTGAAATTTACCCAATTTTTTTAAATGTTAAAAACTCATAATAGGTGCAATGTTTTCCTTGATAGTCCCCTTTAAAAAATCTAGGTCTCACGTGGAAAGTTGAAATCGCACAAAATTTGTAATATTGTGATAAATCGCTTTGCCCTCCTCGATCGCCGCCGTCATCGTTGAGAAGTCATCATCGCAAAGGATCATGTCAGCAGCTT
Source organism: Caenorhabditis bovis (assembly GCA_902829315.1). Classification (NCBI taxonomy): domain Eukaryota; kingdom Metazoa; phylum Nematoda; class Chromadorea; order Rhabditida; family Rhabditidae; genus Caenorhabditis; species Caenorhabditis bovis. Next base: position 2,562,817 of record CADEPM010000006.1, read on the forward strand.
CTGAGAATCAAAAACAAATCGAAACACTTCGTGACGGGACCCCCTCGTAAATGCACACCTTTACACACGTCGGTGCCGCACAATCCCATCGCCACACCAATATCCGCCTTCTTCAATGCCACCGCATCATTGACACCATCGCCAGTCATGGCGACGACTTCGCCAAGCGCTTGAAGCGCCTTCACAATTTTCAGTTTGTGCCGTGGTGAAGCTCGATAAAATACCGTAACCTGATTAAAAAAAGAAATAAAGATATTCAAAATTCAATAATTTTAATTGGTTTTGAATATTTTTCAAGGAAAAGTATTTCCAGTTTTGAATAGAAAAAAATTTCGATTTAAAAAATCGCAGTTATTTTCCAAAAATGCTCATATTAAACAAAAAATCACGCATTTTTTTAAATGAAAATCGGTTAAATTTTCATTTTTATTCACTAAAAATCAATATTTTCAAATTTTTTCTCTTCTGAATAGCGAAAAACCAAAAGAAAAAAACGAAATAACCTGTCGAATGACCAATTCCAAATCGCGATCGCTCATCTGATCGACCTGCTGTCCCGACAGACAACTATCCGCCGACGAGAGCACGCCGAGACTGCGTCCGATGCTCTGCGCGGTCTCCATCGCATCGCCAGTGATCAGTTTCACATCAACTCCGCTCGCTTTCACAATACCGATGGCTTCGGCGGCGCCCGGCCGCGGCGGATCAAGCATTCCCATCATTCCAAGGAACGTCAACGATTGCATGCTCTCGCCGCGAGCAACGCCAAGAACTAAAACAAACCAGCATTAGCAACATCAAAGGTGAAGGTGTGTTTGCACACAATGCATTTTACTTGACGAGCATTTAAATAATGACAATTTTCATCAATTTCAAGGTCAAACAAACCAGCAATCTGCACACTTGTTTTTTTTGCATTCAATTTGACGAAAATTTGCACAATACGCCGAATTTCATCGAATTGCTTAAAACATTCTCAATTGGGTACCTCGCAATCCTTTCAATCCCAATTGTCGCGCGTTCTCGAGCACATTCTGCCGCGCGTACCCATCGATCGGCTTCCGCAAATTGTCCGACGAGAGATAGGTTTGACACTGATCGAGCACGCGATCGACGGCGCCCTTGATGAAGTACACCGAGGCGCCGTTTTGATCGCACTGAACGCCCATCCATTTCGTGTCCGATGAGAACGGCATCTCGCGAAGTCGTTTGTACAAATTGCGGCACGATTCGAGTTGCGCCTTCTTCGCGAGAACCACTATCGCGCCTTCGGTCGGCTGTCCGATCAGTTTGTCGCCTTCGATTTTCGCGTTGTTGCACACAATTCCTGCCTGAAACCCAATTTTTGAGAATTCGATTCAAAAAATTGCTAATTTCATTTCCAATACTCTATTTATACCGTACACTGTTGATTCTCCTTAAGGTTTCCACAATTTCAGACCTTTAAAGGTGGCTTTATAAATGTGAAACGGTTGCAAGTGACCAATTTTCAGTATTTTCAAAGTCACTCGGCCAATTTTGCAGACATCATTATGAAAATTGGTACACATATGTATTTTTAAGCCCCTGAATTCAATTTTAATATTAGATTTCAAACATTTTCACAATTGACAAAATTACACCCAAAAACAGTGGTGGTTTTATAAAGAGAGCATTATTTTTAAAAAAATCGAAAAAAAAAACCATTCTGGAAAATTTTCGTGGTCTGAGCTGCACGGAACTTAGATTTTCTTCAAACGGAAGACGGAATTCCGTGTGACTCTGCGGTTATCGGAAAATCGAAAAATTTCATTTTTTTTCTTCGGTTAATTTTTTCGTGTCCGAAATTGTTGTATTATCCAAAACCGCAAAAATTGACGAAATCGGGTAATCAGCATTATTCCAATAATTTATATTTTCCTAGTAATCGTTTCTCGAAAAGAAATATTTAATTGGGCGCCCGCGAAATTCAAAATTTTCAATTTCGCCTGTTCACGTCTATATTAGGATATTAAAAAACAACAACAAAAACCAATTCGATACCTCAATTATTCTGGCAAATTCGGGATGACTAAAATTGGTGACAATTTCACCATTGAACTGCACCATTCCGCCAACCGCCGAATATCCCAATCCGGTGACGTCGGCCGTTCGGCCTTCGGGACTCACAATACACGTGGCGGTCATCTCGTTCTTCGTGAGCGTGCCGGTTTTGTCCGAACATATCACCGTCACACAGCCGAGCGTCTCGACAGCCGGCATCTTCTTCACCACCGCTCGACGTTTCGCCATTCGCATCACACCAATCGCCAACGTCACCGCCACCACAATCGGCAGACCTTCGGGAATCGCGGCCACCGCCAAACTCACACCAATCGTGAACATGTCGACGATGTTGCGGCCCTGGACGAGGCCGATCGTGAAGATCACGCCGATGACGCCGAATGAATAGAATGAGAGCTGCTTGCCGAGCTCATCCATACTCCGTTGAAGCGGCGTTTTTGGGCACTTTATATGGAAACAAATTTATATTCATGAATTTCAAAATTTTCAAAAAATATATGTCAATTTGTAATTTCGAAGACAAAAAATTTTTTTAAATATTTTTTTCAATTCTCTTAATTCTAAACCAATTTTTATTATGAACATGTCAAAAATCACTCAAAAATCGTGATTTCTCGAAATTTTACAAAATATTTCAAAAAAAAAAACTCGAAAATCCTACCTCCTCGCCCATCATTAGCTTAACAACTTCACCGAATTGCGAATTGGTCGCCGTCGATATAACAATCCCCTAAATTTCAAATGAATTCTCGTCAAATTTCGCAAACTCATCCCTACTTTTCCGCGTCCGGCGCACACAAGGGTGCCCATGAATGCGATGCACGTCAGATGCTCGACTTTCGACTCGACCGCCTTCGTCTCCTTGTGCTTCGGCTCAGTTTCGCCCGTCAGCGAGCTCTCATCGATTTGCAGCGAGAAACTTTCGACAATCCGCAGGTCCGATGATATCTGGAAAATTTTTGAAATGAATTCGTCCAAAAATTGTGAAAAATTGTCGTCAATTCCAATGTATCGTCCGTATTTTTTCCAATTTTTTAAAATTCTCAAAAAGAATTTTTATGTAGCCCAATAATAAAGTAGTCTCTCTCTCTCAAAGGAACTCTGCGATTGGAATTGTTGAAAATTGCGGACAATACACTCAATTTGACGACAATGATGGTAAATTTCGTGAATTTTCATACGATTTTGAAAATCTAAAAATCGCAAAATTTGAAATTGCGGACAATACACTCAATTTGACGACAATTCGTTGCAATTTTGTTCCAAAAGACATTTTTCACAGATCGGCGCCCCCCGTCAAAGAACCTACCCGATCTCCCGTGTTGAGCAACACCAAATCGCCAGGCACGAGCTCCCTGGCAAGCATTTCCATTTCTTTTCCATCGCGAATCCTGCAAAACGCCATTCAGCAATCAATTTCACACGTGATCTCGGCAAATTCTTACACGTGACATGTCGGCGGCACGAGTTTCGTGAGCTGCTCGAGCGTCTTCTCCGATCGGTACTCTTGCACAAATCCGACCGTCACCACAATAACAACCGCCACCGTAATACTAATCGCGTCGTCGTACTGTTTCATGAGAATCGAGACGATCGCCGAAGCAAGCAACAGCAGAATGAGCGGATTTTGGAATTGCTCGAGGTATTTCTTATAAATCGGCTCCTCTTCGCCGACGTCGAACTCATTGTAGCCATGGTATTGGCGGCGTCGCGAAGCCTCGGCCGTCGTGAGACCTTCTTCAAGGCTCGTTCGAAGCATATGGGCACATGGCTGCAAAAACCAAGCCATTATGATAATAATTTTGCAATTTTGGGACTAAAAATGAAACAAAATGAGCCACTTTTGAACGACGATTTCAAGCATTTCTTAAAATTTATTTTTTCGGCTTGAAATCTTTGGCATTTTTTTCCAAAAAAAAAAAAACAAAAGAATCAATTTTTTTGCAAATTTCTCGCAATTGGGACCCGAATATTTTTAAATTTTCCAATTTTCCACAAATCTGATTTGTTTAAAAAAGAATGCGTACAACAATCTCATGGGCGGCCGCATTCTCAGCCGTCAGCGTCTCAATCATGATATCCTCTTGTGTCGTCTTCGATTTATCGTTTTTTATCAAAGGCGCATTGATTTCAGCGCCAACTAGTGGTGTCGACGTTTTCTGAAAATCAGACTTCGAAAAACAAACAAACAGAAGTGTCTTAGAATTGCAACAAAAAAAAAGGAAAAGCAAAGAATGTCTTACATGTGTGGACGCCGACGACAGAGCCTCAACGTTGCCCTGGACACGAAATAACGAAGCAGTTGCTCGCGGAGCTTCTTTGTTCTGAAATCCAATCAATTACATCAATTTCAACATTTTCGCTTCACGAGCTTCTTGCCGAATCGATGCGCCTTTAATGGCGCACACAATTCACATTTTTTGGGCAATCACTAATTTTCCCCCCGGCGGTTGTGTGCAAATGCGCGTCGACGTGTTTGCGTCTCACTCACCTCGACGCCATTCGGCGTCGTCGCCGTCACAGCGTTTCCGTTCATCATCGTTCGTCAGAAATTCATTGGTTCGATTTGCTCACCGTTTTTTTTTTCTCTAACAATATTCAATATTGATTATGAAGCAACGAAACCGAATTTTTCGTGAGAGAAATTGAACGCAACGAATTAATGCTATTCAAATTATATTCAGTTTGAGTCGGAAGAAAAACAAATAAGACAAGTCGACAGAAAAAAAAGACGGTGATGTCGAGATTCGCGACACGGAAGAGTCGATGCGTCTAATTGGCGAGCAAGAAAAAAATTGGGCGGAGCGACGGTGGGCTGGCAAATCGTCGCGTTTAATGCATATTCGATGAGCACCTCGTTTTTGTTGCCGACGAGACATTCTTTAAAATGCAACAACCGAGAGCGAAGGCGGAAGCGAGACATCGGTAAATCGGTGCGAGCTTCTAGGGATCGCCTCGAGTCACCGAAAGCGGTTAGAAACTCAAAGTGCTATGGGAAAAAAACCAATTGAGGATGGCCATCAGAATGCCGAAAATCGGGTAAAAACACAGATTACTGTAGATCTTAAAGGTACATGGAGACACCTAAAAGCGAGAAATAATTTTTAAAATTTCGGATTTTTGTTTCATACATCTGCTGACATGTGCATTTTACGGGTTCGACAATTGTCCGCAGATGAAAACGCGTAATTCAAAGATTCGATTCGCGCGAAATTGGTTCTTTTTATTGCCAAATGGGCTTGACGTCATATTTTTAGTAGAGAAAAGTGAAATGAAACTGCTAAAAATCAAACAAAACCAAATTTTCCAAAAAAAAATTTAACTGAAGGACCTCTTACCGCACATCCCTGTACATTTCTCGTAGCGAAAATGAATCGTTTAAAGGCGCATAGGTCAAATTCGTTCTCACAATTTTAAGCGGGTCTCGCAGCGAAAATCGTTTAAAGGCGCACAACGCGCACCTTTTGTTGATTTCTCTCTCAAACAAAAATAATTTTAAAGGCACATTGCGCAATTCAAAAATGTCGGGTCTCGTCGCAAAATCACCAACGCAACTCCAATCCGATTCTCACCACGAAAAACATGACAATGCACCTTGAACGTATTACTGTAGTCTGCGAGTTTGTGCGTCGATCGCCAAAAATAGAATATTGTGAAAGAAGCGGAAAAAGGAAAACACAAAAAAAAGAAAAAAATGGAGAATAATTTGATATTTGGCATTCATTTGCATATAAATGATTCGGTTATGCACAAACAAAAAATTTCAGTTTTTTTTTTCTTTCTCTCACAGAATTACGATAACGAGTTTATGCCCCCCAAGGCGAGCAATTCGAAGAAGCGAACCAAAGAGAAAAAATAACGCATGGAAAAGTCGGAGCAAAAATGCTGATAATCTCGGATTTAATGCGACGAAACGCTCAAACCAAATATGGACAAGAGACGAGTTCGAATTGGCGAGACACCAAAAACAACGATAGCGGATTTAATCGGCGGCCGCGATCTTGCGAGAACACAAATCTCGTGCGGCAATTCTAGAAAATCCATAGACGGTTTTTAAAGGCACACATCAATGACGGCGCGTTGGGTCCCGAAACGAATTCTCATCAAACGCGAAAAGCGCATCATCACGTCATTGTCTAGCCGAGGGTCTCACATCGAAAATGCCACTTCAAAATATTAAAAGGTAACGAAATGAAAATATATATCTTAAAGGTGCACTGCGTCTTCAATGATTTACAAATTTCGACAAGGTCTAGAATCATTTAGATTGAAAGGGTCTCACAGCGAAAACGATTTGAACATTCTTCGAGTTTTTAATTTTCTATTAAACTTCAATGACGTGCTGTTTGAAGGACCAAGGTCTCGCAGCGAAAAAAAAAACTTAATAAGATTCAACGAGTTCAATTTCAACGAGAAAAAACACTCAGCTAGCAAAAAAAATGGCGAACGAGTTCTCGGAATTGTCGCATTAATCATAATATTAATCATGATGATTGCACTTTGAAAAAAAATGGGTGGCGACATAAAAATAAAAAAATTATAATAATAATGACGAATTCTGTCTCTCATTCTCTGTAAAAGCCAGAAAGTAAACGTCAAAGGGAAGCAACAAAAAAAAAGGAAGGCGAATGTCGCGTCGAGACTTCTCGTAATTAATTTCAGTTGCCGCTGCCATTTACTAAATACTACGATGTGTGTGTGTGTGTGTGTGCATACATATATTTCCCGTTTCTATTTTTTCTTCCCGCTTCTTCATTCTCGTCTTCAGCATAAATTCGCCGCGACATTGCAACTTCTACTACTAGTCCTAGATTTGATGGCATTTTTCGTTAGAAAAATAAATAAATAAATAAACAAATGGCAAACGTCGATGATGAAAAAGAAGAAGAAGAAGAAGCTGAATGCGTGACACAGAAAAAAAAATTGGTGATTTTCCGCGCGAATGAAACATTTCCGGATGACGAGACTCGGTGTGTGTGTGCCCGAAGCAACTCCGCTAAAAGCATCACATCCTGTCGTCTCGAATGTCTTTTATTGGAAGGATGGGGGGGGGGTCCAACAAAAATGAATTGCTAAAGGTGTGGGGGAGAAGCGTATCGGGACCCTCTCATCACGATAATACAGTAACTGGTCCGTAATATGGCTGGAACTAAACTACTTAAATTATTTTGAGCAATTGAAAAATAACGGGTTTAGCGCCAAATTTTTAAAGCGCAGAAAGTCAAAAAAAAAATAGCTATGTTTAAGCTTGACACAGATTTAACTCGTGCTACAGTAATATGAATCTGATTCCTACGATGGAACACTGATACCGTAATCAGCTATCAACGGGGTTACAGATTTTTTTAATGCTTCAAAAATTGACACGGTAGTATGAATTGTCGCCAATTGTGGCTTAACACCCAAAAAATGGTCTTGTGAGGACGAGAGTTGTGTACTCCACACGGACAATCCATCCACTTGAGAACGTGGCGTAAATCGACACCCAAATCTACAGTATGACAATAAACCTCTATAACACATCAGCAATTAGAGCTACAGTAATCTAATAGAACAATAACGCGCCGCTACCGTAATAAAGTGCGAGGAGAACTCGAAACAAGACGCTGAAATGGAATTTTCGGGCTTTTAAAACAACATCTGCCGTAAACAACTGAATAAATCGGTGCTATTTATCGAAAAAATCTTATCAAAACGTGTAGCCAACTACAAATGACTACACAATTCTTCATCATTTTTTTCCTCGCGTACTGCCTAATGAGCCAATATCCATTCTATTTACGGAAGGTCGAATATCCGCGAGACATCGACAACAACAGCTACCGTAAATCGCTGACGATTCGGGTCTCGACGCGAATTGTCGACGACGAACAGACATTTTGATGAAGAGCGCTGGTAAGAGAAAAAAAAAAAACCAAGGCAAAAATGAAGGTGCAAAATTTCGACGAGACGAAAATAATGAGCAAAAAGAAAAAAAAATACCAAAAGCAACAATCGGTTTCCGGTCGATTTCAAAAGCAATTTTCGAAAATTGGACGCTTTTGCCCCAAAAAAAACTTTAGAATTGACGTGAAATTGTCAAATCTAGGCGAGTGTGTCGTTTTAATGGTTTTCAAAGCGAACCACACATACAGTGCTCCACATAATTATACGGTCAACAACAAAAATAACAAAAACGGAGTTGCTATATGGGAATACAATTTTGTTTTGGTAGCAAAAGGAATATCCCGAACCATCCAGTTTGGGTCCTGAAGCGAATACGAAATTAACATGACCAACGAATTTTTTTTCATTTTTTTCGAAAAAGTGCGAAAAAAAATCCACATAATTATACGGTCACTTTTATTTTTTGACCTTTTTTCAATTTTTTTTTCAATTTTCAAGTACTCGAAAATTTTTTAAATAAACGTTTATTGTTTTCTAGGTATGAGTAGAGGAAAAAAGCTCACAGAGTATGAAAAAGGTCAAATTGACGCTAAATTAGCCCAAGGGCTCTCTCATCGTCAAATTTCGAGAGATATGGGCCGTTCGCAAGACGTAATTTCTCGATATGCGGCCAATCCAGCAGAATATGGCACGAAAAAGTCTACTGGCCGCCCATCTCTATTTTCGAACCGAGAAAAGCGTAGAATTCTACGCAGAGCATCAAACTCAGTCATCTCCTGTTCAAAAATCAGAAGCGAACTCAAACTTCCCGTCTCCAATGAAACCGTCCGACGGGTTTTAAGCAAGAGCATGTTTATTAAAAACAGGAAAATGAGGAAAGGACCAATGCTGACCCGAATCCACAGAGAAAATCGATTGCAATTCGCCAAAAAGAATCAGCATACTGATTGGACTCAGGTTAGGATTGCAGCTGCACTCTTTAAATTTGGTTTCATATGTCAGGTTATTTTTTCCGATGAAAAAAAGTTTAACTGCGATGGACCAGATGGATTCCGCAATTACTGGCACGATCTTCGTAAACAGAAACTGCGTTATTCCCGCCGAAACTTTAAAGGAGGAGGTGTAATGGTTTGGGCCGCAATCAGTTCACACGGTCGCATCAAATTATGCTTTGTTTCGAAAAAAATGAGTGGCTCCGACTACAGATATACACTGAGGCGTGGTTTGATGCCATTTTGGCACCGAAATCGCAACCGCCAGCTTATTTTTATGCAAGATGGAGCGCCGTGTCACCGTGCTCGTCGAACAATCAAATGGTTAAATGACAGAAAGATCCCAATTTTGAATTGGCCCGCTTGTTCTCCTGATTTGAACATAATCGAAAATGTGTGGGGATTTATGGTACGAAAAATTTATGAGGGTAACAAGTGTTATGACAATGTTTCGGACCTCAAAAAAGCGATTATCGCTTCATGGAAACTTGTTGATCAAACACTTCTTGATAATCTATATATATCAATGGATAACCGTATTTTTGATATAGTCAGATGCAATGGTGGTCCATTAAGAATTGTTCTTTGTTTATTTTTACGTTTTTGAATGGTTTTGCATCATATCTCATTACTGACCGTATAATTATGTGGAAGAAAATTTTCAATTTTTTTGTTAATTTTATGATAAGATTATGTACAATTATTTTTGTTATTTTTTGTTATAAACAGATGAAATGCTGCTAAATGTGGATAATTATTCAATGGGAAGATTTCCCGAAACTTTCAAAATTTTCGAAATTTTGAGAAAAAATCAATTGACCGTATAATTATGTGGAGCACTGTACAAACACAAAAAAAACACGACATTTATGGTTTTTCTTCTCTAGGCAACACCGCTTCATAAAATCGCATCTGCGGACATGTGCATTTTACGGATTCGACAATTGTCCGCAGATGAAAACGCGTAATTCAAAGATTCGATTCGCGAGAAATAATATTGAATTCTTTTGTGAATAAATGGTCATATTTTTAGTAAAGAAAAATGAAATTTAACTGCAAAAAATCAAACAAAACCAAATTTTCCAACTTTCGCCGGCTTTTTGGACCAGAAAAATGAGATATCCTTTTCAGCACATCCCTCGAGTGTATGCAAACTCAAATTTATGATATACACAAATTTGAAATCATTTTTCGCTTCGAGACCACAATCGCGGAAAATTGAGTTCTTTGGCGCGACATTCGAAAAATCATCAATTAAGTCAATTGGAAATATACGAATTAATCGCGCCGAGACCCAAAAACTAAACACTTGAAATTTTGCCACTTGTATTGTGGGTTGACGGGATTTTCGCATCACGACTCCGACACAGTGAATACGATGTCGCGACGAGACCCATCATGTGCAATTTTCAACTGGTCGCCGATTTTCAGAGACAAAACGATGGCGTTTTTAAAATTCCCAATCGCATCGAGACACTGTGAGCTGTGTCGATTCAAGAGCTTTTCGTATCAGCAGGACCAAGCTGGTAAATCGCGTCGAGACCAATACCGTGCGGAAAGCGCGAAAACAAAATCGCGTCGGTGTGGAAATAAATTACGACAAAGAAGAATAATTGTCGATTTACGAGGATAAAGGACCAAAAAAAAGAAAGAGAAGATGGGAATTGACGAGCTTTTCAGAACATTTGTAAGTTTTCGGGCTAACAAAAAACCAAATAAAAAAGGAAAGAAGGCAGGAAAATGCAAACATTGAACGACGTGGCAATTTCATTAATATCGTGTAAACTCAACAAAAAAGAAGGTGAATTTCAATCGTCGAAATGGGAAATTTCAGACGAAATGACGTCATCGTTTGCAGGGGCAAAAAAAAAAGAAATCAACCGAATCCAGCAATAAAGTCAACCGAGGGCGGCGACGAAACAGATTCGATTTCATTCATTTTTCGCCTCGCAGGTGTGTTTTGTGCGTGTTTTTCGCGCCGTCATAAATGGGCGTGGCCTCTCTCACGCACACACACACACACAGGTGCATTTATGGAAGGAAGCGAGTGAGAGCAACTTCGAGATGAGAAGCTCTACGAGTAGGGGCGGCGATATTCATTGGCGAAATTAATCCAATTCCTTTTTTCTTCGTCAAAAATGGATTACGAATTCTAATGCGGCAAAATATATCACCAAAAACTCAAAATCATTCCCTCCAAATTGTCCGCAGCAAAACAAACTCGTTAAAATTATGCATTCTTCAAAAAGTTTTCAGATTAAGACAAAAATATGCAAACGAGGAAAAACTTTTCTAAAAAAAAAAACACAATGAACTAGAAGGCCAACAACATTCAATCTTTTAAGACCCGCTTAAAGGCGCAAGCCATTTTCAGTATATTATTCCCGAAAAATTCAAAATTAAAGGCGCATACCCGACGATACAAAGCGACCCGCAAAAATTTTCCCATGGCCCGCAAAAAATGGAATATTTAAAAGAGCATACCTTCTTCGGGTCCCGCAACGAACAGAGTTGACGGCTGGTGTCGGCAGGTGGTCTCGCCTGGAAAACACTGTTTGCTACAATCAACACACATAAACATATAGTGAGAGAGAGAGAGGTACAAATTGACACGTGTAAAACGTTTTCATGCATTCGTCAACACGAGAGAGACAAATTTCGGAGAAGAAGCTTCAATAAAACAAATTTATTAGTAAATAGTCGAAAAAAATTTTTTGAGAGCGAGAGAGATCAGAGAACAAAAGAAATAATAATAAATTAGTCGATGATGCTCAATCTCTCCACAATTTGAGGAACGCGTCTTCGCCATAAGTGGCAATGAGATTCTGGTGCGGATGATGCGCCAATCCGTGCGGCATTCGTTCGCTTATCTGAAACATTCATATTCAACATTCAATCGGACGCCGTCATCGATCTACTGTCTGTTTCCACCCTTCATCCTATCTGATCGCCATCGACCAAATGCGGAGAAGCGAAAATTAAAAACGCGAGAGAGAGAGAGAGAGAGACAGACAGAATCGGCGTTTTTCTTGGGGTGGAATCGCCAGAAGAAAAAAGCGCCACGTCAATTTCAATTTAGAAAGTCGAGGATTCTCGAAATTTCTCACAATTTCACCGAGAAAAAAAAAACAGAAATTGAGTTGGAACTGAAGCATTTTTATAACTAATCTAGAAAATTATAATATTTTTTTAATAAATAAATTGAAACTTTTTAGCTTCTTTTCGTTCAGCGATTTTTTAAAAGAAATCAAAACACACATTTTGTCAAGGAATTGCTGAAATTGGAAGGAGAAAAACTCTAAATCTCATAGCCAACAGCATTTTTTTCAATTTTTTTCTTTCGAATTTCATAAAGACCTATTAATGTAATTAAGAAATGCAAAAATACATATTTTAATGTAGGGTTGTTCTCTTTTTCTTTAAAAAAGGAAAGAAAATTTTTTTTCTTTTTTTTCGTGAGCACATTTAATTCCTAAAAAGCAATTTATACTTTTTTAAAGAAGTTTTTTCAGGGTTCTATGCAAAAAAAAACAAAACAAAGAGCAATTAGCAAAAAATCAACAAATTGTCTCAAATTTCAAAATTTTGGAAGAGCCGGCGATAATTGAGCAACGTTTATACAAATTCCCCCATTAGAAGGCGTTTTATTTTTTTAATATTCTACAAGAATGTTATCGTGACGAAAAAAAAACTAGCTCAAACTTGTTTTTGTTTTTGAGATCTGCATAGACCCAAAAGAAATTTCGCAATTTCTTTTTCTTTTTTTTCACATATCGATTAATATTTGCACTTTACAAAGTGGTTTTCCCAAAAAAAAAGTCTAAAATTTGGTCTTATCTCGAAAAAGATTAACAAACCGGGAGAGTTGTCTCCAAAGACGCCGATAACACCAAAAAGCAATACATGACTCCATCTTCGGCAATCGCATACGCCCATTCTCCTAAAAAATTGCCTTATATCACCAAAAACTGATGAATGGGTGGGGTGTCGCAAAATTTAAAGACGCATACCTCTCGGCGACAAAATGCAACTAATAAAGTCTCCTTTTTCTCGTTTTCCGGAGCTCATCGTCCGAATCACTTGTCCAGACATGTTAATCACATACAGCGTGTTCGATCGATTGCAGACGACGAGTTGCGGCGGATCGGATTTCGGAATCGGTATCGCGTTCTGAATCGGAACGTCGCCGGCGGCGACGACGCGGAACGTCGACAGACACTCGCCGGTTTTTGTGTGCCATACGCGAATTGTTCCGTCAGCCGAGCTGGAAATCTGCAAAAAAAAAATGATTGAGTTTTCAGTTTTTCTTGCATTTTTCGAGAAATGTTTGAAGCTTTCGATAATAATAATTTAATAAAAAATAATTTTTGAAAAATAAACAAAAATTGTATTTTTTAAATATTTTCGTTAGATTAAAAATTGAAGGAAACAATACTAAAAAAGTTCTATTTCGAACGATTTAAATAATAATTTTTAATTGGCATTTTTTACAAGCCGAATTTTTTTTTTGAAAAATTCTGACAAACTGCGACTTATCGAGTTAATTGGTTGATTTTGAAGAAGGGAAATATTAAATGAATGGCAAATTGGCAAAAAAAACCCGGAAGATAGCAAAAACGAGGAAGTTGCTTAGAGCAAACAATGGCCAGCAAGAAAAAAAAAGGGTGCTCACAATCTGATTGCCCTCATCGTTGTAGCGCACATCGGTGATATACGACGTGTGGCCTCTCATTTCCTTCAAACACTTGCCGCTCTTCATTCCGTGCACTCTGCAAATATAGTAAATCGTCGTCGGGCTCGCGACGCAACGGTGAGGCTCACCGCACGATATGATCATTTCCACCGGAAAGCACGTGCGTGTTATCTCGCGACATTCGGATTGCAGCGACACCATCAGCATGCGCTCGATCGAATCGTCGGAGGCAGTCACCCGTCTCGACTTTCCAAACCTGCAATCGATTGCTACAGAAAAACTAATGCATTTTTTTTCATTTGAAAGTCTTTTATCAAATTTCAGAAAAAAATAGTATTTTTTTAAATCAAACCTTCAATATTTGTTTAATTTCGACACAAATCATTAGAACCCCAAAAATTATTTTCTAAACCATTAAAAAAATCGACAACTTCTTTTTTTTAGGGTCTTAAATAAAAAATTTGATTTTGAATATATTGTGAATAAATTTGTGAAAATTTCTCAAATTCTATCATAACATTCAATAAACTAAAAATTTTAAAAAATTCCCCCAGAATTTTAATTTTTTGCAAGAAAATTGGCCGATTGCCAAGCAGTACGCAAATTCAAATTAAGATAAATTTAGACGAAAGAAAAAAAAATTATGATTATAGTTTCCCAAATCTTCGGTTTTTTCATGTTGCTTTCGAACTTCTTACCAATTTTTCTTCAATGGGATCATTTTCAAAATTTTTCTCACTATATTTCTAGTTTTCAGGCAATGGCAAATTTTTAACGCAGGTCTCAAAGCGAATCATCGAACCTTGATCTTTCCATCGGCACATCCGGTCGCCAGCATTTCCGAGTCCCTACTAAACGCCATACACCTCACAGCATCGTCCATCATCATCAAATTGTCTTGGGCCTGACAATTTAGAATTTTTTCAACATTTGAAATTCAAAAAAAAAAAAGAAACATTTAAAATGCTCACCTGATATTTCAAATCCTTTCTCAATTTTCCATTCATATAATTCCAAACCTCAATGAAACCATCTTTAGAACCAGTAACCAAATAATTTCCGTCCGGCGAGAATGTCGCCGATTCCGGATAGCTGTTCGCCGAGAATTTGATGTGCCGCGCGAGCTGCGTCGGATATCGCTCCTCGATTTGCTCCTTTTGCGCCGCTTTTCCCCGAAACAAATCGATGGCGGTTCCCGGCGGTAGGAGGCCTTGATGAAGCTGCCATTTCAACGATTGTCCCAATAGGGAAAGAAGTCTTGATGGCGGCACCACGTGCACTTCGGATGACAGCGATTGGGCAATCGCTTGCCGTCGCTTCTCTTTGCTCACGTCTCCGTAGACCTCGGAACTATCGAAATACGGACGATTGATGAGGTTTTCAAGGCGCGTGAATCTAAAATCATCATTATTTCTCAATATTTGAACAAAGAAATTGAAGTATATCTATGTGTTGTTTAAAGTAGGTTCAAAATCGAAAACAAATCAATATTTTTCTTATTTGCATTCATTTCAATTCCATTAAATTGTAAAATGGTCTCAATGCGTTTTGCGTGTGTGTAAGCCGAGAAATACATGCACAAATAATTTGGCATAGCCAAAAAAGTGAATTCACTGGCTGAAACCCAATGGGTTTCTGGTTCTCAAAAAAGCGTATATTTGTTTTGTTTTTGGTTCAAATGTAATCCTATATAAAGAAAAGAAAAAATTAAGAAAATTTCATGGTTTTATTTTTTGAAAGCTACACTTTTTTGTAATTTTCTCATAATTTCAATTGCTTCTTAGTTTCCTTTTTAATAAACGTAATATTTCGAATTATTCATTTAAAAATTACTGAAGTGAATGTTCAATATGCGGGAAACCCGTTCAATATTCAACATCGAAAAACAAAAAATTAACTGGGATTATAGAAAACTAAGAAGAAAAAAAAATCAAATGAACAAAACTTCCCCGACTTTTTAGAGAGGAAAAATTTTTGAAATATTTCTATAATTTTCAAAAAATTTTCGTCGATAATTGGCTTCAAATGGTACCTTTCGGGATCCATTTGCTTCAACAATATCATCGGATCAGTTTGTCGGGCGATCAGCCTCGCCGTCGCCAATTCTCTCAATTCGACCAATTCAATAATAATCTAAAAACACAATATTAATATTGTGCGGTATTTTAGAAGCTCGTTTACATGCTCATATAAATCTATTAGTTTTTTGGCCGGCAATTTCAAAGGCTGCACTGTCTTCAGCACATTATCCCAATGACCGGTAGTGATTTCATTGCAAAATGAATCAATGCTATCAACAGTATTCAACGTGACATTCGTTTCTTCCTAAAAATGCCTATTTTCCCAAAACAAATGTCTTCAGAAATGATTACCTGAAGGACTGCCAACGTGCGCAAAAGGTTCGATTCCTTTAAAAATTGCTCAATTAATCGAATAACACTGCAAACAAAGTATTAAAATGTCAAAAATTTACAAAAAAAACTCACTCTGCAGATTCAATTTCAATCGACGTCATTTAAATAGCAAATTTCTGGAACGCTGCAAAAAATTCAAATTAATAGATTTGTGGTTTGACGTATGTGTGAGCAAATGCGCTCCATTGATAATATGGGTAAGCGAATACCGGTGGGTGCAACACGGACCATCTAGGTTCGACCTAGTAAATTGGATTAAACAAAACAATTAAAGAAAAATGAGGTCCCTGTTAAATTTAGCCAAATTGTGTGAACTTTTGCGTCAGTTCCGACAACTTCGACCGTAATGCGAAACAAAAACAAGTCTAAAATTTTTTTATTTCGATTTTTAAACAGAATCGATACGAAATTCACCTTGTTTAAATGAATAAAAAACCACAAAAAATTCTCAGCAGAAAAATTTATTTAAAAAAACATGAGGCAACATAAATTAAGAGAGGTTAAAAGGCAAAAAATTAAATAATTTTAAATTCGATTAAAAAAAAAGTGTAAAGCGGATGAAATTATCGAGGTTTCGTAAGACCAGCTTGTCAAATAATTGAAAAAAACACATAAAAAGCAGCTAATCGGCAACTTTCTTCAAAATCTCGGCGATTCTCTCCTCCATTTTCTTGTCAAGCTTGTAAGAAGTCAATCTTCTGGAAGAAAAATCAAAATCGCGTCATTTTCTCCACCAAAAAAAAATGCTCACATTGTCGGCAAATCGGAAATTTCCGGAAGAACCGTCTCCCGAAGACGAAGTTCGCCTCCTTCATCAACTTCCTCATTATTCTTCTTCTTTTTTCTCTGAAAATTGAAAAAAAAATTGAGTTGCACGTCAAAAAATCAATCAAAGAAAAAGCTCACAATTCGGAAAAGCTCAATATCCGAGAATGGCGGATAGACATTGAACAGCTTGATCTCATCCTGCTCATCGTCGCAATCCGAATCGTGATGCTTTTGAACGTCCTTCTGAATATCCTGCAAATTGTAGATTATTCGAGAAGAAAAAATTATTTCAGACCCAATTTTTTTTTAACTCGAGATATTTCAAAATTTCACTAAAAAATATCACCATTAAAACAATCATTTATTTTAAAGGCGCATACGAAGAAAGACTCAACGCGACTTGCAAAAAAAAACGCATTTTTCTGAAATTAAGCTCCTATTTTTCTAAAATTCTCTAGATTAACATATTTTCTTTTCTGAACACAACGGAAAATTAGAAAAGTAATGTAAAAATTTTGAATGCGCTTTTAAAAATCAAATTTCGAACACATTTTTTGTTTAAAATGGCAGATTTCGTGAAGAACACCCAAAAACTCTAAAAACTAGCTTTAAAAAATCTAGATAAAAATTTTAGAGTTTCCTTTTGGTATTTTTTCTGCTTTTTTTTAAAGTTTTTCCAAAAAAAACGAAAACCATTGAAAATACGTGTATTTTTCAATTCGAAATTGTCCGCAGCTGAAACATCAAAAATTCTCTTACATAAATATGACTGCGGCATCGATGAAAATGCGAAGCGGCTCGATTCCCATTATATGAGTTGAGTTTGCCACATTTGCACTGATACAAGACATTTCCCGTCGACGAGGTGTCGTATCCGCCGCGTTCCATCATACTGCTACAAGACACCTCATCGGCAATCCGTTGTCCTTCTTTCGTCGTGAAAAACTGCTTCTGGAGGGCGGTGATTTTCGCCGACAACGAGGTTCGCGTCTTCGACGGACCTTCGTCAAGTCTCTGGAATTTTTTTAAATGGTTAAGTTTCGAATTCTGATCGTTGCTGTCCTATTTCGATAGTTTCTTAGATTTCCTAATTCAAAAATTTGCTATTTTCAAAGAAACACAGTCACTTTAGCGGTCTTACTTGACGAAAATTAAAATAGAAATTTTTCGAGTTTATTTTGCGGGAAAAAAAACAAAAAAAATGGTACATTTTTCAACAAAAAATTTCACATTTTTCAACAAAAAAAATTTTTTTTTTCAAAAATTTCGCTAATTGGGCTATTAACTCACTCTAGTCTTAACCGTCCAATTTGACGGAATATCATTATGATCAGAATTCCGATGATGGCAAAGCTCTTCCGGCGACAAAAAGTTCAATGCACACATATTACAATGATTAGCCCCATTGGGACCTGAAATTTCGTCGCGTGTCGAGACCCGAAAAAATTTCAAAACTCACGAGCATGCTGCCTCATATGTGTAACGTACGAGTTGACATTGACAAATTTGTTGGCCCGCACAGATGTCGGCAGATCGCATTGCCAAAGGCAAATCGGACACAGAATCGTTCTGGAAATTCGGTTCGCTTATTCGCGTTTAGATGAGAACTCACTCTTTCGTGTGATTGTCGAGATAATGCTCAAAAAGGAAACTGCGAATCGACGTGCGATAGCGACACTGCTTACAACTGTACGGAGCTTCTTTCGAGTTGTGCTCGTACATGTGACTTCGGAATATCGCCACTGAGTCGAACTGAAATCCATTCAATATGAATGTTCAAAATTGTCCGCAGATGCAATTAATTAAAAAAAAAGATTAGGCACCGCGCAGAAGTCATTTCTGTAACGTTATTCCTCTTGTATCTCATAGTCGAAAAAGAACGAGTTTTGAATGGTCAACAAAAGGCACGAAAATTCGTATAAAAAAATCCAATTTAAATAAAAATTAAAATTTTTGGCCAAAATTTTCCCACGACGTTTTTGCTTTCAATAATTAAAATATTATCTTTTATTGATTTCTAATAATCATAAAAAAGCAAAAATCCACCCTGGGACTTTTTTTCGCTTTAAACACTCAAAACATTCAAATTTTAACGCTTACATTTTTCTCGCAAATGTAGCAAACCGTCGGCGAGTTCGTGTGCACATGAACCGCGTTCTCATGCACCGTCCGCTGGTGAACCGTTCGGAAGCTCAGCGAGCAATATTGACAAGTTCGCAGCTTCTTCAAATTGTTCTCATTCGCTGTGGTTAGAATCGCACTGGAAAAAAATAGACGAAACGAATGAAATGGGCCAACGCATGGAACATACGGATCGCAGTTTTGCATGAGCATGTTCTGTTCGGTGCCGGCGAGCACGACGCCCGGAATATCGTGATTCACGTGAGCCCATAAATGGTTGATGAATGTGACGATGTCCTCGCTCACTTTCACACATTTACGTGTATTGAATGTACACTGGAAACTCTCATTTTTTTAAATTCGAATTTTCGGTCTCGTGTGGAAAATTATTACTATTTTCATACAAATGGCTATCATTTCTATATAGAAATTTTCAAAAATTTCGCATTATCGCTATAATTCATTTTCTCACGCAATGCTCTAGTTATGATCGTTTAAAAAAATATTAGGTCTTCAAGCGAATCCGGCCATTTTTCAGAAAATTCGAAAAACTTGCCACAAATTTGCCGTCGACTTTCTTCTTGGTGCTAAATCTCGTCGATCTTCTCTGCGGTCGAGTCGTCTCATAAAATGCCTCGAAAATGTATTCCTCGATGCGTTTATCGACAATTTCTTCGTAATTGTCTAGCTGAAAAATTGCGATACAAAAAGTGTCTTCGGATGTTAGAAAGACGCAATTAAAAAAAAAATTAATTTTTGAAAATTCTGTATAGTCGGCTTCTGCTGTACGCGGGTCGATTTACGCGCATGCGCCTTGAAAAAAGGTCTCGCCACGCGTGAATGCTTATTTCGCTGTTTTCACGTGAACTGCTTCATTTTTCTTGATGAGTTTCGCATTTTCTTGAATTTCCAACGACATTCGATTTAAAATTTTATCGAACAGGTCCATAAAATCTGAAATAATCTGTTAGTCCTTGCGAGACCATTTTGAAAGACGCATACGCGTAAATCTACAGCAGTCGCCGGACGCCGACTATACTAAAAATGGTTTTCCAGCATCATATGTACGGTTTCAGTCGGGAAAGTGGCGTTTCTGAGAAATTTCAAAAATGGTGCTATGCTAATCTTGCGAAGAAAACTTAAACAAAATTAGTTATTTTTTTCACAATCTGCATACTACCAATTATGGTCACTAAAAACCAATCGGATTCGATAATTTTCCAATCTTATCCATAAAATTTCCAATCGGATCGGGTTGATTCCGGAGCCGAATTTTATCGGATCCGATTGGTTTTGAGTTACTAGAGATTATAATCAGTGTGAATTGTGTTAGTGGGTCACACCCACAAACTGTTGCTTTTATCCGAGCGGGTCTCAATACATTATCGTGCTATGCATATATACGCAAAATCTAGTTTGTTGAATTTTTGGAGTGTTCTTAATCACACATATAGTTAACTTGGGAAATGTTTTTTTTTGTCATAATTTGCCATTTCGTACTTCTCTATAGTCAACGAATGTCTATGAAAACAGATTTACGAAAATCCGCCTTTGGGGACTAACTAGTTATTTTGGATTATGAAGCGCATTTCGACAAATTTTAATTTTTACGACATTATAAATGCAAGAAATGACGATAAAAATAAATTTAAAATTGAAATTTTCATTTTCACGTGTAATGAGACCATGACAAAAGATGAACCAGTAAATCTACCCGTAGAAATTTACAAATTGATTTAAGAAAACTCAGAATTTCTCTTTTTTTTACAAAATTTAATTTTTCTAGGAAGTCACGAGACTGCGGAAAATTAGCTAAATTCCAAAAAAAATCCAACGACCGTGGTCTTGGCGCAAAACTAAACGTGTAGATTTACGAGCCTATGTATTAGGATAGGTTAAAGGCGCACACCACGCACCGAGACCTTTTTTCTTAATTTGTTGGAATTTTCCGCAGTTGCGCGAATTTGACATTCACTCAATCCTTTGAAATGACATTGAAATTTCTCATTTCAATTCAATCTACGAATATTTTCAAAGTAAAAAAAAAGGAAAATCAAAAAAACTTGGCGAACCCTTTGCTTCGGTGGTCGAATATTCTCCAAATTTGTCGTCGATGACCTGAAACGCGGGAAAAATCGAATTTCTTATCAAGCAAAAAAAAATCGCAATACCGTTTTCTCGGCGCCGATGGCAATGGTTTATTACGATTGCCATTTGTCGCGTTCTGGTGCATTGATAAAGCCTACAAATTGTGATATGTGGTTTTCGAAAAATTGAGAAACAAAAAAAAATTCCAACCCGCGTCTGCAGCACTTTTGGCATGCCAAATCTCACATTGCTCGTAATTCCGAGATCGTTGAGATTCAGCCTTCGAACCTCGCCGATATGAACAGTGGCGGCCGCATTTTTTACCGGCTCTTCGTCATCTGACAGAATAATCACATCGTCCATTCCTTTTTCTGAAAAAAAAATCGAAATTTTTTTTTGAGAAAAAAAACACGTCGATAATAAACAATGGGCGCCTAGTTGAGCAAACAATTGCTCGTTTTTCCCCCCCAGCAATTCTGCGCTTTTTTTACGTCAAATGAGGAAAAAAACAACAATTATTTCGAATTTTAAAGAAAAAAATATTGATTTGGGTCTCAACAGGAAAATAGTCTTGATTGAGTTTGCACGTGATTTCTTCGTATCTAGCGAGAACAGAAATGCAAAAAAAGAAAAGAATGATTCATTTTTTCAATGATTTCGTCGCGAGATATTTGCTTACAATATACACATGCGCCTTGAAAAACATTCCATCGCCTCATTGCATTCAAAATTCAAGAAAAAAAAGTAATTCAAAATTTCTAAAACAAAAAAACGGCAACCAGAAACTGCGCGCGCTTTTTTTGTACCGTATTCAAAAAATATTTATGAAATTCGCAAATTTTCCTAAAAACCACTGGTTTTACGTTTTTCTTTGTGTTTCATTTTCAATTTGTTTTTATGAGGCGAGAAAATTAAAAAAAAAAGATTATTTGTCTTTTTTTATCCAAAATCGATCGAATTCGATAAAATTCGGCTTCAACATTTAAAAAATTGTAAAATTGCCGGTCTTTTTTGGGTATTTTCAGATCCAATTCGAATTGAAAAATTAAAAAAAAAACACAGATTCGAATAATAACGAATGGGATCCTAAAATACCCAAAAAAATCAGACCCTGCAAATTTGCTCAATTTTTCTTTTTTTTAAATCCTGGCCCTTTGAATATCGAATATCCAGAATTTTGAATGCAAATTATGAGGAAACTCAATTCAATCGCGGGAAATTCAAACAAATCAAAAAAATCGATGATAGGTTCATAATGCTGAAAATAAGTTGGCTATTATTACCACTGATTCTGTATATCAGTTTTTTTGTAGAAAAAAAACATTTATTCAAAATTCACTGAAAAAGAAAAGAAATAAACTAGCGTTCACGCGTTTTGAAAGCATTGATACGGTAAGCGAAGAACGTGCATTATCACTTGACGCGAAAATACGTACCTCTTTTCAGAAATAATTTTCCGTGAAATTTCCTCAATTTTCAAGTTCAATTTCTACGTCAAGACTACGACGAATCAATAAAATTTGCGAATTTCAACAAAAAAATTAGGCTCAATGTGAAAAACGGCTAGAAAACGCGAATCATCTGCCAAAAATCGATAATCGACCGACATTCATCGTCATCGAGAAAAAAGAAATGGAATTGGCGCGCAATTATGCGCAATTTGATCTACCGCGTTGGAGAATAATCGCCGATAGATACGAAATCAAACAATTCGGCCGCCGTTTTTTCTCATTACCGTGTTGCTGCTTGCCGCCGAAAAAGCGGCGTTCAAACGCCTCGACGGCGAGAGAGTGTGCCAACGCGAGAGGGGCACCGACGACGAGAGACGGCGCGCGTTTCGTGTGGGCCGATATATTATTCGGCAGCCGGGGTTAACGACCCCAATTCGATTATCGCATCCTTTTGTGCAACGGGGCGCGTTTGCATCCTTGTTTTAAATCCCCCACAATTTTATTGTCAAAGTTGGACAGCAATTAAAAAAAAATAATAATCAACATTCTCCAAGAAATCATATTACACACAAAAGAAAATGAGCAAAACATAATATTTCACGACAAATTGCGTACAGTGGAATGATAAAATCGCCTCAATTCGACATTTTCGTCGATCAAATACTCGTAAATATAATCATAAGTGAGCAGCGGAATTCCAGCTCGTTTCAGCATTGCAGTACTCTGAAAATCAAATGTTTTTTTAAAGAAATAACTGAAAAAAATCGAATTTTACTTGAATATTCCATGGAAAATCTTTACTAGTGAATACATGTGTCGGATTGAGCGGTACCGCTTCAATAAAATCGGAAATCGTTTCAACGACAGCTCCGCCGGCTTTCAGAATCGGTATAACCTGAAAAAAGTCAAAATTTTGCAATTTCGCACTAAACCAAAAATTCTATTCTGAAGGATTATCCATGCAAGACCCAAATTCAAATTTATGAGAGCCCCCCCCCGCATTTTAATTTCGAAATCTCGGCCGTTGTTTTTAACCCGTAAGTTTGTCCGCAGATCGAAAGTTGAAATGTAACGCCAAATTAGATGAGTTCATTAAATTCGAAAAATTCATTTTGGTGTACAATTTTCAATTATTTGAATTTTCAGCCGCGAATAATCTGAAAATTTCAACACAAATTTTGTGGAAAATGTTCTGGGTCTTGCGGCGCCTTCAAAAAACCCACCAATACCTGAATCGATCTCGAGTCTTCAATGTGAAAAACGCATTTCCAGCTGCTAAATGCTCCATTGCTTCGAGATTCCTGCAAAAAAAACAGAATTTGAAAATTGGCGAAAATTTTCACATTTTTGCGTATTTCTGAAATATTTCAGACAAAAATCCAGAAAAAAAAAATGCAAAAATGAATCAATATTCGATTTTACCGTTCGAATCGAATCAGTAATCGGCATTTCGCCAATTTTTTTCCTCCAATATTCGCATCTCCTCGACAATTGCTGCTCGATCTTATTCGCGTTGGGCAATAATCGACTCGGACCCCATTCATAATCCTCTTCCTTCAAAAAAAAGAGAAAGAGAGAAATTGATGAGAAGCTTCTCCTCACCATGAGCCATCTGCCCCGTTTCGCACTTTCATGAATATAATCGGGATGGAGACACCACTTGCCAGAAGCGATGATGCTCAACGTCTTCGGCGTTCTCGTCTGCAAACCAATTCAATGCTGCCCGATATTCTACAGTTTGTTTCTTTCAAAAACGCGTCATGCTCCTTTAATCGTCAGGTCTCACGACGACTTACAAGTGATAAATCAAACATTACCAATTTCGCGGTGATCAAATGCGTCGATTCCCACTTATACTCGGTGTCAACTTTGCCGCCAAGCGACAAAATCGCATCGCGAAGCTCATTTCTCTCCTGAAAATCGAAAAAAAATTATCTTTTCAAATTGGAATAGAGGGGGCGGGACATTCGAAAAATTGTCGTCAAATAAAACGCATCGTCCGCAATGCAATCAATTTTGCTCATTTTTGTATCTATCTCAAAACAAACAATAGTGTAACGGAAAAGACATTTCCGGTAAATCTTTTTCCGCTCCAAAAAATCCGAAAATTTTCGTTTTTATTTGATATTAGCAGTTTCAGTTAATGTTTGAATAAAATTATGACCAAAAACCTACATGTCATCAGAAATCGATGTTACTGAAACCGAATATCAAAAAAAGGAATGCTAAATTGTGAAAATTATTTCTCATTGAGTAAAAGTTTGAGGTTTGGCAATTTCCCGCAAATCGCTGAAATGGAGACGTCAAATGAAAAGTGTTGTTCGCAATGCAAAAAAAAAACAATGATAATGGCCTTGGCGCAAAAGTATCAGTGTAATATTACGGGCTATGAATAGGTTAAAGGCGCACATCGCCGCGTTAAACTTATATTTCGGAGTCAAACGACTGAATGAAATTTTAAAAATTATTGGCAATGTGCCAATGCGTCTCGAGACTGCGTACATTGAATTATAGCGTACGCGCATTTAATATTCAGTCAACGGCAAATTTAAATCTACACTGATTGCGCAAATTTGAAGATCCCGCCTCCATTCAGTCGTTTGACTTCGACAATATGTACCGCATCGCTCAAATCCGAAATGCTGATCACAAAATTCGGTTCAAATCCATATCGCTGCCGTTCGTCCATCGTCTCATGATGGTCCGCCGTCGTTGCGGCAAAATCGCGCTGAAATGCTCAAATCAAATATCTCAATGATTTTCAGCGTTTCCCTACATCATTCGCCTTCGTACAATTCCTCAACGGCTCCGGCAAAGATCGTGTAGAATTCTGGGGAGAAAAAGGAATGAAATCGTGAAATGCGAAATCGTCAAATTTACCGGTTTCTCAACAACACTCTCATAGATTCCCATCGGAAATTTCGGCGGCTTCTCCTTCGCCGTCGAATTTCGTTTTCGTCCCGTCCGTTCGGCAGCTCGTTCCAAAATCTCACCAATTTTTGTGGTTGTCTGCGAAAAATAAAATAAAAATCACCGAGAGCAATTCAAACGGACCATGCTGTCTTCACTGCAATGCGACGGCGATGGGATGTTGTCGATGAGCTCGCTGGCGCCTTCCAGATCCAATCTGCAACAAGACAAAGGCTATCGCCTGATTTTTTTATTCGAAAAATATCAATTCCGATTTTTTTAGACGCTGAGAAAATACCAAGGTGAAAATTAGGTCATCCACGGACGATTTTGAAAAATTGGACCAGTAAAACATAAAATCAACTAACTTAAAACTAAATTTTGAAAACTATGCTTAACTATACACAAAGCTACTGCAACCTGTTACCCTCTCCTGTCACATTTTCAGACAACCGAAATACTATCGGTCGGAACTTTAAATCGTCGGCCGACAAGCCTCTTTTAAAAAATTGTCAATGAAAACTGGAAATTCATTTGAAAAGAAATTTCTGGATTTTTTTAAATTTTTGATTTTTTTTTCTAATTTTCGACACTCGGCAAATGTTCGAAGCTTAACGCATTTTTGGAAAATTGGGTTTTAAAAAAAGTTTTTTCATCTCTTATTTTGATTTCTTAAACCACAGTTTAAAAAAAAGCATCTTGAGTAATTGTAGACCATTATTTCGAGCGCAGAAACACACATTTGAATTCAAATGTGTACCGTACTAGGGATAACCTGCGAATCAAACTTATCCTAAATCTACACAGCAGGTTCGTTCAAAAAACGCTACTTGCTTACTTGTTCCGTAAATTAATTATAAAACAATCAAAGCGAAAATATTTTTGATGATATCATATCCAACCTGCGGACATTTGAAAGGCTACCTCATCTCAAATCTCTCCTTATTTGGGCGCGCTATCGGCGCCACTACCGAAATTGGCTGCCGATCGGCAATACCATCCGAACCAAGATCGGAGCCTCTCTCCAAATTCAAATCCATTTCAACCGTCGTCTCTTTTTCGCGGAAGCATTGATTCCACACATCATCGGCTCGTCCCGCATAGTTTTTTAGCGGAATTCCCTGAAAAAAAATGAGTCGTTGGTCGAAAAATGCTCACAAAAAATTCGAGGACCTCAAACAAATAATCATTTGGCAACTGAATTTTGCATTTGCTGAGACTCTCGATAATCCAAGACATGTCAAAAATCTGTAATTCGAAAAAAAAATGTTGAAAATGAAAGCAAATTCAGAAAATTTACGTCTTTCCATCGATTCTGACCATCATTTCGCTCCATGTAAATCGTATAAACATTTTCTCGCTGAAAAGGCAAATTTCTGGAAAAAAAAGTGAAAAAATATATATTACCGGCGACGCTTCATTCACCACATTTGCGCCATTTTTAACAAGTAGATCATGCAAAAAATTCTGAAAATTCTCCATTTATCTCTGAAAAGACCAGTAAGAAAAAAAAGAAGAGAGATCAAACCTTTAAAAGTGAACTATTTGACGTCAACACAAACGAATATCCGGAAAATAATTGGGATACCGGTTTCGCGAATGGGACAAACAGCGGATGCTCCGAGATACTAATCAAACGCCCATAAGAAATACAGCTTTCCTGGAAATTAAAAGAAAAAGAACTCAATTGGGAAATGACAATTCAGTGTGTGAGTTTTTGGAATTTGTCCGCAGCACAAATAAATAAATACCGTATTATTCGTGCTGTCAATGATGAGCAAATGCCTAATTTTACCATACACCAATAAAGACGGGTCTCAGCGCGAATCGCATTGATCTTTTTTTTGGTGATTTTGCGGTCTTGTTAAAAATACTGTGTTTCAATCACCATTGCTTATTTCACTCTTGATGAACCCAACTTCAGCGTTTATTTTCTAAAAGTCCGCATGCACTGGGACGTCATTTTGCAGACAATTTCAAAATTCAATTTTTACCGCAAACAGCAAAAAAATGTGAAAAAATAACAATAACAGGCGACTCGGAAAAGTCGTGAAGAGTTTGCGCCAAAATGTATGCAGTTTCTTATAATTCCGCTATTCATGCAATAAAAATTTTACACATTTTTCCAGTGCAGCGATGCAAAAAAATATTGCAAAGGGTACTGTAATTAAATGATGAAGAAATCTGCAAAATCCATGAGACGATTTGTTGCTGAGCGTCTTTTTTCCCAAGTTACGGTATTATGATCTTCATTTTATTGATTTAAAATTTCTCGTTGTCTTATTTTATGAATTTGTGTAATATTTCTTATTTTAAAAAAAAGTCATCAGAAAGTTTGCTTAAACTCATCAATAATTTTCCGAAGTCACCTCGACGCAATTTTGCGGACAAATGTAAAAATTGTGAAAGCTTACCACATATAAATAAGTGACATTATAGTCAAATTCGATAAGAACATGCGCGGGAGCCATGTGATCATAAACCATATAGTTAGCTTCATCCTTCGAAGAGACTTGTCCGCCATTTTCAATAATCTGCTTCGCCAAACTCTGACGTTTCGCCTCATTCAGCGAATTGTGCAAATGGAATTTCAGTTGGCTGCAAAAAAAAATATTAGCAATTTCTTAACAACTTTAATTTTCTAAAGGTTTTCTCTCGCAAATCAGCTAATAAATTTTTTGATTTTAAGCAAAATTTTCCTAATTTTAAAATCCGAAACTGGAAAATTTAGTTCAGTAGGTATCTTTTCTTTTAGAAAACTCTAAAAATTACCAAAATATTCCTTTCATTTGCAAATAAACCGATGTTGACGTCTTCGATCCAACCGACGGGTTCGACTTTTCCGAAACTGGCGGCTAAAACGAATATAAACTTTCATCTGCGGACAATTTCCACCATTAAAAAACCTTGGTCGATGTCGGCTGACTTCCGCAATATTGCGACTCATCGGCGTTCTCGCTCCAAACAAATTCTAAAATCCAAAAATTGTCAAAAAGTATTCACCAAAATTGTCGGTTTCACCTTCATGCGGCACCATTTCGCGCCTCTTAAAGCATTCCAATATCCAGCTAGTCGTCAATATCAATATATCCGGTTGATTTCTCGCCAAATTTCGAATAATCGCTTTTTCGCTTTGAGATATCGCGTTGCCCACAATTATATGCGTTGCCGATTCATGTCGGCTCACTCGGGTCGCTCCAGATCTACAAACATCAATGGGTCTTGGTTGGAATTTCAAGGAGCATAGCGGATTTTGAATTCATGTCAGATTGATTTGAAAATACTTTAAATTCGCGTCTCGCTTAGTATTTAAAGGCGCATGTCATCTTCTGCATCAATCATCGGGGAATCAATTTCTAGTTTTTCGCAAACATTTAAAAGAGCATCGCTTGATGAGAATTTAAAGGCGCACCTGTCGAGCAACTTCCTCCATTTGTTCATCCTCTCCTCGTTGTCAATTC
Organism: Caenorhabditis bovis; assembly: GCA_902829315.1. Lineage (NCBI taxonomy): Eukaryota > Metazoa > Nematoda > Chromadorea > Rhabditida > Rhabditidae > Caenorhabditis > Caenorhabditis bovis. The sequence continues at coordinate 2,591,644 of CADEPM010000006.1, forward strand.
CGCAAAGCCAAATAAGGCAGGGTTCGAGGATGTCCAAATCCTCGTTATTTCCCCGAAGAACATCATCGATCGGCTCGTCCCTCGTCTGATTGCAAATCGTGCGATTCGACATAATTCTCGTCCTTTAAAACACACAATAATCGCGAGAATAAATTAAGAGATTAAAAAAGAAAAAAAAATTAAAAAGAGAGTTTTTTTTGGCTGAAATTCCTTACAATGGCATCGGCGCACTTCTTGTTGGGGTCTCCACGTTACTCGCCGATGGTTCCACAAGTGTCGTATTCGACACCACCGACGAATTGGGTCGCTGGAATATCTGATTCATCCGATTCATGTTCGTGATCGAAGACGGCGTCAGCATAGCAGAGGTGTCTTGGGAGACATTCAGACGACCGCCGGTGCCTTAAAAAATCTGAATTTTTTTCCTTCTAAAAATCCAATTTTCTGATTTTTTAAAAATAATATTTCACAACAAATGTCTTAAAATTTTCTCGTATTCAGTAATCTTCTATAAAGGCGCATACCAAAAATTATCGATTCAACGATTTTCACATTTTCGGCTCTTACCGGGAATATACGAAACATCAATTGAATTCTCTTTCATACTCAAATTTTTATTTGGCGTCGAGCATCTCAATCTATCCGATGATAATAAGCTAGGATGGTATTTTCTGAAAAAAAAAAGATTTTTCTCTTTAAGAATTCTTCCCTCAAATTGTTACCCTTCATCCACCAAATAGCCCAATTCAATGCATTTTCGAACCCAACGCGTCTGCACAATTCTCACACTTTTCCATTCGGTCGCCTTCGTATATTTCTTTCCATTGGTGACATCCGTGACGAGATGGGTGCAAGAATTACGGACCATATTCGCCAGAGCCTCACCGCCGTGGTCTTTGATCAATTGCATCAAATAATCGCGATCGGATCCCGTAATTTGAGAAATTGTCATCTTCTGAAAACCCGCTAGCGTGTCCGCACATTGGTTTCCATTTTTGTTTCGTCAACTCACCAATCCATGAAAAACCGGCAATCGATAGGATTTCACGATGTCGACGTCCATCGCGCTGATTTTGCCCGTCGTCGTTTGCGTCTTCTCCCAAAGATCATCGATCCATTCCCTTCTCATCACTTTAACACCGCGCTGGAATGCAATCTGAAAACAAAATTTTAGATTTCAGGGCGAAAAATAGGTTATTTTGCTACCAAAATTTAAGATTTTTCGATAAATTTCGATATTCTTTCATTTTTTTTTCAAATACTCATTTTTTAAATCTAAAAAGTGGACAAGCAATTATTGGATCTTTTTTTCTGAAAAAATTCCATATTTTCAAATTATCAAATTATCGATTTTGCGTTAAAAATCAAGAAAATGGTCCACCTTATATTTTTGCGATCCGGAATCCGCTTTCTTCGCAATCAAATGCGTGAGCTGCGTGTGAAATGTGCTGCTCACCGAGCCGTTCATCCACACAATTTTTCTCGACAATTCCTCTTTTTCCGCTGGCGAAAACCCCGTAAAACACACGGAAGCGCCCTCGAATACACTTGAATACACTGGATGGTCCGAATTCGGAAGCGCCTTCTCGTCATTCACACATTCGGCGACAATCGGAGCACCGAAGAGCCTGAAATGAAATTCGACCAATTTCTCAGTCGTTCGAAAATCATGGCGAAACCAATTAAAATTTCAGTTTGGTCTCGAGTGGAATTTAATGACGCATCGCTTTTATCGATTTTCAAATAGGAGAAAAGAAGCGAAAAGCTTACCGGAATCCTTCGGCGCTCAGTCTCTCAAAAACGGGCCCTCTGAACATGGGAATCACAAAGAAATCGTCCTTCTGCTCATAATTGAACACCTCTTCGGCGCTTATCCATTCCGGAAGGAATTTTATGCGATATAATATCTTTAGAAAAAAGAAATGAGCAAATTTCAAGTGTTTCCTTGCGCAAACCCGATAGAGCTCCTCAAACTCATCCCATTCGCTCTGCGTCGGCTGCTCCTCATCCTCACGGCTGATCCGAACGAAGAACATTGTGAAATTCGAATCAAGGCTCTCATCATCGTCTTCAGCGAAACTCTCCGATGGTATCCGGGAAGTCAGCTGCAAAAAAAGGTTTTATCATTGGAATAGCCAATTTACATTTCTGAATCGAAATTGATTCAAATTTTTCAAATTGAAATTCATCTGCGGACAAATTCCCTCCATTCTTGCAGACTCCAGAATGTCATTCAATTTCCCGCCTCGGGTCTCGAACGGAAATCTCTTGCGGAAATCTCAAACAATCTCAAAACGGAAATCTCTTACAATTGATTTTTGCATTATTTGATAATCATAATGCGAAAAAAACACCACAGATCTTGCTTTTCATTGGTGGCGGCAATTCAAAAAAAGAAAAGAAACCACCAGATTCGTTGTGGTTTTATATGAAATGCGGCGCCAAATTTGGGAGCCCCGCGAAATTCAAAATTCTCAAATCCGTCCGGCAACAATGTCCGCAGCAGTATCTCACCTCACTCCGTTTACATTTCTTCGGCGCCGGCGGAAATTCAGTCATCGATCGTCTGGAAATTCGCTTAGGTTTTCCGCTATTTTTCACACATAACGAGATAATATGGACGAGAACCATCAATTTTTTGTTTAAATCGAATAATTATCATGATTTATTAGCAATTTCGACACGTGAGCCATTAAACCAATATGCTATCGGATTGTGATTCTCATCAAACTCGAAATTCGGGTACATCTCGTCGGTGAGCTTGTCCGCCATCAGCGCCATTCGACAAATCGGGTGCGGATGATAAACGCGTCCAGATTCCGCCATAAAAAGGTGTTGAGGCTGAAAAAAAATCAAAAATGACAACTCGGTACATTTTTTTCAGCAACCTGAAACTCTTGATAGATTTCGGATTGACCGATTCTGAGCCGTCGCGATTGTGACAGCGCTGTGAATACGACCGGCGTGTCGTCGCATCGCAAATAATTGCGCTCGATTCCGCAATTGCTCACATACGGAAATTCCGACTGCAAACGTGATTTTTTTTCGCATTTCAATTCCAAATTTGCCGAAAATTCACCTCGTATCGACCGGTCCGATTGGTTTTGAGCATTTTGTAAAAGAAATTGAGAAATTGAACATCTGGAGAAAGAAAAAATTGAAATCAACCAAATCAAAAACCGGTTTTGGCGCCATTCAATTTTGAAATTCAACGACCACAATTTTTGAACCAAAAATATTTCCATTTTTTTTAAATTTAAGCAGTTTTAGTTCAAAACTCCAAGAATTTTCATAAAAAAAATGATTTTATTCAAAAAATTCAAATTTGGCGCGCTTTTTTGACATGCTCTTTCCATTGCTGATAAGAAAATTCAAACAATATCAAATCGCAAATGAGAAAATTGGAATTTTTGAGAACAACAAATTCATTTGGCCAGCTTACGCGCCTTTAAAAATGGTCTCACAGCGATTTGCGAATTCCTTGAACACAATTCCACGCGAAATTTAATCAAAATAGAAATGGCGCGACATTCGTTTCAAGCCCATCACAAATTTAAAGGCGCACACATAACGAACCTTTATAAGCGGCCGTGAAATTCTTCATTCTCGAATCATCCAAAAACAAGAATCCCTGATGGCTCACATAATAGAAATATTCTCTGAAATGCTCATTCTTCTCAAATTCGAAAATGCTCCAACATGCCGAATTCTGCCAACATATTGCCCCTGTGTGTACAATTTCATGAATTCTTCAATTCGATCCACACAAATTTAATGTTTCGAAATTCTCGCAAAACACACCGATAGATCGTAATAGTGTCGAAAACACACAACGCGCAAAAAGAAAACGAATCAAGTCAATTTCGAAGAATAATAAAAAGAAAAACTCTACATTTTTAAATTTACTCGATCGAAATGTAACATAAACTCTAGAAACGAACATATTCCATACTAAACAATACAAAAACGAAATGAATGAACTCTAGAAGAGACGGAATTCCGATTTCTTTCCCTGCTCTTTGTCGAAATCGGCATCTTGCGCCACCTTCTTGTAGTATTGCCAATCCTTCGACAGCGGCTTGTCGCCTTCGAGCGGCGATTTCGACAAAAAGAACTCGTAGTTCGGCTCGTAGTTCTTCTTGTCCTGATAGAACATGCCCTTCTTCCAGAACGAATAGTCGAATTCGCCGTTCGCGAGCTTCTCCTTGTGCTCGGCGAGCTTCTTCGCGCGCTCTTCCATGATCTCCGGATGGCGTCGCTCCCAAATCAATCGATGCTTCTGCTTCATATAAGCATCGCGAACATCCGTCTCGCCGCCGAGTTCGCCATATTTAATGAAGAAGTTGAGCTCATTCTCTTCCATATCCTCAATCATCTAAAGAAAAATCAAATTTTGTGTGAAAAGATGATCAAAAAAATGAGGGACCTTAACGCATGGAGAATGGTCCGGATTATTGTACAACATGCATCTATCGACACGCTGGCGAAGAATCTAAAAATTCGGTGTTCAAAAAAATGAAAAAGAAATCCAAGACACCTGAAGAATGAATCCATCAACCATTTTGTCGAGTCGATATTGCTCATTCGCTTCATAGAAGCACGCCTTGTCATTCACACCGCATTCATCGATCTCCGGAACACGATTGAGTTGACGATGGTAATAGGGTAGGCGGTTTTTGTTATTCAATGGCTCGACAATTTTCTCTGCAAAAACACTCATCACGTCCGCAGCAAGAAAATTCATTATTGTTGGTGTTACTGTCAAGGTTTCTACGACAGTAGGTTCGTAATAAATCGTAAAGGTTTTAACAGACATCAAAAAGAATGAGGGAGAGAAATTCCAGAAAAAATAGCCGCAAGATATTGAATACCCTAGTGTTACTAAGAAAATTATTTGCTAATATCAATTTTATACACAAAATCTAAAAACCAGTTCAATATCACGGCGATATTTGGTAGTAAAAGAGAAGCGTAGCGCATTTTCTCATAATATTTCTTCAACGTGGTCTTTTGATTAATAAATTCTTGCATTATTACAATTTTTATATAGAGAAAGAGCATTCCTTTTTTAACAAATTACCTCTAAACCATGTCGCCGGCTTATCAAATGCCTTATGAGCCAAATAGCGAGCTCTTGGGTAGAATGAGCCGCGGGATTCGATATCGCGAACCTTCCAGTAGGCGTCCCACGCAGCTTTATCCTCAGCTTGTCGTTGAGCAACCAAGCCTTCACCCATCTAAATGAGAGATAAATTTAAACTGAGAGTTTTGAAAAATAAAACGCAACTATAAGTATAAATACGCGAAACAAACGCAAAACTGAAGAAAAAAAACAATAAATTAATAAATTTCTTTTTTTTTAATTGAAAATAACAACAATAACAACAAAATTAAACAAAAATAGGTGCATTATTCTTCCATTTTCGCCACCGATGATTTACTATATAGATCCTTGACGAGTTCAATCAATTCATCGCCAGTAACATGCTCTGCTTGAATGATAATATTGTAAATCCGAATAATCTGCAACAAGAGATTTGAAACCGGTTAAAAAATCGAAATTTTACCTCATCATTCGTGTCAGCGTTGATCCAAATCCGACCGTTTAGGCCAACGGTGATCTCAAACTTGAAGAATTTTCCCATCGTCTTCAGAATTTGACAAGATGGATGGAGAATTCGGCGAGCATAATTAAGAGAAACCTGAAAATTGAGCTAAATGGCTCTTAGAAGCCAACGATTTTACCTTGAACATGAACCCGTTATTCAATTGGCCCATTCCTCGCGCCTTCTTCTCATCGTCGACACAAGTAAGCTCGGCTTCCGTCCTAGGAGTTGTATCGAAAACTTGCGCATAAATAATATCGCCAGTTTTCAAATTCGGTCGATTCCTTTTCGTGGCTCCTTCAAAATTGGTGAAATTTATCTGAAAATATTCTAGAATCTTCCTCGATTTTCGTATCAACTAAATTGCTTACCACTGCTAATTCGGCGGTTCCAATGTCGAGGCGAAAAAAATCGCCGATTTTTGAGACGACAATCCCAATCACACGATCGCCTTCGTTCGGAATATAACGCTTGCTGTGCACATTCAGCCAAATTTTATTGTCAGCTGTTCGCAGAGCTCCAGGCTGATTTGCCACCAGCTTCTCGTCGTTCACATTAATACCGTAACCGACTATGGAGACATTGCTTGATGAAGGCTGCTCGATTTTATCACCGGGCAGATAAACTGTCATCTGAAATAAAGAAATTGGAATTTAAAGGCCTCGTGAATTAGATTAAATTAAGACGATTTTAGAGATTATTATGAAAAAATTCATCATAGATAGATTATTTTAAGAAAAGTGCATTAAGTGGTGAGAATATACTCATCTTTTAAGTATTATGACCTATTTTTTGAACAATTTCAAAAATTAAAACAGAAAATGCAAAAAATTGGACGAAGCAGGCAAAAAAAACTTCAAGCCTCATATTCGGAGAAATTTGGAATTTACTGCACACAAATTTAATAAAAAACCAAAAGTTTATTTATTTTTACAAAATTTAGAATGTTTTGAATCCTATAAACCGTTAAAAATCAGAAAAAAAAACACGAAAAGTTTGCTGAAAATAAAAATGCAGACTGCATAAATCTAGTGCATAGTGAGGACGACGTGTTTGCAGGGTTGACGCGTCCATATTGCATACCGTACCCCGAGATAACACTATCTCTCCCAGTCCTCGTCAGAAATATCGATTCTCAAGGAATGTTGTAATACAAAACCTGACATTTTCACAAATAAACATTAAGCAAAGCTTTATTATGGCATATTCGATGCATAAAAAAGAAGAAAAATGAAAGTAAAATAGGAAATCAACCCTGCGGCAGTGAGATTATTAAGAATTTTGCACGGCAAAAATGAATTTATTTGAATAATTTCCTAAAGCGGCGAAGTTTGCGCATTTTGAATCTCCTTCTTCTCTTTGATCCTTTTCCCCAAGCGCCTGAAAAAAAATGAAATTTTCTGAGAGAAAAATTGAAAAAAAAATGTTGGTACCAATGACAAAACTCTCGAATTCACAATGATTCTCGCCTCGTAGAATTCGGAAATAGCCGTCTTCTCCCCACGAATTTCCCCAAGAATTTGCGCATAGCCAATATTTGATTGGTCGGCCTGTCGAATGATCAACACCCCATCTGAAACAATTCATTTTTTTAATCAAAAAAATGTGATTTCAACTATTAAAATTTGTCGAAAATCCAATATTTTGCTCATAAAAAATTCGTTTTTGATTCGAAAATCAACCAAAAATAGACATTTGTTTTGGCTTGTAATAAAAATTGCATTTTTTTTTAAATAAAATGACAATTTGCAACAAAAACGCATGAGATATCACCAAGTGTAAAAATGAAAAAAGTTCTGCAATGGGAAAATTATGCTGAAACTTAAAGTACTCATATTTAGAAAGCTATTTTATGTCAGGCATTACTTAAAAATTTCTAAAAACATTAAAAAAATAAAATTTTCATTTTATTTTTGCAAAAAAAGTTTTCCAAATTTGACATTTATCAGTGATAATTTTCCAAAACATTAATTTTCCCACAATTTTTGGCAAAACTGGTTTGCAATTGCCAAAAATTGAAATTTTGAACTGAATTATTTCGGTAACACTGTTTAAAAAAAATAAAAATCACTATTTAAGTATTTTACAGAAAATTATCATTTTTTAGCAATAAAAATTGGAAAAAATAGAAAATTGTTCAAATCTTTGAAAAAAATCAAATCTAGGATAATTTTTGAACGAAATAGTTAGAAAATACTCAATATTAATTCTACTTGGTTAAAAATGGTTCAAAATCTGACAATTAACAAAAAAATCAAAATTTACCCCAAAACTCGAACTGAATGATATCCTTCAGCCGTCGACGAAGCGCCTTTTTTCGCCGCCAAATCCGTATGTTGATAAACGCCTCCCGAATACATAAAAAAGTCCTCATGCACCAAAAATGTGGCTTGAACCGGCCCATTCGTCATCAATTCCGTCATGATGTCCTCCTCGCGACTCGACACCTTATAAGGAGGCGTCATTTTATAAGCGGTGCTGTCGGCAATTCCGCTGGGGCAACGACGATTTCTGCAAGTAAATTTCAGACATTTTCAGAACAAATCGGCTGAGGCGTTTTTTTTTGTTGGAATTACGAGTAATCGCGTTTCGGAATCAGACAATGTCCAGGCTCGCGGCTGCTTCCCGACACGTATGGATAGCATTTCTCATCGACAACTCTGGAAAAACATTTGAATTGGCGAAAAAATCAAAATAATGCCATTATCTGACCCAAGTTTTCTGATATACCACCAAGCGCGATCGAGATATCCTCCTTCGCATCCTTTCTGCCTATGCTGATTGCATGACAACAATTGTTGGGAGGCGAGCGTCGCATTAATTCGTCCCTCGCTGATAATTGCCAATCTGAACGAGCAAATTCGAGAATCGATTTTCAAAATTCGCGACCTGTCCGATGAGATACCGGTCGTCGACACCGCCCAACTGCTTCCGCAATCGCCCTGATCGGTGATCGGATGAATCAGTGGTCCCCATTTGTCGCGCGCGTCGAACTCATCCGGCAACTCGCGACCTTTTATCAGAATTTCGTTCATGTTTTGAACGCTTCGCTCGGGAAACAGCGTTCCCAGACGATATTTGATGCCGTCGCTGAGGCTTCGACCCCAGAACATTGAATAATTGCGGGCGGACCATCTAAAAATTTTTGAATTTCCTCTTTTTTTTTTAGCTATTCTCCTACGAATATCGGCCGGTTTTGATGGATTCGAGAATGTCGGATTGAATGAGACACGTTGTTCCGTCACATTTCCAGTATCCGCCTTGACATGTGCTGAAAAATGGGAAAAATTGTAGAAATCTATTTTTGTAAAATATAGTATGTAAAATTGCGTCAGGATGACTACACAATTTGAACTACAGTAATTTATCGAAAAATATTTCCCCCTTTCTAGTTTTTTTTCCAATATTCTTTTTTAAAATTGGATCTTTTTATTTGAACAAAAATACGAATTTCGGTATTGAATCGCTATACCGTTCAAAAATAAAATCTGTTGACGTTAAAAAAAAATAAATCTGCTAACGTTTTAAAAAAATAAATCTGCGGACTTTTTAATATAATTTTGGCGACAATATTTGACAATAGTCAAAATTTTTTCTTTCAAAATATCGATAAACTGCATGAATCTTCATTGTTCTCAAATCGTACTGTGAAAATTCGCTTCTCACACTTTCTCTTTTGTCTCCTTTTTAATTTTCCAGCCGACCGCGCCCTTTTTTCGCCTCACAGTTCTTTTTTCGCCCTCGTCGTCTGCACCCTCTCTCTCATTGACACTCTCTTGCAACATCACTGCGTCTCGCCGTTTCGCACACTAAATTGTGAACAAATGGTGTCCCGCTTCAATGTCCGTACATGCGATTGCACAATATCTCTCATTTTCGCTGGGTTCTTCGGTTTTAACCCAGTTACTCAAGGTAATTTGAGTTTCGACCTTTCTTTGAAAGCGTTGAAAAACCGTAATTTTTGGGCAAGCTTCTTCGGGGTATCCGTTGAAGCAATAAAAACCAACCATTTTTCACAGTTCTTTTCCTTCCGGTCACCTTCATACGAACATCGCTCGCCGGTAATGTCGAACTCGTCGCGTCGTCTTTTTCCAAGACAAGTAGCTTCGAAATCCGGACAGCAATCATTACCACCATCAGGTCCCCGATCGCAGAACATGTCGCAATAGCACAAGTGATCGCCAAGGATCGGCGCAGTGCAGTCATCATCGCGATTATCGCAACAAGTCGGCGTTCTCACCGAGCAATATTCGCCTGAAATGAAATCATCATTGCAATTGTCGGTCGGTCAAAAATAAAAACCGATGGATGATGTGTGTAAACCGTATGAATTTGATACATTCGATTAGTATTTGATGACTGATAACACGCATCGTCTGAGAAATTGGGGACACAAGTTGCGCGCGACAAGTCTCAATTCTCTCATCAAGAAGTAAGTGTTGTGCAGTTTGAGGAGTCAAAATCAAGGCTGCCGATCGGATTCCCACATGCACTCGGCGAGAATTCCCAAACAGCATAATGGTGTGTGAATTGAATTGGCAAACATTTTTGCGCACCGCCCGTCCCGCCAAAATGTAATCAATCAACGCCGATTGATAGTGAGATTCGCCAATTTTCATCGACTTCTTCTTCTTGTTCTTCTTTGTTTTTGGGCGCGTGCCAAATTCGATCAAACCCCCCCCCCTCTCTCTCTCTCTCATGGGAATCGGTGACAGCAAATTTTTTTTTTGGGTTTGAGATTAGATAAAGAGGGTCACATTATAAGCGAAATTGGCATATTTTATCTGATTTGTGGCGAATTCAAAGTTGAAAAAAAGTAAAGCTGCGGACGTCGTTGCGGGTTTCTATCGCTGGCGCGCCTTTAAAGGGGCATGGATGAAAACAATTGTCGTTTCGGGACCCACACGATCTATGTTTGGGGTCTCGCCTCGATTCTTCAACACTATACTATTTTTTCGCATAAAACCGGAACTCGCCAAAAAAATTCTCGGAATTCCTTAACAATTCCGCTTCAATAATCAATTTCGAGAAGAAGAAAAAATTGACGACGACGACGACGCACAATACAGTTATTGTTGGGCTCAAATTAATTGCGTGTTGTTTTTGATTTCCCCAAATCAAAAAAAAAATCAATCACGGGTCTCACCTGGAATTCCATGAAACCCTCGAGCCGACGTCTCAACGACGCTCAAAATGAGCAATAGCAAATGGGGAAACCCGACGAATTTCGACGACATCGGGTCTCGCGACGAATTTGGACGGCGAAATGCGAAGACCGACGCGACTGATTGCGATGTGACACATTCGACCCGGCCGGCCATGGCCGCCAGCAAGCTCCGCCCACTTTCTCTTCTGCGCCTGTTCTCCTATCTCATTATAATCATAATCATCGACACCATCGTCATCATCGTCAACTTCATATATCAACTTTCAATTTCCGGACGTCGGAAATTGAGAGGAACAATGGTTGCTACGAAAAATTTGTTGCGAGGAGTTATGGAAATCGACTTGCACACAAAGCCGATCGGTTTATCAATTTCCATCTGCGGACAATTCGAAAGAAAAAAGACTCCAACACAATTGATCAAAAATTCTCATCTGCCGACAATTTACAACAAAATCTTATTGTCTCCAATATGTTATCAGTTTCCATCTGCGGACAATTCTTTATGCTTTTGCTACTGTTTTCAGAACCTACATGTCCGACCATAAAAATATTCGATTGAAAATACGCTCAATTCATATCGATTCCAATCTGCGGACATTTCCGCATTCCAAAAACCCGCCAAATTTAAATTTACGACAGCCATTTGGTGGCGGGACCAATCGCAACATTATTTCATTATTAATTTCCGGCCGAAAAGGTCCATAAATTCAAGCCAATGAAAACCTTTGAGAAGAGTAATCAATCTGCGGACAATTTTGCGGTTTTTTGATAAGAAAAAAAAAGCCGAATTTCTCGTTCTTTTCAATTAGCCATTATTCGTGCGACTAGAATTCGATGAAACCAAAAAAAAGCCCCACGAGAACGAAGAGAAACGACTTTATCGAAATTTGTAGTTCATTTTAGAATCGCGCGGCGCGCGGCCACACGAATGCGATTTCGCATAATGATATTGGTGCCGTCGAACAGATAAATTCAACAACGGTTTTTGATGTGTTCCGAATATCGCCGCGGGCGGTCGAAATCGAAACCGCAACCACCACCTCAAATATTGAGAGGGGCCGGCAAAATCATGGCCTAGAATTTTCGCGGCCACGTTTCCAATTTCACAATTGGGGAGAAATTTTCCGTCAAAAACCAAAAATTGGGTTACCTTAGAAGAAACTCATCGAGATATTTAAAGTGTTCGGCAAAAATTCAATTTCAGTACTAAAATTAGGTCTCGGGCGTAGGTCTGACATTTTCAAAGGCGCATGTCCTCAAAATCAATCTACATATATTTCTCGGATAATTTAGGTTTCAAAAATTTGATAAATATTGGGGGCACACACTTCCATTAATAAGAAGTTGACCTTTTTTTTTAATTTCATAACCAGGACAAAAATTTTGCCAGAAAGAATTGTTTCAATTCTCGTTTAAAGGCGCATGAACCCATATCAGACGCTGTGTTGAAATTCCGCGCGAAAATCAACGTTCATCAAAGCCCAATTAGTCGCCACCAAATTGGTTGCACTTTTTTGTCGTTTTCGCGCCGAAAATTGAATAAGCCATCGGCGGTCGGATGGACCCCAAACTGATTAGTGTGGTCCCGGCGACAATCAAATTCGCATCAATTTCTTTTTTTTTGTTTATTTCTTCGCGCTTTCGTCGTCACATTCCAATTTTCGCGGCGATGCCTTGAAGACCGCTGGATTGAGCCCGAATCGATTTGAATCTGTCGGCTCAAAGTTGAAAAATCAAATTTCGGAAAACGTCGGAACCCACTTTTTGCAGATGTTGTCGAATGTCATTCGTTGCTCGACGGGCTCAAAACACGATTTCATAATTTCGCCGAATTCGGCCGGCATTTCTGGCGGCGGTTCGAGTCGAAGACCGTCGCGGACCACTTTGAGACGGACCTCACGAAGAACCTCAACAGGGAACATGAAAAACAAAAATCTCTTATTTTTTGGGGGGGGGGGTGCTAAATATTTGCCAAACCTCAAAATATCAACATTTTCAGCAAATTTTTTGCAATTTTCAAAGAAAAAATTCGCAGAAAACTGGAATCAATAGATTTTTTTTCTCAAAATTCGACTAGAAAATGGGGGCTTGCAAAACAAGACAAAAAATCTTTTTTTTTTGAATTTTACAAAAAAATCCAACTGAAATTTCATACATTTTGCTTAAAATTGTCCTAAAACCATTTTTTCGTGAATCTCCCAAAATTGTTTGCAGAAATTGCAATTTTCAATATTGCAGGCCAAAAGAAAATCACCCATTACGGACAATACATTCAATTTGACGACAATTCGACAAATTCTTCGATCAAAATTCAATGTCCAACCTTAATATTCGCATATGGAACCGAGTCGGTGGTGAATATCTCGAACATCACGACGCCATAGCTCCAAACGTCGGATTTCGATGAATAGACGCCATATTCGAGAGTTTCCGGCGCCAGCCATCTGCAAATTTTTTTTTTTCGTGACACCATCGCATACGTCCGAATCAGGGCTGTGCGGCAATTTTGGCAAATTGCCGAAAATTGAAAAACGATAATTAGAATAATAATAAATAAATATAGGGGGCGACTGCTGTACGCGGGTCGATTTACGCGCATGCGCCTTGAAAAGGTCTCGCAAGGACAAACAGGTTATTTCAAATTTTATGGGCCGATTCGATAATTTTTTAATCGAATAATGTTAGAAATTCAAGGAAATGCGAGCAAAAAATAAATTCTTCACGTAAAAATAGCAAAATAAGCATTCATGCGTGGCGAGACCATTTTTCAAGGCGCATGCGCGTAAATCTACCCGCGTACAGCAGTCGCCACGGACGCCGACTATACAATTATTCAAGGTATAGACAAAAATATTGCCCGAAAAGAATTGTTTGATTTCTCGTTTAAAGGCGCACACAGAAATTCCGCGCGAAGTGATATTGAAGGGGGGGGGGTGGGGAATTATTCCGGGGACTCATCTTTTAAATTTTTGACCCAAAAATGGATTTTTTTCGGAAAAGAGCCAATTTGTCAGATTTTCAACGAATCTGCAATGGATTTTTGCTAGAAAATTCAATTTTTTTTGCAAAAAAGTAGAAAGGCAAGACCGAATTTTCGCGGTATCCCAAATAATTCAATGAACATTGATTTTTGTTTCGTCGATTTTTTTCCGACATCAAATTGCCGAAAATGAAAATATCGGCAATTCCATTGCCGAACAGCCGCTCGTCCGAATGGCTCGCTCACCGAACCGGCACCTTCACCATTTTGCTCTCCTTGTGCTGTTTGCCCAACAGCGACAGGCCGAAATCGCTGATTTTGCAGTTGTCGGCCTTGTCGAGAAGGCAGTTGCGGGCGGCGAGATCGCGATGGATCACTTGCTTGCTCTCCAAATAGCGCATCCCTTTCGCAATTTGAACGCAATACTTTTTTCGGTTTTCCACACACACCGGCTCGTCGCCATTTTGGAGTTTGCTGCGCAAACTGCCGCCTGCAACATTTCTTTTTTTTTTTTTTGACATTTTCCAGCTCGATTATTAAAGGAGCTTTGCAATACTCTTTCTCAGGGTTCTTGAAACAAAACCATTTCTCATATATTTATAAACCGCAACATCTTTGTGAGATGCGTTTCGCGAATAGCATGCGCCTTTGATGTCTACAGTAGTTAATAGGTTTGTTGTTAACAGGGAATTGATTTTTTTTTGGCTTATTTTTTAAATTCTGAATCCAATGAGCTACTTGGTAAAAGGAAAAAAATGAATCGAAATTGCGGAATTCCGCCAAACTCGCATCGAGACCCATCATACACGTCTTTAAATGCCGTTTCTTCGCGTCTAGCAGCTTTATTTTTCGGATTTTTTCTAGATTGTTAATTTTTTGACGAAAAACGCAAAGAAGCGAATGGTTTAAGACACATTCCCTTTATTCATGCGACGGGTCTCGATGCGAACACGCTTATTTTCCATTCTTTTTTTCTAGTTTTTTTTCTGCCGAATTTGTGAGTTTTGCTGAAAAACTGTAAGAGCAAACAAGAAATTGTAACAGACTTATAGTCGGCATCCGGGGCGACTGCTGTACGCGGGTCGATTTACGCGCATGCGCCTTGAAAAGGTCTCGCCACGCGTGAATGCTTATTTTGCTGTTTTCATGTGAACTGCTTCATTTTTCTTGATGAATTTCACATTTCTTTGAATCTCCAACGTCATTCGATTAAAAAATTATCGAATCGGCCCATAAAATTTGAAATAACCTGTTAGTCCTCGCGAGACCATTTCGAAAGACCCATGCCCGTAAATCTACCCGCGTACAGCAGTCGCCCCGGACGCCGTCTATATTCATTAATTAATCGAATATTTTTACAAAAAAATGTTAATAAAATTACATAAATGTGCATTTCTTTTAAATTTATTCATTGGAAAAATGCGTATTTTGCAATAACATTTAATATTACAAGAATAGGTCGATTTAAAAAATTGGGAAATGTCTTAGAGTGTCAACAAAACACGCCGTAGACTGAGAAGAAACTCTGGTAACTCAAAACCAATCGGATCCGACAAAATTCGGCTCCAAGAATCAACCCTATTCGACTTGTAATTCTATGGATAAGATTGAAGAACTGTCGGATCGGATAGGTTTTTTTAGGGTTTTTTTCTGATTCAATTGGTAATTTGTTAGATCCGATTCGAATTGGAAAATTAAAACAAAACCGATTCGATTAATATCCAACCGAATCTGAAAATACCCAAAACAACCAATCTGATCCGTAGAATTTCCAATCGGATCGGGTTGATTCCGCAGCCAAATTTTTGGTTTTGAGTTACCAGAGAACACTACATATAATCGACTAACTAAGCCCGAGACCTAATTTAAAGGACCATCACAATTTCTGATGGAAAACAAGGTACCTGGACAGAGCTCCATGACAATCATAATCGGCTCGTTTTGAGTAGCGACACCATACAATCGAACCACATACTTATGGTGAAGCTTAAGCATCAAATTGGCTTCGCGGAGGAACGTAATTCTGAAAATTTTCAATATTGTTTAAAAAAAATGATTTTACAAATATGGGCAAAATTAAAATTCGAGTATTTTCTATAACAAAATAGGCAAAAAATGTTTTTGAAAATTTTTCTCAAATTTTCGCAAATCTTTGGCTCCAATCTCCTCGCCCCAAAACAAAAATGCGATGGTCCACAATTGTTCAAGGTGTGCAATTATAATTGTTTCTGGTCAAAATGTTCACTCACTTCTCATCCGCATTCACTTTACTGCCCTTCATCGTCTTCACCGCCACTTCGACATCTTTGGTGAACACACCAAGCGAGAGGGTGCCTTGGAAAACTTCGCCAAATTCGCCATTGCCCAATTTTCGGCCAAGATTTACCTGGAAAAAAATTGTTGAAAATTGCGTTGCAATATAGAAACAACAACAACAACAAAAGCAAAACCTGTTCATGATAAAGCTGCCAAACTTCGCGTATAATCCAATTTCCCAATTTGATGCCCGAATTGTAGATCGGCACGCGATTCTGTTGATGGTAGCGAACCAAATCGGAAATTGTCTTTGATGGAAAAGGGTTGATTTTTTGAAAAGCCCACAAAAAAACAGTTACATCAAAACAAATATCCTTGAGATAATAATAGTTGTTCTTGGTTTTCATTATCGCCAAATGATAATGATCTTCTTCCCATTTCACCGAAACAACGACAGCCTCAAAACGAATTTAATTATTGTGGAAAAATGAGGAATGTGAAAAACTGCAGCGATATTCGGTGCATTGTGTGCGTACACCGAGACGCACATCTACAGTAATCTCAACTGAAAATTATTTCATCAATTTTTTAAAAATTGTTTTCTATGTTTTCTTGACGAATTTAGAATTTTATCTATATTGTTATGTTGAAAATTTGTAATAGTAATCATTTTTTGTATATTTTCAAAGTTAATTGTTTTATATAAAAAGAAACGATCAATAATTAATTAAATAATTGTCAGTTCAGATTACTGTAGATGTGCGACTCGGTGTACGCACACAATGCATGGGATATCGCTGCAGTTTTTCACATTCCTCATTTTTCCACAATATTATGCACTTTGGACAATTGTGGACCATTGCAATTTTTCGCGGCGGTAATTCAAATTTCGGTTTTCAAATGGAAATTTTGGGGAATCAAATTCGCCGGAAATATGACAAGCTCTCACTTTTCTAGAGTTTCAACCTTTTTTTTGGAATTTCAAAAGAAAAATTCTTGAAAAAAACAAAATAGTTGTCGGCAACCGACAATAAAGGATAGCGACATTGTTCTGGAAACTTCTCGACTTAAAGGAGCACAAGACTGGCGGGCCGATATTCTGCAACGATGGGGAACGATGAATTATCTAGCAAAAATCCATTGCAGATTCGTTAAAAATCTGACAAATTGGCTCTTTTCCGAAAAAAAATCCATTTTTGGGTCAAAAATTTAAAAGATGAGTCCCCGGAATAATTCCCCCCTTCAAGATCGCATTTAAAGGCGCATACATACTTCTCCGAGCTTCTTGAGCTCCGTCTTCCTCAAAAGGAACTCTCCATGATTCCTTATCAACTTCTCGGCCTCATCTCTCGACATGTAGCCGTGATAAAACGGCTCATCCTCTAGAACCGCCCCACTCGATCCCTTCCAACACGCGACCTTCTTCAATCGAATCCGTTTCATCCGATTCCTCGACGACTTCATCCGATCGCGAACCGAAGGCTTCTCAGGTCGTCCGGACGATTCCGCCGACGAGCTTGTCCCGAATTTCGGTTTTTTCTCCTAGTGAAAAATTCCCGACAAATTGTTTTCTCGTCTTTCATTGCTTACTATGGTCTCATCCTCCGGTTTCAGCAGCAAATCCGGACCTTCGTCCTAAACAATTCGACGTTTTTCACATTTTCCCGCCAAAACCCACCACATCCAATTTTTCCGATCCTCCAGTACTCTCATATTTCTTGCCGCGACGTCTTGATTGGCTTCGCAATGTGCTCTAGACAAGGTAATTAAGTCAACAATTAATCAATTAGTCAAACCATTGTTATTCCAAGGAAAAACCAATAAATAAATAAATAAAATATAAATAAATTGCAAATTTCCAAATCAAGCGATACGTCAATTTTTAAAGGTCAATGAAAAGAGATTTTATGCTAAATTTGATTTTTATTTTATTTTAAAATTTTAGCATGAAAGTGAAAAAAAGGAAATTGAAAATAAAAGCGAACGATTATTTAAAAAAAAACTGGGACTTGCGTGTGCTCTTTGCGTCACGGTGTTTACACACATTGTCTGTTACAGTAATTTTTGCGAAAAATTTCGCTAACATATTTATTTAGAAAAAAAAATTTATTGATTAAAACAGAATCTTATCCTAGTCCACATGGGTACGTGTAAATGACAGGAAGATGAACGACAACCGACTGCGGCGGCGGCGAGGGCGGAGCCTCAACATACACAATTCTGCTAGGAATGGTGCACACAAATGGAATAGGAGCATAGCAGCTGAAAAACAAATTACTAAAAAATAAATAAAGCTTTATCCTACTCTAAATACTCGAATCCGTCCCTAACATACGAATAGAACACACAATTTCTTTGGTTTTGAAATTCTCCAACCGTTTTCCACAGAATCTGTATATTCCACGAGACATTGTCGTACCAAGTCGCGATGGTCTCGTCGCGACAAGCGCCGACCCAAAACAAGTGCTGGTGCGACACTTGAACAACGATGTTCGTGATATACGTCATTTCGACGTAGTCGATTCCGCCGGCAAGACCGCCGCCGAGACTCTGGCAGAATGCGCGCGCATCGTGCCAATTCATTCTGCCAATATACTGGAAATATGAGGAATATATTGAGAAACATTATTGTTTGGAAGCAATTCATTTTTCCACAAAATTCAAATCGGAATGTTTAGGTTTTGCAATGCAGACTGCATTGGGAGTATTCTCTTTATTTCGTGCTGCATTGCCCGATAAAAATTTTCAAATCAAAAAAAATTTTTTTTCGACTTTTTCGTTTCGAGAATTTTTGGAAAAATATGCACCTAGCAACAAAATTTTGATACATAAGTTTAGAAGACTCGAAAATTTTTAAAATTTACACAAAAACTCACTCCATGGCAAACCATCTGTCCATTGGGTCGAACATACAGATAAAATCCTTGAGGGCATCCACCCTGAACAATCTCGACCCTCGGCACTTCCGATTCCTTCGTTCTCATCAGTTTATCCAAAATTTTTTTCAATCGTCTCACAATATCATTCCAGTCGGGAGGAGGAGGGCGCTCGTCCAAAATTGGTGTCATTGGCGGCGGATTTTCGACAACCATTGGTGGCGAAGGTGGTGGAGGTGGGGGAGATGAAGACGTTGTCCTCGTCGGCAGTGTTGGTGGTTGTGGTGCACTTGGGGTGGTCGTCGTTGTGGTGTTGATCAAGTGCTCGAACGGTCGATACGAAACATCGGGAAACGCGTAGACGGCTTGGACAAGTCTCGCTTCACAATACAACACTCCGCGTTCAGATCTCGGCACAGCAACCAGTGCCGTGGTCACATTCAAATACCTTCAAAATATTCTTTTAAAAACCAGAATTTGGAAATTTTAAACGTTTTTCCGATTTTTCTAAAATAACAGTGTTGTTTATATCAAACATTTGAAATTTCTTCTTTTTTTGGTAACAAACCCTTTTGAAAAAATAACTTTCCTAAAGAACAACTGCAAATTTAGCTTATACTTTCAATAAAAGTTATGGAATTTTCTCAAAAAAAAAAATGCAAAAATTTGACACTAAACGCTCACCTGTTGATCAAAGCATAATTAGGATGCGTCAACGATTCGTCATGAAACACCATATTCGGATTATAAGGTGTTTCTCTGCATCGAACCTTCGATTCCTGAAAATAAAAAAAAAAACAAATTTTAAAGGAAAATTGCGAAAAAAGAAATCCACAGACATTTCGATCAAACTTTGGAAGGCAGAGTTTGTCGCCGGGCGTCTTTCGATAGGCTGTATGAATATACGAAATTTTCATATAATCCACAGGAATCTTCGATAAATCCTCATTATTGATCCATTCGTAATTTCCGCGAATCAGTTTCGCGTTGCCAAATGCCGACAAAATTTTCTGAAAATCGTACACTCATTTCTCATTTTCGCTGCAAGACTTCTCACTGAACAAATTTTGTACTCATAATTTATCTGATCGCCTTCTGTATATCGCCTTCTAGAAAAAAAACAATGGAAGGAAATTGATATTGAAGTTAAACCTTATATGGGAAGCAGTTCGGACGACAAATCGTTCGTCGGCATAGTGGAACGGGTACACCTCATGGAACAATTTTCGAATATACTTCGCATCTTAAAATCGTCATTTAATTTAAAAAATAAGAAATTTCAAATTGATTTTACAATTTTATTCAGTTTTGAAACAAATCAAAAAATTATTTAATATTTATAATTTTCGAAAAACCATTTTCGAAATGTCAAAAAAAATTTTTCAATTTATAAATTTCTCAAAATAGATTTCGTCGACTATGAAAATTGGCTAAATGTCAAAAAAGCAATGGTCTTGAGGCAACACTAGTAGTGTAGATTTATGGAACAAAAAATGTTTTAACCGATAATTTCTCAACTCCCAAAAAATGTCAGTTCTTTTTTGAAACAAATCCCTTTGAATGTTTAAAATTGTTTTTTTTTTCAAATTCCTCAAAATCTACTCATTCTCACTTACATCCTGGCGTCGTCGCCGGCACATATTCGCACATAACGTCAGCTTTATAATCCGCACGCACACCCAACAATCCTTTCTCGACAAGAGTGGTCCCAATGTTGTTATACACCTCGACAGTCCAATTCTCATCTTCGAAACTTCTTGGAAACGATCTGCCGACACTATTCCGCACAAAATAACTTCTGACGAATTCGAATCCGAATAATGAGTTGAAGCGATAGATGAATTCAAGACGATCAAGGTTTATAATATCTCCTCCGAGATTTTTGCAAGTCTTCTCGGCAGTCGTAAAATTTTGAGGCACTCGAACGTACTGAAAGCAGCGATCGAGTATCTGATACCAGCCGCCTTCACAAATCTTCGTAACATCTGTGAAAAAAAGAGTTATTTTATTTTTCTAAAACCTCTGTAATTTTTACTAACAAACTGTGCAAGATATTTGTATCTCATTAAGCCGTTTTGCCGATATTACTTGATGAAGTAACCGATCCTTGCATATAGTTTTTGCCTGCTTCTGAAAATTTTAATTTTTTTGAAAAAGACAATTAATTGAAGAATTACGTCATTTTTGACACTGACTTCCATAATCCAATCATAGCATATATCGTGATCTTGCTGCTAAAAAATATTATTCATAAAATAAAGACAAAAGTATTCGGAAATTTGGGAAAATATGGTAACAATTGAAACTTTTAAAAAGAATAATGCAAATTACTGTAATTTAAAGGCACATGAATTAAATCAACACTGGTCTTGAACGGAACCGTACACTTATCTTACAATCTTGTAAAAAATTTAAATTGAAAAAAAAACCGTACATTTGCATGGTCTCTTGGTTTGAATACTCCTTTATGCTGATGGCATGTGTCGGCAAAAGACTGATCATACTTAGCTTGTTCCAAACTTCTTCCTATGAGAGCCGTTAGAAGAAATAACAACAAACCTGAAATTTGACATTCTGGAATTCAATGAGAACTACTGACCATTTTGAGCGGTCATTGGGACCGCAAAACGTATGAAATCAATTCATTGTACACAACAATTCAGTATTTGTTTCACGCGAGAATTTATATTTCCTTTTTCAAAAATTTTTCATGAGCCACAAAAGGAAAACAAAAAAATGATGATCAATGGGACCATGGAAAAATTATTGGACCATTTGGTTCTGTTAGTCGTGGCGCCAATTTGAAAGTGACAAACGGTTTTCTTATGGATCTATTCAGTGAATGTAAATTAAACAAAAACGACAAATTTTCATTATGCAGCGATGTCGTTTTTGTCGCAATAAGCGCTTAATTTTACTGAGGGGTACTGTAGATCGCGGGTCGATATTTCAAAAAAATTGGCACATGCTCCTTGAATATCGATTTTTTTAAAATATTTTTTATATTAAAATTTTCGTATTTTCACTCGTTTTTCGCGGATTTTTTTAAATAATTTAAACTTTTTTTTGAGTAACACTTTTAAATAATAATTTCATATCGTTTTCGTTTTTTTCTATTCCAAAACTGAATCGATTTTATTCGAATATTGTTTTAATTTAAAGAAATTGAATATTTCAGATCGTTCCATGGCTAATTTGGATAGGTTACGAAATAAGAAAAAGGCTATAGTAAGAAATACAATTTAAACAAAAAACAAATAAATGAATTTATAGATTGCACTGCTTATGAAAAAACGAATTATTTTGGTTTGGATATTAAAACAAAATGCATTGAATGCATCTGAAACAATTGAAGTGATCAAGAAACAGAGCTTCGATCTTTTTTTGAAAAAGTCAACCGATTAGTAGATTGTGGTGGTATTGAGGTAAGGAAACAAGTAAAACAAGTGAATTTCTGCATAAGTAATGTAGAATAAATTAAGTTCGTGACCGGCGTTTCTAACAGCACGTTCATGGAACTTCTGAAGATATGCCGAAATCACGAAGGTCGAATCAATGCGACAATTCGATTGGCAGTTTTCTTAAAATACACAAGAGAAGGTTATTTTTTAGTTGTTTGTTAGTTTTTTACAAGCATTAAAATTATAAAATTTATAGGTATTAGCCAAAATCTTCTTGCGAAGGAAATTGGAGTTTCGCAATCAACGATTTCTCGACTAGTTAGAGATACAATCGAGGATATCGTCCAAGTTGCCGGAGAACAAATCCGATTGCCACAAAATCGAAGAGAATTAATTCGTCTGGAAGAAGGATTTATGAACTCTTCTGATCGAACTCCTCGTCGAAGAATTCCATGTTTTGCCATATTGGATGGAAAGCATTGGAAGATCGAGCATCCTGCGCATACAGGATCGTTAAATTATAATTATAAGTCGTTTTATTCATTTAATTCTCTTTTTTGTTGTGATGCAAACTTGCGTGTTATATATTTGCAAATCTCTGAGCTTGGAGTAAATTCGGACTTTCAAATGTTCAGAGATGGGCCTTTGGGAGCACTCCTCGAAAATGTAGCCACAATAGGTGGATATCGCCCGCTTCCGAATTCATCCATTATAATGCCTCCATTTATAATTGCTGATAACGGATTTGGACTATCTAAGTTTCTTATGCAACCCTATAGGCAGCTTTCCTTGACTCCAGAAAACATGCGTTTTAACGAGATTATGTCGGCAACTAGGGTGAAAATTGAAAATTTTTTTGGTGTGATGCAGTCGAAATTCCAGATTTTCAAAAAAGCCCTTAATATGGACCCGTCTTCTTCGCGCGCCCTCATTGTAGCACTTTCAGTTGTACATAACATATCACTAGGTGCTCCTCCCGATCTTCCACCTGACCACAACTTTCCCTTACTTCAAGACCCATACAGCGATGCCGAAGATCAAAGAACGGCATTAAAAAATTATCTTCTTTATCATGTTTAATGTTTATCTTTTTAAATTTAATTGTTAATATAATAAAAAAAAAATACTTAAAAATAATTTTCGTCCAACAAACTGAGAGAAGTCGTCTGCTCATTTCTTTTGCCCGTCGGTTGGAGATCCATGATGAAAGCGATCGCTTTCGCTTCGGCTTGAATTTGATCCAATTCAGGCCAATCCGCAACGTGGCTGGCCATGACCCTGCACAATCGGTCAAATTTACATTTGGGGGTTTCCTTGGCTTCCTCATCATTCGATCTAAGCAGCTGCTTGATTTCGCTGTTCGTCTCGCGCAACATACTCATCAGCTCATCGCTGTCTAAAACATACCCATAAAACTCCATTTTTTATTGCTAGAAACCTGATTTTCTTCGTTTAGCAGTCTTCGGACTATCCGAGGGTCCCCGCGATTCAAGCAACTCAATACTTTTATCACCGCATATGAAGGCACTGTAGTAAAAAAAAATTAACAAAAAACAGGTAAACTTACTTTTTAACTTGTCTTTTGTGTCTGACTCCATCCAAAAACTGTAAATATTCCGCAAACGGAAATGATGATTCCAATGTTCCAGTTCCAGATCGAGCATTTT
Organism: Caenorhabditis bovis; assembly: GCA_902829315.1. NCBI lineage: Eukaryota > Metazoa > Nematoda > Chromadorea > Rhabditida > Rhabditidae > Caenorhabditis > Caenorhabditis bovis. Next base: position 2,615,597 of record CADEPM010000006.1, read on the forward strand.
GGATTCGCAACACATGTCTATTGAAATCGCGCGTTATCGAATCCCACAATTTCCAAGCCGTCATACCTAAAACTTCAATTTTACCGATAGTGGTTTTGAAAATACCATTTGGTCTTCCGGCGCGGAGAAATTTCTTGCACATGCTTTCGATATTCTGAAAGACCTTAAGCTTCAATTCTCTCCTGTGGTATTCTTTAATAGATGAGTCCCAAATACTTGGGTACTGCTCAACGGTCTTGATGAAGTCCACAATAAAGTGTTGTGGAAACTAAAAAAATTTAATTAATTTATAAAATCCAACAATTCATTTTTAAATACTCACCGCTTCATATCCGTCATCTACAAGTGGCTTTCTCCTTCTCGTGCGCTTAGCTTCTTCACGCTGTTCAGCAATTGGCAAATTTCTTGGCCCATGTGCCTCCACCACGTCTTCGACCAAAGAGTCGTTTCCTTCATACTCAGCGAATGACATGCTTCAAAAAGGAAATATATGCACAAATTAGTAGTTTTTATGAATATCACCAAGTGTTACTCAAAAAAAAGTTTAAATTATTTAAAAAAATCCGCGAAAAACGAGTGAAAATACGAAAATTTTAATATAAAAAATATTTTAAAAAAATCGATATTCAAGGAGCATGTGCCAATTTTTTTGAAATATCGACCCGCGATCTACAGTACCCCTCAGTAAAATTAAGCGCTTATTGCGACAAAAACGACATCGCTGCATAATGAAAATTTGTCGTTTTTGTTTAATTTACATTCACTGAATAGATCCATTAAATCAATAGATTGTCGGAGTCAAAAGACTTGACAAAAAAAAATGATTGGCTATATGCCAATGTGTCTCGAGACTGCGTACATTGCATTATACCGTACGCGCATTTTATATTCAATCGACGATAAACTTAAATCTACACCAATTTCGCCAATTTGAAGATCCCGCCTCCCTTCAGTCGTTTGACGCCATCAATATGATGTCTATAGCTTACGAAATTCAAATAGAATTCCATCTGCGGACAAAATCCAGATTAATTTTAAAAACACAAAAATAATGGAATGTTATTCAAAATTTCATCGTTAATTGTTTTCCATTTGAATTCTCATCATAATCGCACGTGACCTATGAAAGTGTCCCCAGCCAAATTTCATTATTTATAATTTATTTTCTACATTTTTATCTCAACAATTTTGCTTCTTATTGTCATCGAAAGTGTAAGTTTTGCTTTGCCTTATTTGGGTTTCCATCAGTCTTCTCATTTTTTTTTTGGCTGAGTCCCGCAACGATGGTCCCGAACCGCTGTGAGCGTGTCTCGAGAACATTCGTTGAGTCGGATTTGAGAGAGCCCGCACGGGGCGAGCCGCGCTTCTCGTGCCACGAGGCGCGGTCTCAACGCCCCCGCTTCGGTGACCCAAAGGGGGTCCGACCCAGGAGGGAAAATGCCTGGGGAAGTCTAGGCGCTCATGGTGGAGTGGCGTCGGGATTCGACTCGTTGTTGGGACCATTCAAATTTTAGCAAAAATTTTGAGGGATTCCTGTATATATTTTCTTAATTGATAGTGAAAATTATTTGTAATTTTCATGGCAACAGAAATACTGAAAAAAAGTGGACTGAATTTGGACTGCGAGAAGAATTATTGGACACTGAAACAATGGTATTTGTTTATTTTCGTTCAGATTTGTCCAATTTCAGATTTTGAAACTTCTGTAACAACCATGACAATTTTTAGTGGCTTGATATGGATTCTTGAGAAAAGTTTCATCTGCGAAAATTTTAAAGCTCAAATTCGTGGAATTTGAATGTTCCTGCTGGCCTAGAAAATTACCAAAAAAAAACTCGGCCGCGGCCACGTTTTTCGAAGTCGACAGTACTACAGTTTTTGATTGAATTGCTGCAAGACTCGTGAAATTTTATCGTATGCGCCTTTAATAACAATAGAAAAACTCTGGAAACTCAAAACCAATCGGATCGTGTTGATTCCGGAGCCAAATTTTTGGTTTTGAGTTACCAGTGAAATAGCAGCCGAAATCGTAACACTTGGATTTAATTGTTTTTGCAAAAACCTGAAAACTCAAAATCAATCGGATCTGAACAATGTTTTTCAACGAATATTAAAACGGACAACTAATAGGATCCGGAAATATTTTTCGAGGATCTGTTTGATTCCAGAGCCGAATTTTGTCGGACTGGTTTTAAGTTAGCAGATGTTTCAATTCGAGAAACATCAATGGCGGATATGTGTAAGAAATTTAATTTTGGGTAAGTGGAAATTCGAAGTTGAATATTGTTTATTATGAATATACTTGAAAATAATAAAAATATGCATTTGTCATTAATAAATTGTAAAAAAAAAATCAATTACTCTCAAATTGCCGGCGGTTTTTCTACTCAGGCAAATCAAATAAAATATTTTGAGAATCAAATATTCAGTGATAAACTCTAAAATATTTTGAGAAATTCTAAAGTCTATTGATACTTTCTAAAACTTATTGAGAATCAATAAATTTTAAAAATTTGGAATTTGTAAATTAAATCTTTTGAGAAAGTTAAATCTTTTGAGAAAGTGTAAAGTATCTCAATATATTGTGAGACTTTAAAATTTGAATAGGGCCCTTATGACTTCCACTGACGCAATTTGCGGCGTCTCTTTTTAAGATCTCCTAAATTCCAATAAATAATTTATGTTTTTGATGTTCCGTTTTTTTTAGCTTTTGGTAATAGTTTCTTCACTTCAGTGATGGACGTATTCATGAAATGCAAGTTTTTATAATAAATGTTTAACACTACCTTAAATCTGCATTGTTTTACATGCTGAATTTTAAACAGTTGTGTCTAAACATGTCATTGCATGAACAGGTTCATGAATTTTAAAAACACGCACAATTATTACAATTAATTACAATTATACTTCAGTTTCTAATGATTTCGATATTTTAGAAGATCGGGAAAAGTGTGGAACAAACATTCCAGAAACATTGGCCGATAGATTTAAGGAACGAGGTAAATACAGCAAATTCAATGAGCAGGTGCCCATGTGGATCACGGCCATGGATATTTTCCACCTTTTTCACGAGGGAACACGTATAATAAAAGGTACTTCAATTATGTCTCTCCTTTTTCAGCATTTAAAAATTGAAGATTGTCTTTTAGAAGTCTTCGTTAAAAACGAAATAAATATTTTTCGATGCGAAGCTATTGATGTGAAAGCGAGACTGCCATCTTCGGTAAAGTCGCTATCAGGAAAATTCAATGACATTAATAGGTCCGAAAAAGCTAGTGTAAGTTAATTTACCACTTGCAATTATCATCCTTTGAAGATTTTTGAAGTGAAAATTGTTTCTAACGCCATGATCGGAACCATCCCTCCGTTAGGTTCAGCTGTTGTGTTGCTTATACATGCCTGCTACCGATGGATGGCGTCACCGACTCGCTTAGTTACAAATACAACATTACCAAACAAAGTAATATGGGATCGTTAGCTATGTACATAATAGAAAATTTTTATTTCAGATCGCAGGTATTTGCAAATTATTAGAAATTCTAATTTTTGATGGGGCGCCTCGATTGTTTTCTGGTTCAAAAGTGCACGTAAGTCGTTTTTTTTTTTGCAATTTTAAGAGTTATTGAACGTTGTAGCATCATGCTATTGTCGTTGATATAAGAAATAATACTAATGATTACTGTATTTATTGTTTCAGCAACTTATATACCATTTGTACAGTAATGTCAGGCGGTGTGGTCAGCTGTCGGCAATAAGCACGCAAGCGCATGAGCACATTTATCACGTTATCAAGAGAAACATGTGCTCGGAACAGACAAACGGGATTGGATATAGTATTTTGAGAAAGTTAGACTCATTCAGTTATTTTTTAAAACTGGCAATTTTCAGCTATAAACTATATCACGAGATTGTGACTTCATTGAAAATGCGTTTCAACGCGAATCCGGATTTAATTAAGAAGTCATTTTATCGCAAAGAACTCATGAAATTAATCGAAAAACGACAAATTCAATCATCAAAATTTGTAAGTTCAACATTTTCTTTCAATATATGCAACGAATTCCTTATAGCAACGTTGTGCGTCATTCGCAGAAAAAGGAGAAAATGCGAAAAGAATAAATTGATTCATTTATTTTTTTCTGATTTTTATTATTAATATATTCATTTCGCATTAATATTGTAATAAATGAAATGTTCATACATATTCAATTATTATGGATGTTATTACATTCTATTTGTGTGAAAATTGCTCGATAACGTATGATATTACATAATATTGGACAGAGTTTATTGAGAACAATCTAAAATTTATTGATATATTCTAAAGTTTATTGAGACAAATCTAAAACTTATTGATAAACTTTAAAGTTTATTGAGACAAATCTAAAACTTATTGATAAACTTTAAAGTTTATTGAGACAAATCTAAAACTTATTGATAAACTTTAAAGTCTCACAATATTCATTGAAACTTATTGATAAATTCTAAAATCTTATGAGATTTCCTAAAGTTTATTGAGACAAATCTAAAATATTATAGAGACACGTTAGCCTCTCAACGAACCTCATAAGATTTTAGAATTGTCTCAAAATATTTTTTTTCATTTGCCTGAGTACGCGAACAATGTAGATCAATCGATTATTTTGATTTATTTGAATTTTCCGCGATTGAATTGAGTTGTTCGTGGAAATTTCTTGATATTCGGTTGGTGAAAAAAACGAATCGAAAATTGAACAAGAAAAGGCGAATCAGTGGTTTTATTCAGACACCATCTATTCAGACACCTTCTATCTCACTTTCTTTCTTACGTGTACAAGATCTTCATCGAGAGGACATCCGCATCATGTCTAAAGTTCGGGACCCCCTACATCACATCACGAAGAGGAAGATGACCTGGGCTGGACACGTTGCTAGAAGAACAGATGGAAGATGGACTACTCTTCTAACGGAGTGGCGGCCGTGGAATTGGACCCGGCCAAGAGGAAGGCCTCCCATGAGATGGTCGGACTCGCTTCGGAAGGAGATCACTACAAGAACAGCTGAAGGAGTCTCTATCACTCAGTGGTCCACCCAAGCCAAGGACCGAAAAGCTTGGAAAGCTGTGGTCCGCGCCTCAACAGGCGAAGGACGAACCGACTAAGTGACTAAATATATAAGTAAGTGATTCGGACATCTTCTACCTACATACTGCCTACATATATGGATACCGTGTCTGTACCGCGCGTTTACCAAAATGGCATTTTTTTTTAAACACTCGATCAGATTTATGTTTTTTCATAGAATTATGTTCTTTCAAGCGTTTTACATTTTTTAATTGGTCTGGTCGAATTAGTGTTGGATTACGGTACCTACCGTACACCGATAAATCTTCGAACTTTTTCGGAATGAGCCGATCAGGTCCAAGCTTGGTGGGGATGATGTCTTGAATGAAAAATGTTACTGTAGAGATATCTAAACAGCTACAGACGGATTACGGTAGTTACTCAGCAAATTTTTCGTGAATTCGCCCCCGTACTGGAAAAGAATATGTAAAATCTTCTAGGAAACCATTGGTAAGAAAATTGGCAGAAAAAATAAGGGAGGAAAAAAATTCAAAAAAAAAAGGATAGGCGGGCCGCAAAAAATTCACCTCGCCTTTTTAAAAAAAAAAACTGAGTTTGACTCACATCACATTTGACGCGCATTTGCAGATTTCGAAATGTTGGTTCTATAATGCAGAGTTGGGCCGAATGCCGCATTAGGCGTTTTCAAATAATTCATTCCGCTCAACTCTGATAGGGAAGGAAAGTCGGTTTTTGGTGTCAAGATTCACATAGGGACCACGCAAATTGAGATTTGAAAATTAAACTCCAAAAATCTCCTTTTAAAATTGTTGAAAAAAAGGTTGCCAATTTTTTTGGAAAAAAGTAACGATTTTGCGAAAAACGCGAAATCATATTTGAATTTCGCGGGTTTCATTACAATTTGACGAAAAATGATAACAATTTTAAAGTGTATTTTCGTGAAAGAAATCTCGTTCTGCTATTTTCCACTCGAGACCTAAATCGACCAAAAATGTCAGATTACAATCGATGATTTCACACGAATTCCGCGGACTTAAAAAAATTTTTTTAAGTAAAAAATTGATTCTGACGAGAACACCATACGAGACCCACGGCGAAGAATAGGCTCAAGAAAAAAATTGTTATAAAAAAACGTCAATTTGTTTGCATTTCCTATCGCTCGTCGATATTTTTGTTTTTTTCTCTTGTTTTCGTAATTAAAAAATAAAAAAAAATTTTGAATTTTCGGCGCGTTTCATTAAAAAATGGAATCGAAATTTTTCGAAAATGAAATTTTTATTGATACTAATTTCCAAAAATCTGCATTTTCAATAACAATTTTCTCAAAAAAAAAAACTACCAAAACTAGTCAAAAAATGGAGTAGGCTAAGATTAAATCGTACCGCTCAGATTACGATTGTCATGACATCTCGATATTTCGATAAAATTCGGCAAATTTCAAAAATCTTCAGAAAAAAAATGTAATTTTTTCCCCCATTTGGCAACTCGAAATTCCAATAAATATCTGTATATTTCTCGAATTTTACAATAAAAACGTGAAAAAGGCTAATAAAAAATGGTTAAATATGAAAAGTGTATCAACTAGGAACAACAAAAACGTAACAACAACAAACGGTGAAATTCAAGTCCGCCCAGACGCCCATTTATCAGCAATCTGCATCCAGCTCTTCTGCGCAGCTTCTAATTCCTGCAAAAATTTCAATTTCTCGTAAAAATTTAGCGAATTTCGTACCAATAATTCATTCGGACGCTTCACATCTTTCACACTCTTCTCCTTCTTCTCTTCAATTTCATCCAACTGTTTTCGATGCTCATTGAGTTGAGACCAACTCATCGAGCCAACCAAATTGTGTTTCACGTTTCCCATATAATACAAGGCATTCGAGCCACTCCTTATTGGATTCTTGAAAAAAAATCTTGATTGAATAAAAAATTTTCGAGTTTTTAAGATTTTGAAACGTTTCTAAAGATCTCAATTATTAATTTTTTTCTAAACAAAATTTTGGGCACTCCCGTAGATTTTTATGAAGCATTAAAACTTAAACTAGATGATCTTGATTCAGATTGGACAGTTTTTGAAAATTTTTTTCAAATTCAGTGAAACTCACATTAAACATGCCAAATTGATCGGTATTCTGCTCGAAGGTTTCAGTTTCAAGGAGAACAGTTCCTTGCTGCCGTCCGGAAGTTGTCCGGGAAGTTATATTGATTGTATGACCGCCAATCTGAAAGAAAAATCCGATGAAAAGGATTTTCAAAGGATTCGGTACGAACAAAAAACGAAAACTTCTCAAAATTGGGCAACAACGGAAAACTGGCTAAATGCCCAAAAAAACAATGGTAGTGGTCTTTGCGCAAAACTAAAAGTGTAGATTTACAGACCTATAGAGATAGTTTTGAGCATCGAGACCTATTTAAATATTTTTCATTTAATCAATTTTTGTGAAAAACCAATAATTTTTCCCTTCTTTCTGCTGTTTTTTTAAAATTTTTTTATATTCTCTACATTAATCCTTAAGAGAGACACATTTTGATTAAAATATTATTGCCAAAACGTTAAAAAAGAAAGTTTTTCTCATTCGTTATCGATCGAAATAAAATTCAAAATTTTCATATGGGATCTCAACTGGAAAACAAATCAAAACCTTGAGAAGAACATTGCCCTTTTTGGTGACTTGAAGTTTTCCAATTTTCTGTCCAGGCTGCAGAATCTGATCTGAGCACGAGGCGAGGTCTCTGTTCGGTTCATCATCAACTTCCATTGCATTCTGCCCATTATTCTCTTCAATCTTCTGATTTTTCATAAAATGACACAAAGAGCCAATAACGGAAGGCAGTTGAAGATGGATAAGATTGTCAGCCGATCCTAAATTTCAATTGTTTCGCATTTTCAGGGAAGATAAATAGACCTTCAAGAATGGAAATCATTTCTGAAGCTGTTGGCTTCTTTTTTCGTATTCCGCCTTTCAAATCACTAAAAATGGAAATTTCGTAAATTCAGAAAACAAAATTTAGAATTACGGATTCACATCTTTCAATTCTTCATCAGAATCATCATAATTCGGAGTATTGGAGTCAATAACACTCCTAAATTGGGGTTTATCCTCTTGCGGAAGAACAAATGGCATAAATTTTCCCTTTTTGTAACTTGAAAGAATCTAAAAATCAGCAAAATTATTTACATTTTCTCAAAATGTCAATTACCCCTTTTGGTCGTAAGGAATTCAATTGTTGATCATCGAGATCTTCATCACTTTCCCAAATCTCCTCCCATCCTTTAAACGACGTCTTGCCGTCTGTCAATTTCTTTGAAATTTCTTCCCTTTCTTCTTTGCTTAGGTTCGATTTCGATAAATCGTTTTTCGGTTGCGCTATTCCGCTTTTTTTATAAGAAAATTCTGAAAAATGAAAATCCTTTGCTAGTTTTTCATCAATTTCGAATAATTACGTTGTGTATCGGCATCTCTTTCTTTTCGCCTCGATGGAAAATCGCCTCCAAGACCTTCGGAGAAAACTCCGCCAGTTTGAATTAATTCTTGCTGAACATTTTGAAATTTTTTCTTAAAAATGAATCCAATAATAATACTCTTTTTGCAGGGCCTCTAGAATCTTGAGCTCCGCCACGTCCTCGTCCCCTACCTCGACCTCTCCTAAATTAATTGCTATATTGGATAATAATAACAATTTTTTTCAAATTACACAGTTCCTCCACGTTTCGCTGAACTATTTGGCTTGGGGGCAGACGCTTCTCGTTTACCAGCTAATGCGAGATTTGGACGATTTGGTAATTTTGATGACATCTGCTGAAAAAAAAATGAATGAAAACGAACAAAAACACCATAAAATAGGAAAATTAAAAAAAAAAAGTTAAAATTGCTTGTCCGTGTGGAGTACAGATGTGCTTTCTTGCAATGGAGCGCGTTTGCTGCTGAGTTTTGTTTGAATTGCCTCCGTCGCAAACGGACTGCCGCAAAGCGGTTGTACGCTCCGCTTCTATCAAAGCCTATTTTCCTCGATTTTCTTCATTTTAAGCAAAATTTTGAAGATTTTTTTGATTATTTAGCTTCTTTAATTTGTTTTCGATAGTTTTTAGTATGAAATTATAGAAAAGTTGAAAATTTTTTTGGTATAATCGATTTTTATTGCCTAATTTTTCTTGTCTTATTTTTCGTTTTGTTGTTCGTTTTAGAGCGAATAAGTATCACTAATTGACTGTTCGCAGCTTCGTTTAAAAATATAATAGTTTATTTTTTATTGTATTTAATTATAATTTCAGGATGTTGGCCCGTCAAGCTATTCGCCCAATTGTCCAAGCCGTCCGCAAGCACGGCCACAGCAGCCATTCTCCAGTTACATACACTGGACAAGGACCACAGAGCTTCGTTAACGACGGATGGGCTTCTGCTGTAAGTTTCGAAACTCAATTTTTTTAATTGTGGGGACAATTAGTGGGCGTTGCTTATGAATCAAACTTTCATTAGCTTATATTTTGATACGGAAAATTGGCTAAATGTCAAAAAAATTTAAAGAGATCTCGATGCGCAGTGTGTGCCTATGACAATCAATCATTGTAATCTACAAAAAATATGTTTTCGCGCTGAAAAATAAGAAAATTTTTCGATCTTTGTAATTGTGACAAATTCGTCTGTCTTATATTTACCATTTTCAAGAAATATAACAATATTAGTTTTTTTTTTACATTTCTTTTAAAATTTGGATTCATTTTGACAATAAAAAATTTTCAGCGTCTTCCATTCAACGTCAATAACAAGTGGGCGTTTGCCACCAAGGCTATCGTGTTCCTTTCCGTCGGCTTCTGGGCTCCATTCATCGTCGTCGAATACCAATTGAGAAAGGCCAACCAGTAATTGTGTTTTGCTGCGATTTCATTACGAATCCTTATTGTATAGCTTTTCGAGGCGTATTTTTCTGGTGTAAACTCGATAAATGCCGAGATGAATGTTTTAGAGTCGTGTAATTTATTGTTTTCGCAAAATCAAAATGAATTTCAATTCTCTCGCTGGGAAAAAGTTGTTTCAGGTTTTCCTGTTTCAACATTTAAGCGGTAATAATTATAATGAGATAACGTTTTAATTATGTCTCTCTTCTTCTAAAGGACGCTGATTAAAAAAATGACTTAAATCAAGTTGAATTCGAAGATCAAACAGCGATGGAATTTGATGAAGACGTTTTTTTCTAAAGAACATCGAAAGTAAATTTTCGTATATGTGAAAATTGACTATTGATTGAATCCATGGTAGTATGAATCTCCCTTCTTATTGTTAAGTAGAAGAGATCTTCTTGATAGGACCCTTTTAATTGTCTTGCACACTGTTTAAATGTTTTTATCAGACGTTTCGATAATATATCGATCTTCTGGGAATGTTAAATTCGCTGATCAGGGATATACGTCGATTCAGCGAATTTCTTCTATTCTTCGCAATACGCCTTCTCAAGTTGTGATTTTCCGAGGAGAAACAGGATTCCAATTCCGGAATCCATCGTATTTGTATTGAGAAGTAAGATCAGTGTTCGATACTTCTCAACACGAATGCGATGAATCCAAGAATCGAGGAGCTTCAGAAGCACACAGTTTTTTGAATAGCAGATAGACGACGACAAAGAAGACGTGAAAGGTCTCGTTTTATATGGAACGAGTAGTTGTAATCGAATTATCGATTTCAATGATTGAATTAAATTTAAAAATTTGCGCGCATAGGAAAAAATCGATCGCTTTTTTTGCCGAAAATAGAAATCGCGCAATCCGAGATCGCCGGTGTGTGTCTTTCAACAGAATATTCAGGAATAGTCATTAGGATATAAAATTTTAATCCTTTTTTATAAGAATAATTGTTTTCTTCGATAATTCGCTTTGAAAATATTTTTGGTGCGTTGATCGAGATCAATTTAAAGGCGCATGCCATGTAAATCTACTCCACTCGGATCCTAGACTACTCTCAGAGAAGAAGAGATACAACTGTAGGAGAGTTTGAATTCTTGGCGAGATAATAGCAAATTTTTGCATGCACCTTTGATGTGTTGTTGTTTGATACGCAGCCTAATCGTAAATTATTGCCGAGACCCTATTTTTCGATCACCCTTCCCCCGGTAAGTCATCTCTTTTTCGAGAAAAGTCAAAAATTTTTATTCGCAGTGATGTTCACAGTTTTTCTTCGCGAATGACGAATACCAATCCTTTTGCCATTCCACGACACCTTGAGATAATTCGATTTGAGAATTGTCACAGTTATTTTGATAGTTTGCTGCGGACAATTCGGAATTCCGAATTGTCCGCAGATGAAAAAAATAATCAAGCTGAAAAATAATCAATTTTGTTAAAATAGATTTCAAAGAGGAGTTATGTGGTTGTTGATCATGACATGCTTGGAGAAGGGGATATCATAATAGAGGACTTCAATAAAAGATTTTCACTAGCTGTCTAACTGCACTGGAGCCATTTTTGAATCTTTTTTCTGGGTGACATATTTGACCGTATTCTGTCATGACAAAAGATTTGATGAGAAGGTTTCCCCAAGAAGTTGTGTTCCAGAGTTCTCGAAACAACATGTTGAAGACCGAAACAATTCCTGCCGGTTTCGTACAACCTTTGGACGTCGCAATTTTTGCGAGCAGCAAATGCAGTCTTCTATTGTGACAACCACTGCTCCAAGCATTTCATGATCAACAACCACATATAACTTATAAAAATTTTTTCAATTTTTGAACACTTTTTTAAAACTATTTTTTTTCCTATACATGACTCCTCAGTATGATGAAAATGGCAAAATTGAATAGAAAAACGCAAAATTGCTGTATCAGCTATAAAAAATACGCAAAAAAAAAGTTTTAAGATAGCGGGACCGAATCCTCAACTCTATACATGACAACACATTCAAAATTCACGTGGGGTGGGGCCTAAAACTTTGAAGGTCCATATCTCGATAACAGGAAGTTTGCGCAGGTAGCGACCCCCCCCCCCTTCATTAGATTGGAAATTTTCTAAACAAAAAATAAAAATTTTTAAGACGGACCACAAAAGGACCCTCCATTGTGAGAGATATTCAATTTTGTGCAGAGATTTTTCGAAAACTGAAATTTTTAGGGTAAATTAAACATCGAAAATTGTTTTTTTTTTTTCTAGAAATTTCCAGATTTTTACACACCAAATCCTGATCTGCGATTGTGTCGATTTCAGATTCTCGAAGCGAAAAGCCCAAAGTCATTGTAACCGGATATATATATATATATAGAAATGTATACAAATGGAACACGAAGTGACCAGGTGAACAAGGAATCGAAAGGGCCAAGGTAATCGGCTGCGTTTCGCCGAGTTTCACGCTTCCTCGCCGTTTGTTTGCTTTCGACTGCTGCTGACAGACTAGCCGGCCGTCGTGCCGTTCAGAGCACCATCTCGTCTGACTCATTGCATACTTATCGATTTTCCTTCCCACCACACTTATCACTTCACATCAATTCATTTTTTTCCCCTCAATTTTTGGGAATGGAATGTTGAGCGTTTGTCTGCTCGTCGTCGCCGTTTTCGAATTCCCGCCAACATTTGCTGATCTGTGGGCCGAGACCGAACGAATTTCCGATCTACAGCAGGTTTTTTATTTTTCAAATAAAAAATTTAAAATTTTTATTCAGTGGAGGGCATTATGCGGATACTATCAGGTCGCCACGGCCTACATGAAAGACAGTAATGCAAGGATTACGGTATGTCCCTTTGAATGGCAATTCCGAATTGTGAATATCTAGGTGTTCGCGCCAGTCGATGATGTTTTCACTTATAATCCCAATATTCGAGCGCTCGATCAGAAGGAGACTTTAAGTCATATTGGTGAGAAATGCTTGAACAAACACACATTTTTTTTTGTTAAGAAGTTTCGCGAAATTTTCGTGTTATTTCGTAGGCTTCTTCGCATGTTTGACAGTTAAAAAGCGCGGGGCGGCGAGAGAGTGTTTAGTGGCGAGAGAGCGCAGACGGCAAGAGCAATTGGGTACACAAAACGGGAGGCGAATCGTATGCATAATATTATTGTGGGCTCCTTTAAACATCATCTAGTCTTTAAAGGAGCATGGAAGAATTATTTCGATAACCTGGGGGCATTTATAAAACCGTTTTGAATGTTAGAAATTTTTAAGATTACAATATTCTGTGCGATTTTTAATCAAAATACTCCATAGGCTATTATCCTTTAATCGGAAAATGGTAATTGATAAGAATTTTTTGAGATCAAATTTAAAGGTGCATCGCCAACTCAAGCTTTTTTTTTCTGTTTCCAGTTGACTCACAAGTTGTTGAATTGACGCAAAATAAGAAATGGGAGAAGCAGACGCTTATTCGGTCGACGATCAACAGCGGATACATGTATGTGACGCAATTCGAGAACAATCCTGGCAATTTTGTACGGCTAACTGAAAAATATTCCAAAAAAAATGATTTTTTGAATTTTTTCAGTCATATTTTGCCAATGCGGGAATGATGTGCAATCACGCATCGAATCAGTGGGGAATCATTTCCGGTGAGCAATATTTGTTCAAGGTGAGACTATTGGTTTGAATTGATTTCACTTGAATAGTGCACATGCGCCTTTAAAAATAGCTGCGGAGCTTTGAAGAAATTGAAATTGTGTGGGAAAGTTTAAATTGAGGGCAAAATTATGATCGTTGTTAAGACGTTTCGTAATTATTTCATTAATTACCTTTTTCGCCAAAATTTCGAGAAAAATAAACGATGGGTTACTGTAGCGCAAAATGCGTGCTAACACCGTGACGCAAATATTACACAAAATTCCATGGATCTCATTTTTTTTTCTCAAAATTGCTTCCATCTTCAGATTTGCACCCCGATTGGTCATCGACCATACCCTGGTACAGCTCTCAGCTTCATTCGAGAGCATGACAATACAGTTTTCGAGGAGCGGCAATATAATAATCGAGATTTATCGTAATAATTTGTAACAAATATTGCAATTCAAAAAAATTATTTTTTTCAGACAAATTCGCGATATTCTTGATCGCGTGCCAGATATTGCTCTTGTGATCTACGGATCATCAGCCTGGAATGGTTTCCACACGTTTTTCATTCCAAACGATCAAGCTTTTGCAAGGGTTTGTTTATTTTTCTTCAAGGATTAAAAATATCTTATTTTCTAGGTAGTTGATCGTAATCGCATAGATCGTGAAGTTCTTCTAGCCCATGTGACCAGTACAAACAGGCGAGAAATCAGAAAAACGAGAAAAAACTAATTTCAAAATTTTTAGAGTTCTTTTCACATGGCCTTGGCTCTATGACGGCGGCCAGCATTATTACCCTTCAGTTCGTTTCTCTGCAAATATCATTGAAGACAATTTCAAGCTGAAATTGGTTATGCGGAATATCACGGATAGAAGAACTGGAAAATACGATTGTAAATTGTGTTTTTGAATTTCCCGCCAAAATTTGAAGTTACAGTATACGCCGTTTCGGAGGTTTATGAGCGATATTCGCAATTCCGACGCGGTGCGGTTTGGGCGAAAATTCTGGTGCCCAATATTCCGGTCCAAAACGGTGTTGTTCACATTATTGATAATGTATTGGGGATTGTGTCAGAAACTATTGACATGGTAAAAACAAATGCGAGAAAAATACAAAAATTCTTAAATTTTTTGTTTCAGTTGGTGTATCGCAACGAGAAGTGCACAACATTGATGAGATATATCAACACGATCGGTGAGCATTTTTTTTTTCGTAAAAAATTGTGCTGAAATTTGAATTGGCGCAAATTAGGAAATGTGGAGTTACTGTAAGGTGAATTCTGTGTAAACACCGTGGCGTAATTATCGCACGCACTTCTAAAAATTTTTGGAACTTGATTTATTAAATTGTTTTGATTTTTAAATAATTAATATATTATTTAATGAACCTCAATATACAAGTTGAACTTCGAAATATTTGCGAGAAATACTCTTGAATAAAATAAAATAACCATTTTTTTTTCTATGCGAGACTCTCATTCCGAACAGAGCTGCACGGAATTCCGTATTCCGTGTTCCGTTTTTAGAAAATTGATGTTCCGTGCAGCTCTGATTCAGAATAGTTTATGATTTTCGTATTAAAAATAACACATTCTGTTGGTACCTGTGCCATTTTTAGGTCAAATCGTCCGAAATTATTTTTCCGCTACCGGCGGTCTCGTGACGTTCTTCGCCCCATGGAACGAAGCGTTTGATCGAATTCCGGAACAAATCGAGCGTCGTCTTCTACGCGATCGAATTTGGCTCGAGCAGATACTCAAATTGCACATTGTGCCGGCGAAAGAGTTGACTTCCGATGAAATCACCAACGAAACAATTGTGAATACGGTAGACAATATGCGCCAATTGTATTTTATCAAAGGCGAATGGCCAACGAACAATATCAGTAAGCGAATTTCGAGAATTTCGAAATGATTTTTTTTTTGCTCAATTTCAGCTTACTATGTGATCGGCGGCGGAATCAAAACAGCGATAATGATGGAGAATGTGGCGGCGGCGAATGGAATTGTGCATTATATTGAAAGAGTTCTTGGTGTTCCGTATCAGACGCTATGGGAGATTATGAGGAATGAGACCCGATTACAGTACGATTATTTATTGCCCTTCTTTTCTGAATAAAATGATCCAATTTTGCAGAAGCTCATTCCAAATGATGAGCAACTTGCAATTGAGATATGCCATGGATCCGTGGCAAGTTTTGACGCCGGAACAGAATTTTACGTTTTTCGTTCCGGTTAACGAAGCATGGAATAAGGTGGGTTCATAAAAGATTCTCACGAAATGGTTGGAAAACGACAAATTGCGGTTCCTCGCGAAAATTTGCACATTTTTCGAAAATAATTTCGTACAATTTCGACTAGCACTTTTTTGCATTTTCTGAAAATTTAAACGTTTTCTTCTTCGGACATTTACCGGTTTCCGAAATTTGTCCGGTTTTCGAAGAACCAGAACATGGTATTGAAAATGTAGTTTTTTTCAATTAAACATTTGCAGGTGGCTCCTTCGCTGCTCTCCAGAATGAACGACGGCAATCATTGGCAAGCCTTACAGTACGTATTCAAGAGGCACGTGCTTCAAGGTCAAGCTCTGATGTACACCGATTTACGCGAGCGAACCTATGTGATGATGAACGATGAGAAAGTGGTGATCAGACGGCGCGGACGATGTAAGCACAGATTCTCAAAGAATCTCTCAAAATGCGATTCCAGATTTCGAGTTGTATTGGCCGCGCGGTCATCGAACCGCCCGTGTCATCGAAGGCGGCGAAATCGCCGGAATCAACGGCTACATGCACATGATTGACAACGTACTCATCTACGAGCCTGACCTTCGAGCTCATGCCTGTAGCACGGTGCCTGTGTTCCTCGAGCTCCTCATCATGCTCATTGTGTTGATGTGGAGGCCCGGCTGGCATGTGCCGATAGCGCTATTCCATAGATAACAATTGAATTTGAATTCTTCGCATCGTTTTACGGGTTTTCATTCAAATTACGCATATTTTCCGAGTTTATCGATATTGATCTGACCACGTTGTGATTGAAATTGTCGTATTTTCAGGGAATGAAACAAATAAATTTATTACCCAAAAAAATATCATGACAAATTATTTCCGTCGCTTATGGCGCTGAAAAAAAGAGTATGAAAATTAATGTATTAAAAAACGCAAACGAGATACAGCCTTCGCTTGAAATATAAATTTCCAAATTAAGAAAATATCAATGAATTTGGCGATTAAGTACTTTCCACATAGAAAAATTCACAAAACGTGGCATGAATCGGTGTCGCACCAACCTGATTACGGTCGAGGCTTTCTATTTTCAAAGTCAATTAAAATACCGTACCCTTTCATTCCTCTTTTTATTGATTCGGAAACGCTTTAGATTCGACATCTTATTCTTCAGAAGCGCATTCTGCGCCGCCATCAATTCCGCTTGATGAACGGTTTGCGCGGCTCCAGTTGCGATCTTTTTATCTCTGAAATGTCAATTTTTTCTATTCCTAACAAAAATCGTACCTAAAATAAACACCGACGGTATACGTTCGACTATTTGTTGGCCCTTCGCATCGAATCACACGATATTCGGGCATCGCCGGCGACGGATTATTGGCGCATCGAAGTGTCAGACACCACTGTTGCAGATGTGATTTCGGATCATTCCATTTATCATTTTGAATATAATGCTGAAAAAATAGAATTTAAGGCGAAGATGTTTTATTTTAAATTTATTTGGGATCATATTTGCGTCTTTGCGTAAACTGTGTTTGCACACATCTCTCACTACAGTAACCCTGCATTATTTAAATTTTTTAGCTGCTCACAATCAGTTTTTTTGAAAAATCTTATTTTAACCCGCAATTTTCGCACTAATTGAACCCTTTAGACATACAATTTTTAATTTTTCTGCGTCGGTGGTCCTTAAATCTTTAAAACACGCCCCAGAAACTACTTACAACAAGTCTCGGCAGGAAACAAATTCTGACAAACGTTTTACAGTGCTCAATGCCACGATCAACATATAAAGCACCTATGAAAGCTGAAAATTGTGTTTTAGCAAGAGAACAACTGAAAATCGGGCAACCTTCAACAAGATCGGCCTTATCCTTCATTCTCAGCTCGGACTGCTTGCCAGGTCGTTTGACGACATACTCGCCGAATCCCAAATCGTCGCAAATAATTGATTGCGTTTTATTGCTGACAATACTGGTTCTTAGAAGCGACAAATGTCCTAAAATGAAAAAAATAGCAAAAAACATATGTATATTGTCATTTTCAATATGCGCCTTTAAATTTCTACAATAATCCCCGACCAATTCAATTACCTTCATGGTGATACGGAAAATGTCGGTAGAGATAATCCGAGACGATCAGCTGCAACACAGTATCGCCAAGCCATTCCAATCGCTGATTATGGCCTCTCGTCAGATCATTCAAAGGCACATTCCTTCGCGTAAACGCTTTGGCGAGCACTCGCACATTGTTGAACTGAATTCCCAGCGATTCTTGCAACGGTTTGAAATTGGCCAACGTCTGCACCGTCTCCGCCAATTCCTGATCGCCATCCGGATCCTCGCGCTTCAACTCATGCTCATTCACATGATCCCAAATGATCTTGTATTCGGGCTCCGAGGAGAACATCGCCTGCGAGAACACACGATCACAATTGTACAGGTCGCTGTCAAGGAACATCGCTCCCATTATTGCCTAAATTCGCCAAATATTTGCATTTCATTTTTTTTTATCCAGAACAAGAATAAACCTCAAAAGAATTTGCCAAAGCGTGCCGAAATTCAGCTTCATGACAGAGTTCGGCACCATGCGAGAATTGAATGAATCGATCGAGGAGAATATTCTAAAATAAAAACAATTATTGCATAGTTAATTTATGCGTAAGAGAAGAAGAAGAAGAAGAAGAAGATGAAGAATCTGACATACTTTGGCAAGTGTCGCCAGATTTCGATTCTGAACCAGCGACGTTCGATACGTCGCCAATCCGCCTTCGTTGTGATGCGGAAGCATGAAATACAAATGAGCAGTGACCACCTAAAACTATCATCACTTTGTTGCGGAAAAATATGAAATGGGAAAAACAACTTATAAATAGAAAATATGCAATAAAATTGTTATTTTGAAAATGAACACCTCAAAATGGCAATTGTATATAATTTTAATGAAATCTTCTTTCAAAAAACATGTTTTCGAATTGTTTTGGTGAAAAATCCATTTTCATTATGGAAGAGTTCATTTTTCAAATAAAATTTGTGAAAAAGTCGTTCAACTAGCAGTTCTATAAATTTCGAAAATAAAAGTTGAAAAAAAAAGTCAAAACATTTTTTTTACCATTTCCACAACAGAATCTCCCAAATACTCCAATCGTTCATTGTTCAGAATTGGAGTGGCATTGAAATCGCTATAAGGTTGAGATCCCATAATCGATACCAAGTTCACAATTCCTAAAAAAAAGAAAAAAAAAAACGAATTATAAAAAAGCGATTCAAATTTGAGAATTTCTTCTTCGCCAACCTTTCTTCTTCTCCGACTTCTCATCCTGCAGATATTTCTTCCGATAGCCGCAATTCGAAATAAACGCTTTCGCGTGATCGGTCGTCGTTCCATAATTGGCTTTAAATGATGGATGCGTCATCGCGAGCTCGAGAATCGCGCGATTCCGAAACGAATACCCAATATGGTGTTCAAGGACATTCACCGATATATGGTATCGAATATGATGAGTGGCGAGAACGACCATGAGAACATGGGCGACAGAATCCGGAAAGAATCCCGTCGCACGATAGCCGTCTGAAGGAACGACAATCCGAACACTTCGCATCGTTTTACTGGAAAAATTCAGATTTTTTTAGTGTTCCAAAAAATTGCTCACGTCGCTGATTGCATTTCTTGAACCTTTCTCCTCAATTCCTCATATTCACTCTAAAGAAACTATTCTTATTTCAAAATTGCGATTTCCAGAAGTGATCTACCATATTATTGAGGGTTCCCGTCGCATTCAACACATGCTTCATTTTTCCCAATTTTCTCTCAAAATAGTGCAATCGAGGCTGAATCGAGTTCGCGTAAGCTGGCGGTCTGAAAATATCCAAAAAAAAATCATCTCAATGTTCAATATTGCTTTTTTTTTAGCAAAATCGAACCTTATAGTGTTGTGAACAAAAAGAATTTTGCCATTGGCGTCACGTTCGAACGAATCCACTCGGAATGCGGCCGGCTTCTGAACAAATTGTCAACATCCAACGACAAGCGGAGTTTTCTTACCCGATCGGCCCTGATGACGATATTCTGCTTCATCCGATGCACATTCCTCGCGAATTGCTCATCATCCTGAATCGACAATCTCGCAATGTCGGCGTCGTCGAACATCGGCCGCTTGAATTTATACAGCATGTAGGCCATGACGCCTTTCGTCGACAATAATCGAACTTCGTCTATAATCAGAGCAGTCAAATTTCGAGCAATATTACGAAATTGCGATTTTTCAAAACCACATTCACTTTTTGAACTAATTTTCTCATTTTGAAGCCTTGGTTGACGCAAAAAAATCGCGTAACCGAGGTCAAAAATAAAATAGTAATTATCAGCGAAACAAAAGTTTACTCGGTTTATTGCAGACAAATCTGGGCATGAAGTGAAGAGCCGGACACCCATTGCCATCATCGTTGTGATATTTCGAAAACGGATTGAAATCGACGAGTTCGAAGATCTCGTGAAACACGGTTTTTGTCAGCAGATCGCATTCCTCAATTGTGTAGCACTGCAATTTTGCGCATTATTTTTCCTACGTATACGTACATGGAATCAATATCAACAATGATTCTTACGTCTTCTGGAACGCGTTCCGAAATCACTGTAAACTCATATTCGATCGACCATTTCGACCAAGGTTGGCGTGGAATATTCTCCGGAATTGGCACATGAGTGAAAATCTGCAAAATTTTTCATTCTGCCTAAACTTTTGAGCGGGTATTTATGATTTTTTAACGTTATTTTTATTGTTATTTATGATTTTTTAAGAACTTGAGCTCAATCGAACTTAATTTCTGCAACAATTCGAAAATTTTAGCTTCGATTCTAACATTCTGGATCATTTTTCTAAAAATATCGTCAACTTTTTTAAACAAATTTTTGGAATTTTAATTCAATCGCCGTACAGAGGCAAATTAAAGCAAATATATACCAAATATTAACAATAAAAATATCAGCTACAATTTTCAGTGTTTTTTGTACATTTTTTCACAAATTTCATGGAAAAATCAGAAATTTTCATAATTTTAGCGCTATTTCGAGCCATCGATTACCGAAAATCCTTCGAGCGCATATTCCTCTCCATTGGCTATCATAAAAGTCCGACAAATTTGTCGTTCCGACGGCGAGGGGGTTACGTGCAAATAATAGTGATAAAGTTTCGATGAATTACTGTAAAAATTCAAGAAAAATCTAAGAAAACCATAGAGAAAAGAAATGTGCCTTGCGTTCGGAATACAATGATGTATGACATCCTCCCCTTCATAATACCCGTGCCTCAAACCAGAATTTCGAGCAGCAAGTGAACACTGACAAACCGGACCCTCATTCGCCTGAAATCGGATGAAGTAGATCCGGTGAGAGCGATTCTAAAGTCCTACCAACGCCTTCTCATTGAATTGCATATCGGGATGAACCGCATTTGGATGATTTCGCTTTCGTTCAATCTAAAATATTCAAACCGTGAGATGTCCGCACCAATATAACAATTACCTCCTTCTGAAAATGTGTCAGTGTCTTCTTCACTTTCACTTCCTCATCTTCGCTGTCGTTTTCACTTGAAGACGACGATGAGGAAGAAGACGATGAGGATTCTCCAGAAGAAGACGAGGATGATCTAGACGACGTCTCATCCGAATCATCATCATCATCAGAAAGATCGGATTCGACACCAGAACGCCCACACTTGCATTTCTCATGATTCGACGGCTTCTCCACGTAGGGAACGTCAATTTGCTTCTCACGATCCATTTGTAACTTTTTCAGAATCGTATTCTTAAAATTCTCGCAAACTTTATTGTAGGTAGTTCCAGCCAATCTCTTAAATCGAAATAAATATTGAAAAAATTCAATTTTCAAATTCCAACCAAAAGACAAAATTCGGCATCCTTTGCGAATACCACATTCCGAAAACTTTTCGGAATTCCAGCCTCATAATTCGTCATGAAATCCTCCTCTTTCAGATAATCAACCTCATAATCCTTTTCAGTCAATTTCGGCTCCTCGTGTTGAAAACTATCCTCACTTTCTTTATCCATTTTTCTCGGCGGCTCCTCATGATTTTCACTCCGATTTTTTCTTTTCCTCTGAATTTCCTAAATGCGTTATTTTTTGTTTTGGTTCTGATGCAAACCGATCGCTTTTTTCTATCATATTTTCCTGACGACCTTTCCATTCTGGCTGAAACTTCCTGATATATGCATTTCCACAAACACGACAGATATGTAAAAGCTCGAAATAATTTATCGCATCTCAATTCGGTTTCAATAAAACGAAATTAAAGTTTATTTATGTTTGATACATAATCGATTGATTCGAATAAATTAAGTTAGGTTATGGTTGAAATTAAGCTTGTGGGAAAATTATGCAATGCTCGAGTGAAGCGAGGTTGAATATGCGGCTTAGTACTCCTCGCCCTCGCCGTCTTCAGCTCCTCCCTCGTTCGAATCGGCTCCAACCTCTTCGTAGTCCTTCTCAAGAGCAGCCAAGTCTTCACGAGCCTCGGTGAATTCTCCTTCCTCCATACCTTCTCCGACGTACCTGAAAATATAGAATAAAGAAATGAAACGTTAAAAGATTCAAATTACCAGTGAACGAAGGCGCGCTTAGCGTACATCAAGTCGAATTTGTAGTCAAGACGAGACCACGCCTCGGCAATTGCAGTGGTGTTTGAGAGCATGCACACAGCTCTTGGAACCTTGGCCAAGTCACCTCCTGGGACAACAGTTGGTGGCTGGTAGTTGATTCCGACTTTGAATCCAGTTGGGCACCAATCGACGAATTGGATCGAGCGTTTCGTCTTGATAGCGGCAATAGCGGTGTTGACGTCCTTTGGAACAACGTCTCCTCTGTACAAGAGGCAGACGGCCATGTATTTTCCGTGACGCGGGTCACATTTCACCATTTGGTTGGCTGGCTCGAAGCAGCTGTTGGTGATGTCGCTGACAGAAAGGGCCTCGTGGTAAGCCTATAAAATACTATACTAGAAAAGGAACGTTTTGAAACAAATTACCTTGTCGGCAGAAATCAATGGAGTGTAAGCGGCAAGCGGGAAGTGAATTCTTGGGTATGGGACCAAGTTTGTCTGGAACTCGTTGAGATCAACGTTCAAAGCTCCATCGAAACGAAGCGAAGCGGTGATCGACGAGACGACTTGCGAGATGATTCTGTTCAAGTTGGTGTAGCTTGGACGGTCAACGCTCAAGTTTCTGCGGCAGATATCATAGATGGCCTCGTTATCGACCATGAAGGCGCAGTCAGAGTGCTCCAAGGTGGTGTGAGTGGTGAGAATGGAGTTGTATGGCTCAACGACCGCGGTTGACACTTGTGGAGCCGGGTAGATTGAGAACTCGAGCTTTGACTTCTTTCCGTAGTCGACGGAAAGACGCTCCATCAAAAGCGAGGTAAATCCAGATCCAGTTCCTCCTCCGAACGAGTGGAACACGAAGAATCCTTGAAGGCCACTGCAGTTGTCAGCAAGACGACGGATTCTGTCGAGAACGGTATCGATGAGTTCCTTGCCGACTGTGTAGTGTCCTCTGGCGTAGTTGTTGGCGGCATCTTCCTTTCCAGTGATCATTTGCTCCGGGTGGAACAATTGCTTGTAGGTTCCAGTACGAATCTCATCTGAATATTGATATTAATATGTACATCGATTGTCGTTGTCTTGCTCACCGACGACAGTTGGTTCCAAATCGACGAAGATGGAACGTGGAACGTATCTCGAATTTCCGGTATCGGAGAAGAAGGTGGTGAAGGATTCTCCATCAGCGGCCTGATCCGAGGGCATGGTTCCATCAGGCTGGATTCCGTGCTCAAGGCAGTAGAGCTCCCAGCAGGCATTACCGATTTGAACTCCGGCCTGTCCGACGTGGATGGAGATAACCTCGCGCATGTTGAATCAACTGAAATGAGAAACAATACTAATGAAAAAAGTGACGTTGTGGACAAAAACGAGCGGGTCGGAACGAGAAACGAGATAATCGCTAATAAGTGATTAACCGCCCACCCCTTCTGCGCAATACACACCGTTGAAGGTCATCTAGATAAACATCCGCTCCTATTGTTTTCATTTCAAAACGTTTTTGATGGAAGAGAACTCAATCTAAACGACTTTTGGTAGAAACGGCCTGCCTGCAGCGGCCACTAGAATATTAATGAAGTCGGAAAAGCGACACCAATTGAGAAAATTGAACGCGCAGCCAATTGACGTGGGCGACACAGACAATTGAGGGCGCAGAATAAAATGAATGCTTGATTACTACTGTGTATCCCTCGTCGAACCACTTTTTCAAACGCATTAAAGTCCACTAAAACAGAAAGAAATTCCAAATATTTCCGATTTAAAAAGGATAATTAGTATGAGGTAGATAAGTTTCAGCATCAATTGCAAATGTAGGACAAGCCTGAGTTGGATTTGGCTGATGTTTGACTAGTTTGTACTGCAAACACAAAAAAGGGCGAGTGAGAAAGCCACAAATTGGGGGGGGGGGAAATGGAAAGGAACAATTGCGAAAGAGGGGCGTGTTTCGCAACCAAACAAGACGAAAGAGCCCGCAAAATGACCAGAGAGGGATGAAACGGGGACAAAGTCGATCGAAACGAGCTTCACAAGGCCAGTTGGCGCGGGCCGCTCGCTACGCGCAGCAAAAAAAAAGTGGCGCGCGCGCGCACGGCGAAGGACACACTGACAATTTGAATCGGGCGCGACCGACTACGGTAATCGCAATTGTGCAGCGTGTTGTGCGTCGGCTAGAGTGCCATAAGTGTGCGGCAGGTGTATGAGCGGACCGCCTCCGTAAATCTCCATCAATTTCTCATCGATTCTCATAAAAATTGTTTTCTTGTGGATTCATCTGATTTTTTGTTTTCTAACATGATTTTAGCAATACTAATAGATAAATTATTTATTTATTTGTCAAATATCCCACCAAATAATTGCACTTTGTTTCTTATTATTTTTCCTTGTTTTCCAACTAAATTTTGTTTCTTTGCAGAATGGCTCAGCTTGCTAAGACCGTTACTGCGCTCTCGAAGAGAATTGTTACTCCAGCGACCTTTGCTCGTCGTACTTTGGCCACCGAAGCTTCTCCAGAAGACTACGGATATTATCCAGATCCACTTGAACACGCGACTGGACGTGAAAAGAAGATGCTTCTTGCTCGTCTGGCTGGAGACGATGTATGTTTTTAGAGAGTTTTTCCTTAAATTTTCAGAAAAGTCGCACTATGTGACAGAAGAAAAATTAAGAAAAGTCGAAATATTTCAGATCAATAATTTTAAAAAAGCGTCACTCTGCAAATCGTGCCGTAGAAACATCAGGCACGATTTGCTGAATATTTCATGAGAACTTTAAAGAAATTTATCTTATCATTCATCATCCATTGAAAATATTGCGATCATCAAATTTTTAAGGTTGTTTTTAGGCAATAACGTAAACAGTACTCTACGTGGACACGTAGAATACATTTTTCTTCATAATATTTAACACAATAACGGTGAAATTTATTTAGAGATTCAAATCGCTTGTTTATTGTTTATGTGCAAATGTAAAAAAATTCAAAACCCTGAAAAAAACCCAAATATAAATTGTCCGCTTTTCCGTTACTGAATTACAAATAGAAGACAAGAAAATATGAAAATTAGTTTCAATATTTTATCTGTACCTTGCAATATAAGAAACTACCAATTAGATTATAAAAATAAAAGATTGGTGCAAAATAATGCGCACTCGATATTCAAGTCTACCTGTTTCAAAAAAGTGATTAAGTCCAAGTCCTTCAAACTAATGATCTATTCATGAAATGTATTTTTTTTTTTCAAAATATGTGAATAATTAGGTTTGACAACCGTGTATTGGAAAAAAGTATATTTTTTTTACATTTTGCATGTAAAAAGTTGCCTCATTGAGTTAAATTTTTTAAAATTAGATTAGATTACTATCATATATGTCAAATACACACATTTTGGATATTTTTTTACAACCACATAGCAGCTATTTTTTTATTCTGTAATAATTGAGTACATTTTTCGAAATATTAAAGGCCGTTCAAATAATTGAATGAAAACAGTTTTCGTGACTTTTGAGAAGAACTTTTGTCACAAGTTTGTTGTAAGTATTTATTTAATGTTTATTTTACAGCGTTATGAGCCAAAGGTCTACTATCGCGCGGAAGCTTCGACCAAGGAAAAGCCAAATCTTGTTCCAGCCCACTTCGACCATAGAATCATTGGATGCATGTGTACGTCGGCATTTCTCGCGATTGGTTTTAGCGAAATTATATTCAGGCGAGCAAGATTCGGGTCATGTCAACTTTATGACTATTCGCAAGGGAACTCCAAAGAGATGCGAGTGCGGACACTGGTTCAAAGCCGTCGATGCTGACCCAGAATCCATCTAAAGTCATATTGTAGAATGTTTTGTTCGACGTATTTAGCGTTTCAGTGAATAAAAGCTGGTTTTAATGTATTATATTGCGACCGTATAAAATAGTTTTGGTTCTACCAATTCCGAACATCATATTATTGAAGAAGAGAATTTGCAAAGTGTCCTTTTTTTCTTTCTTATTCTCATTCTCGTCTTGAGCTTATCAATGTTTTTTGTTTGTGGTCATCACATGAAACGAGAACAGTTTAAAATTGACAACATCCTAATTATTGATTGTGTCGCGGTGTATTTTGTAACCACCACAAAAAACGGGTAATTGCCATTTTTGGTATAGTTTATGGTGACAAGCTTTTGACCTTGACGCAGCGGGCATGATTATCGACTTCGGTACACCTTTTTTCTGTCATTTCAATCGATTTTTGCCATTGATTTTAAGCAGCACATGCATTTTGAGAATTGCTTCCTGGTTTGCTTAATTGAAAATCACGTGTGAAAAATTCAACCTTGATCGCGGATGATTAGCGCGATTTTGCCGTATTTTTTTTCGATCCGTTAAAATCCCAAAAATTTGGTTTTTTGATTCGTCATTTTCTCCAAAAACTCAATTTGAATGCGAAAAATTGAATTTGCATTCGAAAATTTTCTGAAATAATTCTTAAAATGCGTTTCTTCTTGATTTATTGTTCTTTTTTTTTTGGTGGAAAATAATAACCACGCACTTTTTTTTTTTCAATTTATTCTGCGAGAAAAATGTGGCTCCTCACTTCAAGACCATTGCAATAATTTTTGAATGCGCCTTTAAATCGAACGAAAAAACATTTAGTGAAATTCGTGAATCAAAAATATTGCCATCGCGTTTTTTCGCAGAAATACACTAAATTATGAAACGAATATGTGGTTTTGCTGAATCTCAGGTAAATCAAAATCAATCGGATTCGAAGAAAAATTAAATATAAATTAACCTGTTTCGATTGAAAAATAATTCAAATTCGATTAAGAAAACGCTTAAATTCGATTTGAAATCTTGGTTTCAATTGAAAAATCTTCGAAATCGATTGATTTATTTCTTATTCTCAATTTTTAAATCGAATTCGATTGAAATAATTCGAAACAGATTAATTTATATTCGATTTCGATTGAAAACGAAATTATTTTCGAATCCGATTGATTTTAATTTACCTGAGATATTTCGCGAAAATTGGAAATTCTTATGCAAAATTTTATTGCCGAGCCCCGGTTTTTTCGCAATTATTCATGAATTTTGCGAAAAAAAGAAATTTTGAATTGAAATTAGCGAGCATCTCATTCATTTCGATGATATCATTCCGGTGGAGCTGGTCGACACCCGTTGTGATGCTCCAGGCGATGAGAGCAGTCACCAAAATATTTGGGAGTGTGTTTGGGCGAGTGTGTGTGTGTGTGTCGGCTCTTTCGAATCAATACTTTCTCGCTTGAATGGGGCCCTCCGAGTAGGTGTGTGTATATGTGCCTGTGAGAATGTGAGTTCGAGATATCTGCGAGAAAACGTTTTTTTTCTTTCATTCTTTATGCACCTCGGAGCTGAAAAATATATAGCATTTATTTTTTAATGCACCCTGGTCGCCCGCGGCGCGCGCCTCGTCGCCCCTATATCACGGAGTTCGGCTGTGCAAACATTCGAAAGAAGAAAAAAATGCATGGAATCGATTTTTTTTTGCAAAAATCAGTTGAATACCGGTTTGTTGAGAGAGCGGAAACAACGAGCGCTAGCAGTTTTGTTATTGGAAATTTGTCGGTTTCAAGTTTTTAAATTAAAAAAAAATAGACCGCGAAGAAAATATTTTTGGTTGTGAATTTATGCTTCGGTGTTTGCGGACTCGCCCTCCTACCGTAACTTCTTCATTTTAATCTTCGCAATTATAATATTTTTCGCGTTTTCGCGGAAAATGAATGTAAATATTCCGTGGTATTAGAGCTTTTTCTGATTTTTAGTTCTCGAATTATAAATTGAATCGCATTTTCTGTCTAAAGACTAAGATTTTTTGAAATCCTTGCGAATTGCGAATTTTGAGAAAAAAATGTAAGAAGTGTCAGTTGTCGCTCGTTTTGTGTAGAAGACATCAATAATATAAAACGTTTTTCTCTTGTTTTTTTTTTTTCAATTGAATTTTCAATAATTTCGTTCATTTAGAAATGAACGCGGCGGCGGCGAGGAGGAGAGAATCGCCGATTGGAATTGTGAATTTTTTATCAAAATCGAATTTTCCGTCGTTGAATGCTTACATTGCGCTGTCATTGGTGATCACGCTGATCGCCACCGGAACAATTGCCACCGCGTTCCACTCGCAACCTGAGGTACGAAAAATTGGAAAAATATGAACTTTTCCTGTTTTCTTTTAAAAAAATATTTTCGACGTCGCGCGACTGTGAAAAATTGATTAAAATTACACATTTAGTTATGCGCCAAGATAGGTTTTTTTGATTTATTTTACTAATTTTTGGCAGTCAAAATAAACCAATTTAAGTAAATTTTTGAGATCAAGAGACTTAAAGCTTCAGGTAATCGAATTGATTAAGAAATGACTTTTTTTTTTTTCGAAAATTTCCTACCATTTAAACTAGGGGAATATAAAAACTATTCTTTGCCGAAAATCTTGAAATATTACACCAGACGCATTAAAAATTTTTTTTACAGCTTCGCACACTCATCAAAGAGGAATTACGGAATCACACCCGACTATCGAAAACGTTCGGATTGGATTTGGAATATCTGTCGACGTTGACGTCGTTTCAAGTCGTTCATTATGTTTTATCAGATTCCACACTTATTTGGGTAAAAACATAGCTGAAATTTCGCATCGAAATATTACAATTTTTGTTTTGCAGGTCGCAATCAATTCGTATTTCGCGTTTCTCGCGATCATCTCGAAATTGATGATTCGCGTGGTGTTCAAAGAGCTCTCACGCCAGGTTTCCCTATCCAATCATCAAAAACAAAAAGAAAAAAAATTATCAGGAAGAAGCGTTGGCTCGACATGCGTTCTTCTCGTATACATTACTGAGTATTGTGTATCTTTCGGTCATCACGGGACCACAAAAATCGCAGCGAGTCCTCCCATGGATGGTGTGGACCGGAATATGTGGATTCATTTCCAATTTGCAGTTTATCACTTGTCAACGATTAAGATATGTAAGTGTGTGTTTTTAGTTTTTCACTAATAATATTTAAAGACAAATATATATATTTTTTTTGTTCTCGAGAAAATCAAGATTTTCACTTTAAAATAAGATTTTTGAGTGAGAAAATTGACAAATTGAAATCTTTTTTTTTTTCGCAAAACTCGACATCATTTTAGATTTCGCCGTCATGCGGTCAAGGCGGTTTGAAGATGTCCTTCTTGTCGCTTGTCATATTCTTCATATCGCTGTTAATGTCAATTCTTGTGCTCCGATTCCATTCGCTCATTTCCTGGCAACCCGCCATACTACTTTATATTGATGTGAGTTGAACGCGCAATTTCCCCACCACTCATCACCCTAATTTTCCCTCAATTTTGCCGTTTCTAATCAATAATCATACAAATTTTCTTTAAAGTTTTGCACAATTCAGTGCCTGTTGGCGATTGTCCGATCGTCGTATATTCTGTTCCGGTGCATCTCATCATCGCGCGTGTTCTCGTTCAATCCCGACTCGGTGCGATATTTCAATTATTGGCTCGAACTCGGCTCGAATATCACTTGCGATTTTTTGCAAATGATCAACTACGTGAGTATTTCATGATTGGAACACAATGGATTTTGGCTTTAAACAAGCGTTCGAGAATCACGAATTGTCGTCGGTTAAAATGCACAAGTCCGCAATTATTCGAGATTGTTTTATTTGCGACCTTTGGAACATTTAAAAAAATTTAACCAAAAATTAGATATGTAACACTGTGGATTGTAGCGCTTGAATTTTGGGATAACTTAAAATGCTAAATTTGAAATTTGAAAGCGCTACAAAAATATCCAACGGACTATGCATTTTATTTGACGACATGTTATGATTTCCAATAGTCGCCTTTCCATGATATTTTCTTATTTTTTCCACTATCTCCCTAATTTAGGCTCAACTATTATTGGTCTCGCCTGGATTCAACCTAACTTGTCTTTTCTTCTTGTATCACATCAAACTTTCATATCATTTGATTGCCGATCAACTCAGTCGCCATCGTGGGCACAAACGAATTTTTGCGCACATTGAAGCCACTTATCCTTGTGTCAAATGCGAGAATAGCGATGATCGATGTGTTGGTGAGTATTTTTATTTATTAAAAAAATTTTAACTGACCATTGATTTTGACAAAAATCTTATATATTTCGATTATACTGGAATTTCCATGTCACTTTTTGAATAGAAATATTGATTTGTTGTGTTCATTCCAAAAATTTGACGAAATGAAATTTCAGTGTGCTGGGAGCTCCTCGGCCAATCGCGTCGGCTTCCATGCAGCCATCAATTCCACGATTGGTGTCTGATGTGGTGGATGGCGCAGGATTCGTCTTGTCCGACGTGTCGCACGGTCATTCCGTCGCCTCTCGACGAGCCATCAACGGCTGCTGCAGCGACTCCGGCGGCGGCGGCAGAGAGAAATGACTCAAATGTGACATTCCGATTCAACGGAGGGTATGGAAAATTTCAGATTCAATTTTTCAAATTTCTCTCTTTTTTTGTAATAGACTGATTTATAATGAGCAATTCGGAAATCAAGCCAAAATGTATAAAATTCAGATAATTTTTTTTCAGAAATTTCGCGTTTGTGCGCCTTCCTGCGTTCACGATTGAGATCTCGACGGGTCTTGGTCCGCTTTTTGGACGAGCTCCTGAACCGACTGAAGAGCAACTTCAGGCGATGCTCGAACAGGTTCGCGAAGTTGTGCCGCAGACATCGACCGAGCTCATAATGGCTGATCTGCGAGCGTCGGGATCCGCGCAATCGACGATTGAGAACATTCTTGAGGGTCGCGTTGGTTTTGGTGGCACAAATCAACTTTTGCCAGACGTTCTTGACTCGGAAGAGCTTGATGTATGAAGCGGTGATTTTGATTATCATTCCTTCATCACTTTTGCAGAGCGAAGCTGATGGCGAATTCGATGAATCGATTGATTCGACGATTTCGACGCTTGATGATCGAGAAAGG
Source organism: Caenorhabditis bovis (assembly GCA_902829315.1). Lineage (NCBI taxonomy): Eukaryota > Metazoa > Nematoda > Chromadorea > Rhabditida > Rhabditidae > Caenorhabditis > Caenorhabditis bovis. Next base: position 2,646,984 of record CADEPM010000006.1, read on the forward strand.
ACGTGGACGAAGGGCGAGCCGACCGAAGAAATGACGTATTTTGAATTGCAACGGCAGAAAATGATTGAGAAATATCGAAAGTGAGACTTTTTTCAAAATTTAAGCTAATTTTTTGATAACATAGTGCCAGAATTTTAAAGATTTCGACTGTTTCTTCTATTTTAAGTTTTTTTTACAAAGAAATTTCTCTTAAAAAAAAACTGGAAAATGTACTTTTTAATTCTTCTTTTGCTGAAATGTGAGAATTTTTTGAAAAAGGGAAAATCTTGCAAAAAGATGGAAAAGTTGGCTATGAAATCTCAGAAGAATGAATTTTTGAAACAAAATCGTTTTGATTTATGAACATTTTAGCGAAATCTTGTTTTTTGACATCTTTAAAAGCTCAAAATTCGAAGTCTTCTAAAAAAGAAATTGCAGAAAATACCTTGCATCGAGCAAAGGCGCCGATTTGCGAGCAAAAGGGATTGTCGAATAGGCATATTTCTTCGACAAAATTGCTCGATTGCTGGTTTTCACCTGCGAAATCAGAAAAAAATCAAAAATCGCTACAAAATTGTACTATAAAATCGTCATGACGTGTTACTACCATATTTAGGATTTTATTGTATATAGTTGTGTATTTCTTTTCATTTCTTTTCCTGTTCCCGTCTTTTTGTTTCATAGATTCTTTTTTTTATACTGCTGGTCAAACTGAATGTCAGGATCTTCAAATTTCTGTTTGAGATTATGAATCTCATCATTTTTCTTTGTCTGTACCCGTCACCCTTCTGCTACTGTAGAAGTGTTTTTTTTTGTTTGTTTTCTTCTTCTTTTTTTCTCCTGGGTCATCTACATCATCATCATCATCATCGACGTTTTAATTGACATCTACACACTCGCATAAAATGATTCGAATTTTTTCAACGTTTTCAGTTTTTTAATAGAAAAATTTCATTGAAATTGTCTCGTTATTTTAGGGGACGAACTGCGATGAAGACGTGGAATAGGGAGAGAAGAATCATGACTGGCTGAACGGCGATTATCGAAAGGCTTCCTGCAATGTAGGATTTTGTGCCTTTAATAATGACATCATTAGTTTCTTCATTAAGGTTTTTTTTTCCGATCTTCGCGAATTTTTGTTGCCGTTTTTTTAGATTCAATTATACGATGAAGAAAGGCGCAAACTGTTAGGATAGGTTTTTTTTTAAAGAATACCACCCAAACTCGAAAATTTTGTTGGGGTTTAAAAAGCCGCCAAAATTGGTGTGCTTACGGACATGCTCTATACATATTAGCATTTTCTCACAAATACGTTCATGTTTTGGAATTTGATTTTTTTAAAATAACTCCCGTGGTTTGAAAGATAAGAAATTTTCTCTAAATGGTAGCACAAGAAAATGTGTGCAAACACCGTGACGCAAATGTCACAGAAAGAAACGCTTTTCATTTTTTGTTGTTTTTTTCTCGCAGCAAAGTTCAAATTTTTTGACTTAGAAAATCTATTTTTAATAAAGATAATCAGCAATTCGAAAAGACAGACCTCGTTTGGTTTTGGTCCATCCCAAAATCGTCCCAAAATACTATTGTCGGCGTCAAACGACTGAAGGGAGGCGGGGTTTTCAAATTCACGAGATCGGTGTAAATTTAAGTTTTTCGTCGAATGAATATTAAATGCGCGTACGCTATAATGCAATGTACGCAGTATCGCGTACAATTATTTGCGTCGAGACGCATTGGCACATAGCCAATAATTTTTTGAATTTCGTCAAATCGTTTGACTCCGACAATTGATTTTCAAAAATTGATATTCGCGAATATGTTGGGATATTTTCCCCAATCGTTTGAAAACAAAGGCTGGCCGAGTCAGCTGTGGCCGTGGCCGAGTCGCGCCGGCGAAATTCCTTCCCAAGGACCGAAAAAATTCAAATCTGACGCGTTTGTGCCACATTGTGATTTTAGCCATCACTTTTAATTTTTTGTTTCGTTCGAATTTGTCGTTGTGTTTTAAAATTGGTTTAATTACCCAAGTTTGAGGTTGCAATAAATTATTGCGGCTTGGTCAAATCACATTCGATTGGGCGTTAATTACCAACCCCAATCGTAGCTAGAATTCCTTGTGGGATTAAAGGCGCATGCTAATGAACTTCCGCAATGTTACCTCCATCATAATTATCATCCAAAGCGGCCATTGTGATATTGGCACATGTTAGAAAAATCCTCAAAATGTGAGTAATGCAAATCTAGAAAGACGAAAATCGGAGATTTTGAATTAAAAGAAAATAATTGAACCCAATATTTCCATTCATATGGTATCCAATATCGATAATCATCATCTTTGAGCTCCTCTTTTTTCACGTGAAATCGGGCAAACTAGAATTTCCTTGTGAGAAATCGGTTGAGGAAAAAAAAAGGAACACCAAACCTCAATAGAGAGAACAAGGGTGAGCAAAAGTAAGGCAATAATGAGATTGGCAAGACAGAGTGCAACCGGAATGACGCGATTTTGAGACGCAAACGAGACCCAGACGACAAGGATGACGACGACGGCGATCTGTTTGGAATTCGTTCAATCGATGGGACTGTGTTTCTCAAGAAGTTACAGCTTCAATTGAAATCAGAGCTATTCGAATCCAGGGAGGCTTTAGCAAATGTTCGCCTTTTATGAGCATCGTTTGACGGGATTCTTGAAGAAGTGGGCTGGCTTCGCCGATTTTTCGGCGAGCTATTATATCTAAATTTGGGTTTTCAAAAAAAAAATACTTTGGTTTTCCGTTTTTTAAATTGTATTCTAGATAAATAGTAGGCAATGCTCCTTTAAAATGGATACTGTAATCTAATTAATTTTGTTGATTGAATTAAAGGCTAATAAATATATCAACCACGTTGTGTTCCTTTAATAATAATAATAATAATAATATTTTGTCGCAGAAATATTTTTTTAAAAGTTTCTGCCTTATGAAGCGAGGTCTCGCCGCGAATAATTCAAAAGTCTCTCAAATGATTTAAAGGCGCACGCCGCCGCTGAAATCACCTGGATCCGTGACAACCAATCCAGCGGCTTCAACCTTGAACCTCGTATATTCCCATTGTGTTCTATCAATAGCCAACTGAGATTGAAGTTTTCGACGCGTCTCAAAATGCCTTCAAACGTTACCGTCGCCGACGGCACCTCTTCCATCTGACTCGACTTCTTCTCCTTCGGCGGACTCAGACCGCTCTTCTGCGTTTCTTGCAGCATTTTTCGATTGCTCGACGACGAATTTGATTTATTCTGAACGAACTATCGTCATTTTTTTCCAGCACGCTTCAAAAAAACCTTTCTGTTATTTGATTTCATATGAATTCTTTCCTTTTTTTCGTCTGAAATCTCCCAAAACCCTCATTATGCATTGCTTTTTGTGCGATTTCACTCACTCATTTTCTAGTAGTTTCAAGATTAGAAATGCGAGAACAAACACGCAAACAATTCATTCTATAATGGCACACAAGACTCGTTTTTTTTTGTTTCACAAAAATTTGGAATGTGTCTCGAATTGGTGGAACTTCTTCGCGTCCTCTTCTTTCAAATTGTGCATATAAATTTTGCACCGCCCGTAAATCGGCTTCATCTTGTAAATGACTCGATGAGTTGGAAGCATTTTCAGAATTTTCAGCTGTTCAGGCTTCATTTGGCGACCAGGTTGAACGAAACAGTCCTTATCTGGAAAATTGTTAATTGAAATTTTCGAACCATCAACAATTTTTTGGAATCGCAAAATAACAAGCACCCTGTGTAGATTTACGGTGTGTTTGTTTCACAGGTTATATGTAGTACGACACCTTCAAATTGATCGCGACAAGACACAACTCACTGTTTCGAGTAATTAAATAATTTGTTTTTGAAGTTTGCGATCATTTCAATTTCCTTATTATCAAATGTAAAAAAATTTAAATTATAGAAAGCTGAGTTTTCCAAAATTCCAAAAATTTTTTTAATCTGATTAAAGGCACACACACATTTTTAGACAGAGTCTCATCTAGCACCAGGCAATATTTCGGCGAAAATTAAAATTGAATCAATACGGTGAAATGCTGTGCAGTCACGTCGCCCGAACTTTGCGGACTTGCACTTTAATCTACGCCAAAATATTTCAAAGCTCGTTTGTCCCAAGTGCTAAATTTACAATTTTTTGATAAAACTTTTATTTTTCGATTATCACAAAAACGAGTGGTCATTTTCGAAAATATTTTGAATTTTGGGGCTGAAATAATCTGATTTTCGATATGCGATTTAAAAAAACTAGTAAAAAATCTATTCCATTTGAGAATACAGTTTTTAGAGGGAATTTTTATGATTCGAGTGAATTGAAAAGCTCACCAATATACAAAAAATCGCCTGGAAACACGTTATGAATCGTATGGTTTTCGGTGCGAATCGGCTGCGGGCAAATCGGCGTCCGATTGCAATATTCATCGCAATCCTCCCAATTTTCGATCTGCATGAATTTCAAATTTCGCAATTTCCAGGCTAAAAAGCTCGTCTACCTGCGACAATCGGGTTAGCATGTAAACCTGAGGCGGCGGGAGTGTGAGTTTGTCAGCAAATGCTTGTTCAACGCATTCAAGTGGATCAATCCAGCAGTAGTCCGACATTTCTGAGGTGCATAGGTCAACTTTTGGCTCTTCTGAATCTCAAAATTTTTCAAATTCCAAAGATTTCAGATCGAACCGTTCAGAACCCCAAGAAAGAATTTCGTGTAGAATCTTTTGGCGATGGTTGCCGGTGTCAAGAATGTCTCGAAGTCAAGCAGACGATCCGCGCAGAATTTGTGGGCGACCTTCGAGAACTCATCGGAATCGTTTTTGACGTTGTCCTTGATTGTCCGAAGATCACCGTCATCAACGGACGACTCGAATCCATTCTTGGTTAGCAGAATTCCGGACTCCTCGAATAATTCCTGCAAATTTCACGATTCCGCTTCGTCATCGATTCCGAATCGCTAGCACCCTAAGCGCGCAAATTCTGTAAGAATCGCCAAGCTTCTTGTCAACGTCGTCGACAACCCCACCGGGAAAAACCATCGAGTTGGGCATGAAGGTCGCCGTGCCTCCGCGCTTCAGCATCAGAATCTTTCGGGTTTTAGCGTTTGCTAAAAACGAAGGATCAAAAGCTGGAAATAATGCCGATTACCCAGCACAATCGAAGAAGCTTCTCTCCAAATCTTGGTCGCATTTGCGAAATTCATTCCTCCTTAAGAAACCCCCCAATTTTTTCATAAATCCCATTCGAATATAGTAGAAGGATGTGTTTGGAACACTTATAAAATCTAGACTAATTAGAATATTTAAATAATTTATATAAATAGAAGCTATTTACATGTTAAAAATTGTTTTAAGCAACTCTAGCCGCGGAAAATAAGTTCTGAATTGCCATCTCGAACGTATTTTCCGTGTATTTGACACCCTGTGGGAATACGTGCAAATTTTGGCAAATATCCAACAATTTGGCGTAATTTGGCGCAATCACGTGCTTCACTTTATTACGAACATTTGCGGCGATCTCGACATCCGAAATACAGTAATCCGCTTGCTGTGAAAGGATTTGGTCGAAATCTCGAACAAATGTCTGAAAATGTATTTTGGAAGAAAAAAAAATGCAATTCGACTTACACTCATAAGTTGTTTCGCTGCACCTTTGTCTTCTCCAATTTTATGAACAGAGTGCAGAATTCCAGCAATACTGTTCCAGCTGAAATATATTTAATAATGAAAATTACAGTTTTGATATTTAAAAATTATACAAATATATTGAATTTGGAATTGACGCCAAAATTTAAGTACACTATTTTAGTAGATTGCACATTTTATCTGAATATTTATGATTCTTAAAATATTCATCAGTTTACTTTTGTAGCAAAAATAAATAAGAAAAAATAAATAGGAAAGTTACTGTAGTGAGAAATGTGTGCAAACATCGTGACGCAAAAAACCGCACACATTTTTTCTTAAATTCAAAATTGATTTTCTCTGTTTTTCGCAATGATTAAAATTTTGTTTTAAACTTTTCACGTAAGATCCCATAAATCCAACCTTTGCATGTACTTCGTGATGCACGTCTCAATCTCGGAATGATAAAACGACAATATATTATCATTTTGCTCTGTTATAACCGGCAATAGGCCATCCTTTTCATCAGAAAGTGTCTTAAAAATACTATATTAAATCAAATTGATGAAAAATCAAAACCTTTGCAATATAATTATAATTATTGAGAAGGAAAATCGTGGCCAAAGTTGGATCGTCATAATAAGAAGCCTTTTTCTTCAACATATTTCCAAGATCCGAGAGAACCCGAGCTAAACATCAATTTTAAGAATTCTAAAAAATAAATGAAATGCCCAAAACATTACCAAAGAGTTTTGGAAGCAGTAAATTGGTATTCGAGCCGGATGGGGCTGTTATCGCCAAAACCTCTTGGGTTACGGTAACTCGGTGTACGGTAAGACTGGAAAGGAAGTTGAGAGTCTGAAAATGGCTAGATTTTCCGGAATAACGTAGATATATCATACATTTGCTGTTGTCGGGTGCACGTTTCCATCAGAAGGCACGAATTTGCTGGTGTCTTCTTTGAGATTCTCAACGGTTTCATTGATATAAGCAACGCATTTCAGCCGCAATTGTCTCATGAGAGAATCGAAATTCGCATCGGCCATACTATTCTTTAAAAACCAATCATCAATTCGAAAATGAAAAGAAAAATACAAAAAACGAACCGTTGAGAGGTTGTGAAGTCGAGTCGAATTTTGCGAAAGCAGATGAAGAAGGGGCAGAAGCGGCAGAATGCCGATGTCCTTTTCGCTGATGACTTTTGAGGTATGCGCGATGGCATATGATAGGGGTTTCGAGACGAGCTCGCGGAAAACCTAAAAATGTTTTCCCAAAAATTCGCCCAAAAATATTAGTCGAAAATTCACCATGAACCTATTTTTTCCCCATAAAACACATTTTTAAAAATTAAAAAATGAATCGTTTCAAGTAGTCCGAAAAATATTCATTTCACGATTGTAAACGTTTTTTGATAGAGAGGAACGGAAATGAATAAATTTTTGGTGATTTTCTTCCAAATTGAAGTTTTTTCGTAAGTTGATCAAGAGAATTTTCAATTATTTCGTATTGAAATCCACTTGATATCAATTTCCGAATTTTACCACAAAAAGTTGCAATTCCGGCGAAAAAAAAAAGATTATTTTTCTAAAAAAAACCCCAAAAATTTAAAATTCTAGAAAAAATCCAATTTTAGATAGATTTCAAGCTTTTCGTCAAAACTTGGCAACAAAAATTCAAGGAAAACAAGCTCACTTGGGCCCTTCTCGTGGTGTCCGGAATTGCTTTGACCATGAACCTCTCCTCGAGCTCCAACAGAGCCAGAAGTGCTCCGCACATTACGAGACAGCATTCAACATCCATTGATGATTCAATGACCTTCTCATTTTTGATTTGCGGCTTTCGAAGCATCGACCTTCAGAATTTCCAAATAATTTTCTTTTCCTCAATTAAATCTCACAGTTTCTGCCTTGAATTCAATAACATCGCCTTCTGCTCTTTGGAAATATTCTGAATCGTCTTGAGAAGTTGAGCGCCTCTCACGTCGGAATAATGGACTAGGAAATTGACACGCTGCTGCTGAAGAAGCCAAACACCGATTCGGATGATCTCCTTCTCGTCGTTGATAATTTTAAAGTCATTGAGTCGCTGGTTAACATCTAAATTTCCTCTGAAATTTCTCAAAAAAAAACTCAAAATGTGTACCTTCTTTCAGTTCAAAAGCTTTGATAAAAAACATTGGATCAATATTAGCACTATTTTTTTGTAAGCTTGATTTGTAAGCTTTCTCCAGAATCGTGAAACCGGTGTCAAGGGTCATTTTCTGAAGCAAAATTAAGAGGAATTGATATTTTTCATCAGTAAATTACCATATTTTCCGTTTGACTAGCATAATTTCGGTGGTTTTCAAAGAAAATGATGGCTTGCTGCAGACATTCCATATTCTCCAAATATGCATTCAAATCATTCAACGGACTTCCATCTCTAAAAATTTTAAAAACTTAAATTTGATTTTTTTTTCACATTTTTACCGAATCGCATTTTCTACGGTACTAGTTTTTCCGTAGAATTGTAAAGTTGCATCAATGGTATTTATTAGGCGTTGAATATCTTCAAAAAACTGTTTTATCTCCAAAATTTTCATCGAAACTCTCTTACTATGCTGCTTTTTCTGTAATTTTCCATTGGAAATATGCATGGGGAGAACATTTTTCTCTAGTGAGCTTAGTCTCTGGTCGAATTTTTCGACGACTTCCTCAATTCCTTTTCGAATTTGCCCGCTTTTCGCAATATTCTTTTGAAATGTCTGTAACCATTCTTCTTCCTAAAATGGAGTAAAATTTATGCAAATTTTTTTCAGTAATCAAATTTCTACCTGTGCTAATTTTTTGCCTATAGATTCGGTATTGTTCGTATCTACCATCAATCTGAACTTTTATTATTTCCATTAAAAAAAACCATTTCAAAATACTCAAAATTCAAGCTTTAAAGTGAATTTAAAAGAAAAAATAAGTGACTAGTCCGTGTGGACTACAAAACTACCATGAATGGCCTAGAATTTTTCTCGGTCACACTCGATTTACCAACACATCTTCGATGGAGCGCACTTTCTCTCATATAGCTGAATGGCGTATTAAAAGCTGAAATTTTCTGAATTTCAGGTAATTTCAAACTATGACGACATCAGCACTAGCAGCTTTCACGCGGACAGTGCTATTCCATCGATGTAGCTCATCCGGATTGCAATTTAATCCAATTTTGAGGGCCTCTTCCGCATTTTTCGCTACCGCCGCTAATTCGGCACCAAAACCAAACGTAAATGTTGGCACAATTGGGCATATTGATCATGGAAAGACGACTTTAACATCGGCGATAACACGGGTACAAGCGAAAAAAGGTAAAAATAGATTTCAAATAATTTAAATGACAGATTTTTATCAGGATTCTCGAAGCACGTCAAATTTGATGAAATCGATAAAGGAAAGGAAGAGAAAAAACGAGGAATTACTATTAATATTGCGCATATTGGCTATGAGAGTAATCTGAGAAGGTATTCACACACAGATTGTCCAGGCCATTCGGATTTCATCAAGGTTTGGAAATATTCGAAAATTCTTATACAACGAGAATTTTAGAATATGATTTGCGGAACTTCTCAAATGGACGTCGCCGTTCTCGTTATTGCTGCCACCGACGGAGTCATGGAGCAAACAAAGGTTTTACTCAAGCTTTAAGTTAATATTGGAAATTTTTAGGAGCATTTGATCCTTGCTAAACAAGTTGGAGTCAAACACATGGTTGTATTCATTAATAAAGCTGATTTAGTGGAAGACGATGTTCTAGATCTTGTGGAAATCGAAGCGAGAGAGTTGTTATCCCTACATGGATTTGATGGTAGCATTTTATCGATGAAAAATTAAAAAGCTCAAAATTTCTAGGTGATAATACACCGGTGATTCGGGGATCTGCTCTAGGTGCTCTTGAAGGCAGCAACACAGAATGTATTGATAATCTTCTCAACGCGCTTGATTCGCTTCCCCAACCGGATAGGAATGAGGTTCGAAAAATCCAAAAATGAACCCAACTGAGCTCGAAAATAACACAGAAAGAAGCTTTTGTGATGCCGATTGGCTCAAAAACCGCAATCACTGGTCGCGGAACGGTAATCGTCGGAACATTGGAGAGAGGAATTCTGAAGAAGGGTGACAAGGTCGAGATTAAAGGTGATGGGCAGGTTTTGCAAACTACGGCATCAGATATTCAAGTTTTTGGAAAAAGTGTGAAAGAGGTGGAGTTTTTTTTTGTTTATTTTTTTTACAAAAAATTATATTCAAGGTTCGCGCTGGAGATCATTGTGGAGTTCTCTGTCGAGGAATTAAGGCCGATATGGTCAAGAGAGGTTTCCCCCCATAATTTTTTTTTGAAAAAAAATTTGGTTCCAGGAATGTGGGCTGGCCATCCAGGCGGTGTAACCATCACCAATCACCTAATGGTTGAGTTGTATTTGCTAAGCGAAGCGGAGAATGGACGGAAAATTGGCATTCGGACGGGATTCACCGACAAGATGTATTGTAGCACATGGGATCAGGTAATTTTTCGTATCATTGTTTTTTGCCGCGAAAAGCTGTTTTCATTTTTTTAAATACCAATTTTGCGCCAAAATTGAGTGCAATAGGCTTCTCGCGCATTTCAAATTGTTTGAAAACATTGGAAGAAAAAATGTATTTGTAGAGGGAAAAATTCCGGGTGTACACCATAAAATTAGCGCAATATGAATGTTTTTAAAGGCGCATCGGTACCGAAAATCCTTTCTGGTTTCATTTATTATGAAAAACTGAATTGGACTATCATACAAAATCAATTACTTATTTTCTTGGCAAATTCTCACCACATTTAAAGGAGTACATTCGAAAACGTTGAAAAAATCTCGCGGCGAAAAATGTATGTTGTTTTAAGACAAGAATTTCCACAAAAAGTTCGCTATGCGCCTTTTTTTAAGTGACAGTTTCCAGCAAAAAATTCACTTTTTTTAGGTTGGCCGATTTGACATGAAGAATGAGCTTCTGATGCCGGGCGAGCACACATCAGCTCATGTGATTCTGATGAAAGAAATGCCGTTGAGAATCGGAATGCCATTCACGCTTCGAGAAGGTTCTAGCAAATCAACGATTGCCCGAGGAATCATCTCCGAGCTGAAATCAAGTGTGGCTATTGAGAATAATAATTTGAAAAAGTCGGCCGAGAAGCTCTCATAAGAAGAAATCATATGTTTTCTTCAAAAAAATCACTAGTTTAGTTGCTATTAGGCCAATTTGTTTATTGTTTATTGTTTTCGTTTCACATAATAAATATTTATCTTTGGATTTCACGTAGACTTGACCCAATGCAGTTGAGATTTCTGCAATTTATCTCAAAATTTTCGATTATTTTCCACAAAAATTTCTGTTTAGAATGTCGACAAAAGTGGATGAGGAGCTCGACAACTTTCTTTGGGGTCGCACCGATGTCAAGGATTATTTGAAAATGTTTGACGATTGGATCTCGCCGCGATTATTAGACAATTTTCTAGGGTCGCCGAATGCGATCGCTCGGTGGCGGAATCATTAAATCGAAAAGTCGCCGGATTGCACGAGACGCTCGACAAACAGCTACGGAAAGGCGTCGAAACGAATCTGCCGCGACTTCTTGAGCAGGTTCCGGCTCTTCAGTCGCTTGAAGACACGCTGCATTCGGTTCAGATGAGGATGTCGTCGGTGGCCGCCGAATCGAACAGGTGCGTTGAATCGCGATTCATGAAAATTGGCGTATCTTTTTCAGATTGTCGACGATTTGTGGCGAATTGTCGACGATGTTGCGAGAGCAGACGAAACAAATGGAATCGACGATGATTCGACGGAATATGGCCGCTGATACTCAACGATGTGAGGAATTGTTTGAATCGTTGGAGAAGCGCAGCGATTTGGTCAAAAAGGCTGAAATTACGGCTGAGGTTTTTTTGCTTATTCGTTTTTTCTTCTATTTAATTTTGAGATAATTTCAGATTAAAGAGATTCTGAAGGACAATGAGAATTTGAGAAAGATTGGTTGGCTGAAAAGTTTGATTGATACGAAATTGAGTGTGGCTGAGAATGAGGTTCGCAGGAATGGTGCCGAAGAGCTCAAACGAGGACTATCGTCGCTGAATAGCTCATTGGTAGCCTCGTCGCAGAGAGCACTGAGCACATTGAACCTTCTCGATTGTAAGTGAAATTCAATTTGCGGACATGTGGGTTGGAAGAAGAAATCGAAATTTGTTTGATTTTGAAATTTTATCAAATGTTGTCAAGAATTTTCTTTGGTGCTTCTAAAAAAAACTACATTTGAAAAATTCAAGAATTCCAAAAAAAGACTTTTTGAACCGGAAAATTACTTATTATTGCCTCCCAATCTTTGAAATTCAAAAATGTGAAGATTTTGGCAGAGAATTTCTGAAAATCGGAATTTTTTTTTAGAATTTTCAGTTTTGAAAACATTGAGTAAAAATACCCGAAAGTTGGATAGATGACGAAAACAAAAATGTTTTTTTTTTCTTTCAATTTTCAGCCGAACTTGACGTTTTATTGTCGTCGTCGATTGTGGAACTTGACAAGAAACTGATGGAATTGTCCGGCGCGCCGGAAATCGTCAACAAATCGCTTCCGGTCGTCGCTGCGCTGATTCAAACGCATCTGGAACAGGCGGCGATGCTTGGCGATGGTTATCGGAAAAAGTTCTCGGAAAAATTGGCGAGACTAGTGAGATCGAGGGTCCCGTTGGATACGCCTTATGCGCTCCGGTAGGCAATTTGCATAGAATGATTAATATCGATTTTTGGTGAATAAAGGGGGATGATAATTAAAAGTCGAACATGGGAGATCGCTTTTTATTATTTGCCTGCTTATTGGCCAAAATTGGACCTAAAGTGAAATAGAAGCTTGCAGAAAACGAAAAATAGTGTAACTGAAAAAATTTCCAGATTTGTCCAACACCTTGGTCGTGTCTTCAACGCTAAAGGAGATTGTGCTCCAGTGCTCAATGACTCCCTTCGACCTTTGAAGAATGCGCTTCTCACTCATTCTCTTGCTCGTCTACATCAGATTGTTGAGGAGCACGACTTTTCCACAGCGCACGCAAACGCTTTTGTCGATTTGGTACCATTTTTCGAAATTTGTTTTTTTTTTCCAATGAAAATACAATTTTTTGTAAGATCAACTCGGCGATGGAAGAAGAATTGAAAAAAGTGGATTGGGATGCGGAATTGAGCCAAAAAATGCACACGAATATTCAAAAATGCATTGAGATGATCGCGAAGAAGCTCGAAGCGAACTTGCATTTGCAGCGAGATGATCTTTTGCTTGGTTTTTTTTTTTTAATTTCTTCTCTTTTTTCAAGAAATTGTTTAATTTTGAATTTTAGGCGATCGATTGACGGCTAATCAGATGACGAATTATCGATTGATTCAAACCGCCGACGGAATTGTGAAACGATGGCCGCAAGAATCGAAAAGTGTGCAGAATGTGCAGAAATCGGCACTGGATGAGATATTGAACGAAGTGAAAGTCTCGGTTAGAGCGATCATGTCGAGAATGCATATCGAGAAGAGAGGCGCCAAATCGATTTCACCTTATATGCAGGTAACAAGCTGAATATGATTCGAATGAATCTTTGAATTGAATCAATTGAAGTCGCAATATGAAAAATTATTATCGCCAAGAAATTGGTGTTGATTTTTTTATAAACCCTTTTTTAAATTTTGAAATTTTTCATTTTCCCCATAATCACTCAATTGATGTTGAGGTTTTGGGTAGATTTAGTCACTTTAAAGGCGCATGCCCGCAGAAAAATGTTAGGAATTTCATAAATTAATTTTTTTATGTTCTTACTTCCAAGAAATCCATATTACCAAGAAAAGAATCATTCGAGACATATCAATGTGCGCCTTTAAATTGTTACACTAGAAGTTTGATTTTGCAGGAGCTTCTCACTTATGCGACTCACATCGACATGCACATGGCGCACGTCTCGCGCGCGGTTTGTCATTCTCATGTGCTCTCGCAAATCGCTGAGTACGTTATCGAATCATTTGTGCTCAACGCGTCGCTCGTGCGCACATTCGGCACCGATGAGCGCCATCTCATCGTCATCGACTTCTCGCGTCTTCTCGAAGCGGTCCGATCGATGGAATGGCCGTCGAAGTACGGCGACACGTCGAGATTTTTGGATTTGTTCAGCGATGATATCGATATGATGTGCAAGGTTCGAAAATTTGCTGGAAATTGTCTGAATTTTGGCCTCCCTGATTTTGTTTGGAAGGAAATTTTCAAGATTTTGAAGTCAATTTTGGTTCAACCTAATTTTAGTTCAAATATTGTAGGTCGAAGGAATCCGAAAATCGATATTTGTCCATCTTTTGATCTCTGATAGTCCGTCGGATTTGATGAGTCCGCACGATTCGGTGGATTGGACGGTACGCATTTTCTACCAATTAAAAAAAACCCTTCTCATTTGAAATTTTGTAGATTGAAGAGTACACGAAATGGTATGAAGAGCACACAGAGCAGGAGATAATTGCGCTATTAAATGGGCTCATTTCGTCGTATAACTCGCTAGTGATTTCGAAAGGCCAACAACAATATGTTGAGCATTATCCGAGAATTCTCAAGCTTCTTGCAGAATCGTTCTAAACAAATTTCAATAATGGGAATTAATTCAAAATTTATTTATTTATTATTATTAACATGGGCGGGTTCATTGTGATAGAAAATAAAGATATTAATTGATTTAAATTGATTTTTAAAATAGTATGTTTCTCCCTATTATTATATCTTTGAAAATTCTTTTTCTTTTTTCAAAAAAAAAATATTTTTTAGAATGCCGCAAAAAGCGTCGAAAACGGAAAAGCGAAGTTTAGATAAGACACCAAAGGTGGAGAAAATGACACCGGAGAAACCATCGACTAGCGGGGCTTCGATAGACGAGGACATTGGCGACGATGATGAGTGGGAGGAGGTGACAATGGCGGTTACGGTAGGGTTTTGCGATAAAATGTTGAAAATTCGGAGCTGATATTTAGGTAAATGGAATTTTGGATGCTGAAACGGCTCGTGTTGCGATTCGCGACAAACAGGCGGTTTTGAGATTCGCCGAAACCGACAGCCCAATTTTGCAGGTAAATAATGAGGAGAAATGCTATTTGTGCAGTGCAGTATTGCGTCTCGGTGAACTGCGGACTTTTTTGAAATTCAAAAATTTGATCACCAAATTTTTCGGCATTTTTTTTGATTTCTCCTCCAGAACCCCTCGATTTTAATATTTTCAGTTGAACAATGCGGTATATACGGCATCTTGGTGTGAGGCTGTCGGCACCAATCTGATTCTTCAGCTGAAAAGCGGTGCGAATGAGAAATTCGAGGTCTCGCCGCGCATATATATATTTTTTATGAGATCCAACTTGCTTGCAGGTCCTCTCGTGCACTTCGACGATGCTTCAAGCGGAAAAAGCGCTTCTCACGTCGACGGAGACCGCCGGAGCAGACGAGACGGATAGTGCGGCTCTCGGAAACGTTGTCGGCCAATAGCTGATATTTTTTTTGTCTGTGTTCCACAAAAGACGACAAAAATGACAAATAAGCGAACGTTTTTTCTTCATTGTGAAAAGAAATTGGCAAAAAAAGTGAAAGTCGCAGGCGTGTCAAAGAAAATTGCAAAGAGTTGGTTACCAGGAGAGCGGTTAGAGATTAGAACGGCTTCGTCTCGTTGTGTGTCTGTGTGCGTATGGGGGGGGGGCGTCTCCTCTGAGGCGCGCAGATGGGCAGAGTGAGAAACGCGCCCGGCCTGGCCCGACCGACCCGGCTGGCCGGGGGTGGTGGCACACGCACAAAAAATTTTTTATTGCCACGGCCCTGAAAAATTTAAGAGCAAAAAATGTTTGAAAACGTTCGATTTCACCTTGAAAATTTTATTGTTACACACCTGCGATCGACACGAGAAAACGCCAAAAATTGTCACCATATTTGACCTTTTTCGCACCCAACACCTGTCGACTCATTGGTTCTATCGATTTCTTTGTTTCGTTGTTTGATATTTCATTGTTATCGAATAAATCGCGAATTTTCACAATTCCTCTATTTTTTTTTCGTTTTTTTATGGATCCAATTGCTTCCATTTACGAATATTTTTCACGTGTGTTGGTCTTGTCGACGAAAATTATGATCGAAATTGCAGGATGGTGTCGACGCGACGTGCAACGCGTGCTCGTTCTGGCACGATGACGCCGCAGGTTGAGGCGTTGCCGGCGACGAAGCGGCGCGGAAGGCCGCCGAAATCGAAGACGAGCACGCCAGTGAGAACGACGAGAAAAGGTGCGGTCGAAATGCGGAAAATTCGCTGGAAAATTGATTTTGGCGAGAAAAATTTGAATTGAAAAAATAATATCGAATTTTTTGGCAAAAAAAATTGCTGAAAAATGTTTCGAATTACGATTTTTATCAAATTTTCTTCAAAAATTAAGTAGTAGAATATATTTGAAATGTTTAATCTCAAAAAATGGAAGTTTTTTGATTTTTCGCTCATGGTTTTCAAAAAAACTGGGAAATTGTAATTTTATCGATAAATTGAATAAGAATATTCAAAAATACAATTTTTTTGTATCTTCATTTTAGTTGTCTAATAAGATTCCAAATTTCGTTTTAAAAATTGAAGCGTTTTTAGAATAGAAAAATCAAGTTCGCCCGATTTCAGGAAAGTTGAACCAGCCGAAAACTATAGAGAATGATGATGACGAGGTGGTGATACCGGTGCCGAGTTCGCCGCCGACGACGCCCAACACAGAGCAGCAACTAATATGTTATGAGACGAAAAGCATTGAAGACGCTGAGGCCGATGACGCATCGATCGATAAAGAATCGACAACAAGCGACGAAGTTTGAAATCGATTGGTTTTGTCGCGCAAATGTATGATCTAATTTTTCAGCTGACGTCATCGCAAACCGATCCTGAGCCGGATAATCATATTAATAATGAGAGTGACGAGAAGCTGAGCGACGAGCATGACGATGAAACATCGACGCCTTTGGAGGGAAAATCAGATTCTGATGAGAAGGAAGCTGAAGAGACGACTAGCAAGGTTGAGAAGGATTCAGAGCCGGAGCCCGAGAAGGGAACTGAGCCGGAGCCCGAGCCTGAAAAGGTTTCTGAACCAGAACCGGAAGCTGAGAAGGATTCTGAACCACAGCCGGAAGTCGAGAAAATAACTGAGGTTTGTAGGTTTTCAAAATTTGTTTTCGCCAGCAAATTCGCTCTTTTTATGCCTATATTATTACCATACAAATTATCATAGAAATTGCATATTTGAATAGATCTATTGAAGCGCTGTCTTGCAGGAGCCGACAAGCGGCGTCGCCGACGATTCAATGGATATCTCGGAAGACGAACCCGAAACTCCGCCGATTGTAGGATTTTAATTTTGAATTTGACACCAAAACTCATATTTGACGTTTTGTGTTTAGAATCAAGAGCCGCATGAGGAGCCGTCTACTACTCAACCGCCGCCGCCTCCTGAGGTCTTTCCTGCGCCGCCACCTCCTCCAGCTCCTTTGGAGGCAGCATGGGAGCCGAATGTGCAGCCGAGAGGATCGACGGTCACGATGGACGTGCGGCCGAGGAAACGAGTGCACATATTCCATCCGGCGGCGGCCGCTTTTGACGATCCAGTTCCACCGCCACCGCAACCGCCGACGTTCTACCCGCCGGCTGGAGTTCGAATCAATCATAAATTCAAGATTGTGCTTCAGCCGAGTGGTGGAAGTGGAGTAAACGCTGAGCCGTCTGCCGCGGCTCCTCCTCCACCACCTCCTCCTCCTGAACCGCCCGCGCAACCCGTTGAAGCGCCGACGATCATTCTTCCGCCGGCGCCACCGCCGCCGCCGACGGCGACGGCGACGATACCCGCCGCGAGCTTGTCACCGACTAAACGTGTCTCGCAGTTCGGATCGACAGCCACGAACATTCCGCCGCCGAAGGTTGTGCAAATTCCGACGCCCTCGTTCATGTCGCCGAAAATTGACGAGAGGAAAATTGACGAGAATCAAGAAAAAGTTCCCGCGAAAAAGGATGTTGATAAGGAATTGGTTAGTCTTTTTTTTTTGTTCGGTGTGAAAATTTCGAAAATTCCGATGTTTTACACCATTTTTAAAAGCGAAAGTATTTAAAATTGGATTTTTCATATAATATTTATTAAAAAGAGGTTGGCGAAGGCGGAAATTCAATTATTACAAAATTGGCCCTAGCGTCTCCAGCAATATTTCGCGAAAAATTGGTTTTAAATTCATTTCTTTGCAGTTTTCGAACATTTTTTCGGATTACTGTAGTTTTTAAAGGGACATGATGTATTTATTGAATCGTGGTCTTCACGAGAAATCCAATAAAACGATGTATTTTATTCTGAATTTCAATTTTTTTGTCTCGTCTCAGAAAGAAAAAGCGGCGCGAATCGCGGAATTGGTGAATCAGCGAATGCAGGCCGACAAGGATAAAGAGGAAAAGCATCGTGAGGAGGTAATTTTATTGCAACAGAAAATTTTCGAATCTGATTCATTTTTTAATTTTTTTTTGTAGGAAGAGAAAAAGAAGGAATTGATGAGCAACATTTCGCCGAAAGAGGAAAAAGAGCCGGTTAAAGTGGGAGTCATTTCTTTTTCAAGTCGAATAATACCCAAATTTTAATTTCTTTTAGGAGACGAAGAAAGTAATTACGGTGAAGCCTGAAGAAATGGTTGTGCCACCATATGAATATATCCAAGAATGCAAATATTTGATGAAGCCGACGAAAAAGTACACCGAAGGCGATGAGTGAGCTTTTCCTATCAGATTTTCCCCCTATCTTCTCCCTCTTTTTTTTTGTCAGATGTCATTGTTTTTCGAAAGGATTGAATTGTTCGGACAACTCGTGCGATAATGTTGCGATGAATATGGAATGTCCGTCGTCTTGTCGAGCCAAATGCAAAAATCAGCGATTTGCGAAGGTTTTTAATTGTTAATTTTTTTTGCTTGAAATTTGCCGAGTTTTTAGCGAAAATATGCGAGTGTTGAAGCTTTCCATACGGGAACTTTGAAAGGATGCGGTTTGAGAGCGTGCAAGGATATTAAAAAGTGAGTTTTTTTTTAATTCTCATCGAAAATTATTGAAAATTGAAAAGAAAAATGGATTTTGATAACAAATCTTCACGAATCTCTTAAATATTCGTCTTTTCAAAATATTTTTTTTGACAATAATATTTAAAAAAAAAAGTTGATTTTCCACTTTTTTGAATCGAAAAGGTTCAAAAATTAGAAATTTTATTTTATTTTGAATAATTGTTTTAGAAAAATGAGAATTTTTATGTGGGAATTATATTCTCAGCTATAATGATGATTTGATGAAATTTTGCAATTAATTTCCATCATAATTTCTGAAAATTGCAATTTTAGAGAGAATTCAAATTATTTTCGATTATTTTCTCCCAACTTTCTATTCCACAAATTTTTTTTCGCAAAATTTCAGAGGCAAATTCATAATTGAATATGTTGGCGAGATGCTCGAACGTGATGATTATGAAAAGCGAAAAGAGAAATACGCGTCTGACAAGAATCACAAGCATCACTATCTGTGCGATAACGGACAGTATACGATTGATGCGACGAGAATGGGAAATCCGTCGCGATTCATAAATCACAGTTGTGAGCCGAATGCGGTTTGTCAAAAGGTTGCCGCGAATTTTTTTTTGTTCTTTCAAATTTTCAACAAATTTTGGATTTTTAGTGGTCTGTGCCGAAAACGCCGGGCGATGTGCATCGGATTGGATTCTTCGCGAAGCGAAATATCAATGCCGGCGAGGAAATCACTTTTGACTATCAATTTGCCAATTATGGGTACGAATAAGCTTCGATTAGCTGCTGCACATTTTTTTTCATGGTTTTGGAAATTTTGTTTGAATTTTTGTTGACTCAAATTGGGGATTTCACGAACATTTTGAATTGATCACTTCAAAATTTTATTTTTTAAGAGAATTTTGAGATGTTTTAGCTTAAAAATGGAATTTTTTACATTCTCGAACGAAATTTTTAATTATTGACTCCAATTGTTGATATATGGCCCATTTTGAGCATTTCTAAAGTTTAGAAATGTAAAAAATGCAAAAAAATCAAAAACTTATAGAAAAGAAGCCCAAGAATGCTTTTGTGGAGCTCCTTCGTGCACCGGATGGATCGGATCGAAACCTGAGGATCTGTCGGATGATGAGGACAGTGATGATGAGGATCTTGTATTCAACGAGGTCGATGAGAGCGAGGAGGCGATTCAGGAGGTTAGAGGAATATATTGAGCATTTTGTTGTTATTTCTAAATGAATTGCAGATAATGGGAATGAACGGACTCCAGCGAAAAGAAGCGATTCAGTATGCGCTGGATGATCTCGTCATTAAGAATCGGAAGCATGCGAAGAAGGTCATGCAGCTTATTGTGAGTGGAATCTATGAAAAAAAAAAACGAGGAAAATTGAAAATTTTTAGCGTTTGATGACCGATTTTGATCAGAAGAATGAGATCATCGACATGATTTTCTCCGAGGACACGGTACCTTTCTTTGTTTTTCTCGCAATTTTGCAATATTGTTTTAGTCGCCAAAAATCCAAATATATTATGCGAATGAGGGAATGTTCACGTTGATCTACGAGTGGCTCGATCGAAAAGATTTCTCGTTGGCGAATTTGGAATTTATGCAGAAACTTTTGCAAGTTTTGCATGGCGAAGCGTTCTTGCAAGCTGTGGTAGGTTTACAGCGAAAAAAAATTTGAACGAAATGGAATTTGCTACGGTTTTGTAGTATTTTTAATTAAAAAAATGGAAAAATTGACAATTTCGGCCTTGATTTGACGTTTTCATTATGAAACGAATCGTTTTTATTTTCAGCGAAATGACAAAACTATGCTGCCGCTTATCCAGAAGCTCGCCAAATGGAATAGCAATCCGATGGAGGTTGACATTCACGCGACAATTGAGGGAATGTTGGAATCGATTGATTCGCCCGGCGAATGGGAGCATCAGTGTCAGCGGATTGCGGTATTTCACGATGTGCCCTGCCAAAAAAATATTTGAATGGATTATTTTTTAGAACGAAATCTCCGAACATATCGGACGGGTTCAGAATTTGGCGAAACGATTGCATACCCACTGGTTCAATCGATCGGTGTTCTTCAAAATTCCGAAAAAGGTTGGTCTTTGTTTTTTCGAACGATCAACATTCGACAATTATTTCTTGAATTTTGTGCGTTTTTTATTCAAGAAAAAAGTGAAAAAATGTTTATTTTTTTTTCAATTTTGGTTATAGTTATAAAATTGCAGGCAATTTTTGCCGAAACTTAATTTTTGATTTTAGACGTGCAAAATTTCTTTTACAGTGAGGAAAATTATGAAAATTGCAAAAATTTGGCAAAAAAAAATTGATTACTCGATTTTAGAAGCCCGCTCCTGAGACGAAATCCGTCGAATCGACGTCGCGATCAGCTAACGATCAGACGAATGATGAGAATCAATCGTATTCGTCGTCATCGTATCAGTCGTCGAAACCCGATTATCATTATTCGTCGCATCGCTACGACAAAGAATATTCGTCGAGGGATTATGATGAAGGCTATTCGAGATGGAATCGAGATTCGGGAAGCTATTACGGGACCAGCGAGAAAATGTATTTCAGATACGATCGAAAGGGTAACGTTGAGAGGTGTTTGGTTGATTTGTGAGCATCAAGTGATTTCAGACTCGAATCGCAAATTCCACCGAAGATCGCGAAGTCGGAGCAAAAGTCCGAAGAGGCGACGAACTGAGGATAGGTATCGTCGACGAACGCCGGATCGGCAGAGGACGACACCCGAGAACGAGGTAGTTGATTTATTTCAATGGCGACTCTCAAAAAATGCAGGATGGTCGGTTTTTTTCAGAGAGCTTCTTCTACTGGAACCCCGTCATACGCTAAAGGATCTGAATCGTATCCAAAGCTGAACGCGACTAGTGCCAGCTCGTCAAATACAATTCAGGCTCCTGGAGTTGCGCCACCGATGCCGCCGCCGCCACCGATGGGCTATGGAGCTTATCCCTATCGTGAGGATTTCAATATTCAAAAAAAAAGACTTTTAAGACATGAGCTTTTAGAGTTTTAGAAGGCGAACATATGATTGTGCAATAGTTACAGAATCAAAAACATTTTTTAGGAACAATGAAAAAAGAACCCGAAAAATGGGATTTTAAGAGAGTTCTAGATAATCTTTTCTTTTGAATTATAATTAAAATACAAAATTTTGCATATTTTTGCCCGCTTTTAATTCAGAATTTGCCTTTTTTTTTGAGGCCGGTAAACTCGCGAATTCAATTAACGTCGTATACAATTGGTACAAAATTGGTACCTATAGGTTATTTTTCATGCTGAACACGATTTTGACACTGGTTGGTCTCAAAATATCGAAACCATTGCGCGGCGCTCGAATTTGCATTGTACTCATTAGAAAACGTCAAATTTCTTGACTATTACTCAATTTTTTTTCTCCAGCCGGAAGTTATGAGCAAGCCGTCTCATTCTATAATCAATCTCAAGTCAATGGAATGAATCCGCATCCGCACATGTACGGACAGCAGATTTCGGCGATGTATGCGCATTGGCCGAATCCGTTTGATCGCGAAGAGGATTGGGACAATTGGGGAAGCGAGCGCGGTTGGATTCAGAAGCGACGGACCATCACCAAGCACAGCTTTTTGACGCGAGATGAATATAATTCGTTCTATGAGACGCAGAGTGTCGAATATTTGGAGTAAGATTTGATTTTTATTTAAAAGTTTCCCCTTCAATCGTCAATTTTCTTTTTTTTGCAGTAAACGGAAGAAGGATCTGATGGAGGAGTTTCTATCGATTTGTGAAAAGCGTGCGAGAAAAATTGTTGAGGAAGAAATGAAGCAGAAACTGGTAACGAACGCTTTCTTTTTGAGGAAAAACCAGACGTTTCAGAGTATGCTTGAAGCTCAGCTTCGCTCGAATTTTGACGTGAAGCTCGAAAAGGAGGTTGAGGCTCGTATGCGGAATCAAATGCAAGCTCCGCCGCCGGTTATCGATATCGCTCAACCGTCGGCGCCTCAAATTGTTGCGGCACAACCATCTGATGCCACCGTCGCCGTCGCACCGGCGTCGAAAAACAAAGGCAAACGGCTTTGGGCGAAGGCGAAATCGGACACGGGCGAATGGTATTATTATAATACGGAGACGAAAGAAACGCAATGGTCGCCGCCGCGACCGGAGCAAGGTGAAATTGATCCGGCGTTTTGTACGCCGCCGGACACCACGGAAGCGTCGATCGGAATGTCTTGTAACTCGAATGAATCGGAAGAGGTGGTTATTTCTTTTTTTATTTTTTTGAGAAATTGGATGAAATTTTTTTTCATGAAATTGCGGACAATGCATTTTATTTGACGACATTTTGAACTAATCTGGAATTTTCATTATTTTTTCAATTTTCTTCTAAAATTTAATGAAGTTTTTTTTTATTGCAGAAGGGTCGTAATGGATCGAGCTTGTCTGAGCGCATTGGCGAGCTCATTGATCAAGCGCCGCCTGAAGAGTTGACGATTGTGCATCGCGAGAATGAGGAGCGTGAACGAGAAGAGGCGAAGCGGCGATTGAGCGAGACGAATAGCCGCGAAGCCGATGAGGCGAAACGAACGATGGCGTTGGTGAAAGGATTTAGGAAGCAGATTGAGCAGGTGGTACTGCCGTTGGTTAAATCGATGCTCAAAGATGCTCCTGGCGTATCGCAGGAAAAAATGGTTTGGTATTATAAATTGGTGAGAAATTCTTTTTGTGTGATTGAAATTCGATTTGAATCGATTTTTTTTAGATTACCAGTGAGATGCTCAAACGGGAAAATAATGGGGTTCGATTGAGTTATACATTGGATTCGGATACGAAGAAGAAGGTCTGATTTTTATTTCGAAAGATTCTCGATTGGGGAGGGGGGTCTGAAACCAAAATCCCCGAAAATATAAACTTTTATTTCTTATCCATTTATAGTAATTTTGTGGAAAAAATTTTGCGTTTATAGAAAGACCCAAAAAAAAAATAAAAATGTCCATAACTGGTCTCAAAGCGATCAAATTCCAATTTTCTTTAATGTTTTCATTTTAGGTTCGAAAATACACAATAAGCCTTCTGGAGCGAAAATTGCAAGGTGGTGCTTCAGCGTTGTGGAAAGATTTCCGATCAATGGAGAGAAAAGCGTCGGATAACGCGGAATCATCTCAGGTGTCGTCGATCTAGGGCGCGAATTACGAGTATAGACCCATTGCCAACTGACATGGTCCGTTTAAAGGGAAATGGATCGTTGGTTTTTTAATCGAAATGTATGTCGAATAGGAGATTGTTTGAAATTTCATTTGTTGTTGCTGTTTTAGGAGATTGTTTCCTGTAAACTTTCTGATTTCATTTTTTTTTTCATTTTTTCGTGTACCTCTTCCTATTATCATTTGCTTCTATTGTTTTATAACAGTGATCTCCAGAATTGTTGGCTGCTCGTCAACGAATTTTTCTATGCACGAATCATTCAATCAATCAATTAATTAATTAATTAATAATAATTTTTGAATCAGATATAAGGATTCTAATATGAAAATCTTCTGTTGTTGTTTAAACTGTCCGGCACAGATATTGTTGTTGTTCAATTTTTTTGAGAATAAAATGCCATTTTTCATGTGTTTTTTTTCCAATAAAATGTGATATTCTGCATTTTTTGGGTATTTCATTTCTTGCGAATTTTTTTGATATTAAATCGGATGATTTTAGATGGCCACCAAACGGGTTACTGTCAAAATTGAGCACACTAAAAAGACATTTTTTGAGAAGTTTGAATTTTTGAGAATAGGGGTATTTTTTGTATATTCCATTTTTAGGCTTTTAAATACCATGAAAATCGATTTGGAGGATCGAAAAGTAAAATATGTGATGTATAATGCGTTGGAGAATTTGAAAAAGGTGCCATTTGAGATGGAAACGATTGTGGATTTGAAGAATGTCCAAGGTGGGCGGAGTCTGGCGCTTTTCGTCGTAAGACCGGCGGCAGATGTCGTAAAAAATCGAACAATTTTGCCCAAAAACAGATTTTTTTGCCTGAAATTGACAAATTTTTAAGTTTATACATTTAAGGAAGCCTGAATTTTTGCTATATGTTTGAGATACTGCGAAACCAAATTTCTTTGATCAAAATTCGAAGCGCCGCCCATTTCGATGCGAAAGCAGACGAAATTTTCTAGAATTGAAACGATTTTGTTGATTTTCAGCTAGATTTGTGTACGGCTTTCGGTTAAAAAAAACATTTATTTTTTTCTCAATTTCCATTTTTCGTCTAATTTTGTTCGGAACTTTCCAAAAATAATTTGAACGAAATTCGCAATGCATTTCTTTTTTTTCGGAATATTTTCAAATTGTTCAAATTTCCTCCTCAGGGAAATGAGAATCAATCGGATTCGATAAAAAATGAAATTAAAATACACCTGATTCGATTGAAATTCGATTTGAAAACTTGGTTTCAATTCAAAAATCTTCGAAACGATTGATTTATTTATTATTTTATATTTTGAAATCGAATTCGATTGAAATTTTGGAATAATTCAAAACATATTAATTTACTATCGATTTCGATTTTGAAAAAAAAATTATTTTCGTGTTTTGTAATGATTTTCCCAAAGAAAATTGCCGATCCGATTAATTTTGGAAAACAAAAACAAAACTGTTTTCGAAGCCGCTTGATTTTCATTTTTTTGCTATTTGTTTTGCTCGTGTGATAATTGTTCAAGAATTTTCAGGAATTGGGGACAACATTGCCGTTAAATGTATGGATGCTTGGAATGCGGCATGTGAAGAGCACGGTTCGGAACTGACGCTGAAAGACGTCAAGAAGCTTAAACATGGTTATTTTTTTTTAATTTTTGAACTTCGCTACTCAAAATTGTTTAGAAGATTATCAAAGATTCCAAAATGGTGCTCGAAATCCGAACGAAGTGGTTCGGAGGAAAGAGAATATTGAGAAGAGAAGCTCGAAAATTGTGAATGATGAGTTTCGAGATTCATCCGATGAAGAGGCTCCAATTGTTCCGGAGAAGAAGAAGAAGATAATCTCACGAACGTCGATGGTGAAGACGAAAAGCTTCCAGGTGCCGAAGGCGTCGATTCCGACAACTTCAATGCAACGATCGACGAGTTGCACCGATTTGGTGAAAGAAGATTCCGTGAATTTTAACACAATTACTTGTAAACCGTATGAGAATCCAAGGGTATTCCGGACTCGTTTTTTATTCGCACTCGAAATCGCCGCTTCCTTCAGGTATTCTTGATCGCTGATAACCGCGAACATCGAGACAATCGGCCTTGCAAATCGGTTATCGAGCATTTGGTGAAGAAAAATGCGATAAATGTCGAATTGAAAACAATCATGATGGGAATCAAAATTCGAGATTTGCAGGTCGACATCCGATCGTTGTCAGTTGGCGACTATTTATGGATATGCCGAAAAATCGATGGCACTGAAATTGTGCTTGACTGGGTTGTTGAGCGAAAAACGTGGGACGATTTGAAGAGCAGCATTATTGGGGTGAGATATTATTATTATTCGCATTCTTGATTTCGAATTTGGCCAGGGACGATATGACGAGCAGAAAGCGCGTCTCGGAATGGCTCCAATGCGTCATCGAGTCTACCTGATCGAGGCCAAATCGATGGGAGACGTCGCTTGCGAGCAGGCGGTCGCGTCGACGTTGTCGAATGGAGGCTATATGATTCAGAGATGTTCGGACACTCGAGACACCGCCGCGTTTTTGGCTGAAATTACACTGAAATTGCAGAATGAGGCGACGAACTCAGAGGTTTGTTTTTGTCGGTTTTTTAAGGGGAAGAAAAGTAACCTAGAAACTCGATGAAAAACGAAAAACGTAATTGAATTGCTTTTTTTTGTCGTCAATTAAAATGCACATGTCCGCAATGATTTCAATTTCGTTGATTTTTAAAATTCCTGAATAATGACCGTTTCTACTCTTCCGTTTTCTATCCTGCTTATATGTATTTAGGTTTAATGTAGAAAAAATCTAACAAAATTGAAAAATCGTCTGGAAAAATCATAAAATGATTTTGCAGAAATTCAATCCAAGTTTTGAATAACGAAAAATTAAAGGCGCACTATATTTGTTCCATTTTGCGACTAGAGATGGCTCCGAAAATCTTTGCATGTTCCTTTAAATTAAGCAGGAAAATCAATAAAATATATTGAGAATCAAATATTCAACAAAGAACTCCTCAAAATATTTTATTTCGAAGTACCGATTAAAGGAGCATTGCGTCTTCTAGATTTATATTTCCAAAACGAAAATTACTCCAATTATATGGCTAAATAATACAGTTTACTAATCCAGATCTGCGGTGTTCCATTCAATCAACTCCAAAATCTGCTGAAAAAGAAGAAGGCCGAAACCGTCAAAGATTTGTGGGTCCGTCAACTGATGGTATGTCCCGGAATGTCATATTCGCGTGCCGACGCCATCGCCGATCGATTCCCGTCGATGCCGGCGCTTCTAACATTCTTCCGCGAGAACGGCGACGATTCTCAAATCCATCTTCTCCACATTCTACCGCAACTCACTCGTCCAATTATCAGGAATCTGTTCAAATTTTTCGTCGCATGATTTATGATGTAAAAATGATTAAAAAAAACAACAACAACAACAACAACAAAAAATAAACAATAAACAATGGAAAGTTGATTTAAAGGGTGCTCTCGTTTCTCAAATATTCTCCAAGATCGCATTGATGTAAAACGACGAGAGCCGTCGGATCGGCGCGTTTGCTGTCAGCAGTTCCCTTGGCAGCCACTCCAAATCTAAAAACGCCCAATTTGGCGATGATGACATTCTTCGCCCTACCCGAGCGGCACATCACTCATCGAGAAGACGACAATTCCGGCGTGCGTCGGCGTCCCTTCGGTCATCCGCGCGATTCCCGACTTGAGAATGTTGTTTCCATACAGGAATTGTTGTTCGGCGTTCGGTTTGAGCCACACCTTGTATTTCGCGTATGGCGCGAGATAGTCCAACGCGGTGATTTGCAAATGGAACTTTTTGGTTTTCGTGAATTTTCCGAGGCACGTGCCGAACGAGAGGAGCGGCTCGCGCGCGATGCACGCCGCCTGTCGCATCAGATTCTCCGAGCAGTAGTAAACACGCTCCTGAATTGTTTCCAATTTCATTTTCATTTTTGTGCGATTAATTGCCGAAATGCTTCTTTAAATTCATCTTTTTAAAGGCGCATCACCCGAAAATTACGGTTCTCTTCGAGATTTGATTAAAACGAATCGTTGAATTTCTAAGATTTTCGAAATTTCGCGTCAAGCTACAATGAATATACGTTTTTGGAGAACCTCTGAGGTTTTTTTTACTTCAATGATTAATTTCAAAATTTTGGATATTCAAAAAGACAATCTTCAGCAAAAAAATTGAATAATATTGAAGGTATTTGTAGTCCTGACAAGATATTGAAAAGAAAAATGATTTTCAGTTAAAATTTCTTTAAATTCGATTTTTTATAACTATTCCGAGCATTTTTCGAGCCTGAATTTCAATTTTTTTGTGAATTTTAATTTCCAATATATTAAAGAATTCTTCTAGTCAGCTTCTGGCAAAAATTTTGAAACAAAAAGGAACTTTTGATTTCCGGTACCTTATGATTTCTGAAGCAGTAATCCCCATCATTTCGATCAATGAGCATCGAGACATTGTCACCAATAAATGTCGCCAATTTGGCGAATACCAGCGAGGTTTCTTCTTCGGTCAACGGGCGCATCTCTTCTAAAATGAGATATTGAGAAATTACTTTACTGAAATAGTTTAAGATATGAAAAACCGTTGAAACGGGAATTTAAACGAAAAACCAAACATTATTTTGGTTGGAATTTCGAAGAAAAACTGATTTATCGGCAGGAATGGTGAATAGTAACCCGAATTGAAGTGAATGAGAAGAAAACAACAAAAAAATAATAATAAATTGGAAATTATTCACAGATTGAGCATTGCGATTTGATCGAGCATCGAATTATCGCTAATTGCCGATTTTGCCGTCGCGCTGTCGACTTGCAGCACCAATTTACCGCCATTGATTTCACGAATGAACGATTGCGATTCGAGGTTCTGGAATGCCGCCATCAGGTCGTCATCGTCCATGACAGGAGCTCGAATCGCGTCGCACGCCTTCGCATACGCCTTCATCAAGGTGCCACGATCAAACGAGGACTACAATTCGGAAATTGGTAATTTGAATGTTCAATCGTCAAATTACCTGCTTATTATTCGACAGAGCTAGACAAACAGCAAGAAGAATTCTCGGCTGCATCGGGAGTCGAGCACGAGCCAGAGGTGACGAATAAACGCTATTGAGGACCCCAAGAACTTCGCGACATCCATTCTTATTGGTTTCGGGCGCACTTTCCTGCTCACCGTACAAACGATTTCTGCGGAAAAAACGGATTGAATTAAGAAATTCCTTTTAGAAGCCAACTTTGTCTGCTTGAAAATGTGCAGAGCGGTTCTCAAATCTCCGCTCATCGCGGCAACTTTTCTTGCGCATAATTCTACCGCTTTTTTGTCGATTTCGATCTGAAAATTGGCAACAATCGAATGCATTTAAAAAACACAAAAAAAAGATATTACGCACCTGCTCATTGGCCATTTTATCGGCCAGAATATCTACAATATCCTCTTTGGTGTAAGGCTCAAAAATGAGGCGTTTCGGCGGCTCGGTGAGCATTAATTTGGGTAGAAGGCGCTCAGTGAGATCGATAGAGTTGGCGATGCCTAAAATATAATTAATAATCGAATTAATTATGAATAAATTATGCCTATAATTATAATTTTATGGGATAATGTGTACGGCCATCGGAATGCTGAATACAAAGCGGCGTTCGTCTTCGAGGCGAGATGATCGATTTCATCGAGGACGAGCACTAAAGGTGTCGATAGCGAATTGACAAGCTTCTCAAAGTTGTCCTGGCTCAGGCGTTGAGTCAAGTTTTGAGAGACGAAGATTTCTTTGAGAAGCGCGGTTTTCGAGCTGATTGAGGCACAATTTACGATGCATGAACGAATTTTTTTGCCAAACGCGCTTAGAACCCGTTTTGTTGTGGCGGTTTTGCCTGAAAATTTCAGCAAACGTTAGATATCGCGTTGATAAATAGAACAATTGAAATGTACCGGTTCCAGGTTGTCCACTAATATAAATTGACAACGCTGATTTTCCATTGATACTCTCCGTAATCCAATTACTCAATTTTTCGAATTCTTCGTGCCTCGCTTTTAATGCTTCTAAACTCGAAATTTGATGTAAAAATTTCAGAACAAAAAAAAACGAAAAACTTACGAGATGCCTGAGATTTTTGCGGAGAGGCTTCAGGAGATTTCACACTAAAATCAACATTTCTTATAATAATAATTATGATTTTCAGTTATTTTGAACCTTGTCGATTGTTCTTGTACTTCAGACTTTGTTGGCCGCGATTTTCTAGCCGATGGCGTCTTTTTGGGAGTTTTCTTCTACAAAAAAATTGTTTTTTATTCTCAATTTTTTTTTACCACTGATTTCTCAGGAGTTAAAAGCGCTTCCGAGTTCATTTTTAGCGTTGAACGCGTTCTTTTAACATTCTCGGGCGTCTAGAAAATTCAAATTTGCAAATTTCGCGCTCGAAATTGATTACCTGCTGCTCGAGTGTACTTCTTCGCAGCGCTCTAGCAGCTCTGCTCGTCTTCTCATCGGCCATCTAAAATTGTTTTCTTCAAAATGCGCAGAAAATCGTAAGAATATTGAAATTGTTGCGGAAAATTAGGGTAAATCGTTGGTGTGAATAAAAAAAATTATAGCGTGACCTAATATTAGCAAAAAATTCGGCCACCAAAAACTAGGCCACTAGGGAAATTTTCTCTTTTTTTTTGAAAATTCCAAAAAAAAATCGATAGAAATGAAACATTTTATTATCTACTAATTGAGCATATGCATTAGATTTCGTACGTTCGGAAATCGTTCGGCTCATTTTCCAGACTCATATCACCGTTGGCGAATTTGCGAAACCATGCTTGAACGTCGCCAAACGCCACCGCGTCCGGACCCCAAACCAACGAAATATTGTGATAGGCGACTTCGGCGCAACGCGTCAACTTGTATTCATGCAACAGAACGACACGGATTTGCTCGTCGGACAGCATATCTTAAAATCATATTCCAACAAATGGAATTTTTTCAAATTTAAATCTGATTTCACGTCTAGAAAAAGTTCACGATAATATTTGCAAAATAAGAAATATTTATTGCCAATCCCATTAGCAATGTGCGCCTTTAAATTACTGTATAAATGTAATGTTCCCATTAATATAGTAAAATACTGTTTAAATAAAAGAATGGCAAGTTTGGAAAAAAATCCGTATAGCCGGTGTCCGGGGCGACTGCTGTACCCGGGTAGATTTACGCGCATGCACCTTCGCTATGGTCTCGCACAGAATAACTGGTTATTTTGCATTTCAGTGTTCATTCTGTTATTTTTAATTTTCAGTGATATTAAGTATTCAAGTAAATAATATACTCATCAAGAAAAATTAAGCAAATTTCGCGAAAATTCAAAAATAAGTCATCACGTGTGGCGAGACCATTTCAAAAGGCGCACTCGTAAATCAACATGCGATGCTGACCATAATTAGAAGCGAAAAACAAAATAATTCAAATGAAATTTTTAATATAGTACGCTTTGAGTTTTTAAAAAATTTTAAAATTTCAAAAAATGCGCCTTATCTGCAAACTTGTAGCGATTTCAATAATAGGTCAACCTCCTTTTTCCTCGCTTTTTTTTCCAGAAATTCAGGACTTAGGGGGTTTCTTTGAATTGCAGATGTTCGCCCGATTGATTAAACGGGAAAAAATGAAAAATTTGTTTGCTTATATGGAAAAGCATGTGATAAATTCCAGTGATTCGATTGTTTGTTTTTTCATAGTATTCAATATCTCCGCTTCACAGCTATCAATTTTGTCCGCAGCAACCAAATATGATATGCCGAAATTAAATCGGCCGCTCACGCGGAATTCAATTCGAAAAAGTGCGCGTGAACTCCGACCCGATCATTCGCCAATTTCGATATTTTTTTTCCTCGTGTTTTATTTCTGCCTTCTGTCGCCCGCTGTTTGTTTGTGTTTGCATAATGAACGAATGATATTGTTCGAAGAGGGCGCAGGCGGCGACGGAGCGCCGATAGGCGAGGCGAGGCGTTTGGCAATCAGCCACACGCCCCTAGCCGGCGGCGGCGACAGACCAGGCGCCGAATAGAGGGCGACGAGACGACGAGCGGCATACTATCGATCACACCTCGTTCTTCTTCTTCTTCGTCTTCTTCTCATTCTCTCACTCTCCGCCCTTTTTTCTGCTACCCGCTAGCCTGCAACATACATACATACATACTTATTGCATACGCGGGGTGGCCGACCGACTCCATATTCATTATTGTCCGTTTATTATCATCAATCTCGAATCGGGGCGTTCGAGAGAAGCGAACACGTTGAAGACGCGACAGCAAACAGCGAAGCGGCGGGCCGACGGCGGCGGCGATGCCGTCGAAATCCGACGAGCGCCGACGACGAGCCGCCCACCGCGCAAACGCGCCAAAAAGTCGGACGCCATCAAATGGGTGTGGCCCGTCGATGAATATGTCGACGAGTCGCAGCTCGAAGAGCATCGCGGTCCGACGTCGATCGATTTCGACGCGTAAGTCGCACACATCAGCACCAAATACGCCGAAAATCGGCTCCAGAGTTTGTAGGCTTCTGATGCTGTCGACGATGCCGCGAGTCACCGACGATCTTCGGAATCGGTGTCCGGCGTTGCCGGTTCGCACGCGATCAGCACCGGAGTTCACACTCGTTCTCGATTTGGTAATTAAATTGTTTTTGCCTCGCAGACACTGAATGTGTTGCAGGACGAGACGCTGGTGCACTGCAGCCTCTCGCCGCTCTCCGACGCCACCCTCATTTTTCCGGTCGATTTTCAGGATATGCGATATCAGGTTGGCTTACACAAATGATTATCAAAACCAACCATTTTTGGATAATCAAGGTCTACGTCCGCCTTCGCCCACATCTCCAAGAGTTTTTGGATCGCGTCTCGAAGATTTACGAGATTATCTTGTTCACCGCCAGCAAGAATGTGTACGCGAACAAGCTTGTCGATTTTCTTGATCCTGATAAGTCGTACGTTCGCTATCGGCTCTTCCGCGAACACTGCTCGTTCATCTATGGCAACTATGTCAAGGATTTGAAGATTCTCGGAAGGGATCTCTCGAAGACGGTGATCATCGACAACGCGCCGCAATCGTTCGCTTACCAACTTGACAACGGCATTCCGATTGAGAGCTGGTTTGACGATCAAAGGGACAAGGAGCTTCTGAAGCTTCTGCCGTTCCTTGAAAGAATCCCGAAGGCGGTAGGGGCGGCACGCATTGAAACGCAACTCTTGTTGTTGTCTGCATTTTTTTAGGGATGCGACGTTCGCGAGTTGATTCGCGACAAATATCGACTACGCGAGATGATTCCGATATACAGTCGACTCTATCACGAGCAGCAGCGTCAAATGCGGCTCGAGGAAGAGCGCCGCGAGCAGGTTGCGCGCCAGAACGAGCAGGAGAACGTGGTGCCGAAGAAGGGCATACTAATGATATCGCATCAGCAGCAGAATGCCGAAAACGATCTTATAATGCATCAATTGCCAGTCCCGCAGCCGCAAATGGTCCAAGGATAATCCAATTCTCGCCGCGTTTTGTACATTTGTAGTTTTCTGCCATCCAAATTCGTTTCCTGTAGAAATTTGAATAATCCAACTATCTCAGTTTTTCATTCCATTATTCTATTTCTCCACAAACCTCGTTTTTTTGTTGTTGTTGTATTGATACTCGAAACACTCCTCCTCGTCCAGCAATTCTTTTTTTTTTGTATTGTGCCATTTACTGAATTTGTCGCATTTGCTTCTGATTTAGTTCATGCACACCATCATTTTTCGTTTATTAGTAGTGCAAGTGAACATATGAGCTGAATGGATTAGAACAGTGATCATTACTGAGTATTACCCGAGTGACATTTTAATCAAATCCCGTTTACCATACTTCCGCATTGACATTTTTATTTTGTTCCTATAATTAACGTTGAAAATAAAGGTTGCTGAGTAGGCCGAAAACAACATCGATTTTTGAGATTTTAATGTTTTTTTTTTTTTGGATTTTGAAGGGAATTTTGATGGAAACGCATTGGAAACTGCGAACAACGAGGAGAAATAGACATAATTCGTTGCCAACATCGGCTGGCCGCCGCGAGACCATCCGCCGAAATTGTGTGCGCCTTTAACCAGTTACGTTGCAAAACTCACAACAAATGCCAATTGTGCACATTTTTTTCATAGTTTTTCCATGTATAATTATCTATTTAATTATTTTTAATAATTTTAAGAATTTAAATAGAAGCAGAATTTTTTTATTTAATTTACGCGTGAATTAACCCAAATAGCTTTCGTTTTTCCATTTTATTTTTCAAAAATTCATTTTTTAATTAAAATGGTTTTTTGCTTTAATTTTATTATTATAATCTACGAGTTTTTCGCTACGAATTGGATAAAAAAACCCACTAAATTTCATATTTTTCTTAAAAGTTCATTAAATCACCAATGACGTTATGGTTGCGATCACGTAGGCCATCAATTTCGGCGTATAGGCGATATCTTTTGGCATTTTATCGCCAGATCAAGATTTTTGCTTCATCATTAAGCTAGTGGTGATCGTTTCGTTCAAGTTTGCGTCATTTATTCCAAGAATTCCCCCCCTCTATTTTGTTTCGCTATTTCACCTATCTTTCAGTTTTTGAGCATTTGTCAAACTGCAAAATCTCACGTAGAGCAGCTGGCGTCTGAAATGAATCATTTATTATAAAATGCGCATAAATATAGGAAATTAGCTGATGCTTAACGGAAATGGAAAAGAAATGTTTTATGCGCTTTGAAACACACGCTGAGCAACACATACAGTAGTCTATTTGAAGGAAATCACGAATTTCCGGTTTTTTTTTAGTGAATTGAATATTTTTTGTCATATCAACTCGAAAATTCTTGGAAATTGAGATATAAAAATTTAATAGTTTTGAGAAACCTGTTTGAATTGACTATACCAATTAAATAAGTCAAAGATTGCAAAAGATTGCAAAAAAAATCATAAAATGTTTCAAAATCAAAGCAATGTTTAAGAATTTCATTTTAAGCATGAAAATGTATACATTATTTGGAGAAAACTATATGTTTCATGACGAGTAAAATATTTTTGAAGAAAAACCAAAAAAAATTTTAGTATTGTATGAAACAATCAGGATTATTTATTTTGATTTTTGAATCTTTTAATATCTAATCCGATTTCTGGCAAGTTGAAGAATGGAAGGATTATGATGGCAAGAGAAACATTCATAGTTAACTTTTGGTCTCGTGTGGAAGATTTGAAATAGAAAGACCTCCGCAATTTATTTTTGCACATCTCAAATCGAAATTTAAAAAATCCTTTTTATTCCTTTGAATTCTAAAACATTGACAATTTTTGAAAAAAAAAACTATTGTGGAAAAATGAGGAATGTGAAAAACTGCAGCGATATCCTATGCATTGTGTGCGTACACCGAGTCGCACATCTACACTAATCTCAACTGACAATTATTTAATTAATTATTGATCGTTTCTTTTTACATAAAACAATTAACTTTGAAAATATACAAAAAATGATTACTATTAAAATTTTTCAACATAACAATATAGATAAAATTCTAAATTCGCCAAGAAAACACAGAAAAAATTTAAAAAGAAAATTGATGAAATAATTTTTAGTTGAGATTACTGTAGATGTGCGTCTCGGTGTACGCACACAATGCATTGAATATCGCTGCAGTTTTTCACATTCCTCATTTTGAAATATTTTTTAAAAAATCGGAATTTTTTTTTTCGTAAAATCGAATAAATTTTATTAAGAGATATTCCGTCAGGTTTTTTTCCGAAAAAAAAAAACCCCCGGCAATTAAGTGCACAATTAGTGTCATTTTTCATTCGTTTCCACCACTAAATCCTCGCGGTTGAGAAATTGAAGATGATTTGCAGGCGGAATCCGATCCGAGTGCTGCTGACCCGATTCGAAGTCGTCTTCCGCGCAACAATGTCCTTCAAAGCGGTCGTTCTGGTGGGAGGCCCGCAAAAAGGTGGGCAATCAGCAGCAGGAATCGAAAACGTCCGCGCGCGCGCGCCCTCGCCCTCGCTCGCTACAGTCAGTTGCGCCCTCCAACCATCTCCTTCGTCGTCTTCTTCTTCTTCTTCTTCATCATCGCCGCCTTCTGATTTTGCATATTAGTGTCGAGGCGCCATGATTCTCGCCGCTGGTGCACTATTATCGCTCTACGCGTTTTTTCTCGTCTTACCGGTGCTCATTCTCGCCTATATTGCACAAGAGCACCCCCTTCGACTATAAGAAACCATCAATCTCTCTTTATATATATTGATAGCATTTTCATTTATCTGTAAATTTGTAAGTTTTTCAGTTTTTTTTAAGTGCTGGGCTAAAACGGGAATTTTCACGAAAGATTGGTGAAAGGCAGAAAAAAAATTGCTAATAATTGCAATTTATGAAGGATTTTTTCAAAACAAAACCATATTTAATGTTTTTTTTCGACGCAAATATTCTCATTTCTCTTGCAGGTACCCGTTTCCGTCCTCTTTCGCTTCAAGTCCCGAAACCCTTATTCCCAATCGCTGGTGTGCCTTTAATCGAACATCATATCGATCAACTGTGTCAGGTTTGTGCCATTCCGCCATCAATTCGGTCATGTTTCGTTTCAGTTATCCGGTCTTTCCGAAATTTTCCTTCTCGGCTTCTACTCGCCGGAATTGTTCACCGAATTCATCGATCGCTGCCAACAGACGTACCGTGTCAGCATCAAATACCTCAAAGAGCCGACTCCGTTGGGTGAGCGAGTTTTCGATTATTGGGTCTTGAAGCCAACACTACAGTAATACTAGTGCATGTTTTTCATTCTCAAATCGAAAGCACACCTGAACTGGAATTGCAGGAACCGCTGGCGGACTCGTCTCATTCAAGTCAACAATCTTATCAGGCGAACCTGACGCGGTGTTCGTCATCAACGCCGATGTGTGCGGCGATTTGCCAATTGAGGATATGGTAATGGGTCTCGACACGCGAAAAAAAGTTAATTTTGAAATTGGCAGGGCGCCAAACTCAGCAGCCTGCCGGAATCGAGCCTTCTGATGCTTACCACTGAAGCCACTCGACAGCAATCGATGAATTTCGGATCGGTAAGTCGATTGAATGCACCCGTGAGACCTGTTCTTCTGGTTTTCGTCTTTTTGTAAAGTCGACGCGGTTTTGGATGTTGGTGGAAATCTTGAAATTGGCAAGAATGAGATGGGAACGAATAAAAATAATTTGAAAGATCTTCAAAATGGATTGACATTATAAATCCAATCTCAATTAGACGTCTCCTGAAGAAAAATCGAGTTGTTTATTATTATGACATGCTGAAAATTTTCGGGTTTCTCTTAAAACGCGAGACATTTATTTCCAACCGCACAAGATTCTGAATTTTTGGGGAAAAAAATCGGAAATTTTATATTCGTTCCGCAAATGAAACGAAAATTGAACTTGTTGCAATGATAACCCATTTTTGGGAATTTGAGGCGGGAATTGGTTTAAGCTCGAAAAAATAAAATTCTAGATCATTTCTAAGGGAAAAATCGGAAACCTATTTCTTTCTACTCATATTTGCTTAATAAATTGTAATTAACTTAAAAATGCAAAACAAAATATAAAATTGTTTCGATCTACGGTCCTTTTCTCATAAAATCATCCAAAATGAAACCAAATAAAACGCGCATTTTTTAATGTGCGGACATGTTTCGGGTTTCCCGCTTCACGTTTGATTTTCAGGTCGTTATTGGCTCTGATGACAAGGTGATTCATTACGTCGACAAACCGACGACATTCGTCTCAACTCATATTTCTTGCGGTGTTTATTTGATGAAAAAGGAAATTATTCAGGTTTTTCATTATTTTTTTTCGCTTCAAAAACAAAGAAAATCGCATTTTTCTTTTTCAGAGGCTTGATCTACCTGTTGGCGGCAACGGTCTTTGGCTTGAAACTGACATATTTCCGGAGCTCGCCGCTGGTGGCAATTTGTTCGCGCTGCACACGACCCGATGGTGGAGCCAGACGAAAACCGCCGCGTATCATTTTTTGTTTCTCTTGCTCAATCAATTATTGCTCAAATGTTTTTTAGCGCGGTTTTGTACGCGAATCGGCACTATCTTCGATTGTACAAGAAGCGCTATGCGGCTCGTCTGTGCAAAAACGGCGCGCAAATCGTTGGCGATGTTTTCATCGATCCGAGCGCCAAAGTCGATCCGACCGCCAAAATTGGGCCTAATGTTAGTATTGGTCCGAACGCGACGATTGGCAAAGGGGTTCGAATCAAGGTAGACCGATTATATTGAATTGTGAAGCAGCAAATTTGTGAAAAAGTACGCCAATCGTGGTGAAATTTTTTTTGCAATTTAGTGCTTGAAATTCGAATTTTCCAGCAAAAAATAGGAATTTTTAAAATAGATGCATTTTATTTGACGACAATTTGCTGATTTGAATTGCCGCTTTGGGAAACAAGATTTTCATTTGAAAAAAATTGCCAATTTTCATCGTTGGGGTCAAATTTGCTTAACTCAAGGACCAATAATTCAATTTTTCAAAATTCAATCAAAATTCAATTTTTTCAATACCAAATTCATTCTTTTTCCCCAAACAATTTCGATATTTTTGTTTTTGGCGATGCCAGTAAATCCACAAAAACCTCAAACTCGGTTTTGAGCTTCACTGATTCAGGAATCGATTATTCTTCCGGAATCGGTCATCGAGGAAAATGCGTGCGTCCTTCAATCGGTTATCGGTTGGCGTTCGGTTGTCGGAAAATGGTCGAGAATCGAGGGAATCCATGTCGAGCCGAATCCGAATTTGCCGTTTGCCAAGGTAGAAAAAAATTGATATTTGTTTCGAAATACGCCAATGCCGAATTTTGAGAAGATTACGAAAAAGAAGAAGAAAATTTTCAGATGGACAATAAGCCGTTGTTCTTGCCGGACGGCCGTCTGACGCCATCGCTGACCATATTGGGATCCGATGTTTCGGTGGCGCCTGAGAAGGTCATTCTGAATTGTGTGGTGTTGCCGTATAAGGAGTTGACAAGCAGCTACAAAAACCAAATCATTTTGTGAGAATTTCAATGTATTTCGTGGAAAATTTCGATTGTATTCTTCAACATTCCGCACTAGTCTTTTCCACACCAATTTTCCGAAATGCCATTCACCCAAAAATTCTGTGATTTGTTTGTTCTGAAAGCCTTTATTTTATTATTATTATTATTAATTTATTGGATAACTGACACAGTAATTATGTAAATTATATCTCACCCCCCCCATCTAACTTCCTTTTTTTGTATCATATTCAACTGGTTAGCATTCTATTTTTTTTGTGGCGAGAAATGAATAAGGGACGACATATGGAGGAGCCGAGGTGAACTTTTACACGGTCCGATTGCATCTGCTTCTTTGTGACCCGTGCGTGTTGTGGAAATAGTGTGGGAATTGGAGAGACGCCGACGAATCGCGATGTCGCAGCTTGCGCGAACCCCAACACGACCGTACTCGCGTTCCATTTTTTTTTCTTTTCTTTTTTTTTTTTTTTGGTTCGGCCAGATGGCCTCTATTGGATTCGAGAGTTCTTTTTTTTCCTTCTTGTTGCCATTTATGGTCCTTTTTTTTCTCGCACGACGCAAATATTTGTTTGGTGTCGGTTTTACTCCAGATTTTTACGACACACACATGTTTGCAAGATGTTTCGTTTCGCTGTTGAGGTCTCGCCGCGAAAATTACGCATTTCGGGTGGTGGCGCGCATTTTAAGCGCTATTCCAAATATGTTTGCGAGAATTGAAATCAATGAATCGGCGTGCGCCTTTAATTTGACCATCTTTCATCAATTTTCGGCAAAAAATGTGTATTTGAATTTCGATGAATATCAAATTTTGGCGTTTTTTTTGGTGTTGCCCATATTCGTCCTATATATTATTGAATGGTCTCATGGCGATAAAACGAATTGGCCTAGTCGGCGCCTTTAACCAAAAATGGGGGGACCGAGTGTCGTTAGTTGTGAGAAACAAAGGACCATCATTGTTTTTGAGAAGGGGACCCCGGCCAACCAAAAAAAATGTATTGCCTCGGTCAGAGACGCAGCGAGGCATCAACGAAACACGTGTGGTGGCGCCAATTTTGAATAATTTTTGGCCACGGCAATGGTCCACACTTGCTCATTGCCGATATATATGTTTTCTTTGCGTCTCTCTCTCTCTCTCTCTCTCTCCCTTCTATGCGTTGTTGTTGCTCAATCGGCAAATGGGCGTGGCCAGCGGGTGCACGAGTCGGCGTCGAACATTCGCCGACGCACATTTCGAAATTTTGTGTCCACCGATTTTATATTTGTTTCATCTGCGGACAATTTGCGAACTCATTTCATTGATCCGCGGACATTCGAGCGCGAAGACCTCAACGTGTCCGCAGATGCGAATTCAAAAATATTTGCCAACTCGTGTTCAAAAAAAAACAAACAACGCCGAAAAAAGAACTGCGAGGTCCTCTGTTTACCCAACTCGTCATTTTTTTTTCTTTCATTCTCCCACCACACCATTCTCTCGTTTTGTGATTGGCGCCATTATTCGTCTGCCGACAATTCTCCTTGTGAGACTCGCCAATTGTCCGCAGCATCGAATTGATATAGGCGCTCAAGCGAAAATGAAAATGAATCATTGATTCTGTTTTATCATGATGCTGATTGTGTGTGAATTGAATACATTCGAATCTCAAATCCCACCGTTTTTGTGAAGGTGTCACCAAAAAGCTCAATGGACCCCTCCAAAACATGATGGTCCCTTATAAGGTGTTTGCATTTTGGGTTCAAAAAACCCTCAAAATTCAGCAAATTATGCGAAATTCTTAGAAAATCAAATTTCCTGATAAAATTGTTGAAGAAATGTCCCCCAACATTGTCCGCAGCACTTTGCCTTTAAATTGTTTTTTAAAAGCAAAAATTAGAAATTGTCGAGAAATGCTCAACCCGCAACACTGTCCGCAGCAAAAATATCATATCAGGATGAGACGAGTAGATAACGGCTTAGCTGCAAATTTCGACGCTTGCCGAGGACCGTAAGATTGTCGGCAGCAGAATATTGATATGAGCGAAACGAAACTTGGGTCGTTGTTGCGCCATGTAAACAAGGGATGGCGCGTGCGCGGCGGCAGCCACCCAGCTGCGCAAGAATGCCCTTGCCGAGTGCGCAAACCGGCCGATCGTCGCCATTTTACAACTATTTTTTTTGCGCCTCCTCCTCTCAACTTGTCGATTTTTCCGATTTGCGAGTTATTTCGACGATCGCATTTCAAACATTTTCTTCTTTTTTTTCGCCCTTGTTTGCCGACTCTTTAACAAGTTGTTGTTGTTGTTGTTTTTTTTTGTTGTTTGTCTAGCTTCAACTCGTGCGATTTTCAATTTTTGCTCACCTATGCGCCTTTAAAAACGCAATTTTGTGAATTTCGATGCGCCTTTAAAACAATTGCTCATGTAAGCTTTAAAAATAATTCGTGTCGGGACCACTGAATCCACAATCGATTCATACATGCATGTCCCTTTAATTTCGCATTTTCGCGGCGGGAACCCATGAATTCGATTATAAGGGGGTTCTCAAATCCGATTTTTCCCGAATTCGACCTCTCGCGCAAACAATCTAAAATATTCTGGAATTTCAAAAACTTGTAAAAAATTTTTAATAAAAATTTAAATTTGGACTGATTAAAACAAAAAAATATATATTATTAGATTTTTTATAATTTATTTAAAAAATTGGAATAAATTGAAACACTTGAGCGGCATGCGCCTTTAAAAATTCGGGACCATTGACAACATCGTTTGATCCCGCCACACTCTGCATCTGTGGCGTCTCTCGCGTCGTCTTCCTGCGGCCCCCCATATATGTTGCAATATTCATGTCGAATTGGGACCCTTCAAAACACAAACACAAGACAAC
Source organism: Caenorhabditis bovis (assembly GCA_902829315.1). Classification (NCBI taxonomy): domain Eukaryota; kingdom Metazoa; phylum Nematoda; class Chromadorea; order Rhabditida; family Rhabditidae; genus Caenorhabditis; species Caenorhabditis bovis. Next base: position 2,688,850 of record CADEPM010000006.1, read on the forward strand.
GCGACTCGTCGCCGTCTTTTCCGCCTCGCCGCCCTGCTCCAGCTCATCGACGGGAGCCGCACCACTCCACACACACTCCTCGCATCATTCCAACCAAATTTGGTAGTGGCTTCAGTGTTTTTTTTGAATCTTGTGTTAGCTTCACGCAAACCTGCGAATTGTCGGCAGATGGCATACAATTTGATTGGCTGGCCAAACCATGTAAATTGTCGGCAGATGAGAACGCATTTCACCTCGACGATTTATTTATCGAAAATGGGTGAAGTTTTGATAAAATTGGCGCGCGATCGCCTCGAATCATCGTCAATTCGCAAGAATTACACTGATTTTCCGTTTTTTATACGTGTGCGCGCCTTTATCTATGTTTGTCATTGAATTACGAGGCCTTCTTAGCAATGGGCGAGAATGAAAGCCATAAAATCATCGAATGGTCTTGTTGATTTCGTGCTGCCGACAGTTCACATCACTTTTTTTGAATCTCTCTTTTTTTTGCTGCGGACAATTTACAGGAGAATAGAATTTCGTTTTTTTTCCTCAAAATTTCAATTCGAATTTTCTTTGAATTGTCCGCAGCATGTAGTTTATAAAACAATTTATCGACAACATTTTTCAATCTTTCGAATTCATTGTCATCTCGCGTTTTTTTTTGAGACATTTTCACACAGAGCTCCAACAATCTAAAAAATCGAAATTATCAGCTATGCGCCTTTAATGTCTCTTGCCAGGAAGAATATATGGTAGGATACCCAATGCGCCTTTAATATTTTCATTTCAAAGTGACGTTTTGGAAAGAGAAAAAAAAGAAATAATAATAATTTTTTTTCTCTTATTGAAACCCTTTATGTATTGCCATATTTTGCCCTGAGACCAATCAAAAAAAAAATAATAATAAACGCAATTGATGTTTGCTTTCTTTGCTTCTCATGCGCCTTTAAATCTCGTACCTTTACCCTCATGCGCCTTTAAATCTTGACCTTGCTGCCGAGACCCTCATGTGCCTTCAAACCACCCACCTGGACCCCTATGCGCCTTTAAATTTTGCCCTTGCTGTAAATATCCTCATACTCCTTCAAACCCCTCAACCAGATCTCTATGGGTCTTTAAATATCGCACCAGAACACCCATATTTTTGAAAACCTCATCAGGACCCTCATGCGCCTTTAAATCCCGGACCAGGACCCCCATGCGCCTTTAAATCTCGCACGTTTTCAACACTTCGAATTATTTTTTTCTCGATTCGATTTCATTGAATCCCCTTCGTTTGAATGATAAAAACCGGTCTGTGTGTCTTCTGCAATTCGACCCCCAATAAATTAAACGTTCCAAAAAATGTCATTCTTTCTTTTTTTTTTTATCAAAAATGATTCCACCGAGTCAAAAAAAAAAATGGCTGAATTTGGCAAATTTGTCCTCCTGCCCTACCGTGTGTCTGCGTCTCTTCTCTGATCGCCACTCTCTCGCTGGCTGCTATTTGATCGTGTGTGTGTCATTTTTCGAGTTTTTATCGCCTGTGCCAAACATTTTTAATTTGATTCGCCTCCAAATTGTGTTGCAATTATTTCTTTATCAAATTTTTTCGCCCCTGATTATCATCGTTTTTTTTGTTGGTAAATTTCCGCTCCGATCCGGAATTTTGGGATTTTTCTCATTTTTGTGCTGCGGACAGTTCACAGGCCGCTCAATTCAATAATAATTCTGTTTATTTCACCTCAAAACCCTATTTATCAATCAAATCATTTTTTTGAAATCCTATTGAGAGTCCGCAAACACTGCACTTCTTCCCGATTACTGTACTTTTCATCAAAGTCCGCAAACACCGAGACGTGCCCGAAAAGGGCAATAAATCATTTTTAGGCAATTTATCATCTGTTTATTTGTTGTCTTGTGTTTTTTTTTTGACAGCCCCGGTCACTCAACATATTTTTTTCACAGCTGACTCATTCGTTTCTTGCGTTTTTTTCTACTTCTCTCTCTTTCTCGAAAAATTTCCAATTTAAAGGCGCATGGATGGTTGACTCATTTTTGTGAACGTTTCGAAATCGTGTCGACATCGTTTTCATTGAATTCGCTTCGAGACCTTCGTCCGAGATTGTCCCTTTGAGAGATCAACCTCCTTTAAACGGGGAGACATCGAAATTTGAGAATTCATGGCATGTTCCTTTAAATTTCCACTCGGGACCCGAATAACGAGCAAATCGACTGATTGGGTTCGACCAATTAGTTTTACGACTAAATTGGAATTTCAATAAATCCAAACAAGACCCATGCGCCTTTAAAAAATGCGAAGAATCCCCCCAAATTAAAATGGTTTCTTTCACGACTTCAATTCCACTCGAGACCATTTCGTCATGCTCCTTTAAATTGACATTTTCTTTTTCCCAAAATCCAGATGTGAGCGAAAAATTCAAGAAGGAACTTCTCTGTCCTTTGAATCATTGCCATGCGCCTTTAAATTGAATCCATATTGTTGTTGTTTTTTGTGTGTTATTAATTCTATTCGAGACCCAAGAGAGAATCTGTAAATCCACCGGGTTCTCATTTTTGCTCGACACCCATATTTGTCCATACGCCTTCAAATTCCACCCGAGACCATTTCGAACGCTGCCGTGCGCCTTTAAACCCAAATTTCTGTTTGATTATTGAGTATAAGTCATTGTGTAAACCATCGTGTTGAACACTTTCTACTTTTTTTTTCCTCATTTCTCCTCAATTATTATTATTTGTTGGCTTCTTTCAGCCCACCTTCCTTTCATTTTTTTTGGGCATTCGACTAATTTGCAACGAAAAAGAAAAGAAAACGACACGTGAGGATCTCGCGACGAAAACCAATCAGAAAATGTCGTTCCTCAAACTGCGATTCAGCAATTTCGGTGAGTTGTCCGCAGCAGATCGCGTATTTGTCTGATGGGTGATCACGAGAAAATCGATTTTTCGAAAAAATAATTTTTAAAATTTCACATTTTCCAAAAAGAGAAGCTCAAAATTGGACCCCACAGCGGCAAAAAAAATCCGCGCTTCGAGAATTCCCTATAAAAATTAATTTAGTATAATTGCATTTTATATTTTATTTGAAACCGCAAAATTCATTTTCACATTAAAATGAATCTATGAGAATTTTTGGAACTGAATTTTGGTTGTCTTGGATTACTGTAGATCGATTACGGTAGAATGGTGTTCCAGATCCCAATTTTCTGAAAAAAAATCGATTACGGTAGTTTTTTTCCGGTTTTGGGATGTCTTCAGTTTTTTAGACCTCCACAATTTTCATCGTCGAGATTTTTGAACCATGAATTTCTGTAGTCTGGGACCCGATACTCCACATTTGGGTGCTAGAATGATATTGATCGCATCCGATTGGTTTTGAGTTTCCACGGATTACTGTAGCGTGTGCGGTGTGAGACCCTCAAATCGTAGCACAGCTTTTCGATGTCGTTGTCTCATAAATTAGCGGCGATTTGATGATTGTTGATTGTCGGATGAAAGACATCGACGACACATGGAGATTCGATTAATTATGTTGCACTCCGGATACCTTCTTCTTCTATTTGAAATTGTTGTAAAAACGAATCCATGTGTTTTGAGACCGAAAAAACTAGTGGAAGACGAAACGACTGGCAAGACAATGGCAACTTTCTCGAAAACCAATTCAAATTTGATGATTTATTTGGGTCGATTTTTGAATTTCGGCGATAGCACAAAGAATTTGGAAAATCACACAAAAACCGCATTAAGTCGTCTTAAGGTTCTCCAGCTGCGGAAATTTGAAAATCTTTTTGAATCGCCAATTTTCGCGACGAGACCAACAATGACAACAACAACAAAAAAATAATTTGTTGACAAATTTGTAAACAAATGGAGTTAATTTATACAAAACACGTGGCAGTAGTAACAAGTAGTTGTGTTTGCGTCTCATCGCTCGGCACACTCTCTCTCTCCCTTCTCGCTCTCTCGTCGAGAGACGCCGACAACGAGACGCTCGGAATATAATTGTATGAGGTGGTGGAGGGCGTTTCTGCCGCACTCGGCCCATATCGGACTGACCACTTCGCTTTGCTTTCTCCCCTCGTCCGGCCAAGCCTGTGTGTGTGTGTGTTGCCCAGGGTTTTCTGTATTCTGTGCCGCCCCCCCCCCCTCTCACACATTTTTACCTCATTATTATTTTTCCCATATTTGGAAATGTCGACGTCGCCGCCGGCAAGACCCTGTTGCGTTTGCTTTCGATTCAGACCACGTTAGTTTTTTTGCTTTTCTTCGTCACTCAGGGGTCAAAGGTCATCTAAGCAGAATTCAAATCTCTGCAATTTTTGCAAATAAATTATTATTGGTAGGATCAAAATTTAAAAAAAATTTAATTTTTTGGTCTCCTTGAAAAAATTCCATTCTTCTTTTGCAGACGAGGATGAAAAAGCACAGAAGAACACATTCACACGATGGATCAATTTTCATCTGGAAGAGGTATTCAATTTTCAGTCGCAAATTTTGTTTAGGGCAATAAAAAAAACGAAAAATTTAATCCCCTATTGTACAGCAAATTGTATTAATTCGATGAAGCGAAACCAGATTTTTGAAAATTTCAATTCAACAACTTATTGCCAAAAAAAAATAGTTGATGGAAATTTTCGATTAAAAAAAAAAAAGAAAGAAATCGATGTGGGACCCATTTCAGCACAGTTCATCAGGACGAATTGAAGACCTGTTCGAGGATATTCGAGACGGCGTGCTGCTTTGCCATCTCATCGAAGTCCTCACAGGAGAAGCACTCGTAAGTTTTATTTTTCTCATCGCAAGATGTCCCTTTAATTCGCCTCAAGACCTCCTTGTTTGCAAATTTCCTAAAATTTGAATATTCCGACCCTCCTTTAACTACTGTATTCCGTTTTACAATACAATATGTGTTAAAACATTTCCAAAAATAGTGAATCATTTCCAAATAATGCACCGCCCGCCCTTTTTGTTGATTATAATGCTTATCGCTGCCCGAGTTGTTGGTACACATCGCCAACGTGCATAAGAACCGCATTTTTTTCCTTCTCGTCTCGAAGAACCAAAGAAAAATTGAAAAAAAAAACGATGAATTTTATTAGGGAGGCCATCAAATCACAATAAAATTGAACGGTGCAATTTCGCGCCGCCGTGTACACGCACACATTTCATCTACAGTAGTCATCGCGGTCGCAATTTTCTCTCGCCGGCAAATTTTCGAATTTCCACCGCGCCATCGCCATTGTTTGCGTTTCTCATTGTCAAACAATTGTCGGACGCATATGATACAACCATTTTTTCGTCTTCTTCTTCTTTTGATGATAAATTGATATTAAACTCGACGGAGCATGATGAGACCGACCGCAACTCGATTTTGAGTGGAATACAAATCGACAGTCGCTGTTTGTTTTGTTGTCGATTGTATGTGCCGCTATCGTATGCAGTAAAAACCGGGCGTAGGGTCGGGTCGGCCATCTCCCCGCCACCGACAGATTATGACGGACCGACCGTGTCACCGGACTTGTCACTTGAGGTTCCCGATTATCTCCAAACCTCATCTGAAATGCGCCTTTGAAGCGTAGCAACGTTCCAATTTTTATGGAATTCCATCTGCGGACAATTTACAATTCAAAAAAAAGGGTGTCGACAAATATGTAGAAATAGGCCTAATATGGTATTATTGACTTGGGCACTTTGCTCGACGAATTATTTACCCTGGCAAAAACTTGTGCGGGTCTTGAGGCATTCCGATGGGTACACTAGAGTTGAACACATTTCTTTTTGCAGGCTGTTCACAAGGGTCGCGTCTCGAAGCGAGTCCACCACATCGCGAATCTGACGACGGCGCTCACGGTGCTCCGCCGTCGCGGTCTCGAGCTCATCAACAACAATGCCGCCGACATTGCCGATGGAAATCCGCGCATCGTGCTCGGACTCATTTGGCAGATCATTTTGCATTTTCAGGTGGGTGGGTTGTAGATAGGCATCGCAATCGGAAATCGAGGCGTCGCCGATCGATTGAAGGTCGATTTTGATTTATTAGGCGTCAATCGAGACGCGGCGAAATCGTCTCTCGAAAATGTGTTTTTTCTTTCTTCGAAATCTGATGAAGATTCATGTCGAGACCCGGCTGCAGATGTTTTATTGGGCCCACCGTAACTTGATACTATCCACTTCCTTCCGAGGTCGTGGTCCCGTTAAAGGCGCATCGGGAGAAGCCAAGTGGATCTCGATTTTTCAACAAATATTCACGTGACATGAAATTGAAAATTTGCACCCTCTGCGCCTTTAAGGAACTACAGTAAAAAGAAAAAACGTATATGACAATCGGGAATGTTTGATCTCTTGGGGGCACCATTGAAGACCACTCAGAGAATTTTACGATTCAGATCGAAACAAATCTCATATTGCTCCGCGAATGGGGATGGGCGGCGACGACGGATGAAGCGTCGACGTCGAGCCAACTTCACGAGCCCATCGCCGCACCATCGCCACCACCACCATCATCATCGCCAACGCCGTCGAAACGAAGCGGCTTGTCGGGTAGTCGGTCATCGATCGCCTCCGGGGAAAAGGCGTCGCCGCTCCGTCAACGCATCGCATCGTTTCTGACGCCGACGAAAAAACATCCAAAGTTGTCGACGCTGCCCGTCAAACAATCCGTCGAGCAGGTCTTCTTGCGATGGATCAACGCCGAAATCGGACCGTGAGTTTCATCGCATTAATCGCCGTCTAATGATTCTTCGACTTCTAGACTTCTGAATGGTCGTCGTGTGGAGAACATGGATAAGCAATGGCGCGATGGATCCCTGTTCTGCGCGCTCGTTGCTCGCTGGCGTCCCGATCTGATCAATATGCGAGATGTGACGAACGCGAATCCACGAGACAATCTTGAGCTCGCGTTCAGCGCCGCCCATCAGCATCTCGGAATCAAGCGGCTTCTCGCCGTTGAGGATATGATGATCGAGAGGCCCGACAAGCGTTCCGTCATCACCTACGTCTCGCAGTTCGTCCGAATGTTCGGAGAGCGATCGCCAATTCAGGGCCGAGAGCAGCACGCGGCATTCCTCGCGTGGCTCGACGCCACCTACACAATCTGCCATCGCGATCAGCTCGACGGTCAGGAGTGCGCGAGAATCCGACGAGAGTTCATCGAGCATCGTCCATTATTCAATACGATCATTGTGACGAAGGTTAACTACGAGGTCGATGAGCTGGTTGAGATCGAGAAGAAATGGGATACGATTCGAGCAACACTTGACAAGTTCACACGACGATCGGAGCGCGAGCTTCCCGAGCCGTTCGCGTCGATGTCGAATTGGCTCAGCGGCGCCGAGCACATTCTAACGCGACCGCTGAATCTGGATCCGAACGACGCCGAGAAGACGGTTCACGAGCTGCAAAAGCTGATCGCCGAGCATACGGTAAGAGACTCAATCGTCGAATTTCGGCAAATCGTCGAATTGTTGCAGAAATACTTTAAGGATCTTGAAGCGAAACACAAACAATTTGACGAATCGGCGAGAAGCGGCGGACTCGGCGGGCGACCGGTGGCGCCCGAGTTCAGCGAGCCGCTTCGCGTTCGATTCGAGCACGTCATCGAGGAGAATGAGCCGCGCATCTCATCACTGCGCATCCTATTGTCCCATTATATTCTCCTTTCCTACCTGCAACACATTGAACAGAAAATTACTCTTTGGAGGTGAGCTTGGGATATTGTAGCATTGAATTTCAAAGCAGATCATCTACAATTTTTCGACTTGAATTTCACACTACGCGCCTTGAAATCAATTTTCAGAACGGCCGACAGTGTGACTTTGCTCCTACGATGGATAAAGGAATACACACAGCTGAACGCCGAAAACCCCCAAGCGAAATGCGCAAAATATGTGAATCGATTGAGAACGGCGCTCGCGAATGATAAAAGTATGAAGAGGCGGCTTTTGATTGAGTTCGAATCTCTCGCAATTTCAGCAAGCAAACTCGATAAGGAGATGATACTGAAGACGTCGACAGAAAAGACCGACGCCACTATCAAAAAGTTCGAAGGGCTTTGGGCCGAGCTGAAAATGCTCAAAGCCGAATGGGTCGAGTGGGAGACGAGCATGTCGGCGCTTGAAGCCATCGTCGATGAGCACACAATTCGAAAGTCGCCGATTAGTTTAGAGGACGAGCAGAAATTGGCGGTGGTCCAAGTCGGTGCTGATCAGTTGGCTCCGAAGCTTGGAGCATCGGCGAGACTCGCTAACAATCATAGATTAGAATTGCTGATTAGTCGTGTGAAGAAGCTAAACAAGGTAAAGAGAGTCTCTCGGAGCATGGTATTTCAAGAAAAAACTTTCAGAATAAAGTCGGAGGTCGGCTTGTAGTCGAGCTCGAGCCGAGCACATCTCAAATGTTGAAAATCAGCACCAGCGCGCAAGCCGATGATGAACTACTTAAAACTGAAGTAAGACTTTGGAAACAATCGGATTCGGAATTAACAATCAAATTTCAGATGAAACTGCGCGATCGTGCGCAACGCGGTTGCGACGCGGCCGAAACCGAAGAGCTGGAAGCGCGCGCGGCGATGCTGCGGACAATTCGCGAGCGGCTCGTCGAGCTCGAAGCACTTCATGAATCGTATGACCGACGCGTCAGGGATACGGTGGGTGGACGCCTCCAATTGTTGGCAACGCCAATAACAACAACGAAAAAAAACACACACATTACACTCTAGTTTTTATGAGCGGCGAACTTTGATTTTTTCAGACAAACTGAAAAAAAAGCAAAACAAAACAAAACAAATAACTCGAATATTTTTGAGCGAGGCCATAAATTAGAGCGCGGGAAAGATTTATGTGAGACTATTCAAATGAAACTATGCATAGTCACGTAGCTGCGGACATTTTTCAACCGGGCCGCGAATTTCGAAATGAACGTTGAGAAAGTGATGAATTAAAACTTCAAAAGTACGGTAGATTTGATTATTGTAGGTTTTATTTTTTAAGTGCTTTGGTTCCCTAGTGATGAGGATTACTGTACACAGTGTGAATATCATGATCGGTATTCTGAAAATACTGAAATCGGGGTCTCGTAGCAACGATTACTGTAGCTGAGTCTTGAGATTACTCGTGATAAATCAAACATTTGAGTTTCGAAAATAGAAACACCTTTTTTCCGAAAACAACGAAATTTTTGATGGATCACCCAACAGAAACTTCAAAAGGAATCCCATTATCAATCGGTCGTTTCGAAATTGCCCGGCATCAATCAAATCCTTCGTTATTTTTTTTTGTTCGCATGTTCGCAAATTCGCCTCAGCAACAAAATTCGATATATCAAAGTTTTTGAAGTAAGGGTGCAAACGTCGACAGCTGCCATCAGCTATCCGATTTCGCTATGCGTGTGAATGTGTGTGTGTGTTTTTTTCTTGTGGGACGTATGACTATGAAGCAACGCAATATCAGCAAAACACCAACATGACCTTGGCATACGGCCAAATCAAAATTTTTGATAAAGTTGCGATTGATTAATTGAGATGCATGTCAATTGTTGATTAGAATCTGACCAGGGGATGACGGATTTCGTAACGCTCTTGCAAGATATTGCGTTCAGAGAAACGGATAGCAACGAATTGCACTTCAGAAAACGTTCAAGAAATAATGATGCTTTTTTTTTTGAAACTCAAACTTCCAGATTGACCATGTGGATCGGGATCTCATTCGCCGCAACATGGGTACCATTGTCTTTGAGCTGCAACGTGGAAATCTCGCCAATTTTGTTGATCTCACACAATACGCGTTTGTTTTTGACGAGTACAACTATGTGAGAGCCATTTTCGTCACCGCTAAAAAATGAAATGTGTTTGCGTGTTGCAGTTACCGATGACAATTACTGAAAACGTGTTGAGCGAGGCCGGTGTTCGCGAAATCATCGAGCGCAAGACGCTCATTTTGGCACGCCGCGAGCAGAACGCCGATGAAGCTGAACGCTCGGTACGCGATATGGAGGAATGCGATCGCGCGATCGAGGGCTGGACGAGCCGACGAATCGACGAGATTCGCGCCGAGTGGAACGTCAAACTTTCCGAGTTCGAAGCCTACTACGAGCTTCGCCGTCAGATTGGGCTCCTCACAGAATCCGTCGAGTCTCGTCTCGACGTCACCGTCATCCCAAAAATGGCAGTGATTCGAGACAAATCGGAGACAATTGCCCACAGCGATCTCGGTGTTTGGATTCGCGAATCGCTCAAGGATCTCGAAGCGTTCTCGGAGGAAGCGATCATCAGACACCTAATGAGTTTCGAACTAAGCGTCGAGGAGGACTGTCCGCTTGCCATCAATGTTCTCGAGGTGACCTTTTAGCAACAATTTTACACATATCTCCTCCCCCACCTGTATTATCTGTCGCGTCCGCGCATCACCGCCTCCCATAGTGTTTTGTCGCGGAGAGGGGCCGCCCAAAACTTTTTGCAACGCTCCCGTGGTGCCTTTCTTCTCTGCCGTATCTGCTACCTGAAAACTGGCTGTCAATAATCGAACCTTCTTTCCCCTCGCGCTCTCCTCCACCTCCTCCTCCTCCTTCATCTTCTACATTCCTCAGCGATCTCTTTAGTTTTATCGCTTGGCTTTCCGCACTGCGTGTTTCATGACAAGAACCATGAAATTGGTGGCTTTCGATTGTTGTTTACCTGTTTGTTTGTTTCTTTGATGCCCGCCCCAGGTATGCACCTTTAACATTAAAAAATAAAAACATAATTACCCCGCACCCTCTTTTGTGTACCTAGCGGCATTCCAGACAAATTTGCGGGTCACATTCGAAAATCGCGAAAAAATGCCTCTTTCGTCTTATGACCACCACACTTTAACATCTACCGTAACCCAAATCAAACCTGATCTTTATTGCTGCAATTCGTTTTAATGTCTACCGTAAAAAAAAATTTGCTGACAAACAAAATTCAATTCGAAAATGTTGCACTCTCTCCTCATTCTTCCGCCGTCGCCCATCCCTCTTATCATCCCCCTGATGAAGAACACTTGTTTCAATTTTTTTCCGTGAGAATTCGACACGAACGTGTGTTTCACTGCATAATACAAACGGATCTGCCGCAGCTTCATCTTGCTTGCTCATTAAATCACGATTGATGGAGATGCGAAAAAGCAAGAAGAACAGCTGGCGCTTCACTCTTCTAGCCATTTTTCTGTTCAACCCAAGTGCAACACAACAACGGGGGGAAATCGAAACCGTCTGTGTTCGGCGCCGCGCGCGCCCATCACTCCTAGGTCGTCGCGCTCTCAACAAATACCGTTCGCCTTGTGATGCCATCGTTTTTGTCTTTAATTCGCCCTCCTCCCACATTCCCCTCCCGCTCCTCCCAACTTAATTCAGTCGGGTTTGAACATCAAACGGGCGGCGCCGTCGTCTCTCTTATCTTTTTTTTCTCGTTTGTTAAATGAGTACTAGTGCAACTGTCATTTATTTGTTGAAACATCATTCTTGCAACATTACGTTATAGAAAACCACTGGCTGCATCGTTTTCGAATAAAAAAACTGTTGTGAGCCAAAAAAGGAGTGAAGAGGTGAAGCTATTGCGGCCGCCCAACTAACAATACTAAACCATGCAATTCTGCCCCGGCCAGTCTCCCATATTGCGCTGTATTTCTCTTGTTATATGAAATCAATATTGCCCGACGTATTTATGAAAGTTTTTTTTTGTGTTCTGGACCCCTTGCCTCGATTTTGTTTATATTCGGTTTCCGGCAATCTTGTTCAATGGCGCTGCGATGCCATCGTCTTGATTTTGTTTCATTGTCTGTTTGCTCACACACGTACAAACACTCAGACAAAATTGTGGCAACCCAGACGAGCAAATGGATTTTCAGCTTGGCTCTAACCATTTTTTCTCCAACAACCCCGCCATTTCCACCGTTTCTCGAATATTCCCAATTTTTTTCTTTTCAGGAGGTTGGCCCTGAGTTGGTCGGACATTTATCATCGGCAGTCGACGAGCGATTCCATCGCACCCTACGAATCCTTTATCTCAAGATGGAACTATTCCGGCGCCTGCAGAACTTCTGCGACGCCGTCAAATCGCTGCGCACCCAGAACGCGAACTGGAGCTCGATCAAACTATCACAGGTATGTGTACCTATGAGAGAAATTGTTTGTTTATGGTGTTATCACACAATGAAACATACACACACACGCACACATACATACATTAGTCAAGGCCATTCCAATTAAAGCGCGACAAATTTCCAATTTTCTCCGACTTTTTTTGCTGCTATTGGTGTCGATAAATCAACAACAAAAAAAACGATCACACGTTTCGTGTTCATAAAACCCATAAAAAGACGCGAACGCTCGTAAAAAACGGGCGGCCTGATGCAATTGTTCCCACAATTGAACAAACACTTGCAAAACCAAATTAATCGGCCGCCGGCCGTCGCTCTTTTGATGCCTTCGTTTTTTGCACTTATCACCAACAATAACTTTCCGCTGAACATATGTGTAAACCGATTCGATCACAAGAGCGTCTTGGCCAATCGCGGTAAACAAAACCGATGGCGCCTGCATTCTGTCACGTTCAAAATCATATTGGCTTCAGATTGACCAAGTACAGTCTGAGATCGCCAATTTGCTTGTGCGACTCGACGAGGAATGGACAAAAGATGCACATCAATTACGCGCAGAACTTGCCAGTATTCAAGGAAGCTACTTCCAACTCGAATTTGATCGTCTTAATGAAAAGTGCGAATCAAGGAACTAAATAGACGGGGTTTTCTGATTATTCAAATTTCAGATTGAATCAACTCATCCACGAAATGGAGACTCTCAAAGAGTTAATGATTCATCGACGTGAATACTTGACTGCCGCCACCGAAATTTTGACCGACTCGACTACTGACATTCTGAACCGCGCCACCTCTAGCGATCGCCCGGACGATATCCTTCGTGCTGTAAGTTACGTCAAGCGTTTGAGATGAATCTGAATCTTTTCTAGACTAACGAAGTATGTAGTGCCCTCGAACAGAAAGGAAAGGAGCTGCGAAGACTCGGCGAGATTGCTGAAATGGAAATATCTGACCTCGTCGTCGTTGCTCTCATTCGATCCTTCAGACGCCGACAGCTCGGAAGCGTAAGATTGTTTTTCTCGATGTCCTAAATTGGAAATTTTTATTTCAGGACGGCGAACCCGGCGTCGACGAGCTTCGGCGCTCGTTGCGAGAAGTCATTGATCGACCCATTATCGACTCTGTGAACACTTCGCCGCAACAACTCATTACTGATATCCTCCGCATGAAGGAAGACAAGGAACATTATGAAAAAGTGATTGACGAGATCAAAGTTGCGATTTTGAGCGATGAGGATCGGGCGAGCCTCGAGCCACTCATGGAAGAATACCAACGAAAAGCCGAGAAACGGAATATCGCGTTCGAAAAGCTCGTCCTCATCTACATGGACTGGTTGAGCATTCAGTATGACGAATTGGAAACCGACATTGGATCAATCATTCAACGAAGCGATAGCGGGGAACTACGCTTGAAGAATGATTCAATATGGCAAAAATGGAAGACGGATTTGGCTGATATTGAACGACTAATTGGACCAGACATCAAACGAAAACTCGGTGCTGAGTTCATGGACTTGCAGCGAAAGCAGGATTCACTCGACGCGCGAATCAGCAAATTCCTGAACCATTCGGCGAAGATCAACGCGAAACTCTCGCAATTCAAAGAGTGGCTCACCGCGATGGAGCAAGATGTTGCTCGAACCGAAAAACTCGACGATCCGGAGAAATCGCAAAAACTTGCTCTGCTTCTCAACAGCGCGCTTTCTAAAAAGCGACTCGTTGGCAAGCTCGAGCGTTTGAATGTGGCGAATAAAGAGGAAGTGCTGCACCTCTGCAATCGCTACCACGTCATCATGCAGAAACTCACCCAATACCCGAACGTCGCTTTACCCCTACACGTTACCACCAACATGGAAACATCAGGATTATTCAGTTCGCAGGTAGGAACTCGAGAATTCTATTATATATTTGCTCATTCCCAAGCTTTTTCAGATATCGGTCAGTTCGATCGCCACTGCAGAACTGGAAAGACCCGAATCTGTGATGTCGATGACATCGTCTATTGGTGTCATCGCTGCAGATGAGACCGAATATTCGCCATATGAATCAAACCTGAACAAACTTCTCAAGAAGCTTCAAAACATCGAGGATTCATATACGAATGGTCCAAAACGACTAGACTTCGCCAAAAAAGACGTCGACGATCTTCAGGTAAAAGCTTCAAACAATCTAGGTAAAAAATTGTGGAATTTTTTTTTAGAACTATCGCACCAAATGCTGCGATAATTCTGCTCAGCTGACTAATAGCGAAGTCGAGCCAGCTGAAAAGGAACGGCTGAAGCATAAATTCGTTTTATTGCTCAGCAATTACGATGTAAGTCAATTATTCAAATCATGGCACCTAATTCTATTTTAAGGATTTCCTGAAATTGCTTAATAGCGAAATCAGAGAAGAGGAAGATCTCCTGAAGAAGAACACGGAGATCATGCGCGAACTCGAATCGATTGAGAACAACCTCCAATCGCCAAACATCTCCGAAGGCGACATTGCCGGCGAGCTCGACCGCATTCAAATGCAAATGGACTTGCTCAAGGTGATGTGCAACAAACCGCGAAAGTATGTTGAGTGCGAGCTCATCGATTCGTCGAGTCGCGAAGGAAGCCCACAAGAACGCAGAAAATCGAAGAAGAAGGTTCTTGTGATGATGTCGAACACCATCACGACAATCATTCACGTCGTTGAAGAACGACTTGTGGCCATCGAACCAACGCCTGAGTATCAGGCGGTTCAAGAAAAACTTTCAAGTGTCAAGGTAGCATTCAGCACAATAATATTCTTGATATCCTAAAATATTGAATTTCAGGAGAACCTTCGGGAACTTGATACAACTCCGCAGACAAAGCCTGATCTGAGCGCTTTCGAAATTTTGTCGCCAGTCGGTCAGGAAGACAAAAGAGACGTTGACGAAATTTCGCGACTCAAAAAGGAGGTTGAACGAGCCATTGACATGGCATCTTCAATGCAAAATGAGTCGCCAACTGATCCGAATACGTTAAAGTCTGCCGTGAAACTACTTGAAGAGCAGAAGCCCACGTTGGATCACATGCACACTATCGTGGAGTCAATGCCACCAGACAACGATGACACCACATCTGCCATCGATCTTTTGAATTCCATCGAAGAGGATTTTGCGAATACCAAGACATCCATCGAAGATTCGCTTGACGAAATTCAGCAGCCAGTTGAAGACAATTGGGAGATTGTTGTGCCACCGGCAAGAAATGTCGATGACAACGATGAGATCATTGAGATCGATGGCGATCCGAATTCGATCGACATGTTCGCAATCAAGAGAACGCCGGATGAGGTTACCGCGAAGGTCGCCAATCTTGTATTGAAGCTTCAAACTGCTATCGAAGAAGCCGAACAACTAGCGAACAATGATAGGAGCGATGTCAACTCACTTCAAGCGGCCAGCGACAAGCTGACCAAGCAGGAGAAGACGATGAAGAAGATTCACAAACTGCTGGATTCGTTGGGAAACGAGAATCCACAAAAGATCGAAGTAATCGATGCTCTTAGCAATATCCAGGAGCAGATTCAAAATGCTAGAACGAATATCAATGATCAGATCGATGAGCTAAACTACGGACAAGCTCCTGTTGTTCCGGCAAAGGTAACAATTGGGAAAACGATGAAACAATTACATTGGAGTTTTCAGGAACCGCACAGCTCACTTCATGCACTTAACAAGGTCATCGAGGAAGTCGACGCATTGCTGAATGATCCGCCTGTCGATGAAGATTCTTTGAAGGATGCTGAAGAACGACTGAAGAACGCCGAAGACATTCATGAGAAGGTGTTGAATGACAGTTGGCAGAATCCGGACAACACCAGTGCAATTGAAACGTTGGAGAAGTTCGACAAGGTATCGAACGATCTCAAGGATGCTTTAGACGTCCATAGCAAGGTAATTCGAGGTGAATCTGCAAAATTCAAAAAATTATTTTCAGATTAAACATGAGAGGAAACTTCAGTCAGACATCATCAAAAAGATTGAGCAAGTTATCAACAACTGCGACAGCGCTGCAAGCAGCAGTGAGTTTGATAATGATAAGCTCAAGGAGGCTTTGAAGAAGCTGGATGATGTTCAAGAATTGATAAACTCGATCGAAGATCAGATGATTGAGATCAGAAACAGAGAATTACCAGATTCGTCGGACGCTGTTGACATCTTGTCTAATATCAAAGAACAATACAATACAATTAAAACCTCTATTGAAGATCGTATTGACGAGGTATGCAAGATGAATAATTTCTAGATTATTAGATAATTTTCAGAACGACTCAATGGTCATCATTCCGTCCAACGAAGAACGAAGCGATGAACCATCGGAAGAAGAACAAAAAGAGTCTCAAAGGCAAACTGAGCTTATTGAGAAATTGGACAAACTTGGAAAACTTGCGCCACAGAATATTGATGAAAATGTTCTCACTACTATTGAAGAAGAAATCGCGGGACTCGACGATGATCGCGCGAATGAAATCAGAGGAACAATTGCCCAGATTCGAAAAGTCAAAGATGAAATCCTTGACGAGCTTGGAAACATAAAGAATGGCTCTGACCCAATTCCAAAACAATCGTTAGTTGAGATAACCGATAAAGCAACTTCACTGCCTACCGATTTTGTTCACAAAATTCTTCCGATCGTAACTGATATCCAACAGAATTCGATGGAAATTGAAAAACGAGAGATAGAACTGCTTGAAGCGCAGAAGATGCAGAAGCAGGATGAAGTTGACAATGAGACTGCCAAGATTCTTGAAGAGTTGAATGTCGTCGCAACCATGCCGCCATCAACCATCGACATCAATATGCTTCAGGCCATCGAAGATGGACTAGCTTCGCTTCCAGAGGAAAATGCCAACAAGCTTCGAGAGAAGATCAATGAACTTAAGGATGCCAAACAGAAGCAGGATGAAGCTGACAATGAGACCGCCAAGATTCTTGAAGAGTTGAATGTCGTCGCAACCATGCCGCCATCAACCATCGACATCAATATGCTTCAGGCCATCGAAGATGGACTGGCTTCGCTTCCAGAGGAAAATGCCAACAAGCTTCGAGAGAAGATCAATGAACTTAAGGATGCCAAACAGAAGCAGGATGAAGCTGACAATGAGACCGCCAAGATTCTTGAAGAGTTGAATGCCGTCGCAACCATGCCGCCATCAACCATCGACATCAATATGCTTCAGGCCATCGAAGATGGACTGGCTTCGCTTCCAGAGGAAAATGCCAACAAGCTTCGAGAGAAGATCAATGAACTTAAGGATGCCAAACAGAAGCAGGATGAAGCTGACAATGAGACCGCCAAGATTCTTGAAGAGTTGAATGCCGTCGCAACCATGCCGCCATCAACCATCGACATCAATATGCTTCAGGCCATCGAAGATGGACTGGCTTCGCTTCCAGAGGAAAATGCCAACAAGCTTCGAGAGAAGATCAATGAACTTAAGGATGCCAAACAGAAGCATGATGAAGCTGACAATGAGACCGCCAAGATTCTTGAAGAGTTGAATGCCGTCGCAACCATGCCGCCATCAACCATCGACATCAATATGCTTCAGGCCATCGAAGATGGACTGGCTTCGCTTCCAGAGGAAAATGCCAACAAGCTTCGAGAGAAGATCAATGAACTTAAGGATGCCAAACAGAAGCAGGATGAAGCTGACAATGAGACCGCCAAGATTCTTGAACAGTTGAATGCCGTCGCAACCATGCCGCCATCAACCATCGACATCAATATGCTTCAGGCCATCAAAGATGGACTGGCTTCGCTTCCAGAGGAAAATGCCAACAAGCTTCGAGAGAAGATCAATGAACTTAAGGATGCCAAACAGAAGCAGGATGAAGCTGACAATGAGACCGCCAAGATTCTTGAAGAGTTGAATGCCGTCGCAACCATGCCGCCATCAACCATCGACATCAATATGCTTCAGGCCATCGAAGATGGACTGGCTTCGCTTCCAGAGGAAAATGCCAACAAGCTTCGAGAGAAGATCAATGAACTTAAGGATGCCAAACAGAAGCAGGATGAAGCTGACAATGAGACCGCCAAGATTCTTGAAGAGTTGAATGCCGTCGCAACCATGCCGCCATCAACCATCGACATCAATATGCTTCAGGCCATCGAAGATGGACTAGCTTCGCTTCCAGAGGAAAATGCCAACAAGCTTCGAGAGAAGATCAATGAACTTAAGGATGCCAAACAGAAGCAGGATGAAGCTGACAATGAGACCGCCAAGATTCTTGAAGAGTTGAATGCCGTCGCAACCATGCCGCCATCAACCATCGACATCAATATGCTTCAGGCCATCGAAGATGGACTGGCTTCGCTTCCAGAGGAAAATGCCAACAAGCTTCGAGAGAAGATCAATGAACTTAAGGATGCCAAACAGAAGCAGGATGAAGCTGACAATGAGACCGCCAAGATTCTTGAAGAGTTGAATGCCGTCGCAACCATGCCGCCATCAACCATCGACATCAATATGCTTCAGGCCATCGAAGATGGACTAGCTTCGCTTCCAGAGGAAAATGCCAACAAGCTTCGAGAGAAGATCAATGAACTTAAGGATGCCAAACAGAAGCAGGATGAAAAAATTAATTACGCCCAAAATGCGTTGAAACGACTCGAAGACGCTTTGGATGATGCTGATCGCGGAGTTGCCGGCCAACCGGCAAATGTTGCCGCGCTCAACGAATTCAAGGACAGCATCACACCACACATCGATTCGTTGGTTGCCGTCGTTCAAGATGTTCCAGAAGAAGTCGCACCAGAAGCAGCCAGGTTACGTGATCGCGCCAACAAGTTCAACGACGACTTGCAATTGCTCATCCAGAAGACCGCTGATGACGCACAAAAAGCTGAAGAACTTCGCAAGACTGTTGACGGAATTACCAACTCGTTGAATCAGATCGTTCCAAAATATGAGATCCCGCAATCAATCGACGTGGCACGTGCCGATGCCGATCAATTGAGAGCGATCATCGAACAACTCAATGGACTTTCGGATGGTGACAAGCCGGATTCGCAAGTTGCTCGCGACATCAAGGACTCGAAGACGAAGGCGAAGGATCTTCTCGCTAATCTTGACAAGGCTATTCCAGTCGAAGAGGCGATCCGTGCTCATCAAGACGATATTGCGGCTAAACTCGATGAAATTCAAAAGAATCTTAACAACATCGACGAGTTCAAACCCGAAAACGCGTTGCCATTGATTGACGAGATTTCGAAGGAGGCCGCCGCGATCAAGCAAGCTGCTGATTCGAACGCCGACAAGGTCGAAACGCCAAATCCATTCGTCAGTCACGATGACTTGGATACAACTCTGCCACAAAAGGCGTTCGATATTCAACATGCCATCGACGACAAGAAGCAAGCTTTGACAAACGCCGCTCAAATCAACGAGATCGCTCCAAAACTCCAAATCGTCTCTCAACAACTCGAAACACTCGCGCCCGAACTCCCGACAAGTCTCGATGACCAGAAGGCATTGCTCGAAGATTTGGAAGAAAAGAAACGCGCCTACGAGAATCTCATTGCTACTCTTCCACCGAATGATCCAAAGAGCGAAGAGCTACAAAAGAACAGCGAATGGGATCTTTCAAGAATCAAGGATCTCATCAAGAAGCTCGGAGATGCGGTTGGAGACAAACTTTCTGCGCTCGCCACGTTCAATGCCTCTCGAAAACAGGCCGAAGATGCACTTCTGAACATCACCAGCGATGAAGGCGATGCGAGTCAAAAGTCGCCTGAACAACTTATCGCCGACTTGTCGAAGAACGAAGAGCTCATCGCGAAAATGCGTGAGAACATCGAGCAACAGAACCCCGATCAGCTTGATGAAGCCGAACGCAAAGAATACGAGGATCTTCTCGCTCGACTTGCTAATGCTCATGACATTATCAAGGTATGTTTTGAATTCAATTCACGTTTCCCATTTACCAAATTAAATTCATTTCAGAAGAAGCGCGCCGAAATCGAAGAAGCCGCTCGAAAGCAGGCCGCCGAAAAAGATCTTCACGATGCCATTGATCGTATTGAATCGCGATTGATTCCGCTCGTGAAGAACGGCGACGAGCTCCTTCACAACGCTGAAGGTGTTCCATCGCAATACGCGCCTGCTGCCGAAGAAATCAAGAATGAACTTGATAAGGCCAACGAGATTGTTGCCAACGCTCCGCAAACCGATGACCGCGTCAAATCTTTGGTTGCCGCCATCGATGCTGCCAATCAATTGGTGCCATCACTCAAGGAGAAGGCCCGAGTCTGGGATGAATTCGTCGTTGCTCGAAATGATGCCGACGGAGTTGTGGACAAACTTCAACAAGCTCTCAATGGAGTCGTTTCGAAGCCAAAGCGATCAGTTGACGAAGCCGCCAATGATTTGGCTCAACTCCAGGAGTCGTCGAAACAAATTCAGACGTTGAACGATATGATCACCAATCTTCAACGCCTTTCCGAACAGCTTGATCCACTTGAGAGCGCTTACGCCGATGTTCGATTCCTCGACGTCGACGCCGAACAAACTCAACATCAATACGATGAAGCTCTCAATGATCTTGCAACAGAAATTGACGACGAAAAGGTGCTTCAAGAATCTGTCGATCAAGTCAAGAAGGAGATCAACGACATTCGAACACTCATTGACAACACCAATCCTGAACGAAACGTTCTCGACACCATCGCCAATACTGACATTCCAGCATTGAAGACACAAATCAATCGCATCCAAGACAAATCGGTTAACGCTGCCGCTTCACGCAAGCACGTTTCTACCGACGCAAACATCGCCGACGAGCTCAACGCGAAGCTTGCCGACCTCGAAAAGGAACTCGATGAAGCCATCAAGGATGCGGATGAATACGAGAAGAGTCAACTGGTGCTTGCTCTCACACTCAAGATCACTCAACTGGAGGAAACTCCACTCGAGCAGCTGAACCCAGAAGAACTCAAGAATGCTGAAAAGGAGATCAAGAACAGTTTGGCACCAGAAGAGGCATTGCCACTTCTTGCCAAGATCGACGAACTCCGCAATGTCAAGAAGGCCGAAGACGATCGCAGAAACGAGCTTCACAACACAATCGTCGCTATCGGCAAAGATGCTGACGATGCGATGACACCAAAGAAGGACAGAAAGAGCAAGAAGCAGACTCCACAACAGAAGCTCGAGAAGCTCAACAACAAACTCGACGAAGTCAAAGCTCTCGTGCCACGAATCGAAGCCGTTGAGAACGATCCACTTCTCACTTCTGATGACAAGAACACCGCCAACCAAGTTCTCGACAACGTCAACGCATTCATTGGAGATTTGAATCAGCAAATTGCCGAAACGCAAGACCACATCGACAAGATCAACAATGCTCAAGATGCGTTGAAACGACTCGAAGACGCTTTGGATGATGCTGATCGCGGAGTTGCCGGCCAACCGGCAAATGTTGCCGCGCTCAACGAATTCAAGGACAGCATCACACCACACATCGATTCGTTGGTTGCCGTCGTTCAAGATGTTCCAGAAGAAGTCGCACCAGAAGCAGCCAGGTTACGTGATCGCGCCAACAAGTTCAACGACGACTTGCAATTGCTCATCCAGAAGACCGCTGATGACGCACAAAAAGCTGAAGAACTTCGCAAGACTGTTGACGGAATTACCAACTCGTTGAATCAGATCGTTCCAAAATATGAGATCCCGCAACCAATCGACGTGGCACGTGCCGATGCCGATCAATTGAGAGCGATCATCGAACAACTCAATGGACTTTCGGATGGTGACAAGCCGGATTCGCAAGTTGCTCGCGACATCAAGGACTCGAAGACGAAGGCGAAGGATCTTCTCGCTAATCTTGACAAGGCTATTCCAGTCGAAGAGGCGATCCGTGCTCATCAAGACGATATTGCGGCTAAACTCGATGAAATTCAAAAGAATCTTAACAACATCGACGAGTTCAAACCCGAAAACGCGTTGCCATTGATTGACGAGATTTCGAAGGAGGCCGCCGCGATCAAGCAAGCTGCTGATTCGAACGCCGACAAGGTCGAAACGCCAAATCCATTCGTCAGTCACGATGACTTGGATACAACTCTGCCACAAAAGGCGTTCGATATTCAACATGCCATCGACGACAAGAAGCAAGCTTTGACAAACGCCGCTCAAATCAACGAGATCGCTCCAAAACTCCAAATCGTCTCTCAACAACTCGAAACACTCGCGCCCGAACTCCCGACAAGTCTCGATGACCAGAAGGCATTGCTCGAAGATTTGGAAGAAAAGAAACGCGCCTACGAGAATCTCATTGCTACTCTTCCACCGAATGATCCAAAGAGCGAAGAGCTACAAAAGAACAGCGAATGGGATCTTTCAAGAATCAAGGATCTCATCAAGAAGCTCGGAGATGCGGTTGGAGACAAACTTTCTGCGCTCGCCACGTTCAATGCCTCTCGAAAACAGGCCGAAGATGCACTTCTGAACATCACCAGCGATGAAGGCGATGCGAGTCAAAAGTCGCCTGAACAACTTATCGCCGACTTGTCGAAGAACGAAGAGCTCATCGCAAAAATGCGTGAGAACATCGAGCAACAGAACCCCGATCAGCTTGATGAAGCCGAACGCAAAGAATACGAGGATCTTCTCGCTCGACTTGCTAATGCTCATGACATTATCAAGGTATGTTTTGAATTCAATTCACGTTTCCCATTTACCAAATTAAATTCATTTCAGAAGAAGCGCGCCGAAATCGAAGAAGCCGCTCGAAAGCAGGCCGCCGAAAAGATCTTCACGATGCCATTGATCGTATTGAATCGCGATTGATTCCGCTCGTGAAGAACGGCGACGAGCTCCTTCACAACGCTGAAGGTGTTCCATCGCAATACGCGCCTGCTGCCGAAGAAATCAAGAATGAACTTGATAAGGCCAACGAGATTGTTGCCAACGCTCCGCAAACCGATGACCGCGTCAAATCTTTGGTTGCCGCCATCGATGCTGCCAATCAATTGGTGCCATCACTCAAGGAGAAGGCCCGAGTCTGGGATGAATTCGTCGTTGCTCGAAATGATGCCGACGGAGTTGTGGACAAACTTCAACAAGCTCTCAATGGAGTCGTTTCGAAGCCAAAGCGATCAGTTGACGAAGCCGCCAATGATTTGGCTCAACTCCAGGAGTCGTCGAAACAAATTCAGACGTTGAACGATATGATCACCAATCTTCAACGCCTTTCCGAACAGCTTGATCCACTTGAGAGCGCTTACGCCGATGTTCGATTCCTCGACGTCGACGCCGAACAAACTCAACATCAATACGATGAAGCTCTCAATGATCTTGCAACAGAAATTGACGACGAAAAGGTGCTTCAAGAATCTGTCGATCAAGTCAAGAAGGAGATCAACGACATTCGAACACTCATTGACAACACCAATCCTGAACGAAACGTTCTCGACACCATCGCCAATACTGACATTCCAGCATTGAAGACACAAATCAATCGCATCCAAGACAAATCGGTTAACGCTGCCGCTTCACGCAAGCACGTTTCTACCGACGCAAACATCGCCGACGAGCTCAACGCGAAGCTTGCCGACCTCGAAAAGGAACTCGATGAAGCCATCAAGGATGCGGATGAATACGAGAAGAGTCAACTGGTGCTTGCTCTCACACTCAAGATCACTCAACTGGAGGAAACTCCACTCGAGCAGCTGAACCCAGAAGAACTCAAGAATGCTGAAAAGGAGATCAAGAACAGTTTGGCACCAGAAGAGGCATTGCCACTTCTTGCCAAGATCGACGAACTCCGCAAT
This sequence comes from Caenorhabditis bovis, assembly GCA_902829315.1. Classification (NCBI taxonomy): domain Eukaryota; kingdom Metazoa; phylum Nematoda; class Chromadorea; order Rhabditida; family Rhabditidae; genus Caenorhabditis; species Caenorhabditis bovis. The sequence continues at coordinate 2,712,740 of CADEPM010000006.1, forward strand.
GTCAAGAAGGCCGAAGACGATCGCAGAAACGAGCTTCACAACACAATCGTCGCTATCGGCAAAGATGCTGACGATGCGATGACACCAAAGAAGGACAGAAAGAGCAAGAAGCAGACTCCACAACAGAAGCTCGAGAAGCTCAACAACAAACTCGACGAAGTCAAAGCTCTCGTGCCACGAATCGAAGCCGTTGAGAACGATCCACTTCTCACTTCTGATGACAAGAACACCGCCAACCAAGTTCTCGACAACGTCAACGCATTCATTGGAGATTTGAATCAGCAAATTGCCGAAACGCAAGACCACATCGACAAGATCAACAATGCTCAAGATGCGTTGAAACGACTCGAAGACGCTTTGGATGATGCTGATCGCGGAGTTGCCGGCCAACCGGCAAATGTTGCCGCGCTCAACGAATTCAAGGACAGCATCACACCACACATCGATTCGTTGGTTGCCGTCGTTCAAGATGTTCCAGAAGAAGTCGCACCAGAAGCAGCCAGGTTACGTGATCGCGCCAACAAGTTCAACGACGACTTGCAATTGCTCATCCAGAAGACCGCTGATGACGCACAAAAAGCTGAAGAACTTCGCAAGACTGTTGACGGAATTACCAACTCGTTGAATCAGATCGTTCCAAAATATGAGATCCCGCAACCAATCGACGTGGCACGTGCCGATGCCGATCAATTGAGAGCGATCATCGAACAACTCAATGGACTTTCGGATGGTGACAAGCCGGATTCGCAAGTTGCTCGCGACATCAAGGACTCGAAGACGAAGGCGAAGGATCTTCTCGCTAATCTTGACAAGGCTATTCCAGTCGAAGAGGCGATCCGTGCTCATCAAGACGATATTGCGGCTAAACTCGATGAAATTCAAAAGAATCTTAACAACATCGACGAGTTCAAACCCGAAAACGCGTTGCCATTGATTGACGAGATTTCGAAGGAGGCCGCCGCGATCAAGCAAGCTGCTGATTCGAACGCCGACAAGGTCGAAACGCCAAATCCATTCGTCAGTCACGATGACTTGGATACAACTCTGCCACAAAAGGCGTTCGATATTCAACATGCCATCGACGACAAGAAGCAAGCTTTGACAAACGCCGCTCAAATCAACGAGATCGCTCCAAAACTCCAAATCGTCTCTCAACAACTCGAAACACTCGCGCCCGAACTCCCGACAAGTCTCGATGACCAGAAGGCATTGCTCGAAGATTTGGAAGAAAAGAAACGCGCCTACGAGAATCTCATTGCTACTCTTCCACCGAATGATCCAAAGAGCGAAGAGCTACAAAAGAACAGCGAATGGGATCTTTCAAGAATCAAGGATCTCATCAAGAAGCTCGGAGATGCGGTTGGAGACAAACTTTCTGCGCTCGCCACGTTCAATGCCTCTCGAAAACAGGCCGAAGATGCACTTCTGAACATCACCAGCGATGAAGGCGATGCGAGTCAAAAGTCGCCTGAACAACTTATCGCCGACTTGTCGAAGAACGAAGAGCTCATCGCAAAAATGCGTGAGAACATCGAGCAACAGAACCCCGATCAGCTTGATGAAGCCGAACGCAAAGAATACGAGGATCTTCTCGCTCGACTTGCTAATGCTCATGACATTATCAAGGTATGTTTTGAATTCAATTCACGTTTCCCATTTACCAAATTAAATTCATTTCAGAAGAAGCGCGCCGAAATCGAAGAAGCCGCTCGAAAGCAGGCCGCCGAAAAAGATCTTCACGATGCCATTGATCGTATTGAATCGCGATTGATTCCGCTCGTGAAGAACGGCGACGAGCTCCTTCACAACGCTGAAGGTGTTCCATCGCAATACGCGCCTGCTGCCGAAGAAATCAAGAATGAACTTGATAAGGCCAACGAGATTGTTGCCAACGCTCCGCAAACCGATGACCGCGTCAAATCTTTGGTTGCCGCCATCGATGCTGCCAATCAATTGGTGCCATCACTCAAGGAGAAGGCCCGAGTCTGGGATGAATTCGTCGTTGCTCGAAATGATGCCGACGGAGTTGTGGACAAACTTCAACAAGCTCTCAATGGAGTCGTTTCGAAGCCAAAGCGATCAGTTGACGAAGCCGCCAATGATTTGGCTCAACTCCAGGAGTCGTCGAAACAAATTCAGACGTTGAACGATATGATCACCAATCTTCAACGCCTTTCCGAACAGCTTGATCCACTTGAGAGCGCTTACGCCGATGTTCGATTCCTCGACGTCGACGCCGAACAAACTCAACATCAATACGATGAAGCTCTCAATGATCTTGCAACAGAAATTGACGACGAAAAGGTGCTTCAAGAATCTGTCGATCAAGTCAAGAAGGAGATCAACGACATTCGAACACTCATTGACAACACCAATCCTGAACGAAACGTTCTCGACACCATCGCCAATACTGACATTCCAGCATTGAAGACACAAATCAATCGCATCCAAGACAAATCGGTTAACGCTGCCGCTTCACGCAAGCACGTTTCTACCGACGCAAACATCGCCGACGAGCTCAACGCGAAGCTTGCCGACCTCGAAAAGGAACTCGATGAAGCCATCAAGGATGCGGATGAATACGAGAAGAGTCAACTGGTGCTTGCTCTCACACTCAAGATCACTCAACTGGAGGAAACTCCACTCGAGCAGCTGAACCCAGAAGAACTCAAGAATGCTGAAAAGGAGATCAAGAACAGTTTGGCACCAGAAGAGGCATTGCCACTTCTTGCCAAGATCGACGAACTCCGCAATGTCAAGAAGGCCGAAGACGATCGCAGAAACGAGCTTCACAACACAATCGTCGCTATCGGCAAAGATGCTGACGATGCGATGACACCAAAGAAGGACAGAAAGAGCAAGAAGCAGACTCCACAACAGAAGCTCGAGAAGCTCAACAACAAACTCGACGAAGTCAAAGCTCTCGTGCCACGAATCGAAGCCGTTGAGAACGATCCACTTCTCACTTCTGATGACAAGAACACCGCCAACCAAGTTCTCGACAACGTCAACGCATTCATTGGAGATTTGAATCAGCAAATTGCCGAAACGCAAGACCACATCGACAAGATCAACAATGCTCAAGATGCGTTGAAACGACTCGAAGACGCTTTGGATGATGCTGATCGCGGAGTTGCCGGCCAACCGGCAAATGTTGCCGCGCTCAACGAATTCAAGGACAGCATCACACCACACATCGATTCGTTGGTTGCCGTCGTTCAAGATGTTCCAGAAGAAGTCGCACCAGAAGCAGCCAGGTTACGTGATCGCGCCAACAAGTTCAACGACGACTTGCAATTGCTCATCCAGAAGACCGCTGATGACGCACAAAAAGCTGAAGAACTTCGCAAGACTGTTGACGGAATTACCAACTCGTTGAATCAGATCGTTCCAAAATATGAGATCCCGCAACCAATCGACGTGGCACGTGCCGATGCCGATCAATTGAGAGCGATCATCGAACAACTCAATGGACTTTCGGATGGTGACAAGCCGGATTCGCAAGTTGCTCGCGACATCAAGGACTCGAAGACGAAGGCGAAGGATCTTCTCGCTAATCTTGACAAGGCTATTCCAGTCGAAGAGGCGATCCGTGCTCATCAAGACGATATTGCGGCTAAACTCGATGAAATTCAAAAGAATCTTAACAACATCGACGAGTTCAAACCCGAAAACGCGTTGCCATTGATTGACGAGATTTCGAAGGAGGCCGCCGCGATCAAGCAAGCTGCTGATTCGAACGCCGACAAGGTCGAAACGCCAAATCCATTCGTCAGTCACGATGACTTGGATACAACTCTGCCACAAAAGGCGTTCGATATTCAACATGCCATCGACGACAAGAAGCAAGCTTTGACAAACGCCGCTCAAATCAACGAGATCGCTCCAAAACTCCAAATCGTCTCTCAACAACTCGAAACACTCGCGCCCGAACTCCCGACAAGTCTCGATGACCAGAAGGCATTGCTCGAAGATTTGGAAGAAAAGAAACGCGCCTACGAGAATCTCATTGCTACTCTTCCACCGAATGATCCAAAGAGCGAAGAGCTACAAAAGAACAGCGAATGGGATCTTTCAAGAATCAAGGATCTCATCAAGAAGCTCGGAGATGCGGTTGGAGACAAACTTTCTGCGCTCGCCACGTTCAATGCCTCTCGAAAACAGGCCGAAGATGCACTTCTGAACATCACCAGCGATGAAGGCGATGCGAGTCAAAAGTCGCCTGAACAACTTATCGCCGACTTGTCGAAGAACGAAGAGCTCATCGCAAAAATGCGTGAGAACATCGAGCAACAGAACCCCGATCAGCTTGATGAAGCCGAACGCAAAGAATACGAGGATCTTCTCGCTCGACTTGCTAATGCTCATGACATTATCAAGGTATGTTTTGAATTCAATTCACGTTTCCCATTTACCAAATTAAATTCATTTCAGAAGAAGCGCGCCGAAATCGAAGAAGCCGCTCGAAAGCAGGCCGCCGAAAAGATCTTCACGATGCCATTGATCGTATTGAATCGCGATTGATTCCGCTCGTGAAGAACGGCGACGAGCTCCTTCACAACGCTGAAGGTGTTCCATCGCAATACGCGCCTGCTGCCGAAGAAATCAAGAATGAACTTGATAAGGCCAACGAGATTGTTGCCAACGCTCCGCAAACCGATGACCGCGTCAAATCTTTGGTTGCCGCCATCGATGCTGCCAATCAATTGGTGCCATCACTCAAGGAGAAGGCCCGAGTCTGGGATGAATTCGTCGTTGCTCGAAATGATGCCGACGGAGTTGTGGACAAACTTCAACAAGCTCTCAATGGAGTCGTTTCGAAGCCAAAGCGATCAGTTGACGAAGCCGCCAATGATTTGGCTCAACTCCAGGAGTCGTCGAAACAAATTCAGACGTTGAACGATATGATCACCAATCTTCAACGCCTTTCCGAACAGCTTGATCCACTTGAGAGCGCTTACGCCGATGTTCGATTCCTCGACGTCGACGCCGAACAAACTCAACATCAATACGATGAAGCTCTCAATGATCTTGCAACAGAAATTGACGACGAAAAGGTGCTTCAAGAATCTGTCGATCAAGTCAAGAAGGAGATCAACGACATTCGAACACTCATTGACAACACCAATCCTGAACGAAACGTTCTCGACACCATCGCCAATACTGACATTCCAGCATTGAAGACACAAATCAATCGCATCCAAGACAAATCGGTTAACGCTGCCGCTTCACGCAAGCACGTTTCTACCGACGCAAACATCGCCGACGAGCTCAACGCGAAGCTTGCCGACCTCGAAAAGGAACTCGATGAAGCCATCAAGGATGCGGATGAATACGAGAAGAGTCAACTGGTGCTTGCTCTCACACTCAAGATCACTCAACTGGAGGAAACTCCACTCGAGCAGCTGAACCCAGAAGAACTCAAGAATGCTGAAAAGGAGATCAAGAACAGTTTGGCACCAGAAGAGGCATTGCCACTTCTTGCCAAGATCGACGAACTCCGCAATGTCAAGAAGGCCGAAGACGATCGCAGAAACGAGCTTCACAACACAATCGTCGCTATCGGCAAAGATGCTGACGATGCGATGACACCAAAGAAGGACAGAAAGAGCAAGAAGCAGACTCCACAACAGAAGCTCGAGAAGCTCAACAACAAACTCGACGAAGTCAAAGCTCTCGTGCCACGAATCGAAGCCGTTGAGAACGATCCACTTCTCACTTCTGATGACAAGAACACCGCCAACCAAGTTCTCGACAACGTCAACGCATTCATTGGAGATTTGAATCAGCAAATTGCCGAAACGCAAGACCACATCGACAAGATCAACAATGCTCAAGATGCGTTGAAACGACTCGAAGACGCTTTGGATGATGCTGATCGCGGAGTTGCCGGCCAACCGGCAAATGTTGCCGCGCTCAACGAATTCAAGGACAGCATCACACCACACATCGATTCGTTGGTTGCCGTCGTTCAAGATGTTCCAGAAGAAGTCGCACCAGAAGCAGCCAGGTTACGTGATCGCGCCAACAAGTTCAACGACGACTTGCAATTGCTCATCCAGAAGACCGCTGATGACGCACAAAAGCTGAAGAACTTCGCAAGACTGTTGACGGAATTACCAACTCGTTGAATCAGATCGTTCCAAAATATGAGATCCCGCAACCAATCGACGTGGCACGTGCCGATGCCGATCAATTGAGAGCGATCATCGAACAACTCAATGGACTTTCGGATGGTGACAAGCCGGATTCGCAAGTTGCTCGCGACATCAAGGACTCGAAGACGAAGGCGAAGGATCTTCTCGCTAATCTTGACAAGGCTATTCCAGTCGAAGAGGCGATCCGTGCTCATCAAGACGATATTGCGGCTAAACTCGATGAAATTCAAAAGAATCTTAACAACATCGACGAGTTCAAACCCGAAAACGCGTTGCCATTGATTGACGAGATTTCGAAGGAGGCCGCCGCGATCAAGCAAGCTGCTGATTCGAACGCCGACAAGGTCGAAACGCCAAATCCATTCGTCAGTCACGATGACTTGGATACAACTCTGCCACAAAAGGCGTTCGATATTCAACATGCCATCGACGACAAGAAGCAAGCTTTGACAAACGCCGCTCAAATCAACGAGATCGCTCCAAAACTCCAAATCGTCTCTCAACAACTCGAAACACTCGCGCCCGAACTCCCGACAAGTCTCGATGACCAGAAGGCATTGCTCGAAGATTTGGAAGAAAAGAAACGCGCCTACGAGAATCTCATTGCTACTCTTCCACCGAATGATCCAAAGAGCGAAGAGCTACAAAAGAACAGCGAATGGGATCTTTCAAGAATCAAGGATCTCATCAAGAAGCTCGGAGATGCGGTTGGAGACAAACTTTCTGCGCTCGCCACGTTCAATGCCTCTCGAAAACAGGCCGAAGATGCACTTCTGAACATCACCAGCGATGAAGGCGATGCGAGTCAAAAGTCGCCTGAACAACTTATCGCCGACTTGTCGAAGAACGAAGAGCTCATCGCAAAAATGCGTGAGAACATCGAGCAACAGAACCCCGATCAGCTTGATGAAGCCGAACGCAAAGAATACGAGGATCTTCTCGCTCGACTTGCTAATGCTCATGACATTATCAAGGTATGTTTTGAATTCAATTCACGTTTCCCATTTACCAAATTAAATTCATTTCAGAAGAAGCGCGCCGAAATCGAAGAAGCCGCTCGAAAGCAGGCCGCCGAAAAGATCTTCACGATGCCATTGATCGTATTGAATCGCGATTGATTCCGCTCGTGAAGAACGGCGACGAGCTCCTTCACAACGCTGAAGGTGTTCCATCGCAATACGCGCCTGCTGCCGAAGAAATCAAGAATGAACTTGATAAGGCCAACGAGATTGTTGCCAACGCTCCGCAAACCGATGACCGCGTCAAATCTTTGGTTGCCGCCATCGATGCTGCCAATCAATTGGTGCCATCACTCAAGGAGAAGGCCCGAGTCTGGGATGAATTCGTCGTTGCTCGAAATGATGCCGACGGAGTTGTGGACAAACTTCAACAAGCTCTCAATGGAGTCGTTTCGAAGCCAAAGCGATCAGTTGACGAAGCCGCCAATGATTTGGCTCAACTCCAGGAGTCGTCGAAACAAATTCAGACGTTGAACGATATGATCACCAATCTTCAACGCCTTTCCGAACAGCTTGATCCACTTGAGAGCGCTTACGCCGATGTTCGATTCCTCGACGTCGACGCCGAACAAACTCAACATCAATACGATGAAGCTCTCAATGATCTTGCAACAGAAATTGACGACGAAAAGGTGCTTCAAGAATCTGTCGATCAAGTCAAGAAGGAGATCAACGACATTCGAACACTCATTGACAACACCAATCCTGAACGAAACGTTCTCGACACCATCGCCAATACTGACATTCCAGCATTGAAGACACAAATCAATCGCATCCAAGACAAATCGGTTAACGCTGCCGCTTCACGCAAGCACGTTTCTACCGACGCAAACATCGCCGACGAGCTCAACGCGAAGCTTGCCGACCTCGAAAAGGAACTCGATGAAGCCATCAAGGATGCGGATGAATACGAGAAGAGTCAACTGGTGCTTGCTCTCACACTCAAGATCACTCAACTGGAGGAAACTCCACTCGAGCAGCTGAACCCAGAAGAACTCAAGAATGCTGAAAAGGAGATCAAGAACAGTTTGGCACCAGAAGAGGCATTGCCACTTCTTGCCAAGATCGACGAACTCCGCAATGTCAAGAAGGCCGAAGACGATCGCAGAAACGAGCTTCACAACACAATCGTCGCTATCGGCAAAGATGCTGACGATGCGATGACACCAAAGAAGGACAGAAAGAGCAAGAAGCAGACTCCACAACAGAAGCTCGAGAAGCTCAACAACAAACTCGACGAAGTCAAAGCTCTCGTGCCACGAATCGAAGCCGTTGAGAACGATCCACTTCTCACTTCTGATGACAAGAACACCGCCAACCAAGTTCTCGACAACGTCAACGCATTCATTGGAGATTTGAATCAGCAAATTGCCGAAACGCAAGACCACATCGACAAGATCAACAATGCTCAAGATGCGTTGAAACGACTCGAAGACGCTTTGGATGATGCTGATCGCGGAGTTGCCGGCCAACCGGCAAATGTTGCCGCGCTCAACGAATTCAAGGACAGCATCACACCACACATCGATTCGTTGGTTGCCGTCGTTCAAGATGTTCCAGAAGAAGTCGCACCAGAAGCAGCCAGGTTACGTGATCGCGCCAACAAGTTCAACGACGACTTGCAATTGCTCATCCAGAAGACCGCTGATGACGCACAAAAAGCTGAAGAACTTCGCAAGACTGTTGACGGAATTACCAACTCGTTGAATCAGATCGTTCCAAAATATGAGATCCCGCAACCAATCGACGTGGCACGTGCCGATGCCGATCAATTGAGAGCGATCATCGAACAACTCAATGGACTTTCGGATGGTGACAAGCCGGATTCGCAAGTTGCTCGCGACATCAAGGACTCGAAGACGAAGGCGAAGGATCTTCTCGCTAATCTTGACAAGGCTATTCCAGTCGAAGAGGCGATCCGTGCTCATCAAGACGATATTGCGGCTAAACTCGATGAAATTCAAAAGAATCTTAACAACATCGACGAGTTCAAACCCGAAAACGCGTTGCCATTGATTGACGAGATTTCGAAGGAGGCCGCCGCGATCAAGCAAGCTGCTGATTCGAACGCCGACAAGGTCGAAACGCCAAATCCATTCGTCAGTCACGATGACTTGGATACAACTCTGCCACAAAAGGCGTTCGATATTCAACATGCCATCGACGACAAGAAGCAAGCTTTGACAAACGCCGCTCAAATCAACGAGATCGCTCCAAAACTCCAAATCGTCTCTCAACAACTCGAAACACTCGCGCCCGAACTCCCGACAAGTCTCGATGACCAGAAGGCATTGCTCGAAGATTTGGAAGAAAAGAAACGCGCCTACGAGAATCTCATTGCTACTCTTCCACCGAATGATCCAAAGAGCGAAGAGCTACAAAAGAACAGCGAATGGGATCTTTCAAGAATCAAGGATCTCATCAAGAAGCTCGGAGATGCGGTTGGAGACAAACTTTCTGCGCTCGCCACGTTCAATGCCTCTCGAAAACAGGCCGAAGATGCACTTCTGAACATCACCAGCGATGAAGGCGATGCGAGTCAAAAGTCGCCTGAACAACTTATCGCCGACTTGTCGAAGAACGAAGAGCTCATCGCAAAAATGCGTGAGAACATCGAGCAACAGAACCCCGATCAGCTTGATGAAGCCGAACGCAAAGAATACGAGGATCTTCTCGCTCGACTTGCTAATGCTCATGACATTATCAAGGTATGTTTTGAATTCAATTCACGTTTCCCATTTACCAAATTAAATTCATTTCAGAAGAAGCGCGCCGAAATCGAAGAAGCCGCTCGAAAGCAGGCCGCCGAAAAAGATCTTCACGATGCCATTGATCGTATTGAATCGCGATTGATTCCGCTCGTGAAGAACGGCGACGAGCTCCTTCACAACGCTGAAGGTGTTCCATCGCAATACGCGCCTGCTGCCGAAGAAATCAAGAATGAACTTGATAAGGCCAACGAGATTGTTGCCAACGCTCCGCAAACCGATGACCGCGTCAAATCTTTGGTTGCCGCCATCGATGCTGCCAATCAATTGGTGCCATCACTCAAGGAGAAGGCCCGAGTCTGGGATGAATTCGTCGTTGCTCGAAATGATGCCGACGGAGTTGTGGACAAACTTCAACAAGCTCTCAATGGAGTCGTTTCGAAGCCAAAGCGATCAGTTGACGAAGCCGCCAATGATTTGGCTCAACTCCAGGAGTCGTCGAAACAAATTCAGACGTTGAACGATATGATCACCAATCTTCAACGCCTTTCCGAACAGCTTGATCCACTTGAGAGCGCTTACGCCGATGTTCGATTCCTCGACGTCGACGCCGAACAAACTCAACATCAATACGATGAAGCTCTCAATGATCTTGCAACAGAAATTGACGACGAAAAGGTGCTTCAAGAATCTGTCGATCAAGTCAAGAAGGAGATCAACGACATTCGAACACTCATTGACAACACCAATCCTGAACGAAACGTTCTCGACACCATCGCCAATACTGACATTCCAGCATTGAAGACACAAATCAATCGCATCCAAGACAAATCGGTTAACGCTGCCGCTTCACGCAAGCACGTTTCTACCGACGCAAACATCGCCGACGAGCTCAACGCGAAGCTTGCCGACCTCGAAAAGGAACTCGATGAAGCCATCAAGGATGCGGATGAATACGAGAAGAGTCAACTGGTGCTTGCTCTCACACTCAAGATCACTCAACTGGAGGAAACTCCACTCGAGCAGCTGAACCCAGAAGAACTCAAGAATGCTGAAAAGGAGATCAAGAACAGTTTGGCACCAGAAGAGGCATTGCCACTTCTTGCCAAGATCGACGAACTCCGCAATGTCAAGAAGGCCGAAGACGATCGCAGAAACGAGCTTCACAACACAATCGTCGCTATCGGCAAAGATGCTGACGATGCGATGACACCAAAGAAGGACAGAAAGAGCAAGAAGCAGACTCCACAACAGAAGCTCGAGAAGCTCAACAACAAACTCGACGAAGTCAAAGCTCTCGTGCCACGAATCGAAGCCGTTGAGAACGATCCACTTCTCACTTCTGATGACAAGAACACCGCCAACCAAGTTCTCGACAACGTCAACGCATTCATTGGAGATTTGAATCAGCAAATTGCCGAAACGCAAGACCACATCGACAAGATCAACAATGCTCAAGATGCGTTGAAACGACTCGAAGACGCTTTGGATGATGCTGATCGCGGAGTTGCCGGCCAACCGGCAAATGTTGCCGCGCTCAACGAATTCAAGGACAGCATCACACCACACATCGATTCGTTGGTTGCCGTCGTTCAAGATGTTCCAGAAGAAGTCGCACCAGAAGCAGCCAGGTTACGTGATCGCGCCAACAAGTTCAACGACGACTTGCAATTGCTCATCCAGAAGACCGCTGATGACGCACAAAAAGCTGAAGAACTTCGCAAGACTGTTGACGGAATTACCAACTCGTTGAATCAGATCGTTCCAAAATATGAGATCCCGCAACCAATCGACGTGGCACGTGCCGATGCCGATCAATTGAGAGCGATCATCGAACAACTCAATGGACTTTCGGATGGTGACAAGCCGGATTCGCAAGTTGCTCGCGACATCAAGGACTCGAAGACGAAGGCGAAGGATCTTCTCGCTAATCTTGACAAGGCTATTCCAGTCGAAGAGGCGATCCGTGCTCATCAAGACGATATTGCGGCTAAACTCGATGAAATTCAAAAGAATCTTAACAACATCGACGAGTTCAAACCCGAAAACGCGTTGCCATTGATTGACGAGATTTCGAAGGAGGCCGCCGCGATCAAGCAAGCTGCTGATTCGAACGCCGACAAGGTCGAAACGCCAAATCCATTCGTCAGTCACGATGACTTGGATACAACTCTGCCACAAAAGGCGTTCGATATTCAACATGCCATCGACGACAAGAAGCAAGCTTTGACAAACGCCGCTCAAATCAACGAGATCGCTCCAAAACTCCAAATCGTCTCTCAACAACTCGAAACACTCGCGCCCGAACTCCCGACAAGTCTCGATGACCAGAAGGCATTGCTCGAAGATTTGGAAGAAAAGAAACGCGCCTACGAGAATCTCATTGCTACTCTTCCACCGAATGATCCAAAGAGCGAAGAGCTACAAAAGAACAGCGAATGGGATCTTTCAAGAATCAAGGATCTCATCAAGAAGCTCGGAGATGCGGTTGGAGACAAACTTTCTGCGCTCGCCACGTTCAATGCCTCTCGAAAACAGGCCGAAGATGCACTTCTGAACATCACCAGCGATGAAGGCGATGCGAGTCAAAAGTCGCCTGAACAACTTATCGCCGACTTGTCGAAGAACGAAGAGCTCATCGCGAAAATGCGTGAGAACATCGAGCAACAGAACCCCGATCAGCTTGATGAAGCCGAACGCAAAGAATACGAGGATCTTCTCGCTCGACTTGCTAATGCTCATGACATTATCAAGGTATGTTTTGAATTCAATTCACGTTTCCCATTTACCAAATTAAATTCATTTCAGAAGAAGCGCGCCGAAATCGAAGAAGCCGCTCGAAAGCAGGCCGCCGAAAAAGATCTTCACGATGCCATTGATCGTATTGAATCGCGATTGATTCCACTCGTGAAGAACGGTGAAGAACTGTTACAAAATGTTGAAGCTGTTCCATCCCAATACGGACCGAAGGCTGAAGAAATCAAGAAAGAAATCGAAATAGCAAAAGACATTGTTGCCAATTCTCCTCAAACCGATAACAGGGTTCAAGCACTAATTTCAACAATTCATGCTGCTAGTCAACTAGCAGCTAGACTGGATGGAGCCTTCGATTTTTGGAATTCATTTGTTAAATCAAAAGAAGATCTCTACGAGGATCTTGAAAATCTTGAAAACAGTGTTAGTGATGTCCTGAACCGACCTCGAATACCAGTCGACCAAGCCCAACAACGACTTGAAAAATTAAAGGTAGTAATCTGGAAAGTTTTTAAATACATCTATCCCGAATTTTCAGAGCAAGGACATTTTACTAGAACGTATCCGGGAAACGAATCAGAAAATTGACGATATTGGTTTTGAGTTATGTCATCTGACTGTCGTCGCTGACGAGCTCAGATACTTATCGGTTCATGTTGAAAGTATCGAACGGCAGTACGAGGTAAGATTTTTTTTATTAAATTACAAAATATTAAAATAAAACGTATTATAGGATACGATGGACAAACTCAACAACGAAATAACTGCCGAAAACGAACTTCTCCGCACGTTGGACATTCTAACCAACGAATTGTCACAGTGCAAGGAAGATATACAAAATCCTAATAGTGACGTCGACGAACAAGTAATCCAAACAAACGCGATGATTTTCACCATTTGAAACGTTTTTCAGAGTCGTCTTGCACTATTGAATGATGCCATTGCGCACTTGGAAAATCAGAAAGCAGTTGTCGAAAATAATGAGAAGGAACGAAAGTTCGTCGAAAGCAGCACTTTGACGACGCTTGAAAACCTTCTGCAAGAAGCTCGACAATTGCGCGACGAACTTGAGCCAAGAGTTAGCGCGCAGAATGGCGAGGATGACGAATCCACAATCAGAGAGCCGTACGATGTGGATGCAGCTGCTGAGGTTCTTTCAGCGCTCTATCCCAACAAACATCCGTATCGTGTTCTCAATGAGCATGGATTCGAAGGTGTACCATCGGGCTCTGATACGCAAAGTGAATTCGACTCGATTGATAGCCGATCAGACGGTCTACTTTCCCCAATTCCGGATGATTCGGAACTCAACGCCGAGCAACTGCGTAGACAGAGATCGCGATGGAGACGGGTCTTGCGAACAGCATTGCCACTCCAGGTAAACTAAAAGGAAATCGTTAATTGTTTTAAACAAATTTCTTACAGGCATTGCTTGTTCTTCTTATGGGTGCCGCCTGCCTGGTTCCGCATTGCGACGACGAATATTGTTGTCAACTTCTCAATAACTTCGCTAAAAGTTTCGACCCAGCGCTAGAATTTGTTAATGGACCACCACCATTTTAATCATTTTTCATATTAATAATATGTCACACAATATTCCTTCGATAGCGAATTAATAATGGTTATGTAAATATACTTTATATGTTTTTGTTACGAGCTTCAGTTTAATAGTTAATAAATAGTTGATTTAATTAATTAATTGATACTTACATTTAAACGAATATTGGGCACGATAAAAAACACGGGAAAATAAAGCAAAGTAAATGAAATATAAAAAATGAAACGTACACGGAAGGAGTTTGAAAATCGTGAAAATTTATATAAACGAGAGATTACATAAGAAGATCGTAGACTTGATTTATGAAGTTCATAATTATCATTGAAAATTTCAAAAAAGCAAATACTACAAAAAAACAATTTAATTTTATAATTTACAATCATTTATAATTCACATTAGTAAATCCGTTATTTTTACCCTTTCACGCAATGAAAGTAATGTGAATCAAAATTCAATATAATAATTTTAAAAAAATAGATAACATTTTAACATTTTAACTCAATTTTAGGACAATTGAAATCAAAAGGAAATTAAATTTCGTGTTTTCTGTGTTTTTGCGTGAAGAATTACGTGCATTGTTTACAGTACACCTTATATTTAATTCTTCTTCTGATTATTCATTTAATCGTTTTTCAGATTTTTACCAGCTTATTTCATCGTTATTTCGATTTCAGAAAGTGAAAAAGTTCTTCCTTTTTATTATATAAGTTTTATCTGACATTCTACTTTTTTTATAGTTGATTTAGTTTTTAATAGTTAATTTCTTCCTTCATTCGCGCCGCCTCTCGTTTTGCCTCTTACCGAATTTACAATGCTCCGCGCATTCCGGTGAACACAGTTTAACGTATTTCGTTTCGGGTTGAATTTCAAACGCATTTTACTTTTTAAAAACCAATTTTTCCAATCTTCAGATGGTTAAATCGCCCGGTTCATCTCCAGACACAAAAAAGGCGAAGCTCGATGTTTTTCCCGATCTTCGCAAGGAATTGAAACCAAAAAATATCGAAAAAGCGGAAGTTGAGCAATATGTTGCAGCTCTTTCAAAATTTCAAATTCCGAAGGAGGTTTGATATATTTCATTGCGAGTATTGTTGAATAGAAAGTTCGAATTTCAGGATGACTTGAAGCCAAGCGACGAATGCCAATTTCGTTGTCATCCCGACAAAGACGTCGAAGGATATTTTGTGGCCAGCGCAATGTGGGGAGTGCCAGCCCTTTCTTGGGACATTGTCCGACCAGTGTTCCTCTGGAAGCTTGAGGTTGAAAACCAAATATCAAAGTGTAATAGCCAATTTCATTTTAAGTTCGTTATTAATGAATTTCGGAATTGCGACAACGAGCAGAAGCGTCCAGAAAGTGAGCGAGAATCACCAGAGAAGCCTGATACTCCTGTAAAGAATCGTCTATCTGTTCTTGGTAGAATCTGTAATAAATCTTTTGTAAAATTATGCCAACCCTTTTTGCAGGTAAACCGCAAAGCTTGATTCGGGCAATTCCAGTACCTTTCGATATGGATGAAGCGATTGAATTCATTCTAAACAAGGCGAAAAGTTTTGATGGATTTCCATTCACATGGCAAAGGCACCAATTCTTTAAATTTCTTCGGTTTAATTTTCTAATTTCAGAATATGTGAGCTTCTTAGCACACCGAAACTTCATTATAATCGTTGCGACAAATTTGTCCGAGCGGTTGACAAGGTTTTCAATATTTGAATTTTTAAAAACAAGATTTTGAATGCGTTTATTGGTTTTAAGGTTATAAATGTGGTCACAACCATTTCCGAATGGGGAAATCGAACGAATGGCGATTGGGAAATTCCCATGGATTCTTCGGAACAACATATTGAGAATGTTTTCTTTGGAGTTGTGGTAAGAATTTTCTTCAAATTTCATTAAATCAATCGTTTTGGTTCAATTTCAGGATGAGGTGGAGGCAATGGAAAAAGCTCAGGTAGAGCTTCAAGGCAATCATATTGGCTAATTATTAATTTTTAGGTAAAGAGTGAAGCTGATACAATTCTCGACGAGCCACTCGATATGAGTGTTAAAGAGGAAGCTAATGAAAAGGAGGAAGCAAGTGAGGATGAACCAAAGAAAGAGGAAGTGAAGAAGAAAGAAGAGGTTGTCAAAGTTGACAAAGAACCAGAAGGTGATAAAGAATCTGAAAAAGCGTCTGAAAATCCAGAAGAAACGGTCGAAGCGGTGGAAAATGCTAGCACAAAAGAGGCAGATCCACAAAACGAGAATATTTCGACGGTATGAGCGGTTTTTAAAAATTAATTAATTTTGTTTCACAGGAAAATGTAAAAAAAGAAGAGAAGGAGAAGGAAGTTATCAATGATGAGCCTCCTAGTGATCCGAGACTTAGATCGGCTGAAGAAGAGAAGCCAGAAGAGGCGAAATCTGAAGAAGAACCAACCGCACAAGAAGTTGCCCAGTAACCATCTACTCATCTAACTATCATTAAAGTACTCTGTAATATCAATGAGATCTCCATTCTTGTATACAGGCGGTGTATTCGTCAAAATCATTCACCACACTTAAATATTATGTTCGAAACTTTTTTATTTCATCTTTGTTTAATTGGGAATGAAGCATTTTGATAGGGGACTCCTTGTTAAAATCCGAGGATACATGATGATTTGAAGTGTTTGCTCGCCGTCAAAATCGCGCGAGACACTGCGCGAAGCGGCGAGACGTCGCGAAACGTTTGGCGACGAATCGGAGGAACAAGATCAAGTTTTTTTGCGAATGTTGTACCCATTCGGTTTTCTTGTGTTCTCCTGTATTTTCGCGCCGGTTCGGCCAAGTCGCTCCGAGACCAAATTGTTCACCGATTTGCTCAAAGGTTTGATGGAAAATGAAAAAATCAACCCCAAATTGACCGTTTTTGAGAATTTAGGATATAATCCATTGGAACGGCCAGTTCGGAATGCTTCGAGTCCGGTGATCGTGAAAATCAAATTATTCCTTCAACAGATTCTAGATGTCGATGAGAAGAATCAAATTGTGTCGATCAACGCCTGGCTCAGCTATGTACGATGCCAAATTATTGTACAATTATTATAAAATTGTTATATTTCAGACATGGTTTGATTATAAATTGCAATGGATTCCGCAAAAATACGCAGGAATTCAAGATATTCGGTTTCCAGGCTCTGCGGACCATATTTGGAAGCCGGATGTTTTGCTATATAACAGGTTTGGGCGTTTCTGAAGAGAAAATGTTTGCCTGAATGCAAATTCGGCGGCTTTTGAGTTCATGGCTTTATCATTTTAAATATAACGATTGTTTCGCGGAATTTGAAATAAAAAAATGTAATATCATAATGAAAAGTAATTAATTAAATTCCGATTCGGGCAGAAACTTTTGGTTTCTAATTGTTGATTTAAAGTGGTCTCACTCTGGTAACTGAAAACCAATCCGGTCCGAATTTTAAAAATCCAAATAAAGCTGATCGGATACGAACATTTTACAAGATATTCGCAGAATTTCGCGCTGGTTCAGGTCGAATTTTGTTATTCATTTTTGTTTTTTTTTAGTTGCAGTGAATAGAACGTTGACTATTTCACGTTAGAGGAGGGAATATGCTCAAAAATTATTTTTTTAATCATAGAAACGAGATAAGGAATCTAAAAATAAAAAAAAAGAACAAAAACCTACGTTATTTGGTTTGATAATCAACACGTGCATCAAGCCTTTGCAGTAATAGGATTTTTCGGCAATTTTCGAATAAAATTTTAATTTTTAATTCGGAATATAAATACATTTTCACAGTATTAATGTCATTTCATATAAAATTACAGCTGTTTCATTTTGAAAAAAAATTTTGTGCAATAAACATTTGAGAATTATTTACCAAATCGAAGGTTGAGTATTTTTCGGTAACAAATTGCCTAAAAATAATTTGGTATCGGCAATCAAAAAATTCCCATTGCCGCACATCCCTGATAAGCATTGTCGTAAAATAAAATGCACAAGTCCGAAATGATTTTAATTTCGAATTTTTTTCGATATTCCTGAAAAGGTTTTCATTTTATCGCTCGTTTCTCTGAAATCTCGAAACACCAAAAACATTCAAATCGTTCTAAATGCTTAGAAAACCACACTTTTAAAAATAGATGTCGAATAAAGTGCATTAGGTGTAAACACGTCATGCTCATCTATTTTTTGTGATATTTGTATAGTCGGCGTACCGGGCGACTGCTGTACGCGGGTAGATTTACGGCGATGCTAATTTCTCTTGGTCTCGCGCGGACTACCTGGTTGCTTCGCATTTTATGGGTGGATTCGATAATTTTTAAATCGAACGACTTTTGAAATTCCAAAAAAAATACCAAACTCATCAAGAAAAAATAAATTGTTCACGTGAAAACAGCAAAATGTGGTTTTTCAACATTTTCAAGGCGCATTCGCATAAATCTACCTGGCGTACAGCAGTCGCCCCGAACGCCGACTATATAATTTTGGATGTTACCCATCTTAAAACCTAACCAACCATATTTGAATCTGATAATTTCAGCGCCGCCGAAGACTTTGACTCAACATTCAAAAGTAATCTGCTCGTCTACCATACTGGCACTGTGGTCTGGATTCCCCCGGGTGTCCTGAAATTCGTCTGCCCGCTCGACGTCACCTGGTTCCCGTTCGACGATCAAGTATGTGAGATGAAATTCGGCTCGTGGACGTTCCACGGAAACGCCATCGATCTTCAAATCGACGACGACACAAATGGAAGTAAGAGGGTCATTCGAATTGAAGCTTCAAAATAATACATAGCTATTCAGCTCATTCAATGGATTTGTCGACATATTTGGTGAACGGCGAGTGGCAAATAATTTCAACCAACGCTGTGAGACACATTAGCTATTATAAATGCTGTCCGGAACCCTACCCAACCGTCAACTACTACTTACATATAAGGAGAAGGACGCTATACTATGGTAGGCGATTCGTCTCTACATTACCACAAAAAGCTTATAGGTTTCAATCTCATTATCCCATCATTGTTAATCTCGCTTATGGCGATTCTCGGCTTCATGTTCCCACCGGATGCCGGAGAGAAAATCACATTAGGTTTCTCAGCAATCCGTCTGGCCAAATTAATAACGACATTCAGAGGTTACCATACTCCTAGCGATTGTGTTCTTTTTGAGTATGGTGTCCGAAATGACTCCGCCGACATCTGAAGCGGTCCCGTTGATCGGTGTGTTCTTCTCGTGCTGCATGCTGGTGGTGTCGGCGTCTGTCGTCTTCACCATCGTTGTTCTCAATCTTCATTTCCGAAGCGCGGAGACCCATGAAATGAATCCAATGGTCAACAATTTGTAGGAATAGGCGAATCACCGAATAAGACCAATTTCAGGTTCGCCGGATTCTTCTCGAACTCTTGCCATGGCTTCTATTCATGTCGCGTCCGGGTTACAAGTATGTCAATGCCAGCGTCATTGATCACACTGACAAACTTCCAAAGCATCTACCGATTCCGTTAAAGTAACTCAAATCTTAGAAACCGACGAGAGTGTCGTATTCAGTCCCGAACTGCCAACTGAGAACAACGGTCAGGAGGCGCACATTCTGCTGCTTCATTCGGTTCACCGCGAGCTTCGCAAAGTCGTCGCGTTCTACATGAAAGAGGATCGCGACGAGCGCATCCAATCCGATTGGCGTTTCGCGGCGATGGTTGTCGATAGAGCGTGTTTGCTCATTTTCACCGTGTTCATTGTCGTCTCAATCCTTTCAATTATTCTATCAGCACCCCATCTCATCGCATAAATCATTTATTCACCATAAAAACCGTAACAAGTACGTTTAGAATTTTGTACAGACACCTTTAAAAAAGAAATAATCGATAAATATATCTCTGCTAATAAATAATCTGTCGCTTATTTGCCTTGTCCAACTTGGTAGGCGTTTCCGGCCGGAAGCGGAGCTGAGTAGACTGGTCCTTGAGCGATTGGCGCAGCTGCTGGCGGTGGTGGAGCGGCCAAGTATGGAGAAGCCATTGGTCCCGCCGGGTATGGGCTGAAAATGCAGATAACTAGCGAGTCGCGAGAGATGGGTGAAGCTTACGCGGCTCCGCAACCTCCTCCGCATGGAGAAGCTGGTGGCGGTGGTGGAGCTCCGCATGGTGAGGCTCCTCCGCATCCTCCACCAAGTCCGCCAAGTCCTGGCAAGCAGCAGAAGGCAGATGAAACGAGAAGCGAGAAAACGACGAATCTCATCTAAAATGCGAAAGAGATGGATTCGGAAAAAAAAGAAGCAAGCGGAAGATACCATGGCTATGTTGAAGACGTAAGCGATTGTGCAATACTTAAGATTCAACCGAAGCGCATTTTATAGGGGATCAGCGAGGCGCCGCCCACAATTTCGGACTGCGCAATTGCGCGAGGAACCCGTTTTCGGTGTCGACGGCTTACTAGCGCGAAGCTCTCTTGGGTGGGAGATCGCCTCGCACGGTCCAAGTCAAACAATACGGCCAAATTCTGAATAGCTCGATGAGGCAATCAACTTTCGATTTTGAAGATATTTTTGGATGAAAGTGAATTTCAATGCCAACAGCCGAATGCAAATAGGCATCCATCAAATTTGCTCAAGGTGCCTTGAATATTTTGGTCCGGAGATGTTGCAACCAACTGTTTCAGAAGGCATTGAAAAATCAGTTGGCGTATTTTTGAGCTTCAATGTGCAAAAATTGCTTGAAAAATTTTGTTTCGAAACCGCGGAAATTTAAAAATCCACAATTCGCTTGAAGAAATTTGGCAATTTGCCGAACAATTGTCTACTTCAAAATAAAATCCAATTCATTTTTTTTTCGATTAATCCACAATATATCATCGTCGCCTTTATGAAATCAGTTTATCCATTTTATGAGAAGTGCTTCTCATCTTCGAGGTTTCGTGTGAATAATATAGTGGTCCCATGATCCTTCGATACCATATTTTTTGTATATGGGCTTTATGTGATTGATGGAAGCATTTTTTTCCTGTAGACACATTATCAGTTCACCTCTTCCTCAAAATTGCACACAATAAAAAAAGGTTCGCTTCCCGCTGTTTGTCAGAAAAATTTTTAAAAAAATCTGAACTTGAGCTTTTCCTTCTTTCCATTCATGACCAAGAGTAGAGGATTCAATTAATTTTCAGACAAAATCCCGTGTTCCAAGATCAATTTTTGATTTTCACAAAAGCGCGCCATTAGCAATTCTTTGAATACACGAAACCGAAGACCATAATAACATTGGCTTAGGCTTTTGCGCGAAAATATGAAAAATTACATAATGCGCCTTTAATAATAATTTTTATGAATTTTTATTCTTTTCTTTTTGCGATAAGCACGTCTTAATTTTCGATAATTTTTCCAGAAAATGGGACCACACAAATTGATACTGTGTTTTGATGTGACGATTGGATGCCGAAAAGCCGATTCTTCAATTTCCAGTCGGCTTGTTTATCACCCATTCTCACACCTCAACTGCATACTTTATATTCCCACTCGATTCGAAAAACGATCCTTAGACTTTTTCGCCATTAAACTGTTGCTGTTAGGTACTATCGTTCACATCTTCATCGTTCTTTTTTCTTCTTCGCATTTCGCCATCAAATCATTTTAATGTGCGTTGAAGAGGGGCGATGGCGAATTCGTGGATTCTCGACGGCCGACGAGGCCCTATGGCAGAGATGAAATCGAAACGATAATCCGACAAGCGGAAGGAAGCCAGCCGACTATTACTGCTTTACTGTGAGCGGCTAAGCCGGCAAATCGCCGAAAAACGCGTAGGTATAAATGTCATCAAAATGGCAAGTTTCCGAAAAAAAAAGAGATGAGCGAGACGCTGGCGATGGGGGGTTCCAGATGAGATGGCGGCAATGATGCGTCGCTTGGCAAACGTTGTTTGTCGTTGAATCACATTGTACATCAAAGCAAATAGAAAAAAGGAATGGTGGAAGCTTGCTTAATTGGATTTCTAATGGTACCTAGAAGCTTGAAGGTTACTCAAATAGACCTCACAACGTTGGAAATTTTTACAAAAACGTTTAATCGCGTCTCATTTCCCGAATTGAAGATTTTTGGAATCACTTCTTCCTTTTTTTCATTTGTTTTCCATATAACGGAATCGCTCCACAAATAATGAGGGAAATGCAAATTACTGTAGTGTGAAATGTGTGCAAACACCGTGACGCAAACACACAGTTTTCACTTCATTTTAGTTGTTTCATTTTATTCAAAATCTCGTAACTTTAGGAGGTGTTGGTTGAATTTTCCCAAATTCTCATTCACTTTTTATCACAATCGCAAAAGGAAAACGAGGACCCTGCGTCGAGATTGATTCGCAGATTATCCGTAGTACGGTTCCCAAATGTCCACTGTTCAAATCAAAATTTGAAATTACCGCTTCGAGAAAAAAAAACACCCACAATTGTGATCATTTCACTTTCGACGGTGATAAAAAACTAAAATCAATTTAATTAAAATGTAAAATTTAATAATGTTGCCGACAATTGATTAATATTAAAACGCGGGTTCAAAATAATTATTCTGCACTCCCAATGGCTTTCTGTCGTCGAACATTGACGGTGACGCGATGGCTAATAATACTGTGCTAACAGCAATGGTTATCGAGAAGAATATTAAAAGGATTCGATCAATGACCATGCCGACGAACTGCCAATCAGCTTCCGCCTGAACTCCAACGATCAAATTAGAAGTTCGCAATGACAGCGAGCCACCTCTTCGCGCTTCCTCGCATCCGTCAACGTTTTCGCAATGAAATGCACATTCCTTTCAGCTTTTCGAAGCTTTTCCCTATCCGGATCACTGTCTTCCACCTTTTCCGGCTTACATTCCGCTTCTTGGGCGTCGTCGGTCATGTCGGAGCTCAGAAGGCGGCGTACTCGATTCCTGCAAATACGAAAACGCTGAGATTCATAAAAGGAAGTTCCTCAATGAAATAATTGACTTGACAAGCTTCACAGAAGCCTTCCGAATCTTGACGGATTTCGATCTGGCCATCATCGGAAGTTCCATGAAGATTTGATTAACGGTTCTCGGAGGTTTCGGTTTTTTCGTTTTGGTAAACGTCGCCATCTGAAATTCAATTTCCAGTGGAAAATATGAATTTGACGAACTTCTAAATCAAACAACGTCTTCTGAAAATGCTTCTCCAGAATATTCATAGCCGATAGCGCGTTGACTTGCTGCAAATCAACACCGATTTGACACTCAACGCATTCCAGACTTCATACTTTCACATGCTGCGCGCTTCTGTGATAATTAGCAGCTTGAATCTTCCTCGTAATCAGCAGCTTATTGCCAAGCTTCTCAATAAAAATTCTTTTGATAAATTCGGGCATCGGTTGATAATAAGTCCGATAATGGATGTTTTGAATCTAAAATATTTCGAATAAAAATTCTGACAACGATTTTGCACATACTATAACAGTACTTGTAACTGATAAGCTGACCATTATCATTGTGAAGCTCAAATATTTAAGAATCAATGGGGTTACTATACTAGTCGGTGGGATGATGTCAATCTGGAAGTATTCCAATTAAGTCAACCTACCCAGCTAGACCATACCAGCATAAGGAAGTATACAGTCAAAGTGACCAGCACCGAAATACACAACTGGATCTTCTGATGGCTCTCACAGGGAAGGTAGAAGACCTGAGGGTTTGGATATGAAAATTCTCGAGTGAATTTACCCATAAGGTTAGAGAAGCTAGGGAAACGCAAGGTACCATTAAATTCACTGTGTAAAAGAGTTTCTTCCTCCTAATAATCAAGTAATAGGTGATATCAATGGTCCTGAAGGTTTGATCGATTTTTATTCGAAGAAAAAAAAATAAGAGCTTACGGGTAATCACAACATGTGTACCATTTCTTATGACGGACCCCTTCAACCGAAAGAAGGTCCCATTCCACAGATTCTTGATAACTCATCAAATCGACACCATTCTCAACTTTCCACACATTTTCGCCTTTCTCATCGATGGTTTGATTGACGATATCCGTTGAGAGCTATAATTAGCATTCATGGCAAATTCAATTCGCATTTGAAATGTTACATGAACCAAATTCAATTGGGATCCGGGATACGTCCACGAGCCAAATTTTAATTCGCACGTCTGCGTGTCATATGGATACCTGCAACACCAAATTAGGCATGATTGCTGCCATCGGAGAACCATTCAATGTTGATGTTGCAGAACGCATCATAAACTACCGGCGGCTGCCACGTCTGAACAATGAGGCGTTAAAACGAACGGCTATTGTGACCGCTACTCACCACTCGGCCATCATACGTCACATCGACTTGCGTTGTTTGTGCCACCCATGGTGAACCGTGAGCACTAAATTTCGATTGGGACCTTCTACTTTTTTATAAGAATTTTTAATATGCAATTTTTTTTCAAAAAATATTATTATTATACACAGTAGGTGGACATATTGGAGAGAGTTTATTTAAAAAAAAATGTATTCAAATTTCATGTGTTTTGCGATTTTTGTTGAGAAATGACAAATGTACGTATATCTCGCTCAAAAAATAACTATTCCGAATATTGTTTAAATTGTCGTTTAAAATTATTTAAATGTATAGAAACCAAATTTATAAGAAATTTATCAATGAAAAGGCAAGAAGAATAAGAATATTTTTTTTTTAATGAAGAATCCAAAAATAAGATAGTTGAAACGCGTTTTAAGGGCAAAACACAAACAAATAATTTTATTAACGACAAAATAAATTTTTTTTGAAGATCCTATGCTGTTTTTTTTCAATCGATAAATATCGTTTAAAAGTGCATTTTCTGCGAAATACGTAATTAAATTCAGATTCTGCGGATTTTAAATAAACAATTTCGAAAGAAAATACGAAAATTGAGCGAAAAATGAAAAAAAAATGAAAAAAGGAAATTTGAAAAAATCCCCTGTAAATCGCTGCGAGGATTACGGTAACTGACTCAACGCATTGCGTACAAAACGCAGAATCTCACGACACCTGGATACATTTTTGTCATTTCTCAACAATACCTCGAAATTTTTGTGTGATTTTTGCGTTACGGTGTTTGCACACATCTCGCATTACAGTAAGTCAATTTTTTATTCCCGTCATTTAAAAAAAAAACGAGGACCGATTGGCGGTAATTCAAATTTGAAATTAAACGGTGCCTCCAAATTAAAACCATCACAGTGTGCTCGTTTTTTTGCGACTGTAATAAAAATAGAATGAAAATTTGTAGAGATTTGCGAAAATTCTGCAAAAAACCGCCGAAAGTGGTCCGAAATTTTGAGGTCATCTCTTAATTTTCAGATTAAACTACATAGTATGTTTTCCAAAAAAAGAGGCCAACAGAATTTTCGCTGCAAGACCTACAAGCTCATACGCGTTGCGGGTTTCACGTCTATCTTTTTTCTATGCCAAAGTATAAATTGGTTTACTTGTTATATAAAATAATATCCGGCAACCATAGCATTTCTCCGGGAAAATGCATCAGAGTAACATTGCCAAATTCATCAGGATTCCATGAGAGCCGAGAATCAAACCAATACTAAAATTGATATTTTAAAAATAAAGAGAAGCTTAAATCAGTCTTACATGCTCCAATGTCCCTTTTACGGTAAGCACTTGATCCTTCTCATGAACATCGACGATTTGATCAAGTCTCAGCTTGAACTCAATTCGAATCGTTCGGTTACCAAGAAGACCTGGAGGAAATGATATCCGATTGTATCTTGAAAGCCACCATTCGTTTTCAATTCTTAACTGATTTATACCTTCCCAATAAGTGTTCAAACAATATTTTATGAATACTGGAACAAAAAGAAAATGGAATGAATATTAGGAGAAGCTTCATCCTCCCTCCAAACTGGAAGATGAAGCCGCTCGTGTCAAGTGGGTCTGTCAAGAGGGTTGTTGAAGATAAATCGGTTTATTTCCAATTGAATAATAATCATTTTTTCATAATTCGAGCTCAATTCAAAATTTTCGTCGGGGCTTCGGCTCCTCGAGCATCTCATCAATATCGGTGTTTTTCAGGAACTCGATCATACTAAAGTCCTCAATTTCAGAATCTTCTCTGAAATATTTCGCACAGGGGGCGTTTTGCATAGCTTCGAATGGTCCCTTACTGGTTCTTCCTATCAAGCCATTGGAGCAGGTAGACGCCAGTGCACCGATCGACACCAAACACCTTATAATTGGCGATGATTTCGCCAAGCGAGTCATGATAAAGGAGCAAGAGGATGACGAAGCCGGTGACGACGGCGGTTAGGAACATGAAGATCGCGATCAAGATGAGCAGAATGAACACCTGGGAGCCAAGTTTTGATGTCAGCTTATCGACACATCCCACATTCCAGTATTTCTCTTTTCTGAATTCTTTAAGATTCTGTGGGGAATCATTTTGAAGTGGGCGTGGCTGCGAGAAAATTTTAAGTTGAAAAAAATAAAAATGATTTTTTTTAAATTTTTTCTGACCCTTTGCTGTAAAAATTTTGTTAGACCCCTCGGAGCCCCCTTTAAGAATCCTACGATGGAAGGACTTGAAAGCCTCGAATTCTGTCATAATTTCGCTCGGCGATCGCTTCGGCCACAACTTCCGCATTCGGTCCATTGTGCAACGCGAATTTGCAGCTTCTGCAATCATGCGCCTTTAAACGCGGCGCGTCACCGAATCTCACTTATCGTTGACGACGTTGCAACAAAAAATTGGAAGCACATGAAAACCGGGATTCATGAACACTCCAGAATTCATCACAACGCTCTTTTCGCCGGTGATCTGATATATTGGAAAATTAACGAATAATGTGATGGATGCCATTATTACGGGATTCTGATACGTCGTCATATTCTCAATTATATAGTCTTCGGGCGCATGGAATCCGCAGCACTGGAATGAACGAGTTTCAGAGAATTAATGCTGAAAACGCTGAACGTAAAACATCGTCGAGAGCATCTCAAGATATTTGATCTCATTGCCGTTTTGCATGTTTCGCGCGATCGCAAACTTGATAATATTTTCATCGTCGCACCAATACGTTGCTGAATAGCGGCATCATTTGCTCGTCGAGCATCGAAATTACCCATTGGCACCGAGAGCATTATCAATAGAATCGATAATGAGAAGTTGATTCCGAATGAGACGGCGATTTTCGATGGGACTTGCGAGCAGAAGATGATCGTATTTGTTAGGCATGTTGTGATAATTAGAAGGCAAACCGCACAATAGGAGCCAACAATCCAGTTAACCTGTGAACAATGCGCCTTTAATTATGGTCCCATTGCGATTCAATGTTTGGCTCGACAAAATTAATATCGTTCGCTTTACCTCGTCGAGAATTTCAGTCATATTATCCGTTGAGAAAAGCTCAACGGCATTCAGTCGAACCAGAATAATGCCGAGGAATATTAAAATCGTTACCAGCAACCGGCTGAACTCTAACAAATAACCGAAATACATTCCGTTCTGAAAATTTTTTTTTGCACAATTTGCATATTTTCAATTCGATTTCTATTTACTTCTAATGGCGCCTTTTTTTGCATCAAATATTGGTTGAGATAGTTTTTTTGAGCATTATGAAGAATTTCACCAAGGAAACTAATTCGACTTTGAACGATCTGAAATTTACTTTGAAATCATCTTCAACAAATTTTAAACATACCGCAGCATTGTCATTTTTCGGTGTTTTCTTATCTTTTCCTTGCGGACGTTCATTAATTTCCATTGAGAAATGAGCAATTCACACGTTTTTTTTTTTAATTTTTGGTTCAATTAAAAAATTTTTAACTCTTCCAAAATTATATTTTTATGGTGAAATGCGATGGTATATATTTATAATATTCATATTTACGAGAAATACAGTAACAATCCATACGAAACTTAATCTAAAAATCCCATGCGCCTTTAAATCTATTACTGTATTTAATTTTTTTCTTTTTTTTCCAGATACCTTATTTTCTTATTCTTCTTGCATTTTCATTGATAAATTTATTATAAATTTGGTGTCTATACATTTAAATAATTTTAAACGGCAATTTAAACAATATTCGCAATAGTAATTTTGCTTTTGCGAGAAACTTTTTTTGCAGCAAGTTTTTTGCAAATTTTATTTCGAAGATCTCCATTATAAAATCGGAGTGATCAAAAACGTGCGCTTCAAAAAAATCAAACTTTCTCGCCAAAAAATTGTTTGCCGCTGCCGTCGGGCCGACTAGATACCGTGTACTCGGCGGAGAGCGTCGAGCCGAGTGTAATGATGTCCTGGGTTCGGCAGCTCGACGGAGCCCACTCCGCCCAGTCGGCCAATATCCGTCGACGAGTTTTATCGATTTTCGCCTACTGATCGTAATGAGGCCCATTCTATTATTCTCCTTATTAGTTCTACTCTACATATCGAGCAATGATGTCGAAGCACGCAAAAAGGACAAAAATTTGAAGGTTATCACGATCAACAAAAGTTCGACATTTAAAACAATTTGGACGGGTTTCAGGTGACAGTCGCTGACGAAATTCCAACACCGTCGCAGCCAAGGAAAACAACTGGAAAAAATTCGAAACGAGCTGCGAAAGAGTCACCGCAACAGCAAAAGGTGAACAGAAGATTCACATTTTTTTTCTGGCTAATTTAATTCACTTAAGAGGCACTTTCTTTTTTTTTCTTTTCTCTTCAAGTTCCTTTTTTTATACTACATATTAATACTTGTAGAAATTCATTCAGGCTGCTCCAGCATCTTCGAACAAACATAAGGATGACGACAATTCGATCGATGACGTTGACGAGGATCGAATCGATGAAATTCTGCGCGACGCCACCAAGAATCTCGTCATTTTCTTGTGTAATCGAAACATTTTTCCAAATTCTAATGATGTGTTCATTCTCCAAAAAAAAATGTTGCAGATGACGGAAAGGTTCCATGTCCGACGTGCAACGAAGCACTCTCCGAAGTCGAAGAGATCGACGACGACATCGAAGCGACCGGTTACGTTCAAGTCGTCAAAACCGATGATCGTTCGGTGGCTCGCGAGCTCGGAATCAACACATTCCCGGCGTTGGTCTATTATCGCCGCAAGAATCCAATCCTCTATGACGGTTAGAATGCAATTGAATTGGGTGTTTGAAATTTTTCCGTGGTTCAGGAGACTTCAAGGACTCCGAGAACGTTTTAAGATGGCTCAGAGCTCATGAGGAGGTCGCCACGTGGGATTTGACCGACGACAACTTTGAATCAAGGTAAAATTCGAGTTTTTTGATCTCTGCGATCTAAAAAAAAGAAACATTTATAAGGAAATTTGATATTGAATGATGTGTCCTTGGGGCCAACACTTCCTGTTGCCTTGATCTTTGGCACTTTAATCAATTTCAATTGGTTCTGTGTTTTAAATTTCAGAACCGATTCACATTCTCCGGATGAGGGAGCCATCGATTGGTTCGTTATGTTGTAAGTCATCGAGTCAAATTACCAAATATGATTGTTCTTGATTTGTTTTCGTTTTGCAGCTACGACGCCGATGAAGGAACCAGCAACGCATTCGTCCCGCTTTGGGAAACCGTTGCCCACAAGTCGATTTTCTTTTTTTTCTGTTTGATCGCACTCGCAAAATGTTTCTATTTTTAGACTTCGCGGTTTGGTGAATGTTGGAAAAATCGAAATTTCGGTGAACGACGACGTGAAAGAGCGATTCCACATCGACGAGAATGACTGTCCCGTGTTTCTATTGTAAGTCAATGAAGAGCGCGACGGAAAAAAAGTGGAAAGAAAAGATAATTGAAAGGTTCCATCGTGGCAAAATGTACCGCTATAAGGATACGGCGAAGGATGTTCGCAGTTTGACGACGTTTGCCCTCAACAAGTATAAAGAGCAACGGGGCCATAGGTGAGAACGAAAGAAACACGACGAGCAAGAGCATTGGCATGAGTTTTAGAGTTCCCGAGCCGCCAACTGCCATCGAGCAAGTCTATGAGTTTGCCAAGGAGAAAATTATGGATATTATGGTAGGAAATTGCACTTTTTTGGGAATTTTAAGTCATTTTTTTTACAAATTGTGTCAAATTATTAAAGAAACTAGATTTTTTGCGAAATTTCTTTAGTATTTTTTTTTCGGTAAATTTGCATAGTTCTGCAATTCGCGAAACTTTTTGTTTCATTCAATTCCCGAATAAAAATATTTTTTGAAATATGGAATATATATATCGAGAAATGTTTATTTCAGGACGACAACCAGACACTTTCAATTCTTGGCGTGGGTGGTCTCATCGCGATTGTTGCCGTCACATTGGTCGTTAAAGCGTATCGAATTCGCGCCGAAAATAAGAATAAAACCGCATAAAATCGAATTTAGGCATAATTTTGTTTTCTCATTTTTATTTCCACTGTTTTTCCTTTCTTTTTTGTTCATTCTCACCTTTAAACATGCTTGCCTTCAATTTTATGAATCTCGATTCAAATTACAAAACATTTATAATTTTTTTTCAAAAAAATCGAATGACGAGTCTTTTATCCAACTTATATCCCCTAGCTACCTAATAATATTTTGTTTTTTCTATAGCCGGTCGAAACCTGATAATACTTGATAATAAATCGTTGTTTTTCACCGTATAGGTAGTGTTTTTTTTTTTTTAATTGTAAATAAAAAAAATAAAGAAAAAATGGGGTTACGGTAGGTGGCTAGTTCACACACTGCGACGCAAAAACGCACATCATTTAAGCTGTTTCGTTTTTTCTAAAATTTCCCACATTTATTTTTTTTTTGTTTGTTTTTGTGTTGTGTTTTTTCCCTTATCAATTCCCAGCATTTTCATGCAGCAGCATGCGCCAAAATGTTTTGTAAACAAAAAGATAACGAGAAGAAAGAAAGAAGACGAAGAAAAAGAAAACGACGCGAAAAATTTCAAACGGAACCCCATAAAACTGAATATTGGAAACAAACGAAACGGGGATCATCATCCACCCCATAGTGGCCATGCTTATAAGTGGCGTATAATCGCACCAGCGAGAGGTGTACAACTTCTATTACTGCTATTCGGCCGCCATCTCATTCACCAGATAGATAGATAGAGAGAGAGATAGAAGAGGGAACGAGAAGGCGAGAGAGAGGTCAGAGACGCAGAGGGAATTGTGTTTCCGCTGAAAACGACGTGTCCCCCCCCAAGCAGTCCCCATCGCGCCGCTGCCGCCGCAATAGCAGCAGCAGCAGAAGCTCAGCAGCTTTTCCTCCCCCTTCTGTTACATTTTCACTCATTTCTTCGTTTTTTTTAAAGAAAGAATGTATGCATTCTGAAAATTCATCTTTTCCTTCTCTCTCTCTCTCTCTCTTTTTCGTCGTCGTTCCATTGTGTCAATTGTGCGCCAAAATTTCGGTTTTCTTTCGGTGTTGCTTCTTCTTCTTTTTTTTTGTTGTCGAAATCTAATTTGAATCTTTTTTCTGTGTAAAAGGTTTTTTTTTTCAAATTGTGCTTTGCCGCCAAAATTTATCGATTCTTTCCATTCTCATTTTTTGGAACGCGCCGCCGCATAGAAACCACCCCCCCCCTTCCCATTTTCCCATTTCCATTGCCCATTTCGCGCACACGCATTCGCATTTATATGTATATATATATATGCGCTTGAGCGATTTATATATTCCTAGAAAATTTCTATTTAGTCTAATTTATTCGATGGAATGATACTTTTGTGGCCACGAAATGACGAAACATTGAATATCTTGGGTTTTTTCTCTGAAATTGTTTTTAACACAAACGAAATCGACCATTTTACACCGATTTTGGGGTTTTATGTATTTTTTTATTTTTAGCGAACATTTAAAAAAACGAGATTAAAAAATACGGGACAGCAATTTTTTATAAACTTATTTTTTTCTTTTCTTTATTTGATAAAAAAATGGGAAAAAATTTCCGCCAAATAATATTTCGCTTGAATATTTGCATTTCGACATTCCATTGATTGCCAGAGAATGGCAGAAGCCCTAATTAATCAATTAAGGATTTTCCAAATTGTTTTGAACCTAGCGAAAAAATTTGCGTCCAAAATATTTAGTAATATATGTTGGTCTATAATTAGACGTCGGTCGCCACGGGTTACACCTGCCTGCTCGGCCAGGCCCGTTTGCTGTAGTCTTATCGATTTCCGTTGTTTTTTCCAGCTGATTAGATAAAATTTCGCATTTTTCAGAACCTGACTGATAAGCAGCAGAGGTGGAGCAACTTTAGCATATTTTTTTTACCGCAATTTCTTTATTTTCTTGCATTTCTGAAAGTACGCTTCATTTTGGACAAACTCCTCAATGATTTTACTCGTTTCTTTTTTCATTTCTTCACAATTCAAAATTTGATTCGTTTGCATTGGAAATTGGCAGATAAACTTTACGAATTGAAAAGTGCCCGATCAATTTTATAAGATTTGCGGTACATTCTTGAAAATTTGAAGAAATTGAGACTTTGCTCCGGTTTCCATCCGATTTCAGAAAGAAAAAGACAAAATTTTGCCTTTAGTACGCAAGATTTTGAAAATGAGCAATTTTTTCTTAACTCGCTATTTTCGTTGATAAAAGTTTGTTTTTCAAATTTAATATGTGAGTATTTCATTTAAAAACATTTTTTTTGAAATTTGACAAATCTGAAAGTTATCGTCTCCAATTTAACTCCTTCTTTATTTGCAAATGCCTCTTTTTATCGCCCACATTAAAAATTTTTCTCGATTTCCGGAGAGTTTCATAATCGAAATTACTTGAATCTCGCCGAAATTAAGAAAATATTTCGCATATAATTTTACTACATTAATTTGTATTAATTTTTTCTCAATTCAGACTCGAAATTTCATGACGTAAAGTGCGAATATTTCGAAATTCATGAATAAAAAATGAGTTTCGAAAATCGAAAATTATCAGGCTCCCCCGTGTGAGTCAATAGTGTTGATTAGCGCTGAATAATTGAATCTTTAATGCTCATTAGACGAACCAATTTTGATGGTCCCATCTACTGTATCCGTTTAGCTTGAAAACTCTGTTCAATGCGATTTGAATTTTTAAAAAATTAGTGCTAATATTCTTTTTTACATGATTCCCTCATTCCTCATTTTCGAAGGCCTGATTCAGTTAGCGAATGCGCCTTTCAATGTGGTGGTCACGATAGCGTATTGATGCCTAATTTAAAGGAGCACGGAAGTTTGCATTTAGATTCGTGAAAAAGAAAACGGCGCTGTAGAAACCAAACGTTTCACCCCATACTGTAGATCTCAAAGTTTGCCGATTTTTTTTTCAAACATGTGCTTTTGCCTGATTTCGTGTGAGTAATTAAACTTTAGTGTGCTGGTTGCACCTTTGAAAATGGTCTTGCGGTGAAAATTTTGTAGAAATCGAGAAGAAGTCGCGACGTGCGAAATTCAAAGAAGCCCTGATGTGTAAATTTTGGCAAAATTCCATAAATTGATATTGAAAACTTCATACTCATATAGAATTGTCGTGTGAATTTGGTCTTAATCAGCAATAAAATACTCGATCTGTGGATTCTGTGTGTTGGCGAACTCTTTTTTTTGCATATGGAATCTCGTTTTTTGTCGATCGTCTCAAGACCCAATTTAAAGGAGCACACTGCTCGCAAATCCAACACCAATTATATTTATTTATGTATTTTTATTATCGTCTTGTTTTAAAGGCTCTCCGTCGGCTTGGTGGTGCCAGTCTCCGACGCCGCCGAGTTTTATGGCACACTCGTTCGAAGTGTACTTAAAGGGGCGAAACAAAAAATAGAATGTTCCTTTCAAGACCCATGCTCGTAAATCTCTCTAATTCTCGCAATAATCCATGGGATTATTTTAATTTCCAGTCTTTTCTTCGGTTTTTTTTCCAAAATATAAAAACATGGATTTTTTCGGCAAATATGAAATCTACAGGGTGTCATTTAAGTTCCCGCACAACTTTGAAGACGTATATTTCTGAAACTAAAAGTCCAAATCAAACGAGACTCGAAATATTTTTTATCTATAGTACAACAAATAATTATCTATTAACTCTTTTCGATTCGGCCTCTTTTCGCAGCTATGACTTCGCGGAGACGCTTCGGGTAGGATGTGACTGTGGTACGCAGGTATTCGATGGAAAGATTGTCCCATTCCGCCAGTAATGTCTTCTTCAGAGCCTCTACACTTGAGTGGGGTTTTGCGTTGACCTTCTCCTGCAAGACCCCATCACGGAGAAGTCAAGCGTGTTCAGGTCTGGGGAGCAAGCAGGCTATTCGGATGACTTGATGAAGTCGGGAAAATGGGTCTGGCACCACTCCTGAGTAGTTTTGGCAGTAGGGGCGGGTGCTCCGTCCTGTTGAAAGACCCATATCTTCCCACCGAAATGCGTTTGGGCCCAAGGCATCATATGCTTCCCCAAAATGTCCCGAACGTAGACTTCTTTGTTCACTTTCACCACCTGATCCACGAAAACCAGGGGCACTTCCCGGTTGAGCAGATGGCACCGAAAACAATCACACTGGCAGGATGTGAGGCTGGATAAATTGTTATTCCTTTCTCTGAAGCTTGCTGGGATGTCTGGGCAAGTACTCAATGGTTTTGTGAGTTGAATGCCGCCTCCACAGTGAACAGCTTCTCGTCGGAGAAGACAGTGGCGAGGTGTTCTCCAGACCGCGTGCGAGCAATAAGTTGTTTTGCTTTTTCGAAGCGTCTCTGCTTGTTGACGGCCGATAGAATTGCCACTTTTTGGACACGATATGGGGTCAGTACAAGCTTTGTTTTGACGATTTGTTCCATAGCGAAGATGCTCATTCCCATGTCTGACGCCATCTTTCTTATGCTCCTGTGCGGTTTTCGCCTGATCCTCGTTTTGACGGCGTTGATCTTCTGAGGAGTGGTTACTGAGACGAGTCTTCCTTGTCTGGGAAGGTCACTGGTCGTATTTAGCTCCTTGAAACGTTTGTTGGTGTCTTAAACCGTTCTACGAGGCACACCGAGGCGTTGAATGATCTCTGTCGGGCGCTCATTTCGCTTATGAAGTTCGATAATGGAAGCGCGATGAATGTTAGCCTTCGCCATTTCTCGGAAACACATCCGAATGAAGTGAAACTTGAAAAGTAAGTAAAATACACCTTATTTAACAAAAATAAATTGTATTGGTGCACGAAAAGTGCGACAGCCAAGCTTTTCATGGCGTCTAACTTTTGTGCGGGAACTTAAATGACACCCTGTATATAGTTGAAGCTTGAGGTATTTAAATGAAAATTAATTGAGATGTTCCGTTCGCGATTGAATTGTACGCGAAGGCGCAGATGGTTAGAGAACGGCTATTTTGGCCGACGGCGGTGTTGGCCACTCGCCGGCCAGTTGGCGCACGCGCGCCATACACACGCACGAACATATATGGAAAAGCCGCGGTTGGCAATCGATTTTTGAGCAGGCACACAGAAAAACGCGGTGATGAGAAGAAAGAGCACACACACACATTCACGGGCAGCCAATTTGTGCTCTCGAAGGGTCATTTTTGAGCTTCTGAGAGAGAGAGAGAGAGAGAGATGAGCTGAACTTGAAAATTTTTCTCATTTGGGACTGACGAATATTTTTTTTCCATTTTTTTGGCTTCTCAAATTTCCAAAATTGTTCTTCTATTTTGAGATTTGTGCGGAAAACCTCAATTAATCGCGATTTTGCTGCTCTTCTTCCGTGTTGTGTAGTGATTTGTGGATTTTTGATCATTGGGACCCTCATATCTCCTGCGATAAAAAAAGTTAAATTCGCATTTTTTCGAGCCTCCCTCTTAAAAGCCAACAATTTTCCAATTTCCTCTCGAGACCCATTCAATTAGGCAGATGGGAAATGTTGAACAAATTCAATGAAAATACATCTGCTTCGTTTGACGCCATCCGAATTTGAATAGCATTCGCGTGTGGGGTGTGTGTTACGGTAGCGTTTTCGCGGCGAGACCATTTGGTCAAATATGTTTTGGCGCGGCGTGAAACTCTTGAAATTGAAGTTGTCGTCGTCGACGACGACGAGCTGGAGCAGTTTTGATGACGAGAGACATGCTGAAGACGCAGAACGCGACTGGCTCGCAGCGAGAGGCGCAGCGCGCGCGATCAAGTCGAGATATCGCTGAGAAGTGCGAGGTGGAGGCGCGAAGAGCTCGACGAACCCCGCGACGAGCTTCACTAGTTGTTGTGTTGTGTAGAAGCACGAATGTGTGGCGGTATTCTGAAATATTTTCAGCTTCTTCTTCTTTTTCTATTCGTTTTGCCGAATATTATTTTTATTTTTTTGTAAAACGAAAACTGGCCAGGCAAGAATCTTGGGTTTAAAGGGGTTTGTGCCAAGGCACCCGAGCGAATGGTATTCGAGTTTTACAGCGATTTTCAAGCCGCAATTAATTTTCTTTTGGAAACAAGAATATTAGGAATCAACGCGCAGCCTCGGCCTTTCTAAGCCAATGGCATCGAGACCGATGTTTTTTAAAGGCGCATTTTGATTGACACAATATTTGATGAAATTATATAGCCAATACCAGCCAACGCATGCCAACATCCGTCGCTTGTTAATTCGTTATGCTAATTATCCGGCCTTGGTCGTTTCTCTTTGTCTCCCTTTTCCCCTTCCCCTCCTCTCCTCCCCTCGGCCTCCTCGCTAGCCTCGACGTCGTCATCGTTTTTTTTCGATTCTTTATTGCATTTCTTTATTACTATTTAATTTCGTTTTGTTGCAGAGCATAATGCAAAAACGTGCTCGATTAATAGACACGAAAATGAAGCGGATTCATCGGCGCGTTCGCACCGAGATCAAAGAAACGTGAGTATTTTTTCTAATTATTATTATTTTTGTTTTGTGTGTCTTGGTGTGACACCAACCAAATTGGTGGTGCGTGGTGATAATAACCAGCGGCTCACGAGTTAATTGGGTTCGCGGCTGCTGTTGCGCGCCCTTATTTGGATGATGTGGCCCTTGTTGCTTTTTTTTGCTCGTTCAAGAAAAGAAACGGCAGAATAGATTGGCTAGTTAGGAGCTATGAAAATTTTCCCGTAGAGCGATGGGGTACGGTATGCGTTTTTTTGGTTTTTTTTTTTTGAAATTTAAAATATTTCAAACTTGTAGAAACTTTTTGCGAAGAAAATGGTCCAAAATGAAACGTGGAGACGTATTTTTTCGGGTCTCAATTCAAATGTGGACAGTGGAAATTCGTCTACCGTACTACGAATAATAAAACATTTTTCTCGGAATGAGACACGACTATAGGGTATATCAAAAGATTGTCTATATATGGGTACGATATCACTTGGGGTCCTGGCATGGTAAAACATAAAAATTTCGATTGAAAATTTTTGTAAAAATTGTTTTTAAGTGGCTTTAACTTTTCTTTGCAAAAAATCGCAACTAGTTTGTGGAAAAAGAAAATTTTGCAAAAAAAATTATTGTAAATTCGTGTAATCGTTGTTGGACCTCATAAAGCATCTACTTAGACGCTTCTTTGATTGTCGTAATCTTCCAACTCCAACCATGAGACCCTCGGCATGATACTTGCGAAATCGCGGGTCCGGAGCGGGGCGTGTCGATGAAAATTTCCATCCGGGCCGCTCCGCCCCGTCGATCGCAAGTGTGCTCGGCATTACCGTAACCTAATGATGATGATGATGTCAGTTTCGGCAAATTTCCGATGTTTTTCAAGAATTTTTGCTATATATAAATATATTGGTACAGTATACCCGAGTACATCGAATTTCCTCAACAGCGACGTATCAATTTTCGGGGTGGGGGATTTCTGATAAAGCTGACCACCTGAACTAGTTCGGCTAATGAGACTTACGCAAGTTTCCATGGTAATCGAAAAGTTGTTTTACGAGCAATTTGTACCAGGCACGCGGCGGTCGCGGCCGCAAGCTTGAACCCCAATTGGGCATGACGGCGACGATGACGTCACAAAATGATCTCGGCTCAAAATGTTGAGCAATTTTCGAAAATATTCTTTTTTTTTCCTTTCCAGACTATCAATGCCGATTGCCTACATTCGCCTCGGATTCATGTGGCTCACAATCGTGTCGGTCGACGCGTTCTTCGGCTTCCGCATCGAGCTTCTGTGGCCGGTGTGGTTGATTCTGCGCGCCGCTTATGAGTCGATGAACAAATCGAATTATACGGCGGCGACGACCGCCAATCAGAACAATGCGGTACATTATTGTTGTTGTCGTTTCGAGTTTTATACTTTTTGTTGCGTTTCAGAAGTTCTCGGCGTTTTTCGTCTGCATCACAGCGACTTCCGATCTGATATTTTATCTATTTGTACCCGTACGAATATTAGTTTTACTCGCCACAACGTACGTGTGGATTAACGTTTTATGGCAAACGCACGGCGGATATGTGCGGACGTTCAATGCGTTAATAAGTGAGTTTTTTTTTTCTGGACACCAACCTTCATGTGTCTTTAATTATGTTTTGTTTGACAATTGAATTCAAAATCTCAAACAGAAATTTAAATGCAACAATTGAAATTTTCTGCTTTTATTATATGCGCATTTGAAAGTATTCGTTGCGAGACCCTTTTGCGAGGCTCATCAACCGTGTGATGTTTTAATTAATTTTTAATTGCTTCCTCGAGCAAAGCTCGCTTCAATTCAATTGTCGAGAAATTTCTGAAAAAAAAACGAATTCCTTAGAAATTTTGTATTACGGTAATTAAAGGCGCATAGAAGTTTGTTCTCATCCCAATTTTTTTGTTATTTTAATTTAAAAAAAAAGACATTTCTCGGCGGAGGCACTACGCAATAAATATTTTTGTTTGATTTCAGGCAACGAACGATCTCATTCATATCTGGTCGTCGCGTTCAGCGCATTCGTGATTTTATTCGAGTTTCTGATGCGTGCACGGTTTGTCGAACTGCCCACAAGTTCAGGAGCATTGTCCGAATTTTTTTCCAGATGCGATCAAATATTAAATTTGAATCGAGATCAAGCATTACAAGCCTATCTACCTAGTGGTAATGACAGTTCTCGAAACCGGGCGGTGCGGTGGGGCAGGGTTAACCGCGAAAATCATTATCATTAATTATAAGGGGATAGAAAATATTATTTTCGTTTCTAGTCAAAGCAAAAGTTGAGCTGTCGAAATGTCGGAAAACTCGAAAATTTCAAGATTTAGTTGTTTTTTGCGAATTAAGGTCAAACTTTCGATCTTTTAGTTTTTCATAGAATTCATGCTTCTATGTTATTTCGTTGAACGGTAAAACGTTATCAGTACATTAATTTCGACATCGTTTTCTGCGATCAAATAATTTGCCCATTGTATATTCGAGTTCACGACCTATGTTTTTTGACGCGCTGCGGTTCGCGTGCGGTCACGTTTTCGTGAATTACTCGGATTTTTTTCCCTAACGAACTAGATTAATATTTGATTATATAAGAAATTCACTAGGAAGCTTATTTATGTTGCATTGAAGACTGCACAAAAGAAAAGAAAAAAAGAAACGAGACGCACACGCTAACCGCAACGCATTCGACAACATAGTTAGTCGAATTTTTTTCAGAAACAGACAATAATTATATTTCATTACTTTTTAAATTGTGATTTTTGAGATTTTCGCGGCTACCTCCTCCACTCGACCCCCTCTCCCCCCTCTCTCTCTATCTCCTTGAAACAGTTAATAATTGTTTTCGCTTCAGGAGTTCCTACATTCATACCAATATCAATATGTGCGTTTTTCGGCGCGCATGGTGTTGGATATCCAGTGGTGCTGGTCACCTTTTCACTAAAATATTATTTTAAGTATGTGATTTTTTTTTAAATATTTTCTATTTAAAACAAAATATTTTTTTTCGTAGAGAATGGCAAATACGACGAAAACAGGGAGAGGTGGCGATAAAGAACGAGAATTTGAATCGATTACTAATAGAGGCCCTACCGGCTGATTATGAAGGTCCCAAGGATTATTCGGTGCTGCCGTGTATTGATGAAGGTATGGCGAATTGCAACCTCGAACGTTGTCCGTAGATTTGAGTCGGTTTTGAGTTATCTATATTTTTCAGATCCATACTTATTCGAGACATCATCGACGGCGTCATCGCAGCCGATGGCGATCACAGCACCATATCCGAATGGCTCGACGCCTATACAATCGACAAGTTCACACAAAAAGAACGGCTATAATAAGGTAAAATCATATGTGCGCTTATGAAAATTTGAGAAAACGATCGGCCAACTGCGTGTTTTTATTTCTTATTGTTGTAGTTTTTCAATATTGCGACAAAAATACAAAAAGCAAAAATTGATAGATTCAAAAAGAAGAAGAAAAAATCGGCAATCGCTCTTTTTCCTGGTTTTTTTTCGCCCAATAATTGAAAATCTAACACTTTTTTTCATGAAATTGTTAAAGTTTAAGAAAATCAATATCTCAAAATTTGTTTATATGTGCCTTTAACAATTCACACTATTTTTGAAAAATATTGGATTTAAAAAAACGTATTCGCTGCGATATTTTTATGAATATATAATTTTAAAAAATTTATTGAACAAATTTCCGAAAAAAAAAGTTGGTTCAATTTGAAATTTTTTTTGTAGAATCGTGAAGGGAAACGAAGTAAAAAGAACGGGTTCACACCACCAATCGAGCACGCGAAAAAGAAGGACAAACGAATGTACGAGCTGGATGATTATTCGGACGGCGAGGAATGCGGCAACGGCGGCGGCGGCGGAAGCAGCTATGAGTTTGCGACGCGCAACGAGCGACCGCGCGGCGGCGGCGTGTGGTTCGTGCGATTCGCCGGCATTCTCACCTCGTGGTTGTGCCACTTGATTGGCGGATTCGTGCATCGGCCGCAATTGTCGCCGCCGCGCCCCATGATCACCGAACGACGCAGCTATAATGCGATCGAGACGATTGCGGCGAACGATGAGGATGAAGAGGATCAGCAAAAGGTTCGTCGACGAGAATCCAGTTGTTCTCTCAATTCTGTATGTGTGTTCTTTTCAGATGAATGGACGGATTGAGGCGAAGAGCAGATCGAACACACTTCCGAGTAATGGAAGGCATCAGAAGAAGAGTGCGAGCAGTTGTGTGAAACCGGCGAAATCCGACAAGGTATCCACTGAAGACTCGGAGTCTGGTTTCGCATTTGCCCGATTGCAGACGTCAAATTCGAATGGCTATATTCGGTCGAGTTCTGCGGCGATACGCGACAGCTCGAGGGACACGAATACCAGCAATGAGCTTGAAGTGCAAAAGTGAGCTCGAGAATTATTTCCAAAATTTGCGCATACATTCAATTCATTGGTAATTTTTTGCATTTTCTTTTTCAGTTTGTCTAGAGAGCTTGACATGATGCGCGCCGAATTGAGCTCGAAACGGAATCTGGAGGAGGACATGAAGCTGCAAATCAGTATGCTCGAGTCGAGCGAATCAAGACTAACACAGACGATTTCGCATTTGCGGATGAGGATTGATCAAATGGAGAGCAAGTAAGGAGCACGAGCTGTTGGCTATCAAATGTGTGTGTGTTTTTTTTTGAAGGTGCAACACTCTAGAGAAGCATCGCGAAGCGGACAAGTCGAGTTTGGAGCAGAGCGAGCACAAGTACGCACAGCTCATGATCCGCAAGTCGGAATTGGAACAGGCGCTGATACTTGAGAGGAAAGCGCGGAATGAGGATACCGGAAAGAAGTATTAGGACCATCGTTTGAATTGCAATTACGTTTGGATTTTAGAATGGATTTGGCTGAGCATCAACGCGAGAAG
This sequence comes from Caenorhabditis bovis, assembly GCA_902829315.1. Taxonomy (NCBI): domain Eukaryota; kingdom Metazoa; phylum Nematoda; class Chromadorea; order Rhabditida; family Rhabditidae; genus Caenorhabditis; species Caenorhabditis bovis. The sequence continues at coordinate 2,754,645 of CADEPM010000006.1, forward strand.
GAGCGCCAACTTGAGAAGGAGGTTGATCGTTTGAGACTTGAGCTGAAATCCAAAGAAGAGACGAATATGTCGATGGAAGCGGAATTGAGCAGTTTGAGGAATTATAAAGAGGATAACGATATTGATGTGAGATTCGTTTTCTTTTTTTTTTCATTTCACTGAGGAATTTGACATGTTTTTAGGCAATTAACATGGAATTGCGGATACAGAAGGACAAATCGAGCCATTTGGAATCGTCGCTCGCTTCGGAGAATCGCCTCAAGCAGGAGTTGTTTCGGGCGCTTGGCGACGCGAAAGCGCACAATAAGACATTGGAGAAGCGCATTCAGGAGTTGGAAGCCGATTTGCGAGCGAGGCCGATTGCAGCGAGTATTGAGCCGAATGATGACACGGTAGGAATCGGAAAGAATCGGTTCAGAATTGAATATCAATGAATTTAGACTAATTCGGATCAGTCTTCACCTACTCAGCACAGCGCTGTCGGCTCTCCGGTGCCTTCGCCGAAAACGCCGCTGTCGATAAATGTGAATACGAGGTTGTCGCCGTATAACGACAAGGTTTATCCTAATAAAGACGTTGATTCCGAACTTTTGACTCCAGATGTCACCGATTGGGCCGTCGTCGCAGTTGTCGAATCCGTCGACGCCAGCGCCGCCGACCTATCAGATGGCCGTTCAGTTGCCGAAATCGGCCGCCGAGAATTTCGCGTACCAATCGCGTCAGGCGACGTACAATCAATTCCAGACGCACGCGTCGACCGGCGAGCATTTGCTGTTCGACGTGCCGCCGCCACCGCCGCCGTCAGCGACGACGACAACGGCGTCGACGTGCGCTTCAATCACCTCGCATGATTTACTCGCGTCGCGTATGGGAAAATTCGGAGCGCCGTCGAATCCGGCGCGATCGAACTGAACACCGAACTGTCCTTGCGTGTGTGTTTGCAATATTCCATCCAATACCCTCCTTTCCTATGGTCTTTTTTTGGTTCCAAAGAAGAAGAAAAAGATAACACGGTGATCAATCGCGCATTTTTTTCATACTAGTCACTATTGTTGTTTTGTTTCTTTTTGTTGTGATCTATTCTATTTTTTCTCTCTCTCTCTCTCTCTCTCTCATTTTTTCCTTCCTTCATTTCAACATTCAACATTACCTCAAAAGCACTGTCTGATTGTTGTTGGTTGCACCTTCTTGTAATTTTTTTTTCTGTCTCATATCCTCCCACCGAAAAATGAAAATAGTCGTTTAGGCGCCTCTTGTTGTTGTATTATAGTTTTCTAGGTTCAACCCCGCCCTCGCGCACCTCTCTAGGCAGCCGGACCACTATTCTAGGTAGCTTCTCCTTGATACTCTTGAACTATTTATTCTTTTTTTTTTCTCGACTAAGCGGGGACCATTTCTTTTTTTCGGCTGGTACGACACGTTTCTTTTGTTTTCTCTATCCTCAATGGTCCCCCGCGAGGTTCACATGTGTATATTTTTACTATTATTATTTTTTTCTCTTTCATTATTTGTTTCCCGCCACCATTTCTTGTACACCAATCCCCTTTGAATTTGGATCTCGACATACGGTTCTCGAAAACCCCCACCCACCCACCCACGCGCGCACTCAAAATACCCATTGTCAAACATTGTTGTACCCTATTTTAGTTTTATTTATTCATATTTAGACAGTGCTATTCCGAGCCATCACCACCCTCGTTTGCCCCCCCCCAAACAGACAATTTTTCCAATTTTTTTGTGCAAAAGCGAAATTTGCGTGTTTTAGTGTTTTAGAAAACGTCTATGTGAATAACATGTAGAAACTTGTTTTTGAATTGTTCGTTTATTTCGTCCGTGACGAACGGACCTGCAAAAAAGAGTGACGATGGGAAAAATGTCCAAAAAAAATGAAAAAAATTGATATTTGAATTGAACGCGATTGGCTCTTGTAAAGTTTACGCGAAATTCTTGGCAATTCAGCATCTCGATTTGAAACTAATTGCGTTGATAGAGAATATTCAAAAAAATCATGAACTATATGTATTTTTCGGGAAAAAATTGGGCTATCAGAGTCAATTCCAACACATTTTTCGCATTATTTTTTCAATTAAAAAAATTCGATGTTGAATCACAAATTTCATAGTTTTTTTTTTCCGCATCCACTCCAAATCGACCAGAACATAATTGAAAGTTCAGTGGTTTTCAATACGATTTGACGAGTTTTTCAAACTCGAAAATTATGTTTGGATACGATAATTAAAGGCGCCTACAATTTTTATTCAAAATCTCGTCGCGTTAGATTCGTTTACATTTTTCAAAAATCAACTATATTACTACAAATTTAGAGCGCAAAAAGAAATTCCATTTTCAAAGTATTCAAATCTGGCGCTAAAAAAATGAAAACTGGTGAATGGCTTCTAAAACAAAAACATAGAGGAATCCCGAGAGGAATGTGATTTGAAAAACAATTTGTTGAATACAACGAGATTAATTAATTAACCAATCAGCGAGCGGGTGGGCGTGGCCTAGCCATGGCTATCGGAATTTTTCGCTGCAAGACCTTGTTGTTCGGACGCCTTGCGACCTTCATTGAATGTGTCTTCATTCGAGAACGAAGATATACAATAAAAAACCGAGTTTCCGACATTCCGACAAATTATTCACCAACTCGGATTCCGAACATTTGCGTCAAACTCGGTTTTTGACGCACATTTGCACATTTCGTTGCATGGCGTCAGAGAGTTGAGGCGGAATTGCGCGAAAATATTTATTTCGCTCAACTCTCATAGGGATAGCTTAAAGGCGCACCGGAACCTCTTTTTGGCATTTTGCCGATTTTCCGCGATCGCGCGACGTCGGCAATGTTTGAATTAAAAAAAATTGCAACATAATCGGCCCCACCGGAATTGATTGATTTATTCATTAATTGGACTTGGCAAATTCGGCAAACCGTTGCTGAATGTGATCGTCGACGGATCGGCAATCGAGGGCGGAATCATTGAATGCGCGCACTCGATGCTGTGCTGAAGGAAATTGCGGCGATCGGTGCATTGCGTGTGGCACATTGTGCATTGGAACGTCGACGAATGCATTATCGAATGGAAGCGGTAGATGATGACGTCGGTGAAGATGAGAAGGCATCGAGAGCACTCCTGCAATCAAGGCCAACTCATTCTGAAGAATCTAACAACAATTTCCTATTTTGTTTTTTGATCCATCTTTTGGCTCTGGAAACTCAAAACCAATAGGATCCGACAAAATTTGGATCCAGAATCAATCCGATCCGATTGGAAATTTGTCGGATTCGATTCGAATTGAAAAATTAAAACAAGACGAATTCGAAAAATTACAAATAGAAACCGAAAATCCCGTCGGGATCCGATAATATTAGATTTAAATGATGAGAATAACTCGAAAAATGGTCTCGAATGGAAATGCTCACCATAACAATTTGATTATTCCTGCGCATTTCTTCGATCTTCTTGTAGAATCGAGTGCGACACCTTCTCTCGTTATCGCTCAATGACATATCGACGGCATTCTCGCCGCAATTCGGCACCGCAAACTCTTTGTCGTTCTGGAATTTTCGAAAAAATCAAATGATATAAGAAAGCTCCGCCCCTCAAAAAAAAAAGAAAATAATATGGTCTTCTATCAAAGGCTCACTTTTCAACTGCCGACAATTTTGGGGGCACTCAACTATGTAATAATCATAAATCGATAGAGAGAGAGAGCTAACCTGCATCGGCGGCGACGACGACGACATGATAATAATGCAAACTGAAGATGCGAGTCGCCATGGTAGCCCCCGTCGCATCTAATTATCTTTTTTGTCGCTCGCTGTCGCAAACTCAAACAACGCTCTATGTGAATCGCGCCAACCCAAATGCGAGCCGAGTGTAACTTTAAACATCTTCCGAGTTTGAAGCTAACATGTGAGACAAGGACTCAGGCAAATCAAATTGAATATTTTGAGAATCAAATATTCAATAATAAACTCTAAAATATTTTGAGAAAATCTAAAGTTTATTAATACATTCTAAAACTTATTGAGAATCGCTAAACATAAAAATTTTAAAATCTTATATAGTCGGGCGACTGCTGTACGCGGGTCGATTTACGCGCATGCGCCTTTAAAAGGTATCGCCACGCATGAATGCTTATTTCGCTGTTTTCGCGTGAACTGCTTCATTTTTCTTGACGAGTTTCGTATTTCCTTAAAAGTAATTCGATTAAAAAATTATCGAACTGATCCATAAAATTTCAAATAACCTGTTGGTCCGTGCGAGACCATTTCGAAAGACGCATTCTCGTAAATCTACCCACGTACAGCAGTCGCCCCAGACGCCGACTATAAGATTTTCTAAAATTCATTGAGCAAATTTAAAATTATCTCAATAATTTCTAAAATCTTTTAATAATTTCTCTGAAGTTGATTGAGAAAAATCTAAAATATTATAGAGACATGTTAGTTTCTCAATGAATCTCAAAATATTTTATTCGATTTAGCGGACGGGTTTTGATACTACAGCCCCGAGACCGGTACCATTCGATAGAGCATCTAAATTCCTACATCATTCTCAGGAACGATTTTTTGATCTGAGCTTTTCCTGAAGAGTTATGCCAAAAAAGGTAAAATCGCATTTTCGCACTTTTGGGCTCGTAGCACATCGTAGAGTTGATGGATCGAAATGTAATCGGTACCATTCGATGCACAATTTTATGCTCTATCGAATGGTCGACACAAGAAATTTTGAGCGTTTACCTTATACGGCAAAATTTCCAAAAAAGGGCAAATTTTTTCAGGCTCTCAAATCCGGTCTGTGCCAGTCTCGCGAAACTATGATAATCGGATAGGGCGAGGTTGAAAACGTAAATGATATTCGACGCGAAAAATATATGTGGGTGTTGACGAAATTTTGAAAATTTTCGCTTTTAGGGGTCCTAGGGGTCCGAATTTGGTGAAACTTCTGCTACCGTAACCTAAATCTGCAAGTATTCATCCGATCGATCTGAAAATTGGACCACTGACTAAATCTGTTGTGTCCTTATTATTAGACACAATATGAATAACTGATTTTATATCGATCCTATGTGTGCCACGTGGCGTGTCGAGGTCACGGCTCCAACAAAATCGAACATGCTGAATCTTTTAAAAATATTTTTATTACCGTAACCCGATTACTGTAGCTACAGTAACCCAAAAACTAACTCTTCTTCCGTATTCGCTCAATTTTCCACCAATCGATCTGAAAATTTGCATGCTTATAGAATAAGAGGTGGCGAAAACGATTCAATTGGTCACGTCACGATCATTTGATTACTGTAACTACAGTAATCCCAAATATGGTTTTTTGGGAATATTGGCGTGAAAAGTGGGTTTAAATGCTGGGGGAGTAGCATATTCGGAATCAGCATAAAATTCTGCGTCGATCGATATCGATAACACTCAAGGTTATCAGAAGCAAAATTTTTGCATTTTTTTCTCGAATTTTCACAAAGTCCAGAAAAGGGTAAAATTTGAAAATCACGAATAGTGGTTCGATTGAAATGAAACTTGGCACATAGACTAAGTTTGATGCGCTGATTACGAATCTGTCATTTTCGTTACCGTATTCGGATTACTGTAGGAGTTATTCACAAAAACTTTTTTTTCGCCGAACTTTTGTTCCTACATGGTCAAAATCAAATGAATCGTTATGAAATTTTTACAGTGTTCCTATACACTGTCTAGGTTCACTTTGAAAATTTTTTCAATCGGACCATTATTCGCAAAAATCGTATAAATGAGGTTATAGCTCCGTTAAACGTGAATTTCATGAAATCGCATGATGATATTCGGATTCAGCATAAAATTCCGCATCTATACATATATACTTTATGGGGGGTCCGAAAAACCACTGAGGCGTTACGATTAAAAATGTACCGTTTTGGGTTACTGTAGTTTTAGAGCTACCGTAACCCAAAATTGTCAATATAGCTACAATCGATCTGAAAACTTGCATACATATCAAATTGCATATGCTGAATTCAAAAATGATGCTGAAATTGTAGATTTCCGAAAGCTTCATGTTCAAAAATAGAAAAACCATGAAAGTAGGCGGTTTTTTACGACTTTTCAAGTGAATTTAGATTTATATGTAAAATGACTACCATATTCGTGATCAGTATTTAGTTTTGCGTCAGATGATGTACATTTAATGTGGGATTTTCAGGAAACGCATACTGACCAAGTTTGGTGAAAATTTACAAGTCCAGGAATTGTGTAGGTACAGTAACCCAATATCGTGAATATTGATTCGATCGATCTGAAAGTTGGTCCATTGACTAAATCAAATATGCTGAATCTTTCTATAATATTTTCATCACCGTAACCCAAAATCTTCAAAGGCAACGCCGGTGATATACGTCAATTTCTCGGGGGAAACCTAAGTGCTCTTCGAAGGCGGCTTTTTCTTTGAACTTTGAGCATGGGAACAATGAACAATGGAAGGCGAAGGGTACTTAAATTATGATGTGATACCTAGCACCGAAGACGATACAGCATTCATAATCATTCTTTAGTTTTCGTTAATTTCTAACGTTTTTCTGATTAACCGATTTTTAACCATTTTGAACCTTTAATCAACTTCTATATGTTTCAGAATGCATTTCTTTCTTTTGCTTATTCAATTTGCCGTTGTTGTGCGTGGAGCTTATATTATGTTGCCACAAGGCGATGGCTGGTAATATTTGAAAGCTCAGTTAAAGTGTGAAAAATTTATTTACAGCAATTTCGAAATAAACGACAAGCAGCAACTATGCGTTAAATACGAAACCGTATTTAACGATAGTTTGCCAATTAGCACAATCGAAAAATTAAAGGAACTCGGCTGCGTTTTAATAAAACGTTCGAAAAGGGGAACAGTGTCTCGAATTTTAAAAGATTTAATGTTTGGAGACGAAGATGAGGAAAAATTTGAAAAAGAAACGCTAAAAGTTGAAAAAAATTTTTCGACTCAAATTAAATATATAGCAGAGTAAGATTAAGCGCAATGAACGTTAACATATAAACACTTTTTTTAAAGACATATTGCCAAAATCGAACGAAAAGACGAGGAGACAAAATTTTTGGAAACAATCGCAAGGGTTCTCACTAATCCCACATTCAAGGATATTTTCGAACTCACAAACATCACGAAAAAGGTAAATCTGAATATTTTTGCGTCTTATTTTAAACATGTGAAATTTTAAGGATATTTCGAAGGAGTTCAATTACGATGAGGATTATTTCGAGGAGCTGTCTTCGCAATTAAAATTAAAAGCGCGTTGTGAATCCAACACAATTGCTTTTTCATTGTGCGGAGACAAGTTTCGAAAACCGTTGGCTTGCGGAGAAATCCATGCTGTACAAATAATTGCCAAAAACAAAAAAAAATGAAATTTTTTCGATTTCAGATTCACCCGATTGGAGATTTCACAAATGGAAACAAAATATTTAGATACATTGATCTCCCCAAATACGAACTTCACAGCAACGTGACCGATGGAATGTCGGCATCGAAATGTGATGAATTGGTTAGTTAAAATTATAATGATTTGAAATCTTTTACCAATAGAAATTATTGCAGAAAGACAATTTCTATATGTGTTCTTATAACAAATATGAGAATTGCACCGTAGCAAATCCAGATGGATGCAAGACGATTTCAAAAATTGTTAAAAAAGGAATAATCACTGAGGAGTATGCTCATGCAACTTATGTAGCAGCCGCAAATTTGGAGGTATATAGATATTCGAAAATGTTTGGTCCCAAAAATAATTGATCGATTTCAGCAATACCTAGTGAAATGCAACGGAATAACCAGATGGGAATCGATGCCCCAAAGCAAGCAACTCTTCGTCACTTTACCATATTCGTGTTTAGCACGATTTGGAAGTGTACAAATTGCGGGACGTCACACAGAGGAGAAAATTTACCATGTAAACTTGAAAATCGTAAGTTTTTAGAAATTAATCAATAACACAAACATATAATTACCCAATTTAGAAACACGATGAATTTGGCAAGGACGATTTGAAAGAATTGGAAGAGCAAAAAGGAATTTCGATGGATGAATTTGAGCAATTCAATGAACAAGTCCCCTCAACATTTATGGATTATTTGATGACCTTACCTTTTGAAACGGTTTGTGTTATATTTGTTATTTGCATATTATTAGCGGCTTTAGCGCCATAATTTATAAAATAATTTATTGTGCAATTAAAGTTTGAATGTTAAATAGATTCAACATAAAATATATCATTCATAAACTATATCCTATTATTAGCACATCTTTTCGCACATTACATTGCTGCAAAAAATTTACTTATCGGATCGTAAAACTTGATTAAAAAATATAATTGACACATGTTTCCAACCTTTGTTATCAATTCAACATATATTTTTGCTATTTTCAAAAATAATTATTTCTGTTCTACCGAACAGCCATAAAACTCCAGAAATCCAACTTCCAGTGGGGCCCCTTCGGGGGAAGCCTCGGACGCGAGAGCGTCCCATAAAAGAGTATTTGGAATTGGCTGAGTGCCATAAAACTACAGAAATCAAAGGGGGCCCCGCCCCGCCTTCGGCGGGGGTGTGAGCGCCGAATTCCAAATCGGCCTTTTCTGTTTCAATTCAAAAGTTGAATGAAAGGGGTTACCTAAGCCTTTTAAAACTGATGAAATAATAGACAGTCGACAATATTTCGGTAGAGTTTACTATCGGTTGGCACATTTTACGACGTTTCGCACATTTTATTACACGACCCTCATAATTTACAATCATTCGGGAATTTTTGACTCATTGAAACTCATTGAATGTTCCAGACAGCTGTAAATGATAGATAATGTATAAAATCTGGATATTAGAATAATGCAAAACAAATTAAACTTACACAATTTGATTTTTTCAGAAGTTTGACACATATATGTACGTGTTCACCAAAAAACCCAATTACACCATAAATTTAAACAAAATTAATAAAAAATCCCGTGAAACTGTAATCAATCAATAATCAATAATCAACCACAAATTAATCCACAAATTAATCAAAAAAAAGTCACAAATCAATCGATATTCGATCAATAATCAATCGATAATCAACTAAAACTCTCGGTCATGTTAACGAGACTAAAATCGTGTTGGAGCATAAAAGGCCGATTTGGAATTCGGCGCTCACACCCCCGCCGAAGGCGGGCGGGCCCCCTTTGATTTCTGTAGTTTTATGGCACTCAGCCAATTCCAAATACTCTTTTATGGGACGCTCTCGCGTCCGAGGCTTCCCCCGAAGGGGCCCCACTGGAAGTGGGACCGGCAGGAATTGTTTCGGTCTTCAACATGTTGTTTCGAGAACTCTGGAACACAACTTCTTGGGGAAACCCTCTCATCAAATCCTTTGTTATGACAGAATACGGTCAAATATGTCACCTAGAAAAAAAGATTCAAAAATGGCTCCAGTACAGTTAGACAGCTAGTGAAAATCTTTTATTGAAGCCTTCTATTGTGACAACCACTGCTCCAAGCATTTCATGATCAACAACCATAAAACTTATAAAAAATTTTTCAATTTAAAAAAAATTTTTTGAAACAATTTTTTTCTTATACATACCCTTTCAATATGATGAAAATGGCAAATTTGAATAGAAAAACGCAAAGTTGAACTTTCATAATTACTGTATCACCAATAAAAAAATACGCAAAAAAGTTCCGAGATATAAAAGGCGCGAGATAAGACATCACGTTATTTTATTTCGAGTTTCCGCACATTTGTGTGCAAAATTCACGTGGGGAGGGGCTAAAACTTTGAAGGTCCATATCTCGATAACTAGAAGTTTGCGCAGGTAGGGACCTAGTTCATTCGATTGGAAATTTTCTAAAGAATCTGTATGCAAGAAATAAAAAAATTTTAAGACGGACAGCAAAATGACCTCCATTGTGAGTATTTCAGACGTCCAATAAATATATTCTATCGTAGATCATGATTGTCTCGTCTCAATGCTTTATAATTTTTATTTCATTCATGCGTACGTGCAACTCGTCGGTCCACTATCCCGATGGTCCGACTCCATGCGTCCGCCTGAGTCTACATATAAATAAAAGACAAATTTGTATTTCAAAAAAAATTAAATTACAAAGCAAGTTTAATATTTATTGCATAAAAATTACGGAAATAACTTTTTTCTAAGCAATGCAGAAAAATTTTTTATTGAAAAAAAAGAGTTTCGTTGCGAGACCCAAACGGCATGCGTCTTAAAATACCGTATCTTTGCGTATATTAATTTTTAGGAATTTTACTTATTTTTTGATGAAAATTTCTCGGTATTTTATGACGCATGCCGTTTATTTATGCGATGGGTCTCGCAACGAAAACACGCCTATCTTCGCCTTCTTTTTTCTCTGCAGAACTTTTGACATTTGAACGTTTTTTTCGAAACTTTCCTTTTCTGCTCATCCTGCATTTTTTCCAATTTTTTAAAACATTTTCCAAACTCATTTTTTGACATTCTCTTCGAAATATTTGAAAACTGTTTTTATTGCGTTTTCAGTTAGAATTTTAAAAACGAATTCCGGAAAAAAATCGTCAATTTTCAATTTTATATTTTCTACAGTAACATTTTTCTATCGGTGCACACTGTCGTGGAATGCAGTGCTTTGGTACGCAAATTGTCGGCGTCAAACAATTGAAGGACGACGGGAGCTGCGCGGAATTTCAATATTAATTTTGTACGTTACGGTAGTGAAGTCCGCAATCAATATTACGCAAAAATGAACACATCTTTTTTTTATTTTCTATAAATTCTTTCGTTTTAAGAAAATCAATGTTTCACGTGAACGGAGCCTTCCAATTCGCGAATAAACTAAATATTTAAATTAATCGTTGACTGAGTATTAAATGCGCGTACGCTTAAATGCAATGTACGCAATCTCCTCAAGACGCCAACAAAAAGTTGAAAAAATGTTTTTCGAAAAAACGGGATTTTTGGTAGATCAGTTAAAAAACAAACGCGGATCAAAATCGGATTAAAAATGATCCACCACAAATCCCCTTTTTAAACAATTTTCCAATGGGCAGTTTTAGAGAAATGAATATTTGAATTTCCAATCCGAAATTGTGTACAAAATTCTTTATTAGGTCATTTTTTTGACAAAAATATACAAAATATTCATGATACCTGAGAGGTGAAACATGTTAGAGATCAAAAATCAAAGTTGAAAGACAGAAAATAATTACAAAATATTATTTCGATGGCAAAGAAAAATTAGTACAATGGTCCAATGCCATCAGATTTTGCTCATTGAGAGCACAGACCGATTTTTGGGCGCCGCGTTTTGAATGGTCCGATCGGTCCACGAGGCGGGTTTGGCGGTGGCGAAAACGCAGAAGAACGCATTGGTGAGAACGAGCAAAATCGCGTGGGCGAAGAAGACGGTCCGCCATTCGGAGACGGATGATGTCGGCAGCAGGAATGACACCTGCAATTCTTCTGAGTTGAGATTTCGACGATCGATGGAATTCATACCAAAATTGGGCAGATGAGCATCGAAAGACACCAAATAAATTGGATGTTCGCCATCACGAACGGACTGTATTGGCGGGAAACGAGGGTGGCACACTGCAAAATTGGATTTTAATTAAATTGGTATAATTGGCTAAATGCCAAAAAATTTAAACAGAGGTCTTGGTGCGTTTTTAACTATTCCTTAGGCCCGTGAATCTACACTTTAATTTTTGGGCCAAAATCACTGAAATTATTATTTTTTGGCATTTTGCCAATTTTCCGCAGTCGCGCGACGCCGACAATGCATATCAAAAACATTGGCGAATTTTTTTCCCGCAAGAATTGTTCAAACAGAAATTTTTGTTGTTTAAAGGCACACGTGACGAATCCTTTGGAAATTCAACATCAAAAATGAGCATTTTTCAAACTCTTGTCACTTTCGGTTTCGATGTCTCATTTCTAGCACGTCTAAATTGGGATTTGCCGCAAATGGAAACGTTGCGTGGCCTAAGTTTTAAATAGCGGGGACTGACTTTTGAATCAATCGGCATTTTGCCCATCAAATTTGTTTTTTTTTTTTCAATAGCACTTGTCAAATATCGCGCAAAAAACCTCAAAATACTGGTAAAAATCGGCTATGCAGGAAAACACATTCAAAAAACCTCGGCCACGGCCAGATTTTTCGAAATGAAATTTTATCCTAAGCGCCTTTAACGATTTTATTTTTTTATTCAATTTTTCGATTACAGATGCTATTTTTATGCATTTGTTTTAATGATTCTTGCAGAGATTTAATTTTAAAAAAGAAGTGGTACTGTACGCATCAAAAAACGTGGCCGTGGCCGTGGTTTTTGAAGTTAGGCCTAGCCGATTTTTACCGGCCCCATTAACTATTAAAATCCAGCTTCAAAAAATGTTTAGTAAATTATGGAACGCAAAAAAATACACGCGCTTCCAATTTAAAGGCGCATGCTTGCCAATCTATAGTTCACCAATTTCTTTTTTCTCGTGCTTATTCACAAACTTCACCGGCCAAACTTGAAAGAGCAATTCGAGAAACCTTATTGAATCCGCCGCCGTTGAAGCCGAACATGGCGGTCGCCAGCGAGATCAACGCGATTCCCAACAATCCCTGGCCCCTCTCGACGTAGCCGCACGCGGCGAGAAACACGGCGCTCATTCCGAGAGCGATCGTGTTGAAAATGCGCAATTTCGTCGTCTCCGAGACGCCCTTGATTTTGTCGCTCGAATGACCGGCGGTGACCTGCAAATTGAGATTTTTGCCTCGTGAATCTCATTGATCGGTCTCTGCATGTGGTACGTGCCTTGACAAAAAATTGGACGAGCACCGGAATCGCGGCGGCGATGCCGGTCTTGCTCACCGAGTATTGAAGAACATCGCGAATATACAACGGGGAGAAGGTGTGAATGAGCTGGAAGCAAAAAAAAAAAAGTTGAAAGCTCATTCAAATTGCGGATTCACCTGAACGGCAACGAGATCACCTAATGCTCCAACCCAAACCGCCCACACGCTCGGCGTCGTCATTATCTCCAAATATGGAATTTTTTCCATTTCTTGTGACAATGAAGCCGATGATTTGTTGGCGTTGATTTGCGACAATTCTCGTCCTTTCACGCGGCAATTCAATTCTGAAATTTTTGATGATTCAAGGAAGCGAACGAGCCACCAACCAGGTTTGTCGGTGAAGAAATAGAGCCAGGCGAAGAACACAACGAATGAGACGATTCCGTGGAAGTAGAAGACCGATTGCCAGCCGAGCGTCGACGTGCACAACTGGAATTGTTTCATTTTCAGTCAATCGGCGATTTTGACGACGAACCTGTCCGGAGACGGGCATCGAGAACACCGACGAGAGCTGGCCGAACGTCGTGAGAACGGCGATGAACAATCCGTGCTGCTTGAGAGAGGCCCACGAGGCGGTGACGCTGCCGACCGTCGGCATGCAAGCGGCAAATGAGACCCCCTGCGATATGATCATTATGAAGGTTGTTCAAGAATTTCGATGATACCTGTAGGAATCGGAGAACGAGAAAGAGCTCGAGCGAAACGCTGGAGGCCAGCGGAACAGCGGCTGTCGCGAAGCCGGTGAGCATTCCGGCGACGAAGAACACCTTGCGGCATCCGACGTGCGCGATTGCGTGCGAGACGGGCACCACAGCGAGCAGCGCGCCGATCGCAACCGCGCTGAACAGCCACGTGCGCTCTTGATGATTGTACGGCTCGAACGTCGACGAATTGAAGCGATGCGAGGCCGGCATACAGAGCACGGTGAAGTTGAAGCACACGATGTTGGCCATGATCGACGATAAGCAGACGATGGTTAGGAATAGGATGATGTAGCGAATGGAGGAAGACGACGAATCTGAATTTGAGTTGTCGGTTTTTAATTTAAAGAATAATTGCAATTAAAAATCATATTTTTAATAAATCCACTTTCATTTTTAGGCTTATATAATTTTTAGCTTTGAAATTTTTGCGATCAAATCTAGTGTTGCAAAAACAGATCAATAAAATGATGTCATTGATAAACGATTTATCGATTTTTTTGCAATTTGAAATTTTGAACAAAAATTGAAATCATAAACAAATGCTTTTAAAATTACCTTCATTTTCGGGCTTCGCCACTTCTTCAACATCATTCTCCAACGAGAATTTGATGGTGATGTGTCGTGAATTGTCGTCGACAATCTCGGAATTCGTCGGCGGCATCTCTGGAATGAATGCGACAATTGCGAACTGTTTATTTATATGTATGTAGTGATCGAATCCGAAATGCCGCGAATGCGAATGATTGATTGGCATCTCGCATATCGACGGGCTGTTTTCGATTCGTCACTCGGCCAAAGTGCGAACATATTTTTTTTTTGAATACTGCCCCTCTCGTGTGAGCGATCTTTGAAGCGTCGCATCATGAGAAATTCGGCCTTGATAATTTGATTAATTGATTTGATTAATTCCCTAATCATTTTTGGCATTTTCGGATCAAAAATTAATTATTTCTTACCTCAATTTTCATTTTTAAAAGTCACGTTTAAAACCTTCTAGAAGATTCGTATAACCCCTTTTGCATTTTAGAAAGCATTAATTTAACAAGATTTTATGAAACAGAAATTTCGAAAACATTGAAGATTCTGAGATTCGAAAAAAAAGTATCGTTATTTAAGCTTCTCCTTTCACAAAATTCCGGTTTTTCGAAAAAAAATGGATCAAAATCTTGGAAAGTTTCAAAATTTTTGGAATTTTCAACAAAAATTGTTTATTTTTTAAAATTCCAAAAGGAAAACTTTAAACAAACCTTGGGGCATCGCAAAAATTCGCGTTGGTGACGCAATTCGCCGCGGCGACGGTTCCGGAATAATGATCGCCGGATTCGACATTCCAGAAATTTTGGTCGCTTCAAAAATAACAACAATTATAATAATATTGAATAGCGTCAGAGTATGCAGAGCGGGATAAACCAGTAGTTGAACGACGCGGTCGCTCGTTGGCCACAATGGTGTGGAGAAGGAAGGAGGTGCGAGATGGTTCGAGAGCCATCGACCGTTCGATCGGCGTCGACCTCATCCGTCTGGCTCTCTCCTCCCACAGCCGATTCGTTTTATCATCATTCATCAATCAAAAATCAAACCATCAAATTAATTAAACCCATTGTTTCTTTCTACGGAAATTTTTTAGTTTTTTTTCTAATAATTTTATTTTTTTTTTAATTTTCAATTGGAAATTTTAAAATCAAGTTTCGTTTTTCGATTTTAAAGAAATATAGTCATCAAAATTTGGTTAAAATTCAAAGCTCAATTCGAAAAAAAATGAGTTTCACAATTTTTAAACCCAATTTTTCTCGAAATTTAAACATTTATCTCTCATTAAATCCAATAAACCTATTCAACAATTCTTACCGGTTTACAACAATAACAACATTAAGTGACAGTGAATGAATGAACGAATATAATTAAAATAAGAAAGTGAGTCGAAATTTCAGAATTCAATTTAATCCCGATTATTCAAATCGAACAAGAACGCGATGTCAGCCATTGTGAGTTTGTTCATCTTCTTCGCCGATCTGCAAAAAGAAAAGAAATGCCGACTGCAAATTAAGAAAATCCTTTTTAAAAACGTACCCTTCAAGCACATTATTCGCCATTTCCAGCTTCTTCGTCTGCAAATCGATAACCCTCTCCTCAATAGTGTCTTTAGTAACCAATCTAAATTCAAATCGTTCAAAATTGCCTCCTCCGCGAATTCTGCAAATCACCTGTGAATCGAAACCGGCTTCTTCTGTCCCATTCGGTAAATCCGATCGCACGCCTGCTGCTCAAGCGCGGGATTCCAATGCAAATCAACCATCACCAAATGATTCCCTCCAGTCAGATTGAGTCCGACTCCTCCGGCTGTCAACGAGAGAAGCATCACTCGTGCGCCGCCTTTCTCCTTGTTAAAGCTATCAACACGCTCTTGTCTGAAAACAATATGGGTTTTCATTAAAAAAAACAACAGTATGAGTTAAATTTTGAAACAAATTCGCAATTTCTAATGAAATTTTTAAAAAATACCAAAAAAATCCGACCTATCTTGAACTTTGACTTCTCCGGTGATCATCGTGTACCGTATCTCATTTCTCTTAACATGCGCTTCAATAAGATTAAGCACAGAAGTCCATTGAGAGACAATCACTCTAAAAAAAAAAAACAATATTTTAAAATTTTTGCGAACCAAATTTAGACGAATCCTACACTTTCTCGCCCTTTTCCATGATTTCCGTGATGAGTTCAATTGTCTTTTTGATCTGAAAATGGAAAATTAGAAAATAAAAATGAAGAATATCGTTGCAAAGTTCATACTTTCGCACTAGGATAATCTGGCTCAAAAATCGCCGGCGATTTGTCAAATTTCTGATTTCGACGTTCACTCTCTTCCTCTTCATCATCCGTGTCTTCAAGCGTCAAATTCGCAAGAGTTCGCTCAAGTAGGGCGTCCATCTCATCAACATTCATATTGTCATCGCCGCCAATTATGGAAAACGCCGACATATCCATGCCCTAAAAAATCGAGGCAACACTTTCAGACGATTCTTGAAATTATAGCTCACATTTTTAGTGATATGAAAATGCACACTAGCTTGTCGAAGTCGCAAAAGGAGGAGGAGAACACAAGACATTGACTGGAATCGGTTGTTCCCAAGATCACGAGGTCCGACTGAAAATATTCAATTTAAAATGTCGATTTCTCAAATCGCCAACAAGCAAACGGATTCCTCAAATCCTCCTCATTTTTGTTCTTTTTTCGCCTCATTATTCCAAACTCTTTCAAATATCGATTGTCATCGCCCTGCTCGACGATTTTCTTGACAAACTTTCTGAAATTCGTCGGCATGCTTCAAAGAGGACAACAATCGAAATTTACTGTGACGCTTTGAACATAATCGCATAAGCTTCAGCTTCATCGCCTTCAAGAATCAAATCATGCACCATGACTGTCTTCGGCGGAAGATCGACGAGCTTCTTATTCGTTATCGAGCAAGTCTGTTCCTTGGTTCGTCGCAGCAAAAAGTTTTTTGTAATCAGATTCAATCGATCCGTCATTCTTCCTTAACAAATGATTTTCTAAACATTGTCAAAAAAAGACTACCTTTCATGGGCATGATCTGCTCCTTCCAATACTTGTCCTCGCTGAACGGCTGAACTCTCATAAATCGAATCAAACTGTACAAATCCCAAAGATTATTATGAATCGGTGTTCCAGTAAGGCACCATCTCGAAATTCCAGACAATCGACAAACCGCCTAGAAAAATACAATGAAGCCTCCCGCCTATCAAAAACGTACTTTGGAGCACATGGAGGTCCGATTCTTAATAGCATGCGCTTCATCAAGAATGATTCTCGACCAACAAATTTGCGCCAACGGCGATGAATCTTTTCCAACTCGTCGTTGTCGACCTCCACCGCGCGGTTGTTCACCATCAGAATCCGATTCCGGATGATCGTCCTGAAAACGAATTAAGGCAATTGTTCGAAAAAAGAAAACAAAACGAAGAGCACCTTATTCTTTGTGGTGACTTTTTCAGTGAGCTCATTACCAACAAGCGTATAAGTAGTAATAACGACATCATAACGAGCAAGGCTGAAAATTCAATTTCAGGATTTTTTTTTAATCTAAAAATGATGATACATTCTTGGTTCGACATCCCTCTGCTTCTTCGTTCCATGGAACATGAACACATTCAGCGTATCCTCTTCAAGTCTCCTCTCAATCTCCTTCTCCCATTGGTAAATCAAACTCGCTGGCGCCACAATAAGAGTTCCATTCGATGGAATAAGCCTAGCAAAAAAACGAATCAAGCTCAAACGGACAACTTTCAGCGTTGAGAAAATTACCCCAAATTTCTCGCCGCCACCCTTCGTTCTTTATCGATCGCATCATTGCCAGCTTCTTTTCGCGCTCGTCGAGCCTCGCGCTGCTCAACGATCAGCGATATCATCGACAGCGTTTTGCCGAGTCCCATATCATCAGCAAGAATTCCGCCGGGCTGCGGCTGCGTCTCTCTCCACTTCAGCCACGTCAACGCCGACTTCTGATGCGGCATCAAATCAACGATCAATCCTTTCGGCGTTTCCGTCAGCTCCGTCTCTTCGGGCATACTCTCAGCCGCTCTAAATTTCAAAAATGCTCGTCAAAATCCGGCCCCTAGAAGACTTCTTACTCCAGAAGTTGTTTCGTCAGCTTATCGGTCATAACTCCAATCCGATGATACCTCTCTTCCGTCATTTTTCCGCCGAAAATACGCTTTCCATCCTTTTGAATAAGCATGTCGAGATTCTGCTGAGGAAGTGGATGCTCAATGAGCCGATTCGGTGGAAGAACACCTCCTCGAATGGGCACCGCGTGTTTCGGCACGTTTGGATGAATGACACGACGCTCGTTAACCACCTCAGTATCATCCTCGATAACGACAACGTCACATTCCTAGAAATTTTTCTTTTTTTTAAACTCTCACATCAAATAATCCCCTACATCTCCATTATTCTTTTTCTCCATTATCAAATTCTCAATAAAATTGAATTCCGCGTGGACTTTGGCGCCCTTATCTGGTAAACTGCTCTGATATTGCATTAATTTCTAGGAAAATTATTAATTGTTTTTGTTTAAGTTTAAAATTATTCCCCTTCCTACCATCAAACCATTTTTTTTGTCCTCAAGCTCGCCGATAGTCAATTTTTTTAGATCTTGCTTCTAAAATCAAAAAAAAAATTGAGAAAATTCCGATAAATGGTCACCTTTTTCTCGCTGACAGATTCCAAATCCACTTGCGGCTTCAATTTGGGCATCAGCGATTGATATTCGACAACAATACTGCTATCCGATGGCGATGAGACGTTCTCTTTGGAATCATCCGAGACAAGAACCACCGAATTGTTCTCATTGTCGGATTTCGTCTTCTCCGTCGCCATTGTTTCATCCTTATCGCTATCCGTGTTCAACGAAACATTGTTAATATCAAAAGTCTGAAAAAAAAACACAATAATTTAAGACACAAAATTTCATAATTCTCACCGGAATATCAGTAATCTGAGGCGTTTTGACATCTTTGGCAATCGGGCTCAAACACGTACTCAATAAATTTTCTTCTGGCGATTTCGATGAGCTTTCGCTACTTCCCCAACCACCAGACCGATCATTTGACGGCTAAAATCAAACAAAATTTGAGAAAAAGTTGTTTTAGTTGAAAACAAAAAATTCACTTTGGTTGATTGCTTCAAAGATTTTCGCAATAGACGTTCCCGCAAATTTTGCTTCGATTTTTTATCATCATTTTCCGAAAGTTTCTTCGAAATCGGCGAAAGCGGTTGCTCTTCTGAAATGTTGAAATTAAAGGTATTAAACTATGCTATAAATAGAAAACCTTCAAAGAAACTTCTACTACGATCATGCGCTGAAGATCCGGAATCCGTCGAAGAATACGTCCCAGATAAAGCTTGTGAGAGATTCTAATTATTTTCAAACAAAGACAATAATTTTGTTTTCTGTTGAAATCTTACTGA
The DNA here is from genome assembly GCA_902829315.1 of Caenorhabditis bovis. NCBI lineage: Eukaryota > Metazoa > Nematoda > Chromadorea > Rhabditida > Rhabditidae > Caenorhabditis > Caenorhabditis bovis. The sequence goes on from CADEPM010000006.1 coordinate 2,774,203, forward strand.
TTTATTTCCTTTGGGGTTTGGAGTGGATGTGAAAATTGATGAAGCATAGGACTTGTCTTTACTCGCCTGAAAATGTTGAGCATTCTATTCATCTGAATTCAAACGATACATTAGATTCTCGAGAATTATTTGACACATTTTTTAATTCTCGACTTCCACTTGAGTCAATATTGGAATCCTCGACAACTTCCTCGCTGTCCTCGACGACTGACTGAAAATCGTAAATTATTTTTAAATTGACCAAATTTTCTTACATTTTTCGAAGAATTCGATTCCTCGTCACTGCTGGATTCGAGAATTACCCGTCTGCGAGTCGTCATTACTAGCTTTTAGTCGGAAAAAATAATTGCGGTTTAAAAATTTGAAAAAATTTGAAAACTGTACGTAAACACCGAGACATATCAGCGCACAGAGGTTGAAGGGAGAAATGCGAAAAAAGGCGAAAAGGCTTTTTTTTTAGACAATTTCTTATAATATAAAAATGCAAGTGGCAATAAATTACAACACATTAAAAAAAAACTTTATTTTCATTATATTGGATGAAAAATGCACAATTAATCTATATAGCAATAGGAATGATGTGCTTTACCAATTACGCTGTCATCCGGACAAATTAAAGGTGAGTTCGACGTAAATTGAGAGAAAAGAACGTATAAGAGGGCTGATTTTTCATTCAAGGGCTTATGAAAATCTTCTGGGCAATAATCCAATGCGGCGGCGAACAAGAACAGTTGAGTTTTGGCTTCAATTAATTCCGGATCGAAATTCTGCAAAAAATACAAATCGATTAATAATTGAAATTAATTTCACCTCTGACTCGGCGTCCGTCTGATTAAATAGTTTATACGAAATGTGAATCGCAAAGAAATCGTGGTAGGCCACTTCAGACACATTTTCGGGAGAGCAGTTCTTCAAAGGAGTGATTGAAAAAAAATACTATTAACGGAATTTTTTGTAATTTTGTTATATATTGATTTTTAATGGACCTATTCATATAGTGGATTTTTTTTAAGCAAAAAATGCAAGCTTGAAAGCCGAGTCGAATATTTTTATTCGCGCGCATAAAATCGTCCGCGTTGCGTATGCGTCGCGGTCGGCGTCGGTTTTATAAAATTGCCCAACTCAATAAAAACAAATCGGTTTTTTTCGCGCTGTTTAGAAATTGAAATAGGGGTTTTTAAAAGTTTTTATGATTTTTTAAAAATTTTTTTCATGATTTTCAAAATGTACGTTTTCGGATATAGAATTTTTTCAATAACTGAGGTTGTAATTTTTACATTTTATTGCAGGAATAGGTCCATAATTAAAAATTTGAAAAAAAAAATACATTTCAAAAGGAAATTCATTGATTTCTTTTCATGACGCGACATCGCACCGTCGAAAAAATTAATAGGCGGGAAATAGAAATGCGAGCGAAAAGCATATTTGAGAAATTGCGTAATTTTGAGGGACTTTTGAAAGAAAAATGAAATGTGTGCAAAATTGTGTCAGTGTGAAAACAGACAAAAACGGGTTGAAACGGTTTTGCTTTTTAGCGCAATATTACGTAGGAATATTTTGCATGCGCCTTTAATGCATTCTGTGCAGTGTGAGGTCTTGTCAAAACAAAAGCGAGATTCTCGCAAGGTCTTGTCTCGAATACAATCTCAAAATATGGACTAGAATTTAAATTGCACGCGCCTTTAATGCATACTGTGGTTTTGCATATGTTTGATACGCAGCCAAATCGTAATGGGGCAATGCTGAAAAATTTTGAAAAATGGAAAAAAAAGGAAAATGCGATGCAGAAAAAAAAAGAATCAAGGATACACGTGTTTTTGGTGGATTCGCATCGAGACCCATCGCATAAAGAAACGGCATGCGTCTTGAACTACCGTAAACGAAAGAATTTCATATAAAAAAATGTAGAATTCCTAAAAATGAAACAGTATGACGCAGACATCTCTTTTTTCTTTTTTCTGAAATGTCCCTTAAATTGTCGTCGAGACCAAATTGTGCAGCTTAGAGGCAAATCAAATAAAATATTTTGAGAATCAAATATTCAATAATAAACTCTAAAAAACAATGAGAAATTCTAAAGTTTATTGACACTTTCTAAAACTTATTGAGAATCGATAAACTTAAAAATGGTTTTTTAAAATCTTTTAAGATTTTCTAAAATTTATTGAGAAAATTCTAAATTATCTCAATAAATTCTAAAATTTTTTAATAATTTCTCTAAAGCTGATTGAGAAAAATCTATAATATTATAGAGACACGTTAATTTTTCTCAATGAATCTCAAAATATTTTATTAGATTTACATGAGTATCTAAAATTTCGAAAATTCCGCCCAAAACTGCGTTTTCACTTGTTGTTTTTTTTTGTTGAAATCCAAAAATTTCAGATTTCTTTGAGAATTAAAACATACCAGCGATTCAATTTGTTCGCATATTTTCGAGTATTGCGACTTCATGCATTCTTTGAAATCCGAGAGTTTGTCGACGAATGGTAGATAATTGACTTCATATAAAATCATTTTCAGCGCAAAGCTGCCAAATATGGCATACTAAATCCGTGCCAATCATTATTTTCAGTGATATACGCGCAAATCCTACCCTGGACGATAACATATTTGAATACGACGGTACCAGATGCTCATTGTCCACAAACAAAATCTATTCAATTCTTTTTTACACGATGCTCAATTGTTTAGAATACTCTTTATGGCTATTCATGTAATGAAAAAAATAAAAAAAATCAATTTTTTTCATTTGAATTCCCTATGCACGCACATCAAAAATTACAAAAAATTAACGCGATATATCGTAATTCTCCGCTATTCAAAGCCGCACGCGAAAAGTTGGCGCGGGTCACGTCGCGAAGTCGGTACTGTATTTTTTATTTTTCATTCTGTGTGCCATTTTTTCGTATTTTTCGAAAACTTTGAAGAGGAAATGAGTAACGGGTTGACGAACGAGGTAAAAGAAACCAATTATTGATATAATTACTCCTAATTCGACAATATAAGTCTATTTTTCGTTAATTAGATACCAATTATCATGAAAAATTGTGATTTTTGTGTTGATTTGATGCAGACTTCGCTCGGTGACGCTTCTGATGAATCTTTAATGTTGATTAAACAATATACTTTTACAGACTTCCAAAAAACGTTTTAAACGCTCAAAAAATAAAAAAAATCGAAAAAAACGGCCATTAAAAAAAATACAGTACCGACTTCGCGACGTGACCCGCGCAACTTTTCTCGTGCGCCTTTGAAAATAAATAGCGGTGAATTACGATATATCGCGTCAATTTTTTGTAATTTTCGACGTGCGTGCATAGGGAATTCAAATGAAATAATGGTTTTTTTTAAATTACTTTTTTCATTGCATGAATAGGTCCATTACATTCTTGTTAGGTAGAAGAAATCTTCTTGATAGGACCCTTTTTAAATTTGTGACTCTTGCACACTATTTTAATGTTTTTATCCGACGTTTCGATCTTTAGATCATCATCAGGGAAAAAATTAAACCCCAAGTCTTTTTAACCCAACCTACCCAAGTTTGAGGTAAATTGACCTTCCCTGATGATGATCTAAAGATCGAAACGTCGGATAAAAATATTGAAATAGTGTGCAAGACTCACAAATTTAAAAAGGGTCCTATCAAGAAGATCTCTTCTACCTAACAATAATCCACTCAAAACAAGTCGCTCCACAACTAAAAAAAGTTCTTACATTCTTATATAACTTGCTATATGACATTTTCGAGACAACATCGCTCAGAGGGAATTCGTCGAATTGTGCCGGCGGCTTCATTTTTTTCAGCGCGTCATGGCAGAATGCGGTGAATTTGAGAATTTGCATCAAATCGCCGTTGAGGACCTCATCATTGATCGGAAATTCTCCAATCCCATCGGCAAACCATTTGAGGCCAATCTCGACGGGCTCGAGAAAATCGCCAATGGTGACCAATTCGAAGCGTTTCAGTCGCTCGATTAATTCGTCGTTCGGCTGAAATTCACATGAATCAATCAATTTTTTTTGGAGTTTGCCATCGAACCGCCATTTGCGAAACGCGATCAAGACATTCTCTGAAGATTTCCTTGGCGATTTTTGGGGTTCCGTAGCGACGAAGAAGCGTGTAATATCGTCGAACATTCAAAAATACTGTTTGAATTGCTTCTAATGAGTTTTCCTGGATTTCAAAAAAAATATTTTTTTTCAAGATTTTTTTTTGGTTCATTTACCGCGAGCTCTTGGAAATCGGCGTGTTCGAGGATGCGAATGGTTGAATTGCATGTCATTTCATGAAAATCCTCAATTTTCTCGTTTTGCTGCACATATTTCTGATACATAAATGAAGATTTTGCGAATATTGGCTTGTATTTTTCGCAGCTGAAAAAAAAACCCCACTTTTCGAAATGCATTTCTATTATTTCAGCAAACTTTTCAGAGACAAATGCGCCCAGCTCGGCATGATCGCTTTCATTTTTGAATTTTACCGAAAACCCCTGAAAGAACGACATTTTTTGTTGCAGCGTCAATTAGCGAAACGGGTGGCCGAGAAAATGACGGCCTAGAAATTGTTAGTCCCCCGGGCGAGAATTTCAACGACGATTCGGAATTGGCTTCCAAACGTTGAAGAAATATTCGAGAATTTCGAACAGTAGCCACAAAAATCGAAATTCTTGACATTATTCGAATTCCTATTGACATTTCGTAGAATTTCTCAAAAAAAAAACTCTTCTTCAAGAGTACATTCAATGCTCTCAAATCAAATGATATCAAAATTGATTTACCACACTTTCAGCAGTAATTGAAGCCAATTCAGTTCGTTCATCATCATCCGAAAGTTCTCTTCTCAATCCATTTATAAAATTATAATCAGGCACGCAGAATCCGCCGTACAAATTGTTGCATACAAAAACATCTCGCCGATTTTTCGTATTTCTAAAATTCGTTTTTGAAAAAAATAGCGCACAAATGAAAAGCCACATTGCATATTTGAAGAAAAAATCCACGGGAAATGCCATAATCATCGTCATTGTTAAGTGGCCTGGTGAATGGTTTCTAATCGTATACGATCGGGTTTGCACGCGGGCGAAAATTTGATGGTCCGCGCCGCCCGTTGCCATACATACAATTTCATTCCAAGTACGCGAAGAGATTGAGAAAATCAATGTGAAAGAAATATAAATATAAAGCACATTCATTAATTTTTAGACCATGAAGACCCCCCCCTTCCATTTTAAGCGCTCTTTTTAGACCCCCGGGTTGAAATTATATCTCCGATGATCATAAATGCAATTAGTGTGAGATAAAGCATGCTCATGTAACGTTTCACTGCTGATAATTCCAAAAATGCTCAATGCTAAACGAATTTGTTCGCGGCCGTCTTATTCTGGCCTAATTTTTTCACGGCCGCCGCATGGAAACTTTCATATACGAAAAAACAGCAATTTAAGAATCGTATACAATCAGATTATAATTATATTTGGTCACACTTGAAGATCAATGCGGCCACTGCCAAATGGGACCAATAGGGGGCCAACTCTTTTTTTATATCGCTGCAGTTCATTGGTCGGTCCCATTTGGCTGGTCCCATTTGGCATTGACCCATTTACCTGGGAAACTTATATTTGCATTATTCTGCAGAACGAATTCCATTTTTTCCACTTAATAACTCAAAATGTCCATTTTACACAAAATATACAAATAGTGTTTCACGCGAGAATTTCAAACAATTTCAAAGAGAATTGATAGTTTAATAATTTATTAAGTTTAGTAGAACGGAACTTCAAAAATCCTTTGCGAATTTCCTGGTCAACGGCCCGTTTTCTCCGTATAATTCACAATGGTCCGCTTTGCTTCGTACCATTCGATCCGTCTTCTTACATTTGAACGCTTTCGCAAATTCGTCTGATTGCGCCATCATCATTAATATGCGGGCGTAATCGCCAGAGTGAACGTCTCTCGTATTTTCCTTCTTTGGATGCACATCACAATAGAAGACGGTCATAGAATAAAAGAACAATTGCTCATCGTCCATTGGTGCTCCATAACCAAAGTACGTCTGAAACAATACTAATTTTTCAAGTATATTTATTCTTTTTAAACCTTCCTCTGTTCCATATGTTTCGCTTTTTGAAACAAACGATAAATTAGGCGAAATCCCATCAAATCGGCCGCGTCTTCTTCAAACGTTCGATTCGTCGTCGAGCATTTCTGAATGAATCAATATTGAATCGATCAACTCTGATTTTTGAATTTCAGAATACCGCTTCTGGAAACATTTGGCATGTCTTCGAATGCTGACTCAGAATACAATGCGCATTCTTCGTCGAATAATTCTTCAGTGGCGACACATCGTCTTCTTCGAAAACGAATGAATGCATAATCTCATGAGCCAATATGAAACCAATTGAGCCATACTAAATCAATTGTGATTTTGTGTTCAATTCATATCGAACATCATACTCTCGTCGCAATATTCTTCAAATATGATAACTGCAAAATGGATGTATCGCCAATCACATAACGCTTAAAAAAAAGGAATACGATGAAATATAGTCCAAATTGCTCCAATTTTCTGGCTCTATTCGAACCAGGGCTGTGCGGTCAATCAGAAATTTTCGAAAATACCCGAAAATAAAAATTTCGGCTATTTAATTTTTTCAACGATAATTCGAAATATAAATACCGATTTTTCACAGAATCCCAAATTATTCAATAGACATTCCCTCTTGTTTCGTCGATTTATTTTTCCGACATCAAATGGCCGAAAATAAAAATTTCGGCAATTCCATTGCCGCGCAGCGCTGATTCGGACTAAAGAATAGAGCGAATTGTTCCCAGCACGACTGTGGATTCTGTTAGCGGTCTACAGTAGTAAGGAATTCATGCGAGCAGGCGAATATTCGAATAGAGAAGCCTCTCGGCTCGCTTTTCACCCCGCGGCCGCAAATTATTCGGCCACGTCGCATTTCACGTCCGCCATTTTTTCGAAATTTTTTATTTATTAGCTAAATTTTTCACATTTTTTTTTCGACGATTCCTTTTAAAAATGCATCGAGTATGTCTTTAATAATACTAAAAAACTCAAAATTTTAGGTGAAATCAAAAAATTGCGAACAAAAAAATCGATGCGTACGGCTGTTTTTAAATTTACGCCACGCTGTTTCGTTGTGCATTGTCCATGTGGAGTACACAACGCGCGTCTCGTCGTTTCGACACCATTTTTGGCATTCAGCCAATTTGTCGATTTCGACAATACCCAAATTTGAAACTTACATCATTATAATTTGCATGGTTGATCAAATTTCCATTAAAAAACTCAATTAAATTCTTCACAAAATTTTCTTGCTTCCCAAAACGATATTTGGCCATGAATCCGATGTTAATAAACTCAATGATTTCATGCCGTTTGATAGCGCGATTCTTGAATTTTTCGTGTTTCGGAATCAATTCTCTCAAGCGTTTTTCAATAATTTCTTTTGCATTGCCAAATGTATAATATTGCATGATTTCCAATTGTTTCTTGTATTTTTCCATTGCGTTGTAGGTTTTGATCCAAGGCGTCTCCTGAAGTATTCGATGTCGTCAAAATCGTGTTCTCTATTGATGCCACCTCGAGAACGATGTCCATTTCTCTTCGGAGGTCTTCAAATATATGCGCCGCATTCGTTGGTGATCCATAGAGTCTTTGAAGCGTATAATGTCGCCGAAGATTGAAGAAAAGATAAGAAAAATATAGGTTTGAGGTTTTCTAAAGAAAAAACCGATTTTGCTGAAATCAAATTTGATCCATCAATCTTCGATTACCGCAATATCATTCATCGTCGCATTGTTTAAAACGCCGACAAGATCATAACAATCGACTGACGAATTTGCAAATCTTTTATTTTTCATATCTACATGATAAATAATTGCCGCTCTGACGAAACTATCCATATCATTGTTGCATCTACAAATAAAGAAATAATGACATTTCATTTTAATAATCCTTACAATTCCATTAGTTCATCATAAGAATAGTCATCGGTGCTTTCAAATTCCAATGGAAACAGCTAAAAATAATTTATTGTTAAATTTCTGTAAAGCATTCATCATAATTATGTCAAAATCTTGATGTCTGAACCAAGTTCCAATTCGTTGACTATATACCTCGTAGCTTAAATTACCGATTTTTGTGTTTTTGTCATCATCGCTCATATCAAAAATTAATTTCTCATAAAGTGAATAGACATATTCTGGCGGGCAAACATGCGCATAGAAATCATCGCACGGATCTATCGAGTGGTTAACATAGCTGGAAATCATCAGCTTATCGCTCGAATGCCTCCATCTCATTATACTTACCTCATCAGATGTTGCATTACAATATCATAAGTGAGATGAGATTTCGGGATAATTCCATTCGATATTGGATTGACATGAATACCAGCTAATAGTAGAATTATTCGATACATTCCATTTATAGTAATGATTATTCACCTCATTCATTTTTTTCGCGTGAGTTTGATAGTAATCAAAAAAGAAAACAGTATTGTTGTGGATTCTCTCATCCAAATACTTTTTTTCCTGGCGATGAGGGTTACGTGGTCCAATGAGGCTAAAATTTAATGCTGAAAAAGCTAATATTGTGAACTGCACAGTTTAGTCCCTTTTGGACATCAGCCGTGCCGTCCGTTTCCCGACTCATTTCCTTATTCATGATTTTAGTTAATACCAACAATCACCAACGGAATAGTTTATTGAGAATAAGTGAATGAGTACAATATGAATATTTGGTGGACCATTGTGGTGTTTCTCAGCTTCCAACCTCCTCGCTCGCTTCGAGAGCATCTCTTAAATATAAAGTGAGAGTCAGATAACTATCAGATATTACTTCTCCCGCTCGGAGGATTGAATCTATAGCTCATTCCGGTCGCCGATTGATCTGACACACATGATTCATTTACAGAAAATTCCAGAAAGCTTTCCAATTTATGGTAGTTGTGAAAAAATCCCTTTTTTGCGGAAATTAAATTTTAAAATCCTCACTCTAAAGAGTCTGACTGAATGGTTTTACAAGTTTTTTTTTTATGAAACTAACGGAGACTACTAACAACATCAAACAATACGTATCATTTGGGAGTGCCAGACCATTACTTTGCGGACGATAGACTGGTGTTCTGATGTGCTCTATTCCATTTTCCTGGCACATCCGAGTAAATAACTCTAAAACAAACTGGGTTCTATTGTCTGATACTATTCTATCCGGCAATCCATTTCGAGCAAACATTTGTTTCAGCCATGAGACTGTCGAGGACGCTGAAATCGACTTGGTGATCGATACCTCTGGCCATTTTGTTAACACGTCTACCAGATACCAAACTTCATTGTCTGGTCCTGCAAAATCTATGTTAATTGGGCTCCACGCTCGATTTAGCCATGGTTCCAATGACACGTTCATCGATGTCTTCTGATTCTCCTGACATTTGTTTACCGTTTCGGTGCATGCTTGATCGATATAATACGCATACCAATATACGCATGTTCGTGCTAGTTGCTTCATAATTTCGATGCCTGGATGATTCTCATGAAGTTGTTTTAATACCTGATTACGCAACGATTCTGCGATTACAACTAAGTGTTTCCATAACAGACATCCTTCCGCGACTGCGATATCTCCTTTTCTCGCGATGAACGGTTTTATCGTTGCATCGCCTTGGTTACTTTTTGGCCAATTATTTGATTTCCAGTATTTGAAGTTTGTTATCAATACGCCATCCGTGGCTGTCGCTTCCTGAATATCGGACACTGTTAATGGTAATTTTCTTACCCCTTTCCGCCAAATAATCCACATGTAACACCTTGACTTCGGCGATTACGACGTCTTTGTCCAGAATTGGTGCGCTTTGCATCATCTTAGATAATCCATCCGCTTGTCCGAACCTGTCCGTTTTTGGCGTCTGTTCGGTTGTTCTTTTTTCCATATATTGCATAAAACTTTCCATATATTTCATTTTAAAAAATGCATAATTTCGTCGGTGGGGCGATCTAAGTCTCCAATGAAAACGAAAACTTTCTAGTCTTCTACGCTCAACTCATCTAGCCCGGTCCTTAACTCATTCACCCAGTTTGTATATTCTGTGGGTGATTCTTGCAAATTTTGCCATTTCTCCACCCTTTAGTACTTCTGGAAAAGCACCAAGAGGTAGTCCATCATGACAAAATCTCCGTCCCTTTCGGAACCTTCTTCGGTGGATCGGAAGAGGTTTCAGATCCCTGAGCCTTCATTGTCGAAGCTGGACTCTGGGCATCATCATTAACCCGCCCGAGTCTCTCGCTCGTGCAAAATTCTTGTCTAGGCAAACCGAGATTGAAATCGACCTCTCGGGAGGCAAAGGTTTCTTCTGTTTAAGAAAAAAACCGGCTCGAACAGTCCCTTACTGCTGGATGGACAAAAACACGAAAAGACCGACCCTTGAATGTTAACTCCCGTTCGTAGCATGGCTCGGATAGTTTCTTCAATAGGAGTTGGCGGCCAGATCGAAGTAGAATGTTGGGATCCTTTCCGCTAGTGCTTCAATGATGGGAACCTCACTTACCGCTATTTTTCCACATTTGTTGGTTATGCTGGACTTCCTGATAATCGTTCCATCAATTCCGCAAACTTTGCTGTTTGCGTCCTCCCTTCTTCCGCTTGTATCTGCGCCAACTTCATTTGCTCTTGAAGCATCTATCATTTTCCACATTGCTGTCTCTTTATTGTCTTCCATTGTCACGAATTTCCCTTTTTAGTTCTTGAATCTGGTCGTCACTGTTGTAAAGTCGATTTCGTTACATTGAGTATTTATCGCAAATATAATTTCGACAACAATATGCAGAAGAGCGAAATATGGAATAAAAAAATATATAAATGCAAGAACAAAACAGCAGGTTTTTTGGGAAAAAAATAATCAACTCGACAACTAATGCGCGTCAATCATAGTGTGTGTGTGTGCGTGTGTGTGCGTGTATGCACCGTGATTTGTACCGTAACCGCAGGATTTAAATGGCTGAGATTAAGTTGCTATTTTTTCTGCTCCTTGCAACATTTCCTAACCCTGAAAACAAACTCAAAATGATTATGGGAATTAGAATCATTATGTAATTAAAAACATTTAATAGAGAAACATTCGTAATTCAATATTTTATTAAGAACGAAAATCCTTTGCGAATTTCCTTGTCAACGGCCCGTTTTCTCCGTATAATTCACAATGGTCCGCTTTGCTTCGTACCATCCGATCCGTCTTCTTACATTTGAACGCTTTCGCAAATTCGTCTGATTGCGCCAGCATCATTAATATGCGGGCGTATATGCCCGAGTGAACGTCTTTCGTATTTTCCTTCTTTGGATGCTCACGACAACTCGCGATTGCCATGGAGTAAAAGAACAATTTCTCATTATCAATTGGTTCTCCATATCCGAAATATGTCTGTAACTCGAAATTTTTGGTTTTTTTCCCTCTTCTAAAGTTTACACGAGGGCGAATATCTGGTTTTAATAACGTAGAAAGTAACCCCCCCCCCCCTTTCTCCCATTTAGACCCCCCGGGTTGAAATTATATCTCCGATGATCATAAATGCAATTAGTGTGAGATAAAGAATGCTCACATAAACTTTCAAAGCTGATAATTCCGAAAATGCTCAATGCTAAACGAATTTGTTCGCGGACGTGTTATTCTGGCCTAATTTTTTTACGGCCGCCCGTCTCTCTATTAATTGTTAAACCAATACCTTCCTCTGTTCCATATGTTTCGCTTTTTGAAACAACCGATAAATTAGGCGAAATCCCATCAAATCGGCCGCGTCTTCTTCAAACGTTCGATTCGTCGTCGAGCATTTCTGAATGAATCAATATTGAATCGATCGACTCCGGTTTTGAATTTCAGAATACCGCTTCTGGAAACATTTGGCATGTCTTCGAATGCTGACTCAGAATACAATGCGCATTCTTCGTCGAATAATTCTTCAGTGGCGATCTATCGTCTTCATCGAAAACGAATGAATGCATAATCTCATGAGCCAATATGAAACCAAATGTGCCATACTAAATCAATTGTGATTTTGTGTTCAATTCATATCGAACATCATACTCTCGTCGCAATATTCTTCAAATATGATAACAGCAAAATGGATGTATCGCCAACTATAAAATCCTTCAAAAACCAAATTTAAAAAAATTTAATTTATACAAATTTTGATGCTGTTTTACATTCGCAAAAAAACGAACAACCTGTGTAGATGTACGGTGAGTTTGATTGGCAGGCTATGCTTAATATGGTACCAGGGCTGTGCGGCAATGGAATTGTCGATTGCCGAAATTGCCGAATTGCCGAATTGCCGAAATTTCCGATTGCCGCACAGCCCTGTATGGTACCCAAATGCCCACTATTTTAATTCGAATTTGAATCGGCACCTCGAAAGTGCGATGGTCCACAATTATTCAAGGTGTGAACCGGGTGGTTTTTTCGATAATATTATGTAATATAATTGTAATAATGTAATATTATTGTGAGGAAAATTGACTAAATGCCAAAAAAGCAATGGCAGTGGTCTTGGCGCAAAACGAAAAGTGTAGATTTACGGGCCTATTCATAAGGATAGGTTAAAGGTCCGTGACCCTTTTTTTCAACAGCCCGTGTGACGTCATCGCAAAAATAAGAGACTCTTGCATAATTGTGGACCATCGCACTTCTCTAAGGCGGTAATTCAAATTTGAATTCAAACTGTATCAATCCGTGCGAGCCATGCCCCAATTCACTACTTATCTAACACAGCTCGCCGCAACTCACGCGCGGCCTAGTAAAAATTGTCCTCGGCCACGACCACGACCACACTTGATGGGTTGGTTAATTAAATTAACTTAATTTAATTAAGTAATAGAACTAAATGAATACGTATATATTTGGCGTGTTTAGAATTTTAAAAACCAAATATCAAAAGAAAATTCAAATCTTTGTGGAACTAAAAAAAAAAAATCGCGACTAAGAATAATTTCAGAAATTAGCCTGTGATAGTGTGCGTCACTTGCAGTTTTTCTCAGAATCTGTGTGCCGCATTTGCATTTTTCCTTTTTGAAATTGTCGACTATTGCTTCTAGACGGCACTTGAGTTGTGGCGAGCCATTCCAACTCGCAAATTTCACCGCGCCCGTAAATCAACACCGGCCGCCTTCCGTTTAATTGTTTGACACAGCTCTTACTTGATAATTAACATGGTTGGAAAGTTCTAAAAGATAGAATTGATAGATGGAAATTAGACGATTATCCGAGATATTCGAAAGGAACATCGCATCATATCCCAATGCAATGAATTGAGTGATATTGTTTCGTTTAATTTCGTTTTCGGTGAATTTTTTCAATTCGGGAAGCGCCTTTTTCAACTGTTTTTCGACAGCTTCTTTCGAATATCCCAATGTATAATATTGCATGATTTCCAATTGTTTCTTGTATTTTTCCATTGCGTTGTAGGTTTTGATCCAAGGCGTCTCCTGAAGTATTCGATGTCGTCAGAATCGTGCTCTCTATTGATGCCACCTCGAGAATGACGTCCAATTCTTTTCGGAGGTCTTCAAACAGTTGATCCGCCTTAGTAGGCGATCCATAAATTCGTTGAATTGTACGGTGTCGACGGAGATGTTTGTAAATATTGCGGAAAAACGAGAAAGAGGTCTCCTGAGACGAAATGCAGATTATTTTGATTTTTTTTTCTTTTACCGCAATATATTCCATACGAATCTCATTCAACATCGGCGCCATTATGGTGCAATTATCGCTAAACTCGATTCGGGTGTAGTTGTTTTCAACAAAATATCTCGAAATCACAATTGTCTTCAAAAAACTCTCCAAATCCTGGTTGCATCTCAAAAAAATCAAAATTGTTGTGAGTCGAATTGAATAATCCTACAATTCGACGAGGTCCTTTTCAGAATAACGCTCAAAGTCTTCAAATTGCAAATCGGAGAGCTGAAATTGAGTTGTTTGTTCTTTTTCTCGTTTTGAAACAGAGGACGTTGCCCGAAAATATCGTCAGCTACTAATATAGTCGCGACTGTTTGTACGCGGGTAGATTTACGGGGGCATGCGTCTTTCTCTTGGTCTCGCGCGGACTAAATTTCATGCATTTTTTGGGGCGACTCGATATGGTTGGAAATTCAAAGAAATTCCAAATTCATCTTGAAAAAAAAAAACGAATTGTTCGTGTGAAAACAACGAAAAAAGCTTTCACGTGTGGTGAGACCAATTCGGAAGGCGAAACCCCGTAAATCTACCCGCGTCGTGAAGTTGCCGGACCCTGACTATCTTAATTTCAGGCTTGAGTCATTTTTGTCACATTATCAATCTTCATCAATTATTAACAAAATTTTAAATCCAAACTATTATAATCGCAAAAAAAAACGCTTATTTCCAATGATTTCTTTACAGGAATAATTGTTTTTTTTTCTTATTCGAATTTTAAAAAACCATTTAAATCATTTTTCAAAACCCAATTTCTATTTATAAGCAGCAAAGAAAATGTCTACGCAATTTTTTTTTCAAACGACGCCGACCGCAACGCACACGCAACGCGGACGATTCTTGGCCGGAACTTAGAAACGACAATATTAAAGAAAAAAAGACAAGCTTGTTGTTGAAAATTCAATGCAAGATAATTTGAATAAATGGTGTTTAATTATTACCACATCGCTTTCATTAACATAATCGAGTTCGGTATACGAATTGGCAAATTGAAAGGCTTCATCCAAATTGACGTAAAAGTTGACATCTTCTGGCGGGCAAACATGCGCATAGAAATCATCGCACGGATCTATCGAGTGGTTAACATAGCTGGAAATCATCAGCGAATCGCTGGAATGCCTCCATCTTACCTCATCAGATGTTGCATTACAATATCATAAGTGAGATGAGATTTCGGGATAATTCCATTCGATATTGGATTGACATGAATACCAGCTAATAGTAGAATTATTCGATACATTCCATTTATAGTAATGATTATTTGAATTTTCCGAAAACGGAACACGGCAGAAAAAATGTTAGCAGATATAAAAATCAATTTATTTAAAATTAATCGAAACGTCCGAAGATTATTTGGCCTCACGTTATCACAACAACGTAAACAAGATCTTCATCGAGAGGACATCCGCATCATGTCTGAAGTTCGGGACCCCCTACACCACATCACGAAGAGGAAGATGACCTGGGCTGGACACGTTGCTAGACGAACAGATGGAAGATGGACTACTCTTCTAACGGAGTGGCGGCCGTGGAATTGGACCCGGCCAAGAGGAAGGCCTCCCATGAGATGGTCGGACTCGCTTCGGAAGGAGATCACTACAAGAACAGCTGAAGGAGCCGTTATCACCCCCTGGTCCACCCAAGCCAAGGACCGAAAAGCTTGGAAAGCTGTGGTTCGCGCCTCAACAGGCGAACGACGAACCGACTAAGTGACTATGTAAGAATTGGATTGACATGAATACCAGCTAATAGTAGAATTACTCGATACATTCCATTTATAGTAATGATTATTTGAATTTTCCGAAAACGGAACATAACAGAAAAAATTTTAGCAGATAAAAAAATCAATTTATTTAAAATTAATCGAAACCAAATACTTTATTGTGTAATGCTAATTACGGACTACGATAGAGAGAGAGAGAGAGAGAGAGAGTGCTGGAAATTCTCAAAATGTTGAAAAAATCTATTCGAAACAATTTGAAGAATGCATTTATTTCTTTATTCACCAATAAAATATAAGAAGAAAGAAGGGTTACAACAAAAATGAACATTTTTGGAGGATGGGGAATAAAAAAAAATGAAGAGGCAAAGAAGAGACCTGACAATGAAGAAAGCGGACCAGTTAAACAAATCGTCAAACTCGATTTGCTTTTTTTTTTTTGAAACTGCTTATATGGGTCCAATACTATAATGTGAAACTAGATTTTAAAAATTTTATTTCAATTTGCCTGCGAAAAAAAATAATCGAATTTAAGTAGTATTTTTAAGGGCAAAAATAAGACTATTGAAGAACAAGATTGAACTCGTCACGGCCGTGGAATTGGACAAGAGGAAGGAACGCCTCCTATGAGATGGTTGGAATCGCTTCGGAGGAATATCAGATCGGAGTCCATCAAAGCTAACAACGGAGGTCTTTTTGCAATCCGTCTGCCTCTGCAGAAAATTAAAAAAAAATTAAGACGAACTTCAAAATGACTTCCCTTGTAAGTGTTTCATCTTTGATCATCTCATCTGATCGCCATCAGAGCTGCACGGCCTTCCGTGTTCCGTTTTTAGAAAATTTAAGTTCCGTGCAGCTCTGATCGCCATCCCATCAAGTAGATGTGGACAAACCTGATCGAATGCTCATAAAAAAGTTAATTTAGAAAATGCGCGGAACGAAAAATTGAATATAGAAGATCCTTGTTTCAGGCGGTTTTGGGAGGCTTTAAAGGGTTCCAAAGATGATGCACTACGTTATAAATTAAAAAGCAAATTAGACTAGTTTCGATTGCAAAATTATATATAATTCATGAATGCATTATCTACAGTATTCTAATCTACGAAATAGCGTGCACAATCGAGAGAGAGAGAGAGAGAGAGAGAGTGCGCAATGGAGGAGACGCAGATGCTTCATCTAAAATTTAAAAATGAATTTCTAGAAACATCCGCAACCTTGTTTGAAAAGCTTGGTATACCGTAGTTCGTGTCTCGATGAGAGATGAGGTGAAAGTGCTCTGAATAAGTGGAGTATAAAATCAGCCGGCATTATTCAAAATTTTTTTGCCGATTCCTGAAATGATGTCTTTATTTCAACATCAACGCGAGAATCAACAAATCGAATTTTGGAAAACAAAAAAAAAACGCTCGTTCCTCATTTTTTTCTTCTTCTTCTTCTCAACACCTTCTAATTGCAGTTTTTGTCGCCGTGACAACGTTTTTCTTTTTTCTCACACTTTCACCCACATGATTTCAAAAACAAAACAAAAAAGCAAAGGCTTCTCTGCCATATATGGGGGGGGCGGATATATATGAGTAAGTCGGATCAAAGTTCACTTTATTCATTTTCATTCATTCGTTTTGTGCTCGAAATTTGCGAATAGGGCGCACAGAAAAAACGGAAATTAAAAATTGGATATCACGCCAAAAAAAATCAACAACGTTTAGCGGTGGCATTTCGCTCATTTTTTGTGTTGGAAAATGTTTGTATGAGCTGTTTCGATTTATCCAAATTCGGGTGAGTTGGTTGTGCCACAGATTTTGAGCTCGAAAATATGTGCAATAAACTACTTGAGCTTCATAAAAATTGCAATAAAACGTGCACATAAATTGGTTTTTTTTTCTTGTTTTTTCATTTAATAATTTAGCAAAAAAAATTGAAAACGATTTTTTGAACTTTTTATCCTTGGTTGTCCCCGTTTTGTTTTTGATTATTGAATCTGAAATTTTCTGAAACAGAATATAATTTTATAGTGTGCCAACCGGAATTGGTCCAACTAATTAATTGCAATTGACTTAATTGGACACTTGAATCAATTATTTCATTTTTTTTAATTTCGCGATTTTTTAAATTGAAATTCCTTATATTCGAACATCAATAAAAAATTTTGAATTTAAAATTCAAAATTGACATTTCCAGTAACTCAACTGCTCCATTTCGCCTGTAATTCTAGATCAAATCCCAAAACCATGGAAACATGCTTCAATTTAAGTCCCCATAGATCATTTAGACCCCCATATATTATGTAGATCTCCACAACCAAGAAAATGCCGCCACATTCTTTATAGGGGTCCAATTTTTGGCAGACCTATTTTTGACTGTCTGGAATTTTAGCCGAAATTCGAATATACATAGAAAGAAATTTTTTATTTAAAAATGGTCTCAAAAAGCAAAAAGCGAAATCAACGTCTTTCAAGACAATTTGAGGAGTTTTCCGAAATCTATTTTTGAAGCGATAATTAAAGGGGCCGCGTCAAATGGTCTCAACACGATTTCGAATTTTTCGAATTTTATGCGCTTTTTTGGGTCCTCTAGATTCGAAGACTATCGAAAAAATGAAATTTTCTTTTTTTTTACATTTTGCATAGCAAAAATTTTTTCGATTATTTGTGTCATCGTGAAGCTTAAAACGTCGGAGCCGATTTACCGACGATATTAAAACGGCGATAAAATTTGCCCATAAATGTCGTTGCATTTTTTTTACTTCGAATATTCCAAAAAAAAAAAAATTTTTCATGTTTGGCCGCGATTTTTCAATTAAATCTGGCTGTCAATGACCTTCTTGGCACACAGATTTCAATGCCATATTTGGTATTGTCAAATTTTGTTTCCAGAATATCATCATCTATCAACGCGTGTGTGCCAAATTGTCGAAAATCTTTCAAATCAGGTACAATAATAATAATAATAATAATAATAATAATAATAATAATAATAATAATAATAATAATAATAATAAATATCCTCGTAATCCTCTCATTTTTCAGTTTTTGCTCAACATGCGGCGAAAACGTGCCGCAATATTGGTCTTCTATTCAAGCATATCAATATTTTGTTTGTTTCTTTTGGCGAGAGACATCGAGTTTAAAGTTTCATTCGAACCCCGAATGCACTCAAATCTCGTTTTTTCTTTAAAGGATGATCGCGTCGAGAAATGGGAAATCGTTGACGAAATTCCCGACGAATGCAAATGTCGATCGAATATGACTGGAAAAATTCACAATTTCTGCTATTCGCTTCCGGAAGTTGATGCGACGCGTCAATATTTGAATCTGAAAATTTCAACAATTGCAGAATCCGCGAACACGTGGCAAACCGTTCGATTGCAAATGGGTGTCGGAAATTGAACAAATTGGTATCAATGAAGACCGAATTTCTTCTGAATTTGTATTTTTTTTTAATGTCTTCTTCAGACGCCATCCATCGGGGAAATTATATCGATTTGAAGACTCAGAATATTAGCGAACCGGTGTTTGTCACCGCATTTTCGGTGAAATTCGAGAAAAATGGGAGACGAGTGGTTCGTCGGACGAATCTGGAAAGAAATAAATGAAACGAAACTAATGATTTTCAGATTCATTCGATTCGGAAACTCGGGTTTAGGAATAAAATTATTGTCTATAATTTGGGCATCTCAGAGAAGGAAATGAAGCTTTTGAAGGTGAGATTTCAATTTAAAGGAGGAGAAAGGGGCGGGACGGCTTTCTTATGTGCCATAAAACAATTCGTTTGCCTAGTGATTTATACTTGGTTAATTAAAAAAATTAACTTGGTTAATTAAACCGAATAATAAAAAGAAACGAAGCGGTTATATTATGGGCCAAAATAATTAATACAACAATATGACGCGGCGATGAGCAAGATAGTAAATTTCTAGGCGAAAACACATGTATTCCTGCGGGGGAGAAATAGTCATGATCACATAAAAATGATTTTATGGAATTAAAAAGGGAAAATTGGATGGGCGGCGCAAAACAATCGATTATTTATTCATCCGTGTGGAGTACACCGGTCCGAGTTGACCACGGCCATTTGCAAGTCGGCCACGGCCACTTCCGGTTGTGCCAAGTGTAAGGGACCTATTCATGCAATGAAAAAAAAAATAAAACAAATCAATTTTTTTCATTTGAATTCCCTATGCACGCACGTCGAAAATTACAAAAATTTGACGCGATATATCGTAATTCTCCGCTATTTATATATTAAAGGCGCACGCGAAAAGTTGGCGCGGGTCTCGTCGCGAAGTCGGTACTGTATTATTTTATTTTTCATTCTGTGTGCCATTTTTTCGTATTTTTCGAAAACTTTGAAGAGGAAATGATTAACAGATGGAAGAACGAGGTAAAAAAAAACCAATTATTGATATAATTACTCCTAATTCGACAATATATGTCTACTTTTCGTCATTTAGATGTCAATTATTATGTGAAATTGTGATATTTGTGTTGATTTGATTCAGACTTCGCTCGGTGACGCTTCTGATGAATCTTTAATGTTGATTAAACAAAATATTTTTACAGATTTCAAATAAGACGATTTAAACGCTCAAAGAATAAAAATCGAAAAAAAAACAGCCATTAAAAAATTACAGTACCGACTTCGCGACGTGACCCGCGCAACTTTTCGCGTGCGCCTTTGAAAATAAATAGCGGAGAATTACGATATATCGCGTCAATTTTTTGTAATTTTTGACGTGCTTGCATAGGGAATTCAAATGAAAAAAATTGATTTTTTTTTATTTTTTTCATTGCATGAATAGTCCCAACATCAACACATTTGAGAATTGTAGCGCATGGTCTGCAATTATTTTAATGTTGCTTACTATCGATAATTTTTGGTTTTTTTTGCGGAATTCTCTCATTTATGGGAATTCGTACTTCAATTTTCGATTTTTCGACTCAACCACATATTGAAGTAATGGAAAAAAACCGTAAATAATTTTGCGGACTTGTGCATTTTATTTGACGACAATACACGTGTTCTTGACATCGCAATAGTTTTCTCAAAAATAGAATAACCTAGAATTTCCCATATTTTTTGATTTTCTATAAAAATAAATATTACAATAGCATAAATCAACGAACGCCTTTGTGCTGATTTACGGTTAGTTTGATTCGCAGGTTGTTCATTGGGCAAAGTCCTGCAGCGAAAAAATCCTACTAGCCGCTTTTATTTGGGAAGGCTTAAAAAATTGCGTTTAATCGTTTGACGACGACAATAATAGATTTTCGCACAAATGAGAACGTTTTACGATAGAACACGGGGCGGTCGTACGTGTGGAGTGTCGTCGCATTTTCAATACTTTTTGTTTCAGCGTGGTTGCAATGTTGAAGTTCGCCACTTTCCATTTGAAAAATATCCGCGGACCTTTAAAAGCTTGTCGTTTTTCAAATGGAAACCAATTATTATTGCCGTAAGCAATTTTCAATTCAACGCAATTAATTCCGAATTTCGCTATTTCAGCAAACGACGGCCGAATTTGGCGCAGTTTGGTACATGGACACTTCGGTGATTTTGACGAAAAATGACACATCCCATGTGTTATCGCTTCTCACTTGCCATCAAAATGTGCATTCTCCGTGAGCGCTTGCCCTCATAATTGGTATTTGGAGATTTAGGCCAACAATTCCGCCAAGTGAATATCGCGATCGTAGGGAGAGAACGCGAAAACATGAAGACGGATGGGATATCAACGTGTGGGAGGAAAATCGTCGAGAATGTGCAAAAGTGCGTCTTAAAATTTGACAGCCAGCAAGAAAAGGCTAGCTAGTCTGCGTTTCGGCGTAGAATTCAGCGGTGGTCCGCAGTTCACAATGACGCAGTTTTGCACAGCTGACTCAAAAGCGGCTATCTATGTCGTCAGGCGCATTATTTTTTTAGATTTTTTTCGTAAAAGCGTAATTTTGTGATCTTTAGTTGCCGTAAGCTGGTTTCGGTTATTCAATAATGCATTAAGTATCTTCACCTTCAGAAATCGGTGAAGAAAAATGCGAAAAAATTGGGAAGAATAAATTTTTTAAGCCGCACCTCAAGATTTGACCCGCTTTTTTGTTAGGAACCGACTATATTTTATTTTTTTGAACCGAAAAACAATTTGAATTGAAGATATTCAAAAGAGACTGACAAATTTCAGAGTTCCTATCTTCTCCACGGCTACAGCGGTCATGGGATTTTCTCGGCAACACATCCAAAAGTGTTTGACTATTTTCCAACCAATTTCGACGAAATAAAAAAGGAAAAAGCGAAAATGTATGAAGCGGGATTCGTTTTTTCGGTGAGAACCGAAGACACAATGCAAAATATTCTCAAATGGTAATTTTTGAGCCAAAATTTCAAATTATTTCCTTCTTTTTTTGAAAGGTATGTCCTTTGTGCCTTAACCGACGAGTGTATGAATCCAATTGGTTCGAAGCATTTATGCCTTTTTAAAAACGATCGATTCTCGCAATCCGCCAATTGTCATAGGTTAGCCAAAAGTTGTTTCAGACAATTATCCAATTATTTCAGATATGACCAATCAATTATAAATATTGTTTTGGCCAATAAATTCGGATACGATCGGCATTATTATTCCAGCGAAATTGTCGATTTCTTTGAAATTAAACGAGAACTTTCAATGCAAACGTATAGTATCGAATGCGTTTCTAACTCAAATTAATTATTTTTTTGTTATTGTTGAAATCGCTACGGGATAGACTTCTATAAATATCGAATTTCCTCATATTCGTTCAAAATCGCATTTATATCAAATCAACAATGACTGGGAGCAACAGAAAAAAAGGCACATACGTAACAAATCTATTCGCTAGAATATCCTACAAAACAAAACAAAAACACACAGTAATACTAAATGAAAAATGAAGAAAGGGTCCTAGAGATCTCGTTGATGGTCCCGTCGTTTAATGCGTTTTCGGTTTCACATTTCTCGGCATCATCGGAAGCGGCGAGATTCGGCGAAGGCTGTTCATGTAGACGAATCGGCTGAACACGATGAACAGCGCTCGGAACCAGACGAACTGCGATCGATGGGCGAGCATTGCTGCCCAACAGGCGCCGACGTCTCGGAATCGCGCGAAATAGAAGAATGGGGACCGTCCGAACGAGAATAGCGCATCAAAAAGGCCAATATATCTGGAAATCATACATCGCTATGGTGATTCTCAAAAACGCATCTCACTTTCGAAACAGCGGAATCGAATCAAGAACGAATATCTGAACATCGCTGGGCACGACGCCGTTGCTATAAGCGATTTGGAGCGCTTCGAAGCAACTGATATGATTCTTGTGGCCCGAAACGCCGTAGTTGTCGAAGGATATGATTGCATCCACCGCGAGAACCTGAAAATCGAGAATAATTACAAATAAATGGCCTTAAGTTTCTGCAAAAATTATTTTTTTACGATTATGGTTAAAAAAATCAAAAAAAAAATTTGAACTTGAATGACAATTTTGTTTCAAAAACGAACAAAAAAAATTATAAAAGCCCAGAAAATCGAAACTATTTAAGAAAAGCTAAAAAAAAATACCTCAACATGACGCATGACGACATAACTAAGATTCTGGCGATTCCAATTATCGCCATCGGCGAATTCGTCATAGTCCAGACATGTCAGATCGCTGGCAGAGATGCCGAGACGAGACACCGCCAAACATAATTCGCGCGATCTAATGGATCCCTGAAAATTGGGATCTTGAAGGGCACGAACTAGACGAAATGCAACCTTTCCGTAGAAATTTCCATTCGAAACGCACAAAGTGAACACCCGATGGCCCGATTGCAATAGGGCGCGAATTGTCGGCGCAAAAAACATCGTCTCGTCATCAGGATGCGCGATGAGCAGCAGGACACGACTAGAGGGACTCAACGGCAGCGGACGAGAGCGGACGGCGAAAAACAATAAAACAACAAAAAACAATATTGCGATCAAGGCGATCACTGAAAGCATTGTGGATCTGAAATTTTTCAAAGTTTCCTTTTTGCTAACACCCTTTTTATTATAGTTTGTTTCTGACGAAAAAAAAAACAAATAAACGGCTATCAGAATCAATCGTCATGAGACCCAACTCTAATAAATGAATGATGGCGTAGTAGTGATCGAATTTTATAACTTCTTTTTTTTCGGAAGTTTTTTTGTCCCGGGTTTCAAAATGAGAGAATTTCAAAAAAATTTGTGAGGGAGCATAATTGATATCAAAACTTCATTAAAGGCGCACAACGCGAAATTAGTTGAATTTCGTGGCGAGAGATTCTGACAGTCGCTTTAATTTCAAAAAAAAAAGACGCGATATTGAAACTTCGATTCGAAAACCGTCAGTTTTGACAATTTTCCGAAATTTTGGTGGTCAAATTCAGAATTAAAATTTACAAAAATTGAATAGATTAAAAAAAGAGCTAAAATTGCAAAAATGCAATATTTTTTTTAATTAAAAAATTTGAACATCTATTTTTTTCTTGGAAAAATCAGTGAATTTCAAAAACGTACATAATAATGAACGACTATTCGTCTTTTTTCTGTTCGCCTTCAGCTGTTTCGCCTTCAACACCCGTTTTCGTTTCAATACTCCGCAAAAACTTCTCGAATGTCAGCGAATTGGCGCTCTGTGGTAGTCGAAGCGAGTCGCCGAACGCGTTTTTCATCGCCGCGCCGAATTGGCGCGGCGTGTTCACCTGGAGGATCGCCGAAGCGGCGACGATCAGCAGCGAGAAGCCCGAGACGGTGATGACGGTGGCGACGCCGAGCGCCTTGCCGGCGAACGCGGCACCCGACAGAAGTTGGGCGCGCGCGAGCTCAGCGGCTTCCGGCTGACGCGTGTGCTTCCAGGCGCTTCGGATTCCGAATAGAAGTGTGACAAATGATGTTCCGCCGATCACTGGAAAACAATATAACGGTGCTACGCAGATTTTGAGAACAAAACTCGAAATCTACATTTTTTTGCCAAATATTGATGTGTGCTTACTGTATATTTTGAAGTTTCGCCGTGGGTCTCGTATGGAAAAATGGTAGGAGTGAATTAATTTAACAAACATATTGTCGACAGCCGAAAATTGGCTTAATGCCAAAAAAAACTATGGCAGGTCTTGGTGTAAAACAATAGGCGTAGATTTACGGGCCAATGCATAAGCATAGGTTAAAGGGGGAGACCTCTGCTCTAATTTTTTTTTCATTTAGCCAACTTTCAAAAATCGCACGATGTTGTACAATTTTTCAAAAAAATATTAAAATACTTTGGTTATTTTTAAAATTGCCGGAGTGTAAGCATAGGCGAGACTAATTAATCGGCAGCCGGCGAAAATCCAATTTGAAAAATTTCTCCATCCAGGACTACTTTTCCTTCAAATTTCAAAAAAAAATTCGAGGAAATTTGTCTTGTAAATCGACCAAAAAAATTTTTTTCATCCTGTCACGTTGATTTTATTTAATAAAAAACTGTTAACACATTATAAATAATTTTAAACACTCTTCGCTTGCGCATCAAAAGAAAAACATGCAAATATATCAAAAATTAACGACCGCAAAATACTGAATTTTCTAAAGCCGAGTGTATAAGCAAAAAAGATTCGACGAAATATTTTTACTAAAAAAATATACCTGATTTCACAAATGTCGCGGTATTGCTCGTGTCGATTTTATCGATTGCAACCAGTGCTTGGCCCGACAATGTTGACGGCGCCGTTGGCCTCACCTCGGACATACAAAACCTGAATTCAATTTCGATTGTTTTTAGCTGGAAATCGCTGCCAAATTTCTAGTAGCAGAACCCGGAGAAATGTCGGCAGCATAAAAAAAAACAATGTCAGTGGTCTTCTCATAAAAGAAATTGTAAATATACGGGTCTATGAATAAGGCGCACAAAACTCTCTTTAATTTTTTTGGCATTTAGCCAAATTTGCCAAATTGACAATAAAAATTTTCCAAAATTCAAATTCAAATAATCATTTGGTGTCAATTAACCCGTAAAAATGTAAAAACAAGAAAAAAGTCGCCGCCAATGTTTTATTAATTATTAAATGTTTCAAAAAAAAATGGCAAACAAATCACCGACAATTTGGTGATAAAAAAAGTAGAAGAAAATCGAATAGAAAAAAATCAACAAAAATTAAAATTGGAGACCAACAATGTAATGATTGAATATCAAAAAAAAAAGATCAAGAATATAATAAATTAATCGATACAATGATTTAGTCTGAGTCGGTTGCCGAGCTTTCCGACTCGGTTGGAGACGGCGATCGCTTTCGGTGCTTCTTCTTGCGATCCTTCTTATGCTTCTTCGACTTCTTCTCCTTCTTCTCACGCCTTCTTCGACGACGCTCCTCGCGATCCGAATCCTCGCTTTCCGACGACGATTTCTCGCGCTTCTTCGGCGGCTCATCATCGTCAGAGCTATCAGAATCTCTTCTAAAACACAAAGCAATTTAAAACATCACATGTCTCAATTTCTGCTTAAAAGTTCTCACCTTCTTCTTTTCGGTTCCTCCTCAGTGAATCTGCGACGCGGCGGGCTTCTCTCGCGTCTTCGAATCGGGCTTCTCGAACGACGTCTTCCAGAAGATCTCGGAGATCTTGAGCGTCGACGAGGCGGCGTTCTAGAGCGTCGTCTCACCAATGGCGATCTTGAACGACGTCTGGCTGGCGAACGAGAACGACGTCGAGCTGGCGAGCTGGAACGCTTACGAGAGCCCGAGCGGCTTCTTCTTCTCTTCTCTCTGTCAGAGTCTGAAAAAAATCGTTGAAATTGGGAAGAAAATGCTTCAATCTCCAACCACGACTCTTTTCCTTCTCCCTTTCCTCCTGATGACGCTTCATTCTTTCAATCTCACGTCTCTTCGTCTCCTCTTCACGCTCCTTCTCGTCAACTTCGCGTTTTCTGTCACGATCACGATCGTCGCGTCGTCTGTCATCCCGTCGATCGTCTCTGCGATCATCGCGCTGAAATCAAATTTTTGAAAAAATCTAATTTTCAGAACATTCGATATTTACCCTTGGCGAACGATTGCGGTTGCCGGGAGATCTGCGACGCGGCGGCGAGCCAGCTCTCGGGCTTCTCAATTTTCCTTGAATTCTGTCATCTCGCACTTCCTTCTCCTTCACAGGGCCCAAATATCGACCACCGGACAATGTCTTGTATCTGAAAATTTCGATGTACTATTGGAATTTTGCCACATTAAAAAAATAATTTATCTCTATAGAACAGAGAATGGGATTATTCACGCGTTTGTCTTACCGGTATTGCCAACAAAATACCTCGGCAACGTGCTGAAGAGCATTGTCAGAACCATAGGGGATATGCTAAACCTTCCACCGTTTAAACTAATCAAATTGGGGAAAATATTTAAACTTATCCTAATAATTTTATTGACTTTTTTTTAAATATTAAAATGGTTACCTATTGGTCCAGTCATTGTCCTCTGGCTGAGGCTCACTTTTGACAGGCTCCGTGATTTTCATCTCATTCATCTTTTTCTCCACCAGCGATTTTGGAATTCCATCCTCGGATTCGTTTGCTTCAATGAAAAGATTCCAAAGCTCTCCAACAAATTGGCGAGCTCGGCGAGCGTTCAAAAATCCTGTGACGTTAATCTGCAAAGAAAAAAATCGAGTTTTTAACGTTTAAAGAATGTTCCAACTTGAAGAAGCTTTGGATTGATGTCTTTGAGCTCTAACTGCGACAAAATGTACTCCACCACAACATCATCCTCCATTTCCAAGATCTCGTTGATGCGCATTGTGATCCACGGTTTGATAACGTCGAGATTCACGCGGCTCATGTCAATCTTGAATATAATGCACCTTTAATAATCTTGTTTCACTGGGTAATTGAAAATTTTGCACACACAACACAATTAATTCGAAAGATTGGGAAGAATTTTATAAAATTCCAAATGTTACCTTTCGATCGAGCTGATTCTCGAACTTCATCGTTTTGAGAAGTTTCTTCTCTTTGTTCGAAAATCTGCCATCTTGTTCTGAGCTTGCACCGCGAAAATATCCGGCGTCCATACTGAAATAGGGGGTTTAATTCGGATTTTCAAACGAGAAACGCGATAATGCGAAGAGCGTTAAGACGCTTCGAAAATGCGCCAGCACAGCAATGTTGGCGCATTTCGTGTGCATCTGTTGACGCGTTTGCTGCCGAACGCGCTAATGTTCGATTTTTCGGACCCGTCTCGCCATTTTCCGCTATTGGAACAAAATAATTTGCAATTCAAAAATCATTTTCAGCAATAATGGATAAATGGGCAGCTTATCATCAAGCCCAACCAGCGGAAAACGTGGATTGGGCGCAATTAGCCAAACAATGGATGGCAATGAAGGAAGCCGAGGATAATAGGGGACAACAACGAGGTAAAATGCGAGGAGTAATCAATAAAACAACAATAAATCAAATTTAGACCAAAATCAATATTCGCAAAATAATCGAGTTCCATGGCAACAGGATCATCAATGGGGCGATTGGACGTGTAGTATGAAATAGACAATTAAAAAAACATTATTGCCAATATTCAGACACCTCTAATCAATATCCGCCACCGCCGCGACATTTCGCACCACCACCCCCGGGTAATTATAGAAACAATGGCAATCATGGTGTGTTCTACTTGATTTTCAATTTCCCAATTATTGTCCATCGATTTCTATTTGCGATAATGTGCAGGTGTTCCGCCTCCTCCACCTCCTCAGCAGAATTCTAGTTCATGGCGAGCTCCGCCGAAACCGATGTTTCCTTCTGCTGCCGGCGCTCCTCCTCTCGAACCTCCTGTCGAGGTATGGTTATCCGAGATGAAAATCCTCGCAGCCGACGATTCGTTTTTTTTAGAAATTTAATAATCAATGGGGTCCACCGAGGGGACCACGTCCTTCGGCGCCGCCGCCGCCTCCATTGTTCGCTGCAGGAGCTTCGAGACCAGAATTCGAGAATCCGGTGATGGGACCATCGAATTGGTATCCGCCTCCAATGGAGGGACCATCCCGACGACCTCCACCGCCGGGTCCTCCGCCGGCAGACGCTCCGCCTGTTCGATTCTTCGATAATCCGCGTCCAACGCCGCTTATGGCTCATCCGATAGCCGCACCGCCGATCGATCCGAGTGCCCCGATTTGCTATCCGACTGTTCCCGATGAATCGCCAATGTTTGTGATGGACGCAGCGGCTAGGAAGAAGCTTCCCGCGTGGATCCTTGAAGGTCTCGAAAAGGCCGAAAAGGAAAAGCAGAAGCAGCAGGAAAGAGAGGAGAAATTGAAGAAGGCTGAAGAAGAACGAGCGAAACGACGCGCCGAATCGGGAAAAAGCAAATTTGTAATATAGACAATGGAACTAATAATAATAATATGGTAATTGAATGATTTAGGACAGTTCCAGTGATGAGGAAGACGACGAATCTCCAAAGAAGAGTTGGAAGAATGATGGTGAGCCACCATTCTCGGGACGAAACGAAGAAAGTGACACGGACGATACGGAAGAGCGACGAGAGGCGTTTGTAAGTTGACCTATAGGTCGAATTCACGCCCATACTTGACACATTTGCAAAAAATGTGCCAAATGTGCCAATGTGCGACAATTATGGGAACTACGACTAGGATAGATAGAACAGCAATTTTAAGATATCACCTAAACTCGAAAATTTCCTTGAAATGAGAAAGCGATTGAATTATCGCCAAAATAGCGGACTCTCGATTTTTTCAGCTTTTTCTCGCAATTAATTTTCACATTTTTAGTCTTTGATCTTGGTTTATTAACATTTGAAGTTTAAGAGCTCCGAAAATTTAAAAGAAAACACCGTGACGCAAATTTTATAGAAATACCAAAGAAAATAGAACCGGCTTGATTTGAATTTAATTTTCGATGGTTTTTTTTCGAAATTTTTTACTTTTCTTATCTAGGTTCATATTACTATTGGACCTATAATTAATGCCGTATGAGCAGTTTAAACATAACAACGAAATTGGGAAGTTTCTTTAAATCAAAAGATCTCTGAAAATTTGAAGGCAAAAGCTGATAACCTGAGGACAGAAATCAACAATGTTAATTCACGTAATTTCCTCTGCGGTTTTCCCATGTTCGGCTTTTAAATTCTACGATTTTTTGCCAAAATCAAATAGGTTTTTTTTGAATGTGTGGTCACTTTTGAACTTGTGATTCTCCAAAAAAAATTATTTTCAATTCGATGATAATAACAGTGACGCTTGGTATGGTTTCAGATGCGCTGTGTCAAAGGTCTCATGATGAATGTCCTAATGGAAGCAACAAACGAGGAAATTATGCGAGTCGTCCAGGAATCGCTTCGAGAGCACCAAAAACGCAAGAAAGAACGCCTTTCGAAAGGTTTGAATTTTGTCTTTTTCAAAGATTCTTCTCTTCAAGAAAAAAAGCCAATTTTGAATCGTTTTTCAGCAGCCCCACAAATTGTCACAAATAGTTCGGCACTCGCTGCATTGGCTGCATTTGGTATCCAAATTTTTGCACGCATTCGTTTTTTTTTTCAATTTCAGTTGTCGTCATTTTTTAGGTGATGGTGATGAGAGTGATGATGAAAGCAGCGATACGGAATCGCCGACGACGAGTCGATCGCATCGTGGGGGACGATTCAACGGAGGCGACGGAAGCGGCGATGAGAACAATTCGAGAGCGCGAGCCGAAACGGACGACAATTTTAAGGCACCCGTGGGTATCCCTACTCGAAAATTTAGTTCTAAGCCTATGGTAAACGTGGCTAACAGCAACACTTCTTCGAGCCAAACGGTTGAAGAATTAACAAGCCGAACAGGTATGTTGGTTATACCTTGTTTGGTTGGGTTATTATACAAACTTCGCCCAAAACAGGTTTTCATGCGATTTTGGTTTTTTTTTTAATTAATTAATTTTTTCCGCGACTTCCTCTTAAAATTCATTTTTTGATATTGAAATTTTTAGGCGATCATGGTGCGATGAACGAATCGGGAGATTTTGCGAAGAGCAAGGATGATAGAGGTGGGAAAATTGAAGGAGAAAGGGATTAACCCCAGAAAAAAAAGAAATGAGAAAATATCAAACAAAAAAGAACAAAAATTATATATTTTTTTGATTGTGAATTGTCGTAAAATAAAGTGCATAGTACGCAACCGAATAATTAAAAAATTCCAGCATGTATAATATTTTTATATGTTTCCAGGCTGCCTTCCTACGTTTAAATAATTTTTGTTCGTTTCCGCTTTAAGATTGTTTTTTTTTTAGATGAAAAAAAGTCGAAAAGTGAGAAGAAAAAGAAGAGAAGCAGGTAAATTCTCGCCTTATCCTTCCGTTTCTTTAATTTTGCGATTTTAGATCCAGAGAGTCTCGTCGAAGATCGCGCAGTCGTAGCCGAGAACGGAAGCGTAGTCGAAGCGGAGAGAGGAAGAAGAAACGATCAAGAAGTCGGAAGAGGAGTCGATCGCGTGAACGGAAGCGTAGTAGGTCCAGAGAGCGGCGAAGGGATCGGAGATAGGTGGGAATTGTAAGAGCAATCTTTGGCTTCTCATATAAATTTCAATGGAAATTATTTATTGATGGTCTCGTTTTCTTCAAATTTTCAATACATTTGAAATATTGTTTGGAAATGCCGAAGTTTCTTTTTTAAATTTCGATTAGACTTATTGTCAATCCTTTTTTTCTTTTTTAATTGAATAGTATTGAAATATAAGACCACGAAAAGCAAAAGGCATAGTGATACTTTATGTGATTTTGTGCTGCCATTAGACCATAATATAAAAATAATAATTATAGGTCTCAGCGGGACACGAAAACGCGGTGAAGAAACGAATTGATCAACGCTTTCATTATTCTATCGTTGTTTTTTTTCCTTGTTGTAATTTTCGCTTATTTTCGTAGATTATTTAACCAGTCGCTATTTTCATTCACCCTATTATTATTACCCTTTTTGCCCATTTTTTTTCATTTTATAAATTAATTTACATTTTAGACAAAGGAATTTAAAGCTTCGGGGTCCATATAAATAGGATATGAAAGATTTGAGAGAGGAAATTTCTGTTATTTAATTGTTTAATGATTTCAGCTGTATTGCAAGAAAAAAACTTTTCAATTATTTTGAGTAATGCGGTAAATTGATTTTGAAATAGTAAAAAATGCATTTTTTTTTGTCACGAAAAAATAATTTGATTTTTTTATTTGTATTGTACGTCAAATAATGTTTGATTTGTCTTTTTTTTTACGCTTCCGACAATTTGCAGGTTCGTAGCAACATTTTCAGCATTGCTAGCTAACAATTTTGAAAACAAAAAGCAATTATTGGAAATAGAAAACGTTGGAAAACATAGAAAAATGAAAACGAATTAAATTTTGAAAAAAAAATAAAAACCTAATATTTTTGTGTAGTCGCTTCAAGACCACAATTACATAACACCACGTCCCTTTAAATGAATAAGAGTACTGTAGTTGAGCATTGTTTTGATTAATTTCTGCAATTTTTTTGTGGAGAAATCGATTTCGATGTTTTTTTTTTCGAAAGAAGAAATAGCGGCGACAAACACGTATATAGAATTATTCAAATAATTGTCATCTCGAGAATTGAATTAAATTCGCCTATAAATGAGGTCTTCGTGGATAACAATTCAAGCGACAAAAACAATTTTTTTTTTCTGCTCGTCTCTGTTTTCGCAATCCAATATTGGCGCAATTTTGCACAAAATGAAACAGTGTTTGAATGCGTACTTCCTTCGGATTGCACCTGTCGCCAATCGACGTCAGCCCAATTGTTATTGGCTGAAAATGTTCGCGAATTTTTCGTATTAAAAGGGCTTGTGATTTGTATTGCAGATATATATTCCCATTGGGGGAACTCGAATCTTTCGAGTTTTTCTCCATTATTTTCCGTTTTTGGTGAGTTATTTACGCAGAAAAACCTAACAGGTATCGAATTTCATCGCCGTTTTTCATTTTCTCGATTTTTCCTCATTTGCCAGCCACTTTTTGGTCAGTACCGTATGTTTTTTTCACTTTTTGAAATTCAAAATTGATAATTTTGTTTTTGCCTATCAGAATCGATTTTAGCATTCTCTGTTCTAAAATCGCTATGCGCCTTTAAGTGCCGTATCCAAAAAACTACTAATTTCGATCGTTTCGTGCCGCCCGAAATTCGAATTTTCTGCTCTGTATGGCGTGATGAATGTGGCAAATCGATTGCGCCTTTAATCAATTCGCTGTGAGACCAATTTGAGAGAAGCATTCTTTGAAGCGCTTGCAAATCGCCAGCTGCAATGCGCCTTTAAATTGAAGGCTTTTATTTACATTGTCGTTGTTTGACAACATATCCATAATAAATGTATGTTGCTTTGGAACAAATAAACACAAAATGAGCAAACGAAAACAGTTGATTCCATTTTTGGTCCCATCATCCAATTTTGTGGCAACAACAAAAAATGTGTGTGTGTGTGGGCGCAATTATTGAAATTTATGCGGATTTTGTGTCCATTTCTTATTTGCTTTTGTGGTTTTTACGAGTTTCAACTATTTATGGCCTCGAAGTTTGTTTTCCGCCAACAATGTCTCTCGACATTTTCAAACCGAAATCTCGACATGAAATTTCCGAGCATTTTTCATCTAAAAATTACAGTATCGACATTTAAAGGCGCATTATACGGCGAATATTTCGCTTCTTAAAAAAAAACGATTAAAATTTTAGTTGTTTGTTTTAAACATTTTTTGAATCGAATTTTATTGCTGCGGACATCGAAGCTTATTGTATGTCTGTTTTAAATGGTCCCTCGCAACGATAAACCCCGCCCACTTCCTCAATTATTATTATTTTCTTTTCCACCACCCATTTCTTCATTTAATTTTTTTTCAAAATCGCGTTTTTATAGAAAAAAAGAAATCAAATTGAGGAGGAAGAAGCTGAAAATTGAATTACAATTGCAAATTGCAAATTTTTTTCGTCGTGGTGTTAGTGCAAATAAATAGCCGGCATTTATGCGTGAACATCATGAGAAAAAAAAAATAATTGAATTCCTTTTTGTTTTTATTTTCAAGGATTTTCGTTAATGTAGTTGTTTTTTTGCCACTGCTCGAGGCGTCGAATGTCACGCGAAATTGCGGACCGCGTGTTCCTCAAAAATCGTCTCAAAACCTTCGGCAATATTGATCAAATTTTGGGCGCGAATCGTTGAAAATTACAAAAAAAATTGACGCGATATATCGTAATTCTCCGCTATTCAAAGGCGCACGCGAAAAGTTGGCGCGGGTCACGACGCGAAGTCGGTACTGTAATTATTTATTTTTCATTATGTGTACTATTTTTCCGTATTTTTCGAAAACTTTGAAGAGGAAATGAGTTACGGATGGAAGAACGAGGTAAAAAAAAAACCAATTATTGATATAATTACTCCTAATTTGATAATATAAGCCCAATTTTCGTCATTTAGATGCCAATTATCATGAAAAAAATAGTGATTTTTGTGATGATTTGATGCAGACCTCGCTACAATGCGGCTTCTGATGAATTTTTAACGTCGATTAAACAAAATACTTTTACAGATTTCCAAAAAGAAGCATTTATAACGCTTAAAAAATTAAAAAAAAAAGTTCGAAAAAAAACAGCCATTAAAAAAATACAGTACTGACTTCGCGTCGTGACCCGCGCCAACTTTTTGCGTGCGCCTTTGAAAACGAACAGAGAATTACGATATATAGCGTCAATTCTTTTGTAATTTTCGATGTGCCTGCATAGGGAATTCAAATTTTGAAAAATTGATTTTTTTACAATTTTTTTTCATCGCATGAATATAAAGAAAAATTGCAATTTGTGGATGCCCGTATTTTTTTTTTTGAAATCTGGGTTGGCGGCAATTCAAACACAATGTCTCAGAAATGAGTTTGCCGAGGGGTCCAATTTTTGGCCAAAAAAAAACAAGCTGAAATTCTGAAATTGATACGATGGCTCATGACCGCATACACCGCCACGCAATATTACACAATTTCGCGTGTCAATTCAGTAGTCTACAATAGAGCGCATTTGCGTTTTCTGTCTGTGCATGTTTGAATTGCCGCCAGCGCATCCCGGAAAGTGTCCGCAGATGTTTCCCGTCAAATAATTTTTGTCGTGATTCAAAAAAACGCCACAGCAGAGGGTCCCAAATGGGAGAAATCAACTAGCGCAATTTTAAAGGATGACCCGCCCACCTAAATTTTTTGCACTAAAATAGAGAATCCAAAAATTGCTAAAAACAAGGTCCGCTGACACAGTCAAGCCATCCCAGCCGAGCGCATCAGCGAGAGATCGAAACGTCCAAAACAACGCACTAATTATTTGTTGGTGCTCCTTGAGCTTCATGCTCTCCTCAATTATTTTTTTTCTTTTCGGACGCCGACGAGACCGCGTGTTGCGCTTTTGCCTTCGAGCTTCTCGCTTCTTCACTTTTTGCCATCTATAATTATTTGTGTCCCCCCCCCGCTTGTCTCCGCCCCCTCGAGCCCATTTTCTTCAATTTTTTCCTCGTCGTCTTCTTCGCTTTTTTCTATCTCTTTACATCATCTAAATAAGACAAGAATTCGAATTAGTACCCATCAACTCCCCCTCCGACCAGCTCGAATGCATTCGGCCTTTTTTTTGCATTTTTGATCTACCATGTGCTCGAATTCCTCTCAAGACCCAAAATTGTTCAAATTTCAAAAGGGACCATATTTGGTTACTCTACAAAATCAAAGATGGGGAGGGGGGGGGACCAATTAAGTTTTAGGGTGCCGCCCTGGTTACCAGTGTATCTACCCGGGACAGGATTTCCCCGGGATCCCGGGAATATCGTTTCCCGGGTTTAAATTTGAATTTTTTAAAACTTAGCAGAAAAATGAGCACAATTGCAATGTGCAAATAACGATTTTTCCAAATTAGCAAGAATTTTATACGAAATAATGGTTTTAAACTTTTTTCAATAGACTATTTCAACGAAAAATTTTTTCATTGCTGATTCAAAACGACCTTTCGTCTTTATCGATCACATTCACTGTCATCTCCTCTTGGCGCAGATTCAAAATTTTCCAAATTGGGACTTCCTACGCCATTTTCTAAGCATTGGAATCTTTTTAAAATAAGAAAATTCATTAAAAAAAAACGAGAATACGCAATATTCGAAGAGTGTGCGTTTGCGCGCACGGTGTTTGCAGACTTTTTTCCGGGATCCCGGAAAATTAAGTTTCAATGAGTCCCGGGAATTTCCCGGCCATTCCCGGGAAACTTCGTCCCGGCTAGACACACTGCTGGTTACTGTAGCAATTGTTCGCCTACCAGATCACATTAGAGTTTATCACTTTAAATTTCGTTCAAAAATTTCCAATCGAGGCCCCAATATTAATAATCGCAAGGATTACTGTAACAATTGTTTTTTTTTTCCTCAATGGCTGATTTTAGTATTTTCATAACTATTCATTACGCAACAAAATGCGTAGTCATGTCGGACCAAAAAAAAATTAGTCATCAAAATGCGACATTCGTACGTTTTCAGCTGTCAAAATCGACCGACATTGCCATATTTAGGCATTTTCGTCGATTCGGCGCAAATTGTCCGCAGCACAATGTTTTTAATAGGCTTTTTAAAAGATATGGTCCTTTAATCAATTTTTTTGAAATTTTCATCAAAAGTTGTTTCTAGAAAATTAGAAAAATTGAAATTAAAGGCGCATGCCGTTTTTTTTTGAGGGGAAGAGTTTTTCGGCGATAGCTCCTCCTTCTTCCTTTTTCCTTCAGAAACTCATTAATCGATTCCAGCCCCCACCCCCCCCTCTCGTTGAAAATTTTCCCGTCAAGACCCGATCCAAATAAATTTGCTCTTGCTTCGTTGCTTCTCGGCCCCCTATTTGGTTGTCAATTGCACTTTGCTATCATTTGCAGACGGAAGCGAATCATGAGTTTGTATCGACGACGCCGCCTTCCGCGCGCTCCCGACGAGCCGTATTTCGACGACGAATGGACGACGATGTCGGCGACGCAATCGCCGATCGTCGCCCGACATCACAAGTTGCAAGAAGTCCGCAGCTGCGATCCCAATATCCTTCAATCCAGGTTTCATTTTACAAACCGAAATTTTCCGCCTTTTTCATTTAAATTCGAATGCTAATTTATTGGTCCCGCCAAATAAAATGGTCCAATATTTTGCCATTCGAAACATTCACATTTTGATGGTTAAATTCGCTTCAAAGAGTCGCTTTCCATACGAGACCCAAGGCGGCAATTCAAATGATACAGTAATCGAGAATTCGTCCCTCCTTGACAATTTCTAATCAGCAAATGCTTCTCTTCTTGCCCAAATTTTCCATATATAGCAATTTTTAGAAAATTCTCGAGTTTTTCTCATCGAAATTGATTCATTTTTCAAATTTTCATGAAAATGTTAACAATCGAACAAGCTGAGCATGTGTGGACCACCACTGCCCGGAAGAATGACGTCTTCCGGTTGTGCGGGACCCCCATCATTTTTCAAATTTGAATTTGAGCAGTGAGCATTCATCCTGAACACCAAAACCCGTCGTAAATCCACACATGGATCACATTTTTTCTGGGTTTGAAGAAAAAAAAAATTGAGAACCCAATATTCAGGATTTTCACCATCAAATGAACTTCTGTTCCGCATTGCCTATGATTTATCTCATCTGCGGACAATTGTACGGGTTTCATCAATTTCATCAAGAATACACTGCGTTTCACATTTTAAAAAAGCCACCCCTGTTTTTGGGTGTAACTTTGTCAATTGTGAAAATTTTTAAATTCTGCTTTCAAAATTGAATTCGGCGCTAAAAAATACATTTGTTTATCAATTTTCATAATGAAAACAGAATTAAAAAATGTTCACAATTGACAAAGTTACGCCCAAAATGTGAAACACACTGTATAGAGATTTTCACCATCAAGTGAATTTCTGTTCCTCGTTGCCTATCACTTTTCTCATCTGCGGACAATTGTACGGGTTTCATCAATTTCATTTTCTTGTCGAAAAAATGTTTGATGTGTGATCATCCAAGCATAATTACCCACCGTAATCCCCCAATTATCATGATGTCGACTCTCGCTAATCTCTTTTTCAACTGACTTGAATGATTTGATTCAATGGCGACAAATTTGTCCGCAGCACAATTATCATAAGATGGTGGCTTGATGGTTCTCGTTAAAAACTAATCAGGCTGTTTCGAATGAATTCCCTAATTTGGTACGAATCACTGACAAAGATTGTCTTTTTAAAAATTGATCGCCTAGGGATCGAAAGTATCTTTAAAGTCGTTATAACTTCAGTCACATCAAACATTTGCATTTTTTTCGACAAGAAAATGAAATTGATGAAACACGTACAATTGTCCGCAGATGTAATAAATGATAGGCAACGAGGAACAGAAATTCACTTGATCAAGAGAGTCCTCTATAGTTTGTACTCATTTTTTTTCTTCAAACCCAGAAAAAATGTGATCCATGTGTGGATTTACGACGCGTTTTGGTGTTCAGGTTGAATGCAACTTTTTTTTGCCAGCGTTTGAATTTCAAAAAATAGAAGAAGAAGTTTAAAGGGACACTAGGGGTCTCATAAAAAAGAAAGCCTTTGCAATTTGTTAAATTCTTCAAATATGAGCCCAAATCGTGCTGCGGACAAATTTTTCTCAAAAATTTTTCGACTTTTTGATTAGCACACACGATAGAGAATTTCGCGAGCCAATTTTTGTGATTGGAAAAAGAAAATTCCACAAAACCCCATAGGTAACAACAATTGAGATGTGAAGCACAATTTTTTCAAATGGCTCCCCAATTTTTGGGCCAATAGCCACCTTTTTCTTTTCACGTAAATACACGTGATCATCATAGTTTTGCGAGTGTCGCTTCAAGACCACAAATCGATTTGTTTGTGGTCTTCTAATCAAGGCAACTATCTACGGACAATTCGCCAGCGATTTGTGAAAAAAAAACTTTCATTGAATAGCTTAGATGAGATGAAGCTTAGCCCTGCAATTCGAATTGATTCGATGATAAAAATTATCGAAAACCATCTGCGGACAATCTTCCAACTCCTGAAATAACAATTAGCGCACGGAATGCACTAATTTTAACAAATCCATCTGCGGACAATTCAGGGCTGGAATATGTCCGCAGCTGAGAACATCCAAGTGATTTCTGACACTTTTTATCGGATTTTCTTTTTTTTTTGGAGAAGCTCCCGCCCGCCAGCGGCCAACTGCCACCTGTACATTGTGCGAATCGTTATTCGAATCGTCGTAAAATTAGCAGTTTGAGAAGAAGCTGAACGGCGAAGTGTATTGTTCTTCGATGATCATCGTATATATCGCAGATCGAATTCCGTTCCACTTTACTATTACACCCAGCACACACACACACACCAACGAACGAACGAACTGAGCATCAGAGGGCTGGGGGCTCTCTTGTTTCGTATTCGCTCATTTGATGTTTCGCCGACCAGCTGATGACCACCGGCTTCTCATCATCGCCGAAAACACCTGTACCTCGCAAACATTTGTCAGATCGCTTTGAACTCATCTACTTGAGCTCAAAACCACTTGTTCGCCTCTTTTTTCTCCGCGCACAATTTCTAGTATTTGTGCCTCTCCCGCTACAGTAATCCATCGCTTTTGCTTCTTTATGTCGATTTTGTTGAATTTTTGCGGACAATTTCGAGCAACGACACTTGCAGCATGATTGCGATGAACGCAGCTCATCGATCACTCGCGATTTGTCCCTTTAAAATTGTGATATTTTGCAGATTTGGGGAAATGAGATGCGCAGCAGAGAGAGCAGAAAAAAATTTGGTTTTTGGTTTTTTTAATCGCTGCAAGATTCTTGATGGCCGTGGCCGAGGTTTAGGTGGCCGTGGCCGAGTTTTTCGAAGTTGTTTTCCTCAATCTAGATATCGTTTTTTTGTGTTATTTTTCTCAATCTGCATAATACCATAAATTTTGTTCAATTCTTATTTGAAATTAAAGAATTCTAAAAGAAATTGCTATCTTTTAGCCCATTTTTTTTTGAAAAAAAAAAGTGGAAAAATTTTTTTTTCGAAAAAAAAACCTGAAAATTGCTAATATTTTAAGATTTGGTGTCATTCGACAATTAAAGACAACCAATGGCGGCGATATCGAATTTCGAGTGTGTTTTGATCTGATCTTGTCATCTCGAGTATATCGTCTCAAATTTTTCTGTGTAGTCCTCGAGGACAAGTTCTCGTCTATTTATCGAAACACTTTGCGCGAAACTTGTGTGCTTCTATGTACTACTCGAAGCATTCTTTTTTTTTCGAACATTTTCCCCCCGGCCGTCCAAAGTCGGCTCGTTTAATTCGAGCGACGCCCCGTTTTTTTTTTTTTGCTTTTCACGTAAATACACGTGATCATCATAGTTTTGCGAGTGTCGCTTCAAGACCACAAATCGATTTATTTGTGGTCTTCTAATCAAGGCAACTATCTACGGACAATTCGCCAGCGATTTGTAAAAAAAACTTTTATTGAATAGCTTAGATGAGATGAAGCTTAGCCCTACAATTCGAATTGATTCGATGATAAAAATTATCGAAAACCATCTGCGGACAATCTTCCAACTCCTGAAATAGCAATTAGCGCAGGGAATGCACTAATTTTAACAAATCCATCTGCGGACAATTGGGAGTTGGAATATGTCCGCAGCTGAGAACATCCAAGTGATTTCTGACACTTCATTTATATCAGATTTTCTTTTCGAATTTTTCCCTCCCTGGCCTGTCGGCTCCAATCCGCATCTGTTTGCTCAATTTCAGCCAGTTTCGACTAGTACGATTTCGTGTGAAAATTTGCTTTTCGCTATCTTGTCACTATCATTTATTCAAGTTGTCATGCTGCGGACATTATACTGGTTTCGATTCTAGCAATTTTGACGTGCTGCTCAAATAAAACAAGTGTGCTGCGGACATGATTGGAGGCCGTAAATTGTCGGCAGCACGAATTTTGTTTAAAGAGAAACGTCTAGACACTTTTGTCCTAATTGATGTGTAATTCGCAGTTCGCCTGGCCTCGTTACATGTCCGCAGATGCTCTATTTTTATGTCATCGTTTTCAAGGCGATGAATTATTTATAAAATTGATCACATATTTTCGGCCAGCCAGAAGTCTTCATATTTTTTTTTCGGGAAAACATTCGTATTTTGCAATGGTTGAAAATGTCCGCAGCTGTGTTTTTATATACGAAACGATCGACCGCATTTTCGGCTGCTGAAATCCAAATTTTGAATTACTACGGATAACCTGCGAATCAAACTCGCCGGCTTAAAAAAATTCCAGTAATCGAGGATTTTCGTGTGGTTTTTGTGATTGGCAAACCAGAGGAGTTGTCCGCAGCACGTTTCCCTTGTACAAAGTCACTTCGAAATTCATGATCTTGAAAAACTAGAAGAAAAGTCAGCGTAATTATTCGATTTTTGTCTGTGCACACACACCGACGCAATTTTGCACACATTCCGTATCAAATCCGTTAATTTTCTTGGAGAATTGAAAAAATATGCATTTCAAAATATCGTTTGATCATTTAAAGAATTCGGATGCTGCGGACGTTTTCAAGCCGCGACTTGACTTGATCTCGAATGTTTTGAAACCGAATTCTGTGCAAATATTTTTTTTTCCCGTTCTGCCAATAAATTAAAAACACACAAACATGCATTCATCGCCAAAAAATCTGCCAAAGATTTTGTTTGTGTGTGTGTTTTTTTTTTTTTGAAAAAAAAAATAATAATACGAATCAAATATGCGCTTCGTTTCGGCCGCTGAGCTCCGAGTGATCGTCTGACTCATCGCGGCTCTCAAGAGCTTCTTCTCGTCATTATCACAACCCACCCGAACGTTGTCTATTTAAACCCCCACTCA
Organism: Caenorhabditis bovis; assembly: GCA_902829315.1. Classification (NCBI taxonomy): domain Eukaryota; kingdom Metazoa; phylum Nematoda; class Chromadorea; order Rhabditida; family Rhabditidae; genus Caenorhabditis; species Caenorhabditis bovis. The sequence goes on from CADEPM010000006.1 coordinate 2,815,552, forward strand.
AAATACTTCATTTCACTATGAGAATTGCCATATTTTGTCATTTGCGACATTATTTTGCCTGAATTGTGCTGCGGACAAACTAGGGGGCAAATCTCATTTTGTTTTTTTTTTTTCATTTCAAACGGATATCGAAATTTGATGCTGCGGACAATTCGCGGTTTTATATTGAAAATTGTCCGCAGCAAGGAATGCACTAATAAAAATTGCTAGTAAAAGGCCGTTAGCTCATTTTTTTGCAACCCGTGAACTGTCCGCAGCAAACAAATTTCATTAGCACGCTCTATGGCAAATCTCGATGCCAATTTTTCCAACGATAATCCCTTAATAAGAATTCTCATAATTTGTCGGTCTCACCGTCGGAAATTTTCGGTCGTATGACGAAAAATGGGCGAGAGTCGATCTCATTTGAAATTCGAGCCGGCTGGCATTCGGTCTCACCAGGCCCACTGTCCTCCTCTACGCCCCTTTAAATTCTTATCCGCGATTTTGAAGAGCCTGTTCAAATAGACTCGCCGTCCGCTTCACATCGAGCCCATTTTGCACAAAACCGAAATTGCATTTTAATGAGCTCACTCTCTCTCTCTCTCTCGGTTTTGCCCATTAGACTACGGTATACCATCATGGATTTAAGCTGTTTCTCGAAATTTGCGGCGCTAAAAATGACGCGAAATTGCACATTATTCTCATTGAAATTCAATTTGCATTAGAGCGCGTTTTCTCGCTCAATTGTGGCTTAAAATTTGCAATTTTTTAAAAAAATTGTGGCCCAGGAATTCAAAAATCAAAAATCAAATATTTGTTGCGATTTGGTCCCTTATACTTAGCACCACCGGAAGTGGCCGTGGCCGACTCGCAAATGGCTGTGGCTGTCTCCGGCCTGTGTACTCCACCCGGAAGAGTGAATAATCGATTGTTTTGTGCCGCCCATCGAATTTTTCCCTTTTTAATTCCATTAAATTGTTGTATTAATTATTTTGGCCCATAATATAACTGCTTCGTTTCTTTTTTTAATTTGCAATCCACTTCTTGATAACCCGAGCACTTTCCACTGAACAATCGCTGCTCGCCGCAGCTTCATCGAATTGGGGTATTGTGTTGAAGTATGGCAAAAATAATGAAACAAAGTAAAAAACAAGACGAAAATGGTTCAAAATTTGAAACTTCGGACCCAAAGTTTTGGGATTTTTTTTGCAGAAAACGACATAGCACACTCGATAGGGTGCTACATAATTAGTTGAAAATTTGACAGAATTATGCACTAATTTGGTACTCAGCGTCTGGTGCCAAATGTGACCTAAATATGACCCATTTCTGGTCATATTTTACTCTTGGCGTTCGAGCATGTAGCTACAAACTTTGACTCAAATCCGTCTTAAAAATGAATTCTTTGTTGCTATTATTTCATTTGGGACCACTGCCACCATCATTCTACCATTAGCTGTCACATCATTGAGATTCGAATTATACCACTGCAGTGGTGTGTCAATTATGTTGTCATGAATAGAGTTGCGGGTTCGATCCCGCTATCTGCCAACATTTTTTTGCGTATTTTTAATAGGTGATACAGTAATTATGACCCTGTCATATTGCGTTTTTCTATTAAAAAAAATCATATTTTAATAATATTGAAATACGAAAAAAAATAATTTAAAAGTGTTCAAAAATTGAAAAATTGTGTTCTGTTTCGTGGGTAGAAGCTTTTTTGATAATTTGTTTCCTCAAATTTCGTCGATTGTAATGCATTGTGGGTACACTTGACGCGAAATTGCACCAAATCGAAACCGTTGGCTTCTCAATTAGTCGGTGTGCATTTTCGCGTAAAGTGTACCGCGCAATTTGAATATGTCGACGAGTCGAATGACCCCCCCCCATTCCGTCGGCCAGACTCATCAATCGCCCAAAACCCCCCCCCCTGACTGCGTCTCCAAACGCTTCGCATTGTCCCTCGTCGTGTTGGTCACAATTTATTGGGTCCCGCCGCAACGCGAGGGACCACACTAGATTATTAAACCAGTTCTCATCGCCTCCGGCAATATTCGAGTTCGCCTCGATTTATTCGTATTTCCCCCCAAACATTTTTTTTCTTGTTTCTTATTTTTTTCCCCCTCGTGTATCAATTGCGTTCGAATCGAATTGAGCCGAGCCGAGCCCGAGAATCAAATTATATCGCAACGCTCAAAAATACAAATGTTTCTTCTTCATTTTTTCTTTTTGTGTCATGTTTGCCTTGTTGCAATATAAAAGAAAAACTCGTTGTCATGCTTCCTCTTCTTTTCTTTTTGTTCTTTCCTTCTTCGGTGAGATTAAGATGGTCCGCTGTTTAGAGGCCTTCCGGGAGGCGGACCACCCCGATTTCTCAAATCGGCGGTCTCCATATGCTTTCATTTTTTTAAAATAAAAATCGACTACCAGAATTTTTTTTAAATTTAATTTTTTTTGTTTAAAAAAATTTCTCCTGCATTATTCTGACTTTTCGCCTTTCATTCGAAAAAAAAAGAACAATTATGTATACGGTAATTAAAGGCGCATGCGGTTTTTTCGAGCAATTAGCCACTTCTTTTTTCTCCAGACACTTGAAAAACGACGACTGCAACAATCATTTGCCACAAGACCCAACTCATTTTTCGACTCATGCGCCTTTAATCAATTATTTTGATTGATTTATTTTTGAGTTGACTCACAATTTTTATGAAAATTTCTTGATTCCCAAAAATCTGCGGTATTTTAAGACAATTTGAGAAGTTTTCAAATTTCCAAAATATTAAAGGCGCACGCCGTTTTTGTGTTTGAGTCTCGCAGCGAAAAAAATTCAAAAGAACGCTGTTATAAATTTATTAGGGTTTTGAAAGAAAAACTGTAAATTAAAAAAAAAAATTATTTTTAACTATCTTCTTTTAAAGAAAAAAATATATGAAAAAAAAGCAAAAAATGTGACCCCGGCCAGAATTTTTGCAATACTGCCGCACACTTTCTTTTCGCTCTCTCGAAATTCAATTTTTTTTGTGTGAAATCGCCGACATATTATTTTTGGCAATTTTTAAGGGAAAAAGAATCGGCAGATATTGGGTAGATTCACATGTATGTGCCTTTACTATGGTCCCGCACGGAACAAATGGTTATTTTGCATTTTAGAGGTCATTTCCTGAATTTTTTATTTCAATGATACTATTGTATTCAAGGAAATGATATACTTATCAAGAAAACATTTCTTTTAAAATCTCAAATTTAGAATTTAAATCGAAAAATTTTATTCCGAAATTTTTTTTTATCTTGCCGAAATATTTTTTTGGCGTTTTTACGGCTCGCCACATTTCACGTGTGGCCTAGAAAATTTGGCCGACATTTTCAAAAAGCAAAAATCGAAGGGCGGTGCACAAATTATGAGAAAAACTGCAATCGCGGCACACCACTACAGGCTACTCAGGCAAATCAAATAAAATATTTTGAGAATCAAATATTCAATAATAAACTCTAAAATATTTTGAGAAAATCTAAAGTTTATTAATACATTCTAAAACTTATTGAGAATCGCTAAACTTAAAAATGGTTTTTAAAATCTTATAAGATTTATCAAAATTTATTGAGCAAATTCTAAATTATCTCAATAAATTCTAAAATCTTTTAATAATTTCTAAAGTTGATTGAGAAAATTATTAAATATTATAAATATTAAATATAATATAAAGACACGTTAGTTTTTCTCAATGAATCTCAAAAAAATATATATATATATTCGATTTACCTGAGTAATTTCTAAAATTATGCTTGTAGTCGCGATTTTCTTTTATTTCCAAAAACATTTGAATTTTCTTTTAATATTTGGTTTTTGAAATTCTAAACACGCCAAATATATACGTATTCATTTAGTTTTACTTAATTAAATTAATTAATCTATCAAGTGTAACCGTGGCCGAATCTCGTTTTTGCGGACAATTTTTCTAGGCCACGGCGAGCCGTGTTTTGGTTGGCGAAAAAATAATTTAGAAACTAATTCGCAAATTTTTTTTTTGAATAAAAAATTCATCAGAAAAAACCCATGAATATCATGAAAAGTTAAGAATTCATATCGAATTTCGAAATAAAATTGACAAATTTCATTCGGAAAATTGCCGATTAATATGCGGTGTTGGTCCGTAATTCGTCGATAAACGTTTCGGATCGGCTCCCTCTCGCTTCTATCGCTCAGCCAACAGATGTCTCATGTCAATCACCTTCGATTTACTATATATTCTTTGTTTTTATTTTTAGCTTCAAATCGAAGAAAAAAAAACAAAAACAACAACAATCAATCAACCAACTGTTTTCATGCATCGTAAAATGAAATTAGGCGAATTAATGAATTCGAGAAGCTCGTTGGCGGAGGCGCCGCCGATGTTTCCATTAGGCAGATTTGAAAAAAAACTCGCCATTCATTCTTGCTTGCCTTTGTGCTTTTTTTGTCTTGGCTCCAATCTCGCCAAATGCCAAATCCTGATTTATTTTCAATTTCGCCTAAATTTGATGCTTCCACACCATTGATCAACGGGTACCGTAGTCTAGACTACGCCCACATTCAGTTTTTCAGCAAATTCACGATTGTCATTTTATTTATTTTAAAGGCGCAGACCCATTGCGCCGATTTACGGTGAGTTTGATTATCCGGTGTACGGTAGCCGAATTAAATTCAAATTTGAATTGCCGCCTCGAAAATGTGGCATTTCTAGAGGAAAATTCCAAAAGAATACGGTAATTAAAGGCGCAACCCAAAAATTGTCCGCAGATGATTATAGCTATAGTAATTATTGTCTTAGGCTCCCCCTTTTTTTTTTTGAATGCAATTTGAATCCCCCTTGTGAGCAAGAAAAAAAAACCAACAACCAACACATCTATCTAAAAGCTGTCAACTCGTTTTCGTTTGATTAAACGCCTACCCGCCACACGTATTCTCAGAAAACGCGCGAAGCTTCTCCTTTTTGTGTCGATTTTCTAATCGCCGTCCTCCTCAAAATACTATGTTTGGCCAATTTGCAGGAATCTCAACGCGCCGGCAAGCAATCGCAATTTGTTGTGTGTCGACGACGACGAAATGAAGCAGCAGCCGTTGCGCTCGCAATCATTCAAACATCGCTCGAGGCCCGTCGTCGAGGTTTGTCGTCGACCTTATAGATCGCCTCGCACATTCATTTTCATCCCAAAAAATATGAGTTTGGTATACTGTAGGTTGAATATCCCCTCCACGCCCTAGTCTTCTGGAGAAAACTCATTTCCGTCATCATCCTTGCATGTCGCGGTGAGACCCATGACTAATCGCTCCTTCTATTTTCATTAGAACTAGTCTTATTTTCGCGATGGGACCGTTAAAAATTTTTCCGCGATGGGACCCTTAAAATTTTTTTCGCGAAGGGACCCTTAAATTTTTTTTTCGTTATGGGACCCTTATTTTTTTCCATGGTGGAATTCTCAAAAAAATTGTTTTCGCGATTGGTCCTTTAAAAAATTACTTTTTCGCGATGGGACCCTAAAAATTATTTTTTCGCGATGGGATCCTTAAAAGTTTCTCCTCGTTGGTACCCTTAATAATTTTTTTCGCGAAGGGACCCTTTAATTTTTTTCGTGATGGGACCCTTATTTTTTTTCCATGGTGGAATTCACAAAAAAATTTTTTTTTCGCGATGGGACCCTTATAATAATGGGATTTTCAAGTTTATCAAAAATCGAATTTTTTGATTTTAACAATTTATTTTTAAAAAGGAATTCCAAAAAAAAGGCGTGTTGAATCGATGTTCCGCGGTAGATCAAATCATTCTGCCGACATTTTCGTTTCATTTTTCCGTAACCCGAAAAAACTCACATATTTAAAGGTGCGTCGAATGGCGTATGAAGACGTCGGACCACATGAGCGTCGAAAGAGCACGCCGACGGTCTCGCGACGACAAAGCTTACAAAGGTGGGTAGATCAAATGATTATTTCCCCTCCAATCCGACTAGATATGTGTTTTTTTTTTTCTAAAAAATGTGACCGTGAATAGTTTACACGACGAAATTGCTTGTCTCTCGCTTCGAAATTTGTCTGTTGATTTGTTCTGACGAAATGTTTACCGTGGATTTAAATGAAATGAACGCGACCGACACCCACTGAAATGCAAACAAATCGGCTGGCATCATCATCATCATCATCCGCTCATTAAATCGCGACAATTTTGCAGGAGTCGCATCATGGAGCCGAGAACCGACGTTTGGCCGGAAGCCAAACCCAACAATTCGATCGAGGAGCGCTTCTTGAAGTTGCCCGACTCGGAGGATTACACGAGGTAGGCCGAGACAAATATATTTCGGCATATATTGAATTTGTGCTGCGGACAATTTGCGGTCGGCGAAAAGTGTCCGCAGCACGTCAGCTTTTCTCCAATATATCCGGCGACTGACCTAAACTCTCCATATTTTTCAAGTGATGATTACTGTAGGCTTTAAAGGCGCATACACGAAATCCCGATATTGGTGTACTGTAGAGTGTTGGGTCTCGTCGACAATTTTCACATCGCGTTATTAAGTGGTGCATTTGTCCGTGTGGACTACACGAAGGCATTTAGCCAATTCGACAATTTCAAGAAGTAAAAAGAATAGTTTTCGAAAAAAAATTTTTCCGTGGGTTTTTTGTCATAATTTGAATTTTGCAAAAAAAAAATTGACTGGAATTTTTGTTCCAAAAAAAAGAAATAAAATTTCTGGTTCGCTGATCGGCAAACGATTCCTCGCTACCGATTTCTCACTCCACTAAAACGAGTTGAAAGAAAATCTTTTTTTTTTTCATCTTTTTTATTAAATATTTAAAAAAGCTAAATTAAATTAATCTTTAAACGAAAGAAAATTAATTTTTTAAAACACTTTACAAGGAACAAAAAATATTTCAAAAATTATTTAAGGGGACAAACAATAATTATTTTATATATTGAATTTTCCTAAATGCATTGCTAACTTCGAATACAAACTTTTCCGTGCTGAAAATAATATGAACAATATCTATAAAATATTGTTAGAAATAACCTTGTTAATCACACGAATAGAAAAAAATTTAAAAACAATGCAGTTAGGTTGATATTCATGGCTGTGGACGGACCAAAATTTTGAAATATTTTTTGTACCTTGTAAAGTGTTTTTTAAAATTAATTTTCACTCGTTTAAAGATAAAATTTAGCTGTATTCTTAATATTTAATTTAAAAAAAAAAAGATTTTCTTTAAACTCGTTTTTTTTCTGAAATGAAGTGGATTATTGATAAAATCAAGAAGAATGACTATAAGAAAATTTGGTAGTGAAAAAACGGTAGCGATGAATCATTGGCCCGTTGATGATTGTCGTTCTCGAAATGGAAATTCGGCAATTTTCAGAGTTCGCCAATTCAAAATCGACGAGAAGGGCGCCGTCGTGTCGCGCGGCGACAGTTTTCGACGGAAACGAACGCCGACGAATAAAAGTGAGAACCGCGATCGATGTCCGCAGCACGTTTCCATACGAAACATTTTCGCCCCATTGAATTCATTATTTTCCGGAAATTCGAAGAAATCCATCCATGCGAGACCATCTTTCTCGTAAATCTACCCGCAGGAGGACCCCCCCCCCCCCAATTATATCTATTTAATTGCTTCCCCCCCCCAAAATATATTAATTAGAAAATTTTCTAGGCGACAAATCGCCGTCGCCGTTTCCGGTTTCGATGTCGACGGATTCGGCGCGCGGGTCTCGAAGCGAAAGCGAAGCCAGCGATCCGGTAGGCGACGAGCTCTCGAAACTCGCTGTCAATGACGTGGCAAATGCGTCGACAAGCCACAAAACATACAAAGTTTGTTTGCCATTTTTTGCCCATTTTTTTCATCGAAATTTTGCAGACATTCGTTATCGGAGACACTGGAACTGGCAAAAGTTCGCTTATAAGTCAACTCATCACTTCCGAATACAAGAATGCGTTCGCCGATGAGATTCGTAAGTAAATATTGTGCAGCCGACAATCTTCCGGGTTCACTCACAAAAATTATACAACTCAATTATTGATTTATGTAATAACAGCTGCGGACAGTTGGCTTTTTCAGAGGACTACGAGAATACGGTTTCGATTTGTATTGGCGGAGTTGAATGCGATTTGGTGTTTTTTGAGTCGGACTTGGTATTTTCTTGATATTCTTGATCGAACAAAATCGATATTAATAGAATGATACTCATTGGCTGACCAACGAGGTTCACGCGTTCGTCGTTGTCTATAGTATTGATTCGAGATCGAGCTGGAAGCAGGCAACCAATGCCATCGAGGTTTGAGAGAATTGTTGGAAAATCCATTGAATTCATTGATTTTGTTAGATTATTCGCGAGTCGCCAGAATGCCGAAATATTCCGATTCTCGTCGCCGGCAACAAAGTCGATTTGGAGAGAAAACGCACGGTGACCAAACAAGGTTCGTCGAATAATTGAGCCCCCCCCCCACTCTGCAAGCATATTTATGGTTGAGTTGATTACGAGAAAAAAAAAACGAACACCTGAAATTGAATTTGGGAATAATTTTCTCCGCGTTTTAAGACTGTTTTGAAATATTTTAAGAAATTTCCTGCGCATTGTACGCAAACACTTGACGCAGTGTTACACTAAATCCAAAATTTTGATTTCTGCAATTTTTTTTTGGTTTTTTCACGAAGTTTAACTAAAAAAATAAATTTTTAAAACCCGAATAAACTGATCAAAAATCAACTTTTCGCTGAGCTTCTGCCTAACAATAATGAGGGACCATTCATTACCACTTTGTTTATTTTTCCTCTCAATCTGCAATCGCATGTCTTTGTGCTCATTGATCACTGCCATCGAATCAAAATGAATGAAATAACAATATTCGATTTGTCTTGTTTTCAGAAGTCCGCTCAGCAAAAGCAGCTCTCGGCTTTGAGCATTTCGAAATCTCCGTTGCACTTGACCATGACGTCGACGATCTTCTCGTTGGTCTCGTTGCTGAAATTCAAGAAGCGTTTTCGCCAGATGTCGTAATGCAGAAGGTTTCTTTTAACCCGTCATTTTGAATTCGCCTATCCTCGTTTTCAGCCGTCTCCTCGCCATCAGGTCGACGATTTCCACAGCGCAATTCGTCGATATTCGCAGAGAAAAAAGAAGGCGCTTCCATCAGATCCGCAAGGAGGCAATCAATTCAAAAATTCGTTTCATTTCGAGCCAAAATTTTTCAGGAAAATGCTCAGTATTGTCTCCGACGAGCCTCTTCGCCAAATTCCGCAATTGGCGTCGTGGAAATTCGCCGCGAATAGAGACAAAGTGATTAAAAAATGTTTAATTTCTCTCCAAAAAAATGTAACATTATTTCCAAAAAAACAAACCGATTATGTCAAATCCATTGCATTTCTTGCGCAGTTTCATTGTTAGTATAAATAGGCGAAAGTCACAAATCAAATAAACCATTTATTTCTACATCGCAGGAGACTAAAGCAATTTTTATCCTTGGAAAATATGAATGTCATCGGCAGTAAGCCCCAAGTTCTCAAGAGCTCTGAAGAAAAACAATCGTGAATTTCATAAATATTTTAATTTTATACCTTTTCGCCTCAATCATAAATCCATCAGGCCCACAAATGAACGCTTTTCTTCTCGAATTAGTGCAATCCGGAATCCTGGCAACATTTCGAATCAATTCACTGCTTACTCTTCCCGTATGATAAGATTCAGATTCCTTTAAAGGCGTTTCACTCAAAATGTTCAAAATCTGTCAAAACAGATATCTATTTTTATTTCAAACTTCCAAATAAGAAACTCCAACCTGAAATTGCTCATCTCCATCAAAATTTTTCGCCCATTCCGACAAAATCCATCCAAATTCTTGCGCTTGTTCGCCAGTCGGAGTGTCGTCTTGAGTTTTGTTGAAAATCAGAGCACATGTGTAATTTTTTCTGAACAAATTTGATTTTAGGAGTTTTAATGCAAAAAAATATTTGAAAACCCTCTCCATTCCTTCCTCAAATCGAGAATATCAACCATTGGCGTGATTCCAGTGCCACCAGCAATCAAATAAAGCTCATCCGCATATTTCACCCAATCCTCGAATTTTTTGTTTCCAATTGGATCACTAATCTCCAAGCAATCTCCTAAAAATTTCCGAAATATCCTATTTTTATTTCTTCAGAAAATTTCTGAAACCTGGTTTTAATTTCTCCAAAGAAGGTGTACAAACTCCATCCGGATAAATCTTAATCATCAAATCGATTCGTTTCGGATCATTATGACCACAATGAGCGCGAATTGGAGTGTATGGCCGATAGAGAACCGAATCTGCGAAATGGACTTTGAACTCGCAATAATCATCATAATCAAAGGTTCATTGTTCAATTTTTTCCTCTTTTTCGAGAATCAAAACGATTTTTTCCACAATGTGAAAAAAAAACGAGATTTTTCGAATAAATTTGTTTAGAAATTCAAAATACCAACTTCCTTTTCGGACTTTCACAGAAACATGATGGCCCATTGCAATGCCATAATGAATGTTATTCGGAATTCGAAGCGAATAAACCAACGTATTATGATTCAGCCGATTAATGGCATTCACTTCGCATTTGTGATACGAGACTCCTACGAAAGAACAAGAATGATTTTATGCACAATTTATGGGAAAATACCTGGACTCCGTGTGACTTTGACCTTATTCTCATCGAATATTTCGCGAAAATCTTGCTCGAATGTGACCTGCAGCGAAACATGTTTCAGAAAATGAGCAAAATAATGCTTACATTCAAAAATTTCACTTCAACTTGGCTTTTGAAGGCGTCAACTTCGAAGTTCTGGTTTTTCAATAAATTCGAGGATTCTGAAATTGAAAAGAAAATTTTTTTTTGAATTATTCTTCAATAGACGAACCAAACTCGAATTCCATTCCAGCTTTCCAGAAATGTTTGACCAAAATCCGAAGAACTTGAATTTCCGAGCTCAATTCGTCTCCAGAAGTGGTGATGGCCGTCTAGAAACACAAAGAAATATTCAAAATCTCGATATTTCCGAAAAAAACCTGAATTTTTCGAGATTCCAAAGAAACGACAACATTCTCCAAACGCAAATCCTGCCATTCGTCATTTTTGATTTTCAGCCCGTTTTCAGTCGGAATAATTCTACAAAAAGCTGGTTATTATCGATAGAAATTGATCAAATCACTTGGTGCCGAATAACTCCGAGGTGTTGTCCTTGAAAATCGTCGAAAACGATGATGATGGTCCGAGAAGATTGGGATCTTTGAGATTTGTCGGCGGCAGACATGCCGGCACTAAAAATCGACAAGGTTTTGATGAAAATTGAGTAAGAAACTTGCGTTTTGAAGCGTCTCCTATAAATTGCCCAACTCGGCAAGCTTTCAGCATACTTTGATAATTGACCCATGCATGAGTTTCATTAAAAAGTGAGGTTGCATCTAGAAATTTTCCGATTTTTTATGCTTTTCCTCATTTCCCATACAAAACGCGAAAATGGGAAAAAAATAATTGGATTTCCAAGACAATACACATGAAATATGATTACCCAACCAACAAAAAACTGAATTATACCTCTTCCTGCTGCTCGCATGAGCTCTGGAACTCCTCCAGGATGAAAATCGAGGTATTGAGTTACATCGTACACATCGCCGAATAGAAGAACCCAACAATCGTTGATTTTGTCATGTTTCGCGAGTTCAATGTGATCAACGGGATGTTGGCGTTTTGCGAGAACCTGAAATTTCGATGGTCCTTTGAAGAACATTGGAGTTGGGACCTTTTGAAAGAATTTTTTGAATATGTCAAGACTCATAGTTGAGCAGAAGCTGGAGCATATCATTCATTAAATAGTAATCGCGCTCGTGGAAAGCATGAGAAAAATGTTGAGCAGCAAAAATGGAAAAGTGGGCGTGTTTGGAATGGGTGGTTGAGGCGCAGCCGCGAAAAAAAAAAGAAAAAGTGCAAGAGAGCCCGAGCGACGACATCGGCTCCGTGAGCAATTAGAAGTAGAAACACGAACCTTGCCGGTTGTCAATTTGAGCCAGTCGAGGAAACCCTTGCCGGGAGCCAATGCAACTTTTACCCGACCAATTTCGCTTCGACCCGCGTTTGCCGATAGGGACTTCTAAGAAAATTGCAACCCTTCATGAAGGTTTAATGATATTAGAAAAAAAAATATTGGTACCGGGAACAATCCATTCTTGACGGCAAGGTTGTTCATACAAAATTCGCGCTATGATGACAAATAACGATAGATACGATGTTTGAGTGTCTGCAATAATTAAAAAAAATTATCTGAAAGTAGGCTATAATTGAAAGCATCGAAATCACACCGAGTATAAGTGTTGCTAGAAAAACTTTTTTTTTGACAACACGGAAAGTTATATAATTTTAATGTTGTCCATAGCTTTAAATATTCCATATTTTAAATAAAACTCAAATTATAGAGGGAATGTTTTAAAATGCAAATAATATCTGGAAAAATGAAGCAAAAATTGGAGCTGAAAAATTATTGGTGCACTCAAAATGCGCCTATGATAGTTAACTGACATTTATTTGGTGTAGTCTTTCGAATTTCGAATAATCTCCATTTTCAATTTTTCTGCTTCTCTGTTTTTTTTTTCTTGATTTATGACACAGAACTTTTTGTTTAAATTATGTCGTATAAATTTTATTAGTAATTTCTAAGCGAAAACGAAACCGATTGCTAAAACCCTCGTAAATTGAGCGCGTTTTTATGTGGAAGTTAATTTCCTTTCCATTTTCTTTATGATTTTTCACTGTGTGCTTTTTTTTCCTAGCCAATGCTTCACGACATGGGGATTTCAATACCATTGATGGTAAATTCAACATGTAAAATGAATATTGTTTCATAATTTACTGAAACATTTTGTTTAAGATGTTTTCATCCACATTTTTCTACGTCGTTAGCTGTGGAGAGGAGTATGGATGAAGATCTCGTTTTCCGGTATTCATTGCGTCTTCTGGGTGATCTTGCGATGTTAATTATCAAAATTCGTTTTTAAACATGAAAATTTAGCAAAAAACCTCAAATCGCAAGAGTTTATTGCAAATATTCTAATTATTGAGTTTTTAACCAGGCATGTCCGATATCGATTCACGTCCCGAAGATGGCGAGGTGCGCGATTCCGACGATGAATCGACCGACGCTGAAATGAGAAGTTTGCACGTTTGATATTGAAAAATGCTATCATTAACGTGCTTTCAGCTAACGAACCAGAAAGTGAGCACAATTCTCGAAAACGCACTCTATCCGAGCATTCTGAGCACAAAAAGAAGAAAGAAAAAAAGCACAAGAAGGAGAAAAAACATAAAAAAGACAAAAAGCATAAAAAAGAGAAGAAAGCGAAACGTGACAAAGAAAGGGATGACGAGGATGAGCCTCCAACAAAGCGACGCGCTTCTGTAGACGATATTGTTGAGAAAAGAGAAAAACGCAATGATCACGATGAAAAAGAGAAGCACAGAGATGAGGTTTTTTTTTAATAAAATGATCTGAAAAATACAATCTGCTCGGTTTAGAAGTCTCGAATTAGAGAACGAAGTCCGGAGCGACGTCGTGAACCAGAACGTGCCGCGCGAGATCGAACGAGAAGTCGAGAAAGACGGGATAATGAACGGCTTGCAAGAGAAAGAAGCCGCGAAAGAAGGGAGTCTGAAAGGGTTTTGCGAGAGCGGAGTAGAGAACGACGAGATGCCGACCGAAGGCAAAATATCGAACGACAAAGAAGTCGGGATCGACGGGATGTCAGAAGGTCGCCGGACCGAAGGAGGTAAACCTAGTTCTATTCATATTAAACAATGCCAGTTACTTTCAGAAGTCCTGATCGATTCCAAAGGCACCGTCGCGATGATAGTCGAAATCGACGAGATATTCGCCGACGTGATGATCGTAGAAGGTCAAGATCGAAAGATCGACGACGATCAAAAAGTCGAGACAGAAAACACAAAGATGACGATGTTAAGCCAGTTGAGTGGAGTCTTGAATCGGATTCTGACGATGAGGAGAAGAAAATTGAGGAAATGCGAAAGCGTCGGCAGCAAATTTTGAAGAAAATTTCAGGCACTCGAGAAAATGTAAATCAACTTGGGTTTTTGATCTGAAAAATAGCTGTTTTAGACACCTATGCAAGAAAATCAGCCGAAAGAGGAAGAAGAAGAGCCGAAAAAGGCTTCGGACCAGGAGAATGAAGAAAGTTCAGAATCGGATTCAGATTACGAGAAGGAGGCACTTATTCGAGAAGCCCAGAAAATGGTTCAACAGGTATTCCTTTTAATTCGACGTTACTTTTTGAATGACTCTAATTTCAGTCTCGACTAGGAAGCGATTCGCCTTCAAGCGGAATATCGACGCCAGCGAGAATCGACGATGAAAGTGCTGGAGACTTTTTCGATGGTCTTCGAGAGAAAATTGAGCATATTGAGTGAGATTTTGGATTTGTTTTGATAAAATTGGACAATATCGATTTTTAGAAACGCTGATAAGAAAATAGCGGAAGAGATTAAAAAAGAGCAGGCAAAAGTGAAAAAGCAAGAAGAAGCTGAGAAAATGAAAAAAGAAGGTGAAAATGACGATGATGATGATGATATGGAAATGAAGCCGAAAAAAGAATTTGATATGTTCGCCGATGATAACGAGCTTCCTCAAGATATTGCCACAATTGATGGGCATATGGGTGCCAAACATGAGACATTAAAGGATAACTGGGATGATACTGATGGATATTACCGTAATCTTTTCTATTTCATTTTTTTTTTGGTTCCAACAAGCTCATGTTGATTTTAAGGTGTTCGTATTGGAGAACTTCTCGATAATCGCTATCGAGTTACGGGATTTACTGGCGCTGGTGTGTTTGGAAACGTTTGCCGATGCACCGATCAGTCGAGAAATAACACGGTCGCCGTAAAAATTATAAGAAACAATGAGATTATGTAAATGATTGTTCAATTAAATGATATGACAGGTTTCGCATTTGTTTTTCTTTAGGCGAAAAACTGGAATTCGAGAAATGGAAATTTTACGAAAATTGAATGAAGCCGACAAGGAAGATCGCTATCACTGTCTTCAACTGTACAGAACTTTTACTCATCATAACCATCTTTGTTTGGTTTTTGAGAATTTGAGGTAACTTTTATCAATATTTTCTTTTTTTTTTGGTTAAAATTTCTTTTCAAAACAAGTTTATTGGATTCTAAAAATTTACAGCATGAATCTCCGTGAACTTCTCAAAAAATATGGGCAGAAGGATGGATTGCACTTGAAAGCGGTTCGCAGTTATGCTCAGCAGCTTCTTCTTGCTCTCAGACTTCTAAAGAAATGTGGTCTCGTCCACGCTGATATTAAACCTGATAATATTTTGGTATTTGACGTAATCAAACGTCGAATTGTTGAGTTTTCAGGTAAACGAATCGAAATTGACGCTGAAATTATGCGATTTCGGTTCATCGGGACATGTGAATGAGCAGGAAATCGCGCCATATTTGGTTTCGCGCTTCTACAGAGCACCGGAAATCAGTTTTAAAAAATCTTTCAAGGACTTGTCAATTTTTATTATTTTTTAGTGCTTGGAGTCCCTCATGACTACGCAATTGATCTTTGGTCTGTGGCTGTGACACTCTACGAGGTTTATACTGGTAAAATTATGTTCCCCGGAAGATCGAACAATCATATGTTAAAGGTTTCTAGACTTCAATTCAATTTTTTTTTGAAAATTCAAGTTTTTAGTTGTTCACTGATGTGAAAGGGAAATATCCAAACAAATTGGTGAGAAAATCGCAATTCAAAGATCAACACTTTGATTCGAATTGTAATTTGCTGTATCATGAAATTGACAAAGTCACGCAAAGAGATAAGGTTCGATTTTTTTTCTAATGTTCTTAACGGCAAATAAATAAGTGAATTACTTTACAGATCACGGTTTTATCGAATCTTAAGCCATCACGTGATCTGGAGGCCGAACTCCTTGGTGGTCAACGTCTTAACCGTGAGCAACATGAGCAGGTCGGTATGACATGTAGGGTAGATATGGTGTGATGTTGGGCGTGGTGCAAGAATCGTCGATGGCTCAATGCCGGCCGCACTCTGTTCCTCGTCGCATTTTCAATTGTCGAATGCGGCGATTTTATGAGTGCGAATATAGAAATTTGGTCGATTAGCGTGGCTCATCATCCTATAGCTTTCAGGATATGGCTGATTGGGAATTGACGACAATTCATATTTTGCAGGTTCAAGCATTTCGGCAAGTACTCGATGGAATGCTCATGTTGGATCCGGCGAAGAGATTGACGTGCAATGAGGCGTTGAAGCATCAATTCTTCTCGTTGCCGATCAAATAACTCGATTATTATTATTACTTATTCGTTTTCTTTTTGCTTTGTGATATGATCTCTTTGTATGTTTCTCTGCGTCTCCATATCTATTCGTTGGTCGTAAAATTTTGTCGGTCGTCCGGTTAGCTGTACTGAATATTCGAAACCGATATCTTAATCTTGTTTATTTATAATGAACGAAATGGATTATCTATCGCTGAACGTGACTCGAATCTAATTGAAAACTTAGCAGTTGAGATGTTTGATTTGCATGTTTTCGCCGTGGGTGACGTGCGAGTTGTAGAATTGATTTCCGCAGTAGCCGCACGCGTGAACTCCTGGCTTATCCTGGAAAACATGGAAATCGATAAATTTGGAGAGTTTTCCACAAATTAAAAATCACAGGAATTTTGCCAAAATCATCTTTCAAAACCTAAAAATGAATGTAGAACTTTTGAATTAACTTTGAAAACACTTTAGGGAAACAATTTTAATTTGAAAAAAAGTTACCAAGTTGATATAAACTTTTGGATGTCCGAGTGCCGGATGTCCGCCGTCGCAGTAGACAACGCTCTTATCTCCACAATCCTGTGGTGGTCTTTGGGCAATAAGGTGCATGGCGACATTTGGATTCACCTTCAATTCATCATTTAACACGGTTTTTCTTCAATTTCTGCCCAGCTTACTTGCTTCTCGGAGATGTCGAATCTTTGAAGGCGGTAGTCAGCTTGATCCCAAGCCTTGAAATTAGACATACCTTTTAAACTATTAAAGATTTTCTTACTTGTCCGGTATGTGTAACTTTGTCGAATTTTGCGTTGCCCTTAGTAATTTGATTTGGATTTGGTGGAGCGACAGTGACGTTTGATGAAGCGCGAACCGCAACGTTCGCACGGCACACCGCTTGTTGAAGAAGACGATTCATTACTGCAAATTAATGCGCGTAATTTACTATTTTGATTTGATAAATATTTCAAATTTATAAACAGTGTAATGAACGGATTGAAAATTACATTTCTTTAAATTTGAATATTAAAAATTATATTATGAACTGGATTGCAACAACATTTTAATATAAAGTATGAAAAGTTTGAAAAATTAGTGGATTTTTAATGTCAAAAGTGTCAGGCGCCGGAAAAAAAATCGTAGGTGCAAAATGTCGTCAAATCGTGTGAGTGCACAGAATGAAGTGTAAATTTTGCGTACCGTACGTTTCTTTTTGTGTTTTGGTGATTCGCACGCATCTGCTTGGATTGAAAGCTGATTAAACACATGTATTTACATTAAATCAATGGTACAGAAATTGTATAGTTGGGAACAATTTGTTAATGCGAATAATTGGCTAATTAGCAATACAAATGTTCGAAATTAGGAAGTCGAAGTTCCGCAAACACTTCAACTTACGACATTTCATTCTGTTGCGCAATCTCACAATTTTCTGGCTTCCGTCATATTATGTTGTTTTTGCAGTCGTTTTCACGTTTAAAACCGCGCACTTCCGATAAAATTTTACCCATATTTTCTACGAAACGTTCTAAACCCAACGTTTAGGGTAAATCATGTCAAAACTCTACATTGACACCGAAGCTGGCTCCGATGAGCATGCCGGTACAGAAGAGAAGCCATTGGCTACCCTTGTTCAGGTATTTTTTCTCGAAAACATTGTCGCGACAAATTGAAATTTAGGCTATGTTGATATCGAAGAACAGCGGGGAGTTTTTGATGAAAAAGAAAAGCGAAGATGGCGTCTTTACGTGGGAGCCTGCTGCGAAGGCAGCCATCAAGAAGGCTATGAAAAAGTGAAGAAATTGCTAAAAAAAAATTGAAATTTCAACGTGAACGTTTAGATATGAAGCGGAAGTCAAGAAACTTGAAAAGTCTGCTGAAAGAAGCAAAGCTGCTGAGGAATCCGCTCACGCTGCTCTGGAAGAAGCGAAAAAGATTACATTCACGTTGGACAAGTCTCTTCCAGAAGCCAAGGTCATCAAAATCAGCGAAACAATTGAGAACAGAAACAAGAGAGTTCTTGTTAAAGCTTGGGTGCACAGAATAAGACGTCAAGGAAAGTCGTTGATGTTTTTGGTCCTCCGTGATGGTTATGGGTTCCTTCAATGCGTTCTCAACGACAAATTGGTACTGTTTTCAAGAGAGTTTCATTTTAAAATATTGAAATCTTTCAGTGCCAGAGCTATGATGCTGTTACACTTTCAACCGAGACTTCCGTCCAAGTTTACGGTATCATCAAGGAGCTTCCTGATGGAAAATCAGCTCCAGACGGCCATGAGCTCGTCGTCGATTACTGGGAGGTCATCTCGAAGGCGCCACCAGGCGGAATCGACAACGTTCTCAACGAAGAAGCCGGAGTTGAAGTGTTGCTTGACAACCGTCATTTGGTTATCCGCGGTGAGAATGCGTCGAGAATTCTGCGAATCCGTGCGGCTACTACACGCGCCATGAGAGAGCACTTCTACGCTGCCGGATACACCGAGGTCGCTCCGCCAACTTTGGTGCAAACCCAAGTCGAAGGCGGATCCACGTTGTTCTCTTTGGATTATTACGGAGAGCCCGCGTACCTCACCCAATCGTCGCAATTGTACTTGGAAACTTGCAATGCAGCCCTTGGCGATGTTTACTGTATTGCTCAATCATACAGGTAAATATCAAAAGTGCAATAGAAAAATTGTGTGAGAAGGGAATGTCTAGACAATTCGAAAAAATGTGAAAAAGTTGAAAATCATTCATTCAGAGCTGAAAAATCTCGTACTCGCCGTCATTTATCTGAATATCAACATGTCGAAGCTGAATGCGCTTTCATTACGTTCGACGATCTGATGGCGAAAATTGAGGATCTTGTCTGCGATACCGTTGATCGCCTCTTGGCCGATCCCGTCACCAAATCTCTTATCGAATTCGTCAACCCGGTAATCGGAATGATACCATTCTTTCATTGTCTCGATACGGTCATTTTAGGGATACAAGAAGCCTGAGAGGCCATTCCGTCGTATGGCGTACAAGGAAGCGATCGCTTGGCTTCAGGAGCACAAAGTCCTTAACGAAAATGGCGAAGAGTTTGTGTATGGAGAGGATATCGCCGAAGCTGCGGAAAGAAAAATGACTGATACGATTGGAGTGGTAAGAGATTATAAATCACCCATTGGTGTTTTTGGAACACAAAAAGTTGAAATGAATCATCCGTCGCGTGATTCTACAGTAATCGCGAACTTTGCCCGGGATCTGTAAATACGATAAGAAGGGAAAGCAGATTAGATAGGAAGTGGTTTTGAAATGAAGGGTATGATAATCATTTTGCGAATTTGTGATAATTTGAACATTGAGATCATAAGATCGTAGAAATTTCTTTGATACTGATTAAAGGGTTTCAGAAAGAATTTTCAAGCATATTTCATATTCTGCATTTGCTTTTAAATGTCATTATTAAACCTTTAATTAGAATGTAATATAATAGATATGTTTATTTCCATTTATAAACGAAATTGTTTATTGCTTCTTAATCACCTATAATTGCAGCCAATTTTCCTCAACCGCTTCCCACATGGAATCAAGGCATTCTATATGCCCCGCTGCGCCGATGACAATGAGCTGACAGAGTCAGTGGATCTATTGATGCCAGGTACGAGCGACGCTCAAATAATTAATAATATACGGGCTCATTATAATTGGGAATTTGAACAGGTGTCGGCGAGATTGTCGGCGGTTCGATGCGTATCTGGAAAGAAGACGAGATGCTTGCGGCGTTCGCCAAGGCCGGAATCGATCCGAAGAACTACTTCTGGTATATGGATCAACGCAAGTATGGATCGGTGCCGCATGGCGGCTTCGGACTCGGTTTGGAGAGATTCATTTGCTGGCTGACCAACACCAATCATATCCGCGATGTTTGTTTGTACCCGAGATTTGTTGGACGATGTGCCCCATAATTTATACGTACCCGTGTGTTTCGTGAAAATTCCAAAAAAAAGCTTATGCTAAAATTGTTCTGTTATTGCTTGATATGGTTTTGTTATTCGCCGATAAAGTCTATTAATTTGGGAGATTCTGAAGTGACGCCTATCAAACATCGTCGTCGCGCGATTGCCTCTTTGGTCGTCGGCGGGTTTTCCTTTTTCGGGCGGCCCCCGCCGATGGTGGTGTTTTCGATTTCGCCGCTAGAATCGCGTCCGGTTTTTTTCTGCTTGCCTAATTTGGACAATTTTACACTATAGGCACACCCGGTGCCGTGTGTTTTTTCTTGATTTTGATTCGAATTCACCTTCGAATCGAATTTTTTCTTTTTCGCCGCCCCGATATCTATCATATTAGTTTTTCTTTCGTGTTCCCTCGTCAACCACCCGCTGCTGAAAAATAAAATAAAAACAGGAAATAATGGGAGAATTTATTTCGGTCGAAAAATAATATATGTAATTTCACGATTGTTTGTTTATTTATACATATCCCGATGTGTTTTTTTTCGGCGAAATGCGATGCAAAGAAAACAGTACGATGTTTTGGGAAAATTGGGAACAATTTTTTGGGCCATATTTAGCATTTTTAACAAGCTCCAATTTGGAATAAACATTCGAGAAACAAATTCTGACGTTTCATGGGAAAACTTTTATTTTTAGGACGAAATTTGAAAAAAAAATCGAATTCACTTATCGTCGGATTACGTGCATTCTGCAAACATCTCACCACACTTTACACTATTTCCTCAAATTTCAAATTTGACGTCTAGAAAAATCCCGATTCGAAAACTTGATTTCAATTGGGTAACCAGGGAGAACCCTAGGCGCACCCCCCGTCTCAAGCGAGGTTGAAGGCTGCCTCGAGACGTTTTTTTTCCTCTGCCGACTCGCAAATAATAGCGGAGAAGAACAAAAAATGAAATAGTATAGAATTCGCCATTGTATAAACAATTTCACACTTTCTGGTTTGAATAGGAAAAGAAAAATTGAATTCGAATGAAAAAAATCAATCTTCTTTTCAATTAAAAAAAATATATTAAACGATTTTATAACATTTTAACCATCGATGTTGAGAACGAGACACCCTAGATTTTTGATCTACTATGATCAAATAATCCTTATTTGAATATTACTTTCACTAGAATCTAGCGACAAATTCAAACAACTTTTTCTCCATATTCGATTTTTTTCCTCATTCTCATCGTTTTGTCAAACATTTATTGACACAACATTGTGTCTCATTGGTTGAGTGCGCTGCAAATAAGGGCGCAGAGGGAGAGAGAGAATCGGGTTGGTTGGAATGCCTAGGCTGAACCTAGCGAGGGTCGAGTTCGTTCGCCGCCAAAAATTGTTTGTTTCAGTTTATACTAGTTGTTGCTGCGCTGTTTGCCTTCCGCCCCAACCATTATTTTATTTTTAGCGCGTCAGTCGATGCGCACCGCGATTTCGGCGGCGGCGGCCGGTCGCCGACTTCGATAAAAATCAATAAAAGTGCATTTTCTGCGCGATAAGAATGGATTTCAATGTTGTGCTCTCCCCCTAATGCGTCTTTTCCGTTTCGCCGCCGCCGCCGACGACGACCCCCGCCGAAATGGTCTGATTCCCCACCGCGATAACCTTCCCGTCATTCCAAAAAAAATTTTTATGCGGCCATTATCATCATCATCATTCGTCGCCACTTTTCTCCAATTTTTTTTTTGCGCCGCACTCCGCTTTCCTCCACCCATGTTCTATTGCCTCCGCATTGCTTCCTGCGTCTCGATTCCTCTTGCCGGTGTCTCGCTTCCTGACATGACGATCCGCTGTGTTTGCGAACTCGGCCGCCGCCGTCGCAGACGATGATGATGGTGGTGGTTGGTTGGTTGTGCGTGTCTGTGTGTGTTCGGATAACAGAACCCATCGATTTTCCGAATATTCGGCAACCAACACCCGATGATGGTGCTCTCCTGCCTCACTTGAGGTCGTGTTTGCGTTGAATTTCGACGAGAAACCGGCAAATCGACGAAATAATCGATTTGAATTGCCGCTGAAAGGGAAGACGCATGGGCGATCACGCGCCGATGGTCTCGCAGCGATACCTGTTTTCGCATTAAATCCTTCAAGAAAATTGATTTCGATTGTTTATTTTTCCCGCGAAATTGCGTTTTTACTCGAAAATTCTCGTTGTGAACCACATTTTTTTCACAATTTTGCCATGTATGCGATTCATTGGAAGTATTAAATTTTTTTTTAACACGCCATCAATACTAATTTTTGAGAAATTCCGCTCAAAATCTGTGATTTTTCACATTTCTCACGGATTTTAGGAGCTTCCAATGATTAGCATAATTATTTTCTTATTCAAAATCTTATTAATTCTTGTGATTCAGATTGAGGAGGATTATTTAATTGGAGGGAATGTATCCCGCTGATCGTCGTTGTCATTCTGAATTGATCAGAGTTCGAAATCCAGCGCGGCTCAAATATTTATTTTATGAACACAATGGCTGAAGTTGACACGTATTGAACGCTTCTACGCGAAAAATTTTTGCAAAACTGTGCGATTTGTTCAACGAAACGCTTCGTTTTTTTTTTCTCTAGAGGCTTCTCGCGAATAATTTCGTGTTTGGGGATTGCTCGTTGTGAATGGAGGGAGGGGGCGAAAACCTCTCGAAATTGTTCTTATTTATAATTCATTTCTTCTCCTTTTCTTTTAGTATATTGAAAATGCAAATAAGAACGCGATTAGCTGGAATTCAACGCTCAATCAATGCCGAATGACAAACGCGAATTACTTTAAATACTTTTGTGAAATTGTCGTCCCCATTGAATTCTTTCATTTTCCAATTTTTCTTTGTTCGGTTGACCTTTAATTCTCAGTTCGCACAAAACTAGTTTTTTTCAGGCAAAATTTTGCGCGGAGTCAATGCGGTTTTTTCTACCACTTCGTTATCTTAATGTTCATAGCGAAATCTGAAACGATTTCGAAATCTCCCTAAAATATGCATTTTCCGAATCGAATGTCGTCGGTTGGTCGCAAAATTAATATTTAATGCGTATTTTATTAGTCGCGCTGGTTGCCAGAGGACATTTACCAGAAAAAATAACGTGTGTGTATGTGTGCGTGTCTGTGTGTCACACAAGGTTGAGTCACAAAACTCTGGACAAAAAATAGGAGAAGTGGAAACGAAAAATGAGATTCCTGTGAGAGCGAGTGCCGGCCGCAGGGGGGGGGTGGGGGCGCCTGAAAATTGTTTTCGAGAACGCTTTGCCCATGACAAAACAGGATTTTTGTTTAGGAGAATGGGGCAAAACACTATGTTTTTTTTTTTTTCATATTTCCTCATTTCTCAAACCCAGAAAAATGTTTTTTTTTTCCTTCCTTATTCTGTTCAAAAGAATTGTAAGAAATATTTGATATTCACGTGCTGATGAATGGTCACATGACGATGAGTTTGGTTTCTGTTCAAGTTCACAACGCAGTACAAAAAATCAGCTGATAATAGTGAAGGGGATCGGGGGGTGAAATAGTTTTTAAACGAATGAGACCACAGAGATGCGTGTCACAGGATAATAAATGCCTGTCCCTTTAGTTGTGTGCACTATCGCTGTGGTCGGGTGTGTACAGTGGAGCGACGCGTTGCGGCCGCGACGCGCATTTCTCAAATTGTCATCGTGTGATGTCGGTCGATAGCTGGCATGTAGGCAGACAGCGGGATTGGTTGCCTCCAACGCCGTCAATTCACCAATTTTTCCTCAATAATTTTGGTTTTCAGTGTGTTATTTTTTTGCTTCCAGTGTGTGACGAGTGGTTTGCGTGATATTTGAGCGAGCGAGGGCGGCTGAAAATGTAATTGACGAATTATTCAATGTTTCGTTTCGGCAAATGTCACATGACGAAAACGAATCGATACGTTGAAGGAGTGGCGTGAACATTTTCCTACATTTTCATTGATTTAAGGCACCTTTTACGACTAATTTTTAATTTCGCAATCGCTTGTTTCATTCTACAAGTTTCTCTGAAGTGTCGAAACGAATATTATAATGAATGAGAGATTTTTAACGCCGCTTTACGTTTTTTTAATCCTTTGATAAGATGAGGCTTGGTAAATATTTTCGAAAGTATTTCGAAATTCACTTTCGCTATCGAAATATCGATTTGCGTCAGCGAGACACCAACGCGAATCACAAACGAATCGAATCTTCTTAGAAATTGTTGAAAAATTAAACCCATTTGAGTGCTATATTAATGACGGAAATAAAGGATTTAGGATTTCTTTTTCAAATCCGAATAAACATTACGGGGGCTATCATCATTTTTTTGTAATCCTCTTTTATGGGAGTGATTTCCGCGAATAAACTCACAAAATTCTGCCGTTTTTTTTATTTGTTTCGAAATAAAATGGAAAATTCAAGTAGTGAGACGTAACCACGAAAACTGGGGGTCTTTCCTAGCCGGCGCTACAACAAATTTCTCTAGTCGCTTCTCTAAGAGTTGTTTGGCGTTTAGTTAGTGGCGGTGGTGTCTTCCAACGCGTTTCAACTGCGGGTTTGTAAATATTGGTTTCAATTTTAGAGGGATTGTCGAATTTCGTCATTTGTGCTGACGGCCCGCAATCTCGAGACAATGTTTTCGCGAAAATTCTCCCCCCGGTTTTCTATCTCGCGTCCGAAACTCGTTACAACCGTTTTACGAATCGAATCGGTGTACTTTTCGACACGATAAGAACGTCGGCGAAGGCGGCGTCATTGCCGGCATCGAATTGGTACATGGTCTCAAAGGTCTCCGAAGCAAAAGTGCAGCGTTCGGGCGAATCGGCTGCTCGGCATGCACTTTGAGCGCGGTTAGTCATGCCAAACGGAGTGCACTCCGCCCAATTTCAGAAGAAGAAGAGAAACGACTCTGTAGGCCTTCATTTGAAGGGCGGCGGAGAAGCGTGAGCCTAGTCGCGAGACACTCCGCTGATTTGCGTTTTCTGTTAATTATTTTTCTTCGCCCTCCGCATGCACAGCTAGGAAAAATAGGCAGCTCTTGTTATTGTTGGAAACTTGCCGTCACTGGCACCGCGCGTATATTTTTCTATTTATTTTTTAGATATCGCTGGAAAACAGAATTATCATGTCGCATACTCGTATTGCATCATTCTGATATAGTATTCCACGAGATGAGGTGAATTGCGAATGAGACAGCGAGCGTTAGATGAAAATCAGCTAACATGTGATTGTATCAATTTCGTAGCGTCTTTGTTTCTCAATTCGAACTATCGTTTTGATAGTATCTTATCAAGGCGAATAGGCGCCTTGATGATCGTCATCACCCATACTGCATCAGTTAAGGTTTTTTTTTCTCGCCAAACGAGGCCGCACCATTATGTTTTCGTACTTGTCCGCTTTTTTCGTCTTCAGTTTGTGCTTGCATACATTACTGCCGGCAACTTGTATCGTAAAAGTTTTGCTTTACGCTCCCTCCCCCGTTCAACCCATATCGTTGCCGATAACACAGTACACCCAGCGTTCTATCTTCGCCCGATACGAGACGCAATGAAAACGTATAGATTTTTGGTACAGATTGGGGCGCCGTTTTGTAATTTTTTTCAATTCAAGTGCGATCGAAATACACGGGGTGTGTTAGAGAGCGAAGTGAATTGCGACTCGAAGGGGGGAGGGGGTCGCTCATGCGTTGGCAGTGGGGTTGTACATCGTCGGCAGCTGTCTGGTCGCAACGCGCGGCCAATGTCAGTCAGCCTGTCTGCTGCTAGTGGCGCGGAGAGAAAAACGCGCGCGCTTCCGTTGTCACGTGAGTTGTCACATGAACCCAAAAGGCCTCCGCAAAAAAAATTGCGCGCGCGCGCCTTGAATGGTTTTTTTTCGTCGGGTGTTACGCGAGGTTGGCAGTTCAACAAATGAATGCGGTGGATGGCACATGATGCTTGCGAAATGTGTTTATATGTTCTCGAGTCACAATTAGCGGCGTCCGTCGTCAGTAGTATCAGTCGGAGGCCTCGCGTTGTCATGTGACTTCGCCCCGCGTAGCTCGGTGTTTATATTTATAGAGCGCTGCTGGGTTTTCGGCTGGCCGTACAAATCGCGGTCATTAGGCGGTTTTTGCGGCATTCTCTTTAAGCGTTCTATCAACATCTCTTTAAGACGCCTCCAACCAGATGTTCGCGTTTTACAATCTTCCTAGATTTATGGTTTGCGCGCGCAGAATCGCGCACTTGCACTCTACTCGATAGGTTTCTTAGATACATCGTTTATCCAACTACTAGTTCTTTTTATTTCGAATTTCATTAATGATGTGCAATTTTTTGTTCTGCTCGTTTTCGTTTTTATCGCGTCGGCTAAGCTTTGAGAAAATTGCATTTTCGCATGGGTGCCTACTTCATTTTCAGGAATGACTCATATTCCATCTTTGGTTTTTTTCCCAAATTGTAATGGTTTCCACCTCCGTCATTTCTGGGTATTTTTATGGTTCGTATTGAATATTTTCTTCGTTTTCTTCTTTTCGTTGTCAAAAAAGAAGAAGGAAAAGTGGTTTTTTTTTCTATTCCCAATGTACAAGTGCACGCTGAAATGTAGGAAGCGAGGGCTTTTTCGCCGTCGCTGCCGGGCCCGCCGTCCGTCCGTCCGTCAGGCTTTTCGCCTCGCAGTTTTCTGTGAAAAACGGGCCCGAGGCGCACTGGAAAACATTTCTTCCGTTTCTTTTTTTTTTTGTCGTCGTCACCCCTTTTCGCCTGCATGTGACGTGTACGTGCCGAGCGCAAAAGAAGTGGTTACATATTCAGCTGTTTCGAGTCGATATACCTTTGATTTCTCCTTGTGACCTTCCCCTACCGATGGTCATATGAGACAGTGAGTTTTGCTTCATCGTTGTCTGGTCCTTCGCCGTGACAATGAGACCCCTCTCGCTTTAGAGAGTGTACACTAAAAGCTCTCGATCTTTCGATTTTTATATTTCGCATTTTTTTTTCTTATTTAATGCGAAGAATGTCATAAAAAGAAAAAGAGAGAATGACGGCCGCGTAAACCCCATTTCAACCCAAGTGAAAACAAGAGTTGTTTGAAAATTTGGGTTCGCCATTTCACATTTTGACTCGGTTAACTACTAGCAATAATGTTCAGAAGTAAGTTGGGTTTTCTTCTTTTTTTGGGCGTTTCACCTTTAGGTTGACAAATCGTTCGACCTTTAGCCAATTTCCATATACAAACTAGCCATAAATCATTATTACTAGTTTCGCTTTGTTTTTTTTTTTTGCGCGTTAGTGGATTTGAGAGCGTCATATTGTGGTGCGATGATTGGCGTCCCAGCGTCGCACCGCCCATTCCTTGCACAATTGGAACTTTTGTCAGTCAGCAGACACATCATTATTAGTAATTGAATGTAGTGTGTATATATTATCGGCCATCCATCGTTGTTAATTACTCGCGCAGTGTTTCGTTTTTTGCTATTATACAATTTCTATATCTCATTTGTTTGTTATTTCAGGAAGTCGCTCAGGACATCAAATGGAGAACGAACAGCAACAAGCTTCGACGAACTCTGTGTGCCGCGCGGGTTGCGGCTTCTTCGGTTCCTCGGCGACAGAAGGCTACTGCTCGAAATGTTTCAAAGACACCCTGAAGCGCACACAGGACCCCGTCAGGCTTTCGTCTCCTGGTAAGTTGAATAATTTCCGCGTTGGTCTTTCGGTTTTCTGCTTCATTTTTGGCATGCCGAATTGAATGAATGCGTTTCTTCTCGTTTTACCGCTTCGATGACGTTCTTCTATGACGTATTTTCAGAATCTTTTTATGCCTTCGAGAAGTTATTTTTTGTCTCGTGTCCCACGCTATACCATTTCGTTTTCTTCTCTTCGATTAGATTTGTTTTTATTTATATCAAACAACCAATTCGTAGGCTTTCTCTTTTGTTCGGTCGCAGCATAAGTCAACGAACGAAGAAAAAAGTTATGTTCGTCATAAATCCGTGCGTTTTTCAAAAGTGTGCTCCCTGTGTGCGTGCTCTCTCACCCCGCTCGCTTCCTATTATATTTACAGCGTCGTTAACCTCTGAGAGCTAATCGATTTGTTTTATCTCTGACGTTTTGAGAACGACGCACACACATACACACCGGCCACAGTAGTTAGTTGATGATAACAAAATGATGACGCGATTCGGTTGCGCGTTCGGCGAAAATTTGCGACTAGCCAATTGTTTTCGATCGATACGCATCGCCGTTGGACCGAATCGCGCTCAGAATTGCGAGTGAGGGATCTAGTGTGTTGCGCATTTTTTTGGCGACAGCAAATTAACAAGGTTGAATTTTGACGGTATGACGATTAATTTGAATGCGTTTTGTGGTGTCTGCCGCGAGGCGACGCCAAAAATCGATGGGGCTTTGTTGGTTGGTGAATATATGTGTGTGTGTGTGTGCGCGCGTATGTATGAATAAATGTGTCGATGGCGTTGCTGCGTATTTTATGCGTCAGACAGAAATGAGAGGTTTTAGTTGTCTGCATCGTTAGCGACCGCGCACGAAGGCCCCCGCCCGCGCGTTGCCAGTGAACAATTATACGCATTTTGTATGGGAATGGAATTGTGGGGGACGTAGAGGAGTGCGATCGATTCACAAAGAGTGGGAAGAAGACATATTGTTTCGGATCCTTCTCCCACTCTCTCTCTCTCGTTTTTTTCGAGTTTCGTTTCCGATGAAATTTGCGCGAAATTTGACACCAAATATTGCGAAAACGCACGGAAATTGCATTGTTCGTCTATCACCTTGATTTATTTTTATTGTTTTTCTTATATCATCCCAACCCTAATCCAATTATATTCCATAACTTTGTCATGACGTTTTGCTTTTGAGTATTTCCCTTGTTCTTTGGAGTACATTTGTTTATCGCAAAATTCATGTCCTTATCGTCATGAGCGAATCGTCATCGCACAATAATTTTTTCAAGTTCTCTTTTTTTGTGTATGTCTCTTATGCGCATCATATGACCAAACCAACGAGATTTTTGTGATTTCTTTTGAAATATGTGAATTGGAAATTGCGTAATTTCAGTTGTGTCGTCGATGGCCGCCACCTCGTCCGCTCTTCAGTCAGACGCGTCGAGTGCCGAGACGTGCGCCAAAGCATCGCTGGCCGCCGCGGAAGTGACAGCACAACTTGAATCCCAAGAGGCTCTTAACCTTTCTACTAGAATTACTGACGACGCATCGTGAGTATTTTTGTCATTTTATATCAAGATCGGCTCATTTTCAAATTTTCAGTGTCGAAAGCAATGCCGCCACGACGTTGGTTGCAGATGTTCCTGTCCCGGTGAAAAAAGCAAATCGATGCCTTCAGTGTAAAAAGCGGGTTGGATTGACGGGTAAATTTTCGAATCTTTGAAAAATGATGAAATGATTTCGAAACCATCGTAAAGATTCCTTTTTATCGGCGAACAAGAATTGATTCAGCGAATTTTTATTGCGTGACCACCCCGATTTAGAAGATTCGCGAAACAATCATCATTTTGTTCGATTATTGCAGGTTTCACATGCCGTTGCGGCGGATTATACTGCGGTGAGCACCGCTACGACAAGGCTCATAACTGCGATTTCGACTACAAGACGATGGAGCGCGAGGCAATTCGAAAAGCGAATCCGGTGATCGTGTCGGACAAAGTGCAACGAATCTAAATCCATTGAAAACCATCGAAACAACAACAACAAAGAACATTCTGCGATGTGTTTTCATCAATACATGATTGTGGTGATTGTCGCGTTTGGCGTTGTGTTTTCTCATCTCTCGTGCATTCTTGGTGTTTTTGTTGGGTTGGGTCCCTCATCCTATCGCATCTTGAATTGCTGTGGCTGAAAAACGCAGCGTTGAAATTTCTTTGTTATTCTTTTTTGAAAACAATCACCCGCAATTTTGGTTGACTGGATTCTATTTCTCGTTTCTCTCAATCCCATTCACACAAAATTTGCCTTCTCTTTGGTCTGTCTCTCTAGTAATCCAATTTTACAATTATTATTTTCATTCATTCTTTTTTCGCTTCAACTAGTCTTGCACTGTGTTTTCCTATTGTCACGCCCGAAAACCTCATATTTCAATCTCGAGGAACGTTTCTTTTTTTTTTATATTTTTTTTATATTTGTCGCTGATTCCAACTGTCTCTATCAAGCTGTTTTTAGTTGCTCTGTATATAGGCCTGCGAGGGCTACATTCTGCTCTTTTCGAGACCTATCCTTGTACACATTTGGACTGAAACTACAATCATTACTCGTTTATGTAACTTTTTGGGTGTGGAGCTTTCTTGCGGAAAGTGTATTTCCACACTTGAGTTTTTATATTTGGCGTATATTGTTTGTTATTTTTTGGTCCGTTCCTCGACAAATTCTATTCAAAAGAGAAAAAAGAAACCAACCAACCATTTTCTTTTAAAAACATAAATACAAAAACAGTTTAATTTTCGACTTTCTTGTTCTTTTTCTTTCCAATTGTGGTGGTCGCTTAGATGCCTTCAACGGCATTTTTCTCTTGGGAATCGAACGCCGGTCAAACCGGCAAGGTGCCCGCAAAAATAGTGTATATTATCCCCCATATTCTTGCGTTTTGCGAATGCCCGCGCAACATGTTCATAGGTTGTTCAATCATTTTTATTTTTATTTTTTTGAAAGGAAAGCTCGGGTCTTCCCCAATTCTTCACATAAATACCTTCTTCTTCTTCTTCTTTTTTTGGATGTAATAGGCAAATTTTTTGAGCTTTTCTCTAAAAAAATTGTGTAGGTTTTTTCTTTTTTTGTGTACAATTTGGAAACCTGTGAACATGTTGCGCGAGAATTGGCGGAAACTTGCTTCCTATCGTTGTCCCGAATCAACCAAATCGTGTTTTCTCTCATTTTTTTCATTCACTCTTTTCTTTCTATTGTATAAACCACCGTATATGAATTTTTCAAATATAAATGATTGATTCGAGCCGTCGTTTTGGGCAATCGCACACACACACATTGAAAAAACCCTTTCGATTTATAGGATATTCAATTCATTTCTTTTCTATATTATTATGATTATAGTGTAAATATATATATATATATATATATTGTGTGTGTGCTTCTTTTTCTTTTTCGTCTGCCCCATTTTTACGCTTTTCTCATTTTTTCGTGAAAAATGCACAAAAAATTCGATTAATCGATATGTAATGATCAAAATGTTTTGGTTTTGTGAAATTTGTATCGGAATAAAAATGTGAATTGTGAATGGAGATGAAGAAAAAGAAGGAGAAATGAAATGGGGTTTGAGAAGAGTCGAATAATGTCCGTAGATGAGATGCGATTTCTTTTTTCTACTCTCGCTTCTTCGATGTGTGATTCATTTGCTTCCTAAAAAGACTAAAGAGTTCAAGTTTGAGCAGGAAGTTGTCGGCAAATGGGAAATTGACGACATAATAAGACATAGTCGAGTTTTGTGCTCGAAAGGGGTCCGAAAGGGACCATTATCATTTCGAAATTCATTTTCAGAAACTCATTGAAATTCAAAAAATGTAGGGTATTTTCGATTTGGAATAATCTGATTGGAGGTTTGAAAAAGATTGGCTGTCAAATAAAATTTCAAAAAAAAAAATGAATAGCCAAAATATGTACGCGAATTAATTTGCCATGACAAATAATTTCTGCAATTATGCGAAAATATGCAATTATTTTCTAATTATTGTAAGCTTTCAAAAAAATTCGATTTTGAAAGGTGCCTGCGATGAAATAGATTTATTTTTAGTCTGTTGGGGCTTCCAGAATCAGTCGCCACAAGACCCAACTCGTTTTGCGTATTATGAGCCTTTAATCAATTATTTATTTATTTATTTGAATTTCCCGCTTTTCCAAAATTTTTCATGGAAATTTCTAATTGAAAATTTAATATTTAGAAATCAGTGATTTATGAATATTTGAATAATTTTTGAATTTCAAATATCTAAATTTAAAGGCGCACACATTTTTTTGTGCTGAGTCTCGCAGCGACTCCTTCCCGGAAGCATTCTATATTTTGCGATTTTTTTTCGTAAAATGAAAAATGTTACGAAATTCGTCCCAAGACCCACATAATTTTATCGCACGCCAAAAAAAAATTTAAGCGAAAAAATTTTGATCAGATTTTTGCAATTGAAAAAAGAAATGCAAAACGTGCGCATTTTTCGAATTCGACTCGCCATTTCATATTTCTCATTTTGATGAGTTTCAAATTCATCGAATAAAAGGGTACGAGCCATTTTGTGTTGTTCAATGAATGAATCTAACGACGTCATCAGAAGATGTCAACGGTTTCATCGAAGTCATCGAAAATCTCGACGGACGACGTCGAGAGTTGTGTGCAGAATTGCGACTATTTTCACGGTGTTATTCAACGACAAGACGCCGACGAATTGCTCAGAAAACCCGGCGATTTTTTGCTCAGAATTTCCGAAATTAATGGTAATCCATTTGCGGGGGCGGGGGGGGGGTCTGATTTGAAAAATTCCATTCGAGACCATTTTTTGAAGAAAGCGTGGGCTCTAAATTTAGAAAGAAATTTTCAATGATTTGAAATATTCACATTTGGCGCCAAAACTGAGTACGGTAGTTTTTTGCACCCACAGCACCCTAAAATTTCACCCAAAAACTTCTTGTGACTTTCTACTACTTTAAAGGCGCATTTCATTTTTTTTGTTGGGAATTTCAGACAAATTAGCCATTGTGGTTTCCGTTCGCGATGATCACAACACTGCTCATCATTTTGCGATCCATTCCGATGCTAATGGATCGCATTATTGGATCGAGGGGCATAAAGAGAAATCGATCGATAAACTCATTCAATATTATTTGTGAGCCTCAACTATTCGACGTGTCAATCGTGATTCTTGATTCATAGAAGCTCGAAATCGGCGTTGACGAAATCGTCGGGTGTGAAACTGAAAAATGCAATCGAAAAACCGGCATGGATCATTGATCATGAGAATGTGATATTGAGCAAAAAGCTGGGAGAAGGCGCGTTCGGAGAAGTCGAATTGGTCGCCTCGTCGAGAATAGCGTCAATCGATTGGTTTAGGTGTATCTTGCCGAATGCGACATTGGCGGGACCATCATTCCGGTGGCAGTGAAGACCGTCAAAACCCAATTGACAAGGGCCACGCGAACCGCTTTTATGAAGGAAGCGCGGCTGATGAGAAAATTCAATCATCCGCATATTGTTAAGATTATTGGTAAGGCTTTTCGGGCATCGTTTCACTATAGGCTTGCCGAAAATCGGATCATCCTCTGGTAACTTAAAAATCCAATTGGATCCGACAAAATTTGGCTTCGGAATTACCCTAATCCGATTGATGAGATTGTGAAATTGTCGGATCCGATTGGATTTGAGCTATCAGAGTCGAGAAGTCTAGACAATTCGAATAACGAGCTGAACCATTGCTCGGAGCACCTCCTATTATGAAGGATTTTGATGACCAGTTTCTCATTTAGCGGGAGAAGCTCAAATTTAGGAAGGTCCCTTCTTTTTTAGAAAGAATGTCCGCAGGTGCTTTCAATTAAATCTGTACTTGTTTTGGCTTTTTGAACTCTGGTTGAGAGCTTAAGTCGACTCGCTGATGAGCCGATCATGGTCTCATTCTAGCCGAGAAGTATTAGAATCCAAAGAAAAACGAGCACCTTGAATAATTGTGGACCATCGCACTTTTTCGAGGCGGCAATTCAAATTCGAATTCAAACCGAGGGTAATTCGGCTACCGTAGTCTGGATAACCTGCGAATCAAACTCATCGTAAATCTACACAGGGTGCTCGTCTTTTTTCGTTGCGAATGTCATAAAATTGACCAAATCCATCAAATTTTTTTATTCTAAATAAATATTTTTAAAAAATTATGAGAAAATTAGCTTTTTTTACAACACTGCATTATAAAAAACTGGTAAATGAAAATCAGTCGGATTCGAAGAAAAAAATGGAAAATAAATTAACCGGATTCGATTTGAAATTCGATTTGAAAACTTGGTTTCGATTCAGAAATCATCGAAATCGATCGATTTATTTCTCATTCTCAATTTTGAAATTCGTATTTGATTGAAATTTGGAATAATTCGAAACAGATTATGCATGCGCCTTGAAAAAAGGTCTCACCACGCGTGAATGCTTATTTTGCTGTTTTCACGTGAACTGCTTCATTTTTCTTGATGAGTTTCGCATTTCCTTAAAAATCATTCGATTAAAAAATTATCGAAGCGGTCCATAAAATTTGAAATAACCTGTTAGTCCGTGCGAGACCTTTTTTCAAGGCGCATGCGCGTAAATCGACCCGCGTACAGCAGTCGCCGACAATATTTGATAGAAATTTTGGAATAATTTGAAACAGATTAATTTATATTCGATTTCGATTTGGAAAAAATTTTTATTGAATGAATAATTGGAATAAAAATTCTGAAAATGTTTTTTTGGTTCGTCCAAATTTTCGCTTTAAGTCAGTATTTTTATAATCTTTCATTTAAGAAGAGAACAAAATTCGATAGAATATCAAGCATCTTTTTTAAATTTAAATTTCTACTTTGGGTCTCGCATGGATAGCAAATAAACAATTTTGACGTTGTCTAACTTTCATGAAATAAAAGTGGCAAATTTCTTGAAAGAAAAAAAACTGCCAAAAATAAGCGCATTTCAATTTTTGCTGATGATAAAAAATTTCGAAATTTGTTTTTCAAAGCTTTTCTGCCAAAAATGAAGAATTTGGAATTTTTAGGCAAAAAAAACCGGGCTATTTTTGATAATTAAATTATTTCTCTTGAAATCCGCCCAAAATCGAATTTCAAAATATTTTTTCTCTGGCAACTCAAAACCAATCGGATCCGACAAAATTCGGGCCCGGAATCAACCTTATCCGATTGGTAATTCTACGGATGAGATTGGTTATTTGTCGATTCCGATTCGAATTGAAATATTAAAACAAAACGGATTCGAATAATTACCTATCGGATCCGACAATTTTCCAATCTTATCCGTAGAATTTCCAATCGGATAAGGTTGATTTCGGAGCCGAATTTTGTCGGATCCGATTTGGTTTTGAGTTACCAGAGTTTCTCATCTAGGTCTTGCTGTTCATGCCCATCCCATCATGATTCTAATGGAAGTGTGTCCACGTGAGTTGCGAATTTCTCGGATTCGAAACGACGAGTCGACAATTCTAGACGGCTCGCTGCTCTCATATTTGCGAAAAAACAAAACGACGACGAAGAACGCCGAGCTGTTGCGATTCTGCGTCGAATCCGCCGACGGTCTCGCGTTTCTCGAATCCAGAAAATGTCTGCATCGCGATATTGCCGCTCGGAATTGCCTTCTGTCGGCGAACGATGTAAACTCGCAAAAAAAAAACCAACGCCAATCGATGACGATTTTATTAATTCAGGAGATCAAAATCTCGGATTTTGGGTTGTCCGATGATAAAACCACAGAAATGCACGACGACACACTCGGCAAAGTGCCGGTGAAATGGCTGGCGCCTGAAGTTTTGCAGGACAAATTGTATTCGCTCAAAAGTGACGTTTGGGCATTTGGTAGGTCTCACCAAACATTGTTGGCAGTGTTCGAAAATGATTGGCTATGTGCCAATGCGTCTCGAGGCAGCGAGACGTACGCGAGATTGCATACATTGCATTATAGCTTACGCGCATTTAATATCACCTTTATAACTCAAAATAAAAACATTGAAACTAGATAAGAAAGCGAAACAGAAAAAAAAATGAAAATTCGATAGTCGCGTGTAGATTTACGGGGTGCGCCTTTCCCTATGGTCTCGCGCCGACCAACTGGTTACTTTCTATTTAATGGGTCGGTTCGATAATTTTGGATTTCAATGATATTATGTGACATAGTGGACAAACGTGCTCTATAGAAATGTCTCGTTGCATAGCAACCTCTCACTCTTCCTCGATCTATGACTCTCGCCCTTTTTTTCTCTGCCCCTCTTGTATTTCTCCATTCTCTGTGTAGTATGATTCTGAGGCACAGTATATGTATACGCTCGCGTTTTTTTTTTGGCATTCTTGTTTGACTCAAAGCTTTTTTGGAATTGAAAAAAAACCAGAATTTTTGAAAAATGCTTTTAAAGATTCTTTTTTCATGTTCATGTTGTGTCGGAGTCAAACGACTTGAAGAAATTAAAAAAAAATGATTGGCAATGTGCCAAGGCGTCTTGAGGCAGGCAGCGAGAAGAACGCGAGACTGCGTACATTGCATTATAGCCTACGCGCATTTAATACTCAGGCAATGAGCAATTTAAATCTACACTGAATTCGCGAATTTGAAGGCCCCCGCCTCCCTTCAGTCGTTTGACGCCGACAATAGCATAAAATAAATTTGGTAAAAGAAAATCTCTTGTTAAAAGTATTATCCAACATCTATGAGCCGTTTAAACTGCTTACGGATCCAAAAGTAATCTGAAACTCGATCTAAAAGTTTTTTTTTAATTTCAGCTTTACTATAAAAAAACTAACTGAAAATTTAAAATGACATGGGCGGTTTTTTTTTGGGTTTTTTCTGTGATATTTTCACGCGCTACCGTTTATTGAAAATTTTCTCGTTTTTTTTTAGAGCTGAAATTCGAATAAATTAAGGTCCGCAATCATCGCTAATTTTGGCGGCAATTCAAAATTGGCAAATTTTTTTTCGAATTTCCAAAATTTTAACAATAATTTTTCCAGCATTGACAGACCGCTTGACATTCAAAATTGAATTTCCACTTTAAAAAAATTTGATGGAAAAATACAAATTTTTAAATTTGACGATTTTTAAACGGATTTTCAGCATGTCCCTTTAAAAAATTTACAGCAAAATTTGCTGAAAACATAAACGCGCGTTTTTAGGTGTTCTCATGTGGGAGATTTACTCTGAAGGCGATGATCCTTATCCAGGACTAAGCAATATTCAAACTCGCGCCAAAATCGTCGTCAGCAATTATCGCATGAAGTTTCCGGATGTAAAAATGACGTCGAATCGGATTTTGTGATTTTGTTGCGACTTTCAGCGATGCCCTCGAGCGATTGCCGACATCGCGCTGAAATTGTGCTGGGCGAAATTGCCGCAGGATCGAGCAACGATGGAGACGATTCACAAGAAGCTGAAAGAAGCGAATCCCGAATCGTCATCACTCAGACAAATCATATAAATATCCGCAATTTTATTCGATTTCTCTAATCAAACTTCAACTAAAATCCAGAAACATGGCCGAACAGTCATGGCCGAACTTGTATGGCCGGGTTTTTTGTTTTTGCTCCACACAGAGAAGATGGCGTTTTGCATCTCGTTGCAACTCACGTGCGGCCTAGAAAAATTGATCGACACTTTCAAAAAGCAAAAATGCAAGTGCGGCACACAAATTTCTAAAATTATGCTTGTTAGTCGCTATTTTCTTTTATTTTGCGAAGATGTGACTTTTCTTTTAATATTTCGTTGTTGAAATTCTAAACACGCCAAATACATACGTATTCATTTAGTTCTACTCAATTAAATTAATTAATCTATCAGGTGTGGCCGTGGCCGAATCTAGTTTTTGTGGACAATTTTTCTAGGCCACGCGTGAGTTGTGCGCGCACTGCGTGTTTTTCTTAAATTTTAATCGTTCGGATTTCGTTTTATTTTTTCAAATCTATGTCACGTTTTTTAAATCAATTTTTATATATTCGAGGACAGCGATATTCATGAATTGATGGTGGGAACCTCATCTAAGGTCCCTCGTCTTAAATCTTCTTGTCTTTCAGGCTTAAGTAATGCTGAAATGCAAAAGAACGGTTCAACTAAAACAGCGTTGCCCATATGTGAGTCCAATTTGATTCCATATTATTTATATTCCACCGGTGGACTACACCGGGACTCACTGGTTTCTAGTCCGCGGCCACCACTCCCCTTCTTCCTTCAAACGCGCCCACACACCCATATATTCAAAGAGAAGATTTCGGAATAATGGCTTGACGATACGGTGTTTTGTTTGCAACATTTGAGATGTTGTAATAATCTATTGTAACCGAATTAGTGGTTCGAGATGTTTTACAATGAGACAAAAGTTTTGTGTCGGCCTTAATTCGATCATGTTTCCATGATTGGCGAAAAACTTACCTGGATTTTTTCTAGTTGTTGTTTGGTCTTTAGAACGAAAAAAACAAATATTTTTTAAATAAAACACTTGCTGCGGACAATTTCACGGGAATCTCTGATCATCAAGTCTTTATTGCAATTTTTCAAACCTCTATGAATTCCCAAGAAAATTCCAAATCGAAAAAATTGGCTTCCGACTGTCCGCAGCAATAAATGCATGTAACCGCTGTAAAAATATATATATCCGTGAGACCCAAATTGATCGCCTAATCGGGTTTCTTTCCTTCCTGGTGGGACGTAGGTTCTCGTAAATCTACACTATCAACTGAGTATGAATTACATGCGCCTTTAAAAGCTCCTTCATTTCTTCTAGCTTGCCAGTCAAGAAATATGGTGAAATTGCAATTTTCGGTTTCAAAGAAACATTTTAAAAAATTGCTTGCTGCTACGTTTCCATTTTGCAGTATGCACTTCTAGCAGCTTCTTGTGATGCCCATGATAAATCTTCCATCCTAATATCGCCGCCCCGCGGCAATCTCGAAAGTACATGATTCTATAATATGGTGTCTAAAGATGGTATGGTGTTCTTAATTATCATTCTCAACACACTACTACCATTATCATCATCGTCATCTCCTTCTCAAGACGATTATATGAAGAGAAGCGATTGCATAATCATTAATCAAGAAGACGGCGAAAAAAGAATGCAAAAAAAGCGGAGGAGAGAAGTGGGAGGGGGGCGGCCGACAAAACGGCAGTACTCGTTCATTTCACACTTCTCCATCGCCTTCATCATTTCTAGTATTTACATGAACATTTTGACGAAAACTAACCAAAAAAAAACGACGAAGGAAGGAGAGACAAGAAGGAAACGCCGAAAACAGAAGCCATCAGCAGCATCAACAATGATGCGCAAGGTGACGGTGACACGAGGGGGGGGGGCGGAGTTTGATGGCTGGGCGGAGACGGACCCGTCGGCGGTGTGGTCTCGGCACGCCACTCGACGGTGCCCGACATGTCGAAGCGTGCCGGGTCAATCATTTTCGCCGCGTTTTTTCTCGTTTTGTAAGTTGCACTATTTATTTTTTACTAATTTTGTTTTCCCCTTCCTTCCACGCATTGTACTAATCAAGCTGCGGACATTTTGAGGACTTTCAAATCTATAGAACAATGATTTTTTTTTCGTAACTTTCTCCATTTTTTGTTGTTGTTGAATTTTCGCCAAAATTGCAAGACCGCGTTTAAAGGTGCATGGGGAAAAACGTCTCTACTAGCAATGCTTATCAAATTGTCCGCGACTGGATGTGATTATTACAATCTACGCATATTGATTCGCCTCTTATCAAATGGATGATAAATGGCGGAACGGTTTACTATTCGCCTACTCTGAATGCCATTCGATTTTCGCTTCGGCCAATCCCAGCTTCATTCCTTATCGCGCTCGCGGCAATGATGGGTGGTGACCTTGGCAGTCATTTTTGGGAGGGGAAGGGAGGAGGATGTTGGCGAGGGTGTAAGATATACTTGATTCGAAATACAGAAAAAAACACACATAATCGCGCGTATCAATCGGCATCAGATAGTGAGGCGACGAGGAAGCGGAATTGATTGATGCGAGTCGAAATCATTCGGAATGTTTTTTTTTTCAGAGAATCAATCGGCGGAGTTGGCGCCGGCTTGCGGACGCCGTTCTTCGACCTCACCGCCTACAGCGATTGGCCGCAGTTCGAGGATTACATCAAAGCGGTCGCGCAGGACAATCCGTCGTTTGTGCAACTGCGCACCATTGGTAGATCAAGAGAAGGACGGCCGCTTCTTGGATTGAAGGTGAGTTTTGATATTGAAAAAAGTGTACGGTTGGTTAGAATGTTTGATACTTGAAAAATTGACAACCTAAAAGCTTCGGAATTTTGGAAGCTTAATTGGTTTTTCGGCTAACTAGGCAAATTATTTTTTA
Source organism: Caenorhabditis bovis (assembly GCA_902829315.1). Lineage (NCBI taxonomy): Eukaryota > Metazoa > Nematoda > Chromadorea > Rhabditida > Rhabditidae > Caenorhabditis > Caenorhabditis bovis. Next base: position 2,855,830 of record CADEPM010000006.1, read on the forward strand.
AATCGGATTCGAAGAAAAAAATGGAAAATAAATTAACCGGATTCGATTTGAAATTCGATTTGAAAACTTGGTTTCGATTCAGAAATCATCGAAATCGATCGATTTATTTCTCATTCTCAATTTTGAAATTCGTATTTGATTGAAATTTGGAATAATTCGAAACAGATTATGCATGCGCCTTGAAAAAAGGTCTCACCACGCGTGAATGCTTATTTTGCTGTTTTCACGTGAACTGCTTCATTTTTCTTCGCATTTCCTTGAATTTCCAACGTCATTCGATTAAAAAATTATCGAACCGGTCCATAATATATGAAATAACCTGTTGGTCCGTGCGAGATCTTTTTTCAAGGCCCATGCGCGTAAATCTACCCGCGTACAGCAGTCGCCGGACGCCGACAATATTTGATAGAAATTTTGGAATAATTTGAAACAGATTAATTTATATTCGATTTCGATTTGGAAAAAATAAATTATTTTCGAATTCGAATTTGATTTTCATTTACCGGAAAAGAAAAATATGCATTACCATAATTCCAAAATGCAAATGAGTTTGATTCGCAAGTTATCCCTAGTACGGTATCCGAGTTTTCACCGAAATTTCAAATACTGTGCCGAAAAATTACGATGGTCCGTAGGCGCTTTTTTTGCGTTGGAATTTTCGGATTCAAATGACTCAATCGATGGCGGGAAATGCAATATTTTGAATTCTGTGTAGATTAAAAAAAATTAAAGTCGACGTCGACCGTCTGCGGAAAATTGGCGAAATGCTAAAACGAGGTTTTGGTGCAAAACTAATGGTAGATTTACGGGGCGAACCTTACGGATAGCTTAAAGGCACATGCCGTGTATTTCGACCCCTCCCTAAACCGTTTTGCCATTTATCCAAATTTCATCTGCTTCCCCAAAAAAAGCGCCTACCGTAATTATTCAGTGTCGTCAGACGCGTTGCGGTTCTCCAAATTCTCTATTAACATCGCATTAAAAAAACGAGCACCTTGTAGATAATATGGACCATTGCACATTTTCAAATTCGAATTTGAACTACCGTGGTCCGAACAACCTGCGAATCAAACTCACCGTAAATCTACACATGGTGCTCGTTTCCTTGCGAATCAATTAATGTCGAAATCACGCGAATGCGGCAAAATGGCTGAAAAATCCGGGCGCGTAAATCGACACTCGTTGTTGCGAGACCCAACTCTACAGTAGACCACGCCATCCGAAACTTCGACAATATAAAAAAGTGAACCGCGACGCGTTTGAAATACATTAAGGTCTTACAGGGAAAAATGTTGGTAGCCACTTTTTTTTGGGGAAAACGTATTATATCACTTGTCTATTCATTGACGTCTTCGATTTTTTTTGTAACTCACAAATCACTTGAAAAAAATGTCGAATTTATCGACTAAGACATTTACGTGTTGCGTTGTCCGCGTGGAGTACACAACGCGCTTCTCGTCGTCTCGAGACCACTTCCAACATTTGAGTATTGATTATTTTAAACTGTTGTGTGACACCCGATCGAGATAGATTCGAAAGATGATTGAGAAGGAGACGATCGATAATATTACAATGTATTGTGCACAAACAACGAATGTTGCAGATCGGAAAACCGGCGCAAGACGGGCGCCGCAAAATCGCGACATGGCTCGACGGCGGAAATCACGCGCGCGAATGGCCAGCGTTCCACGTGGCCGTCTATTTCATCGAGAAGCTCGTCAACGGCTACAAAATCGATGAGAAAATCACGAAGTACGTCGAGACGCTCGACATCTATGTGTTTCCGGTGCTGAATCCCGACGGATTCGTTTATTCGAGAACGTCGAAACGGGCGATGATTCGACAATGGCGAAAGAATCGCGCGCCGGAGAATTGCACCGGAACCGGCGGATTCCATCAGACCGACATTTGCTGCGTCGGTGTGGACCTCAATCGAAATTACGATATCGGGTACACACATCTCAACAATTGCTACCGTAATCTATTATTGCGTTTTCGGTTTCAGATTCAGCCAAGAGAACTATCCATTCAATAATCCGTGCTCCGATGAGTTCCAAGGTCCCTATCCGTTCTCGGAGCCCGAATCGCGAGCGGTTCGCGACTTTGTCATGTCGGCCGAAATCTACGGACGCCTCTACGCTTTAGTCTCCCTTCACACGCACGGCCAACTCTGGATTTTGCCGTATAACTACCATAAAAGGACGTATCCGCAAGATTTCAAAGAATTGGTACATCTTGAGCCCTTCATCAATTGCACAATTCGATATTTAGGAGGATCTTGCCAATAAGGCGGCCGATAAAGTGTTCGCTTATCGCGAGACCCGATATCGCGTCGGGACCGCCGCCGACATGCTCGGAACGGCGACGGGTGGCGCGACGGATTGGATCAAGAAAAACACGCCGACGAAATATGTCTACGTTCTCGAATTGCCGCCGGATATGAAGACGTGGTTCGCATTCCAGGTGAAGCCTCATTGGTTGATTCCGATTGGAAAAGAGACATGGATTGGGATTGAGGTAGCATTCGGCTCATTCTCCAATCAAGTCTAGAAACTCAATTTAGGTAATTTTGGATCAAGTCATCGAAGAAACTAAAGATTTGGCGCCAACCGTCGAATCGACGGCCAATAATTGATCTCCGCGCTTCCGCCAATTAAAATAGAAATCAAAAGAAAAGAGAAACAGTGTTCATTCATTGCGGGTCGCCTTGCTCATTTAATAAACCATTCTGACCATTATCAACTGTCATTTTATGAGTAGTGTGATCGGCGGCGACGAGCGGCACTCCGAAAAGGCGGGTTCTCAACGGATCAAGATGAGCCTGAACGGCAGAGTCGGTATTGCACGGAGTGTCGGGTTCGAATGCCCGAAGATCGAGATTCTGAATGTCGCTGAACATCCCGCACAGAGTAGATCGATCTTCTTTGCTAATCTGAATTCAGATATTATCAAAATTTGTTCGAAATAAATGTTGGTCTCACTTGAGAAGCTTCATCTTCAATAGCATCCATAACCTGTATCACAATGGCGGCTTCTGCAAACATTTTCATTTTCAAATTTGTAAATTTTCGAAACTTGCCTAACTCGTTCAAAGGGGGCAGCCTACTTTGAAGCGAAATACAAGCTTCAACGAATTTATAAATATTCTCCCAATTGATATCTTGTCTCGCATCCACACTCGCTCGCGCCGTTTTCAAATCAGTGATTTTGACGTTTTGTTGGGTCTCGGCAGCTTCTGCGCATAATAACAGATCACTCTGAAAGCTTCCTTTAAGGGGTTTCGCTAAAACGAATTTTACCTCGATTGTGTCTCGCACTGGGTTCCGGAACCTTGTCAGCGATTTGTGGTTGTTCTTATTAATCATCGCTATCGCCTTTCCCCATGTCTGTAAATCATTATTTTGAAATCAAAAGGCAATTTTTTTAAAGGAATTGTTACCAAGTCTTTAAATGGTCCCGTTACTGGCTCCGCGTTTATTTCGAGAAAACCCTTTTCCTGCCATATTCCTTTATAATACTCGCGACAATCGTCTTTGTTTTCATTTGCTAAATCCCTAATTTCGAAAATTTTAACTCTGAAACCAAATATGATATAACATATAGGAGGGTTCGGATTACTTGAGCTCATCCTCGGTGTGACCCTGGAGAACATTTTTCGCTAAATAGCGAATTGCCCGTGGTTGAGTTCCGTATTTAACAATGCCATCGAAAAGATGCTTCAAATCATAGCTACTCCAGTTTCCATCGTTAAAACTGCGACCTTCAGCAAGCCTCTGAAATTTGGAATTGTTTTGAAGGCATTGTTTTTATATTGCGATAAATTACTCTATCAATTGGACTTGGTTCTTGTTGTTCATTGTTCTGCAAAATAGTTATTAGTTTCTATAACATTATTGCTTAAAAAGTACCTCTGTTGATGGCGCTGGTAGATCGGACATGACTTTATTAGAATTTCTACGTAATTTATTCTGAAATTTTAAAAATAAACCATTAAAATAAATTTCCACTATTTTTATAAAAATATTGATTTTTCTAAGAAAAATAATGTGAAATTATGAAGGTGAAAAGCAATAAATAGGACAGGTGGAAATCAAAAAATTTAAATTTTTTTTAGTGAAACTCTGTGAATGGTTTACGTTAAACCGCAGACTTCTTCGTGACTCGCGTAAACGCGGAGTCTCGTTCATCTCGCTCAAGAATTTTTTCGTAATTTTTTTCACGTCTTCTCGGATTTGTTTAGTTTTTTCTTCATTTTAATTGTTTTTTTTAAATTTTAATTGTCAAATAAAATTAATAAGAGTTTATTTTGTTAAGGTAAAGCCAAAATGAAGTTAGCATTGAGAGCGCTTCGACCAGCAGCGAACCAGAACGTCAAGTCGCCAAAATTGTGGCAAGATCCCGTTCTTGGTTACTTCGAAACTCATGGTATATACATTTAAAATTATTATAAAATTGGAAGTGTTCAAATTTGAAGGAAAAACTGAGTTTTTGCCCGGCCATGAATACAATTTGACCGACGATGAGAAGAAGGCTGTCTTGTGGAGGTTTTGATCAAATTTTCAACGAAACCATTGAAATTTTCTCAAATTTCCAGATATCGAGTCAAGGAGATCCTCAAGAAAGAATATCTTCGCAGAGAATATGATCCACATAGCTTCAAGTACAAGGAGGGAGTCACCATGGATCCAGCGATGTTCAGATGGTATTCGGCTGATATGACACAAGCCGAGTTCTTCCGCTTCACACCACGATCGGTGTTCCTCTACGTCGGAGTCGTTTTCGCTATGTTCTACATCTACACTCGTCTCATGTTTATTCCAATGGTGAGCCATCTTTCTTTATTTGAAATTTCAATATTTCTTATGAAAGCTCATTAATTATAAACCACCAGGAAATATTTTAAATTTTGAAAAAAACATCACAGTATTGCTTTGAAACTCGAAATCGCGACGAGACCATAATTTCAGGATAAATCGAACGAGGCCTGTCTCGATGGCGATATTCTCTGGTGGGACCGCCAGCAGGGCCGCACATTGATGACCGGTGGATCCGGACTGTTCGCGCCAACCATCGGTATCGATTTCTAGATTCTCTTTTGTGTGTTTTTCTCTCTAATTTCATTTTCGAGCCTATGTTATTTGTATTATGAATAGAGTATGGTTTTATTTCCAAAAAGTAGAAGATAAATGGTTACGATTTATAAGTTATTTGACAAGAAAGCAATCGGTTGAGATCAAAACGTGACGGTTTTGATGAGAATAATGAAATGTTTGGTTTTGGTTTTTAACCATGTTGCGGCATTTTGTAGCCGGTTACAAACGGAACACCGCACATCACTTGATTCTGATATGCCTGAAAAAATCGAAATCTCAAAAATCGACAAAAACTGTCAACTTACAATATAATTGGAGCCAAAGAATTTGATGAGGTCCCTTTCTTCATCGTAAATTCGCTGAGAGAAAAAGTGCCATGTGACATAGGTATAAATAAATGTGCAAATTGGATTGCACAGAATCAATTGCGTCGAGACCGCCCAAATGAACCATCCGCAATATCCAGGATGTCTCATCCATGCATAGATGCCTTCGGTCACCAGAACATGATCGGATCGTTTCGCCATCGCCAGTTTATGCGTGAATCCGCTTCCAGCGTGCATCATCGCCGTCTTTCGGATGACTTCTCCAATAATGCAGCAAAGCACTCCTAGCATACTAAGCGAATGCGATTTCATGAATGGGAATATGTAGAGCTGAAAATATCAATTATCCGCTTTACTCCTCAAATATTTAAGATTTGGAATTTAAAAAAATTAAAATTAATTGAAATTTTTACACTGAATTAAAGTTTTATTTGCATAATTATGCGAATTTAAATTTTTTAAAAACATTTTTCTAAGCTTTGTTTTTTTTAATACTCTCTGTTAATCAAAAAAATCGGTTTTCGTCACGAGACCACTAAAATCTAATATTTGGCAATCTTGAATTGTGTGGATGGGGGTCCAGTTTTTTTTGCGCAAAAATTATACCTCGATGAGGAATTCGATCCAACTCGTCGAAGCCGCCATCCAATATCCAACCGAATGATTGAGAAGGAACGAATCCGGCTGAAGGGATCGACGATTCGAGAACGCGGTGAACACATATTCAGTGAAATGGAATATCGCCAAAATGGCGAAATAGCGAGATAAACACGACGATTTGTAATTGTTATAGAATATCGAATAACTCAACGCGAAACCGAACACCTAAAGGGAATTGAGAACATTTTTTGAAACGAATTGATTGGAATGATCGATTACCACGCCGAGGATTGATGCTTGCGTCGTACTCTGAAACTTCTGATTTCGATGTTTGCTAATAAAGTATGACGAAGGCGGAATGCAGACGAGGAGAAGCGCAGCGATCAACATCGAGAATAGCGAGAAGGCGAATACAAGAACGAAGGATGCAAAGAAGAAGGCTAGCACCGATCGAAGTTCCACATCAACTTGTAATTGCTTTCGTATTGAAATTGGTGCCATTCTGATTTCAACAAATTATAATAGATCTACAGTACTCCACATATATTTATAGTAATCCTCAAAAAATTGTAAAAAAAAATTAAGCTTCAAAAATTGAAATGTCGAGTTAATATTGCCCGGTAACACGCTTTTGGGTCAGGCGTGACTTCTTTTTTTTTGTAAATTTGAAAAATGACGGCAGGCTCGAATTTGACAAGGCAAACAAATAGAATATTTTATCAGAGTATGGTAGTGGATGGCGACCAACTCCATAGATGGTCCCGTCTTTGATGGGCGTGGTCTATTGGTCCGCATGTAAAAAAAATGAAAATGAGCAACGTGTTTCTCGGGTTGAATCAAGAGATATCGGATACAAAACAATTGGGTATCATAATAAATACCAGTTTTTTGAAAAAAAAACATATCTTAAAAATATGCCTAAGCCTTGATCCAATTTTGCAGCAATCCGACTTTTGCTCAACGAACTTTTAAAAAAAATAAGCTCAAATTTTAAATTTTGTTACAATTTTTTGAGGATCACTAGATAATAATTATTATATAAATATTCCAACAATATTTGATTACTGCAATTAATTACAGCGATTGTTTTCGATTAGTATATTTAAATCGTTAAAAATTATTCATAAATAGTAAATATCGAAACACACACACACACATAGAAGACAAATAAATGAATTATTCGAATTTCTCGACGGCTTTGATTAGTTCGTTGACTCGTCGACGCTCGTCAACCGCTTCTTCCCCAAGATTGTCGACGTATTCCTCGAGAATCTGAAATATTTCTTCTTTTCATTCGCTTTTCGAAGATAGTTTTTCCTTAATTTTAATAATATTGAGTTGTTTAGCTTACCGGAAGGAGCATTTCGCTCAATTTGCCATCGCTCATTTTCATCGCGAACAATTTTTGCGCTCGTTGTCTCGCCGAACTCACACAAACCGTGACATCGGCGATAATGAGAGCCAATCTTTGAAGAGTGAACAGTCCATGATCGAGTCTTTCAAGGTACAGACTATCTGGATCGTCGTCTTCTGATGTTCTCGCCTCTTTCTTCTTCTTCAGCTCAAATCTCTGCATTTTTTCTCTGAAGTCCAATCAAAATTATTGAAATTTTCATCGGGAAAAAAAATGCTCACTTGTATTTCAAGAACAACTCCACAGCTCTGTCGACCTTTTCGTGTTCGTGCTCGACAAATTTGAAAACGATCCTCTCGCGATGAGTATCGTTGCAAGACGCCAGCAACGACGACAGAATCTGAGCGCATAGTTCGTAATTCGAGAGTTGAGCTACTCACCGTGCACACATGCTCCTCGTGCTCATCCGGAGTCGTATCCTTTCTTTTGACTTTTGACGGAGTTCGCATGAACAATGGGAATATCGTGCGAAGACCGAGCATTTCAACAAGTTTGTTGCAATTCTCAATCCCTTCGACTCCTGTCGTCGCGTGATCGAGAACCTTCAAAGCACTCTGCCGTGATTGCTTTTTCTCGCGGAGCATCAGATTCATCAATTGAAGTCCTTCACCATCGAGGAATTTTTCTGAATTAATCGATATCAAACTCGTGATGAAATAAATTGGGGGGACAATGCAGAGAAAATGAACAAAAATAAAAATTGATACCATTTCAAATTCCATTTTTTCTGCATTGAAAGTTGGTATATTTCTTTTTTTCTGCATTGCCCCATTCAAACCCTTACTTCTATTCGCCGGCCACATCAGAGCCGCGCAAAGCGCATTGAACAGATTTTCCATATATTCGCGCTCATCAATACTCGCCGGATCGTTTTTCTTGTACACCGCAATTGCCTGAAACTCGCATTTCACAGAATGTCGATTAAATTTAGAAAAAATGAGACATACTCTCAAAAGCAAATCGATTCCATCAATTTTCTCTGTCATTTTCGCCTTGGCCGTGTCCGATTGCTGAAGAATCATCGAAAGAAGCTCCGATGCATACATTTTGTTGGCGTCAAATGGGCTTTTCTGGAAACACCGTTTAAGCATCCAAATGACGAGTCCCTGTTTAACACAGTCTTCGATAATTTCGTCGCGAAACTCGATCATCTAAATGGTTGCGTTAATTGTTGAGATACTCAAGAATAAATTTTTTACATTTTCGACAACGCTTAGCGCATTATGGACTCCGTCAGCTTCATCTTTGTTATTTTCATCAAGACGTTCAAAGCAAGATACGAATGTGGTGATAATTGCACCCTTTGATAGGCTTTCGATTAATTGATTAGCTCCATCCTCTCCCTCATTCAAAATATCGACATCAGTCAATTCCTATAAAAAATATGTATTTTCCAAATATATTGTCGACGCCGCGCGACTGCGGAAAATTGGCAAAATGCCAAGAAAAACCCTGGCAGTGGTCTTGGCGCAAAACTAATAGTGTAGATTTACGAGCCTATGTATCGAGACCATTTTTAAAAAAATTTCTGGCATTTAGCCAACGCAGTCGCGCGGCGTCGACAATACAATTCTTCATACCTGTAGCAAATTCAAAGTAGCGCAAATAATATCCGTATTCTCGTGTCCAAGAAGTTGAAGAAGAAGCTCGACTCCATTAGCTTCGACGAACACCGAATATAAATCAGGCTGAGTGGCTAGGGAATGCATTTCCTGAAAATTTTGAATGAACTTATTTTTAATCAAATAAATTTTTACTTGAATCGCAGTGTCCAATTCGATTTCCGAGTCCATAAATTTTTTGGGATCATCCGGATTTTTGACGCGCATTTCTCGATTCTTGAGAATCTTTTTTTCGAGCTGTCCCACCAATTTTTTGACTTGATTTTCATCGAGTGCCACAAAATTCGCCGAATCATCGTTTTCGAGAGCTGCCAGAATATCTTCTGGTCGTGGCTGACCAGAAGATGAAGCTGCCGACGATGATGATTGAGGCGGTGCGTCGAATCGCGATTTCTTCTTGGCTGGCTACAAGTTTCGAACATTAAAACTTGTTTTTATGCAATAATAATACCTGGTATGAAGTTGTTGAGGCTTTTAAAATTTCCGTAACATCGATAGTGGCCATAGTCACCTGAAATACGTTTGCAAATAAGGAATATTCAAACTTGAAACGCAATACGAAATTTCGAATAATGCGCGTTGGCCGTGCAATTCAAAAATAAAAACTCGGCCAGGAGGCCATCGTAGATGTGCAAGAAGAATGTAAGAGACTGAAGAAATTCAAGTATAAACAAATGAAAATAAATTTATTAAATAAATATTCTTAACAATATAACAGGTCAATACTGCCTTGTTATTTCTTCACAATGCCATTTCATATTTGTATCCAACTATTGGAATGGTTTTCAATCTAGTCATTTTCGTATCATTTATTTCGTTTTGCATAATTAATTGTAAAAAATGTGAGATTAAAGCTCATCGATTAATACGTGATTGGGTCAAATTTAGTCAAACGCCGAGATAAAAACCAAAGTCAATTGATTGGTCCTCCAGCTCCTATAGATCCAGCTCGTCGAGAGAATCAGGAATCAGTGCGAACTAAGTGCAAAGCGGACGCCGAAGATGAAAACAAGTGAATAATTTTAGACAGTTTTTTATAAGTTGTTAGAGATTTTCAGTGATGATGTATTCAAAGACTTAAAACTGAAATTAGCTAGCAAAGATGCGAAGGGGGAAACAATGGAATCTCTTCTAGCTGAGGATGAAGTGAATCCGTTGGCGAATTTCCAAATTCCGGACAGGCAAGGTCCGGTTCAGAAGACGAATCCAACGGAATCTCAAATGTTCGATGGAGCCAAAATATCCCGCACAAAATTGATAAATATTGTAAGAATTGAGAGTTTTCAAAATAAAATGTGTTATTAATTTAGAAAGATAACAAAACCGTGCCTTCGGAAAACAGTAGGGTTCGTCTTAAAACTTTTTATTTTATTTATTTTCTAATTAGCTATGGTTAAACTATGCTCCGTCGTTAATTTCAGATGCGACTGGTTAATTCACTTCTTCCTAAATTGAATACTGATAAAACACAGGTAACCTTCATGGGAATATTGACCAAAAATCGATTTGTTTTAATGTTTAGTCTGATGGAAATTCGGTGAAAACGAAAAAGGAGGAGGCGAAGTTAGAGGGATTCACACAAGGAAGTGAAAACGACGATAAGAAAGTGAGGCGGAAGACTCAGGCTGCACGAAATGCCGTATGAGCATGATGGTACGGACATTGTACTTGTTAAGATATGAAAATCTATAATAAATATATTTATATATAAATAATCAATGGTGTATTAACGTCACAGCTCTTTCTTTAAGATAATTCATGGATTTGAAAGTATCCTATTTATATGTATTCAGACTAGTTTTTTTCATTTTCAATTGGCACTACGGAATGCTTGATATTTCTTTAGAAGTTCCGGAATGGTAGATGTTACATCCTTATCGAAAAATATTGCAAAAAAATAACTAAATGAAACAAAATATGACTTTTCAACAAAATAAAAAAATTGAAGTTGTTTGAAATAACTCGTTAAACTAATCCATTGGTAAATTTTAGAAAAAAAAAAAACAGTGGCGAAAAGTCGAAAAAAGTTGTTTTCTTGAAAAAGCGAAGTACTTAAAAAAATGAAGAAAATCCATGTTTTGCCTGATGGGTTTGTCGTAAAGATAAACATCCGCATTATTTCGTCGGATGTTGGAAGAATTTTTTACAGTAACCACGTTTAAAAGTTCTGTTTTGCAATATTTTCAACTAAATTTTCACGAAACGTTTTGTAGGAGCAAACCAGAGCAGTGTGCGTCCTCGAAAAATCATTCGAGCACACTGAGAAACCACAATATTTTGCCAGAAATGACACGACTTCATGACTGCGTAAATTCTTCTTTTATTATCATTATTTTTTCCATGGCCAAGTTATTTTAAATTTCTCGAATAAAAATTAATTCAAAAATTTTAAACGTTTAATTTTTTTCATGTCTTTGCAGCAATTTTTCACATAAATTTTAATGCTCAATAAATTCTCATAACTTTTTTATACATTATATAAAGAATACCCAAAAATATGAAGAAAATTATCACATGAATCAAAGCTCTTCGTGTTTAGGTTCACTATCGGGATCGTTGCATGCGAGAGGTGTTCGGAACACGAAGTGGTACTCGCATTTCGCTGGTTCGGTGACATCCGCGAGTTCGTAATCCTCACCGCATTCCATCACCACCACTGTCGATCGCTGCGGTCCGTTCCAACATTGTTGGCCGTCGGTGTAAATCTGCTTCGCGTGCTTGTTCGAGCCAACCGTCACCCATTCCTTGAATCTTCTGAAATCATTTAAGCTTCTCTTCGCGTCTCCCAAATTCTTGAATTAGCCTAGATTTGGGCCGTGATGTGCCCCAATGTCCTTCTGCTCATTGCTTCCGAAGGGACAAAAAGTGTAGGTGTATTGATATACATTGCGTTCAAAGCATTTCCCTTTGATTGCCGCCCACGCGGCATCTTCTCCATCAACGGTCGCGGCGAACTCGTCGGCTTCCCTGAAATTAGAAATCCAGAGAAAAAAAAAGCAAATTTGCCAGATTTCAGCTAGACACGTCCCAGATTCAGTTAAAAAAAGGCTTCTTGACAATTACGAACTGAATTGACATATAAGAAAAATCGTACCGGATATTATTGTCAATATCTTGAATCTGGTCGTTAAGTTCGTCGAAATTTCTTCTAGCTTCAACGGCGGCGTCAATTGCAGCTTGGATCTCCAATGGATATGGCGGCATCTTCTCCTCTTCATCGTGTTGATTTTGTTTAGCGAGAGACAGACGATCGTATATATTTGAACGGAAATATTCATAGTCAGCTTCATCTTAAAAAGGATCATCTCGCAAAAAAAGGTTTTCATGAAAATCCAACTTATGGGAAGGTATGTCTTGGCCTCATCGTCCGAAACCTCGGCGTCATTATTCGCGTCCAGCTGAATGAGGGTCTTGAGCTCGTCCAATGAGATCCTCTGATCCTCATTCTTATCCAGATCCATGAAAAGCTGCTTGACATTCAGCTTCTTCTTCTCTTCCACTGTTTCCATCCATTTTTTTGTTGTGTTCGTCCTGAAGCTTCCTCTCCAACTCCTCAGCGATCTTCTTCGAATTTTCAAGCATCTTGAGCTTCAGCTCAAGGTCAACCTTCTTCTGTTTCAGAGTGTCCACGTTGCGAAGTTTCTCGTCTCGAAGTTCGAACCACTCGCGAGACAGCTCCTTTCGTTTGGCGTAGCCTCGACGAGCGATGCCTTCAACTCGCTCGCGTTCCATTTTCTCGGCTTTGCTGAGCTCCCCGCAAATGTTGGCGCATGACACACCGCCGTCGTATTCGTCGCTTCCGTCGCAGCAATCTGAATTTGTATGAAATGGAAAATCGATTCAATTTCAGTGTTCGCCTTTCAAATAAATTTTTAAAATTTCTGAGAAAAACTGCAAACGCGGCACACTTTCACAGGCTAATTTCTAAAATTATGCTTCGTCACAATTTTTTATTTCGACATTTGGTTTTTTGAAATCGTAAACATACTAAAAAAAAACATATTATTTCAATAGTCGGCCTCCAGCGACTGTTGTACGAGTGCGCCTTTCGAAATGGTCTCGCCACATTTTCACGTAAATTGCTTAATTTCTCTTGATGGGTATATAATTTTATTGAATATTGTAACTAAAAATAAATCTACCCGCGGGTAGAAGTCGCCGGACGCCGACAATAGCTCAACTAACGAATACATCAAGTGTGGCCGTGGCCGAACATAATTTTTGAAGACATTATTTCTAGGCCATGTGTGTATTGCGACAAAACCGTCCGTGCGCTCAAATATACTCTTGATTTGCAATGTACTGCTTAGGATAGGCTCGAATTTAGAAAAAAAAATTTTTTAAAAAGTGCCCAGAAGCAAATAAATATTGTTTGGTTTTACTAAATAAAAAATTCATTTTTTTTGAAAAGGATGATAATATATCAAAAAGATTACCGCAAATTCCGTCGTTTATTCGAGTTGACGGCACATATCGGCCGGTGAATCCCTCATTGCGACAGAAAAATTTGGTGTTTTGGCAGCTCGATGTTCCCGGCTCATCACTTCCGTCCAAGCAATCGCAATAATCATCGTTCAGCTTCGAGTAGGGGATCGTTTGGGCGCCATCTCGACACGTAAAAAGGTTCAATTTGTCGCCGGTTGGCTGGAATAGCGAGAGTTCTGAAAATATTTGGGCAAAATTTTGAACTTTTTTTTTCATTTTCGACACGCACAGCTAAATTCTGCAGCAGGGACGTGGGAGAAATACCCACCAGAAAATAGTTTTCTGGTCAATCTAATTGAAATCGAAATGCGCCAAAAATGAACGATTTTGATGACTATTTTGTGTTGCTCAATGTTTAATGGACCTATTCATGCAATAAAAAATAAAAAACCATTATTTTCTCATTTGGAGTCCCCTATGCACGCACGTCGAAAATTACAAAAAAGATATATCGTAATTCTCCGCTATTTATTTTCAAAGGCGCACGCGAAAAGTTGGCGCGGGTCACGATGCGAACTCTAGACGTGCTTGGTATTGGGAGATATCTCAAGCGGACGACGGAATACGGAAGTCGGAACATGGAACGCGTAACAGGAAAATGTCACGGAAGACGGAATTCCGTGCAGCTCTGCGTGTATAGGGAAATTCAATTGATTTTCTGTCTAAATTTGTTTTCATTCCATTAACAGATTTTTTCCGCATTTGAATATTTCAGTAATCTTTGGTTCCTCGGCTCGTCATCGAAAGCAACAAGCCTGATTTTGAGAATTACCTGAAAGCGGCACGCCTCGAACATCCCTCAATTGTGTCTGCTGAGTGCCAACAACCAATGGAATTATCGTAACGAGCAGTAGACGAATCAACATTGCAAAAAGCTGAGAAAAAAAAAAAACAAATAATTGACTTCAAAAAAAATTATTGAAAATCGCGAAAAAAAATTTTGCGCAAATTTTCAGCAGACTCGAATTTAAAAAAAAAACTGCAAAATCTTTCGGGTTTTTCGGAGTTTCTAATATAAGAGCCCGCTGAAAATCTGCACGATTTTTCCAAGCATAGAAAATCAATCGAAAAGAGAAGAAATCGAAAGAAAATGTCTAGGATTGAGGAAGACGTTGAATTAGGAATGGCAATGAGGGCGCCCATCATTTGCGCCATGAATTCAACTTTCCAGAATTTGAAAATTTTCAAATTTTCAGAAAATTATTGTAGCAATCTTGATTGCGTATGAAATAATAGCAAGAATAACAACATTTTCGAATTCAGACCCATAGGACCCCCCCCCCTTTTTTTTTGAGTAACATTTTCTGGAATACCAAATTATTACTACCAGGGGTCCCCTTTTTGCCTCACACCCAGCGTCGAAGTGTATAGTTGGCTTTCGCAGCGGTCGATTTGCGGGCATGCGCCTTTCGCCACCATGGTCACGCCACGCGCCAATGCATATTTTGTTGTTTTCACTATGAGAAATAATTTTTCTCGAATTTTATTCACATCATTCCAATTAAACATTATCGATCGAAAAATAAGCAGCTCGTAAATCTACCCCAAGCTACATGAGTTGTCGATTTGCGAATTCGTCAATTTACGCGTTGCTTCGACACATCTTAGCATATAAGGAATGCTAGTTTTATTTCATTCGGCCGTTTGACAACGGCTATACATATATTCTAAAATTTGGCCCTTTTTTTTATAAAAATCAATAAAAAACCGAAAATTTTGACTTGTTTTGAATGTTTTTCATAACTCTGGCAACTCAAAACCAATCGGATCCGACAAAATTCGGCCCCGGAATCAACCTTATCCGATTGGTAATTCTACGGATAAGATTGGTTATTTGTCGATTCCGATTCGAATTGAAATATTAAAACAAAACGGATTCGAATAATTACCAATCGGATAAGGTTGATTCCGGGGCCGAATATTGTCGGATCCGATTGGTTTTGAGTTACCAGAGAGAATTGCATTTCACATTTTCACCTCGACATATTTAAAATGTATAATTGTAGGGCTATGTTAGTTATATGCAAACTTGTAAGGATTAAAATTGAAAAAAAAATCAAAAAATTGGAAATAAACGAAAAAATTATAAATAAGGTCGATTTGCAGGGCCCATCGGGCTCGCATTTACAAGCGAAGTCGTTTGGGCGAGTATCTTAACTTTTTTTCATACTTAACACACATTTAGGTTAGGGTCCGAAGAATGCCACGTGGCATCCCCCATGACGGCTGAAAATTGTAGAATCCATTCTTCGGATCTATACCTGCATGTAGGGGAGTATGAAAAATATTAAGATTCTCGCCTAAAAGACTTCCTTTGTTAGCCCAATAGGATCCGTGTTTGAATTGCCGCGATCGCCTATAACAACAAACAGGCGATTGTGGCGCATCCCGGAAAATGTCAGCAGATGTCTACAATCAAATTTCACTCGTTAGTATTTAAACAAAAGCAGGACGAGGGGTCCGGCCTAGAAATGCACAGGGCAGGACGGCGCCAACTATGGGGTCGCATATAAGTGGACGAAAAACGGATCTGTGGCAGATCTTGAGAATTCGCACCTTTTGTAATAAATTCGGGAACTTCTTATCAGTTTACTTCTTATTGTCACATTAAAATAATGAAATGACTTCGTTTTGAAAAGAAAAAGTTTACGTCGTCAATTATATCGACGGTTTTGTAAGTAAAAGTGGCATTATCTATTTAAAACTATGAAGAATTGCGTCATTTTAATATTTATTTTCTGCTGATTCCTTCAATTTTCCATGATTTCGCAAAAAAAAAACAAAATAAAAAAGAAGAAAAAATTAGCAAAGAAATTTCGAACTGAAACAGAGGACTGCCGAAGAAGCCTAAGATGTTGAAGTGCGCCCCACTGCACTACACAAGCAATTATCTGACGTGGGCTAACAGAAATATTTCTTTGCTAAAAAAGCATTGTGTATTTGCTTTCCCAAAATTTTGAATGTCCTATTTTACATTCGAAATTATTATGGGAAATTGTAAAGTTATTTGATATTTAAAAAATGGGCGGTGAAGTGAAAAATAAAGAAAAAAAAAGATTTTTCTTTGTTTTGTATTGATTTTTGTTTTTTTTTTTCACTAAAGCGCCCCTTGAAAATAATTAGCTATAGTCTACTTTCGAAAAAAAGTAACGGCTGCCAGAATCGATCGTCACAAACGCCCAACTCATTTTGCGCATTATGAGCCTTTAATCGATTATTTTATTCAAATGAATTTCGTTTTCCCACAATTTTCACGGAAACTTCTTGATTCTTGATAGATTATCAAAAAAAATTTGAAATATTGAAAATTTTGATGAGTTTTCTATTTTGGAAAATATTTTTTGGATACCGAAAATGAAAGACACACGCAGTTTTTTGCCGATTTCGATAGCCATTATTTTTTTCAGAAACACTATAATTTAAACGTTGACTGAATATTAAATTGCAGATTTTTTCTAAAAAAAAATTAGTGTTAATATGAAGGCAACCAGGAAAAAAACGTAAATTAATGTGATTAAAAAATTTAATTCTATTGAACCCTTTGGCGAGCAAGCATATTTCATAATTAAAAAAAAGATAGCGACTAAAAAACAAAGCTTATCTAAATATGGGCGGTGGCCGTAAAAATGATGACAAATCGTATGAAAGAGCTTGCAAGATCGAATGAACAAATGCCCGTGAGATCAAATGATCAGATGCGTGGCGGTCGCAGGGTCCACATATGTATTTGTCATTCTCTACACAGCATTCACGTTCGTTTTTCCTCGTATATTGTCGGCGTCGTGGAGAATTGGCCGAAATGCTTATTCATTCAATTATTTGATTCCAATATCTTTGCCATTGTTTTTGGCATTCAGCCAATTTTCCGCAGACGCTCTCTACTGTTCAGTTGGGTCTCACAACATGTGTGTCGATTTACGAGAGGATGATATTTACGCAGTTGTTTTGCGTTGCTTTGTTCGCGGGCTTCTGCTCCGAGATGATCGTTTTTTGTGTTGAATTGTTTGAACCGCTTCACGATTGCCTTCATACTCATAATGCGAAGGCCATACGCGTAGCCACGTTAAGCATCTCAAGACACTTATTGTTCAATTTAATGTTTCAAAAGAGTCCGCAATTATTTAATTTTTTGCATTTCGGTGTGCGGTTAAAATGCTTATATTACCAACAAGGGGCTTGAAAAATTGTGGACCATCGCACTTTTTCGAGGCGACAATTTCAATTTGAATTCAGGTGGTAGGAATTCGACTACCGTACTCTCGATAACCTGCGAATCAATCGGCGCAGGGTGCTCGTTTCTTTGCAAATGTAATATACAACATTAGTAGTGTGGAGCAGTGTTGCACGTAAGTTAAATAATTAACTCTAAGGCGTAAGGGCTTAACGAATATGTTGTAATTGGAATCACGGCCAACACTGCTGTTGAACTAGATAAAGCATTTTGAAAAATTCAACTTGGTCCGAAAAACCCGTTTTTTTTAATGATATCAATTGAGACGAGCCTCGACGTAAAAAATTTTCCGTTCATTCTTTTTTGATGCTATGAATTTTCTCGCATTTTTTTGTTTTAAATTTTTTATTGACCCTTACATATTAATTTTTCACGCCAACAAGAAAGGTATTTTTTACACAGAGGTTTATAATTTATGTATTTTTATCTTGTTAGAACTTTGTGACAAATAGTTTTTAATCGACGTTGGAGGTAAATTTGTCAGATTTCGTTAAGAAAACTAAAAAAGAAGCTCGTTTTAGCGCAATATTATTTCTAATTTGATTGTTTATTATCGAGTTTTTTGAGAGTTTCGCTTCCGCCGCCGCCGCTAATTTCAATTTCGCTTATTTCGCAACAAACGAGGCGATCCCGGAAAATGTGCGCAGTTTTCTATAATGAAACTTCCCTTTTTTTAGATTTGAAAACGGTTCCCCAGTGGCCTAATTGTAACCGGAATGCAGGCAAGAAACGGTTTAAAAGATCCTCTAGATAGGCGCAAAATGAAAAATGTTAAAGGCGCATACTGCGCACCCCTCGATGAACCATTTTCAGCGATTTTTAAATCATTTCTGGCCTGTAATTTAGGTACAGTGCTTATCAGCACCGGCCTACACCAATTGAACATCCCGCCCCTTTCGATACCGTCAATATGAATAAAACGCGTCAATATTTGGTCCGCAGGGCTAATTAGTAGTGGCTCGTGATTTTTAGCTCACAAAAAGTGGCTCGTACTTACTAATATTCTTTGGCTCGCGAATTTTGGCTCGTGATTTTTGGCTTGTGATCTTTGGCTGCCATTGCCAAGAAAAATAGAATTGCCAATAATTTTTTCTTCCAGAAAAAAAAAACAATTTCGTAATTTTTACGCTTACAGAAATAAAAAATGACTTAGCGATAATCTTACCCCCCCCCCCAATTCAATAAATACAATTTTTCAACTTTACCCCCATACAGTCATTTCCCCCATTAAGACAAAAAGTAGACGTTCCTCCATCCAGTGATTTCAAACAAATTATTGGCAATTGTCTTTTTTCTTGGTAATGGCAGCCAAAGATCACAAGCCAAAAATCACGAGCCAAAGAATATTAGTAAGTACGAGCCACTTTTTGTGAGCCACTACTAATTGGCCGGTCCGCGGCCCACTTATATCACTTATATATGCATATTACTTTACTACTTCTTTAAATCCCTTCTGTATTCACCACATTCATTCGATTCCAATTCTATTTTTTAGTAATGACCGGCGACAGTTGGTTGATTATTCTTCTGTTCTTGTTTCTCACATTAATCCTCTCAGTGAGACGAGAGGATTTCAAAACATGCGAACAGTCTTCATTCTGTAAGAGGCACCGAGCGATAAAGGTAAAATTGTAAGCTAGATTTGAAATTGCAATAATGTTTTGCCAGGAGCCTACTGGCTACGAAGTGGACGCGAACAGTGTTTCGCATGACGGTGCAACGTGGCGAGCTGTGATCCAGAATCCTGACAACCGGCTACGTCTAAAAGTGATGGGTGTGAAGGACGGAACAATTCGAGTTCAAATCGATGAGACCGAAACGGCTATACGGAAGAGATTTGTGCCGGAAATCGCTCTATCTGGGCCACCAGAGGAATTGCCGTTTGCGAAGGTCGAAAATAGTCCATCGCAGGCAATTTTGTCAAGCGGCGACGGACGGTCGAAGGCGATAATCCTGTTCAAACCGTTTTCGGTGAAAATTTACAACGAATTCGACGAGTTGGTAGCACATTTGAATCGCGATGGAAAATTGAAGGTAGTAAATATTTTCAAGCAATTTAGGTAATATTGTGGCCTAGTAAGCTCTCAATAGATTTTTTACGGTTTCGAAACCGATAGCAAGTCGAGTGAAACCTCAAACTTGGGGGTAGTAATTAACCTTTATTTAACGAGAAAAAAACCGGGGACTAGCATTTAAATAAGCGGACTTCGGCCGCGGCCTCCCTTTCATTGGCCGTAGCATGTTGGCGCGCGGTCTCTTCGTTTTGGTCGCTCTCTCGTCAACCGTCTCGTCTTCTCGCCCCCTCTCCATTCTCATACTATCTCTTCATCTTGTTGTCTCATTACAGCCTTGATATTTAGGTGGATGAATTCCGTAGAAAAGAAGAAGGAAAAACGTATCCGGAGGGCTTCTGGGACGAAACGTTCAAATCATTCCGAGATTCGAAACCATTTGGATCGAGCAGCGTTGGAGTTGATATCTCATTCGTCTCATTCAAACACGCCTACGGCCTACCCGAACATGCGGATAGTTTGGCTCTTCGCGATACAGTTGGAAGCACCGATCCGTACCGATTGTACAACGCCGACGTGTTCGAATACGAGCTCAATAATCCGATGGCACTGTACGCCGCCGTCCCATACATTTTAGCTCATCGCCCGCATAGATCGATTGGAGCTTTGTGGTTGAGTTTCGATAGTCGACACGTCCAAAAATCGCCAATTCCAGGTTGAATGCCGCCGAGACTTGGATAGACACTCAATCTTCGATGTCCTCAAAAGGGGTTCTTGGCAGTTTGTATGACACGGTTTGTATTTTAAGGAAACCACATATTCAACTGGGAAATGTGCATTTTTGAAGGTGACTGGCCAAGATAAAAACGACGTGGCGCATTTTGATGCTCATTTCATGTCTGAAACTGGCCTCGTCGACGTTTTCTTCTTTGTCGGCCCAACTATCAGAGGTATTCTTTAAATCAAGCTTTCATTTTTTTTTCGCGCAAATCAACCGTTGCCCTAGAATTGTTTGATGTTTTGATTTCGGTTTATCTCGCGACATGAATGTCGATTTACGCCACGTTGTCAAATGGCGCATTGCCCGCGTGGAGTGCTCAAAAAAAGCGTGTCGCTTCGGCTCGAGACCACTTCCAACATTTGGCTAATTTGTCGCAGCCGCGCGATTTCTACAATACTGTGGCGTCCACACTATGATGATACAATCAAACTCAGTGTATATTATAATATTTATTAAATAAGTACAATATACAAATTGTTGGTGCCTCGGTGGTTCAGTGTGGGACGACCAGGATACGCTTCTTTACCGACGAGTCCGCGATTGTCGCAGTCATTGTTGATGGAAGCGGCTGAGTGGAGTAGATGAGACGGAGGTGAACGTGAGCTGTTGAGACCTCGAGAGTGAGGTCGAGCCTTAGACCCAGAACTGGCCCAGATCAGCCCTTTTATTCTGGTTTCTTGATACCAGGGGGCGTGGTCCTGCTCTCTGATTGGACCGTCCGTAGTGTCTGCTCTCTTACACTAATACCATTTACAACCGAAGTGTACTTCGAATTGGTCTCTCTGACACCATCTGCGCTCATGCGCCTTTAAACCGCATTGCTGGATGCGACAAATACTAATTATCTCCTTGAGTTGCTATTAAATTCAAACTACCAAATTTGGCGATGAAATGATAACGGACCATTGAAGACTCTCAAATTATCAAATTTCAGATGTCCAACGTCAATACTCAAAATTGACCGGCGTCACACCTCTTCCGCCGCTTTTCTCCATCGCTTATCATCAAAGCCATTGGAATTACTTGGATGAGAAAGATGTCGCCCAAGTGAATCAAGGGTTCGATGATTGGGACATTCCAATGGACGTCATCTGGCTCGACATCGAGCACACTAACGGAAAACGATACTTCACTTGGGATAAATATAAGTTTACGCATCCAAAAGAGATGATTGAAGGACTTGTCGCAAAAGTATGCCTTCTCCGTTTTTTTTTTGAAATGGAAGCATCATTTCGAAATTTTCAGGGTCGAAAAGTTGTCGCTATCATTGATCCTCATATCAAGAAGGATGACGGATACTTCGTGTACCAGGATGCCAAAAAATTGTGATTGTTTGTTAAGAAGTCTGACGGCACTACCGATTTTGAAGGTCAATGCTGGCCCGGCCTGAGCGAATATCTCGACTTCTGGCATCCGCAGACCCGCGCGTATTGGAAGGACTTGTTTGCGTTCGATAAGTATGTCGGTTCGACACCCGAATTGTTTGTGTGGAATGACATGGATGAGCCGTCGGTATGGTTGTCGTCGTTTCTTGATAATCCCTATCGTGTTCTGCTTCAGGTGTTTAGTGGCCCGGAAGCCACAATGGATCGCGATGCAATCCACTATGGAGGAATCGAGCATCGCGAAGTCCACAACATGTATGGATTGATGTACCACTCAGCAACGTTTGACGGTCTTATTGCAAGAACTAACGGACAGGACAGACCATTCGTACTCACGAGATCGGGATTCGTCGGATCCCAGAGGACCGCTGCGATTTGGACAGCCGCTAATTGGGGACATTTGGAGATAACCGCTCCAATGCTTTTGTCGTTGAGCGTCGCCGGAATTCCGTTCGTCGGCGCCGACGTCGGCGGATTCTTTGGAGATCCGGATGAGCAATTGCTTACGCGTTGGTATCAGGCGGGCGCATTCCAGCCATTCTTCCGTGGTCACGGTCACATCGAAACGAAACGACGCGAGCCGTGGCTGTTCAGCGAGACGACGAGAAATTCGTTGCGCGATGTGATTCGTATTCGCTATACACTTCTGCAATACTGGTACACACTTTTCCAAGAGCACAGTGAAAATGGAATGCCGCCGATGAGGCCGTTGTTCTATGAGTTCGAAAACGACGAGACGGTGCTAAAAGAGCAGAAGCAGTGGATGGTTGGAAGCGGTTTGATGGTTCGGCCGGTTTTGGAAAAGGACACATACCGTGTTAACGTGCAATTTCCGAAAGGAGATCAAAAGGTTTGAGTTGGGTATTCTCAAACACAATCGACTTTTGAAACTTGGTCGCGGACCAGTGAGCGTCAATTTTGAATCTAAATTAAATTTGCATCGTGTTTAAGAATGCGAAATCCGACGAATTTATCCATAATAATAATACTACTTTTAGAATGTCAGATGGTACGAATGGATATCTGGTGTTGAACGCCTCGAATCTTCAGCCAATATCGACGCTCCAATCGATTTTGTCCCTGTGTTCCAACGCGGTGGTTCCATTATTCCAACGTGGCAGCGAATTCGTAGATCGTCCGATCTTATGAAAAACGTTTGAAATTTGATGTCGCTATCATTTTAATGTTTTTTTTTTTAAATTTAGGATCCGCTGACGCTGGTCATCGCTCTTGATGCTGCTGGAAACGCCAAAGGAGAAGTTTATCTTGACGATGGCAAAACGCATAACTACAGAAATGAGGAGTTTGTGAAGGCGAATTTCACCTACGAGTTAGCTCTTTTTTTTAAACATTTGTTTCATTTTTATTTGTTTAGAAAAAAAAAGATTGGGAACCTCAATTATAATATTAATAATTTAGAACAACATCAACCACTACGGCTAGTATTATCGGCGAGCACATTGGTGAAAAATATGGTGCGAAGAACAGAATTGAGAAAATAGTTGTGCGAGGAATTGAGAGATCGCCCAAATCGATTGAGGTAAGAAGTGCGTTTTGTACGGAAAAATGAAACGATAATCTGCCAGATAACTCGCATTTCGGATCCGTTTGAGCCGCTCGAGTTCTCTTATAATCAAGAAAATAAGAGTTTGACGATCCGAAAACCTGATGTTCTCATAACGAATAGCTACCAAATCGAACTTAAATTCAAATAAAAACTTGCCCGTTTTTACCATTTCATGTTTTATACCATTTTTTAAATTTTCGTATATGGTATGAATAAATGATTTTTACCAGTTGATACTTTGATGTTTTTTTGTTTTGATTTTTCGCTTTTGAAGGCAGCTAAAAAACGCAAAAAAGGAGAACGTGGAACAATTGACTTGAATTGAGTCACTTATTCGGTTCGCCCTTGGCTTCAGTGGACCACGGGGTGACTACGGCTTCTTCAGCTGTTCTTGTGATGACCTCCTTCCGAAGCGAGTCAGACAATCTCATAGGAGGCCTTCCTCTTGGCCGTGCAAACAATTCCGGATGGTAATTCAATTTTCGATTTAAGACTAATATGTGTGGGGTAGGCTTGCGTTTCATCATGATCTCGCCACGTGTGAATGGTTTTTTTTTCGTAAATTTTCGCTCTTTTAAGGTGCTAAAATTAAAAAAAAACTATCGAAATGGAGGTAATCAGTCACTCGACGCCGACTATTCGTATGTGTGAATTTACCCGCGGCTAAATTTTGTCGGATTCAAACTACTTGACGAAATTAAAAAAATAATTGGCTATGTGCGAATGCGTCTCGAGACTGCGTACATTGCATTATAGTGTACGCGCTTTTTTTTATATTCGGCCAGCGAAAAATTTAAATCCACACTGATTTTGCGAATTCGAAGGCCCCACCTCTCTTCCGTCATTTGATTATTTAACAACGACAAAAAGAAATGTATTGTCGAGAACAGACGAATTCAGAGGGAAGATGCGTTGATTATTATTCAAATTTTGTCAAAAATTCGTTGATTTCTCGATTTCGCCCGGCGTCGATTTTCGGCGAGTTTGATTCACAGGTTATTCGTAGTACGGTACTCAAATTCGCTACCTAGTTTAACTTCAAATTTGAATTGCCGCCTCGAAAAAAAGTGCGATCGTCCACAATTATTCACTTCGCTCGTTTTTTTTTGCGATGGTAATATTGAAATTGCGTTAAAAAAATAATGAGAGATCGAAAATACTTTTCTATGCATTCAATATTTAGCCAAAGCGTCAATTTACAATTGCGTTGATCTACGCCGAACTTTCAATCATTTTGACTCCGGTAATAATTTACCCAAATTATTCCTCAGCGAATGCAATGTTCCGAGAGAGAGAGAGAGAGAGAGAGAGAGAGAGAGAGAGTTCAAAAGATCAATGCGGCAAGTGTCTGCTGTCGATGTCCCTTTAAAAATTGGCTGTGGACATGTTGAAAGAAAAAAAAAACGCGTGAATTATTTGCAAAACCTTGGCAGAGCTTATTCAAATAAATAAACAAATGGCCTCAACTCGACTATCAGCTGATCGTTGTCGTCAGTCACATTATTCGCACCACACAAAACAAAAATCGCGCGCCACCTGTTTTGTTGTGTCTTGTATTCAGTCGACGCGCCATTGAGCAACAACACTTGTTTGTGCTCGCCAACCTCGGCTCGTTGCTCGCGGATGAATGGTTTCGAGTTCGCGCCGTCATTCTCGTTTCCTTGTTCCTAACCAGTTCTAGAAAAAAAATCGGCGCTATAAGACGCGAAATGCGGCGACAGTATCAGTTTTCGTCATGTATTCGCCGATTTCGTTTTTCCTGATTCTCATTGCTCATTGTGTGTGCTCGATTCCGTGCCCGCAATGTCAAATGTATCGATATCTGAAGAATGAGCCGACGGTTTTCGATTATGGCCGAAACTCTTTGAATCACCAACCAATCGCTCAACAGTTTTCTTCTTTCGGGTAATTTGATGGATTTGCGATTCTCGAAATAATCGGATTCTTAGGAATCCGAAGCCACTCAATTTCGATCCGTCGGCGTTCGGATCAGCTATTGGAAAAACGATTGCCGAACAAATTCAGCAGGTATCATTTTATTTATAATTTAATAGTTCTGAGAAATGGTCTTCGGTAGATTTACGAGAATGCGCCTTTAATTATGGTCCCGCACGGACGAAAAATATTTTGAATTCTCTTTTAATTCTATTTTGGAAATCAATTTTGAATTCAAGGAGATGTAAAAATTGTACGCGAAAACATCAAAATAAGCGTTCATTCGTGACGAGACCATAGGGAAAGACTCCCCCCAAATAAAATGACCCCTGGGCCCTCAAATGACCCTTGTTTGAATTTCTGCCAACTTTAATCTTTAAAAAATCATAACAAACTCGCAATTATCCAGGGGAATGTCCGCAGATGTTTACAATGAAATTTCTGCTGATTTGATTTAAGTGGAGTGCCGCATCAAGTTGATTGAGAACATCGTAGAAGAGAGATTAAATATTAGAATGATTGTTGAAAAAAATAGTGAAAACTTGCAAATCTTCTGCAGCTCGATTGCTGAAGCAAGCTTTTATTTTTTCGACGTTGAAAATTCTGATGATTATACGGCATTAATTATGTGAAAAAAATTCAACTTTGCTGCAAAAAAAAACGATCGCTAAAGAATTCAAACTCAGGTAAAATGAAAATCAATCGGATTCGAAAATACTTCGTTTTTCAATCTAAATCGAATGTAAATTAATCTGTTTCGAATTATTCCAGAATTTCAATCGAATATGATTTCAAAATTGAGAATGAGATGGTTATTTTTTCTACAAAATTTGCGTTTTCTGAGAAAAAAACGCTACAATTTTTTTGAATTTTTTCGTATCTTTCAAACCTCAAATTTTAATAAATCAAGATTAAACATAAAAAATGAAAGATAATTGCGAGAGAAAATACGCTAAATTTGCGGAAGTGTGCAAGCGCAGCAATTTTGGCTGCAATTGTGGCCGTGGCCTAACCTGATTTTTGAATGTTTCTCTAGGCCGCGCATGAGAAGCGGCCAGCCGTGAAATTCCATTCTCATTTCAAGAAAATTTTCGTGTTTGGATGGTATCTTTCATTCATTTTTCCGCTAGATCGTTACCCTTAAATTGAAAAAAAAACCAAAATTCGAAATCATAAAAATTTCAGGCGTATTCATTGTCTTCTCGTTTTCAATCGCCACCACTAACTTCTCAATTTTCTTCTCCCTCTCCTACCTCATTCCAACCAACTCCGCCAACATTCTCGAGCCTTCCTTCAACCCGTTCGTGGTCTCCGACACAACCACCAGAGGATCTTCCGACTATTCAACAAACAATGAGGCCAATTCAAAACTATCAAGTCTCTCCGATTCCGAATTCGCCGAAGCCAATCGGATTCAATTCATTTCCTGGATTATTGCCGCCGCCATCACCAAGTCAAATCGGATATGATCCGATCCGAAAAATGGATTTATGCTCATATTGTCGACCGATGCCATATCGGCAGAAGAGGAATCATAGAAGAATGGATTCCCGGAAGAATTAATTTCATATTTAAAAGAAAAATCATCAGTCATAAATTATTGGACATTTCAAACATTTTTTTCATTAAAAACAAATTAATATTTTTCATTCATCTTTTTCACTTGGCTGCACGACTTTCGCCACCTTATTGTCGTCTCGTCCATGATTTTCGGGATTCACCAACAACACATCTTCCTTATCATGAGAAGCTTCTTTCGATTCCTTCGAACCCTTTTCTTTCGAGCAGACAACTTCATCAGCAGCTACTGGGAATACGTCAGGACTCAGCTTCGGGGGCGTCGGAGCCGCTTTCTTCTTCATCGTCTCCTTCGCCGACGTATTCGCTTTTTTCTGATTTTCCGAATGTTTGAATTTCATCGAAAAACACCAACTTCTTTCCTACCACCGCATTGGATTAGAACACTCATGGAAACTAGTATGGTCTGGACGAAAGCCAATAAACCCTGTAGAACGGAATGGTAGAGAAGGAATCATTCAAAAATAATGTCTTACAAATAGATAGACATTTACCATCTCGCAGAG
Organism: Caenorhabditis bovis; assembly: GCA_902829315.1. Taxonomy (NCBI): domain Eukaryota; kingdom Metazoa; phylum Nematoda; class Chromadorea; order Rhabditida; family Rhabditidae; genus Caenorhabditis; species Caenorhabditis bovis. The sequence continues at coordinate 2,883,365 of CADEPM010000006.1, forward strand.
TGATTTGAGAATAGGGACTCGAAAAATGGGAAATGGGAAATGTGATGCTATTGAGAGCACGTTCATTAAAACGGATAAAATTAATTCAAACCAGAAAATACAAGAGTAAATAAAATACGAAACATGAATTCCCATTGTTTAAATTCATATTTGAATTGCCGTAGTGCGATTTTTTTGAAATAAGTATTTGTATAATTTACTAGCAAATTATTTTTTTTAACGTTAGCAATTAACAGTAATATTTACATATGCGATTTACGTATGCGCCTTTCAAAATGGTCTCACAATGTGTGAACGCTTATCTTGCTGTTTTCACATAAACAGTTATTTTTTCTTGATGATTTTTTCCTTGAATTTCCCACGTCATTCGTTTTAAATATTATCGAACTGGTCCATACAATTTGAAATAACCAGTTAGTCCACGCGAGAACAAGAGAAAGACACAACCGCGTAAAGCAATGGCTGGACGCGGACCGTGCAGTAAGATATACAATTTCACTTTTTTGGTCATAACTTTCCGAAAAGTTGACAAATCGATCTGAAAATTTTGGACAACTTTAAGCATCGATAGAGTGATTATATAACAAAATTAGAAGGTGTAAAACACATTAGGAAAAATTTTATTGACAAAAAATCAAAAAATTCGTTATAGCAAAAAACCGACATGAATAATTTTGATACCGGTACGACTTGAAATGAAATGGAAAAGAACAATTATCTGTCTGGAAACTTAAAACAACTCAATATCTTGTTGACATGTCATTTGCATCGATCACAGTTTGATATCGGAGACCCATGGCCTCGTCAACTTTGGGAGGGTTGAAACTGGTATATCCATCCATGCTCTCCTCAGCTGCTCGAACATTTCGGCACAATTTTGTACTGTTTGGCCTCGAACACATCTACCAAGACCTTCCCACAAATGTTCAATAGGATTCAAGTCAGGTGAGTGGCTTGGTCAGTTCATGGCGGCCATCCTACGCTGCTAGAACCACTCTTTGATGAAGCGAGAGCAAAGTTAGGATCATTATTCTGATGAAATAAGTATCCACACCGAGCAAAGACTTTGCAAACGGAAGCATATGGTTCTCGAGAATGTCTTTATACATAAATCGATTCATATTTCCTTCAATTCGACGACGTGGGCCATCTCCAGAAGCAGTAAAACATCCAAGAACCCTTCCATGTTTCCCCGTTGGTAATTGATACCTTGGATCGAATCTTTTGCCACCCAGACGTCTTATAAAGGTAATTCCATCAGTTCCAAGCAAGATATACTTCGATTCATCACTCCATTCAACCTTTGACTATTGTCGAAACCTTCAATTCAAAAGCTCCTTACCCCACTTCAAACGGGCCCGGCGGTTCTTCTCCGAAATGAGTGGTTTTTAGACAGAAAGACGCGGGTCGCTCTTTCTGATTTTTATAATTGCGCGATTGATTGCCCAGGATGTTTTGGAAGGATTTCCAAGTGGTTTGGAACCGAGGTTTCAAACATCCACGAATGGTGCAAGTCGATAAGTTGAACTGGTGTGAGAGACATTGGATGAAAAGACCTTGTGCTCCGTGATTTTTTATTGCTTTCAAATATCTGATAGAATGTTTTTGGATCATTTTATTTTTCTCATACTTAAACAAATAAAAAACTGATGTTAACGTTGAAAATCTAAAAAAATCGGAAAAAATAAAAAATAAAATAAATCGCATTTTTGAAAGTAGTCAAAAGGTCCAGAAACACAAGAATTGCGTCTATAGTATCCCAAAATAAATAAATAATGTTTGGGAACACACTATCCGTTTTGTAAAAAAATTTCAGATCGATTTGTCAACTTTTCGGAGTTATGATAAAAAATGCGAAATTGTATATACATATTACTGCGCGGTACTGTACATCTCAGACAATGAGCGAACAATTATCAAAATGCCAAAAAAGAGCAGTAATACCAGCGCAAAACTAAGCGTAGGTTTATGGAACTATGCATAAGGATATGTTAAACGGAAACGGAATTCGATGCAACCCTGGACGTAGTGTCTCAAGCAAACACATTTAATTTTAAAAAATTCAATTCGAAAGATTTTCTATGTAAAAAGTGGCGAATTAAAACTTTTCACCAAATTTTTGAGTGGGGCGGAACAAATGCTATAGGATTGGTACACATTTTTTAAAAAATAAATACTGTAAAATAAAAGAAGAATGATATTGTATTGATTCAAACTTTTTCATTAACTTCCATTGACATAAAAAAAGCAAAACTTCCAGGCAAACTTATAATTGGGACGAATTATTTGTATATATATATATATATATAAGGGGATCTCCCAAAACATTTCATAGTTTCTTCAAGCTGTAGGTGGGTTTGAGATTGTTCATGAAACCAAAAGCTTCTCTCGGAAAATGCAATCGGCACAAGTACACATTTTTCAATACAGCGACTGTTTCGAGAAATGCGCTGCCAAAGGAGGAAAGCCATGGTGCGTTGAGTACAAAATCCTGAGTCAAAAAGAGCAAATCACCGATGGGTAGTTCAGCATGGCAGAAGTTGCAAGCCGCCTGTGGGCCCCTCTGAATATTCAGCACCATCGATATTTTTTAGACGATTCTTACGTTTCTCTTACATTCTTCAATTAATTCGTTGCAAGCCTCTTCATTGTATGCCTGAAATATTTAATACCATTTTCCAAAAAAAAAAAGGGGGGGGAATGCAGAGAAATGAAAATTAAAAGGAAAAAAGGAAAAATCGTTTCCTTTTTTCCAGATTTAAAATTTGTTTATTGTTTTATTTTTCTGCATTCCCTTGCTTAATTTGTTTTCAGATTTGCCTCATTAAAATGAAGAGTAGCATCACGAATAGGGCAATAATTGTTTCTCAATTTGTTATTCCATGACACGGCTCCATTTTCAAAATGGGATCGACACATGATGGCGTTCGTTTTTCCAGCAATCCTTTTACTAAATCTCGGTCCCAGCATGAACAGCCATTTTCGCGTACGAATCGCATTCAATCCAATACAGATCACTTCTGTTGGGCGTTTCGAAGCGTAACAATAATCGCAGATTTTTCGACCAACCGCGACCAACTGCAAAGCGAGACATTTTAAAAAAATATTTTCAAAATATACCGTGTTATCCTGCTTCAACTTATTGATCCATTCTTCCTTGACTCCATTTTCGTCTCGCAAATAAAGCGGGAAATGATCGACACAGAGATTGGCACGATGCGCTGTTTGGAGCTTTACTTCAACACTCTCATCGAGTCGAAGCAGCCATTGCATCTTTTCGTTATACACTACGGGAAGCCCGACAATTTTTTCGCTTGGTTTCAGCGAATTACAATAATCACACCATATCATCAACGGAGAAGTCATCTAAAAACAGTGGAAATTTTTTTTAGAGAAGAATCGGAGAAATGCCTACCAATTTGCAAAGACACCCATTTCGAGATTTGCAAACATCGCATGCACTAAATATTTGGACGCAGTTCACCGATCCCGGCCGAAGATATTTGTTCACGAAATTCATAAACATATTGGCCACCGTGGATTTTGTCACATTTCCATTCTAAATTTAGCATTATTAGTTTTAAGCAAAATCTATGAGCGAAGAAACAAACCAATATAACGGCAACAACTCGGCATAACTCGTCGAATTTTGACGAATTCAACGACACAAAAGGTTTCGACAAATCACTAACAATAATTGAACGGAGTTGAATGCACTATTAAAACAAATGTTTTTTTTTTGCATTGAGAACAAATTTACAGTTTTGACCATATCGAATTCGCAGAGATACACGACAGCCTTTTCTGAGACCATCCAGTTGCAGTATTTTTTGGAAAATGAGCTCGTCCATCTCGCGGAACAGATAATTACTCTTTCCCAGGTCTCAGTGAACACGTTATTAACGTTTGCTCTTCCTTTACAGAGTGTGCAGTATTTGAAACTGAAATCAATTTTTAAGAATAACAACTTGTTGCAAATTTTTACGAATTTTTGGACGCATCCCAAATCAAAGTTTGGCGCGATAATCTGAAATTTGAGTCATTTGATGTATTCGATGATCTGAATTAAAACTTTATAGCGTTGGGTCGTTTCCGGAATTCGATGACTTTTTGGGCAACTTCTCTTCTCAATTTTCTTTTCTCTTGCACTTGATGCACCTTATTTGGCGGCGGCAACATGAGCATACTTTCAAGAAGCTTATCATCATCGCTCATTTTCAACTAAAATATCAATTTGTTTCAAATAAATAAAGTGCTAAATAGCGACATTAAAAAAATTACGAGAATATTTGAAATTGCCCAATTCGATATCGAATTTGGGATATTCGTTGGAAGACTACACGCCGACATAATGCTGTGCGCCTTTAAATTAAAACAATAATGAGAATAATCGAAATGGTTTTATTACTTACACTGACTTCAAATTCATCTTCCTATAATATCGAATGCTGCAAAAAATATTCGGGGGAAATATTCTGGTAAAAATGTAAACGTGAAATAAATGTTGCCAATAAAGTTCAGTGTCCCATTATTATACAAACTGAAACTTGGAAATAGCAAGAATTTAGAGAGATGATAATAGAAGGTATTACTTGAATATGAACTTCTTTGCATTGAAAAGTTGCATTGAAACGCAGGCTATATTCGGTATTTGATTATATTCGCTCTCGCAAAAATCGCACTCGGACAAGAAAATCCGAATTCGCCTGACAAGTCGTTTCAGTTAGCCTGTGAAGCTCTGAGTGGCGAATTTTCTCCTAGAGTTGATGCTGAGGTAACTCGATGGTGCAAATTTCAAAATCAGACGAATTTCTTCAGAAAGCTAACGAAAACCAACCCGACATTTGCAATGATGCCAATGTGCAGGCTCATGCCAAAGATGATGTTTGAAATACTGGGTGGTTCAAGCACAAAATTGCATTTTTAGAAAGAAGCGCTGAAATTGTGTAAAAAGAAATTACCGTATCGTGTTGTAAAAGCTTCTAAAGCGAGCGATGTCCTTATAAAATGCACTATTCGTAACGACCGTTCTAATTTTGAAATATCGAACATTGTTCAGAGGCCGAGAAAAAATGTCTAGAAGGATGGTACCAAATTCGCGACAAATGCTATCAAATAACTGCAAAGAATGTGGCGTACAGCTATGAGGAAGCAAACAAATTGTGCAAAAGTGTCAACGGCGAAATTGCAAAATTGACGTATTCACAGCTTGTTAATCATTTCAACCTCATTTTCGGATCATTGTCCCATATTTGGGTTTATATTGAAACTGATATCACAAAAAGGAGGAAAGGATTCGAGAATCAAATTTTGTACGGGTTCGCTATTGGAAAATACTTGCCGTATGGTACGACTGTGCTAGAAGATGTCAAATCAGTAGCACAAGTTATTTGCGAATATAATCCAGCAGAGACCGTGCCAAGTAAGAACGTTATTTGAGAAAAACGAGTCGAGACAGGGGTTTTTTGAAAAAAAAAATAAACGGCGAGACAGGTTACCCTGCTTGTTTCGCCAAACGAAATAAAGTGTGTAATCACCGTGACGAAGAAATGCACGTCTATTTTCCATTTTCCTTTCTCAATTCTCATTTTATCTAAAAATTTTCCTAACGTTGTAAATATTTTCAAGGTTTGCAAGCAAAATTGTCCCGCATTGCACAATTTTACTATGAAGGAAGTGTTTTCGACAAAAAACTCGTGGTCCAATCTGTTAACAAATATATGTATGTAAATTCTCTTAATAATTTGTTTATTTCCATGAGTATTACAGGTACAATCCTTCTGATAATATGGCAAAACTCGAGAAAAAGTGTAAAGTATGTACCAAAAAAATGTTCGGAAATGAGCCAATATTATTTGAAGAGCATTTTGAACGCGTTTTTCGTTGGACCTGGCCACGGATCATTCTACCAAAACATTCGAGATATAACTGAAAAAGTCACGTCTCCGTTAACCGATCATACGAAAATGATATTAAGTACAATGAGAATGAATCGAAATGAGAGAAAGTTCTGTTATCTTGTTAGCGGAAAAGTATGCAAAATTTTTTTTGATAATTTAGCTTCTTATTTTTCAAGGAAGAATGTATGACGATTGGTGAACCAGAACTTCTTAACAATGTTCTCTTCGATGCTACAACACCAACCCAATTTTGCACAATTGCTAATAGGTAGCTAATTTCAAATTTCTAGACATGTAAATGACGAGTTTCAGACAAAATGGCAAAATTCTCGGGGTCGATTTTGTGAATAAATCGAGCATGATGTGTTATGAATTTATGGGATTAAGGGCCCCAATGTATTGCCAATCAAGTAAGATTTAAATTCATACGAAATAATTTTAAAAATAAATTATTATGTAATGTAAAAAAACGAAGATAAATTATTGCAGGCGTAATTTCATTGAAATATGCCGAATGTCCAAAGGGTTTCCATCGATTCGAAGAAGGAGAACGCGTTATTTGTCATTTGGTAGAAACAAGAGAGGTGTTTTTGCCTATCGGTTGGTAATTTTTTCAAATTTTGCGCACAAAATGTTTACAAAATTCCCTAGCGATTAAGATATGCCGTTTTCTGTAAGTTTCAAAAAGTCCGAAAATTGTGGGTCCAAAGTTTCTAATTTTGGACCTTTTTTTTTTAATTTTCGTTTTACAGTGGATTTTTTGCTCGCTACAACTTTCTGCGCTTGTACCGCGCGGAGGGTTTGGCGCGGCGAGCAGCGACAGTTCGAACGAATCTGCGTGAGCTATCAAGAAGCCTCTTCTAGCCAAAATTTGTTTGCAATCAAATTGCATTGAAATTTGAACGTCTAGAATAGATGAAACAGTTATCCGTTTGAATTGGAACCCTTTCCCCATAAATAACGCTCCCGTAGAAACAACTTTCGTCGATTATCAGCCAGAAGCTCTTCATTGCCACCTAAAGGCGCTGGAACCTTCTGTCATCAAGTGCAGTACACACACTATAATCACTACAAAGCCGCGCCGTGATCTGAAAAACGAAAAATACGATCGGCTTGACTCCTTTTCATCTTTTCTTCATTAGGTATTTATGCAAACTACATATTTGTGTGCAAAATTAAAATGAAATTCCCAATCGGTGGGTGGGCAAAAACATCTGCCTAGAAAGTAATCGAACATTTTCAAATAATTAATTGACAGGTGGTCAGACAAACAGTAGCTCAGAAAGATGTTGAAGCATTGTGTGAAAAACATAACGCGAAACCAACAGCGATACACACAATAGGTGAAATGAATTTCCTCCTCAGTAAGAATTTCTCTTTATTTGAATTAACTTTTTTTTCATTTTCGAATTAATGTCTGGGAACTTCATATCTGCGTTCATTGGCGGCCGAAGGGATTATCACTGTACTTCGTGTATTAAGGCACACACGTTTATATGGGAACATGGATTGGCACCAAACTCGAAGTTAAACTTCATTTCTTACCATTGGTGCTCTGGAGAGCCAAACGATTTGAATGACCAAGAAAATTATTTGGAGCTTGTTAATCTTCAAGGGGGATGTTTCAATGATCTTGCGTATGAGCCTCATTTACTTGTAGAATTTCAATTTTCTTCTTATAGAGCGTATCGTGAACGGCAAGGTTACATTTGCGGCTTAATTCCGAAAGTCATCTCTTAATTGCATCGTTTGTTTGCTTTTTTGCGGAATAAATGATCTTTCGTGGGTCGAGCGCTGTCAAAAATCTCGCGACTTTTATATTTTCGCAAAAAAGAGCGATTAACCCCTTTGTAATGCGCCGCGTAAATCGCCCTCAGCCGAGCGACCGCGCACAATTATACTACGGATACAGTAACCGCATAGGCAAAACGGGGTGCGCGCTCTGGTAACTCAAAACCATTCGGATCCGACAATTTTACAATATTATCCGAGGAATTACCAATCGGATAAGGTTGATTCCGGAGCCGAATTTTGTCGGATCCGATTGGTTTTGAGTTACCAAAGCGTGGAACAAGGTGCCAGTTGTTCGTCGTTTTGGCTGGAGTTTTTACCCTCTTCACTCGTGTCTCATGTTGACAAAATATGCTCGATCGAATACTTGACTCGTTATAGCAATGACCGTCGGAAACACATTCTCACCGCCGCAACACACGGCCCTGGGCAACGTGCTCCCGAACACAACCCACCCTGACGTGAGTTCAAATCTCTGCGAAGATATTTCATTTTTTAACTTTTTAGAATTTTTGAAATGCCATAATCCACGAAATCGTCGTGCACGTCCAAAATGTGGCATTTTGCCACAAACTCGGTTGATAATTCAACTGTTGCCTGCAAACTATGCAAAAAAAGAATTGGTTTGCAAAGGATCTACGAGTTCGATTTTGAACCATCTCAACAAGAAACACTGCAATGAAATGGACAAATACGTGAGAAAGGTAAATTTTTAAAACTGCACTACTATCGCGATTCACTCGTGCTCCTTTCACCATCGCCAGTATATTAATGAGTTTATTGCAGACGAGAAGTGTTTCCAGTGAACCATCTAAACCCAACACGTCCTCGCTAGAAGAAGAAGCTACTGAATTAGCGTTGTCAGTTTCTATTTTTCTTTTCGGTCGATGCGTTTAAATTTCAGGAGCGTTGCGAGGCAGTTAATTCAATTTCGATTCGTGGAAAATGAGCATTTCATATTATTTGTGCCTTCATTAAATGCAGAATTTATTCTTCCTTCTGCAAAACAATTTAAACGAATTATTACTTCGGCATCAGAAAATTATAAGAAGGCGTTGAAGAAAGAATTGAAAGAAGTACATACATGATAACAGAGTAAGCTGCATGTATATAGTTCTCATGTGTCCTATGTAAATTCTGAATTCGAGAGGAAGTTGAAAGTAAACTAGTTTAAAACTACAACGCACTAATAAATTATACTATTCAGTTCGCAAGCTTAAAGGTATTTTGAATTAATAATGCCTAAGAACTGATTTTTTTTCAATTAAAAGCACGAGAAAAGTTTTCAATTTTTCCCCCCTGCCAGTTCCATTGCCTAGCACTCGATGAATTACATTATATACTTTGCTAAAATAGTAATAAATGGTCCATTTACGAAGTACCGTCACTCACGCCGCAATTGCCAAAGCCAACACAGGAAACTACTTCAAGCGAATCAATTTAGCTTTTAGAAGTAGTACATTTAACAGTAAAAAAAACGTGCGCAGGTTGTCGATAATCATAAAAATCACGGCACGGTTTCAGCTCCAAAGTGATTTTTCCTACCTATCAGAGGTATTCCCAGTATTTCAAAGTGTGTTATCCGATTATGCTACTGTCGTGAGCCCTCAAAGTGGAGAATGGCAAAAGGTAAGTATAGTCGGCGTCCGGCGACTGCTGTACGCTAGTAGATTTCTCGCCACGCGTGTATGCTTATTGTGTTGTTTTCACGTGAACTGCTTCATTTTTCTTGACAAGTTTCGTATTTCCTTAAACGTCATTCGATTAAAAAATTATCGAACCGGTCCATAAAATTTGAAATAACCTGTTAGTCCTTGCGAGACCATTTCGAAAGACGCATTCGCGTAAAGCTACCCGCGCACAGCAGTCGCCGGACGCCGACTATAGTTGTGTCAGAATTAGTAATTATGAACACTTTTCAGAATTGAAATTGTTATAATTAACGATAGGCTCTTAATGTGCACGTTTCTTGATCCCCGTTTTGGATTCGTGGATAGTATCTTATTGGGAAAGATGATATCAAACAATTGGTTATTGATCATGTGAGCCATCCCGCCCCCCAGACACCATCTTCTTGCCTTCAGTCGAAGGAGCACTACTATTGGATCCAATGGCAACGCTCAAGTGAGGAAACAAATTAATTTGTACACGATAACATAATATTCAGAACGAGCTAAACTACATATTATCAAGGAATATTTAGTGGTTCCCGACCAGATCTTGATACAAATCTACTTTCTTTTTTGGAAAACAAATTGTTGAAAATAAATAAAGTTCGAAATGTCGCACTTTAAAAAATGACGAAAATTGTTGATATTGACAAAATTTTGGTGAAACTGTAAACGTGAAATTAATGTTGACGATTAATGTTCAATAGCTCATTATTATACAAACTGAAACTTGGAAATAGCAAGAATTCAGAAAGATGATAATAGAAGGTATCACTTGAATATGAACAGAGTTGCATTGAAACGCAGGCTATATTCGGTATTTGATTATATTCGCTTTGGCGAAAATCGCATTTGGACAAGAAAATCCGAAATCGCCTGACAAGTCGTTTCAGTTAGCCTGTGAAGCTCTGAGTGGCAAATTTTCTCCTAGAGTTGATGCTGAGGTAACTCGATGGTGCACAGTTCAAAATCAGACGAATTTCTTCAGAAAGCTAACGAAAACCAACCCGACATTTGCAATGATGCCAATGTGCAGGCTCATGCCAAAGATGATGTTTGAAATACTGGGTGGTTCAAGCACAAAATTGCATTTTTAGAAAGAAGCGCTGAAATTGTGTAAAAAGAAATTACCGTATCGTGTTGTAAAAGCTTCTAAAGCGAGCGATGTCCTTATAAAATGCACTATTCGTAACGACCGTTCTAATTTTGAAATATCGAACATTGTTCAGAGGCCGAGAAAAAATGTCTAGAAGGATGGTACCAAATTCGCGACAAATGCTATCAAATAACTGCAAAGAATGTGGCGTACAGCTATGAGGAAGCAAACAAATTGTGCAAAAGTGTCAACGGCGAAATTGCAAAATTGACGTATTCACAGCTTGTTAATCATTTCAACCTCATTTTCGGATCATTGTCCCATATTTGGGTTTATATTGAAACTGATATCACAAAAAGGAGGAAAGGATTCGAGAATCAAATTTTGTACGGATTCGCTATTGGAAAATACTTGCCGTATGGTACGACTGTGCTAGAAGATGTCAAATCAGTAGCACAAGTTATTTGCGAATATAATCCAGCAGAGACCGTGCCAAGTAAGAACGTTATTTGAGAAAAACGAGTCGAGACAGGGGTTTTTTGAAAAAAAAAATAAACGGCGAGACAGGTTACCCTTCTTGTTTCGCCAAACGAAATAAAGAGTGTAATCACCGTGACGAAGAAATGCACGTCTATTTTCCATTTTCCTTTCTCAATTCTCATTTTATCTAAAAATTTTCCTAACGTTGTAAATATTTTCAAGGTTTGCAAGCAAAATTGTCCCGCATTGCACAATTCTACTATGAAGGAAGCGTTTTCGACAAAAAACTCGTGGTACAATCTGTTAACAAATATATGTATGTAAATTCTCTTAATAATTTGTTTATTTCCATGAGTATTACAGGTACAATCCTTCTGATAATATGGCAAAACTCGAGAAAAAGTGTAAAGTATGTACCAAAAAATTTCAGAATCGAACCGATATTATTTGAAGAGCATTTTGAACGCGTTTTTCGTTGGAGCGGGCCATGGATCATTCTATCAACACATTCGAGAAATTACTGAAAAAGTCACGTCTCCGTTAACCGATCATACGAAAATAATATTAAGTACAATGAGAATGAATCGAAATGAAAAGAAGTTCTGCTATCTCGTTAGCGGAAAAGTTTGCAAAATTTTATTTTTATTTTTGACAATTTAGCTTCTTATTTTTCTAGGAAGAATGTATGACAGTTGGTGATCCAGAACTTCTTAACAATGTTGTCTTCGACCCTAACACACCAAGCCAATTATGCTCAATTGCTAATAGGTAGCTAATTTCAAAATTCTAGTCATAAATGACAAGTTTCAGACAAAATGGCAAAATTCTCGGGGTCGACTTTGTGGATAAATCGAGAATGATGTGTTTTGAATTTATGGGATTAAGGGCCCCAATGTATTGCCAATCAAGTAAGATTTCAATATATACGAAATAATTTTAAAAATAAATTATTATGTAATGTAAAAAAAAAACGAAGATAAATTATTGCAGGCGTAATTTCATTGAAATATGCCGAATGTCCAAAGGGTTTCCATCGATTCGAAGAAGGAGAACGCGTTATTTGTCATTTGGTAAAAACTAATCGACAATATCAAGTAACTAATTTTTAAATTTACAGGTGGTCAGACAAACAGTAGCTCAGAGAGAAGTTGAAGCATTGTGTGATAAACATAACGCGAAACCAACAGCGATACACACAGTAAATGAAATGAAATTCATCATGGGTTAGAATTTCTCGTCTATCGAATTTATATATTTTTTCTATTTCAGATTTAATGCCTGGGGACTTCACACATGCGTTCATTGGCGGCCGAAGGGATTATCACTGTACTTCGTGTATTAAGGCACACACGTTTATATGGGAACATGGATTGGCACCAAACTCGAAGTTAAACTTCATTTCCTACCATTGGTGCCCTCAGGAACCAAACGATTTGGATGAACAAGAGAATAGTCTCGAGTTTATTAAACATGGCGAAGGATGCTTCAATGATCTTGCGTATGAGCCTCATTTACTTGTAGAATTTCAATTTTCTTCTTATAGAGTGTATCGTGAACGACAAGGTTACATTTGCGGCTTAATTCCGAAAGTCATCTCTTAATTGCATCGTTTGTTTGCTTTTAATAAATAATCTTTCCGACGAATATTAAGTGGTTTGGGGTCTCTGCTCAAAAAGTCTGTCGATCCCTTTCAATTTTTCTTTTAGTGCCACAGTACTACAATAACGCATCTACAGTGCTCCACATAATTATACGGTCAACAACAAAAATAACAAAAACGGAGTTGCTATATGGGAATACAATTTTGTTTTGGTAGCAAAAGGAATATCCCGAACCATCCAGTTTGGGTCCTGAAGCAAATACGAAATTAACATGACCAACGAATTTTTTTTCATTTTTTTCGAAAAAGTGCGAAAAAAAAAATCCACATAATTATACGGTCACTTTTATTTTTTGACCTTTTTTCAATTTTTTTTTCAATTTTCAAGTACTCGAAAATTTTTTAAATAAACGTTTATTGTTTTCTAGGTATGAGTAGAGGAAAAAAGCTCACAGAGTATGAAAAAGGTCAAATTGACGCTAAATTAGCCCAAGGGCTCTCTCATCGTCAAATTTCGAGAGATATGGGCCGTTCGCAAGACGTAATTTCTCGATATGCGGCCAATCCAGCAGAATATGGCACGAAAAAGTCTAATGGCCGCCCATCTCTCCTTTCGAACCGAGAAAAGCGTAGAATTCTACGCAGAGCATCAAACTCAGTCATCTCCTGTTCAAAAATCAGAAGCGAACTCAAACTTCCCGTCTCCAATGAAACCGTCCGACGGGTTTTAAGCAAGAGCATGTTTATTAAAAACAGGAAAATGAGGAAAGGACCAATGCTGACCCGAATCCACAGAGAAAATCGATTGCAATTCGCCAAAAAGAATCAGCATACTGATTGGACTCAGGTTAGGATTGCAGCTGCACTCTTTAAATTTGGTTTCATATGTCAGGTTATTTTTTCCGATGAAAAAAAGTTTAACTGCGATGGACCAGATGGATTCCGCAATTACTGGCACAATCTTCGTAAACAGAAACTGCGTTATTCCCGCCGAAACTTTAAAGGAGGAGGTGTAATGGTTTGGGCCGCAATCAGTTCACACGGTCGCATCAAATTATGCTTTGTTTCGAAAAAAATGAGTGGCTCCGACTACAGATATACACTGAGGCGTGGTTTGATGCCATTTTGGCACCGAAATCGCAACCGCCAGCTTATTTTTATGCAAGATGGAGCGCGGTGTCACCGTGCTCGTCGAACAATCAAATGGTTAAATGACAGAAAGATCCCAATTTTGAATTGGCCCGCTTGTTCTCCTGATTTGAACATAATCGAAAATTTGTGGGGATTTATGGTACGAAAAATTTATGAGGGTAACAAGTGTTATGACAATGTTTCGGACCTCAAAAAAGCGATTATCGCTTCATGGAAACTTGTTGATCAAACACTTCTTGATAATCTATATATATCAATGGATAACCGTATTTTTGATATAGTCAGATGCAATGGTGGTACAGTTGATTATTAAGAATTGTTCTTTGTTTATTTTTACGTTTTTGAATCGTTTTGCATCATATCTCATTACTGACCGTATAATTATGTGGAAGAAAATTTTCAATTTTTTGTTAATTTTATGATAAGATTATGTACAATTATTTTTGTAATTTTTTGTTATAAACAGATGAAATGCTGCTAAATGTGGATAATTATTCAATGGGAAGATTTCCCGAAACTTTCAAAATTTTCGAAATTTTGAGAAAAAATCAATTGACCGTATAATTATGTGGAGCACTGTAGAAATGGACCAATTTAGTAAATAATATAATTTATTTAAATATATTATTTTTTTTTTCGTTTCAAACGACTGATCGAAATTTGAAATTTAAAAAAAAGTGTCTCTGGGCGCCCGTTGGAATTTTGCGTGGCCGGGAAAATTGAAATTACCGCTGGCAAGAACCTTCAACTCGCCTTTTCGATCTCCGTAATAACGACATCGGTTTCCAAAAAACAAGAAACTCAGTTTTAATTGTAGATTTTGCACGTGTAGCGAATCTAATAAGTTTTTGAGCACATCCGGAGAAATTTGTTCGACAAAAAAAAGGTCCTTGTTTTATCGAATGAGCATTTGGAAAATCTCACATTTTGCACATTTAATTTCAAAATATTCGAGTTCGATTAACTTTGTGTTCCGTTTTCCGTATTCAGTCCAACAATTTTTTGTTCCGAATTCCATTTTTAGAAAATTTAAGTTCCGTGCAGCTCTGGTGTAGAGGAGAGCTTAAATAATCTGGAATTTTACCAATTTCAGAGGGACGCTTCAACGAGGTTCCGTATTTAATTCAGTGCGATTCACACTTATAACGTCGCCCCTGAGTTTCAGTATTTTTGTTGCCCAATTTTGCAAATAATATTATGAAAATTGGTACACATACGTATTTTTTAGCGCTAAATTCATATTTGAAATCAGAATTTGAAAATTTTCACAATTGACAAAGTTACACTCAAAAAATGAGTGGCTGTAGCAATATTTTTGTTCGAGTTTTGTGGATGTTTCAAGCCAACCCGAATTTATTTAACTCGATCGCGACAAGACGCAACCGATTCGTTTGCGTTGATTTTTGTGTCCAATAGGTCAAGTAGCATTTTGCAAGTTTACCCAACATCCGATTGGCAAGATTCGCGATTCCGAGCCGATGCTGATCCCTTTTGTTTGCTTTCGTGTTGTTGGTTCGACGCAATTTCGTCCATCTTCTCATTTATTTCATTCTTATTTTTTTTGTTTGCCTGCAAAAAATCGCACGTTTTCGAATTGCCTTCAAATTTTCAGCATTTCGATTCGTTTTTGTTTTCAATTGCTCAATCTCGAATCGCTCGAATCGCGAGTGTGAGAATATAAATAGAAAATTGGGGGTGAAAATGAGAACGGAAAAGTGGCCATCGAGTGGTTTCATTGTGTATTTTTGAACAAAACGCCCACACCAATTTGGGTGGTTCCTTCTTATTTCAATTTTTTGTAATGTTTCAACTAGAAAATTTTCGTTTATAATTATTAGTTCCACCCAAATTATTCATAATTATGGCTTATTGAAACTAGATTTGAAATTTTATTTGAATTTTCGCTGAATGCTCTTTGAGCTTTACGCCTTTGGCCTTAACAATAAAACAATCCTTGTCTAAACAAAATTGCGGTGCCCATTTGTTTGTATTTCGAATTGATTACACGTGGATCAAATGCAAAAAGTTGATACACGCGCACGCAATATTGCACACATTTCCAACCAATCCAACCTCTTTTAGAAATGCATTTCTCCGATTTTTTAAAAATCTCCAACCTGCCTCCAGAAAGCGAGACATCATTTCAACGATAACCCTCAGAATCAAATTTGAGATGCCCTTTGTAGGCACACTTGCAAATTTCCGAGTCGACCCGCAACGACACTCCAATTTTAACAGCCGGCTTCTTTTTTTGAGAAATGTCGTTCCCGCCTGCTCTACAATAGAGCAAAATTAATTTTTGTTGGAAGAAAAGAGGTTCCCAAACAAAATTGATTGAACTAGCTTTCACTGTTTTAGTTTTATTTTTGATTTTTTTTATAATAAACTTTTCTTCAAAAAATTAATTAGCGTGTCGGGCGGGTTAATAATATTCTCACCCTGGCCCGTCCCGTTGCAAGATGCTTGAGGGTCCAACAAAGTCAAACCATTCAAGACTATTATTTAATTTCATAATTTGATCTTATCCCAAAATAATTGTGCATTTTTAAAAAACAAATCAGGCTAGTGCTAAAAAATTGCAAAATTCCATAGCGACACTCAAATTTTAAGAATTACACTGATTTTTACGCTATAAATCTTTCAAATTTAAATTTTGGTGTGTCGGTAAAATTTTCGGTCCAAACGATTGGACTATATTTATGATCCGATGCGCCATGTCGCTAGAATTTCTGAATTAAAAGAAAGGGTTTAAATTGGCATTGTTGGGAAAAAATGGCTAAGAGTTTAAAGTGATCTATCTCTCTCAAAATTCGGCTCCGGAATCAACGCGATCAGGTGGGTAATTTGTCGGTTCCGATTTGATATTTATTGCATCGAATCCGTTCTGTTTTAATTTTTCAATTCGAATCGGATCCGACAAATACCCAGAAAAAAAAAACCAATCGGATCTAATTTTCGGGTTGATTCCGCCGGCGAATTTCGTCCGATCCGTTTGGTTTTGAGCAACCACAGCTGTGCGCCTTTAACCTATCCTTAACAATACAATGTAAATCTACACTTTTAGATATGCGCCAAGACCACTGTCATTGCTCTTTTTTGGCATTCAGCCAAGTCATATTTTCTGAACAGTTCGATTTGCTCCGAAAAACAACTCGATTGTGTGTCTCGATCTTCACAAAATTCCTCTATAATAGACTCGACTGTATTTTTCATTCCGATTAACTGCTTGCTTTTTTCCAATTTCATGAGATTTTTTAAATTGTCACTTCAAATAAATCGTTGAGAAATGACAAAAATGTATCCAGGTGTCGTGGGATTCTGCGTATTGTACGCAATGCGATAAGCCAGTTGCCGTAATCCTCGCAGCGATTTACTGGGGACTTTTTTAAATTTCATTTTTTTTATTTTTGCTGTTTTTACCAAAAAATATATATAGTTTAAAAGTGCCTATTCTGCTAAAAATTGATTTAAATCGGTTTCTGCAGATTTTTAATAAACAATTGCGAAAGAAAATCGGAAAATTAAGCGAAAAATTTAAAAAAAATGAAAAAAAAAATAGGAAATTTAAAAAAGTCCCGCGTAAATCGCTGCGAGGATTACGGTAACTGGTTTATCGCATTGCGTACAATACGCAGAATCCCACGACACCTGGATACATTTTTGTCATTTCTCAACGATTTATTTGAAGTGGCAATTTAAAAAATCTCATGAAATTGTAAAAAAAGCAAGCAGTTAATCGGAATGTTGTTGAAAAGAATTGAGAGGTCGGAAATTTCTTCTATGAGGGTCCCAATGAGAATGCTGAATAATTCCGGCTTGTTGGTTGATTGATGATATTGAAAATTAGGCAGATATTCAAATATATCGAGGAATGCACACCAATTTGTGTGGTGTCGATTTTAAAGCAAAAAAAAAAACGAAACGCGCCGACACATGTTTGAGCCGGCCCGGCTCGGCTCGGCTCGGACACACGGCAACGCGCCGATGCACAGCTTCGCCGGTTCCCCGTCATTTATTCAGCCATTCATTCTTTTTCAGGTTTCTTTCTTTTTTTTTTGATGATCTGCGTCTCGCCATTCAACACACTCTCTCTCTCACTCTCTCTCGCCCCCGTCTCGCATATTATCAGAGGCGGCTTAACATCGCTGCTGAAATCAGCAACGACACCTCCCCCCCCCCTCTCGCCGGTGTCCGTATTTTGTTATCTCGGTGCCTTTTGAGGTTTTTCCAGCAAAATGCAATTTCTGAAATTTTCAGACACAACAGACATGTTCAATTCGAGGAGGGTCGTTCAAAGTGAGTTTCATTTTTTTCTTCTTCTTTTTCAAAATTTCATGGTTTTTTTGCGCGCTGAAATCTCTAATTTTCCAGATAAAATCTGGAAAATGAACATCATTTTTATGGGATTAATGGTCCCCAATGATTTGGGTTCCTTCTGATCTCTGCCACGTGGCAAATACTGTATCTATCTTCAAATTCAACTTTTTTTTGAACACCCGAAAATCTCAAAATTTGAGGTCTCGTTTGATTTTGAAGTTGGCACTTTCCTCAATTTTGTTCGTCTAGAAGGATAAGATGGCGATGCACCTTTAATCTGTGTCGATTTACGGGCAATACACGATCCCCAAAATAATCCATTTTTTAATCTTCTTCTGAAATTATTTATAAAATAGTCGAAAACTTGGGATTGTCTCGATTCGTTGCGAGACCCAAATTCAAGAAGAAACGAGATTTTGGAATGTCTCGCCGCGAATCAAAAAAAAAATTTGAATATCAGAAGGGCACGTCGAAATTTAAAGGGAGACACATCCAACTTTTTAAAGGAGGTGCACAATTCGAAAAAAAAGACGCGGTAAGACCCGTTTTAAAGGCGCAGCGCAAAAAAAAGATTTCGTGACGAGAATCAGGTAGCGTTTTTTTTCTTGCACAAAATTCGCGACACATTTATCGAATTAGCAGCCAATTCGCATGTGTTTCTTGTTTTTTCCTGTCGCTTCTCGCCCCGGCTTCCCCCATTTCCCCCCGCCTTCCTCGCAATCAACCTCACACACTCTTATCAATAATTCATTAGATGAATATCATATAAAATACATCATATATATTTTTTTTATTTATATATTTTTGCGAGCGATGCTCACCAAGGCGACGACTGACATTCCCACCAAATGAAAACGACACGCACGCCATTTTTTCTGGAGGGGGGGAAGCTAAAACGAGAAATTCGCATGCGCCTTTAAACGCCACTCGTTTCTTTCCGGTAGATCAAAACGAATGATTCACTCGAAATCGCATTATCCGCTTGTAATAATAATAATCAGTTCCTCTGCTTTTGATGATTTACGTCAACGCACACCTCATTGATTATTTTGTTGTTGTAGTCTCTTCTTCTTCTTCTTCTTTTCTCATTTGGCTACATTTTATCAAATATAATATACGGCTGGCTCTTTCACTTCCGATATTATGCGTATTTTAAAACGATTATATATCACCACAACTTTGTTTAGATCAAATTCGCAAGTGCGCTCTAATGAACATGAAGCGATGACAAATTTAAAACACTTAAACAATTATCAAGTTGGGTCTCGCAACATGTGATTCACGAGTTCGGATTTTTTCATTGTCCGTATGAAGTACACAGAAACCCGCGAGGTGTCCGCAGTCGTATTGAGCCTCAAAGATTAGAGTATGCCCAATGTCGATTTTCCGCGGAAACTCGAATTTTACATACGGCTTTCATATTAAGATTCAATTCGCCAAAAAAATTGCCGTTGTGAGACCCGTTCGTTTCATTTCAACGTTCAAAAACGTATTCCCTTTAAAATGCTCACTTCATTTCCCTAATCCGAATGCACTTATCTTCAAATCTCATCAACTCGTATATGTCTGGCTTCAAAACTCCGTTACTACTTCATTTTTGTTTTCATTCAACTTACTCACTTGTCCATATGGATTTTATAGGTTCGTAAAAATCCATATGGATCCAATGGAATAGCGCATAAAATTTTTCGTTCATTTTTTTTCCAGCTATTTGAAACGCACATTTAATTATTATGAGGCAATATCGACGTTTATTTGTCATTCCGAAAATTCTAGCCGAATTTAATTCGAATTTGCATTAAGTATTTTTTTGAACTACGGCTTCTCACGCTACTAGTGATGTGATGCTTATTTAATCTTTTCAATAATCTCAGAATCGAGGAAACAAATATCCACAAAAATATAAACAAAAATTTTTTCAATGGTTACTGTAGAGCACAATTTGTTAAAACACCGAGACGTTAAAATGCACGACACTTTTTTATTTTCCAAAAATCTCTCACATTTTATTTAAAATTCTTCTTACAACGAGTTCACAAATTTGAAATATTGCCTAATTTAAATAAAAAATGCATAAATGGTAAAATTTGTGTCAACTAATTTCAAAGTTAGTCCACGAAATTGAAATTTTAGGCCGCGCATTTTTAATTTGCTGCCATTTTAGTAATAATATGGTTGATTAGAGTGATATATGATGAAATGAGCAGCAGACATTTCACTGAATAGGCCAATAATTCTTCTCGATCGGCTCTCTTCAATCGCTCATTCATTCTTGTTTGTTTGCAGTGTTGCGCGTAACCGAATGGTATTCTAATTCACTCCTCTCGTCATTATCAACGAATTATTTCCATTCTACCCATCTAAAAAATAAATAATCGCGGTGATACTCGGTTGGGCTCGAAAAATCGCCGAGCACGATGATGCATTCGTCGATTTCGCGAACTGTGCACAATAACAGCTCGATGAATTTGGGACCGCCACTGTTACTCAATCGTAATTTATTCAATTTTATTGCAAATAAAACATTTGTATTATTGGGCGGTTTTTTAAAAGAAAAAAAACGGCGAACATTAAATAATTAAATATTGTCCGCAGATGTGAAAACTTTAAAGTTGAGAAAATTACATAGGCACAATATGTTTTGTTGTGGTGATATGCAGATTGCGCAAAAAAAAAACTCAAAAACCCTTAAAATCGCTAGACGGATGGCTGAAAAAAAAAAGAACTACAAAAAAACGGCCACGGCCAGGTTTTTCGAAGCCTACAATACCGCAGTTTTCTATGAAATCGTTCCAAAAATTTTATTTGTTTATGCGCCTTTAATCACAACAGAAAAAAATAGAAACCCTAAAACCAAAGCGGTTAAAGGCGCATGAGATAAAATTTCATGATTCTTGGAACGATTTGATTTTTTTTGGACGCGGCCGAGGTTTTTGGAGTTTTTTTCTGCCATCTGCCACAGAATTTTTGAGAGCAGAGTGTTTTTTTTTTGAGTATTTTGCGAAATTTGCATAGTACCATTAAAATATGATAATTCGGTTTCGAATCGAAATCGACAAATTTCGAAATTGATCAATTTTGGCTCAAAATTTGTCGCATTTCATTGCTCTTTTCGAAAATTTTTTTATTCGATTGTGAAGCGAGTCAGGTCAATTTCGGAGCCGAAATTTGTCGAATTCGATTCGAAAAAATTGCAAATGCCTAACAATTATTTCGATTTTTTAATTTTCAGATGGCGATGAACATGAGCAGCTCAAAATGCGCGATGAAGTTGCCGGTGTGACACTTACAAGGTGAGAACATCCTCAATAATCCACGCATTCCAACTCGGCGATTCTTGTTATTAAAAAATAGTCGAGCATTCCCGTTACTGTCGTTTATTGAAGTTTGTGAGTTTGTTTTCCCCCCGACGGAATTTCCGCGGCATAAACAATTGAAGAATTTCAGAACCGAATTGACACTCGTTCTCAGCATGTACATTTGCGCCGTCGTATTCCTCGTGATCATGTTCGAATACCTCAAACCATCATTATCGGCGCATCTACTAGGCACTCGTAATTAATTGGTTTTGAGTTGAATAATCGCCAAATCGGGTATTTCACATTCATCGTGTGATCTATTTTCATCCAATCCGGTGCCTTTATCCATTTATCATTTACTAAATAAATACATGCAGTGCAGAGAAGAAGGAAAAAAAAAACAAATAAAAAATAAGAAGAAATAGTTGGACGAATTCAGTTATTGGCGTTGCTGCCGATCGGCCGGCTCCTCTTCGGCTTCATCAGCATCCCCATCATCAACCTCTTCGCCATCAGTAGTATCACTTTCAATCACAATCGGCTCTTGTCCAGTATCAACTTGCGGCTGTCTAGCCGGCGCAGCCAATCGCTGGAATTCCAAACGCGCTCGCTCAATTATTGCTTGAATCGCGCCAAAATTCCCGGGATCCTTAATAAAAGAAACAATCATTTTTTTTAAGGCTCCAATTTTCTATTGCTCACCGCCACTTGATAATCTGGGTACATCGAGCGTATGAATGACACGAACATACTATCAGTGCCTCTCGTCACCGTTGGAGCAGCACGAAGGAATCTGAACAACTCCGATTTCGGGATAAAACTTAGTTGGTGCGACAGCAGGTGCACCTGGTTTCGCCCCCCCTTTAAACATGCTTATCTAAGGTGTTGGAAGGCTCACTAGCCCCCTCAAACTTAACTAGTCGAAATTTTTTCATTTTTAGGGGTCTAATCTACGTTTTAACCCTGATTTTTATACAATCTCGAAAAGAAAAAAAAACGGTCTCACTTTGGCGGCTCACCAGGCGGCGGACACGGATTAGTGACAGAATCGCATTGATCATAACCCAGAATCGCTGCCAATCTCGTCACGTTGATCGCGCGACCTGTGAAAATCGCGGGCCTCTTCTCCTTCCATTGGTTCATTATTTTCGAATGAGCATCGTCGACATCCTCAGCAACACTTCTCGTCGTCTCTTCGAGCCAACGAAGTGCCGTCGGCTCTCGCCACAAGTCCGCCGAGAGTTTCACATAGATTTTGATGAGGTCGCGAAGGCCGACCGGCTCGCGGTTGCTCGCGAACGCCGAGAAATGCCTATGATTGATCAGCAGCGGATCCGGATGGATTTGGAGTTCATCGAGAAGAGACGTCACCACAGTTGGGAAGCTGCGAATCGCGTGAATTAGCTGAAAACAAACTACACAATTAAACCAGCGAATTGTCCGCAGATGGTTTTTTATCAAACCGGATTTTCGATCTAAAATTTTTCGATATAAGTTTAATTTTTACATTTTCTTTAAATAAAAAAAGGTTTCATGAATAGGTCCATTTAAATATTTTTCGTCATTGTAACTCATAGGAAAATGAAACGAAAAAAAAATACCCGCTGAGTCGCCAAATTCTGAATATCCTTATGATCCTTGGCATACAAGTATTGAGCCATCGCCCTCGAATAAACCATATTTGGCAAGAATTGCAAATTCTTGCTGTGCTCATACGCCTCATAGAAGAGCTCAAGGAACTCGTATTGACGCGCTTTGATCGATAAAGTGTCGATGTAGAGAAGAATTCCCATATTGTCATCTGAAAATCGCGACAGTTGCGGCATTTTTGAGCGCAATTCAAACATACGAAGCGGATCCAATTTGAAAATGAATTTGGCGACATTCAACGCGGTCTCGAAGCAATGCTTCTCGACACAATTGCGCATGTGATGATGGAGAAGAAGGAAGAATGCGCGATTCTCATAGACATCGTAGCTCATACAATGGCCGAACGTGAACGGCTGGAATTTCGCGCAAAAGTTTTGCTCGCAGTAGAAAATTCCACGCTCTGAAAGATTTTGGATAAACATATTTGGGAAACTATAGTGAGAATTGCAATAAAAATTATTATCAACGATGATTTTTCAAATTTTTTTTGAAATTCTAACATGGTTTTTCTTTAAATTCCAATTCGAAATTTTTTCTTTAAAATATGGAACAAAATGATTGGAAAAAAAAATTAATTTAAAAAATCCAATTTTTGGTGCTTACCAATCAAATCAATAGCCATTGTGAGATTTTCCTGCATACTGTGCATTTGAGCCAAAATGAGAAGCGAATTCAGATGATAAGGCGCTTCATTCCAAATCGCTTGAAGCATATCTAACGATCCGGAATGTTCGCACTCGAAGATATCCCTTAAATCAACAAGAAAAATCTTCACTCTGCAATTTTTTTAAGTATTCAAACCTTTCAAGCGCCTCGTAGTTCTGAGTGTGAGTGAATTTGAAATACATATATCCTTGTTTGGTCTCATCCAAAACCATACTCAAACCGAGATTACGGTATGGCGGCCACGTCGGCTTCGATTTGATAATTCGACCAGCGGGACGAAACGAGGAATTCCGCGAATTCTGAGCGCCGTTGCCGGTTACATCGCGGAATGTCTTGCCGAGAGCCCGCTTCAATTCCATGGTTGGATCGAACAATTTCGGATCGACACGTAGTAAATCAGCTAGATTGATATGGAAATCGTCGTCCTCATAATCGTAGTATGTCCGATGATGTCCCGGTATTGGTGGCACGTAGAACTCGTCGTCATTCTCTTCGTCTTTGTATTTCTTCCCATTCTTCTTGTTCTTCTTATTCCTTTTCTTCTTTTTCGTAGAAGTTGAAGGCACCTTGAATGGATTAATCAAATGATTACAAGAGAAGAAGAACGATATAAGCTACCTGCTCAACAGGTTCATCTTCCTCATCGGATTGCTTTTTTTCCTGCTCAGAGTCCGACTTATTATCATCATCGTCATCTAAAAACATTATTTTTTGAATGATATCAACATTTATGCGAGAAAAACCAACATTTTTTTCATAAACCCAATAAGATTTTTCTCGAATCTAGAGAAAATTCTGCGAATTCGATTATCGATTTTTTCGGATTCAACTTTTTTAGCCTCTTGTGTAGTCGTCCTTCGGTGACTGATAGAATTACCAGTATGCGTCTTTAGCAAATTTGCATTCTATGGAACATTTTGACAATTTCTAATTTCTCGAAAAATTCAAGGAAATTCCAAACCAATAAAGAAAATATACAAAATTCACGCGAAAACACAATAATAATAATAATATTTCGTTCGTGGTGAGACCATAGCAAAAAACGAATGTCCCGTGAATCAATAAGCGTACAGCAATCGCCGAAAACCAACTATTTTCGATTTTAAGATTTGTATTTTCAATAAGGATTTAGAATTATCGACAATTTCGAGCAGAAACTTAATTCATTCTTAAGGTTAAAATGGTATTTAATGATATTTAATATGGACCACACAAAAACATTTTGCTAATCTAACATATTCGTCAAAAACCTCACCTAAAAAGGCAAATCGATTTGCTGGTCCCTTTCTCGCCACCGGCACATCCTCAACCTCTTCAGCATTTGCCTAAAAAATTTTTCGACAAATTTGATTCAATTTTGTTTTCGAATCTCACCGCAACTTTCTCAAGTTCCTGTTGCTCATGGAGCCGTTTGATTTGACTCTTCGACATCCTAAAATAAAATGTGCAAAAATTAAAAATGAAAAATTGAGATATCAAATTGAAAAGCAACAATTTCGGTGATAAAAATTTAAGAAAAAAGTAAAAATCTTTATAACAGAAAAAAACCAACAAATAATCTCTAAAGCTATCTGAACTAAACGGGAATCAATCGAACATGGTTAAAAGATGATGTTATTCGAAGGAGAGGGTAAACGACTAGTAGAAAGACAAAAATTGAGATTTTTAGAACGAATTCGGATTTAAGCATCGGTTAGACTTGTGCGGGTTGCGTTCGCCGCGAGAATCTTGTCCGGCATCCATTCGGGCTTCTTTGCCTTCAACGCGACACCGTCGACGGACAATTTTTGCGATTTGAACGCCGATAATTGGAGAACGCCGAGGCAGCGCGTCGTGTCGCTTGAGATCACCTTGCCCACTTTGTTCTTCTTCTCGTCGACGATGTCGGCGTCGTTCTTCACGGAGCCCTCGCATTCAAACGGCAGAATTCGACGACGAATGACGCCGGTGTGCGCGGTTCGCGCTGTCAATTCCTGTCCGATGTAGCAGCCTTTGTCAAGTGATACCATGTGTAAAAGATCACCATTCGCCTGAAAATGTTCATTTTTGTTGGAAAACGAAAAATTATTCGCAGATTGTTCGGAGTTTTCACACAGAAACACGAGGCAAAAGAGTTCACCTGAAACGGTAATAATCCGGAGAGCTCCGAAGCGCCTTCGGCAATTCCAAGATCTCGTCGTAGATTCTCGTATTTTTCTAAATTTTCGCTTCCATCCAAATTCCCGAACACTCTGGAACCGAAATTTGAGTATCGAGGGTCTTGGAACTCTAGAAATGGGTTTCGTGAAAGAAAAAATGAGCAAACATTTACCATTGGTTTGTGATGAATTTTGAATGAATGCAACTGGATCATCGCAATCGGAAATTTCCACCTAAAACATTGAGAAAAATCGATATTGAAAGATATTACGAAATATTTTGCTGAATTTTTTACACGAAAAAAATCGATTTCAATATTCACCTTTTTTCTCAATCGATATTTCGCGATCTCCTTGATGAGATTTGCTTTGTTTGATCGGCTACATTCGACGAATATGTCATCGGTGCCTCGTCGCCAGAGGAGCACATCTTCAACAATTCGCCCTTTCGAGTTCAACAGGAACGCGGCGATTCCGTTGGCGGTTTCCAATTTTCTGCAAATAAATTCAGCGACGAATTGATGTTGTATCGAGAAACGGCCACAGCACCAACAACAAACCTGACGTCATTCGTGATGAGACCTTGAAGAAACGCGCTAGTATCGGGACCATGAAATCGTAATAATATTCGATGCGGCAGTTTAATCAATTGCTGTGACATATGATTCTGCAATTATATGCGTTGCGTGTCAAGTGTACATGCAAAAAATGGACAAGTGGAAGCTTCAGACACAAAAAGTTCGATAGGAATCGAAAAACACTACATGGCCTAAGTTTCTGAAGTGACGCGGCCACGGTCTCCCCGATTATTTTTAATATTGATTAAATAATTTAACAGAAAGGAAGCTAATATTACGCTAATAGACAATGTATTTATAATATTCTTTTAAAGAAATGAAAAAAATATTTGTTTTCGATTTGAATGCATTTATACTGTTAAGAAATACTTTGTTTTGGTTTTTCTGTTTCCTTATTTGGATGAGCTTCTTCAGAGTCAGCAGGAGCCGGTGTCAAATGTCTTCCACGATCTAAATAATATTAATTTCGATGAAAATCATTCCCATAAATAGAATTTACTTGGATCAGGACTCGGTGCCCTCAAATCCTTATAATTCTGCTCCATGGCCACCGCTAAATGGAAGTTCTCGGGTGTCGGGACCATTAATGGGCGAAGAACGGTGAAAGAGACCTCGAGTTTGTTGGAAACGTGCATTATCTGAGAATCCCCGTCAAATATGAAAAAAATGAAAAAAAAAATGAGGAATCGAACAGACCGCTCCGCAATTGACATCATTTCCGCAATAAAACGGCGCCGAAAAAACGGTGACCAATTTTTTGTTGAAAAAAAAATGATAGCCTTCTTGCGAGACCTCGTGAGCACGAACAACGAGCTCCAAATTGAGCATGTCGAGCAAATCGCTTATGGCTTTTTCGCCGAACAAAACGGAAATACTTCTCATCTACCAGAAAGAAATAATCGGAATTTTGAAATCAGAATGGGACCATTACAGTGTTTGAAGCAAACGTCGAGCATTTATCCTGAGTGGGGTCCGCCCACATCAAATCCATCGCGATTCCTTCGTCGCAAAGCTGGAAAAATTGCAAATTTCCAACAAAATTAGAAATTCTCAATTTCACACACACTCTTTTTCTCGTTTTCTGAAAAAAAGCGGCTTCCAGAATTGGCCGCTGCGAGACGCAAAGCAAAAACGGCATGCGCCTTTAATAATCGTTCTCAAAAACAATTTCGAAATTTGCAAAATTTCTCAAATAGCCTTTTGCGAAATACAGGAAAATATAGACAAAATTTCAATGCAGAAAAATGTTTTCTTTTTTAATTTTTTTTTACTTTCGGGATTTTTCTTTTTAATTATTTAAAAAAAAAAGAAAAATAATTGATTGAATTGTCATAAAATGGAAAACGAGTATGGGTCTCGAGACGACCAATTTTGGTAGCCGATGATTTTTCGGAAAAAAGTGGCTAGCTGTCAAATTTGGAATTAAAATAATTGAAAAATCCCGAAAATGTTAGTTTTTACGATTGGACGAGTCTTTTTTTTTATTTCGAAAATAATTGTGAGTAGCTAAAGACGCATGCAATTATTCGAGGTGGGTCCCGAGGCGCTAGCCGCTTTTTTCTCAATAATTAATTTCAGCCGCACAATTTTCGTGTGAGGACCCTCATTGTGAATCACCTTTGGCCTATTGGGCTTCTTCAAATCATAAAGCGACTTCCATGAAGTGATATGCTCCGAAATTCCGCCGTGCATGCACAGAATTTTTCGCGAGATGGTCGCACAAAGCGGCAACTGATTGAAGACTTTCTGGAATTTCACCCACATCGTCAAATTGCGTTTTCGCTTCAATTCCGAATGAAATCCGTATAATCGATTCATCTGCAATCAAATATTCAAAATTTTGATTTTATTTAATCTGGTTTGCTCGTCAGAAGAACCTTGAGACATTCGTGGTTGCCTCTCAGCATATAAACATTTTTTGGGTACATGACGAGATAACAAAATAGAAGCATAATGACCTTAAAAAGCAATCTCGATAGTTGGATTTTAGTTGAAAATTGCCAACCTCGAATGAATTTCCGCCGCGATCGACGTAATCGCCGAGGAAGAGCATTTTACGATCGCTTGGGAACCCGACAGCTTGGAAATAGCGAATCAAGTCGTTCAATTGGCCATGAAGATCGCCGAATATGGTGAGCGGCGCTTCGATTTCGATCATCGCCGGCAGCGGACTCAACAATCGCATGGTCCTCTTGAGAATCCGCCGGATTTGAGTGTTCGAGAAGCCCTCGACACTTTTTGATTGCAGAATTCGTCGAACCATTCGATTCGCCAACTCGATCGTCGTCTCTTTCTGCAATTTTCTTGTTGCGCCTCCAAAAATGTTTCGTCTACCGGAAACAGTTGCTCATACGTTGCCATCCTTTTTTCTGTTATAAACTGTGATATTCTCAATTGCCGTTACGAATAAATGAGTGTGGAATTTGGAGACGAGCACGTTTATTATTTATCTTGTATTTATTTTTCGTTTGAAACCGAAAATCGCATTTTTCCTTTCATTGCATTTCACGAAAAACTCAATTTTTGCTTCACTTATTGCTTTATCTGATAGGCAAAACGCGTTTTAGGGTTACGATTTTCCCTATTTCTCTCGCCTGCCCATGTCCGTACCGTACTTTCTCGCGTTGTGGGAACCACCCCGCTTATGACGCTGCGCCTTTAGACCGCGGTACTGTAATTAATTTTTTTTTGCAATCCGTTCCGCAAAAATTTTCTATTTTTTTCTGTTTCGTTGAGCCATCCACCCGCCGGACATTTTACAATTTTCGAGAACTACAATTGGTGTTGTCCACCAATTGTCATAGAAACACCATCGTACATGAATATTTCAATTCGCCGTGGGGGCCCATCCGAGCACTCTGGTCGTCAAGGTGCTCCCCGAAAGCCACCCATTCATTCAATTGTCCTTCCTTTCGCCATCGTCCCCCACATTTATACAATTCTCTTCTTCTCATTCTTCTTTTGATGCCGCAATACCGAGGAAGTGTGAGTTTTGATGTTCGCCTTCAAACGAATCGCTTTGATTTCAGCGTGAAGTCATATCGATTCACGTTGGTCAGGCTGGTGTTCAAATCGGAAACGCGTGTTGGGAGTTGTTTTGTTTGGAGCACGGCATTCAACCTGACGGATATCATGTCGACGACGACACTTATGATGAAGAGACCGAAGTGCTGAACACGTTTTTCGCCGAAACCGCCGGCGGCAAATATGTTCCGCGGTGTTTGTTCGTTGATTTGGAGCCGACAGTTGTTGGTAGGAAATTCCCATATTTGAGATATTTCAACATTTTTTGATGAGAGAAGGGGGAGGGGGTGGCTAAGAATATCTCGAAGGTCCGTAGCACTAGAATTTTGCGCAGGTATTTCAGCCAATTCGAAGAATTGTTAAAAAATGCAAAAACTAAGACGAACAGATAAAATGGATTCCATTGCGAAATCGAATTAGGCGCTTTGTCTCAAAAAAATTAGTCGTCGCGAGAGTTCAACAATAATTAAAGGCGCACATTACGACTGAGTCTCGCGCCAACCGCTTGAATTTCAATTCGATCCTGACTAACATTTTTCGAAATCATCGACATTCTGTTTGCACAACGAGCTTCGAGGGGGCTCATCGCCATCAATCCAACCCCCCCCCCAATGGAATTTTTCAATTTAATTGTTAATTGCCAAAAACTTTCGATCAGAAATTAACCGATTTGCCTAAATTTAAGATTGCCGCACAGTCCTTATTTGAATCCTGACCCCCCCCATCCTGATATGGTTCCCTCAATTTTCTACTACCTCCTCACGATGAGCCCCTACTCGGTTTTTTGATAGGCCAAATAATTCAGATTTCGAGCTAAAATTGTTTATTTTTCCACATATACCGAAGTATTTTTAACAAAAAAAAAAAATGAAAATCTTGCGAATATCGAAACAGACTAACGAGTTGTTGCTTTGAGCAAAGGGTTTTAAATTATTATTAATTTTTAAAATTTTCTAACCAAAGCAACCTTATCTAACCTTTTTTTTTTGAAAATTTCCTATTTAGTGGGATTCGCAAAAAAACATATAAAATTTGATCTACAAAATTAGTCCCTTGTCAAATTTACCAAAATTGGGTCTTGTTTTTGAAAGATTTCTGCCATACCCTTTCTGGAATTATTTGAAGGAAGAACACGTTTGATATTATTATATATGAGTTGAAAATTGTGGGTTGATGGCAATAAGCGTTTAATAGTTTCAAATGAAGTTTATTTCTGTCAAAATATCGGCCAATAGAAGAAATAAGACTTATATCCTAGTGGTATACGGATTTTAATTTCTTCGAATAGTTTAAATTTGAAAATCCGATTGCCGTGTTTGCCTGAAAATCGCTTCAAATTCTAGTGCTCATTTCACTGACATCATCAAAATTGATTTTCAATATTTCTAGATGAAGTCCGAACCGGAACATATAAGAATCTGTTCCATCCGGAACAGTTGTTGTCCGGAAAAGAGGATGCGGCGAATTGCTACGCGAGAGGAAGATACACGATCGGAAGAGAAATGATTGACGTAAGAGGTGTTCTGGAAGTGATCACGACATGCAACGCGTATTTGATTAGGTGGTGATGGATCGTGTGAAGCGGCTAGCCGAGAACTGCAAAGGCCTTCAAGGCTTCCTCATATTCCATTCGTTCGGCGGAGGAACTGGCTCGGGATTCCTGTCGCTTCTCATGGAGCGCCTCTCGACCGAATACGGAAAAAAGCCGAAACTCGAGTTCGCGATTTATCCAGCTCCGCAAGTGTCGACGAGTATGGTCGAGCCGTACAATTCGATTCTAATGACGCATACGACGTTGGAGCATTCCGATTGCACATTCATGGTCGACAACGAGGCGATTTATGATATTTGTCGACGAAATCTGGATCTCGCGAGGTTCCAAACTCATCAAATTGCTCTGATAATTTGGATTTTAGACCGACCTATACGAATTTGAATCGTCTAATTGCACAAATCATCTCCTCAATTACCGCTTCGTTGAGATTCGAAGGAGCTCTGAATGTGGATCTCACCGAGTTCCAGACAAATTTGGTATCTCTTCATTTTTTTTTTAGATGGCCAACTCTTTCTAGGTCCCCTATTCTCGTATTCACTTCCCGTTGGTCACTTATGCACCATTGGTGTCGGCCGAACGAGCCTCGCATGAGCAGAACTCGGTCGCCGACATGACTCATGCCTGCTTCGAGCCTGGCTATCAAATGGTCAAGTGCGATCCGCGACGCGGCAAATACATGGCCGTGTGTCTGTTGTATCGCGGCGACGTCGTTCCGAAGGACATCAATTCGGCGATCGCTTCGGTGAAAACGAAACGAACGGTGCAGTTCGTCGAGTGGTGTCCGACCGGATTCAAAGTCGGAATCAATTTCCAGCCGCCGACGGTGGTGCCTGGAGGGGATCTCGGAAAGCAGACGAGGAGTGTGTGCATGATCAGGTTGTTAAACGCAATGCGGAAGAAGCATTAGACAAACCAAAAATCTCAGATTGATGTGAAAAAAAACAAGCTCGCCGTGGCCTAGAAAAAAATGTTCTTTATAATTTTCGGCCACGGCCACACTTGATGGGTTGGTTAATTTAAGTAAGAAGAACTGAATGAATCCGTACATATTTTGCGGTACCAAATTTCGGCGCCAAGATCAACCCGATCCGACTGGTGAATAACATTGTAAAATTGTCGGATCCGATTTGTGTAATTGATCATTTTCCCTATTTTGAAAAAT
Source organism: Caenorhabditis bovis (assembly GCA_902829315.1). Taxonomy (NCBI): domain Eukaryota; kingdom Metazoa; phylum Nematoda; class Chromadorea; order Rhabditida; family Rhabditidae; genus Caenorhabditis; species Caenorhabditis bovis. Next base: position 2,915,443 of record CADEPM010000006.1, read on the forward strand.
TTTCTTCCAATTAGGATCAGATTGGTATTGATTTAATGTGTTTTAAAAATTGATTTTATGCGACAAGATCGTATACGATAAAATCGCAATCCAATTTTGCCGCGTTTGAAGATTCTTCGTGATAAGCCTTCCTTTTGACTGTTGACAATGGCGTTTTGAGCTTCCGCTGTAAAATTTTTATTTCCAGAAGGAAAACAAATTATGGACTGAGTATGAAAAAAGCAAAATTGGTAAAATAAAAAACATTTAAATAAAATTTTCAGCATGTTGCAATTTTGAAGTCTGCAATCTTGCGTTGCTGTGATTTACGTACACAACAAAAATTTCAGCCCTGATGTTTTAAAGAATATGACCAATACTCTATTTATATTTCTTATACGATTCCGAGCCATTTACCAGAGTGTTCAATAAATATCAATCGAAAAAATTCATCTCCAGGAAAATTGTGAAAATCGAATTGATTTCACTTCCTTCGAGAAATTTCGTTGTCAATGATGAGAATGTTTGAATATTCAGCAACACGACGGCAATCGCTGAAGCATGGGCTCGTCTCGACTACAAATTCGATTTGATGTACTCGAAACGAGCATTCGTGCATTGGTACGTCGGTGAAGGTGGGCCGTTCAAATTGATTCAATCGTCTTCACACAAAATGTGCGATTCAGGAATGGAAGAGGGCGAATTCTCAGAAGCCCGCGAAGACATGGCGGCGTTGGAGAAGGACTACGAGGAGATCGGCGAGGATGAGCTGCCCGACGACATCGACGACGATCAATCCTATCGAGGTTCGAGGAGTCGAGCATCAAATTATTGAACTATACATTTTTTATTTTTTTTTGATTTTAGCAAATACCCGCGAAAATTTGATAAAAAGCCTAAATTAAAAATAAGAGCATCTGTTGACGAAAAAATAAGAAGAATTTAAAGGCGCATGAGCGTGTGATTCTCTTCGCAACACCCATTATATACAACAAAAAACGGCTCGCCGCAACTCACGCGTGGCCTAGAAAAATTGTCCTAAAAATAGGTTCGGTCACGGCCACACTTCACAGATTAATTAATTTAAATAAGTAGAACTAAATGAATACGTATATATTTAGTGTGTTTAGAATTTCAAAAACCAAATATTAAAAGAAAATTCTAATTTTTGTGAAAATAAAAGAAAATCGCGACTACAAGCATAATTTTAGAAATTAGCCTGTAGTGGTGTGCCGCGATTGCAGTTTTTCTCAGAATTTGTGCACCGCTCTTAGATTTTTGTTTTTTGAAATTGTCGGCCAAATTTTCTAGGCCACACGTGAGTTGCGACGAGTCGCGAAAAATCAATTAGGGGAATATGGTGTGGGTTTTAAGTGGAACACCGTCGAACGGGCATCGCTGTTGGCAAATAGCTGCTATTCGTTGATTTACTTTGGCTTATCGTCGGTGTCATTGTCATCTAAAAATTATGCAAATTTATGCGAATAAAAAACAACCATCAAAACTCACTTGATAGGAGAGATTTTTGGGAAACACGAATACGCATTTTTGCGACGGCGATGATGCCGATGTTGGCGTCGGAAGAGGGGTTTGCATTGGTTTTTTGGTGCCTGGAGGCGGATTCGACAACACGCTGAAAATTGCGAAATAATCGAGACGATTACGAGAAACGTGGAATTTTTAAAAAATTTCTCATGATTCCTTCGAGAACATAGACAATTTTTACAAAAAACTGATTTCGAAGCTTTTTTTTGAAACATTTTTCGGCATTTAGATATCAATATAACAAAAGCTATTTAAAAAATTGTTCTCCAATTTTTTATCTATCGAATTGTTGAAAAATGTTGTGTCACGAGATAGAGGGTCTTGAGCGGAATGAATAATTTGAAAACGCGGTAGAATTCAGCCTTATTGAACGAAAATCTGCAAATGTGCGTCAAACACCGAATTTGACGCAAATGTTCAGAACATGCGTTGGTGAACAATTTGAAAAGACGGAATCAAATTTTTGGGGATTGCAAAAAAAAAAAATGTTATTTTTTTTGCGGAATTGCGCCCAACTCTGGTCTCGACGCGAAAATAATATTTTAATTCGTTTTTAATACAATCTTCATCGTGAATTTCAGGCTATTTGACATTAATAAATTTCATTCGAAAAAAAAAACCAAGTCGAATTCTCACCGTTTCGCGCTCTGTTTTCTAAATGGCGGTGATTTGGGATCGTCGAGATCAAGCGATTTAACTATCCGAATTGTCGTTCTTTTCGGCGCAATTTTCGCCTCGACGTCGTTTCGGGCGACTTTTTTCGGTCTGCCGATGAGTTTCGCCAAAAATCGTTTCACTGGCTTCGAATACTACAAATCAATTGGTTTTTTACAATTTCACATTTCCAATTTTTTTTTCATCGAATTCACATCATTTACGCCAATCTGTCAATTGATGAATTGTCCGTGTGGAGTACACAACGAATTCCTCGTCGTCTCGAGACCATTTTCTTTGACAATTTGACGGAATGGCGCGATTTTGAAAGTCAAAAAATTTCAATGTTGTAAAAGGTTTTCCTATGTCTGCGTCTCCTTCCACCGCACGCTCTCTCTCTCTCAATTTTAATCTTTGTCTGATTTTTTGATTCGCAGGTTTTCCGTTGTACGGCACCAAATTTCGTAAATTCAAAAAAAAAACTATGTAAATTCAAATTTGAATTGCCGCCTCGAAAAAATGCGATGGTCCACAATTATTCAATTCCCTCATTTTTTGGGATGATAATAATCAGTAATCAGTATATATATAATTTTGTGTTGATTGCTCTTTCTTCTAACAAGTACACTGTGCTCAATTAGTTTAAAACACCCTCTGCTTTTTGGATTATTTCAGAAACCAAAAAAATTTATCAAAAATCTCGCAATAGCATATGAAGAAACCCTTCCAAAAAAAATAAAAGCTATTTTTTATTTTCTCGTGTTTTTCAACGTGATTTGGTTGGATGCTGCTTCATTTTGCGCAATGTGAAAACCAAAGCCATTTTCGTTTGCCGATCAAGCTTAATCCAGGGGCTTCTAATCGATGGCTTTCGACAGATTTTTGATAAATTTGTTGCTTTTCGAAATATTCCCAAGAAAAAAAACAGCGGGGTGTCTCAAACTAATTGCCCGCAGTGAACTATAATTGCTCGACAAGGTGTTCTCGTCGACCACGCCCACCACTCACTCGCAATCCCTCAAAAGACCACGCTGCCAATCTTGGTAACTCAAATTGATCGGATCCGAATTACACAAATTTTACAAACGGATCCGAATAAATTAAAAAAAAAGAACAACCAATTGTCTCTGGTAACTCAAAACCAATCGGATCCGACAAAATTCGGCTCCAGAATCAACCCGATCCGATTGGAAATTGTTCTGATCAGATTTGTTTAGATAATTCGGATCCGATTCGAAATTCCTCGGATCTGATTCGATTTTTGTATTATTTCAGATCCGATTGGTATTGAGTTACCAGAGAGATAATTCGAATGCGATTCAATTTGTGTATTATATCGGATCCGTATGATTTTGAGTTAATTTTGAAAAATCCACAACACCCTCGAAATTCGTTGAATAAACTCTAGATTTCGAAATAATCCGTGTTTAAAGGCGCATGCAATTTGAAAGAAACTCTCAAGACGACGGGCATAATTCAAATTTGGCGAATTCTCATTTTTCATGCGCGCGAATTCATCTCAAACTCACCATTACCAAAAGGAATACGGTAGCAATGATAAGAACAATAAGGATGAGCAGAATAACGATGAAATCGATGAAATGATCATCCATAATTCAAGAGAGAGGGGCAAAAAAAAAAAGTGGAAACTGTATAAAACAGTGGTTTTATACCGCGGTGTTGACGCAAAACGATTCGTTTCCGACGACGACTCGAAAAGGTCGCCGCTGAATATCATATGCGATCATCTGCCGACAATTTGCATAATCCGAGTGTTGTGTAGGTCCACGTGGTCGACATGACCGGTGAATGCGAGCTAAATAATTGCATTTATTCTAGTAAAGAATTACTGCAAAAATAGAAATAAGGAAAAAAACAATGAATTCTCAACTACCAGTAAACGGTGACAGCAGTTAATAAATACAATGGAGTATATAAGGTTTTGTTGTTGGGGTGGGTTGCTCATTTTCAATTCAAAAAAAAAATGGTTCGATTTTTACAAACATCACATTATGTTAGGAATTTTGTTCGAAAATAATGATATAATAATGAGGAGAATGAATAGAAGGTGTCGAGGAATTGCAAATATACAATTGGTGATCATCGCGAAAGGTAGATGGTGAGACCGAGGATGACGACAAGAATCGCGAGGAAACAGAACAGGAGGAGCTTCTTCTGGCGGGCCTTTTGGTTGTAGTAAACCGCTTGCTGCACATTTTGATTTCCCTGCAAGAATTTCGATTGCGAATCGCCAACACACATTTTCGTTATTGATAAATCGTCGTGGGACCTTCAATTTCGTCCACGGCAATAAAAAAAATCAGGGATGTTCTCGAAGAATATTGAGGCGCAAAATTGCAAATTTTCGAAAATATTCATGATTTTTTCTCGCCATTCTGTTTGAAAATGGGCTTTTTATCAATTTTTTAATAAAAAAAAGAACTGGAAGTCAAGCAAAAACGAAATTTTCCCAATTTTTGGTTCGAGTAAAAGATTTCCTGAAAAATTTCACATTCACGAAGCAAATTTGAATTTTAACGATTTCAGAGAATCAGACAGTTTTCGGACTTATCCAGGTCAAATAAATATAACGATAACAAAAAAATAGCACTTGTTTTGTTTAATTTTGAAAAGAAAATTGACCTGCTCAACATAAATCTGAGCGTGTTCGACATTCGCCTCAATCGAATCCACCAAATCGCCTTGCTCGTGGACAATTTTAGCGAGTTCCGCAAATATCTGAAATTCAAATTAATAATCGAATTTTCTTTTTTTTTTAAGTGATTACCGCGTTCACATCGCCAATATCTTGCTCGAGTTGTTGAAGAGACTGAAAAAATAATTAATTGAATTCTCCCGCGGGTAAACATTATTGCGAAACCTGTTGTCTCTCCTTGATTTCTTGCAAATTGATTTGCTGTTGCCTCTGAATTTGAGGATTCGCATTCTGATGCGCATAGAACTCGTTTTCAGCAGCTCGCGACGCTTCCGCATCCATTTCGGCGGCTTCTCTAGCCTAGAACAACACCAATGTATTATCCGAAGCACGAATTTTGCATTTCAAAACTTCTATTTAAATTTTAAAAAGATAAAACCTGTCTCATGCCAGCTTTTTCCGTCTGTGCTGCTTTTCGCTGCGATGCCTGAAGTCGATTCAAGACGCCGATCAAATCATTCTGAAGGCGTTCTCTGTGCACTTTCAAGCTTCTCTAAAATTCGAGGATGTTTCAGAAAGAATCGCAAAACAACTCAAATTACATTAGAATTGCTCATCTCGACGAGTTTCTTCATCAAATGATTCGTGTCTTTTGCCAATTCCTGTGCTTGTTGAGCTTTCTAAAATCCGGAATTTCACAATTCAAAAAATAATAAAAATTGAAACCTCATTGAACAATTGTCGTTGCTTTCCACCAGCATTGCTGCTATCCGACAATCTCGATATCAAAGAATCGAGTTGTTGGACTGAAAAAATCAAGCTGAAATTTATGAAAAATAGAAAAATACCTTGCTGATTGAGATTCTGGATGTTAAGCTGAATCTGACTGATCGTCTCGTTGCCCTGATCCAAATTGAAATCCATTCTTTTTTCGAGATATGCCTCCCACTATAAAAAGTGTGAAATTGAGAAAGCTTTTTGGCGAAAATCGATTATGTTGAAAAAAAAAGCTCGATGTGTTGATCATCTGCGCTCTAATGGAATTCGTCGCGCTTCTCTAAATCTCATCAATCGCTACACTATTTCGCGCGATTTGCGCTCAAAAATAAACACGATTTTGGCGTGGCGAAACCCGAATCGTGTGCGAGTGTAAACTCAACATAACACGAACCAATGCATAGGCAACAAGGAAACCAATTGATTTTCGATGTGCGAATTCAATAAAACTGTGTTTTTTATGACTAATTCGATGATTTTGTTATAGTTTGGTTTCCAGACCAAAATGAAACCAAAAAGATTTTCTTAACTAAAATCTGGAACAAAGAGAATAGAATTCGTCGGACCACAATTTCGCAATGAATAATTGAGAACTACCTATTTGACAGTGCAGTAAAAATAAAAATATCCGAATTGTTCTTTTTTTATTGCATCACCCCTTTAGTCATTTTCAAATTCAAAACTTGCTCTCAATTTGGACAAAAATTGAAACAACGAAAATTGATAAGGAAATAATAAATCAAATTGGGTGATTTTTTATCAATTTTCCAGTTTTCCAAAAAAAGGCAATTTTATTATAAAAATTCAAACCAATAAATTTCATACCCTCGGATCCAATGGCATTTTCGATTAAAAAATGATTCACAATCAATTTTATAATTTTTCACGTACAAGACACTTGTGTTTATTTGAGCTATTAAAAGAGACAAAAAATCATTTAGCGGATGGTTGAGTATCAGTATAATTTGTGGGAAACCGATGATAATAAACACCAAATAATAATAATAATAATAATGGAGGGTTTGGCGAATAGAGAGAGGGAGAGAGAGAGAGAGAGAGAGAGAGAGGGAGAGAGAGAGAGAGAGATGAGGACCAACAAAATAACACATACATATAAGGAGGAACCTGAGGAAAAAGGAAACGCAACAAACCACAAAATGAAAATTAAAAAAAAAAAAACAAAAATAACAACAAAATAATTTAATCAGATCTAAGGGGGGGGGTCATATTCATTTTTTCATAGTACAAAAGCAGGGGCGGGGCTTAATCAGTTGAACGGAGCAGCTTAATCTTCTTCGTTGTGGCTCACTTGTCGCTCAATCAAAGCAGCCATATCTTCGAATTCTTCGTCATCGTCTTCTGGAGGAATCTCGTCATCGTCAAGAGCTTCGTCGTCATCTTCATCGTCTTCTTCGGTTTCAGTCGCTGATGGTCCAGGCCGATCAGAAGGATGTCCATTCTGAATATTCAATTTTCAATAATATTCGTTCTGAATAAAATACACTGAACTCAGCGATATCGATCAAGACGAACAACGCATTTTTTGATTTGGGATCATCGGCGGATCATTTTGGTAGAAATCAGGGAAAAAATTCAATTAGCCGAAACAAAAGTTGCCTTCGAAATAGTTGAGGAAAACCTAATCGGATACCACTCAATTAGCAATATGCGCCTTTAATTATTACCATCGCATAAAAAAACGACCGCCTTGAATAATTGTGTGCACTTTTTCGAGGCGACAATATTAATTTGAAATTAAACAGTGAGAATTCGGATACCTCACTCTGGATAACCTGCGAAAATAATAGCGCAGGATGCTCGTTTTTTTTGCGAATCTAATAATAAAAAATAAATTAAGGAAAAAGTAAAAATTGGATTTTTTCCAAAAATTGAGAACTTCGATTTTTTCTTAATTTAAGTATTAAATCGCGCAAAATACTATACTAATTTTGATTCACACCTCATCATCAACATCAAAAATCAGGTCCTCCTCATCATTTCCAGCTGACACAATTCGTCCCTGCTTCTTCGATTTGGAGAGCAACTTCGAATACGACATCGGTGTCTCATCATCGTCGTCATCATCATTATCACCATCGGAATTCTACCAAAAAATAATTTTTTGATCAACACCATTCGCTTACATATTCTTCCTCCGGCACGTGCTTCCGCTTTCTCGATTCTTCCGATCGCGGCGTCAATGATTCCTCAACAACATTCGACATCTCGTCCAGATTCATTTCTTCCTCATCAATCTCTTCCTCCTCTTCCTCTTCTTCGTCATCATCGTCCGAAAGCGCTTCATCGACTTCGTGATTCATATCAGCCAATGCCGATTTGCCGATTGTGCTCATATTGGCCAAATCACTAACCAGCTGACTTCCCAGCGGTTTCCCAATCGGCGCCGATGTTTCGTTCGTCAATTCGAATTCCTTCTCGTCGGCTTTCAGCCATTTCTCGACACAAGCGTACACCCAATGAACAGTGACTACATGTTTTCCAAGGCGTAATGCTTGGTGAACTTTTCTAAAAAAAAAAAAGAAAATAAAAGAAATACTATAATTATCAAAATAAAAGTAAATTTTGGGTCTCAGAGCGAAAGCGCTGAATATATCAAAATCGAACTCACGTTGTACCCCATCTGACTCCAACCACATGCGTAACATCATCAGTAACCGTATCAGCCATCTGAAACCCCAAAACCTTTAAAATTTCAACAAAAAATCGAAATACCTTAGCTCCAAACTGTTCGCAAAGCCTATAGACATCAGTCTTCTCAACCTTCTCATTAATCGGGACAATTCCTGACAAAACGATCACACATCCCTCAAGAACTTTTCTACGCTGATCGTTGATTACACTCTAAATTTTTATGTCTGTTTCAATAGGCAATTTGAATTTCTCACTTTAACATCGATGAGCGGAGCATCGGGATTCTTCAAATCATACATCTCATAATATTTATCATGAATATTAGTAAGAACACGCTCAATTTCCTCAAGAACATGGTCCTCATTCGCAGAATCTTCTACAAAACGTCAAAATCAATCTCCAATTAAAAAAAAACAAGAACAAACAAATGGACTTGAAATCAACAAACCAATTTCCGGCGGCATCTGCTCTTTCGAATCTTTCGGCGCATTAATATCTCCAACTTCCTTAAAGAATCGATACGGTTTGATTTGAATCAAAGCTTCCGAATACATCCAAACATCGGCACGATCATCAATGATTACAACCAGTTTTTCTCCACAAGGGAATAACGCCTAAAATTGGAAAAATGAGGCATTTTTTTTTTTGAGAAAAAAATTCGACACCTTCAGGTTTTTTGTCTTATGCTGCGCCGAGAATAACTCATCTCTTGATAGTATACGATGTCCAAATAAGCGTTGATCAGGGTCAAGAATCTAGAATTGAAGTTTTGAAAGTATGGGCCAAAAGCAATTTGATAATTATTGAAAAAATAGATGAATATTGAAATATTTTCTATCTTCTACATTGACCCCAAAATAAACACAAACGACAGCCATCTGTCTTTAGAAAAAAATCAAAACAAGAAAATCTGCTTACTTGCGCAATTTTATGAGCATATTGCCGTTGACCATACGTCACAATATGCAATTCAAACAACTTCGACATTCTATGCAAAAATTCCGTGGTGTGTGGCCTCAATTTCGTTACATAATTCCCATTCATCAACGTATACTGGGTTATATCGGGATGCTGAAAACAAAATTCAATTCCTATTATATGATTAGAGCGCGTCAAAATGGGAGGCCCAGCCAAATTGTTTAAATCTTAAAAATACAAATTACTGTTTTTTGACGACCCCTGGTCATGCGAATTTGAGTTGATTTACCTTTTCCGGATCAATGTTAAACGGCCGATTAGTAGTATGGATGATAGTCTGATCCAAATCGACTAGTAAAACCAATTTGCGATTCGCCAAAAGATTTGTCTCATCCGCATTCCCAAGCTCTTTAGCAAGCTGAAACAAAAAACCAAAGGCAAAATTTAATAGAAAACGACAAGATAAAAATGCGTACTGTATCGGAGACGATGAGCTCTGGCACATTATGAATCATGGACACATTCGCAGCCGACTGCTCCTTTCGCTGTCCAGCTCGTCCGCCTTTTCTAAATCAAAGGAGAAGTTCATTAGAAGCGAATCGACCAAATTGGAAATTCGCCGAAATTTTGGCAACTCGTAGATATTTTTTTCTTTCATTTTTGTGGTTTCCTCTAATTATTTATTCATTTTTTTCGAGAAAAATTTTCCTAAATTTTCTTTTTTGGGAAAATCTACATAAAATGTTATCCAAAAAACTTTTTCTAAAAATTTGCCAGAAATATTTGTTATTATATTCCTGATAGACTTACTCTCGCAAATCTTTTCCGCATGTGCCGCACATGTCCTTGATGACAATCGCGTGATCGCATTCTGACACCTTGGCAATCAACTTTCCCTTCAAATCGTGTGCATATTGATTAATGGTCCATTTGTGGAGCGTCTTACCTTACTGAGAATGGCGCCTCTTTGTACATCCCTCGAATACGTCACAACTCCTTCACACGGTGCTCGAATCTTTCCAATCGTTCCATCGGCGTTTTTAAATTCAACCAAAACCGCGTCTTTCATCACATAGCTGCCTTCAGAAGCCTTTTTTGTCGATGCTTTACTCCCTTCCAAATCCTCGTTGAACAATACTTCCATTGTTCGGAATCTGCAACAATTTGATGAGTTGAAAATAACCAAAAAGAGAGTTGATAAGAGATCAAACTAAACATAACACAAAATTTCATCAAAAAGATGAAATCAATTCTCAGTGTGAGAATTCTAATGAGCTTATTGCTATCAAATGGCTGAACGAAATTTAAAAAAATTGGCTTTTGGCCAGGTGTCTCGAAGAAAAGAGACGTACTCTGCATTTTAGCGTACGCGCAATTTTGCGTACTCTGCATTTTAGCGTACGCGCAATTTTGCGTACTCTGCATTTTAGCGTACGCGCAATTAACTGTTCGCAGATCTACACCGATTTTTGAATTTCCCGCCACCGATCAGTCATTTGACGCTGTCAATATTTATACAATGAAAAATGTAAAAAAAAATTACATATTTTTCAATTCAGGTTTGTAAAAAAAAGTACATTTTCAAATGTTCATTAAATTCCTTCCACAAATAAAAAAAACCAGATTAAAAGCGTCTACTTCCGATTTTACAAAAGAAAACAAAAATTTAAAGTTGGTCGCGGACAATTTTCAGATGAACCATCTAAAAATTGTCCGTAGCTGTTAATATAGAAATTGTCAGACTGATTGTGCTCTTTTTTCAACAATTTGTCGATGCGAATCATGAATTCGCGCTTCGGGACAAAATTTTTTTCTTCTTTGCGGAGGGATAAAGAAAAAAGTTTGATCTTTTAGCAGTTTTTTTTTTTCATATTCTCATTTTTTATTGTTGAAAAAAATAAGAATTCTCCAAAACTTGTTTTGCTACGGAAAAAATTGCTGAAATAAAATGTATGATCGGCAATTCAACCAAAAACTCCACAACAATTATTAAAAAAAAAACCCCGAAACCATACTTATTTATTAAATTAATTAAGACAATTATCCAACAACACGCACATAAAAAATTAATAAAAAAAATGATTAAAAAGGATATAGAAAAAAAAAACAATCACAAAGAAATTAAAATATAACAAATGAGAAAACCGAGCACAATTTTCCAATTAATGCTGCATTTTTGCTGCATATCGTTGAGGTAAACTGGCGGGGGAAAAACGGAAGAAGAACGAAGAGCATACAGACAGAGAATTAAATAAAAAATGAATAAAACGAAACTCGCGAGTCTAATTACCGGATGGACGTGTGGGAGGAGGGAAGAATTCAAGGAAATGAAAGAAAAAAAACTATCAGGGTTGGGAGAGAAGAGAGGCAAATTTTGATTGAAAGAAAAATGATGGTTAAAATATGAAAAAAAAAATCATGAACTTCTTGAAAAATTTGTTACAGTTTATAAGTGAAACGTGATTTTCACGTTTTTGTGTTTGATTCCAGAGTCTGCTGCAGTTGACGAAACATCTGAACGGCTCTTCTTCGCTGATTTCTAAAAATTCGCACTTCCATGAAAAACAGAAGAAGACTAGAAAAATTAATAGTATTTCGCCAAAATAGCGCGACTGTGAAAATTGGCAAAATGTCAATTAATGTGAACGAGATATATATGCGCCTTTAACCTATCTTATAATTTAGTTTGTAAATCTACATATTTAATTTTGCTTCAAGACCTCTCCCATTGGCATTAAGCCAATTTTCCACAGCCATTTTGACATAAAACTGGTCAAAAAATTTCCCAAAATCTCGTGGTTCTACAGATTTAGGAGAGAATATCAAGAAATTCCGTAAAAACCCAATGTAGATGTCGCACAGAACTAATTTTAATCGGGGTTTCGAGTTTTTTTTTCAAACATTTGCATTGCACTATAATTAAACCCTTCCAAATTGAAGCCGAATTATGACAATTAAAATAAAACCTTCCTCTCCTCTCCTTTCTCTTCACTATCTGTATCCTCCTTCCTTCTTCGACTTTTCTCCTTGTCAGACTAAAAATAATATTTTTTTAAAAGCCAATTAAAAACAAGTCAAACCTCTGCTTCCTTCCTGGTTTTCAAATCCGACCGATCTCGCGACGATTTGGATTTTTCGTCAACTTTCTAAAAAAAACGGGCATAAATGAGTAAAGCCTTTCAATAATGATTCGCATACCTCATTATCTTTCCTCGTCGATTTATCCGGCTTATCTTTACCGCTGCTAGTAGTTCTCGATTTTTCAACCTCAGTGTCCTTCTTCTGCTCTTTTCTGCTCTCATTCTTTTTCTTATCATCATCTCCAGAATGCATTTTCTCATCATCAAGCAAATGCTCAACACCTTTCGACTTTTGAGAATCAGGTTTAGTAATTCTGAACGATATCGGTTGTCGGGAAGACTCTGAAGATTTCGTGGATTCCTTTTCCCGTTTCTCACGCGATGAGCCACTCGAAGGCTTCTAAACAAAAATCATAAATCAGTGAAATTGGAGGGGGGGGGTCTTCTTTCAAACCTCATCTGGCTTTTTCCTCTTCTCATCTCTTTCCTTATCACGATTTCGGTCCCTATCTTGGTCCCTTGCTCGGTCTCTATCTTGGTCCCTTGCTCGGTCTCTATCTTGGTCCCTATCTTGGTCCTTGGCTCGATCCCTGCGATCGCGGTCTCGTTCTCGGTCTCGCTCTCTATCACGATCCCGGTCGTCTCGAGTCCTATCGCGATCACGCTCATCCCGCCGAGAAACTCGCTCACGCTCTCTTCGGTCATCCTCGCGAGCTCTTGCCCGATGATTGTCCTCGTGACTGTCACTTTTTCGAACTTTCGCCGGAACCTGAAAAATTCGCGATTTCAGCTGACAAGCTCCAACCAAACTCACATCACTTTCCTCTTCAACATCTCTAGACCGTTTGCGCTCCTTCTTTCGATGACGCTTCTAAAAACCACACGAAAAAATGCGAAAAACTTGGAAAACTCCTAACCTCCTCCTCATCTTCTTCCTCTTTTTCCTTCTTCGTTTTCTTTTCTTTCTTATGTTTCTTGTGTTTCTTTTTCTTCTTATCATCATCATCATTTTCATCTTCGCCATGTCTAAATGTCAATTATTGAAATAAACTACTGAAAGAAGGGTAAACGAACTTCTTATGCTTCTTCTTTTTCTTGTGCTTCTTCGTTTTCTTCTCTTTCTTTTTCTCATCGTCATCATCAGAATTGGCAGTAGTGTCTCTGAAACAAGATTCTAGAAATTCTGAAAATTCTCAAATTTCTCCTACCCATCATTCGGCTTCTCATCCTTCTCGTTATCATCATCACTTTCTTCCGTCAACAACAATCTATTCTCATTTTCAACCGTCGTTCGCAGCTCGTTCGCTTCAACAACCTCCGCCTCACTAGTTTCGTTCGTCACTTCTGGCTCTTCTTTTGGCGTTGAGAATCCATTCTCACTAACTTCCCGTTCACTTCTTGTCGTTTCGCCAGTCTCCGAAGCACTATCATCATTCTTCTGAATTTTTTAAAGCTTTAAAAAATTAACGAAACAACAAGCAAACCTCAGCATCGGCTTCAAGCTTCTCTTCTTCTTCAACAGGCTGCTCGTGCTGCTCTAGAGGATTCTCTTCGACAGCCTTCGGCAATTCTTCGGTCTTCTCTTCATCACCAACATTCACATTCGATGTACTCTCGCGAAGCTTCTCATATTCCGCAAGAGCTCCATCAATCGCCGCCTCATCGTCCTCCTCCATATTCTCTTTCGATTTGCTCACATCGGTAGCGCTTTCATCGTCAAGATTCTCATCATCTTCCTCCTTTTCATTCTTCGTGTGTCGTTTCGCCGATTCCTCATCTTTTTTCGCCTTTTTCCTAACATCTTCTTTCGTTTTCTCTTTACGAGTATCACGAGCTTTCATGCTTTTTACACGGCTGCTCTTAGAATCACGAGTACTTCTAAAAAAGCCAAATTTAAAACAAAAATCATAATTTTATTCTACCGTTCATCCCGTCGAGACGACACTCGATCTTTCTCACTTCTTCTAGATTTCGACCTATCTCGTTTATCCTTGTCTGCTCGTTTTCGGCGATGATCATCGTCAGTAGAATCACTGTCAGATAAAGAAGATGACGACGAAGAACTTCTAACATAAATTATAATGATTAATTTCGCTTATCAATATTTTAAGCTCACTTCCTCCTTCTTCGATCCCGTCGCGATCGATCCTTGTCGCGTTCTCGATTCCGATCGCGTTCTCTGTCGCGATCGCGCTCGCGATCCCGATCTCGTCCACGATCTCGATCTCTGTCTCTTTCACGATCCCGATGATGATCATCGCGTCGTTCACGTCCGCGATCCTTTCGTCGTAGGAAATCCTCCCACATGTCATTATTGTCAGCGGTGGTCCGTGCCACTGTCGTCGGCGCAATCGAACCCGGAAATCCGGCGTGCCCATGATTCGTGAGACCACCTCCATACATGTTGAGCGGATTGATTCTAAAACATTGCATTCCAATCAGTGAAATCAATTATTATTCGACTAGATATTACCCATACGGCGCGAGGACGTTCGTCTGCGTCTGCGGCAAAATCCCGATTCCCGGAATCGGCGGCAACATTGTAGTCGTGTAGGGAACAGCAGAAACTCCCGGGATGCCAGGCACTTGCGAAATTCCAATCTCAGGCCCTCTCAGCGATGGCGGAGGTAGACTCGTGTCCAGTGGGATGTTTATTGTCTGAGACACAGGTGGCGCGGCTGGCGAAGCCTGAGAGGCTCCAGGAGCTGGCGGTTCAGCAACAGGTGCTGCTGTAACTATAGTTTGTCCAGGAGAAGCAGCAGCAGCGGTTTCCACTGCGGCGGTAGCCACCGGCAAAGCAGTCGTCCGAACACTCGGCTGAAGGCCAATCCTAAAACCAAAAAATATAGTATAAATAAAAATTGTGATGTCTCATCAATCCAACCTTATCCTGATCTGCTCCTGAGGCTGCACAATCTCATTAGCTCCAGCTCTTCCTCCTTGATTGAGCCATGCTTCAGCAGCAGCTCGAAGGCGCTTGTTCGGAATTAGGGCGTCAACGGAAACTTGCTCTTTGTCGCAATCCTCCCCCGGGCATTTCTTCGACTCCGTCTCAAACAACTTCTGTCCAATACAATCAGCGCAGTACGAGTTTCCACAGCACGCAGTGACCACGGCCTCTTTGATAAGACCGTTGCAAAGAGGACATAGCAACTCTGCCGGAACTTTGCGCTCGTGTTGAGCCGGCGATGAAGCTCCTTCATCGGTCGTCTGAAAAAATTTCAGAATTCGTTGACAACGGTGAATTGATCACCTTGCGGTTCTGCTCTTGACGCGCCTTCCAGTGCATTATCGGTATCACAAATTTGCCGCTCGGATGAAGCATCGCCAACGGATCATCGGCAGTCGTTTCCATGAGCTCTTGCGATGGTATGCCCGTCGTGCGTTTCGTGTTCAGCTGCAAAAACGATAATTCGGTGAGAGGGCCCGCAGGGCGTGCGTGCGCGCGCGCGTAGTAGTCGTCCCGTCGATCCACTGAGGGTCCCGAAGCGAAAACTCGCATGCCGCGCTTCAAGCAACAATGTTTCAATTACTCGTCAAATTGTTTCTGTAAATGTGCGTTGAATTCTGTGCATGCACACATTCACTGAATAAAGGGGAAGAGGAGAAATCGAAGAAGAGAAAATCCCCGAAGAGTTACAAGAAATAAGTAGAAGCCAGAAAAAAAGATGAATGAATAACATAAGAAAGTCTGTTGAACGAATGTATGACAAAAAGAAACACGTTTGAATTGAAGATTCTCGATTTATCTCTATAAAATCGACAATGAACATCGATTAGCAGCCTTGGAGCCGATGTACAATGCAAATCCGTGTCGAAACGAATTTGCCAAGAAGACAATAATCCATTCATTATATTCATATGATTAATATTAATATTATTATTATAAACAACAACCGTCACAGCGCAAAAAGCTGTACAGCCGCACGAATAGTTTACCATTGGGCAGTTTTTGTACCAATGTCCCGGTTGTGAGCATCGATTACACGTATACGTCGGCGGTGGTGGACCCGTCATTATTTCTCCCGGCTTCTTTCGATAACTGAAACAATTCAATTATTACATTCGCAAAAAAAAGAGCAATTTGATAAATTTTACAAATTCTTAGGAGAATTCTTAAATCACCATCTAAAATCCGAGATTAAAGCATATTCAATTTTCTATTTTTTTGTAAAATTATTAGAAGGTTGTAGATAAAGTCGTTAAAATCGGCTTAAACATTATAAATATGTTTTTATTTGAAATAATACTCACTTTACAGGATCATAGGCACGTGTTGAGACGTGTTTGACATGATTTAGTCGTTCCGTCTCATCCATATTCTTAAACTCCGCCTAAAATAATTTAGAATGAGTTTCAAACCATATAAAGCTTGTTTTACCGATGTTATTTGGCTGGAATTGTCCAAACCCGACGAATTTGTTTCATTTTGAATCATTCCGCTGTTAACTCCACTCCTGAAGATGGTTAATTTAAATATCAACAAATTTCATGTCCAACTTACTGGACTTTCTGAATTTTGGCGGCTTCTGTTCTTGGAACACGTTGGACAATTATCGATGAATTCCTAGGAATCAGTTCTTCATCTGTGTAGTTCTTCTTGGTATGAGCATTCTAAAATTTTTAAATATTTAAAAATTGCATCATTAATCTAGCAAAATACCTGTAGTAATAGATTAAATAATTCTAGCTTAATGTTTTCTTTAGCGCATATTTCACGAACTAGGTCTTCGCCTCGTATATGCAAACCGTCAAATTGAAGCGTTTTATATTCGAGCGTAGCCCGAAATTTATAATGTATTGAGGACATAATCCCCAATTGATCTGTAAAAAAGGAACAATTTGCAATCATATAGCGAAAGAAAAAAACGATGAATCGATAATGAACATGGAAAAAATGCGAAAGCAAACAAAATACCAACAACCCCATGATTATCGAATTTTCGAATTGCGACCTGACGCAAACTCACACACTATTGCGTACCGTAGACGCAACGCGGCAGCGGGAACTTAGAATAGAGTGAGTGTTGGAGCGCAGTTACAACGTCGCTTTGGTGCAAAGAATGTCAATAGAAAGAAATATGGAAATGAATTAAATTGGCACGCGCATGTAATCAGTATTTATAGACAGCTCTGAAAAACGAATTATTTAATAGGCATTTATCAACCTAATAGTACTGAATTAAATGCGGATAAACATGATATAATCGTTTAGCCGGGTGTTTCGCGAAATTTCGATTATTATAAAGTAGACAAATCAATTAATGGATAACAGTGGAATTAAATAACGAAATTCGTATAAAAAATATATAATTATTATTAAGCATATATTTTTTAACTTCAGAAACAATTTGAAATCGTCAAAAGTAAAAAAAATATAAAAATGTGAAAAATAAAAATAAAAATACGCGAAAACAACGTTTTAAAAATAATTACAGTAACGAGTCACTACGGAAAAATCTCAACTAATTTTATCATGCGCCTTTAAAGGAACAATTTTAAAAATTCCACGAAATCAAAATCTTCTTTTTAAAAATATTTTCTCTGTTTTTTTTTTCATAAATATTGTATTTTGTAGAAAAAGAAAAATGGGCAAACGAAAGTTAGAAAGAAGTTATGATAGTGTATGTATAAAATGTATAAATATTCTCAAAAATTTTTTTCAGAACGACCCAGAGATAAATATCAAAAAACTTAAATCAAAGAAGGAAGACAAGGAATATATTGATACATCTATAGTGGATTGCGAATTATACGAAGTTGCTGAAATAACAAACGCAGTATAGAGCTGAAATTTTATTTAAAATAAAAAGATGTTCAAATGTAGAAAGTTTCCGGTAATGATAGAGCAGTTCGCTACGAAACCTTCTGGAAAAATTATGCTGAAAGTTCTTGGGAGGTAAAAATTGAATTGTAATCTCATGTTTAATTAAATTTCAGCCAGAATATCGCTTACAATGTCCATTGATCCTTCAAAAATATGTTGCCGAGAATCTTGAAGAAAATTATAGTACAAAGATTGCCGAAGTACTTTCAAAGCTCGTTTTACATCCAATCGATCGATTTCTGAGTAAAATTGAGCGAGCAATTATTAAATTTGTGACTGTTATTGCAGAAGATTTGAATCCTTTATCGATTTTGGCAAAATCTTTTGTTCAATTCGGATTTACCCAATTTTGCCATACAGATTCTATTGGAACGAAGCTTATGACACTAGAGGTAAGCTATTATGGTCTAATTTTGAAAAAAAAAACCTTGAATTTGAAATTTTTTCGGTTTTTGTTGCATTTTTTTCATTTCAAAATTAGCATTCAGGGTATTCGCGATTTCAAGCATCATTGGACTCTTCAGACCATTGTAACGCACTCAAAAACGGACCTTTTGGAATTATTGGCTGCATATGACTCACAAACCGCGGAAAGGCTCAGAAATTCTAATGGATATCCGACTGTTGGAGTAAGAAATTTTTTGGAAAAAAAATCGAATATCCAGTTTTAGACGTCATTTCCACTTCGCGATCGAAATTTGTTCGCTTGTCCGCCTCCGCCGCAGAGTCATTTGATTTTTGAGACGATTTTTGAGAATGAGAGTGTGGAGAATAATTATAAAATTGTTGAAGATCAATGCGATGAACGATTTAATGAGGTATTTAATTTCCAAAAATAAAAACGAAATCCTATTATTTTTCTCTAGATTGTCGTTTTGATGAATCGCGAGAAGTATTCAGAAAGTGTCAAAATTGGCCCGAAACGATCGGAATTGTGTTTCGAGAATGTTTGGGTCAACTGTCATGGAGCCGTGTGAGAAAAATGACAATAATCGAGAATTTTTGTGAATTTCTTATGTTTTGTTGCAGAGCACCTCGATTTGCAGCGAATTTGAAGTTGGAATATCGCGCTGCGACGCTTTCATGGACTCTTCGTGTTGATCATGATGTTCGACAGAATACGCCTCTATTGAATATGTGTGGAGTGGTAAGTAAAGACTGTCAAAGAGGTCCGTCAATTTTGAAATTTCAATTGCAACACCGGAATTTCCATAAAATATTCAATTTCTCCTCGTATTCTAGAAAAATAAGCAAATTGCCTTTAGATAGCTCTATAAAACATAATAATAAGAAAAATAATTGAATGAAAAATTGCAGGTTTGCGATTCATCAGTTGCCCATGAATCTTTTCTCAAATATGGCGAGAATTTCGCATTTTGCTCATTTATTGCCATCGGCTCAACTGGAAAATGTCTCGATCGACGTCGCTATTTCGATTTTTCTCGATTTATTGCACACAGTGTTTGGATTATTTATCGAAAATAATTGGCGAAAATTTTGAATTCAGTGCGAACCGAATTGTGATGTTCGTTTGGTGGAAAATGGAAAACCGCTTCCTGATTTGGTAGTTTACACGAAGAAGACAATCGACGTCGTTCAAGAGGACCTCACAATCGATTATTTCAAAATGTTCAAGGATGACGTCGATGATTATTTTCAGAATGTTAAAGATCCTATTGTTCAAGGTGATTTTTGTGGAATTCATTCAGAAAATGAGTCCTGTTTCAGAAGAAAACGGGAGAATTCTCTATTTGCATGAGCACAACATCGATTTTCTTTTGTGCTCATGTGGTGCTGATTCGTGTAGAGAAATACTTTTCATCGACAAATCGACATTAAAAAGATCGTACGCTTCAACCAAAAAAAGTGCGAAAATGAGCAAGGTATTACTGAATTCCAAAAAAAAAAATTAAAGGCGCATATCTCGAGTACATACAAAATATTCGAAAAAGTCGTTTTTTGCTTTGGTATTAAAAAAAATTTGTAACTTTTCCGAAGAATATCTCCAATTGTTGCGAGACTCAAACGCCTTTGAATAAAATTTCTCAATTCAATTATATTGTTTTGTTTCCAGCTTCCTCCTGATTTCAAATTTGGCGGTCTTCAACTATCAGACACACTCGGCGCCTTCAATATGCACGGAAATAATTTTCTGTGATTCGCTCTCCCTTTTCTCACTCTTTATTATAATATTCGAAGTTGACGTATGTACTTAATAATTCTTTACCAATTCTTAATTCTTCAGATTCTTTTATCCAATCATATCCTATTGTTAAGCATTTTCCAGTTTTTTTTGAATAATTGTTTTTCGTCATTTTATTCTATTCAAATGTTCCCTTGTCTTTTTATCTATTCAGTATTTTTTTTTCTCGTAATTGTTGGTCTTTGTAATCTCGAGCGCTGGATTTGCGATAATTCGACCGTGCGAATGTTTTTTTTTTGGACTTTCTCGTACATTTGTTGAACCCCCACCCCCTCTCCTACTTTTTTAAAGAATTTGTTCTGCATCACACGGTATTTACTTGATATTATTAATGGTCTTGAAGCAAAAATAATAAAGAAGACGTTTCCATAGAAATTCTCAAGTGTCTTCAACTTGTTCATTTTATTTTTCTAGTTTTTTTTTGACGTATTCTGTTTTTAGAATTTCTTACAAATCTCATATTTGCATTTGGTTCGGCGTTTTTTTTAATTTCTTAAACGGATCACGAGTAGAAATTGGGGTTTTAAAGAATTATTCAATTGAAAATTGGAAAATTTTTGGAAAAATTTCGTCGATTTAACCAATAATTGTGGTTTTTGGAGAGAGGCGACAACAAATGCGCTCTATTGAACATCATTTGGCGCCATTTTTCAGTGAGGAAACGATGCCTAGAAGCATATTTTCAAAATCAATTCAAAGGAATGTCTAGCGACTGCTGTTCTCGGGTAGATTTACGGGGGGATGCGTCTTTCTCTTGGGGGTCTCGTACGGACTAATTGAGTGTTTTGCATTTTATAAGTGGGTTCGAAAAGTTTTAAAACGAATGACGTTCGAAAAAAAAAAGAAATGGGGAAACTCATCAAGAAAAATGAAGCAATTCACATGAGAACAATGAAATAATAATTGAGACGTTGCGAGACCATTTCGAAAGGCGCACCACGTAAATCTACACGCGTACATCATAGATTGTTTCTCGAAAAAGCGGATTGACACGCGTTGCGAAAACAAATGAACGAGAGCCGCAACGCGAGCCGCAACGCGTCCGGCAACATTGAATAATCACAATAGCCGCTTTCTTCTCGACATGTTGATTCAATTGATTTTTAGACCAAGAAATAATTATGATCATCTCTTTGCTTGATTGATCTGGTATTAATTGGTGTGGACAACAAGGACCACACCAGTTGTCTCAACACAGAGAGAGAGAGAGAGAGAGAGACGAAAAAAAAAGAATTGATAGTCGAAATGGCGGAGTCGCCGCCGATTGATTAATTTTTGTGTAAATTTGTTGCCCTCGAAAAAAAACGACCCAATTCGACAACATTCAATCATATACAATTTATGGGCGCTAAATCTCTTCAGCAAATTAAGCCAATTATCAGTAGATTGGCACATTCCGCATTCGATTCGACGCAATTTGTCCGCGCTCACAAAACTCTGTTTATTTTCGTATAAAAACCGCCGCCGAAAAAAAAAGCTACAATTTTAATTCGTTGATTATTCAATTTAAAAGATATTGTGGTCCTTTCTTGCTGAATTTTTTTGCCATTGAACATTTTTTCGTTTTATTCATTCTCTCAAATCGAGCTGCTAGTAAGACGCCTTCTTTTATTGATTTAATGGAAGCCCTAGAATAGACAATAATCATCTACGGACATCAATACAGGTTTCGCCTATTTCTCACGATTCCGCGGCTGTTCAGATTCGGAAAAAACATTCTTTAAAAATGCTATGCAAATTTCAGAAAAAAAATCGGAAGACCTCGGCCACGCCGGAGTTTTTCGAAGCCGTTTCCCGGAATTCCTGTGGAAAAAGGTTATTAAAAAAGTAGTTAAGGTGTTTTTTTTTAAATTATTTTTTTTCTCTGTTTGGAAAACGCTGTGATAAATATTTCATAATTCCTGCAGCGATTTGAAAAAAAAAACAATGGTACTGTAGGCTTCGAAAACACTTTCAAATTTTTTTTTCATTTGAATTGCCGCCTTGGGTCCCGCATGGAAAAACAATTTGAAATAGTGTTTTTATTAATATAACCGCCATAATATGAAATACCATCATTTTCTATGAATTTTGTTTTTTGGCTATTTTAAAATGTGCCGAATTGTCGGATTCAAGGCACATTTTATTTTTCGGGGACCAATTAATTTTTCCGACCGCCAAATTCAAATTTGGTCGTCCAAATTTATGTTTTTAGAAGTTTTAACCAGGGTTCTCAATGTTTTTTCGAATCTTCATATTGTCGACGCCGCGCGATTGCGGAAAATTGGCTAAATGCCAAAAAATTAAAAAAAGGTCTCGATGCGCGTTGTGCACCTTTAACCCATCCATATACACAGGTCCGTAAATCTACACTATTAGTTTTGCGCCAAGACCACTGCCAGGGTTTTTTTTGGCAACTTGCCAGTCGCACAATAGCTCTACAATAAATCCCATCTGCGGACATATTATTTCTTGGCATTATTATTCAGGGCTCTATTTGGAATACACATATAGCCGACTGAAATGCATAAAATTAATTGGAATGCACGAGGCAATTAAGTTGAAACACACTCGTCGCTGCTCGTCTTCATTTTCATATGCTTTCCTACTCATTTCGATCAATGCCTATTAATGGCCATCGTTGTTTTCTTTTCCGGTGCCGATTTTTGATCTACCAACGTGTTTGTTTTCCGTTTGTTTTCAAGAATTGTTGAAGCCGGCGAAAATGTCCGCAGATGAGAATCCACATTTGAGTTGGCCCGCGAAATTTCGAACATCTCAATAGATGGGCGATCGATTAATTAAATGAGTAGCTGTGCCTTCTCGTTTATTCGTATAAATAGCATAGTTATGAGCTTTCAAACACCTTGTTGTTGTTGACCAGTTATGAGGGGTCCGAAATTGCAAGGGTCCGAACACAATTATTGCCCAAGTGCTTTCACTCTTGAGCCCCGCCCGTTTCTTACAACATTCGCCTCTCGTTTTGTTGGCCACCCCCAAACGTCAATATTCTCAAGCTTCGAATTGGGTCTCGTCGCGAATTCAATTCGGAAATTCAACGAATTTCGACAAAATTCACATTATGGTCTTGAATCGAACTTTGAGAACTTCTTTTCATTCAACATTGGGCAATTAACGGAAAAAATGAATTTTTTTTCGATTCTTTCAAAATTTCCACATCGACTTTGTTAACATTCTAATGGCAAAAATTCAATTTCTTTTCATTTGAATTTCTACAAAAAATTGACGCGATATACCGTAATCCTATTTATTTTCAAAGGCGCACGCGGAAAGTTGGCGCGGGTCACGTCGCGAAGTCGGTACTGTATTATTTTATTTTTTATTCTCTGTTCTATTTTCCCGTATTTTTCGAGAACTTTAAAGAGGAAATGAGAAACGGATTGACGAAAGAATTAGAAAAAAAAAACAATAATTGGTATAATTACTCCTAATTCCACAATATAGCTCTATTTTTCGTTAATTAGATGCCAATTATCATGAAAAAAATAGTGATCTTTGTGTTGATTTGATGCAGACCTCGCTACGATGCGGCTTCTGATAAACATCTCAAAATATATTTTTAAAAACGATGCGAAAACCAAAAAAACGCTCAAAAATTTCAAAAAAATTCGAAAAAAATGAGCCATTATAGCATTACAGTAGCGACTTTGCGTCGTGACCCGCGCCAACTTTTCGCGTGCGCCTTTAAAAATTAATCGCCGAGAATTTTTTGTAAATGAAAAAACATTGATAAAAAATATTTTTTTTTCATTGCAAGAATCGGTTCATAAAATTCTTCCAGTATTTGCGAGCAATTCAAATTTCATGAAATTGAATGCTCCTTTAATGTATGAATACCGTAATTTTCGAAATTTTAGATACTCAGGTAAATCGAATAAAAAATTTTGAGATTCATTGAGAAAAACTAACGTGTCTCTATAATATTTTAGAATTTTCTCAATCAAAATTAGAAATTATTAAAAGATTTTAGAATTTATTATTGAGATGATTTAGAATTTTTAGAAAATCTTATATAGTTGGCGTCCGGCGACAGCTGTACGTGGGTAGATTTACGACAATGCGTCTTTCGAAATGGTCTCGCACGGACCAACAGGTTATTTCAAATTTTATGGACCAATTCGATAATTTTTTAATCGAACATCGTTGGAAATTCAAGAAAATGAGAAACTCATCAAGAAAAATGAACCAAAAGTTCACATGAAAACAGCAAAATAAGCATTCACGCGTGGCGAGACCTTTTAAAGGCGCATGCGCGTAAATCGACCCGCGTACAGCAGTCGCCCCGGACGCCAACTATATATTTTTTAAAATTTTTATGTTTAGCGATTCTCAAGAATATTTTATTTGATTTGCCTGTGTATTCAACCAAAAGCCGAGTCGAAATGCCGAAATTCCTCGGCACCGAATTTCATGAGAATTGTCCGCAGCATCGATTTGTTAACACGTGTGCTCACAGAAGAAATTATCAACGAAAAAAAAAAACAAGAGCACGTTTTGTTTTGTTGCGTTTTTTCGATTTTCGACGTTTCGCAATTTTTTTTGCGTTTCGGTTAAGTGCAAACATCGCTTTCAAAGTAATTCTAGTTGGAGAGACTTTAAAGGCGCATTCCATGTTGAAATGCTCCTTTAAACTACAGTAAAAATGAATACTTTCTTAATTGGGCTGAAAGAAATTTTAATGAAAGATTATTAAAATTTTTGAATGTCAAACCGAATCAAGAGATCAACTTTCGATATGCGAAACAAGCTGAAAATTCGTGCGAAAACTCAATTTTCAGTTTTTTTTTGTTGCCTATTTTCAGCATCGATTTAATCGAATTTTTTGAAATTTTCAAATTGTGAGAAGCCGGGGGACCAATATTTTTCTCTCCAACTAATGGCACAAAGATTGGTCGGGTCCGTTCGGCAAGAAAAAAAAACGAATGTGGAATGCGCCTTTAAACTGATGTGTTTCGCAAAAATGAAAACTGTTAATGTTGGGGTCTCGCCGCGATTCACTCCTTAAAAAAAAAACTTTTGCTATTTGGGCTCTCTCGCCACAATTCGTTGCGAGACCCAAAATTTTCATTTTTTTTTCTAGCCAAATAAAAATAAATGAAATGTGTGCAATTGTGCGTCAGCGTGTAAACAGACTAACGCGATTTCTGTTTTCAAAAAAACCCCAACCTCATGCGCCTTTAAATAACAAATTAATACAATTATTCGCTTCAAACCCTTGCTAATATATAGTTTGACAAAAAAAAGAATCCGCCGTCCATAAAACTAGCGGTTTAATTCAATAATGCCATCGTATTTTTGTTTTATTTCAATCCAATTGGTCCCGCTAAATATATTCCCATTTTTTTTTTCGTCGATTTTCCTTCTTCATTAAATGCTTAATCAAATAAGCGAATCGCTCATCCGTCTCCTCAATTTTGTTTTGTCCATTTTTTTTCTTCTTCTCGAATTCCGATTATGACTAACAATATTAGTTGTTTGAACTTTTCGCAGATTAGATATTTATTTTTGACACACTCATCATTGTTGCTCGATGTTTCGGGCTTCTCGTCGGTCATCATCGGATTACGGTGGCACTAATTTCATGCGTTCATTCGATATTTTATTGAATGTGGCGCCTGCCATCAAATTATAGCCGTAGAGCGCAATGCCCGCAGCGACGCAATAGCGCAGTGGCGTAAGCCTTGGTATCCTCGGTAAAATTTAGCGGGACCCGCGCGGGTAAAGTGGTGTTTGGCGGGGGCCGCGCGGGGGAAGTTGGCGGCACCTTCGCTGGTAGCTCTCGGGACCCGCCGGTGACCGGCCAGAAGGGGCCGCGTGGGACCCGCGCGGGTCCCGCCATCAACAGAAAGACTAGCTTTATAAAAATAGGAGTTTATTGTGAAAAAAAATAACAAAAAAAGAATAGAAAAAAATAAATAAAACACATTATTACAATTATGACATAACCAATATTCTGCAAACGAAAAATTGAGTGAAAAGCGAATGAATGTGAATTTTACGGTATGTAGTCGATCTCTTGGTTTTTCTCCATGGCCTTCTTCCATTTCCCCATAGCACATGAACATCCGTGTCATCATCGTTCTATAATATTATTTTGATCGATTAAAGCGTAAATCAAAATGGAGAGAATTTCATACTGCAGAAGATTTACGGGGACGCGTCTTTCTTTTGGTCTCGTTACGGACTTTTTTAAATCGAGACTGTGGACCAAGTCAGAGACAACTATCATCTTCAAGAAAGGTGATAGATACTCCCTGGAGAACTACAGGCCAATCACGGTACTCCCTGTTCTATACAAGGCTTTCACAAAATGCATCTTGAATAGAATCAGGAGTAAACTAGAAGCCAATCAACCTGTAGAACAAGCTGGGTTCCGCAAGGGCTTCTCAACAGTGGATCACATCCACTCTGTCCAAAGACTGCTAGAAGTGGGACGAGAATATCAAATCCCACTCACACTTGTCTTCGTTGATTTCAAGAAGGCGTTCGACAGTGTTGAGCATTCAGCGGTGTGGCAGAGCCTAAGAGACCAAGGCGTTGAAGAAGCGTATATCCAGCTACTCCAAAGTTGTTACTCTGACTGTTCCACAAGCATCACGCCATTCCATCGACAGGTAGAGATACCTGTTCGAAGAGGAGTAAGGCAAGGTGACCCAATCTCGCCGAACCTTTTCTCCGCGTGCCTGGAGCAAGTTTTCCGTGAATTGTCTTGGAGTCAATTCAAAAACGACTCAGAAGACAATACGAACACTCCAGGATTACGAGTGAATGGCCGCAACCTCACACAAGTAGGGATCCAGATTAACGCTGGAAAGACCAAAGTCCTACGGAACCATTTCGCAGACTCCGCCAATGTTACCCTAACGCACCAGGATTCGGCCGATAGACTACTCACCCCCAAAAACGAGCTAAATCAGGAGATCTTCCGAAGGAGAAGAGCAGCTTGGGCGTGGACCTTCACCAAAGCTCTTGTCGAAAGGGTCCGAATTAGTCACACTGCGTTTGAGAATTATCACAGCAACTTGAACGAGATCTTCATCGAAAGGACATCCGCATCATGTCTAAAGTTCGGGACCCCCTACATCACGTCATGAAGAGGAAGATGACCTGGGCTGGACACGTTGCTAGAAGAACAGATGGAAGATGGACTACTCTTCTAACGGAGTGGCGGCCGTGGAATTGGACCCGGCCAAGAGGAAGGCCTCCCATGAGATGGTCGGACTCGCTTCGGAAGGAGATCACTACAAGAACAGCTGAAGGAGCCGTTATCACCCCGTGGTCCACCCAAGCCAAGGACCCAAAAGCTTGAAAAACTGTGGTACGCGCCTTAATAGGCGAAGGACGAACCGACTAAGTGACTAAGTAAGTGAATGTTTTAGGCTTTTAAAATGAGCAATAGTATCCTGCGAGGTTTGAAACATCGGTTGAGACGATAGCGAATATATAATGAACGCAAAATGACGCACCTTGAAGAGATCATCGCGATTGATGAAATGTTTGACCTTTAGACAAGCCGAGTTCGGGAGCTGAGTGGTCGCATTAAGCTTCTGGGAAATCACCATAAACTGAAAATTATATATCGTCAATATAAATAGTACACAATTGTAAAACGCGTCATATCACTCAGCCAAAGTTCTAAAATATTATGAAAGCTTTTTGATAATACTTCGTGAGTCCACAATAATTCACTTTTTCTTCAAGAAATTTTTTAGAAAACTTAATCAAAATTTTCTGTCTAAATAAATCCTATAAAATAAAAAATAAACCGACATTTTCTTATAAAATTTTAGAATTCGTGATAAGTTCTCTAAATATAATAATATATTACAACTTTTTTCCTGAGAACAACGCAATAAAACCGAAAAAATCAACAAAATACGATAAAGAAAAAAAAAATAGTTTTCCAATAATGTGAAAACGCGCCATACAGGAGAAACGCGTCAACAAATATAACCTTGGCGCGTTTTCTAACACCCACGCGGCAGCCGCTGAGCTAGCGCCGCGGGTCCCGCTAAATTTTACCGAGTCATAACTCTGGAGGTCGCGGGTTCGGTTCCGCTCTGTTGCAACCTTTTTTGCTGTCTGCGTCTCCTCCCGCCACACGCTCCCTAGCTGTCTTGAAGTCTCTCGATTGTACACAGTCTCTCTGAAAACAAAGTAATCCAGCTTATATGTATATTATTATTATTTGCGGACTAATTTTTTGTCGCGTCAGAAAGTTTCGCAACGAAATTCGCGCGGATCGCCGCTAATAAGATTTCCTGTTTTTCGATTCCCCCCAAAAATGCCCTTTTTTGGTTGGTTTCCGGCTCTTTTTACAAAAAAAAAACATAGAAAAAAAACAATGAATTGCACTTTATTAATAATGCAAATGAAACACATAAGTTGACATCGTCGACTCATTCATTTATTTTTTTCCGCCGCCTATTTTTTTTTTCGCCCTCTCTTCTCGCGTCGTGTTCAATTTTTGTCAATTTTACCCAAAAAAACAATATTAATGTCGCTCTTTTTTTTTCTTTTTGGGACCCTTTCCACCCCCGCCGCCGCCGGCACGAAGGAAAAGCTCGACAAGATTGTGCAGCTACTGCAAGTGCCGCATTCGCGGCCGAGTCATCGCGCGAATAGCTGCGAGTGTTTGAGTTCGATAGCCGGTGAGTTTCATCGATGCGATGCTGCCGACAATTTTGCGGGTTTCGAGGAATCGAAAGTGTCGTCGATTCACGAAATTCTCGAACCCCACACAACGATTTTAAGTGCAATTCGTGCTGCGGACAATTGTCGGTGAAAAAATTTGAATTGGCTCCGCCCACTTTCTCGTTTTGATTTTTGATGCTCAAAAAAAAATTTTTTTTTTATATAAAGTCGCTGCAAGACCCAGGTGTGATTTTGAAATATTTTCGCCGTATTTTTGAATTTTCAAAAATAGATACGATATTAAAGGCGCATGCTGGATTTTTTTCCCCGCATCAGAAACCCACTAGATCGTAGATCACGTGAAATGGTGTGCAAACACCGTGACGCGAAATGACACCATTGAATGAAATTTTAAAGAAATGCGCGATTCGCTGCTGCCGACAATCCGATGTCGAATTGTCCGCAGCAAGAAAAGGCGGAGCCCGAAAACGAAAATTGGGTTTTTTTTTTGGGGAAGCGGGAAAA
Source organism: Caenorhabditis bovis (assembly GCA_902829315.1). Lineage (NCBI taxonomy): Eukaryota > Metazoa > Nematoda > Chromadorea > Rhabditida > Rhabditidae > Caenorhabditis > Caenorhabditis bovis. The sequence goes on from CADEPM010000006.1 coordinate 2,944,893, forward strand.
ACAATTGGTAACGGAAGCAATTGTGGCGACATCAATCAATCAATCATTTTGTGGTCCCATCGCGAAAATCGTCTTGCAGGCCAAACATGCGCATCGTCGACCGGCCGACTGCTCGCTTCGCCCAAAATCTCGTTCAGCTCCGTAGTTCAGCAGACAATGCGAGCTCATGCTCTCGGAGGTCAGTTTCTCGATCAGATGGTCCCCCCGAAATTTAAAGGCACAGGGGTGGGGCGGTCGTTGAAAGAAGCGATTTTAAAGGCGCATCATCATAATCGGACACTCTCGAAACTATTTGAATGATCATTATCGAAAATGTCCGCAGATGAAATTTGTGATAGCTGTTTCGCATTTTGCTTAGAGGAAAACGTGAAAAAAATTGATTTCTCATATTTTTTTTCAGAAAAAAATTTTGAACATTTTGGCGATCCTCTTAGAAAAAATTTTCCACGACACATTTGTTTTTGGATGGTCCTCTCAAGAGTTTTGGACCACTTAGCCTGGGACCACAAAAATTGTTTGAATCGTTTCGCCATAGTCAAACAAGCGACGCCAGCGAAACCCGGAAAATGTCCGCAGATGTGTGACATGAAAGTTTTCTTGGTAAATTGAGGAAAAGTTTTTTTGCAGTTTGATTTGATTTTCAACAATTTTTGACTGAATGCGATTCCAAAAACGAAATAATCAATTTTTTTAGTTGAAAATAAAATATTTTGGGAATTCTTTAAAATCACTATTTCGGGTATTCGAAAACGACTTTGTATTTTTCAATCTGCCGACATTTTTTGGGTCGAAGTTTCTTGAAAAAAATTGTGGCAAAAAAAGTAGACGAGAAGAAATTTTTTGTTAATTTTCAACTAGAAAATCAGTCGCCAATTTTTTTTCTTAGAAAGTTCAAAAAAAAAATAATTGATGATTTTTTTGGGATGACTTAAAGGCGCATGAAAACCACTATTATCGAATTGGACTCTTTTCATCAGTTGCCTTTTTTTTGGGAAGCAATAATTCGAGTATTTCGTGCTGCGGACATTCGAGGCTTCGAGCATCGCCTCATTTCATAATATTTTCGTGCTGCGGACAATTTCGCTGGATTTTTTTGAGCTCAAATCGATGTTACTTTTTTTCTGCCATCTGAATATGACATTATTCTATCAATTCTATTTTTCGCTGCTGTTTTTCTTTCTTTGGGCCGATTTAATTAAATGTAAGTGGTTGTTCGCCATATTTGAGATCAGAAGAGAATCGAAAAAGCAAGAAAAAAAAAGTGGAAATGACTGAAAATTATCGACTGTTGGAATAGAAGTCGACTGTTGGAATAGAAGTTTCTTTAAGATAACTAGCAGGAATAGAATTGGGCCGTAATAGAGCTCGGTTCTCAATAGAGCGCAATTGCATCATTGTTTTGTTTGATGGATTTTTCAACATTTTTTCTTCGCAATTTTTCATATTTTACTGTTTTTTTAGAAAAAATATGCCGCGTGGGACAGAAAGAGAAAATTTAAGAGTTTTTAGAAAATGTATGGAGGTATCGAAGGCAAGTTTTCCATCAAACAAAACAATGATGCAATTGCGCTCTACTGAGAACCGAGTTCTGGGACCACCCAGTAAACCACAACTGCTTGACGACGCGGTGTGTAAGACATCGCACAATTTCATTTCGAGTTTCCGCAAATTTGTATGCAAAATTCACCGGGGGGGCGGGGCTAAAATTTTGATGGTCCCTATCTCGATAACTAGAAGTTTGCGCATTTAGGGACCTAGATTGGAAATTGTCTAAACAATCTAAATGCGAAAATTGTAAGAGGGGCTTCTTCAAAAAGGTCTCCCTCGATGTTGTTTGATCTCCGAATTCTAGGTGGTGTCCCTCAGGTAATTGAGCTGCGAGCCGGTGAGCACAGCTCGGTCGAGATGCCATAAAACGCCGTCGCGATTGACTCAATTGAATGCAACCCATATATGGGTTGTGTGTGTCTGAATGCGAGAATATCAATTCCAGAAGAGACGCGTGTTTTATGGGGCGCTTTCATCTCGGCCGAAAAAAAAATGAAATTTGCTCTTTTTTTTGTTGCATACTTTTCCATCTGCGGACATTGGCCCCGAAATTGTCCGCAGCACACATTATTCAAATTCTGGGCGAGTCAACCACGTCTGCCGATATCTCCAGCGAGATGTCCGCAGATGCGATTCCAAATAAGAAACAAACAGTGCTAGTAGAAAATTGTAGGGATTTGTCAGGACTTATCCGTCGAATCCTAGAAAATTGTTAATCTTCAAAATAGTATCCACAAACCTCTCTCAATTCCATTTAGTTTGATGCTTTTTTTTTCTCGGCTTTTTTTCGACAAATTGCTGTTGACGAAAGCGACACACGATGTAAATTATCCATGCTTCTCGTGTGCATTTTCCTCAATTTTTAATTCTTGACTTGAACTTGCTTTTTTTGTTCGTTTCCAATTGTTTCATCATTTTTCATCTGCCGACAATTGTCGAGGCCATTTGTTTCGTTTTTTTCGTCCAACCTGCCATCATCGAAATTGTCCGCAGATGGGAATTTTGAAAAAAAATAGTCGTTCGATTATTTTTTATATTCGAGACGTGCGGAATTCGTTGGTGTTTTTTTTGTTGAAGAGAAAAGCAAAAAAAAATTTTGGATGAGCCGAACGAATTGCCGAAAATTGCGACGATCGACGGCGATCGATGAGCAGATGAAGCCGAGCATTCTGGTGTTGGCGCCGAATCAATTCGTCGGATATCCGATCCTTCAGCCATCCAAAGGTTGTGTCCTTCCTTCCGCCTCACCAATTATTCATCAATCACTGCTTCTCATGCATTCGCATTCTATTTAAGCGGTAGATAGAGATGAATTGTTCATGCGCCTTTAAATTGAGCGCACACTAGGCGAGACAAACGCGACAACCCGTGAGGTGTCCGCAGCGCGATTTTTAATATTCACTATTGAAAATATTGATGGCGGCGAAACCCGCGAGGTGTCCGCAGCGCGATTTTTGTTATTTGACCAACTATCGAAATACCGATGGTGGCGAAACCCGCGTAGTGTCCGCAGCTATATTCGACACACAATCGAAATATTGATGGTGGCGATACCCGCGAGGTGTCCGCGGCGCGATTTTTAATATTCACTATTGAAAATATTGATGGCGGCGAAACCCGCGTAGTGTCCGCAGCGCGATTTTTGATATTTGACCAACTATCGAAATACAGATGGTGGCGAAACCCGCGTAGTGTCCGCAGCTATATTCGACACACGATTAAAATGTTGATGGCGGCGGAACCCGTGAGGTGTCCGCAGCGCTATTTTTAATATTCACTATTGAAAATATTGATGGCGGCGAAACCCGCGTAGTGTCCGCAGCGCGATTTTTGATATTCACTATCGAAATACTGATGGTGGCGAAACCCGCGTGGTGTCCGCAGCGCGCACTTTTCTTTATTCTGAGTTTCAAAAATCAGAGTTGCTTGCGTCGACGCTTCGTCCACGAAACCCCTAAAGTGTCGGCAGAAGCGTTTTGACATAAATCAATTCGATTTGGCGATGCAATTAGTGTACTCTGTGAGGAGGTCGTCAGGCCAAAAACCTCAACGATCGCAAAGAAAAAAAACCATTTCGTGTGCTTTTTTTGCAGGAATGGGCAGTGGTAGATGTCTGAGCTCGGCGTCGCCAATTTCAGCCGCCGATCGACAACAATTGTGGGGTGAGTTCTTCTTCTTCCTTATTCGTGTGTCTGACGAATTCTATCGACTCTTTTTTTTCCCCCACATTTTTCTTTCATTTTTTTTCAGAATTTTTAATTCGCTCATTCAATTCGAACAATTCGTTCACGTTTCGCCGCGTTTTGATTCATTTCCTCATTTTTTTTTCGGAATTCAAAATTTTTTTTTCGAATTACTGTTTCGCACACCTATCAAAATTATGTTGTTAGCAAAAAAACAATTGAATCCTCATCTGCGGACATTGTTACGGGTTTCGAATTTTTAGTTTTTAAAAAATCACCCCAAAATGATATTTTTTGCGAAAATATTTTCATTTTCAAAAACATTATCGATTTTTAAAATATTTTCTTCGAAAACTATTGCCCTTTATGGTTTTTTTTTTCAAAAATCTATAATTTTGAGTTTTTCCACATTCTTTCGGGTCACCGAAAACAAAATAAATCCCATCTGCGGACATTTTTCCGGGTTTCGAAAAAATTTGAAAGAGGTAATTTTCACACAGTTTGAATTAAAAAAAAAAACAATTTTTGCCAACTGACCCAATATTTCGATTGCAAAATCGATTTTGCCAACCTCTCGTTTGGTTTAATTTTCTAATAATTTCGCACCTGCGGACACCTTACCGGGTTTCAATTTTCTCATTTTTTTCTCACAACAAAAACTACAAACGTTTCGGTGTTTTCTCCACACGAAATAATTCAACAATCGCGTGCGAGCGGTTTTTTTTTTGTTCAGCGAAAAAAAAAAACGAACGATAATAAGTAAATACTTCACTTATTTTCGAGCATTTTTTTCGAATATGAGAAAAAAAAGGAAAAACCCGAAATTTTGTTTTAATAAAAATTGCATTTCTTTCATAGAATTTGAATTCACACAAATATTATCAAAAAAAAATTAGTTTTTGGCTTGCAATTTTTTAAAAATGTCCAAATCTCGTTTTTTTTTTCTTTTCAATCAGGAATTTTTGAAGAAATCTAGAAAAACAATGGAAATTAATCGGTGCTTAATGAAATGTGTGCAAAATTGCGTCAATGTGTACCCTTCAAAGATTTCAATTGATCGTTGACTGAGTATTAAATGCGCCTGGGCAATGTACGCAGTCTCGCCGCCCAAAATTTCGCAATTTTTGAGAAAACCATATAAATTGGTGACACGGCAATTGAATTTTCGAAATTCGGACCATCGAAAACCTATTTTCATGAAAAATACAAAAAAAAAACGAAAAACCTGTTTTTTATTTTTTTTTTTCAATTCCTTCTAGGGTCATCTTTTTCTCGGGCAAAACCTCACAATTTTCAATTTTTTTTTCCGATTTTTTTATTTGGGCCAATTTTAACGAATAAAATGTGCCTAATAGGGACTTGGCACACGAGAAAAAAAAAACGGACTGCGCTTAATTTTTTTTTCCAAAATCTTCTCAAAATTGCCGATCTCAAAATGATTGCGCTGCTGCGGACACTCGTCGGGGTTTCGCCACCCTCCACGCCCCTTTGTTTGCGTGATTTTCCCTCTTCCCCTTTACTTCCTCTCGCCTTCCCCCCGGCCCGAAAATAACGTCATTTTTGTGGCGGCGCGCAAAAAAAAAGATAAGGCGGAAAAAAGATACATATGAATTGAATAATATCATTTTTATTCGTCGCGTCTTCTTTTTTTCCATTTTTGGTGTGCAAAACTCGCCGAGTTTTTTTTTGGTTTTTTCTTTTTTTTTGGCTCGCTTCGAATTGTCCGCAGCAGCATTTTTTTTTAGATCGCCGCTGCCGCTGAAAAGACTCTCAAAATGGTGAAATCGAATAGGCAGTTTTTGAGCGGCGAAGGAGGCCATTAATATTTGACATTCTCAAAAAAAAAATTGAAAAAATCGAATATATCATGCTTTTTTCGAAATTTACAGACTCTACCTTTAGAGTTTTCCAACGATTTTTTTCTTCTTTTTTGGAATTTTTTCTGAAAAAATCGAAAAATGGCGAATCTGCGTACACTCGCACGCAAAATTGCACACATTTGGTTGATTCGAATAAATTCTCTTCGAATTTTTCCCAAAAATTATGAATTTTATAAATTGTGTTTTTTCAGCGTCAGATTTTTGCTGAAAATCGACAATTTGTGAAAATTTTCGAAAATTTCAAAAATGTCAAAATGTGCTGCGGACATTTTTGACCAGCGAATTGTCCGCAGCACGATATTCATATGTCCTCAAAAAATTTGTTTTTTTGATTTCCTTAAAGGCGCAGTCGAGAAATCCAAATTTAGAATGCCTCATTTGTGTTTTTTTTTTTTTTGGGAAATTTGGAGGGTCCAGAAAAAATGAGCTATTTTTGATTTTTCCATTTTTTTTCTTCTCAAAACCCGACCAAATTGAAACAAACATCTCGATATCCTCGAATAAATTCAATTTTCCGGTTTCACTCGATTTATTTTTGCGCAATTCTCGGAGATATCAATTTTTTGCTGTTCGCGATCGCCTAATTTCGATTTTTCTCTGCACCCTCTCGATTTTCCCCAATATCTCATCGATTACGTTTTTCATTGGCGTTTTTTTTGCACCAAAAATGTCCGCAGATGCAATTTATGAAAATCCTGAAATTGTCCGCAGCATGATTCTTTCGAAAATAATTATTCAATTAATTCCGCATAAGAGCCTCTCAAAAATTGTCCGCAGCTGTATTCTATTGAAGGTTTTGTGGAATTAATTTGAAATTTGAGCTAATTGGCATATTTTAAACGTTTTTAGAAGAAAATCCTTCTCTTTCATGAAAATCCGGGAATTTTTTAATTTTTTTAGGGAAAAAATTCATGAATAGAATTTTCCAAATTAGGTTAATTTCAAAAAATGCAATCACCTTCAATTTAACGCCCAAAATGACTCTAAAGGTCCTTTTTTTCATTTTCCATTCCAACAGTTAAATTGAAACTTTGGGACCATCAATAGAGGTGGGGACCCGATAGTTTTGAGACACAATTTATATGCAGGCGAGATTGTCGCTAATTTGAGATCATTTTGGGTGCCGTTGAAGATTTTTCTCGAAATTTTCTCTCATTTGGAATATAATTTGCAAAAAATTACCCGTCTCTCTCTCTCTCTCTCTCTCTCTCTCTCTCTCTTTCTCTCTCTGAAAATTTTCGGTCTGAAATTCGACGAGATTATCTATGGCAAATTTCGATGGTCCCTTCAAATCTAGAGCACACCGAGTAGTCAAATTTCAGACGACTTCTAGACAGCGAGATGCGAAATTTTTTGTAGATAATAGCAGAAAAAAATATTTCGCTAGTTTTTTTTAGGAACAAATCATTCAAATGTTTTTTTATTTAATTTAAAAATATCAAATTTGCATTTTTTTTTCTCAATTTTTCATCGGAAAAATGTGCATTTTTATATGTTTTATGAATAAAATTATTATAAAGTCAAAAACGAATAAAAAAACCCGATTCAAAATAGAATAATAATCGAGATTGAACAAAAAATTGCATCGAAAATCAACGCAAATCGACAATTTTGTTTCATTTCACAAATTTTCACATTTTTTGTTGAATTGAATCTCAAAAAAAGGTTTGGTTTTTTATGATTTTTCTCTCAAACTCTTCTTTTTTTGAATTTTTTTCTGAAAAAAATCGAAAAAAGGGCCAATCTGCGTACACTCGCACGCAAAATTGCACACATTTGGTTGATTCGAATGAATTCTCTTCGAATTTTTCCCAAAAATTATGCATTTTATAAATTGTGTTTTTTCAACGTCAGATTTTTGCTGAAAATCGACAATTTGTGAAAATTTTCGAAAAATTCAAAAATGTCAAAAATGTGCTGCGGACATTTTTGACCAGCGAATTGTCCGCAGCACGATATTCATATGTCCTCAAAAAAATTTGATTTCCTTAAAGGCGCATTCCAGAATTCCAAATTTAGAACACCGCCTCAATTGTGTGTTTTCTTGGGAAATTTTCAGCCGGTTTGAAACTCGCGACACGAAATGCTGGAATTTGCTCGAAAATCGCCACACCGACACGCAAACTTGCACACATTTGAGAGTCGCGTCGAGACCCCCTATCACCTTTTTTGGGGGACCATCCAAAACAAAACATTCGATTAAACAACACGCTCGTCTTCTCTAGTCTTTGTTTTTTCGTCTAAATGACGAGAATCAAAAACATTTTCGTGTCGTCGCAGGTGATTTCGCATTCTTCTTCTTTTTTTTTGCTGCAATTTATTTTCAGCTGTTTTTTTTTCGCCTTTTCTCAGTGTTTTTGGTGTGTTTCAAAATTGTTCGCAAAAATCCACGCGCTATGCTCCTTTAAATTCCAAATTCGCGCTTTGAGATTCACAATTCAATGATTACTGCAGCGATTGCTCAATTGGTGGCCCGTAAATTGTCCGCAGATGTTTCCCGCCTTATGTTTCTCATTTCACCACATTCTTCCCTCTATTGTTTTTTTAGAGGCCCATAATTTTTGTTTTGCACTTTTCGCGATAAAAAACGAGCTCATTGAGCAATTGTGGACCATCGCACTTTTTTTTCGAGGCGGCAATTCAAATTTGATCTCAAACTGTTGGAATTCGGCTACCGTAGTCTGGATAACCTGCGAATCAAACTAAATCGGTGCTCGTCGGTTTTTTTTTGCGAAAACAATAATTGTCACCCACTCGATTACTGTAGCAATTGTTCAACTGTGTCTCGTCCTTTAAACTTTAAAGCTTTTCATTTTCGAGCAAAAATCTAGGATTACGGTAGATCTTGTGGTGGCATCTCAAATCTCGCAAAAAACAAGAGCCAACCTTTTTTTCTTCTACGTCGTCTTCTTCTTCTGCCATTTCACCTTTTATGGTCCGGACCACTATAATCATACGAAAAGCACGGGCGTCGTTCATTTCATTTCTCGTTTTGTTCCGCTTATTTCCCAATTTTCCTGATTGAATTTCGCCCCACTCATTTTTTTTTGTTTTCGCCGCAAAATTGTCCGCAGATCGTTTTCATCAAATAAATTCAATGAAATTCCAAAAATTGATCAAAGATTCAAAATTTCTAATTTTTGAATGAGAAAATTATTGAGACTGGATGCATTTTGAGAAAATCGTTTTTGTTTTTCTAAAAAGAAAATTCGAAATTGCAATTCTGGGTATTTAAAACAGTGTAGATCGATTAATGTACCTCTGGTGTAGATTTACGGGATGCGCCTTTAGAAATGGTCTCGCAACGTGCGAATGATTATTTCTCAATTTTTTAAAAATTTCTCATTGCATTTCTAAGATTCCAAAAACCACAAATGATCGAAATCGGCGATTCAATGCGGAATACTCAGTTATTCCGCTCGAGACCACGGCGCTCGTAAATCGACACCCAGAATGCATCGCTCAAGTTTAATAATAAAAATCTGAAATAAGCTAGAGTTGCGAAAAAATTTTTTTAAATGTTTTCATAATATATGAGATCGGTTTTTCATGAGATATCAAGCTTTCTCGAATTTGTCGAATTCCAAATTTCATATTTTACGAAAAATTACAAAAATAGATCCAACCGCGACGCATACGCAACGCGGACGATTTGCATTCAAATTGGAATAATTGTGGCATCACAAAAGTGGAAATTTTCAAAAATCAAAAAAAGAATGTTTCGAAATTGTGTTGCATTGTCCGTGTGGAGTACACGAGACCCCTTACTTCCTTAATAGGTTATTTGTTCGCCAAACCCACAAGCTTTTCGGGGGGTGATTGCGGCTCCTTGTCTCGGCGGCATTGTGGTTGTTTCTCAAATTACTAGGTGTCATTGAAATATTCAAGGGACCATTATAAAGTTGGATGTGGAAACTACGAAGATGACGCTTAAAATGTTCCAAGGGACCATTGAAAACGACAATGCGAAAACCGGTGAATTTGTCGGCGGCATTGTGGTTGTTGGTGAATTTTCGGATGCTGCCGACATTGTTCGAGGTTCCACCATCAATTTTTTGAAGCCAAAAACGTTTTGAGTTTTATTTTTTTCAAATTTCTTGGTTGCGGATTTTCCAACAAAAAAAATTCCGTCTGAAAACGCGCTTCAACAATTGGATTTCTTGGAGAGATTTCGAGTTTTGTTGTCACCAGATTTGTCGAATTCCTTCCGAAGCGAGTCCGACCATCTCATGGGAGGCCTTCCTCTTGGCCGAGTTTTATTCCACGGCCGCTACTCCGTTAGAAGAGTAGTCCATGTGTTCTTTTCGCTCAGGTCATCTTCCTCTTCGTGATGTGATGTAGAGGGTCCCATTTAGCCCCCATAATCGATGATATATTCAGAGTGCTCAAAAATCAGCCGGACTCGATCAAATCCAATATACATAGATTAATAAAAGTTGGCAATTTTGTAAGCGGACTTCTCAATATGGTTTCTTTTCATATTAGGATGTTGATTTCAGGGTAATAGGGGCCCATTTACAAGGGACCTTCTTTTACCTCCCCTTTTGGATTTTTTTTTGTAACTTTTCACACGTAAACTAGAAGGCCTTCTGAGTGTGTTCACACAATTCCAGCCGGCACTGGGGGGTTTCAAACGAGCATCTGAAAATATTTAAAAAAAAATCCAAAACGGGATGATGTTGCTTATTTGAGGAGCTCTCGCGGGTTTGGCGAACGATTCGAGCAATCATTTATCTAGAAAATTGATATTTGGCTTAAATTTAACTTGAATATCACACTACGATATGCGCAATTTGAAAATGTGATTCGATTCGAGAATTCGCCACAAATCATTGTCTCAATGAAAGTTCAAAATTGGACTGTTGGCGGATTTTTGAGAATCTCGTTTGAGAAAAAAAATTCGTCAAAAATCGATTCAAATAAAACCCAAATATAAAATGTTGTCATTTTAATTTTAAAAATTGCAAATAATTTTATTTTCATGCCAAAATTTCGGGATTTCGCAACAGATTCTTAAATTAATTGTTGAAATTCCTTTAAAAGGCAATTAATTTTTTGTCAAAAATGATATTGACGAGAAAGAATTTCGCAAAAAAATGTCATTTTTCGATGTGAATTAAATGGAAATCATTTGTCGAATTATTGTCTCAAATGCCAATAAAAATATATCATTTTTTTTGTTGTTTTTTTTTATTCATAAGAATATTGCCAATTCGAATCGTTGATCGTCTTCCAAATTTGGATATCAAATGAATCGACAATTTTCAGGCTCGGCAATGCATCATTCGTTCGATGATCGGCCATCAGCTTCAAGTGAGGATCTGTTCGCGAGTTGCAATGACATCGATCAAGCGGTTTGTCGATATTTCTTCTTTTTTTTTTGAGTGCCAATTTCGCCTTTTTTTGAATTTTCGCGCCACATTTTAGCGAGCGTAAACAGCGGAGTGTCGTAAACGCCCTCGTTTTATTTCAACGTATTGTTTGATTCCAATCGAATGGCTATTTTTGTACACAGATTCTTTAGAAAATTTCCAATCGAATCAACTTGGTCCCTACCTGCGCAAACTTCTAGTTATCGAGATAGGGACCTTCTAAATTTTTACCCCCCCCCCCGGTGAATTTTGCATTAAATGAAAAAAAAATGAAATTGTGGGATGTCGGAATGCATAATTTTCCAGCGATTTGTCCGCAGATCGATTTTTGCGAAAGAAAATGACAATTTTTGGAAAATTCGAACGAATGGGACTAATTTGAAAAAAAAAAAGAATAATAAGAGCTCTAATTATATATAGTATAGTAATAGAACAAAAAAATGCGGGGGAATCGAGAGCTTCTTTTATCATTTTTTTTTCGTCTCATCGCATGTCATTCTTTTTTTTACTGGCCTGCAGTGAGAGAGCTCGCTTCTCAGTGGAGCGCAATTGCATCATTGTTTTGTTTGACGGAAAACATGCCTTCGATACCTTCATACATTTTCTAAAAACTTCTAAAACTCCTCTTTCTATCCCACGCGGCATATTTTTTCTAAAAAAAAACTGTAAAATATGAAAAATTGCGAAGAAAAAATGTTGAAAAATCCATCAAACAAAACAATGATGCAATTGCGCTCTATTGAGAACCGAGTTCAATTACGGCCCAATATTAAAGAAAGTTCGATTCCAACGTTAGAGCTGGTCGAACTGATTTGGTGACGCCACTCAGACACCAAGCGTACACCATTTTGGTGTCCAAAATGTATTTTCGAAAGAAGCTCGAATCAATGGCTAATTATAAATACACAGAAATCAGAAAATGCTATTAATTTGATTAAATGAAAACAATAAATCAGAAAACACATGGGGACCAATCGGGTTTTAGCCGAATGCTCGTTCCCTGAAATCCATTTTCTACGCGTTATTTTCGACCCGCAACGACACTCCAAGTTTACAGCGAGGCCTTTGTTTAGCGTAATGAGAATTGCGTCTTAATTGTTGTTGGAACACAAGAAGTCCCGAAACAAAATTGATTGGACCAGCTTTCACTGGTTTTGATTTTTTTTTGATGATAAAAGGGGCGGGGCGTGTTGTTGGCATTCGTCGCCCCGCCCCCTCCAAGTATGATCTTATCAGATTCAAACGAATAACTCGATAGAGCTATATGGTAGCCAAAAACAACTTGCACTGAAATATATATCAAGTTTCCTTTTGTTTTCAAGTTTTTAAGAAAACTATAGATTGTCATGAATAGAGGCGCGGGTTCGATCCCGCTACCAGCACTCATATTTTTGCGCATTTTTTTTATAGGTAATTCAGTAATTAAGACACTGTCATATTGCGTTTTTCTATTCTAAATTTGTTCTGACAAATTTTTTGATGAATTGGTTTAGAAAATTTGCATTTTTTTCACCGGCCCGCCGTTTTTAAGTGGATTTTGAGAAAGTCGGGCGGCTCGGCGTCGAATTCGACAAATCTGGTGTCAGCAAAACTCGAAATGCTCCAAGAAATCCAATTGTCCAATATTAATTTTTTTTGGGGGGGGGGGGCAAAAATTTGAATGGTCCCTAGCTGATGTCTGTCCAATAAGCTCGTATTGATGAAAAACAAAACGCGGAATTCGCAATTAATAAATAATTATGGCAAAAATTTTATTTTTATGTGGTTTCTTTTTAATTTTAACCATCCGAACAAAATAATTGAATTTCTCGTTAACTATATATTGTATAGTTAGCTATTTTGTAGTGTGTTTTCCACAACAAAAAAAAAGAATTCGTATAGTCATTCGACTCAATAGATGTTTTTTTTTCTCGCTGATCCCATTTTTTTTTCGACGGAATGACGAATTTCCATTTCTTTCTCATTAAAAGATGGAGAAAATCGGAGAAGACTTTAATCGCATTCGCATATTCCTTTTATGGGTCGGCCACGAAAAAAAAACAAAAAAAATGTCGTCTAGTTTGTTATTTTGAACCGGCGACTTGAACATTTGCCGGCCTCGATGAATGTCCGCAGATGGATTTCATGTTATACAATCGTCGACTTCTCGCTGGTTTTCCTCTCGTCCAAATTATTGAACACGTGTGAAATCTCGAATTTAATCGACGAATTCACATATGCGTCTTTCTCATTTCGAAAAATTGTCCGCAGATGGTTTTTTATGTGTTTGTGACACACATGTGCGCATTCTCTCGCCAATATTTCTCATTCGCTTCTCAGCACCCTACAGTAATCCTTGTGGAGGGCGATTTTCTTAAAGGCGCATCACGCGACTAATAATTGTTTAAAGGCGCATCACGCGACTAAACCAAAAATTGATAATCATTTTTGTTTTTTTTGGCCAAAATCGCGGATAAACCTCGAAAGTGTAAATTCCCATGTCTTTTTTTTTGCCTTTCCATCACGTCATACTATAAATAAGCCCTCAATATTTCCCTCAATAATAGATTCTAATCCGTCGAAAGAATGACACAAAACGAGAACGCGCATAAATTTGAACGCGCATAAATTTCGGCGGGTCCCTCCCACCTCTGAATGGTCCCTTCGAAAAACCAAAGCTGAGTTTGTTCATAAATCATCGCTGCGAGCTTCTGCTGGCCACCAGAGCACACCTCAACGAGAGAGCAGTTTTCGAATGAATTTCAAATTGCGCCAAATTGGCGCCGCCCGATTTTGGTTTTTTTTTTTCAAGCGAAACGTGCTGCCGACAAATTCATTCACTTTGATTTTTATTTTTACTATTATCATATACATTTGGCATACTGTAACAATTGTTCAGCTGTGTCAAAATTTGAATTCCAAAATGAAGTAATTTTGAGACAATTTATGGATTATTTCGAAATTATCCGATGAATCCCAAACCATCTGCGGACAATTTAGATGGTCCCAAACATGGGACCACACACACACGGTGACATCATTTTTTTCTTTTTTTTGCAAAGTCATTTTCTATTGAATTCCACGACAACAAATTTTTTTTTACTTCGTCACAAACTTTTTTTTTGATCCTTGAACATTGTCCGCTGATCGAAATTTATATTGGGCGGGGGACCCTCCATGTTCGTGTGAAATTGCATTGTCAAAGACCGACGACTTCCGGTGGGCGGAGCGCCAAAAATTTCGACATTGCTCAGCAATTTTCGATTTGGCTGCGTATCACACTACCGTAACGCAAAAATTTGTTGAATTTCCGGCACTTGAAATCAAGATTTCAGCAACCCGAAAATTGTCTGCAGATGAAATTTTATATATCAAATTATTCTCTTTCTCAGTCTCTAATTGAAATTTTTAAAATTCGAATTTTTCGCGGATTATTGAGAATCTCTGGAAATCGGCAATTCAAACCCGTATCAATGTCCGCAGATAGAATGTTATATATCAAATATTCGATATTTCAAGCTGTTGGTCATTTGTGAGTCATAAATTCCTCGGATTAATATAAATTAACAATTTGAACCCGTAAAATTGTCGGCAGATGAGATTTTCATAAGAAAAGCAAATTTTTCACACTTTTTTCGCGCTATGCGCCTTTAAAAAGCCAATCGTTTGGCGGTGGGTCTTTTTTTTGCCAACCAACTCGATTTGTTCGTTGTTTTCGTGTTTCAGACATTTTCGATTGGTTTTGCCTCTGTTTCGCTTCGTACTTTACTTCTTGCATTCCATTCATGGCCACATTTGCGAAATTTTATTCGATTCGCCAATTTCGACGAGGCGTCCCACCCAAATTCGCCAATATCCATTTTTGGTTGTATTATTATTATCGATGTTTTTTTTTCGATCAATTTCGTGCGCCTCACCTTCAACTAATATGAGATCATTGCTGCGGACAATCTCGCGGCCCGTGAGATTGTCCGCAGCATCAAAATGTGCCTTCGATCGCACATTTTCGAATTGGGTTTCTTTCAGATTGTGCCCCCACAAAAATTCATCTGAAATTTCAAAATAAAATTTTCGCGCTGAAAAAAAAACGAAATTTGTTTCCCGTCAATTGTCCGCAGCTGATTTTAGAGGCATTCGAGGCGAAAATGATGGCGACACAAGCAAATCCCATCAATGTGCTTCCATCTTCGTCTTCTTTTTTTTCGCTTCCCTTCCTTTTTTGGTATCTCCAAATAGGTTTTGTCACTCAATTTGTTCGACGTTCCAAAATTGTTCAAGTTTTTTTGTGGCGAAACGGGCGGCCTTTATCTCTCTCCATTTTTTTCTCAAACTATTATTTTTTTTCCGTCTCCTCCCATTATTTTTGGGAGCACTTTTGAGGTCGTTTTTCTCTCGAAAAAAAAAAACGTTTTCTTCATTAAAGGCTTTGTCTTTTCAAAAATTTGAATTTCGCGCCTTAAAATTGTCAAATTGCTCATTTTTTTTTCGAATTAATTACAAATTATTCGTATAAGCCCAATAGTAGAATAATTTATTATAGAAATTCCAACGATAAAATGATTGAAACGTGGAATTCATCAAAAATTGAAATTCGCATTTCAAACATTCCACCTGCGGACAATTTTCGTTGTCTAAAAAAATGTCCGCAGATGGATTTTGCCAAAAATGCCAATTTTCGTTGTCTAAAAAAATGTCCGCAGATGGATTTTGCCAAAAATCCCAATTTTCATTGTCTAAAAAAATGTCCGCAGATGGATTTTGCCAAAAATGCCAATTTTCATTGTCTAAAAAAATGTCCGCAGATGGATTTTGCCAAAATGAAACTCCCAAAAATGCCCATTTTTTGTCGGCAGATGGATTTTGCCAAAGCCGACAGCCCAACTCACAATTTTTGTCCTCATTCATAACCAATTGGGTCCTCACTCATTCTCGCGGCGTTTTTTTTTATTTTTTGCCCGAAAAAAAAAGAAAGGCGCCATCAATTCTCGATGGGCACCCGCCATATTTGGGAGTAGATCATCATCATCAAATTTTGGGCAGACAAGAATGGTGGCGGCGCCGATGCTTCAACACATGTACAGTCTCGATGAGTCGCGAATGATCGGTGTAGGTGATGATAATCGCGAATTGCTGCTGCCGACATTGTTCGGGGTTGTTCGATTGCAATCAACAAGAAAAAAAAACCACAAATGCCCACCGATTTTTTTGTTTCTCGAATTTTTTGCTGAAAATCATTTTTTCAGTATCGCCAACAGCGGAAACGACGGGCGGGAATCTCCGGCGGATCGACGAATGTCCAACGCGAGATGCCGTTCGCGTGCGCCGGCGGAAATGGATTCAGTAGTGCAGGTATAGCCCAATTAATTGACGACAAATTGCGTCGCCAAACAAAATTTCAAATTGCGCCAAGCGCCCCCCCCCCCTTTTTTTATGATGAAAACCATCTGCGGACATTTTCGCGCGGCCCGCAACAATGTCGGCAGCACGAACATTCTTTTTTCTTGCAGGAGTGTCGAATGGCCGCGGATTTCCGCCGCTCGGCGGCCGCTCGCCTCAATCGTCGTTCGATTCGAATCAAGATGTCGCCCAGGTAAATTGATATTCGAATATTATTCGAAATTCTCTCCCACGATATCGAATTCGTCCCGTATTTTTTGGCAAACGAGTGAAAACCAACCGAAATTCATTCATTCATCTTTTTTTTCTCTGCCGATCCAAATTTTGATCCGATCCAATTTTTTCAAATATTCAACAACTCGAAAAAAATGGCGCCGAAACGACGACCCGTCGACTACGACGAAGTAATCTCTTCAATTTTTTTTTTGATATCGAAAACGTGCTGCGGACAATTTCAGCGAATCGTAGAACAATTTTGCAGATCTCAATGAATTGGATGAGAATGAATGGATTGGGACCATCGTTGAGGCCATTTCTCAACGGGAATCATACGCCAAAGGTAGGCAATTATTTTGGTCCGACCATCAAATGTCCGCAGATGGATTTTTATAAAGAAACCTGCAAAATTATGATCTCGATTTAATGAATTGGAATATTTGGAAATTTCAATCATTTCTCGGCGCCAAAAAAAAAAATTCGAAGCCACTTTCAACCCGCGCGATTGTCGTCAGATGGAATTTGTCAATTAGCGATCGAAAATTTCAAAATTGCAGAAGACGGCGTTGCAGAATTCGCAGTCAACCACACACATCTCCAGAATCGGCTCGTTGCGACGAATGCACGCCGCCGAGGCGAGCATCGACGGAAAATCGTCGCTGAGTGGCACACAGGTCGATATTGCCTATAATGGTTCGTTTTAAGCCAAAAAAAAAACAGTTGGAGAACCAAAATATTCTTTTTTTTTGTGGATATCCCATTTTTTTGGTCCCTCTATTTATGGGACCATCATATTAAATGGGCTCTACTAGTTCGACCTCTATGGGGGTCCGATTATAATTAAGGGACCAAAATCTTGAGTGATGTTATCTGAGCATCGAACACATTCCAGAATATGTCAATCTCGAGCAGAAGCTTAGCTCAAGCGTACACCAAATAAGGGAAAATGAAAGAAAGGCCTTCAATTAAAAAAAAATAATAAGGTGATTCTATAGCATTGCGCTTGGTTACTGTAACACGAGTTTGAGTGTGTCGTCGGTCTCGTCGCGGCTACGACGATTTTGTTGATCAGGCAAATTTTTGCAGAAAAACAAAATGAAAACGTTCGGTCAGGAGCCGCGCAAAAATGCGCTGCTCGACGCCCTGAAATCCGACACCAATTCCATAATAAGTTGTTGGCCGTCTCGTCGTTGCAAAAAAAAATCCATTTTATCACACAATTTTTGTTTGCCGCGTTTTTTTCTCGACGAAAACATACGCCAAAATCTTAATGCCATCATTTCTTTCAAATTTTTCCATCTGCCGACATTCTTGCGGGTTTCGCCAATGGATATGTCAACCCGGAAAATTGTCCGCAGATATTTTTTTTCTTAAATAATATCAATGCGGCGGCATAGTTTTTCTGCGAAATGAGCGCGCTGACAAATTTCGCCGAAGATGTCCGCAGCTGAACATTTATAAACGACTCGCTCAAAGCGTCCTTCATTCTTTTTTCTTTTCCATCGCTTTATCTTTCGCACTTAATTCCGCGAATGCTTCGAATCCTTCCGCCCAAATATTCCCCTCATGGGATTTCGTGTTTCCTCGATTTTTCCTTCATTTTCGCCAAATATCACCTGATTGGCTGTTTTTTGCCAAAAAAAAATTGGCACTTTTGCAATTAAAAAATTTTAAAAACCATTCTCTTTATCCGCAATTTCAGCTATTTTTATTTAAGGCTACCGTAACAGCGATTACTGTAGTTTCTGTCGCCTGAGAAAATAGTCGAGAAAAGTTTTTTTGCAAATTTTCGTCCCTCCCCATCGATAACATCAACGCGAATTCTGAAAAATGGCAATATTTCATAGAGGTGAAGGGAAAAAAACGGAAGGGACCATTAAATTCCGACACTCGCCTCAAATTTATCACGCACCGCATTAAATTGCGAATTCGCTTCGAGACCTTAACTAGTGGGTTCTTATTTTTCGCTTCAAACAAACCTAATTATTATGATAATGAATAGTTGGCGATTTGCCCGCAAAACTTTTCGACAGCCTTCGAAAAAACAATTTTTTTTTTCTTTTTTTTTCTTTTGCCGGCCCAATTATGTCGAATTGACCGATTATTATGCTGCCAAGCATTCAAATTGTCGGCAGACATCGAAAATCTCCACATTTGGCAATTCCCGTCAATTGTCCGCAGCTGCGTGTCGACTTCAACCGCATTCCTCCCAATAATGCAAAACCGGAGACTCGATGCACTTTCACAATTTTCATCTGCGGACAACTCGCGGGAAAATTGGCGATTTATTATTTTTGGCTTCTCGCTCCCTCGAAAATGCGGTATTTTCAATAATTTAAAGGCGCATTCGATACGTTTATAAATAGTATGAAAAACGATAATATAATGGCAATTATATCTATCTAATATCCATTCGCATTCGTCTCATCATCAAATTCGAGCCGCCATTAAATGAGTCGAGCAAAAAGAGAGAGAGAGAGAGAGAGAAACGTAATAAATTGCCCAATAAGGGAGGGGGGAGAAAAATGGCAATTTTTGAGTGGAAAAAGGAGAAGCTCGAAAAAAAAGAAACCAAAGTTCTTTTTTTTTATTGTGCTCATTTCAATTATTTATGCGGATTAGTCGATGGGGCCGGCGATGGCCGGCTAGTGGCCCGCTAGTGGCCCGGCCTCTCACCGATCATCCCTTTATGAAATGTTGTTTTATAGACATTCTGCGTTTGACACATTTCTCGTTTCCTATCGATTTCAATAAGTGTGCCGGATTACTGTAGCTCTCGTTTTAGATGTGCCACTCCTATCCTTCAAACATACATTATTCTCTCGAACCCGATTATTGTCCGCAGCATGTTGATGTTATCAATAATCGAAACGTCATCGTCAGAGAGCCTCCGCACGCGCGCAAATTGGCGTCATCTCAAAAAACGAAAAAAGAAGAGCCGAAATACTTCCGTCGCTCTTCTTATCATCATGATTATCGGTTTATTCAATCCTCATCTGCATTCTGACTCATAGTTTGATCAAATCAACAACATTTTCCCATAAGAAAAATGTCCTATATATTTTTTTTTCCCATCTATTTTCGTCGAATTTGTGCTCACAGCATGGGAGCTCATAGCGACGCCAATTAGGCGACAAAATCGCGTTAATTTTTGAGAACATTCGATTAACTCGCGTCACACATTAAAGGCGCATACCGAAGGTCTCAAATTTCTCGACGGCGATTTTTCTTCTTAAAGTGCTCAAACCGCGGGTCCTACCGCGAAAATTTGAGCTTTTTATTTTTTGGCTCAACTACTACTACCCTACTAAATAGAAGCGATGTATTACACATATTTCCCATTTTTTTTTCTTCTTCGGCACACCAACATTAATCAAGGGACCATAAAAAACAACCCATATGTATAGGGGGCATTTCTTTCTTTTTTTTTCGATTTGTGTCTCGACACGATTAACTCGCCAATCCGCTAATAAGAATGTGCGATTTCTCACGTTTTTTTAGTCTTTTTTCCTCAATAAGCGTGCAAACACCGTGACGCCGAAATGCACAATTTTTTCTTTTTTTGAATATTCGCTTCCCGTCTAGAAATTTCACGGCGGATTATTTCGAATCCCATTTTTTTATTGAGCAAAAAAAAATCTAGAAATGGAAGAGTTTTCTTTTTTGGAATTTTTTCCAAAAAAAATGTTCGGCGAAATTCCCAAACTGCCATTTTTCAGCAAAAAAAAATTTCAAAAAAAATCTTAAAATTTTGAGTTCAAATTTTCAGATTTTTTTCCTTGAAATATAAATTATCATAGATTCCATAAAATTCTCCGAATTTTTATCAAAATCTCGATTTAAAAAAATTATTCCGTCTGTCTGCGCTCTCTTCGATTCGCCTACTATTTCGCCAATAATTCGATTGTCCAAATCTCGCATTTTTTTTCCAATTTATTTTTTTTTTCATCGCCAATTCGAAATTGAAATTCTTTCGTCGGATTATGACCGATTTTACGGCTTCTTCTTCTTCGTTTTAAAAAAAAAAAAAAAAAGAATTTTCTTGATTAGGCCATGTCCTTGAAATGGTCAAAGATTAACTCGCCAACAAATTTTCTTCGCTGCCATTTTCGTTTTCGAATTTTCCGCTTTCTAATGAAATCATCTGCGGACATTCTCATTTCGTTTTGGCATTCTTGATACAGTAATCGTTGGGGGGGGGTCTCGTCGCGACACTCATATTCGATACTCGATTAATGTCCGCAGCAGAATGACATATTTTAAGAGCATCGATTTTTATTCAAAAATTTTATAAATTTTTGGATTTTTCCTGCATCAAAATATAGTTTTTTGTTTTTTGAAATTTTGCGATCAATTCGTTGAAAATGATTTTTTAAATTTCAGATTTTTTTAAATGAAAAATTCATATTTTTGGGGGGTTTTCTTAGTTGAAAACTTTAATTGCCAAATAAGGGACCATCATGTTTTGCAAGGTCCCTTGACCCCCCGATGCAATTCGGGCTTTGGCACTCAAGTAATGATGGCCGTGGCCGAGTTATGGTGGCCGTGGCCGTGCGCGAAAAGTTCGTTGGTTTCAAAAAAAACGATATCCAACGCCTGCACATCTCAACAATTGCTACAGTATCCTCATTAGTTTCAAGACCTAATATTGAACTTGTGAGCCTTTTTTGAGCGTTTCCATGTTTTTTTCGAAAAAATCTCAATTCGTACACAAATCTCGCTAATCCCCTCTTGTTTTCCATCAAAATCCATTCTTCCACAATACGGATTCCTTCGACTAATCCCTATTTTGTTGCAAAAATCGATATTCGCTTCATTTTTGGTCGCCGCGAGACCGCATTGATGTCCGCAGATTGATAGTCGCTTAGCACCACTCGTCGTGCGCTCATCCGTCCAATCATTCAGCGATTCTGTTCGAATTGACGCCGAGTCGATTCGCGCAGCCCTCGTCGCGCATTCGGACGACGCGCTCAACGACGGCATTGATGGCGACGTCGCCGTCGACGACGGTCTCCGCCGAGCACCTCAACGATCACACGCTGCCCAAATCGATTCTGCGCGCGCCGCGACTCACCGCCGCGCCGAAACAGCTCTCGTTCGATGTGCCGCCGAGTCCGACGCCGACGCCGAAGAGCTCGAGCGTCTCGGCGAGCGGCAGCTATCAAATGTTCGAACGCCCGCGTGTTCGCGGCGGCGCCAATCTGAGCTACGGCGGTTTGAGTCCCGCCAATCATCATCACCATCACCATCATCGGGACCCATCGCGATGGCGCCTCACCGATGTGAAGCAGCGATCGAACTCGGAGTCGATGTTCCGCAATATTGACACCGAGATGCTCGCCAACGGCGACCGACGAATGAGCATGGCCTATCTGCCATCGAGAGAGCAGGCGCTCTTAAGACGAATTTTGGGACCACAAGGCCTTTCATGGATTTCCTATGACAGTAAGAACGCCACAAAAAAAAGCAACCCCAAAAAAATGGAATTCAATATAAAATCTAGACTTCCTTTCGTTGTTCGTTTTTCAATTGATTGCATTTTTGTTACAGGAGAGACCGCTTCTCGAAAATCCGTCTCGATCGCCTACTCGAATGATTTGGAGGCGTGCGGCAATGGGAAAGGCGGCGGCGACGACTCAACAGTTCCTCTAATGGAAGACAAAGACGATAACAGGTTGGGTTTTTGGTATCAGCTTCTCGTTGATCGCCATCATTCCAGCGGGTGTCGTCTAATCAAACGCGAGATTCTCCACGAGCGCCGTCGAATGGTGTGCGACAAGGCGTTGGCGTTTGCGATTCTCGGAATTGGTGGGTCTCATTTTTTTTCGTGATCACCTGTCACAAAGGACGTGAAGAGGAGCCTCGAGACGCATTGGCAAATGGCCAATAATTTTATAAATTTCTTCAAGTCGTTTGACTTCGACAATAATTATCTAATAAAAAAAATCAGATTTAAAAAATTTAAAAAAAAAACGCTCTTATAAGAACACGCTATAAAATGCTCCATTTTTCCGATTTGCATAGAATAAAAATTAGTGATACACCCGATTTCTTATATCACAATCATGCTGCCGACATTTCGCGGCTCTCGCCCCTATCTATGTTTTGTATTACAGTGCTGATGATCATTGAAAACGAGCTGCGTTCGGCGACCACAATTGGCAAATTGGTAACCAAATTCGATAAAACGGCATTGCTCCTTTGAAAAAACAATAATTCGATTTCTGCAGGGCTCCTCGCTAAGTTTTGTGCTCAAAATGTGCATTATGACGACGACCGCCGCACTTTTGGCGTTCGTCGGCTACTTTCACGTCATCGAGATTCAGCTTTTCATGAATGCGAACGCCGCCGACGATTGGGTCGTGGCGCTCACGTTTCGCCGAATTCTACAGGTATTGAGCATTTAAAAATTAATTTGTTTGGCTAGTCGCCAAACAAAAACTTGGACCCTGAGTATTTGTGGACCATCGCATTCATTTTTTTGGCGCGGCAATTCAAATTTGAACTCGTTTTTTTTGCGATTATAATATGATTCTCGCGCCATCGCGGCGGGATATCGCCTCATGCGCCTTTAAGCCATTTTCAGCGTCTACCAGACGAGAATCGCTGTTTCTAATTTTCCAGATCATCATTGAAATCCTTGTGTGCCTTTTATGCCCACTACCCGTTGAATTGGTGAGCCCGTGGCTCAGCGAGCACACCTATGGAAAACCGCTTCACGCGATCAACGTGTTTCTCTCGATAATGATGTTCTTTCGATTATATTGGTTGTGTCGAGTGATGCTTCTTCATTCGAGGTGAGCATGTGAGCGCGAGAATTGAATTGACGACTACTTTCAGGTTGTTCACTGACGCGAGTAGCCGCAGCATCGCTGGATTGAATCGGGTCAATTTTAACGCCCGCTTCATTCTCAAAACTTTAATGACATTATGCCCAGGTTCATTTTTTTTTTAATTTTAATTTTTACACTTTTCAAATTTTTAAATCAATTTTAATTGCAAACGATTTTTCAAAAAAAAAAACGGCGATCAGCATTTTTCGCTGCAAGACCTTCTGGTTCACAGTTATATAAAGAATTTCGAAAAATGAATGAGATCGCACGCGAAACGCAAAGCGCCTTGTGACATCAAATAATTAAGGTTTGTTGAAAAATGACAGGTGTCGTGGGATTCTGCGTTTTGTACGCAATGCTAAAAGACAGTTACCGTAATCCTCGCAGCGATTTACGAGAGCTTTTTTAAATTTTTGATTTAATTATTTTTTTCGCTTAATTTTCTTATTTTCCTTCGAAATGTTGTTATTTAAATTTTGCAGAAACCGAGTTTAATAATGTACAGTGCGCGTCATAATGATACGCCATCCCCCAAATTTTGCAGTTCTGAGAAAACCATATAAATTGGTGACGAGGCAATTTCATTTTCGAATTCAGGGCCATTAAAAACCTATACACGCGTATTTTCATGAGGTTCCGTTGGTCCGTATCCATACAGCCCGAAAAAGTTTGATTTTCAAGCGCGTCATAATGATACGCCACCCCTTATTTTTTGTCTTTTCTTTCGACATTTTTGCATGTCTCTTGCTGATTTTTTTGTATTTTGTA
Source organism: Caenorhabditis bovis (assembly GCA_902829315.1). NCBI lineage: Eukaryota > Metazoa > Nematoda > Chromadorea > Rhabditida > Rhabditidae > Caenorhabditis > Caenorhabditis bovis. Next base: position 2,969,069 of record CADEPM010000006.1, read on the forward strand.
CAGTTTTTCAACAATATTGTTATTTTATCCATAGAACGATCGTCCGCTTTAGTTTTGGCTTGAAATCGGGCCGAATTCGGGCCTTCGAACAACTTCGTTTTTTTTTAAGGACTAAAACGAAAGAAAAAAGTCTAAATAACTATAAAACAACAAGTTAGAACGCGAGAACACACCAAATTCAATAGTTAGTAGTCTCTCCATAGTTTTGGATAACTTCACATGTTCGGTTTCGCATTCTGTCGACGAGTTCCTTGAGGTATGCAACTGACCGACTGTTCCATTCTAGTCAAATTGCGGCCTTCAGCTCATAAAAGGTTGGCATTCTGCTTGGTTTGTGAGCGAACGGAACGTTCAAGAAGCCTTCAGACGTTTTCGACGGGATTGAAGTTGGGGAGCTGGCTGATCCATCCAAACGTTTGATTTTCTTTCTTTGAATCCCAATTGAAGATGCGGTCGCTCTTGTGAATGACTGGATTGTCTTAATGGAATTAGTGAAACAAATTTTAAAGAAATTTCGTAGTTACGTATACAGTTAGATTTTCGAAAACGTTCGATACCATCCTTAATCGGCTTGACACTCTGATTGAGTTATACCATAATGTCAATTTGAGCTTTCTCCTGTGAGCTAATGTAAGAGATTTTCCGCGGCCGATGATTATGAGAAGGATAAGTGAAAATAGTTTATAAGTGAAAAATTATCGGTGAGGCTGTCCGCACACAGAATGCCAACCTTTTATGAGCTGAAGGCCGCAATTTGACTAGAATGGAACAGTCGGTCAGTTGCATACCTCAAGGAACTCGTCGACAGAATGCGAAACCGAACATGTGAAGTTATCCAAAACTATGGAGAGACTACTAACTATTGAATTTGGTGTGTTCTCGCGTTCTAACTTGTTGTTTTATAGTTATTTAGACTTTTTTCTTTCGTTTTAGTCCTTAAAAAAACGAAGTTGTTCGAAGGCCCGAATTCGGCCCGATTTCAAGCCAAAACTAAAGCGGACGATCGTTCTATGGATAAAATAACAATATTGTTGAAAAACTGTACAAAATACAAAAAAATCAGCAAGAGACATGCAAAAATGTCGAAAGAAAAGACAAAAAATAAGGGGTGGCGTATCATTATGACGCGCTTGAAAATCAAACTTTTTCGGGCTGTATGGATACGGACCAACGGAACCTCATGAAAATACGCGTGTATAGGTTTTTAATGGCCCTGAATTCGAAAATGAAATTGCCTCGTCACCAATTTATATGGTTTTCTCAAAACTGCAAAATTTGGGGGATGGCGTATCATTATGACGCGCACTGTATTTAGCAGAATAAGCACTTTTAAACGATATTTTTTTGGTAAAAACAGCAGAGATTTAAAAGAAAACATTTTTTGTCGTTAATAAAATTATTTTGTCATGTTTGGCTTTTTGTATGCGTTTCTATTATATTTGCTACGGTTTTAAATAAAAGATTTCGAAAGAAAATAAGAAAACACAACAAAAAATTGAAAGAAAATTTTTAAAAAAATATCTCCGTAAATCGCTGCGAGGATTACGGTAACTGTCTCTTAGCATTGCGTACAAAACGCAGGATCCCACGACACCTGGATACAATTTTTGTCATTTCTCAACAATAGTCGTATTTTTTTGGGTGAACACACTATACGCAATATCTGACGCATATGTGCAGAATCTTTTCTCTCGATATCACACCAGGGCTGCGCGGCAATGAAATTGCCGATTTTTCCAATTGCCGAATGACCGAAAAATGTGTTATTTTCGGCAAATTGCCGAAATTTCCGATTTCCGACCATCCCTGTGTCACACGCTCTCTCAATTTCACCGTGATTTCTACGATACGTTTAATATCCAATTTTTTAGGAACAATGCTCATGATATTCACTGCTTCGTTATGGGTGATTGCCGGCTGGATTCTTCGGCTTTGCGAACGCGAATACGTGGCCGCCGATCAAATCAAAGAAATGGATTATATTAATTCAATTTGGCTCGTTGCCATCACTTTCCTTTCGGTTGGCTACGGCGATATTGTCCCGAAAACGTACTGCGGACGAAGTATGGCCGTCGTGACCGGAATCTTGGTATTTTTTCCGTAGAAAAAAAAGATGAGAAAACACATGATCGTTCAGGGAACCTGCGCTTCATCGATGGTCGTCGCTGTGATCGCGCGCAAGCTCGAATTGACAAGAGCCGAGAAGCACGTGCACAATTTCATGCAGGACACACAGCTCACGAAGCAGCTCAAGCATTCGGCGGCGAATGTTCTTCGCGAGACCTGGTTCATTTACAAATATCGAAAATTGGTGGACAAGTGCGATTTCGGCAAAGTCAGACAGCATCAGCGCAAATTTCTGCTAGCGATCTATGAGTGAGTTTGAAAAAGGGAAACGACTCGTCTGCAAACACCACCACGATAAAATGCACACGGCTTATTGACGGTTTCAAACGACTGATTAGCTTTAATTAGCGTTAAACCATCCATTGCGAAAACGCATTGCCCATGCGGACTACACGGAACCAACAAGAGGAGTGTTCTAATCGTCGTTTTAGAATGTTTTTTAATTGGCCAATTAATTTCATTTGAAATTCTGAATCGAAATCAGAATTATTCCTAGTTGCACTTTTTACAAAAATGCTTCAGATTCGAAATTAATTTTGCAAAATATTTGAGAATCAAATTTTTTTTTCGTAAAATTCTGACACGGCGACTATAAACACTCTCCTTGTGGGTTCGTTTGATGGAAAAAAAAACTTTTCTTTTTTTTTTGTCCTCCATTCGAATGATATTTTGTCGTGCTTCAGATTGCAAAATACTCGCAAATTTTCAGAATGCGACGGGTGAAACGCGATCAACGAAAACTTGCCGAGAATCTCGTGTCGCTTGGAGACGTTGCCAAGGTTCGACGAATCCGTCCGACGCGATTGCCCGATAATGATACGTTTCAGACATCTTCAAATACGTATGAGCTTGTGCACGATGTGCATTCAACACAAGAGGGCCTTTCGCTGCGTATCACGGCGATTGAGCATCAGCTCAGCGACATTTCGCGCGAAATCTCGTCGCTGGCTGATTTGATTCGAGGTAGCCTTGTCGTCGATTCGGTTCGTTTGCTTCTTTTCTTTTATTAGTCGTTTTTTGATTTTCATTAATTTTCTTTTTTTTAACGCAATGCTTGCAGTTTTTTATTCGTGAAATTGTGTTTTATAGACATTTTAGACGTTATGGGGGAAAAATGAAAAAAAAAAACACATTTTGTTCTTTTTCCCCTTTTTTGCCACAACAAAATCGGTCAGTTATTGAAATGCTTATAAATTTCAGGAGGGAAATATCCAACGACGAGCTTCATAGCTGCCGATAATTCGCGTCTTCGCCGGAAAATCGGCGAAATTTTTGTTTGATTTGTTTGATTATTTTCTTTTTTTTAATCATTTTGTACATATTTTGTTGATGACACAAAAAAAAATAAAACGAAAACATAATCCTCAAAAATTCTACTCTTTTCGGTGTTTCATTCAATTTCCCACCAACAAATGTGATCTATTGTCTCCCGACTGGTTTTCTCTGTTCATTTATTAATAATTACATAATCTAATAAATTTGTTTTTTTTTTCGAAATTTTCTACCATTGCTTTTTCTGATCATCAATCGATAATCCACCAGGACCATATTGAACAAGTAACAATAATCCTGAAAATTTTCACCATGTGATTATTTTCATCAAATTCGGCTAAAACTCACCTCCAACAACAGAAAGAACTTGGAAGAAGTCGAATTTGGTGTAGTCTTGTGCCCTACTATCATTGACGGACCACCTAAATTGGATTTTTAAAAATTCCAAAAATTGGTAATAATTAACTACCAATTATTTATGAAGAAATTAAGAATGAACAACCACGTGGCAAGTATCAGAGCAACCAATTTCGTTTTGTAGCCAATTACTAATAAGGACAAGAAGCCGAAAGAGACAATCGCTTCGATTAGCTGAAAAAAATTACTGGGTAGTGGAAATAGATCAAAAATTTTGACGAAATTGCGAAAAAATGGTTAAAAATGAGGGATGGTCTCGAGTCGAAGAGAACTTCCCGTGTACTCCACACGGACAATTTAACGCTTCAACCCAATTCTGAAGTAGAGCGCGTCTGCGGCAAAATCTTGTTGGAATCTACGAGAGCAATTAAAGGCGCACGAAATTGCGTCGTGGTGGTATCCCGCAGCGAAGAGGTGTGACGCGAAAAATCGGAATACCTTTAGGAACGAAGCTTCGATATGAATTAGAGATGTGATCATTCCAATCAAATAAATTCTACCAACAAGAAGAAAAATCGAACGCGGCTCCAATGGATCGTCAAGAGTTGGAACTCGTGCGAACGTCGATTTATTATCAATAAACGATTCTGATAATAAAACGGCAATTCCGCCGGCGATCGAGAATGTTCTGGAATTTTTCAAATAGTTGGTGCCTAGAAAAATTCGAACCTTGCGAGAAATCTAAGATCCGTGTAAATGTAATAGAGAAATACTTGCATGACTAAGACCACCAGCAAATTGGCACTAGCGACCAACACCTTAATATTCATTAAATTTATGGATTAAATTTTTAAGTTTTTTGCATTTTTTCGAATTAATATCATGCAAGGACCAATGATTTGAACAAGACAGAAATAAAATATCAACACAGCGCTTATAATCCATGGAAGTTTCCACGCTTTCTGAAAAAAAAAAACAGCATAATTAAAAAATAAATAGTTGGTTTCAGTTTTTCTACCATTCCAAATTCGATTTGTGCGGAAAATTGGAAAAGCATGCGAAAGCCATCTTCGAAGAATGTGGAGCACAACAAAAGACGCGAAATTAATGGAACGTATGGGCGGATCACTCGGTAATTCTGGAAATATTCGAATTTAAATAATTCCATTTTTAATAAATTTACATCGTCGATTTGAATTTCTAAATATGATATAATTTCGTCGACGTCCATTGAGAAAATCTGAGAACAAAAATTTTTCTTAATGAAAAAACAGCGAACATTCGAAATTTTACTAGAAAAAATGAGAAATGAAAGTTGGGGTTTTTCTGCAATTTGTCGTCAAGTGCGCACGTGTATACATCATATCTTACGACAAATTCACGTTGCTCGACCGAAACAAGCATTTCTCAATATGAAAATCTAATTTTTTTTTATTGGTAAAAATGTTTTTGATGCACAAATGAGTATTTGAATTACTTTTTTGGTTTTCTGTTTTGTGATTAACTCAATTATTGCAATGAAATTTGACATTTTGAAGGATTTATTCGAAAAAAATTGAAAAAAAAAAAATTAAAGTCCAAGTGAACAAAATTGTTTCGTTTCGCTAATAAGCAGAGAGCATCAGATGCGTTGAATGACGGCATGAAGGAAGGAGGTCAATAAATTGCGGCGACCAGTAGATACGCTGATAACGTCGATCCTCGCACCTCGAATAATCCTCGCGGCGAAGGAATGGAGCAACGTAATCAAGACCGCGAGCACGGCCGTTCCAATACAAAAATTGATTTTGGTGTCTACAAAAGATTGCAAAAATTTTCGGGTTTGTAGAGAAAACTAAATACCTCAGAGTATCCGTTGGAACTTCATAGCTGCGACGCGAAAGCGGTGGAAGTGGTGGCTGAACACTTGACGAAAGGCTCAATAAGCTGCGGGCTCTCTTCACCCTGCAATTTTTAGAAATGCATGGGAATTTCTTTCTCAAAAACCTTTGCTTCTTATCTTTCTCAATAAGCCATTCACCTTGTCTTGGACTATAAGCTCGATGTGGCGCCAAATCATAGCCGATTGCCCGATTTCTGAATATTCTTGCGATTTTCACGCATTTTATGATTCATTTTACGATCTGTTTATGCACAAAGACGGCGCAATTGAAGTATACATTGGCCGCTCGCGGAATGTTCCCAAATATGGATAATACATTTCATCGAATTTCGAATGCCTCGCGAAATTCATTGTGCTGTTCGCATCTTCGAATCTAAACAACCAACATTTTCGTCTTTTTTTAAATTCATTTTTTTTATTTTGTTGAAGAATGTGCCAGATGCCAAGAATTTCGCATATGTTTTTCGTTTCCAAAATTGATTTATGTATTTTTTTTTACTTACGCGGTTGAGACCACATCAGCGTAGGTTGATGTTGGTGTGCCGCCGACGAACGATTTGTGTGGACCACTTGTCCATCTACTATCAAACGCGACTTGCTCTTTTACCTTAAAAAAAAGGTTATCCAAAATAATACGAAGTTTGAGCTGAAAATTTTCAAAAAAAAACTTCAATTTTTCATAATATGGCCGTGACCGTATGCGCGGTAAATAAAGTTCAAAATTTCGGCCACCACGATGTGTTTTTTTTTTTTTCAAAAATTTAGGCGAGTGGCTTCATTTTCAAAATTTTTTTGGTTTTGTTTTACATTTTCAAGATTTTTTGTTGAATTCTTGTGTTTTAAATGTTCTATTTGAATATAGGTTCGAAGATTTGTTAGTTTTTGAAAAAAAAATTAAAGCCGTGACGGTTAGGTTAGTTTTTGTTTACTTAAGATGCGTGTCTGTAAACTTTTCTACAATCCAATTCTTTCTGAGAGGTTAGTATTTAAATATTAGGATTTTCAGACTTGGAATTAATTGTAAAAGTTTTTGGAAAATTATTGTGAAGCTGGTTTTACATTTTGCGCATAAATCCATAATTAAGTTATTAAATTTGGAAACCTACTCGATCGAAAACGCTCATTTCCTCGTTATTGACAGCGTGTTGTGTATATGTCGTGAAATCTCAGAAGGATAAATGAGAGCAAGTGAATGTAGCGGGTATGAGCGGCGACCGAAAAGCGTCGTGACGAGAGGCGAAATAGAAAACAGCTGATGTTTTTGGAGGCGGAAAATCCTCAAGATATCAGGCAAACGGTTGAAACAAAAACAAGATGAAGATGGCAGACGAAAAAAAGTACGCCGATTTTGATCTCGTCCAACCACCAATGTGTAATAGTCGAATGAATTAAAAGCACGAGGAATGCGTTTAAAAAAACGACAGATTTTTGAAAATGTTTGCGTGAAAGAGATGGACAGGGGCTCCCATAAGGAATTAATGCTTTTAATATTAAAAGAAAATCAATTTTGCATTATTCTTCTTTCGATTACTTTATTCAGCCGATTTGGCACAAAAGCTAACACTCTATGAAGATTGCGAAAAAAAAAACAGAAAAACCATATTTTGAATTTTTCTCCAAAATCTACACAATCACATAATAATAGAAAATCACAGAAAGATATTTATTTGATTATTTCAATATTTGGAGAGATCATAATAAAATCTTGTTTTTTGACCCGAATGGCGCCAAATATGTTAAGAGGCGCGATATTCAAGGTTAAAAAGAAACGAAGTAATGATGATGGTCTTTCATTTTTCATTGGACTTTTAAGAGGAGTAAGAATGTCCGCTTTTACCTATTCTTTAGAGTCCTTCTCGGGGTAAAAATTTGCGCAACATGGTCCCAAAATAACTTACGATTTGGTTTTTCTTTTAATCAAAAGTATGCAAAGCTACAGTATACATAAAAGGCGCATGCAAAAATTTGTTCATTAAAAAAATTATATTTGCTTAAATTGTTTCAATTTCCGAAAGCTGCTTGCATTCGACAATTGCTAAACTATTTTTTTCTGTGATTCATTGGTGCTGTTTGTTATCAGTTGAGAAGATTCGCCTTATCATTTATTTAAAAAGTATTAAATCACAAAAAAACGTCTGCCAAAAATCGATATAGTTTTGTTTTCAAAAACTTTGTCCTCGATAAATTTTCGTTTTTGTTCAAGGCGATTCAATTCGCGCCCATAATCGCCAATCTCGGAATTTCGTCGTCTTTCGTCGTCATACTCGTTAATAATGTTGGTGACCCGAAAAATGTTCTTCGTTTCCATTTCGACATATACAAAACCAAACAAAAAAAAAACCAAAATAATTTTCCTAATTTGTCTCGTCGTTTTTTTTTGTTTCGTACGCCCTCGAGTCGACGCTTCGCTTACATTTCGCAACTGCGTCCTTTTTTTTCCGAGCCATTTTCATGGCGTTGAACCACATTTTGTGCCATTTTCGGACTTGCGAAATATATGTTTTTTGTTTCGAGATTTTAATCGAACATTGAAAAGAATATTCCTCTCGTCTCATATTTACATTAGGTGGAATCCGAAAAATAAATATGATTGCCCTAGAAAAAAAATTACCGAAAATTGTTTATTTTTTGCTTTCTTCAACAAATGACACATTTTTTTTTAATGAATTTTAGCATTGATATTATGAAAGAGGCTCATCTGCGGACAACATCCCCAATTGAAAAAGAAATGAAAGGTTTCTAAATTTAGAATTTTCGCTTTTCTCTTTTTGTTTTTTTTTTCTTGCCATTTCGATTTTAATGATTCATCACAATTTGTGTGTGTGTTTCGTTTGTCGGTGGGTCGTCATTATCAAACGTCGGTTTGCCGCCTCCGCATTCCGTCCGCAATTTTCGTTGTTGCGCAAATTGACCGTTCGTCTTGTTTCAGTTTCGAATCGAACAAATGGCTACCTTCGCTGCTGTTGATCGCGCTGAGAAGTCTGGAGTTGCCCTCGAGGCCCAGCAGAAGATTCACGGAAAGTACGATCAGGAGCTCGCTTCGGAAATTCTTCGCTGGGTCCAGGTAACCGCTTCAAATATTTTGAGGCTATTTGTCGCAATAATTGCAATTTAGGCGGTCACTGGACAACAAATCGACACCAATGGATCAATTACGAACTTCATTGAGCTTTTCCGTAACGGAACTCTTCTTTGCACGTAAGTATTTCGCATGTTTTTTGGGGGGACCATTTCCGCGAGGGTAAAAGTTGTTTTGTCCATCTGTTCTCGAATGAGCAGGTGTTAATGTCTCGTTTGCACCTAGATTGACCCGTATTAGGATGTTACGCAACAGCTGCGAATAACAATTATTAGAAACTGTCGCATTTTTATGATTACACACAAGTTTAATTTTCTAATAAAGATTCAAGTGTTTCAAATAAAATTGGGTTTTGAATATAATGCCAGATTGGGACCATAGGAAATAAAATTTTTGGCGATACGCAATCCTGTCCTTAAATTTCGGGACATTTGAAGATTTTTCTTAACAATTTTACTTTTTTCTAATGGAGAAATAGAATTATAATCAGAAAATTGTGGATATTTAAATGGAAAAGAGCAATATGTATAAGAATATACATTTTGTCGATTTTCCGCAGTCGCGCGACACCGAAAATACTACTTCAAAACTCCAATTCGTTAATTCTGCGCTTACATTAGCAATATGTATTACATAGAAGTTATTCGAAACTTTCAGACTCGCCAATGCGTTGAAGCCGGGTTCGATCAAGAAGGTGAACACCTCTTCGATGGCTTTCAAACAAATGGAGAATATCTCATTCTTCCTCAAGTTTGCTGAGGAGTTTGTCGCCAAGTCTGAACTTTTCCAGGTAGGAGAATTTTTGCAAAAAATGTCATCTATTTATTATTTCATTTTAGACTGTTGATTTGTACGAAGGCCAAGATCCGAATGCGGTTCTCATTTGCCTTTCGGCGTTGGCGCGCAAGAGCCAGAAGCACTTTGGCGTCGAGGGTCTTGGTCCGAAAGAAGCTGAAGCTGAGAAGCGGCAATGGACTGAAGAGCAGCTCAAGGCTGGTCAGGGTGTGATTGGACTTCAGATGGGAAGCAACAAAGGCGCGAACGCATCGGGAATCAACTTTGGCAACACCCGCCATATGTAATTGAACCTCCCTGTCCTCCCCACCAAGTTTCCTATTATAATATTCGTTTATTTTTTAAAACGTTTTTTTACGGTTTAAAAATCCTTCATTTGTACACATTCCCCCCGAAGAAAACATAAGTTCATAAACAGAATCATAATAATAGTTTTGAAAGACTAGGGAATTGACTAGGGCGAGATTTGACATGCGGGTTTCGCTGATGATGATGATGATGATGCTCATGGTTGTCTATTTGCAACATGATTCGGCGTGTCGATTGAGATAAGCGCGTAATGCGAATCGCCGACCGCACTTGTCACATGCGAAACGTTTGTCTCCTGAAATGAAGGGCCGAGATGTGAGTTGAAGGAACGACGTCGCAGCTCACCGGTATGTGTTAGAATGTGAGCGCGAAGATTGCTCCGATCGGCGAACGTTTTGCCGCAATGAGCACACGCGAACGGCCGAATTCCCGAATGCGAGCGTAGATGGCCTTGAAGAAGCCAGAGGCGAGAGAACCGTTTGCCGCACAAATGGCATTGATGGTTCGCATTGTGCGTCAGAATGTGCATGCTGAAATTATTGGATTTTGGGTCTCGAATGGAAATTGCCAAAGTTTTAAAGACCTCAATTTTCGAATTGTATATTTTAAAAAGTCGAATTTTGACGTAACATTCTATATTTTTTTTTCAAGAAGAAATCACAAGCACTTGACACTTGAATGGTTGGAAGCAATTGCGCTCTATTGTACTGATCTCCCATCAATATTGTTCTCATTCATTTTTTTGTTGTGGCTCAAGTGGCAATTAAAAAGCGAGCTCATGTTATACAATTCGTCGTGTATTTATGTGCTTGAATGGGACAGCGAGGAGAGAGAGAGAGAGAAAGAGAGAGAGAGAGAGCCATTCAGGTACAGGTGCTGTTGCGCAACAAGGGTCGACTTGTTCATGATACACGGCACCTGCCTGGAGGTGGCTCGAGATTGAAAGCGGAACAAAAAAACTGTACCTGAGAGCCGGCATGCTCACGTAGACGCGATCGCAGTGCGGACATTGTTTCGCGTGCGGACTGTCGAGCGGCCGATGCGTCTGCAAGTGCGCTCTGTGAATAATCGCGGATTGACCGCACCGTCGTCGTACCTGTTTGTGACGACTCAGATTGCTCGTCGTCGCGTAGCTCTTGCCGCATTTGTCGCACACGCAGCGTTGTTGGTTCGAATTGTTGCTGCAACTTCGATTATGAATTGAACCTTCGATCGACGAAGTTCGCCGTCTGAACCAATCAAATTGTACATGTTTGTTGGAGAAGATTCGAGTTAATTGCTGTGTACTCCACACGGACAATCTACGCGTAAATCGACACGTGTTGGCGGTGTGACCCAAATCGACAGCAGATCGACTCATTCGCGCGAGCTTTTCATACAAGAAGCCCCCCCCCTTTCCGTTTTTTGAGGAAACCAAAAAAGCTATCAAAAATCTGTCAACGGCAATCGATTAGGCGTATGAAAATACCCACGAAACCCAATTTTTTGTGATCTACCAGTAGCTGGCGCTCTAAACGGCAGTGTGAATCAGGGCTGTGCGGCAATGGAATTGCCGATTGCCGAAATTGCCGAAATTGCCGATTTTTCAAATTGCCGAATTGCCGGATTGCCGAAATTTTGATTTTCGGCAATTTGATATCAAAAAAAAAATCGGCGAAACAAAAATCAATGTCCATTGAATAATTTGCGATACCGTGAAAATTCGGTATTTATATTTCGAATTATCGTTGAAAACATTTAATAGCCGAAATTTTGATTTTCGGCAATTTGCCGAATTGCCGGTTTGCCGAAATTTTGATTTTCGGCAATTTGCCGAATTGTCGAATTGCCGAAATTTCCGATTGCCGCACAGCCCTGGTGTGAATGATAGAATCGCAAAAAACGAGCCGATCTATGGTGAGTTTGATTCGCAGGTTATCAAGGGTACGGTACCCGAATTCCAACAATTTAAATTCGAATTTGAATTGCCGCCACCCAGAAAAAGTGCGATGGTCCACGGATGCTCAGGTTTCTTGGTTTTTTTTTTGCGATTTTAGATTAATTTAAATTCTATGCAAATTGCCAATTTTCTATTGAATCACTATAGCGGAAATTTTGAAATCTCTGATTTTCGCGTCGAGACTCATGCGCCTTTAATTCATTTTGCAGTTTCAAGAATATATTAAAAACCGATGAAAACGCTCATCTCTGTGGATAAAAAATTGTTTTAAAGGCGCACAAAGCGAAAAAATGCGTTGGGTCTCGTGGCGACAAATTCCGGTAGCCACGAGTTGTTTAATTTTTCGAAAACATCCCATTTCATTATATTTTCGTCTCGGTGTTTGCACACAATTCACGTTTGCTACAGTAATTTTTTAAAAACATTTTTTTCCAAATTTTAGCTACAGCCTAATTTGAGATTTTTTAACATCCCGTTTAAAGGAGCATGACCTTTATACATTTTCATCGCTTAATAACCACTACGACTACTGTAGTTTGATTAATTCAATCAAATTTCTCAAACTCACTTGAGGATTACGGTATTCTCGCCTACCGTATTCCGCAAACTATGCTCAATTCGCGCGATTTGGTTCAAATCTACAGTAACCCACCTCTTTTTACTATTTGATCTACCATCGACTCTCTGCAAAGATTGTAGCGTATGAGCCTGCGAACTGTCGGATGACGAAGGCGACGGAAGCTAGAAGAAGAAGAAGCGGTTTTTAGAAATCGTGTTGAGACCTAGATCGAATTGCGCTACCTCTGAACAGTTGTCGTCGGTTTTGAGGAGACTCTCGATACTGAATTCCGTCTTCGGTGTCGACGATGATTCTCGCGGCTCTTTGGGAACCGTCTGAGCCATCGCGCGGAGTTGCAATTGCATCAAACCGAGCAGTCGCGAGGTCAAATCTTGAAATGTTCAATTTTTAAGATTGCGATTTTTGCTGTTCGAATACCAAGATCATTGTTGGGAATGATCGGAATTTGACTGGCGGCGTTTGCTTGAAGCTGCAGCAGAAAATTGTTACTCGGCGGGAAGAAGGCCATTGGTGGGTGCGAAATGGCGGATGCGCGCGGCTGGCAACTGGTCGGGTGACAAGTGGGCGTGGCTCGTGGTGCTCATTGGTGCGAGCATGGGCGGAGCAACCATTTTTGGCTAATCGCTCGAGACAATTCCTCAATATCTTACCCACGAAATTGTCCGCAGATTGAATTTTATAGAATGTTTTAAATTTTTTTAATTTGATTTCTTTGAAATTTTTAAGATAATTTAAAATTGAGAAAAATGATATCAAACTACTCATCTGCGGACATTTTAGAGATTAATATTCGTAGAATATGTCCGCAGATGGAATTTCTAATAAAAAAAGTTTGTATATTCACTTCGATGCCATTCTGATCGTGCTAAATTCTTGATGGGCAGCCTATAATCGCTACATATTACCGTAACACCGGTCGTCTCGAATTTCGAATCGGGTCTCGCAACGATTATCTAATTCTCGGTGTTAAATAGCGACCAATTAAGCGCTTATTCGTCGAGTTGGTTGTTGGCGTCTGAGAAATTGGCTATGATGTAACAGGTCATGAACTGTCACCTGCCCCATCTGCCGCCAACATTTGCTCAACTCATGCGCACGGATTACGGTAGGGGGATTACGGTAGGCGAACACGCGTTCCGGATATTACGCAATTACATGCCAACACTTTTGTTTTTTTTTCTTTGGTGTAGCTGCTGGCATTTGAAGGACGAGAGGAGATGCTGAAGAGGCGCGAAATCGATATCGATGGTCGCAATATGGCGTCAATGTGTTTGCGGACTTTTTTTTCATTGTTCTCCATTTTTCAAGACCATCTAGAATTGTAGGAATTCGTGGCGGTGTCTAGCTCGAAAGAGTCCAGCCAATTTATAATTTTGCACCGGCTCGGAGCTATTCTGAAATTCTCGTGGTCGTGTTTTGCAACACACTCACCCAGATTCCTAATTAGGGGGCCTAATTGGCATTTGTTGTTCGCCGCCGCCGCCACCCACGAAAATCCGTCTTCATATCAATCATCCATTCATTCATTTAGGCGATTATGCAACGAAGGTGTTGCTCAATATGTGTGCGATGGCCGACGGCCGGCATATGGTCGGCCGTCAAAACAGATGATATCTTGCTCAGCTGGGTGTCGCCTTCTAAAGACTTGTCGCCGTGTTATGCAAATTGTGCAATCGCGAGCTTTGATTTGCGCAGAGACCGCCCCGAATGAAAAGCTTTGACAATTTTGATTCGCATTTTTCAATCCTATTTAAATTGTCGGCGATGGCGCGGAAATTCGATTTCGCAAAATCAGTGTGGATCTGCGAAATTGGAAATCGAAAAATGCAGAGTACGCAAAAAACGCGCACAATTTTTTCGTCAAATTGCCAATATATATTTTTTTGTTGATAATTTCGATTTGTCTATTGACACCGACAATAGAAATGGAAAAGAAAATGCGAATATTTTAATTATTTGAATTGTCGATATCCAAAAACTGACAAAGGAAGTCATTTTACCTCCCGTTTTGGAATTTTTTAGTATTTTCAGATGGTCATAATTCGTTTGAAACCGGCTGGAATTTTGTGAGCACACTTAGAAGACCTTCTTTTCTTTACGTGTGCAAAGTTAAAAAAAAATTCCAAAACGGGAGGTAAAATGACGCCCCCTTTAAAGGGGGGGGGGTCAACTTTGCGAAATCAGTGCAAATTTAGGTATATCGAAGAAATAGAGAACTCTACATAGATTTTGGCAAGAAAAACGGCTACCGTAATAATTCGACTACGAGGTCCTGCGGCGAAAAATTCTACTAACTGCTTTTTTTGAAAATAAAAAAAACCGCTATAAAAAAAGAGAATTGGTTGGAAATTATTGAATGTGAGCAATTTTGCATGTTGACGACAAATTTTCGTATATTCTTGAATTTTTCGGTTTCCTAAATAGTTTTCATGATAATTTTATGATTTTTAAACTTAGCCCCACCCCCCTCCTTTAAAATAATTTCTTTTAAACTTTTCTGACAGAAATTTTCGAAAAATTTGGCTGAATATTAAAAATTCATCTCGCGTACTTCTCGTTGCTTCGCTGAAACAAACTTGGCACATGTATAGTCGGCGTCCGGCGAATGCTTTACCGGGATGCGTGGGTCTCGAACGGATTAACTGGTTGCTTCGCATTTTATGGGTCGATTCGATAAATTTTAAATCGAATGACGTTGGAAGTTCCAAGAAATGCCAAATTCATCAAGAAAAAATAAATGGTTCACGTGAAAACAGCAAAATAAGCATTCGCACGTGGCGAGACCTTTTCAAGGCGCATGCGCGTCAATCTACCCGTCGTGGAGTCGTCGACTAAAAAACGGGTACCCTGCGCCGATTTACGGTAAGTTAGCATCGCAGGTTATCCAGAGTACGGTATTATTCAAATTCTCCCACCGTTTAAATTCGAATTCGAATTGCCGCCTCGAAAAAAGTGCGATGGTCCACAATTATTAAAGGCGCTCGTTTTTCGTTGCGGTGGTTATAGAAAAAAACCTTTTATTTTTGCTTCGTCGAGTAATTTGACGTCGATAATTCAACAAAAAAAACGTTTCGTGGAAAATCTTCCATAATGAAAATACATATTCGCGGTGTGAGGACACAATTGGTCCCGCAGCGAAAATATCGGAGTATATACATAATACAATTTGAAATCGTTTAAAAGTGTCCAAAGCGGTGAACATAAATATTGTTGAGAAATGACAAAAATTGTATCCAGGTGTTGTGGGATCCTGCGTTTTGTACGCAATGCTAAGAGCCAGTTACCGTAATCCCCGCAGCGATTTACGGTTTTTGTTTAAATTTTCTTTCAATTTTTTTTGCTGAATTTATTTTCTTATTTTCTTTAGAAATCTTATATTTAAAACCTGTAGAAACCGAGTTTAATTATTTATTTTTCAGAATATGCACTTTTCCATTTGTCCAGTTGAGTTGGGAATTATTTTGAAGATTTTGACGCTCCAAAAATTATTTTGAAAATGAAGAATACAAAAACAAGATAATAGAAACGCATACAAAAAGCCAAACACGAAAAAATAATTTTATTAACGACAAAAAATGTTTTCTTTTAAATCTCTGCTGTTTTTACCAAAAAAATATCGTTTAAAAGTGCTTATTCTGCTAAATAAATTATTAAACTCGGTTTCTGCAAAATTTCAAAGTGAAATACGAAAATTGAGTGAAAAAAATAATTAAATCGAAAATTTAAAAAACTCCGTAAATTGCTGCGAGGATTACGGTAACTGTCTCTTAGCATTGCGTACAAAACGCAGAATCCTACGACACCTGGATACATTTTTCATTTCTCAACAATAGGTTAAAAATAAATTCGATTTTTAAATCAAAAATGATAGAATTTTGGTTTTGCGAAAAGATCAATGTCATTTTTTCGGCATTTTGCCAATTTTCCACGATCGCCAACAATATTCTAGTGTTTTTTCAAAAAAAAGGGCGGTGATTATAATTTTTAAATCTTTTAGGTTCACGTTTATTTTTAAAAAGACGAAAAATAAACGGAGCGCACGCGAACCGCAACGCGTCTGACGACATAGAACAATTACGGTAGTCGCTTTTTTGGAATGAACAGACTATACACAATGCATTACTCTGGTAACAATCGGATCCGAAATTGACTAGTTTTCCAATCGGATCCGACAAATTCCAATTTTACAATGTTATCGGCAAATTTTGTCGAATCCGATTGGTTTTGAATTACCAGAGTACCTTTCTGCAAGATTATATGGCGCGAATGCAATTGTGACATTTGTTAGTTTCAATTTATTTCCTATCACCTTTTGAGAGCTTCATGAAACTCTTGTAGTATACAGCAACACTTTCGAAATCACATGGGCTTGATTTCGTGTGATAGGAGGATCATCTAGCCGTTCGGGGAGTTGTTTGCGATCACGGCTTCGACAAGGAATTTCAAATTTCGATTTAATCTCTGGCATTTCATTATTGTACCACATATTGCATGCGAATCAAATTCACGGAAACTCATTTGCTTTTTTGAAGTTTTAATTTTAAACTGGAAAATGTCCACAGCAGAATTATTTAGAAATAAATAATCCTTTCAGCTGCTATGCAACCGATTATTTCAATAATATGTATTTCAGCCGTCCACTGATTTTTTAATACTTCAGTCATCTACTGATACGGGCATGCGCTTTTTATTATGATTTGGCAAAAAACCTCATTCGCTCTAAATTAGATGGGCGTTAAATCATTGATTTCCCATCTTTTCGGTTTCGGCATCAGAAGGATTGAAGAGATTCCGCGAATATTAATGGATTATTCTTTATCGGAGATCAAACAAAAATGAAAAAAATTACACAAAATTTCGAATAAATAAGTGAATATAGTGAAATATTGTCGGCGTCAAACGACTGAAAGGAGGCGGGGCATTCAAATTCGCGAAATCAGTGTAGATTTAAATTAATCGTTGACTGAATATTAAATGCGCGTACGCTTAAATTCAAGGTACGCAATTTCACGTACTTCTCACTGCCTTGAGACGCATTGGCACATTGCCAATAATTTTTTAAATTTCGTCAAGTCGTTTGATTCCGACAATAAAATATTAAAAAAGCGAAATTACGTCGAAATCGGCGGAGTCGGCGAGGTGCTGCTTGGCTCGTTGAAAATGAAATTGAATCTGCAAATTCAACACTTAAAAAATCAATTCATTTCTGTTTTGAACTGACTGAGAATACTTTGTGTTATTGGCATTTTCTCAAAATTTTTAAATTGACACGAGATAGAAAAGAATTGAATGGAAAAATGCCAATTCAAATTTTTGGACACAACTTTTTTTTATTCTTTCTTACAAATCACATTATATCAGAAAAGATCTTACCTGCTCAAAGTCGTCGGCAGACTGGCTATCAATGGTCCGTACGCTGCAGAATTGTCATAGAGCTCAAAAAGTGGGGCGGCGACGAGTTTGAAGTTTTTCGGAACACAGAACGTTGCTGAAAAATTCACATAAATAATTCTTGCTTGAGTATCTCCTACCATTCACTGGAAGCTGGACCAGCAGAAGCTTCGTGTGCTCTTTTGGTCGAGTTACGTGCGCCGGAATGTAAGGATACTAAAAACAATTTGCATTTTGTTTTATTTAAAATAAATTACCCGCGGAGGATCGAAGTTTGGTCTCCACCAGTTTCCTATTTCGTCTTCGATCGTCCACGTGTTCTCAATGCCATCAGTTCGACCCAAAGTCTCGTTTAAAAGTCGAATCATTCCGTCTTTTTCGTCTTCTCCTTGCTCCAACTCGCCTCCTGGCCTGAAAATAACCATTTCAAACGATTTGTTCAATATTTCGACATACAATTTGAAGAAAGTCGTTCCAATTTGAAGAAGAAGAACGTGTGGAAGAGAGTGCTCGTGCACGATGAGAACAGCTTCAACAGAACGCCGCATTCCCACCTAAAAATTATAATAATTACGAAAAACGAATCTGGCCAGAAACAATCTCCCACCACATCATACTCATCGCGCATTCTTTTGAATCGCTCCGCCACCGATTTGTCCTTTTCGGCTTGCGCATCTTTCGTTCCAAATGTGTAATTTGTCAACGGATATCTGAAATGAAAAATCGCGATTTTTCAAGAGAAAAAAATTTAAAAAATTTTCAAAACATACACATTTATAGTGCGATTGAATGGTGGCTTCTCATCAAGATTATACCGCTGATCGGGCACTGAGCACGGAATAGTGGTTCTTTCAAATTTTGGCCAAGTTTCCGTCATTTCAACAATAAATAGGCACAAAATCAGGGAAAAGTGATTACCGAATTATCAAAGAATTCGAAAAAAAAATTTGGGGGCACAAAAATGTTTGATGGCCGAATTTCGGTGGAGCGCACCTGCAACGCCGGCCATCAAATGAGAATTGTGGGCTCTCCAGCATATTCTACCCATTTCTCATTTCTTATCACTCAATATTTACACCAAAAAGGTTTGTTTTTTAATTGAATCGTTTAACTATACAGTATTGTGTAGAAAAGCGCGCGGCGAGAAAAATCGATGCTTTAAACGACTATTTTTTACGATTTATATTTCCACTTGTTTGTTTGTTTAAGGAATACTGGTTCAGATCGATCACCACTAATAAAATTTGCCAACAGTTTAACAGCCACTGTGAATGAAGGAGAACATAAATGTGAGTTTTGTTTTTCTGAAAATTTGTGTCCAATGTTTTGTTTGGATTTAGGAGCGACGTAAACCCGGTGTCGTGCTTTCACTATGGTCCGGAGCCTGTGCTGGAGCAGTTGCCAAGACCATAATTGCCCCATTGGACCGTACAAAAATCTATTTTCAAGGTGCTTAAAAATCTTAAAAGAAAAAATCGCTTCGAATGGCTATTTTTGCAGTTTCTAGCACACGAGGCTATTCGTTCAAATCAGCCATCAAATTCATTAAGCTGACATTCAAAGAAAATGGATTTTTCGCATTATTCCGCGGAAATTCGGCGACAATGGCTCGTGTCGTCCCCTATGCGTCCATACAATTCACAGCATTCGAGCAATTCAAAACTCTGCTCAGTGTCGATGAGAATGGGTTAGTTTTTTCATGCTCGTTCGCCCAATTATTGCCGTTTAGAACCAGAACGCCGTTGAGAAGGTATTTGGTGGGCTCACTAGCCGCCACCACAGCAACCCTTATCACATATCCGCTGGATACGGCAAAAGCTCGACTATCAGTATCAACGAAATCGCAATATCACTCGTTGCGTGCCGTTTTCGTCAAAATGTACAAAGAAGGCGGAATTCGATTATTATATCGCGGGATAAACCCAACAATTCTTGGTAAATTTCATCTTCTTCCAGAATATTCGAGAAGCTCTCAATTTTCAGGTGTAATTCCCTATGCGGGAACGTCATTCTTCACCTACGAGACCCTAAAAATACTGTATCGCGAGAGGACCCATGAACGGGTTAGTTTTTTTTTTCGACAGATTTCTCTCTTATCATTCAAAAACACTTCTTTTTTTGAAACTTGTTGAACTTTACACCGCCGAGTGTCATTTGGCCGCCGGCGCTGATCGTTTTCTGATGTATCATCTTCTCGTTTTGATGATATAAGAAGAGAAGAAAGCGAATTTCGAATTCGACAAAAATATTATTGTCGTTGTTTTTGTTGCGGAATATTATGGCCACACGATCGAAATGTTAACACAATGTGGGGAATTTCTGAAGAAAATTTTTGATTGAAAAGTAGAAAAATGAGAAATGTTGAAATATTATGGTAGAAAAAGCTTAAATATGGGAAAATAGCATTTTTTTTTCTGGAATATTTAGGTTATTAATTATTTCCTGCTTATTCAATAAAAACAAAGTTTGATTATGATGTTTGAGAA
Source organism: Caenorhabditis bovis (assembly GCA_902829315.1). NCBI lineage: Eukaryota > Metazoa > Nematoda > Chromadorea > Rhabditida > Rhabditidae > Caenorhabditis > Caenorhabditis bovis. Next base: position 2,989,286 of record CADEPM010000006.1, read on the forward strand.
ATTTCATCTGCGGACAATTGAAATCATTTCAGGAAACGTCGATGTGGCGAATGCTTTTTGGAATGATTGCCGGCCTCATCGGACAGTCGTCGTCGTACCCGTTGGATATTGTGAGACGGCGAATGCAGACGGGACGGATACCGCATGGATGGGGACCATTGAGGGCGCTGGTTCATATTTATCAGACAGGTTTGTCAAAAAAATTGGAGTTTCCTCAAAAAAATATTTCAAATTAAAAGAATTTTCGCAAAAAAAAAAATGTGGTTTGAATTAAAAATTGAAAAGATTTTGACTGAAAATCCGACTCTCTTCCACTTTCAATGAATTTCATAAGAAAAATTTGAAAATACAGTGCAGTTCTGTGGGATTTTGGCAATTTTCTTCATTTTCAAATTCTACAAGAAACCAATTTTCGCAGAATTTTGCAAGTATTCATAAATTAGGAAAAAAAATACGAATTTTATGAAATTACGACAATTTTTTTTAGATGAAAATTTAGATTTTTTTGTTGTTTAAAAAAATTTACAAAAAAACTTGATTTTTTAAAAAACAAAACTGATTTTGATAATTCTCTTCTGCTGAAAAACCGAAATTTTAAATTCTTTCTTAATTGTAAAAAAAATCCAAGCGATAAATAATTCGATTGGCTGCGCGTGGGCAAAGTTTGGCGAAAACGCGCCCCGTCGGCCAAATTCGTTGAAAAGAAAAAACAAACTCACGCAAAACATGATTCTCGATGCATTTCAGAAGGCCTCAAACGCGGTCTTTATAAAGGCCTGAGTATGAATTGGGTGAAGGGTCCGATCGCCGTCGGTGTCTCGTTTACAACATATGAGCGGGTAAGTATTGAATGGTCCCAAGGCGAAAATGATTATTTGCCTTCTTTTTTTTGTTGCAGATTGTCGAATTTGTGCATTTGATAGAGAAATAGCGCGCATCATCGGGAATGCTGTCTTTCGTTTTTTTTTTTTCATAGAACCCCTAGCTGTATTACCTTGTTGTGTCCAAATTTGTAAATAATTAGAAGCATTTACACACATTCATTGTTCTTTTTGTTGTTGGCTCGTTTCTCGTCACCTGTGCTCAGATAATTAGAAAATCTAGTTGGTTTTTATTTTCATTTTCTTGAATACCCTGCCTTTCCTTATTTGGTGTCTACCCTTTAATGTGCCAATATCAGATTCTTGTTTTCAATTGCTCAAAACTCCTACCCCCCCCTCCCTTCCTCTCTCTGATTTTTGACCTACCAAAAAATTTCTCTTTCATTACTTTATTAATAAATGGGTTGATCAGTTGCGCATTTGTACTTTCCGACGGAAATCATGTGTTTTTGTTTTTTTTTCGATTCGAAGTTGTCGATTTCGCTTTTTGATACTTTCTAGACGTGATTTCGCGAGAAATTCTCATAAAAATTTCAGATCTCTTCAACCTGATGGCTAATAATGGAAGTAAGCGATGAATTGAAGATTGAAAAACCGAAAAATGCCGTAATTTGAAAATTTCGAAAATTTGCTTTATAATTTAACAGCCGAATTTAAGAAAAAAAAATTTTGAATTTTGACGAAAATTGTTTTCTTACTAAAAATTTTAAACGAATTACAGATCTCATCAAAAAAGGCGATGTCATATGGGTCCCGTATCGAAAATGTCCAATGTGGCCCGCATTGGTAGCATTTTTTTCGTGTGTTGAAAAAAAATATGATTTGCTCCTTTTTCAGGTACAAAATGTATATCCGAAAAAAGTGACCTATGTGTTTTTTCCGTTGCCGAAAACGGAAGACTCGAAAATTCCGAAATTTAGTTGTCATCCGAAGGCAATTTTTCTATTGAAGGAAAAAAAATGAAAAATAAAATTTTAGGCGGCCTATGCATTGTGCACAACAGATGTTCCGGCGCCGGATTCGGATTCCGAACTGAAGGAAGCTTTTGCTGCTGCGTGCCAGTTTTTGAGGCAGCGAGGCGCTACTAGAGTAAGAATCTATCAGTTTCGAATAAAAATTGTGTTTTCAATCGAATTCGATTACTAAATAAGAAAAAATTGAAGATTTTTCGAATCAAACAAGCTAATTTTTTTTTAATTTCGTTCGAAACCGTTTATTCCACATTTGGACATTTTCTAGTTGAAAACCGAAGCTTATTTGTGGCAAAAAAACTTGAAAAAATTGTTGAATATTGGATATGATTTGAGCCAAAAATTGGCAAATTTGAAAGAAAACAGACGTTTGGAGCTCTTTCTTTTTTTTTTTTGCAGGGATCCGTTATTCGAGGGAAATATGAAGGCGGCAGCGGATCGCCGACGGCGACGAATGAGAATCAGGTTATTAGTTTTGTTTGAAAACCACTAAAAAAAAGAAATGCCTTGATTTTCAGAACCAATTAATAACGAAAAAACGGAAAAGCTCGCGAGATGAGTTTGTTGGGCTCAAACGCGACGGCGGAGAATGCTCGTCGAGCTCAGCAGATCATAATCGACGAATGTCGAGCTCATCGAAAGAATCGTGGGTGTCGCCGGTAAAAATGGCGGGTAAATCGATATTTCTGTTGAAACGAAAACGTTCGATTTTTCTTTTCAGGCGTCAGCCCTTCAACTTCTAGTCAATCATCGGTTTATCGCGCGAAATCGATTCCAGTTCGAAATGAGAAAATTTCGAAAGATCTCACTAAAATTGTAATCATTTTTTTTAATTTATTTTATTTTAAAGGCTCATAGAAACAAAAAAGAAATTTCAGATCAAAGAATGTGTGGAATCCGAATTTGAAATATTATGGAATGGGCAGCAAGTGAAAGCGTACAAAAAACCGAGATATGATCACATCAATATTAATTTCCGGAATAATGTTTTATTAGTTGGTGAGAGATGAAATGTGTGGGAGGAAATTTATGAAAATTGCAAAATCTGAAAACAAAATTTTAATTTTTTTCTTCAACGAATGAAAATTATAATCGCACTGTGTAGAATTTGGAGAAAAATCATCAAAAACTGGAAATAAGTAGTTTTTTTCTGCAATTTTCGTACGATTTTTTGGTTTTCTTTTTTAGAAATCTTCATCATACCATAAAACCATTTATCTTGTTAGCAATTTTCTAATTCTCAAAATTTTGAAATGCGAAATTCATCAAAAAAAACTTTAATTTGAAAATTTCGTATAATTTCAGACGAAGACCTCGATTATGTGATCAACAAACTTGTTGAGATGGTCCAAAAACGCGATGCGAGCTTCTCATTCATTCACTCACTTCATATTACTTGTACAGTATTGCTTCCTCAAATAATTGTCATATCATATTCGAAGGTTTGCTCGGTCATTGTTCTTTTCATCACAAGACGATCGACAATTTTCAGTATAAATCCATTCCGTATGAGCAGGCGCTTCGAGTTTGTATACGACCCAAAATAAAGCCGAATAGGTGAGGTTTTGAAATTGGGAACACGAAAAAATAAATGAAAAATTGGTCTCAGCACGAATTCGCAACAAAATGGTGGACTTGAGGAATTGTGCCGTATCGCGTGCGAACTCGCTCCCCAATGATCTCGTTGAATGTCTAAATTGAATACTAATACTTGTTTTCCCATTTGATATGGAAAATAGTTTTTTAAAATTATTATTATAATGTATTAATATTGTGAATCGATTTTTAATAATCGTTTAATTATAATCTATATTCATCGGCTTTCTTGTATAAATAGCTAACATACATACAAATATGGAAATAAATTATGCGAGAATGTCTCTGGAAAGGGAATCACAAAATGTCGACCCATTTCGATAAATGCGGATTTCGTCGTCGAGTTGTTGTCGTTTTTTTTTAGGAATGCGTTGTGTGATGATGATGAACGGCTTCTTCGTGCTCTTCGTAGAAGGTGAGCACCAGCGGAAGAATGCAGAAGATGAGAAGCACGCCGAGCACGACGGCCCATACGGAAATTGTTGGCGAACTTGGAGCGCTGGCAGTGACGAAATGAAATGAGCCGGCTGGAGCACCGTCTTCTGGAAGAGCTTCGCGAACTTGTGCTGAAAATTGCAAATTCGATATCGATATTTCGGGTTTTATGAAATAACGCCCAATCTGTGGATGAAAACGTTGGCACCTCAATTTTTTATATTTAATTGTTAACAATTAAACTTGAAACAGTAAATTGAAATTTCCTTTTTTGTCATTAGAAAACCCAAAAAATTACCTATATTAATATCAGTTTTGTGAAAAATATCTTCTACGCTAGTATCTCTCGATTTTGAATCGCCTTGTAGTAATTTTGTCCGATCGTCAATATCTGAAAATTGATAATTGGCGAATTTTTCCAGGGAAAAATTACACGAACCAATTAGAACATTCTCGTCTTCTTCATCTTCATCTTGACTGCTAGTTGATGTTAATCCAAGCGCAACTCGCATCCTGCTCACCGGTATTTTCACTTTTGATAGCGCTAGAAAATCCTGTTCGCTTACCATATTATTAACTCTTTTTATCTCAGCAACCTGTAATTTTACACTAATTTAATTTTAAATTTTTCAATAAAACTTACATTTACTTGGTATTTAATTGCTAATTTATTCAAAGTGTCCCCATGCTTCACTTTCCTTTCAATATATACAATATCCTTATATGTCGGCGTGTCGTTTAGTCCTTCATTCGACGAGGTGCGAGCAGCGCGCGAACGCATTAAAAATTGCTCTGGTGCGCCATCTCCCATTTTCTGAAAGAAAAATTCAAAAATTTTAAGTTTAGAAAAAAAAAGTAAAAAATGAAAAAAAAAATAAATGCTACAGAATTAAAGGCGCATTGAGAAAATGGCAATGGTCACAACGCGATCACGCATTATACTGTAATTAATTTATTTTTACCATTTTTAATTTTCTATATTTTATGGTGGCAAACGTGGAAATCAGCGAATTAAAACCCGTTCGAACACTGCCACTAATGATCGCAATCGTGTCACCTAGCTGGCAAGAATTTCGTTTGATTCTCTGCCGTCTCGCCGGCTTGGCAATTGGCCATGTGTATCGCTCGCCGCCGCCCTTCTCGTGCGCCGTTTGTGCGCTCTACCGGCAATGTTCGGCTAGAAGTCGCGCGTTGAACAAAAACCCTTCATTTTTCGATATTATTACGCGCATTCTAAATCTTTTATCATATTTCAATGAATTGATTAAACGTGCAAATAGGAAAATTTCATTTTATAGGGACAAAATGCTCGCAAAGTGTATGAAGAAGTCGGCGTCGCTTGGACAAGTAATCGCTCAGCGTTATTCATCGTCCGGCGAGGTTTTTTTGCATAAAAATGACATTCTCAATCATTTTTTTGGCGATTTAGGTCCGCCGTGTCACCCTCATTCCTGGAGACGGAATCGGTCCAGAAATCTCGGACTCTGTCCAGAAGATCTTCGAAGCCGCGAACGCGCCAATCGCCTGGGATCCCGTCGATGTGACACCGGTGAAAGGAAGAGACGGAATCTTCCGCATTCCATCGAGATGCATCGAATTGATGCACAAGAACAAGGTCGGACTCAAGGGACCACTCGAGACGCCGATCGGAAAAGGACATCGTTCCCTCAATCTTGCTGTTAGAAAGTCGGTTCAACTATTTCCATTTTACTGTTTCAATCTGATATTTTAAGGGAATTCGACCTATACGCCAATGTTCGTCCATGCCGTTCTCTCGATGGTCACAAGACTCTCTACGATAATGTTGATGTCGTCACTATTCGTGAGAACACCGAAGGAGAATATTCCGGAATTGAGCATGAGGTAATCGATTTCCAAATTAATTATTTTTTTTAATTGATATCAACAACTAAAACTGATAAGATGTGTTTTATCAAAGTGCAAATCTAGATTGTCAACGGTGTCGTTCAATCGATTAAATTGATCACCGAAGAGGCTTCGCGCAACGTCGCCAGCTTCGCATTTGAGTATGCGCGCCAAAACGGACGCAAGTGTGTCACCGCTGTTCACAAGGGTAATTTGTTTCAGAATTTACAATATTATTTGTTTTTTTCAGCCAACATCATGAGAATGTCTGATGGTCTTTTCTTGAGCATTTGCCGCGAGCAAGCTGCTCTCTACCCGGATATCAAATTCAAGGTGAAATAAAAATCAATTTTTTTTCAATTAAATGGCATGCTTATCTAATTTTGGACATTTTTTGTTTACTTTGAAATTAAATGTTACAAATAAAACAAAAAAGTGTTTATATTTCTACTTGAATATCAATTTCTCATCTTCTATTATTTTTAGGAAGCCTACCTCGATACCGTGTGCCTTAACATGGTCCAAGACCCATCGCAGTATGATGTTCTTGTGATGCCCAACTTGTACGGAGACATTCTCTCAGATTTGTGCGCCGGTTTGGTCGGAGGACTCGGAGTGACTCCATCCGGAAACATCGGAAAAACCGCCGCTGTCTTCGAGTAGGCATCTCTAATAATGCACAAAAAAGCCAAGAGCATAATTTGCAGATCTGTGCACGGAACCGCTCCGGATATCGCTGGACAGGACAAGGCCAACCCAACCGCCTTGTTGCTCTCCGCTGTCATGATGCTCCGATACATGAATTTGCCGACTTATGCCGCCAAGATCGAGAAGGCCGTCTTCGATGCGATCGCTGATGGAAGAGCCAAGACCGGAGATCTTGGAGGTTCGTGATTATTCAACGAACAATTGCGATGAATGTTGGTTTTCAGGCACTGGAACATGCTCATCGTTCACCGCCGACGTGTGCGCTAGAATCAAGGATTCCGATTAGATTTCGTTTATTCAGCACCTTCATTCTTCGCTTTTTTTTCTTCTTTCGAAGCTCCCCCTCAAAAAAAACCTTCTCCGTAAGAATATCTAAAGTTTTGTATAGTACCAGAAAATCGCCGTTTTCGATTTTCTTCTGTTTTTTTTTTCATTTTCTTCTTTGCTTTACCACCCATCCCGCTTATTTTCGTCTCATTTTCCAACAAACCCAATCCGTTTCCGCATAACTCATTTTTTCTTCGAATTGTCAGTCGTCCCATTAGCCCTGTCCCTTTTTTCCAGCTACTTTAGAGATTTTTTTAGAATTTTATTCGAGAAATGAACCAGCCAAATAAGTGAAATTAAAGCGTCGCATGAAGTCGAGTCAAAGAGACGAAAAATATGAATAATGTTTGAATAATGCCCATCACCATACAGTATCCGGTGCTGACCGCCTAAATTGGCCATTTTTTTAATATATATTGAAATTTTCTCACATTTCTTGAAGCGGACATGGCGAATGCGAGCAATAATGAAGTTGGTGCTCCAAATACCGACGGAATCAAAATAATTGTCGCTGGAATTTGGCCCTTCTTTTTTTAGGGAATTTTCGAAAATTGCCTTACTTAGAAATGGGAGAAGCATGAAACAGACATATGGATGCTTTCGAAGGGTGACCAACGAGATTATCGAAGCGCCGATGCTAATGACCTGGAAAACAATACAAGAATTTTCAAAGAAACCATGAAATGGAATTGTCCGAAAATCTATTTAAAAAATATCAATATAATGATGTTCTATCAAGGGTTGTCAAAATGCGCAAAATTACACTTATGCCATTTTCAAGCTTAAACTTTTGCATAGGGAAATTTCGAGTTACGCGAAACACTGCATGCGAGTCCTGTTTTCTTTTAAAAATATTAATAAGAAACTTTTCATTACAAACATCTGCGGACATATTCCGGGACTTCCGGTTGCGATTCAAACAATGACTTAACCGAAATCGAAATAAAAGTCAATTCTAGATAAGTTATCAAACTTTCTATGACCGAATTTTCGGTTGGAGAAGCTGCATAAATTTTTTTTTTGAAATAACCAATCTTATTCCCAGATTTTGAAGATATTTGATAATTTCGAATAGCTTTTTTGAATTTTTGCTTTCCTTTATAATCGATGAAAAATACCGTATAAGAAAGTGCCATCCAAAGGAAAATGCTCAGCGAGATTTCCCACCATTCGGTCATCGGTTTGCCAGAAAGAAGAAGGGCTCCGAGCACTGAATATGTGCTGAAACAACGATTATTTTCTTTTTCCGCATTTCGAAATTTCCTATTTATTTTCATTTTTTTTTAACTCGTTTTCTTCGTTGCCCAATTAGACAACCTTCCATTTAAAAATTCACAATTTTTTGGGGGGGTTTTAAATAAAAATGTTAACTTTTGCTTTTTTTTGGACCCGAAATTTCTCAAGGCTCACTACACGAAATAAAAAGTTCATTTTGAGACGCAAGTCATGCTTACCTCGTGCTTGTCACATTGTTAAACTCCGGTTCAAAAATCGATAACACTTTTTCAGGTTGTCCAACATTTTCGGAAGAGGACATCACATGTCTACAAATTGTCGAATTTTTAGAATCACATATTTGAATGCTCCTTCAAAATATCGCAAATGAAAATTCGACACATTCTCCCGCAAAACAATGAAATCCATTTTCAATCAATAATTTATTATATTGAATGTTTGACTAATCAGCGGGGTTCTTTTTGTGTGTTCGACGGGGAATACTATCAAATTGCACGAAATCCATCAATGTTCTTAAATAAAATGACTACGAACAAACGAAAGAAACGAAATAAAATTGGCATAATAAGAATAATAATAATATGAAGACACTAAACGCATACAAAGTGATAATGATGATAATTAACGATAATGGGATTCTGACGATTTAACTATGATATGGAAGAATCGAAACGAATAGAATCAAAAAAGGATTGATAGGAGGAGGGGAGAATCACGAGAGACGGACCATAAAAGTACTGGAAAATGCGCTGGCAATGAATTGACGAGAAGAGGTGTCGAACCAGTTTGAAGGACATCCGACATCAGCAACAGCACTATCTGAAAACGATTTCGTTTTGAGACCCCCATTTTTTTGTAACATTAAATTACTTTAAAATCTGTTTTCCTCTAGAAATAAAAATTATTATTAAATCAAGCGTGAAGCAAAAAATGGGAAAAATTGGCGTCCGGAGCTGTACTCGGGGAGATTTACGGTTATGCGTCTTTCTCTTGGGGGTCTCGTACGGACTAACTGTGTATTTTGCATTTTATGGGTCGGTTCGAAAATTTTTAAATCGAATGACGTTGGAAATTCAAATAATTGGAAAAACTCATTTAAAAAATTAACAATTCACGTAAAAACAGCAAAATTCGCCTTTTTAAGGCGCATGAGCTTAAATCTATCCGCGCACAGCGCTCGCCAGACGCCGACTATAAAAAAATTGTAAAATTTTGCTCCAAATTCAACCTTGCTTCAACGACTCATCATCTAGAATTCAAAAAAAACTTACCAACTGCAATCGTCGACGAGGTGGCTTCAGCAAGCTGCTCGAAGCATGTCCGTCCAACTTGAAGCTTTTTCGGCACATGTCGCAAATTGGACGTCGCGCATCCGAACATCAGAAGGTGCACTTTCGAAGGCTCCAGCATCGTCGGCACATTTTCGATAACAATGAAATGGGCGCCCGATTGCTGACCAATCCATTTCTCGACTTCCTCATTAATCTCGTTTGACAAAATGCAAATAATCTGAAATAAAATAGAAAATCAAAAAAAAAAGATAAATTAAAAACGCATACCGGAGTTTTCGGCAATTCCGCCGCCGAATCAACAACGTTTACATTCTCGAAAACTTCGCCCGGATATTTTCCGTACAAATGGCAGTTGAAGCTGCAAATCAAGCAATAAAAGTGCTCGAAAAAAAAGAAACGAGAAACTCACGCTCGTTTGTCAAGATGAGTGAGAACACGACGAACAAATTTGAGCGAATTGCGAGCTGACGTCAAAACGACGATCGATCCACGCTCATCGCCAAAGCGTTCCTGAATGTCGCTGATCCATGAGAACACACGATCCGCCATCACAGCCTCGAAAACGCTCTCGCCCATGTGCTGAGCGCAAGCCTGAAATTGTCCGCAGATGTATTTTTCTAATCTATGCAGCCTTGATATAACAGATAACCGAAAGTATTACTATTGTCGGCGTCGCGTGATTGCGGAATTTGGCAAAATGCCAAAAAAAAACAATGGCATTTGTAAAATTTAAAGTGTAGATGGCCTATGTATAAGGATAGGTTAAACGTGCTAACCACACATCGAGACCTCATTTTAATTTTTTTGTCAATTTTTCGCAGTCACACGACGTCGACAATATGTCTCTCTAAACTGATCAGAAGCCGATATCAGTTCTTTGGACATTTCATTTAAATAGAGGATTTTCTTTTTCGCGTGACTTGAACAAGTATAACTTTTAAAAAAATGGAATGATACCTCATTTTTAATTAAACGTGCCGAATTTTCGGAAGTTAAAAATTTTAAAGAAAAAAAATTGAGAAACAATTTTAATTGCGTAATTAAAATTGATTTTTACTTAATGAAATTACCATAAACATTGTATGTTTTTCGATAAAAATATACCTTCATAAATTCTTGTTTTTGCGGGTTGCTGATCGCCGGCACCGGTTGTCCGTCATGCGATTTTTCGAAATTTATCGAAGTCAGCGAAATCGACGGTTTTCGACTAAAATTGAAATATCATTATAATCATTAAAAAAAATGAATCCTTACTTGTCATCATCCGTCTGCTCCGATATTCCACTTCCATTTTTCGAGCGAAAGTTCGTCCACGAGATCACGCGCTTCTCATCATCAACAATATTTTCATAATGGGCAAAATTTCGTGAGATTTTCAGTTTTTCCACCTTCTCATAGTACTCGTCGTCCTGGTCCTGTTTAGCGAACAATTTGAGATTCTCGTCAAAATCGAAATCCGTGTTAAGATCAAAGTCAATCGGCTCCTCAAGATTCCCTTTCCGACGTCGTTGACCCTCATAGCAATTGAGCGCATCAAGAAGCGGAATTCCAGATGGACCTGAACTTTTTTTTTAAGTTTCAAAATTGTCCATAGGTCAAAATGAAATTTGCATTTAATTATTTTTTCGTTAAACTTTTCAACACGTTAAAAAAGATTCTTGAAATATATAAATTTTTTCAAATGATTTTCATCGAAAACTTAAAAAAATAGGATTTTTCAGTTGCAAAAAGAAAATTAATACTACCTTTGCGCTTCAAAAACCAAAATTTAGAAACGAAATGAAACAGGCGCATTATTTCTTTTGAAAATATCCATTCCCAATACAAAATTTCAAATTGAGACAGTAACGAATAAAAAAATACCTTGCTTCTTGTTGCATCCCTTGGATTTCTTGGCGAGACCCGAAAGCGTCGTCGGATGCGGCACCTGTTTCTCGAAACTACGATACGTTGGAGTTTCCGCTAGAGCAACCGGTTTTGCGTCAATTCTAAAATGGACATGTTCTAATTTCAAAAAAAAAAAAAAATAATTCATACTCCATCTTCGGCACCTTCTTCTTGCCCAATTTCGCCATCAACGCATCCATTTTCTTTTTCGGGTCTTCAGAAGCCTTCATCGGCGAAACCATCGCCGTCGGCTGTTTCGGCGATTTGAAAGACGGGCCTTGTTTGGGTGGTCCCGGTGGTTTGAGCACTTTCAAATTGTTTATCTCCGATGAATTTATTGTTACACATTTTCCTAGCGGGACGCCTTCTCTGAAAAAACAGAAATAATTTAAGGAAATAATGAAATAAGGAAAATCGAAAACGCCGAAATCCAACTACATACACATTTCAAAAAGAAAATGTACCACCAATATTTTGTTTCGACTTTTTATATTCTCGCAAATAGATTTCTTCATCATCGAAATATATAATTTCTCAACATTTCTCAAGCCGATACTTTTCAGAATCAGGCTAACACTCTTTCTCTGCGCTCTCTCAGGAATAAAACACTTTTTTTTGTGAAAATCGTACTTAAACACATTTGCTAAAGTGATATTTTTGGTGTTGGCATCAACAGCGGTCAATTTGCCCTGATAATAGCAGCCGACGCCGCAATCGACAGCAATCACACTCCCAATATGTCGATCTTCCATTTACCTAAAAATGTGGGCGAATTAAAATAAACTAAAAAAAAACGAAGATATTCCAGAATAAAAACTATTTAAAAAAAAACTAGATAATAATGAGAAATAAAATTAAAATTTTATTGAGATCGCGAAACATTAAAAAAAAACCACCAATTAAAAAATTGTTAGGCGATATAATCCAAAGGTCTGTTGAATCCACCTTTCCGATTCATATATTGTCGATATTTTCTCGGTTTTTTGATATTCACACATCCATCGACATTGTCATCGACTTGCTTGTTCTTCGTTGTGTCGAAACCTCCAAATCCCATCATTTTCATCATCTCCTCTTCGGCGCCAACGAGCGAATCAAGACTGATTTCTTCTGAAAATATAACATGACAGGGAATAATAGAAAACGGGTGCTCTAAAATAATTGGAGATATGTGATATTCTCCTCACAAAAACGCACTAGCTATCTTCAATTTTCTTTCCATTAATACTGATAAATTACCTTGTTTCTTCGCCTTCTTCTCTCGTTTTCGATCCTTGCGGTCTCTATCTCGGCTCCGACTGCGATCTTTCCTATCGCGAGGGCTTCTGCAATTTTTCACATACATTGGTTATCCAACAAGTTTAATAATCTACCTGCTGCGACTTCTACGATCCCTTTCGTCACGATGCCTCCTATCTCGATCTCTACTCACACTGCGCTTCCGCCGATCTCGACTACGACTACGGTCACGCCGCTTCTCAACCGATCTCGATCGTGTTCGTCGTCGTTCCACCGATCGCGATCGACTTCTTCTTCTCCTTTCTATAAAATTAAATAGATAACTCAAGAAGCAATTGGAGAAAAATTCATTAAAAAAAAAAGCTTCTTACCTCGGCTACGACTTCGACTGCGGGCCATCTGAAATAAAAATCATACATTTATCATCTCCAAACCGAAAAAAGGTACAAACAGCAGATCAAACTGCCAAAAAATTCAAGAACAATTCAAAACAAATTTTAACAACAACAACAACAACATTTATCAACAAAAAACAAGAGATATAAAAAACAAAATTAACGACAAAAAATTATTCATTTTTCGCATTCTCCTTTTTTTTATTTTTCATTTTCTTTTTCTTATTCACTTGCTCCTTAACAACAGCAATTTTGTGTCGTTTCGGTGCATGTCTTTGCAATTCCTTCTTTTTATCCCTGAAAACGAGAAAACGTAAATTTTAAAAAAAACAATGAAAATGCGCGAAAACGACGAACGCATTCTTGAGCATTTCGCACCATTTAAACCACTTCTTCAATGGAGCGTGCTTGCTCTACCAAAGTCTATATTCGGATAATTCCAGAAGACTTCTTGTTAAAATAAATGTTTGAAAAAAAAAAACCACTTCAAACCTTGAAACTTTCTTCATTTCCAATAAATACTCTGGAATTTCGAATCCTGATTGTTTGATTACTGTAGCAATACTTTTAATGTACTGAATATCGTTGTCAGTGAAATAAGTTACAGCGTGCCCAATGTTTCCAGCGCGACCGGTTCTACCTGAAATCCATAAAATGGTCCTTCCCTTTAACAGACAATTAGAACGCACCAACTCGATGAATATAACTAACAATCGACGTCGGAAGATCATAGTTGATCACCAATCCGACATCGCTTAAATCAAGACCGCGGCCGAGAAGCTCAGTGCACACGAGAACCCAAGTGTCGCCTTTTCGGAATCTCTCCATCGTCAAATCGCGCTCCTTATCCGATTTCTCGCTGGTGATCGAGTCAACCTTCAGAGTCGAATCGATCGCCGACAACAATTTCACCAGCTGAACAGCCCGATCTTTGCTCTGCACGAATACCAACGCCGGAGGTTTGAATTGGGTCTTGAGTAAAGTTTTGATCGCAATCTTCTTCCCATCTTCCGAGCCGCAATATTTGAGCTCCTGTTTGACACTTGTATTGGACGAGTTTCTACAAAATTCGATGCCGCTAGGCTAAACACCATAAATGCACCAACCGTTCACCAATACACACCATTCCAATATTCTCGATGTTTTCTTTACACCATTTTTCAACTTCATGGGAGAACGTAGCGCTAAAGAACGCTACCCGTGTGCACTGTGCTTCACATGCTTTATAAATGGCGGCGAGCTGAAAAATGTCAGTAAGCCCGAGTACTGAAGTCCCGATTAACTTGATTTCTGAAACATCTCTCTTGTCCTTCAACAACTTCGAATAATCGATCGCTTTCATCAACAACAAGCCATCGCAAATTGTCGAGATTAATTTGCCCAAGATGGAATACAATGCGATTTGGCGTAGAAACCAAAACATCGACTGAAACCCAAATGTTTTTTTTCGATTTGATGGATTATGGAAACCAAACCATTCGAAACCAAATGTTCATCCGAGAAATGACCGCATTTGATCTGATCGCCGGCATATTTGCAAAACTCGGAATACGTCTGCGACGCCAACTCTCTAGTTGGCTCCAGAATAATCGCGAGAAGTTTCGGTGCTCCAGAATATTCGGCGCATTGCTTCAACTTCAATATCTCATCAATAATGGGAATCGCAAAAGCGAGCGTTTTTCCGGAGCCTTTAAATTTTGAAAATCGCGATTTTCAATTAAATATGTCGTTTACCTGTCGGCGCACTTGCTAGAATATTCCTTCTATGCAACATCAATGGAATCGATTGCATCTGAATTGGCGACGGTTTTTTGATATTATTCACATCAAGTTTCTGCGTGATTTTTTCATCAACATTCGCATCAGAAAATCGCAAAATCACATCCGGAATCTCATCGCCCCATGTAAAAATGCGGTTCGCACGTCGAACATCATCCAACTAAACATTTTTATAAGAAATAACTTGTCACAAATTCACTTACCAACTTCTTGAGTTCCTTCTCGTAATTCTCTTCTGTTTCACATTCCGACTCATTATCGCTGTCATGGCGACGTTTGCGATTCTGCGAAAACACATGAACTGCTTCTAAAAAATTCAAATTTCGAAATTTCTGCATTATTAGGCGACGGTGCACAAATACAATGAACAAACTACAGTAATCCAACCTTGCTTTTTCGATTTTTTCTTTCTTTCCGGTTTCACATTCAACACTTTCCCAATCATTTTTTCTCGAATTTCATCAAATTTGCGAATCGCATCCTCCGAAATATTCGACAACTCTCTTCGCTCCTCAACAATCTAGAAAATGCGAATAAAAATTCAATTGAGTTTTGGCAAATTTCGATAAACCTGCTTCGGCTTCGCCTTTTTAACCCCAAATGTTAATTTTTGCAAAATCGATGTCATTCTGAATAAATCGGCAATATTTAAAAGATGGATGCGGAATTGAGAAAAAAATTGAGAAGGGAATAAAACCCAAAAGATCAAGAACAAAACAAAACGAAATTGGAAACAAATTATTCCAATTTATAAAAATAAACAGTAATAAATGATAAAAGTACAAGCAAAACAAAGAAACAGCAAATGATTGAAATAAATTAGTGAGATTTTGGAAATCAACCCGGGGAACCATATTTCAAAAAAAAAATTATATATATATATATAAAATTAACAGTCCTCAAAGGCAAGCGATGTGTGCGTTTTCTCGACGGCAACAATTTTCATCGAGTCCGCAATTTTGCGACAAATCTGCGACGCCATTTCGTCAGCGATTTTCGCCATTTTCGGGCGTGTGCATTCTTCGCGCGACAAAAGCCGAGTGGCCAGTAGACAATCGCCAGCAACAAGATCAAATTGCTGCGACCAACCCTAAGCGAATCAAAAATGATTTGAACGGGAAGAAATGAATTTTCGCAAACAAAATTACCTGCAGCTTCTTGGTATTCTGCACGATGCTCAAATTCACACATTCCAAGCTTTTTGCTAAACCTGCAACAAATATGTATAGAAAATTTCAATCTGCGGACATTTTTTCATCATATCATTCAAAAACTTTTCGCGCATTTTTTATTCGAATTTGAATTACCGCCCGATAAATTATTCAACGGTCCACAATTGTTCGAGGTTCTCGTTTTATTGCGATGAAATAATATATATTCAAATTTTTCTTGGGAACCAACCAGAGCTGCACAAAACTGGAATTTTCAAAAAACGGAAGAGAGAACAATTTTTTACGAAGACAGAATTCTGTGCAGCTCTGGAACCAACCCAATCTTTTAAGATTTACCTTTATAATCCTTCTGCCCATGTACTGTCTTTTTAATCTTGGCGAAGCTTCTATTCATAGTCTGAGCATAACAATCACCCGGTTGAACGCCATCAAACCAAATCTCATTTTCCTGACAATCAATATTGCTTAAAATAATTCCAAAAACGGTGGGTTACATTCAATGACGGGGTGCATGAGAGAAAATTTTCAATAAGCGAGTTGATGGCGTTATCTCGAGCATCAACGCAATATTGCGAAAATCTGAAATTTTTCAGAAATCGCCGTCGATTTTTTTCCTGCAAATCTTACGAATGACGAAGAGCGACATAGCGATCAATGAGGATTTCAATTTTTGTTCCCACTTGCTTCACGTGCCACCGCATATGGCAATTTCCCGCTGCGCTTCTCAGCATCTGTTCGCCGCTCAAATGATGAGGCGTCTAAAAATGCGACGATTTCAGTTTTTTTTTTTCGAAAAAATTCCAATGCAATGTTTTACCGCTGTCAAATACGCTTTCAATTTTCCCAATTTTTCATTGACCAATTCAAAATTGAAAGTAGCGTCTTTTCTGAAAATTAATTTTTTCGAAAACCATTTCCACAATGAAATTCCTACGATTTTTTCGTATTTTCCTCATAATCTGACGCCGTCACCGCTTGTCGCTTTTTAGCCGACGACGCCTTCACGTACGCTCCCGATTTTGTGGTTGCCTTAAAGGTAATCTTATAGTTATTGGTAATTTTGACTTTAAAACCTTATTTGGTCGAATTCCCCGGCCAAGCTCATTGATTTTCTCCATGAGACTCTCGCTATATTCGCATCCGAGTAGGTTAACATTTATAAAAAGTTGTGAAAGACATTGTAATTGAGTTCTGAAACAAATGAAAATAAATAATTACATTTTCATTTTTCAAAAATATTTGTACATGATGATATTATTTAATCGACAGAAAATTAATTTCCAATTCACTTTTCCCCTTATGTACCTATAAAAAATGTAGGTTTTTACAAAAAATGTTAAAAAAAAAAACACTTTTCCAATGCAGGGTTGTAAAAAATGCATAATTAATAAAATTTTTTACATCTTTTTTTTTTGTAAAAACTCACATTTCATCACCCATAAAAGAATGCAACCTACCTCGGATAATCATCATAATGAGCGGCGAGGAATGCTCTTCTCAATTCCCACGATTCATCGCTTTCCCACGGCTTCCTCTCCTTCTCAATCTCTTCCTCTTTCCCCATCCTTGAACGAGCAAACATCAAATAACAATGACATCAAATTGATGAATATCCAAATATGGCGATATGTCGAAAAAACATTGTCCTCACAAATTAAACAACAAAATCATAAAATGTCAATAATTTATTAGAGGATAAATTTAAAGTTTTTCTGGTTTAAAGTTTCAAAGAAGAAAAAACGAGAAATAACAATGGAAACCCGAGAAGAAAAAAAAATGAATGGAGATTTATTGGTGTTTGGTACAATAAAAAGTGAGATATGCTTACGATTCCGAGTCGACCGCGGCGGCGACAATCAGAAACACAAAACTGAATAAAAGGGCGGGCGCGACGAACCAGCGACCGAATAGGTGAGCCAAAAACAAAAAGCAGAACAAGCCGAGTGTGATTGCATTGGCGAACACCTGAAATGTCCGCAGATTGCAATTAATTAAATTATTTTCTCACGCGTTACGATAATTTTCATTGATGTTGTTACATCAAGTAAAAAAGTTGATTGGGTTGAGAATTTTTAGTCAAATTGAGAATTAATCATGCGAATAGCGCCGACACATTCGAAATCATTCGAATCAAGGAACCATGTTAGTTTGACTACTTCGGTACTCGGTTGAATTTTTCAAATATCCTCTAAAACAATGTACGAAAAAGCGAATCCTATACTAGATTATTCTATCTTTTTGATAGTTTCGCCTTTAAAGCATTCATTTCGATTTTAAGTAATTTGAAAAACGGAAATGGCCGAGCGGACGTTGTTCAAACATTAAATTGGTCTCTGTAAAATTACGAATCTTGCATAAAAAATTCCTATATTTGTCGATATTCGATACGGCTTGGCGGAATAACAAAAAAATAGTGGCTAGAACATTGTTGTTAATTTCACAGAATCGCCCACGGAATTCATTGTTATTATTATTATTGATTCAAAACTCAAAAGGTTTTTTTTGCTGTTTTTGTTTTTTCAATGCTGAATTAAATAGAGATCCCCACAAAACAGCCCGTTCCCTCCATCTGTGCAATTTCTAATTATGGCTATTTTCCCACTCATGGTAATTAAAACAGCGATAATCCATAAAAACGATTAAATATTCTCACCCTCAATTTCAACATTGGCGGCGTGCGGCGTCGAACTCTCGTCGCAATCGGCGACGCCGCATTCGGATCTGGATTCGGCACTGGCGGATACATCAATAATCTCGCCAGTTTTCCTGCAAACGTCGGCTCCGTGTACTTCGCGGCGAGTTTCTGCACAATCGGCATACGGTTGGCGTTCTCCGCCGCGTAATTCATCAACAAAACCATTGGTGCGAACTCGAGTTGGCTAATCGTATGCCAGGTGGTCTGGCGGGCGCTTTTTGAGAAATCGAATTTCCTTAAAAGGACCAATAAATGAAATAAAGGAAACAAGAGAAAAAAATAGAAACCTTTCGCCATTAATCACTTGTCGTTTTCCATTCGGCGTCAAAATCATCAAATTCGTTCGTCCATCTATGTAATGATCAGGAAGCGCGGATTTTGGAGTCTCAGTGAGAATTGTCGACATGCAAGTCCTAAAAACATGCCTAACCTTACACAAACGTCAAATCAAATGAAATACTTATTCAATTCGGCATTGCTCTTGTCGTGCTCTTCAATCTCCGCGAGCAATTCGGGCATTAGCCTTGTCGCCAGGTATTTATCGCAATCTGCTAGTAGAGATTCAACTATTCCGATCAGTTGGCTTCCTTTTTCCGTTTTCTCTGTTGAGCTTAAGCCAAAAATCGTATTAATGAAGCTGCTATTTTCCTGAATTATGACAATTATCAAACAATTTTTCATTTTCAACAAAAAAAACCATTTTCTCTTTTCGGATAATCTCATTCTGAATCACAACCACATTTTTTATGTCTTTCAGAAGGGCGACGATATGCGGCTGCACGTTAAGCCCCAAATTGCGTAGCAGAATACAATTCGGCTCTTTCCACGAGAATTCAACAATCGATCGAAGTGTGCCAGTGAGCTCAATAGTCAAATTGAAGCACGAAAATCTGAATATCAAATTTGCGAAATGAATTCAAGAAAATAATCAATTTCACAAACTTTTTAATAATTTTTCCAAGAAGTGTGCGATAAAAATCGAAATTCTTTTTCGCGAACGGAATAAATTTGCTAATCGGCGGAATATCTGACGGATTGGCCATGTTGTAATATCGCCAAGGCCTACAGTACGTCAACCAGCAAGCTGAAACCAGGACATCTTTAAAGGGACATCTAATTGCAATGACAACCTGTTATATCTTTAAAAGACGATGCCGTCGGGCAATGATGAAGGCAGGTTTGGAAAAACGCGTACAACTGATTCATAAAAGGAGGCTGGAGCATCATTGCATTCTGAAAACTCGAAATTTCTCGAAAAAATTTGTTAGAATCTCACTTTTAATGTGTCAATGTACTCATCATTCGTTTCAAATAGACAAAATACATGAAATTGCTTCAATAGGTACCTAAAAATTTAAATTTGATTTAGAAAAAAATACTGGAAATTTGCGAAAAACCTTAGCAAAAGAAGGCGATTCGGCGACGGAAATGAGGCCGTCGAGCACGTTTTCTTAACCAGACTGCAAAAAACGTTAACATATCTCGGCTGTAGGTTCGCATTCGATGAAACGACCATCTCGTCGGGGTTTCCTGAAATTAATCGAATCACCACGATAATTTTCCGCAGATGATTTCAATATAAATGTTTTTTTATTTAAAATCAAATAATTGACTTTTTCATTGTAGAAAACACTTTCTCGAATCTGATTATTTTAAGAGTTATCAGCATGCTCCTTTAAAATCTACATAAATCAGTATTTTAAAATTTTTGCGCACATCTCTCTTCTTTTTCTTCGTACAGAATACAATTGTTCTTAACTCTTACCAATTTCAATGCGATTTACTAGCGGACTCGAGGGTCGGAATAGCTGCAGCGGAGTTTTGATAATATGCTGCGATTTCGAACTGCTCCTCTGCGTCATATTCAACACCGATTCATCGCAGGGCAGCAATTTGGTGACATATGTTGACACAGAATTCATCAGAACCGAATCTTTCGACTCTTCGGGATTCTGCAAAAAAAAAAACTAGCGAATTGTCCGTAGATTAAAAAATCTTATCAACGTAACAATGTGTGATAGGTAATAGCTTTTTCTCAGAAGTACACTGCTCCACAAAAGTTTAGCCTCACCCATATTTTTTCAAAAAATGACATTACCACGAAATTTCAAAAAACGCTTGTATTGTTAAAATATGGCTAAGAAGAGTTCTTTTTAGTATCCCATATTTGATTTGCACTTACTGAGTCATTAAACAAAATTTGTTTTATTTTCCGAAAATTGCGATTTGGCGATCACAAAAATATTTCCTAATTGCGTGCCACTGGAAGAGTCGAGTGTCGATCGATACATAGGGATTGTCAATCAGTTGTTGGTCGAATTTCTTCCAAGCCTTGATAATCGCCAGTTTCAGCTGTTTTAGTATATCGTACGACTTATTTTCTTTGCAAATCTTATTGGCCATGTATTCTCAGAAGTTTTCGATGGTATTCAAGTGTGGGGAGCAAGAAAGCCAGTCGGGAACTGGAATATTCCTCGTTTGTATCCATGCGAAGGCGTGGTGGGCCCGATGAATTGGGGCACCATCCTGCGATACACTATCATTCTGTGACGGTGTGGATGCCAAAAGAAACTCACGGCGGAACAAATATCGAGAGTAAGAGCCGCTCATGTTCTTTGCGACAGAACACAGCTTCACGCGAGTGATCGAACTGATTGATGCCAATACCATGACACCACATTCTTAGAAATTTCTCCGCAAGAATCGAATGGGCCGCTTTCTAAGAGCATGCAAGTAGCTGCGGTTTCCATCAGGACCATCACAATTGAACCTTTTCTCATTTGAGAAGATCACTTGAAATTCAGGTGGCTCAACTTCGAATTTAACCACATCCCATTTTTCTTCAGTTCGTTCTGTTGAACTTATTCACAAACTCCAACCAGTTTACGCAATGTTTTTCGGTCAACATTAGAGTTCTACGCATCTTGCGTCTTTTCTCATACTAGGACTTGCTCAGAACAAGTTGAATCGTCTCTGAAGTCCCATTTCTTATTTGATTTTGGTGCACTTGGTGAAGGTATTCGATGATTTTCGGAGGATCATTCTTCTTTTTCGACTATAAATCACGGCTGGACATCCAGATCGTGTCGTAGTAACATATTTTGATGAATTCTTCAGAAATCTATTGATCATTTTTGGGCAACGCCCCAAATCTTGAGCGATTTGTCGATTCGAAAGACCACGATCACGTTTGGCTATAATTTGGCCTTGCTCAAACGCCGAAAGTGGTTTACATGTTGGCATTACTTGAAAAACACATGATTCTAGGCTAAAAGTTTTTTAAAAATTGCAAATTTAAGAAAAATAAAGCAAAAAAAACCGTGAAAAACCTATGTGAGGCTATACTTTTGTGGATCGAAAAAAAAACGCAATTTTCGAAAAATAAAGCAAATTTTGTTTGATGACTCAGTAATTGTAAATCTAATATGGGATACTACTTTCGGGAAAATATCATTTTTATTTTTTGAAAAAATATGGGTGAGGCTAAACTTTTGTGGAGTAGTTTATTAGTTTATCAGAATTAATAATTTGTGAGGGTACGTATCATGAAATTTTGGAAAATTGTGATCTAACTTTTGCATTTCTAATTTCTTCAAATTTTGTGGGTAAAATTTATAGGAAGATGGACCCATTTTGAAAGTCGTAGGAATTTAAAAAAAAAAATGGAATTTTCGTATTTAAATACTCACAACACACGTCGATTCGCATTGCTCCAAAACACTATTCCAAAGCTCGTCGCACAATCCATCATCATCGACGACAGTCTCGAAAAACGGCGAATATCCATTGACAAGATCGAAAATCGCATTGTACCGCCCATCAGCAAAACTCGCCTGATTCGGCACAATCGAGCACATATCTATTGTTTTATTCTTGAAAATCTTCTGAAAACAAATGTGATTTCCCAACAAAAATGATGGTTTCTCCTAAATTGTCACCAACCTGTATAATATTCCTTGCAACATTCACATTTCGATCCGACGAGGCCACGTACGACGACAGTTCGCGGCAAATCGCGAGCACATCGGTCTCCTCTGGTCGACCTCGCCAATCTTTCTCCATGTTCTACAGTTTTTTTCTTTCTCTGAAAATAAGATTCGAAATCAAAAATCAATTGTCGATGAAATCATTGAAAAAGTATGCAAATCTGATCAAATCGCAACAGAAATTCGCGCAATTCTTGAGAAACACACATATTAAAAATAAATAATTATTTATTGCAAAACAAAACGACTAAATTTCAATTAAAAACAAATGTATAAATTATCGTCGATAAACGACCTTTTCCCGTTTTCTGTCCAATTTTCGCTGCTTTTTGTCGTCGATTTCCGGTGCTTCGGATGGTGCCGTCAGCCATGGTAGAATGATGCCAAAGAACAGTTTATATCCAGCAAAAGCAGGGAACGCGAGCAGGAGGAGAAATGCGTAATTTGTGAATGTCGTCAAAAGCTGAAGTTAAGACATTAAAAATAGTGGCAAACAAAAAACCCCCAATGGTTGTCCGCAGGTATCTCAAACATTTAAAAAATTCGAGTATTTAAAAGTCAAATGTTCGGCTGAACCACAAAATAAAAAAATGTTATCCACAAAACTTAAATAGATTTAGCGTCATACACATTTAAGTTCGGTTGTGAAGATTTTTTGCATAAACTTTGGATGTTTTTTTTCTGATTTTTCAATAATTAAATGTTGAAAAATTTCAAATTACGTTTCGTTTTGTTTTCAGCAATATTAAAAAGCGTAGCTACCTGTGTGATAACCGTGAGAATGATAGTATCCTTGCAATACTCTCCAAAAGCTTCCGGATCATTCAAATCAGCGCCAGCGTCAGTCACATGCCCTTTTTCGTCAAATCGAGCAGCTGAAACATCAAGAATTTGCAAACATTCTGGATGATATTCCATGAATCAAACCTGCCAACTTTCGCATGAATACCACCGACAAAATTTGAATGAAAATCGAGACAGCGAACAAGCTCACAAAACTCGTTTCGAACGAGCCGAAAATGAATTCAACGAGGGCTCGAATAAGCTGAAAAAACGGTCTTCTTTATGAAAAAGAAAAAAAAAACTCACAATCGAAATCAAAACCGCCGTCGAGTAATAGAAAATCGTCTGCTGATTCTCCTCATAGATCACTTTTTGTCCTTTTGTGGCTTGTTTAACCATCTTAAAAAGTTCGGAATTAAAAAATCGAATCATTCGAAAGGTAGGAAAGCTGGAATCAGTATCCGTAAAATCGCAAACAAATCCGAAGAAAAACGCAATTTATCAAATGAAAAGAGAAAAGTTGCAACAAAAGGATCTTCGGCAGCAAACACACACACACATATGTAATTCAACGGCAAAAAAAAAGAAATAAAGAAAAAGAAAGTAACCGGATTTGTGTGCGCGCAAATTCCACCAATTCAGCGTACAAAAAACCGTGGTGACATATAAGGAAAGAAGAGAAAAACAGAGAAAATGAATTATGAAAATGAACGGGAAATCTGCATCTAATTGTTGTGCAAATCGAGTCGGAATGTCTCGTTTCCGATGAAGAAGCTTCCAGCTGGATTCGGGCGAAGAATGAAGACCTGCGAGAACGGATTCACTGGATCCTCGTCAGTCTGAAATCAATCATAATTTCTAGACTAAAGTAACAATAGCAAATATTATATGAGTGAGCGTTTTTATAAATAAATGTCGAAGATTGGTAATTTGAAAAATTTAAATAGACCAAATTCAAATTTATTTCTTGGCGCGAAAATAATACATTTTTACATTGGTCTTTTTTCCGGATCTCGTCAGTTAGGACAATTTTTTGAAATATGTTTTCGATTTTTTTAATTGTTCTTTTTTCTTGCATGAATATGCCATCTCAAAATTTACAGTTACCTTGAGTTGTCCGAGAACCATTACAAGAATTGATCCATCATAAAGTGGCTGAGAATCAACCTTCGTGATGGCACGTTGAATTTGTTTGAATGGAAGAGCCTAAAATCCAAAATTGCAACAAATCGCTCGTTTCAGGCTCTCTCACCGAGATCTTCTGCAGAATCTGTTCCCGCCCTTTGCATTGATGACCCTCAAATGTCATGTAAGAGTTCTCCGGATCATAAAGGTCAGCAAGAGCTGCAAAATAGTTATGAGAGCATAATTTGAAATTGATGAGCAACTCACCCCGTCCTCTAGCGACTCCATCTCCTTGATCGAATTGCATATAATAATGAGAAATGAAGGCCTGAGCGATGTTCTCGTATTCCGGGTTGAAGTTCATGGCTGCAAATATTTAATTTAAAAAAAGAAAAACAGCAAAATACAGATTTTAAAGGCGTAAAAAACAAATATTCTCCACGCAAGAATTGTTCAGAAATAATTTCACAGTCAATTCGGTATTATCAATCCACGAAACAAGTAATCAGATATAAATTCCCATCTGCGGACAATCTCAGACCCCCAACTAACCATATTTTTCTTGTTTTTCTCGTAATAATTAGTGCGTTTCCTGTTATTTTGCGCTTTTCATTTCGTAGAAAACAAATTTCTACATCCTACATTTTTTCGTCATTATATTCTCTCATATATTTTTGTGACGAGTTATTATTAAACACAGATGCGAAAAGATTAAAAAAAAACATCTGCAGAAACTTCGAGAAGCAATCTTAAGGAAAACAAAAAAAGAACATCTGCGGACATTTCAAGAAAAAATGTTGTCAATTTTTCAATTCTATCCTTAAACTACGATTTTTTTTGGCAATCAGTTCCTAATATGCGAAAGAAAAATGTGAAAATGTGCGGCAAAGCATTTTAAATATTTTCTAAAGGAAAACCATCGAAAGGCCTGTTAAGAACGATGAAGAATCAAAAGACTGGAAAGAACACCGACGCCAAATCATTATCAATTTGAAACATTTCGGCCTCTCTGCGTTTAGGTGAAACAAATTTCGCGATGGAGCGCGTTTGCTACTACCAATTCGGAGACGCAGAGACCGACGGTTTTCCATTTACGAGGCATACATTTCAGCGAACCAATCAGACGAGTAGAGCACACCGGGAATGATGGATGCACAACAACAAAAAAGCGCTCTGCGCCCAAACTTTTTTTGTTCGCGCTTCTTTGCCTTCTGCTCCTCTCGTTCTCTAACAAAAGTGTCCCACTAGGCCAAAAAGAAAAAAAAATTCATACGCGACGATGTTTCCTCCGCATATCTCAGCGTTTTTTTTTCGCTCTCGGTGGCCATATGATTCCACGTGAAACCGCCGCTTCTTCTCGCCTCCAATTTCTTTTGCGTTGCTCGATTGGCAAACAAATCTCAAACCGCCGCTGTGCGTGTCGTCTCAATTTTCGATCGAAACATTTTCCCCGATGGTGTCCGAAAGTCGCTTCGCGTATTTGCCGAAAAGTTTTATTCAAATTCCGATCGCGATTATTTTTGATTTGAATATTATTGATGAAGCCATAGTAAATTGAAATTTTGGCGAAGAAGCTCGATCCTATTGACCTCTACCTATTTGTTGCTTGTTTGTCGATCTCAAGTGCTTTAATGCGAAACATCCTATTCCCAACTTTGCACTTGGCTTTCGTATGTTTCTTTGAAACGTTCAACTCCACCACGTCAATGCTCAAATCACGTAATTTCAGGTGTTTAACCGTGAGAAAGTTGTGACAATTCCGATATATTCGCCTAGGCGAATCGGGTACATCAACATAATGCCAAGGTTTGATTTCAATTAATTTAAAACACGATAATTTAAGTCGAACATTGTTGACTACTGGAAATCGGCAAAATTTCAAAAAAAATTTGGAAAAAATTATTAAATTTATAACATATTGCATTCGCAAAGAAAAAACGAGCACCCTGCGCTGATTTACGATGGGTTAGCTTCGCAGGTTATCCAGACTACGGTATCCGAAGTCGCACTGTTTAAATTCGAATTCGAATTTCCGCCTCGAAAAAGGCTTGTATTTTGCGACGAAAATATAAATAAAGTAATCGATTTAAAAGATTTTGAATCGAATTCGAACAGGCTAATTAATTTTTTCGGAAACAGATCAATTTTCACTTAACAAAGATGAAAAAGATGCGATACGAAAAAAAAAGAGAAGCCCTTCCCATTTTTTCCTCACAACTCGGATCAATTCCGTTTAAAAAGTATATTTTCATTCTTTCTATCTCTCTTCCAAAATTATTTCAAAAATTTCCGCTCAAATTCGATCTCCGTTTTCCTTTTCAAGGAAAAAAAAACAACGTGTACCCGGTCTTAGATTCTTATCAAAGTACATATTATATAGTGTACATAATCTTTTCCAATAATGTCGATTAATAATCCCATTAAGACACAATTCCATTTCGACATTCTTTAATCTAAACCGAACAATCTACAAAAACCTCAGAAATCTAGGCGATTCATCATTCTCATCAAAGATTAATAACAAAAATTCTAATTTGAATGCGTCTATCCATCGCGACTACCGAGAAAATTAACGATGACTCCCTACCATCGCAAAAAAAGCTCGTCTAGCTCAATTTTAATACGGAGCACGAATGGCATGTCTGTCTGCATTTCGAACATTGTTGTTATTGTCGACACCCTCTCTGCCGCCAATTATTCATTCCCTCATAAATCTGCACCATGACTACGCGATGGCCGTTCTCTCGACCTTTCACCACACCCCTTTTTTGTTATTATTCGTTTCCACACTCAACGCCACGCCCCCATTATCGGCAGCTCTCTCTCTCTCTCCCTCTCTCAGGCTCACATGTCGGCTTGACTTACACATTTGCCCATAAATGCATCCATAATACGATGCTCATTCTAAATTCGACATCGATAAGCTTCGCAAACTAACGTCATCGTGCTTCTCGGAATTCATGTCATTTTTTGTCGTCTTCTCATTTCCGTTAAACCAATTATGCCTCGATTTTCCCAATTTCCTTTCCTTCCCAATTTGGAGCGTCTATTCAACCGCAACACCGCCCAAGGCGAATAAAAAGGCGTTTTTTTTCTTTCTTTAGACCACCGGCTTAGTCAATAAACAAATCCTCAAGTGGCCGGTGGACGAATTCATCGAAAAAAACCGTTGTAAGACCATTTCCGAACCGAAACCGGTTGCGAAGTGACAATCAACTATTTCCTATCACTTTAGTACGACCATTGTGCGAGTTTCAAACGCAATCTTCCCATTCCAACCATTAGTCATCGCTGAAAATTTCCGAGAATTCGCAAGAAGAAAAATGCGGGCAAAAATTTCGTTCGTTGAATCCAATTCCCATGGGTAAGATGTGCACCAATTAGAATCAATGAATCACTGAAATGCAATTTTTGCTTATCAACAACTCCAAGCAACCAACTCAAAATAATGTTTGCAATTCGCAAAAAGCCTTATAAGCCAGATAAGCAGAGTCACATGGCAGCAAAAAAAAACGGCTGTGCTCGGCCGGCTCGCCCACATATGGCGCAGCTCACACTCATTACTTATTTCGTCGAGCTTCTCGCCCCGCGTGATAAAGGGCCGTGATAACGTGCTATTCATTATTATCAAAACGAAACGAATGATTTCCAGAGGCAAAGAGAAAGATAAACCGAACGAGAACAACGAGCAGGAGATGAGCACGGAGGGTCTGACGGAAGAGGAGCGCATCGTTCTATGCGCTTCAAAAGTTCTCGAAGAGACGATTGTGCACAATGGCGATGTGAGAGCTTCATTTCACACGTCATTTCTGATATCATGATTGCAGAACTCCAGCGAATTTCCGATTCGTTCAGTGAATATGCTGATTCGAGCGTCTCGCAAACATCAAATGCTTGACAAATTCCTCGACATCATCCTGACAGAAAAGGGCAAAAACTTATGTTGTCCGATTGTAAAGTAAATCATCATCGCTGCGGAGATGAATCGAACGTGACAAAATTTGCAGTGACAAATTCCCGGGCACTCTTGGAAGGCCGAATGTGTTCGCATTGAAACTCTTCAAATTCCCATGGATTCGATACGAGACCCAGATTCGCTCGACACCAAATTGTCAATTTCCATACAAAAAGCGGAGGAAAGTGGCGTGCATAAATCCGCATCACTACAAGCCAGCCGATACACCTCATCCGCGTATGTTCAAGGCTCACGCCGACATCAAATATGGTCCGTTTTTCAGCACTTCCGCCAATTGCCATCAACAAAAATCGCGATTTCGGCGCGCCGCCGACAAATCCCTATTTTATGTCAGTTTCGGCATCGCCGGAGGGACCATTAAATCACTTTGTAAAGTTGACATCGTATTCAATTGTTTCATTTTGAATTTCAGCACGAACTAGCGCCAAATGTCACTGTTCAAGGCGACGAACTTCGGGATTTCTACGACAAAATCGCGCTTCGCGACAACATCACGCCACCGAATCCGGCGCTGCCGAGAACACCGCCGTTGGGTTTCGAAGGACTCGACAAATCGCCGCAATTTTGGTTGGAAATTGGCGAAAATTCTCGCCGCCATTTATCGAAAACCTCTTTTCTTTTCAGCATAACTGATATAAATATGAAAGAGATTGGCGCCTATGAGTTTCGCGACACAGAGATGGAAGTCGACGAGATGGAGGTGACGCCGCGCACTCCAACCGAGAAGCTGCCGCAATACACCAACGGGATCGGCGATATCGGTACGTTTCTCTTTTTGTTTCCCACACCCATATCAATAAATTATGAGTGTTTCCAGCACAACCATACGATGAGAACCGCTTCGAGTACGTCGAGCTCCAACAACTTGAAACCTGGGCCACCGTGTGCTATTACGAAGAATCCGAAGCGGTTTCGCAAGTCTACAATGTGTCGACGACAAATTTCCTTATCGATGGTTTCACGGGTTCAAGTAAGGTCACCGATCGCCTATCTCTCGGATATTTCAACAACGTGAAACGAGATAATATGATCAACGACATTCGACGGACAATCGGCAGAGGATATCGAATGTATAATTTGGGAGGCGAGATATTTATTGAATCGCTAGCCGACATTCCGTTATTCATTCAATCGGCTAGCTATAATTTGAAAAAGGGATTCCGCAGCATGACGGTTGCCAAGGTTAGAGTGAGAGGGCGCAAGCGTCGAGAAATATGACGAATTTGCAGCTTCTTCCAAATTCCACCATCAAATTGTTCAACAATCTTCAATTCGCCCAGCAACTCAACGCTGCCGCTGATAAAACATTCCAAGGTGATTAATTACCGTAATCAACTAATTAGAGACCATTGCGGAGAACACACATAAATTATGCATGATGATCGTAAAGTCAGAGGGAAAAACCGCACTTGGCCGACATGAAAATAGATCGAATGAAAATTAATTTCGTCCGTGTTTTTTTCAGACGTGTACGCGCTCACAAGGCTATGCACGGTTCGAATTTCATTTGCCAAAGGATGGGGAGCACATTACAAACGCCCATCGGTATGTTGCATCCCTCCATATTTGGACAACGATTTTTATATTAAAACCGAGCAATGGCCAATCTCAAGAGCGGCATTTATTGGCTTCAGATCCCATTCGAAATGCTCAAGACCCATCGAAATTAATTTCGCGTCCCGAGTTTCCATTTTCTTTTTAATCGGTAGTAGCTGAGAAGAACTATGCAGTTTTCCGGAAATTAAAAAAAGACGGTGTCGATTTACGTGAACATTTCAAAATGTTGACTTTTCACCGAGAATCTCAAGTCATATAAAAAATTTATTCGTTTTTTTATAATTCGGAACACGACATGAAAAAAAAAGATAATTAAAAAAACCACTCACGTAAATTTACAAAACAATTTCTTTTAACCGAAAATTGAAATGCACGCCGCTTTTAATAAAGATGCTAGAATATCGAATTACCCCGAATCCTAATATGACATATTTGCAGATAGTCCGATCTCCCGTCTGGGTTGAGACCCATTTCACATCGCCACTCAAATGGATCGACGACGTGCTTCGATGTATGGGTGCCCCACCACTGATCTGCTCTTCCCGAACTTAAATTCCAAAACAGCGTTACATTTCCGGTTTCTTGTCAGTTAAATGTCCCCCTCTCCCCCCACGTCAATCTCCTCTCAGAATCATATCCCGATTAAAAGCAAATCAGTTTGGTCCCTACCCACAACTGATTGGCTCGTAATAATAATAATAAGAGTAATGTGTAAATATGCTTCACGTAGTCTGAAGTAGATTCGCTAATCCCGTCCAAAAAATCCAAAGATTTAAAACCAGCCTACCAAGTGCAAAAAGACACATACACAAAACAATTGAGGACAATCTTTTGAGTTCCAATAAATACAATGTTGCATTTTTTTCTCGCTTCAAATGTCCGCAGATGAAAAAAAATGACGAAAGGTGACACGATCAAGACGAAAACGAGGCGAGAAGCAAGAAAACGGGGCCCGAGAGTTTTTGAGCGCGCATGAAGCTCCAAAATTGGCGTTTCTCGCGTCGTCTCGCTCTCGACTCTTGCGCTTCTCCCGGCTTCACGTAATGTCTCGCGTATGGCGCGGAATACGAAGATCGATGCCGCCGGCAGGCTTCTACCTCGAATTCGCTATATTTCCGACTTTTTTTTTTGCGCAAGCACTCTATTAATTTCTATGCGGCACCGTGATATTCTTGTTGTTCTCGCCGCCCACCGTGTTTACCATTTCGATATCGATGCCCTTTATTTTGATGGCATTTGACAAATGTTGGGCTTCACTGGCTCGTCTAAAGACGACACGCCTACTTGCCGCAATTATTTGAATTATTAATACGAAAAGTTATTATTGTTGAGAAGAAGAAAAGAATACAAAAAAAACGCACTTTTTCTCATAATCAAAGCCATAATTATTTCATATAAATTTCATTGAATTCGAAAATTTTAAGAAATCTTTAAGTCATTTCTTTTATCATAAATTCGCAAATAAAAAACACACGATTTTGGCGCGGGGTTCTTGCGTCATAAATTCCGTAATCCCCTGCATTTTTGATGAATGTTTGTATGGATTGTATAGCTAAAAAAGTCAATTGACGCCGCCACCTTTCTTTTTCTCCTTTTTTGAGGAAAAGCCGATTTTTTAGTTAGTAAAGAAGCCTTAGTTTTCTCGGAAAATAACGAGTGATTTAAAAACCTTGAAAAAAGAAGAGCATTTAAAGATTGCCTATTCAAAGTGATATTTAAATTATACGTTAGAGCAACTTAAGACAATTTTTCGATTTCTTTAAATGTTTTAATACTTCATTAAGAAATTATAGATGGAACCTGAACTTACATGTTTTGATTCACAATTGTTTAAAGGTGCATTCGCAAGATCCCATGCCTGCAAATCCATCAAACTTCATATTCGTTTTATTTCCATGAATGTCTATCTATTAAAGATTCATCTTATAAATCTTCTAAAGCTCAATCAACAATGTCATAGTCATAGTTGTGTATAATTAAAGGCGCATGCTCGTAAATCTACCCAAATGCTAAAGACGCGTCAACTGTGGTAATTTTTCTTAATTACTGAGAAGATAATGATGTGTTTTAAAACACTACGTCACCTTATTTTCGAGTAGCTAATTAATGTGCAGTTCAAGAATCACCATGTTTCGTCCGTTTACTAAAATATTCTCGCAATGCGCCATTAATTTTATTCGAAAATTTCGATTTAGAATTTGTTTTTTTTTTTGCATAAATTATCGGTCGAAGACGTTTTTTTTTCTATGCGAAACTTCTTCTTGTCGTTGTTTTTTTTTGAGGAAAATTGCGATGGACGGAAATGGGCACCCCGCGTTGCTTCTTTTTTTAATGCGACGCGCTTTTTCCGTCGCCAATATCGTATTATCGTGACGTTTGTCCCAATAAAATTTTGGGAAATGTGAGAACTTTGCAAATTTTTCACAATCCAATTTTTTTCTCTTGCCGGCCCTATGAAAATGATATACGCCTACTCATCTTCATATTATAAAATTGTCGCTCAATTTTCTGAATTTTCTCGTCGCAAACAGAATAATCTTTTAAACACGACATAAAACGATTGTGTAAGGGATCAATGCACTTTGCCATATTTAGAAGCGGAAAATAGGAGTGAAAACCACCTGCATATTCGATTTCTACAACGAAAGTTGTTTATTTCTATGCTATAGATCAATATTAATTTCCATTAATAAAAGAAAACGAAAACAAAGTGAAGACAACTGGAAAGACTAATATAAAAATGGCAAACGGAAAATTCCAAATCGATTGATTGGTTACGGTGTCATTTAAAGGTGCATGTAATAAAAATCTCGAAAAACTCTTACCACGATATTATAATTTTGTGTTTCTCCGGATTTTTATAAGTGCTTTCTTCCTCTCGATTATTTCTCATTTTTCCATATTTTCACTCCATTCATTTATAGGATCGCGCCGAGAAAATAGAAGAGAGAAGAGTGGAATTGTTCTTTTATTCATGTTAATGTGCATTTCCTTGCCGTTTATTCAAATTTCCGCCGCAGAATCTCGCCCGCCGATTAATGTTGCTTTCGTGACGTTTCTCGTCTTGTGAAACACGATGAAAAAAAAATAGAAAGAAAAGAATGATGAAAAACACACGCAGAAACGAGAAGACGGCGCAGTTTTCGTGTGTTGTTAGCCGTTGTTCCATAATTTTTTATGTATTTATTTATTTATATTCGCGCCGTTTGAAGCTTTTCAACGATATAAAATGTGT
The DNA here is from genome assembly GCA_902829315.1 of Caenorhabditis bovis. NCBI lineage: Eukaryota > Metazoa > Nematoda > Chromadorea > Rhabditida > Rhabditidae > Caenorhabditis > Caenorhabditis bovis. Next base: position 3,022,427 of record CADEPM010000006.1, read on the forward strand.
GACGTGTCGCGACAAACAAAAGTCAAGAAAACCCCCGCATTCAGACCTAATTTCATTTTGATGAGAGACCAAAAAAGGACCAAAAAGAAGAAGATGAAATAGTTTTGACCTTCTGTTTGATCTACGCCTCGTAGTTAAATTGCACTTGGCTAGGCGGGTCCCTTCAAACTCCTTTGGATCGTCTTCTCGTTTTTTCTCAATTTTTGTCTATTGCAAGCGATTTAAAGGCGCAGGTGCGTGTGCCGAAATCGAATTATCAGTGCCCTATTCAATATTTCCTCTAGTATTCATGAGAATTGCATTTCACCAAAGAAAAAAGTTTCAATTATTTCGTCGAAACGACTTTTCAGCTGTCGCGCTCATGCGAAAACTAAATGTGCTAGGGAAAATTAGTACGAAATTTTTTCAATGAGAACTCGAAATTCTTTAAAATTTCTTTTTTTTAAAGAAATGACTCACTGGTATAAGTGCTCTCTTGTGTTATTAGTTATCGTTTGTTGAAAATTATTTTAAATAACAGACAATATTTAGGAATTAACGGATGAATGAAGCCAACCTGCAATATTTTTCTGTGCTTGTTTCCAATAACTTTTGATTGAACGCCAATCCAATAATTTTGAGCATTATTATCTTCTTTCGTAACTCGTTTTTTTTCGCCATTTCCACCACCCAAACAGGGTTGTTGATTTTTTTTTGCAGAAAATGCCGCTGGCGCAATTCGCCGAGCCGTTCGGCATAACACCAGCCGCCATTGAGAATGTCTCGCCGGGAATCGACACCGCCAAAATCGACGTGAGTCTTTCATTGTTCATACGTGTATTTGCGTGCGTGTGCTTCCATTTTTGGAAGTTTGTTTGGTGTAGATGATTTTTCGCGGGACGCCACCCATCTTTTTATTGACACTGCTGCTCCCACAATATCCGAAAAAAGGCGGCAGATCAGAATTTATTTTCGTCGACACAAATGACTTTTGAGTTTTTGCTGAACCACGCGAGATTTCTCGCATTGGCTGCCAATATTGTCAAAAATCAAAAGGTGAGTTTGTTCCGAAAAAGGCAAAAAATTGAGACGGGGGGTCTCGCCATGATTTTCAAAAGTATGTATATTGCAGAATTGCACCATTTTAAATGTGATATCGCAGATTTCCTTATACTTAAAAAAAAGAAAATTGTGGGTTTTATATTGCACATTAAATTATGATATGCTTTCCATTTATTTTCGATGTGATTCTGCAAAATAGCGGTGAGACTCAAGCAGCCCCAATTTTCCACTTTCGAATTTGAAAAACATCTCGATTTAAAAATGCATACGTCTAAGTGTACCGATTTACCTCTTCCATAAAAGTTTAGTAGAAATCCATTTCGATTGTGGGTGGGAACAGGTTATACTATTAATAATAAGATGATCGGAACGGAACCAGTTAGTTTCCTCAAACATTAAAAAAAAGAAGCAAACATTCAAGCGACGCCTCGCCCATTCGGAAACTTGAGAAAGGTGTGATTGAGAGGGGACGACGATGGCATGCCTTACACATAAAATATTCGAGCAGCTCAGCAATAATTTATTGTTTTTTATTGATGGACTTACTTGTGACCTTGTTAGTGGTTTGTTGAATGCAACTCTTTTTTTCTATCTTTCCATTTTTTTTCTTTCTTTGGCGAGTGCTCCATGTTGTGATTTTTTTTTTGCGCCAACTAATGAAAAATTCTGGTGCTGGTGGCGCGATGACGTCATCGTCAAAAGAAATGACGAATTCCGATGGGTAAGAGTACGGTAGCACACCCCGTTCGAATCTAAGAATGTATACAAAAGCAATCAGATGTTGAAGAAGAAAAAGAAGAATAAGATGAAATGCATAAATATTGAGTGTGTTTGTGTATGAATGTGCGGTGCGAAGTGGTTTTTTTTATTAATCGCTCGACGCCGCCTTTCGATGTTGGTGTTCGTCAAAGACTATCATTTCCAGGTGTCGATGCGAAGCGATGCCGATTGCAGTTCGGATTTGTCGACGACGTTTGGCGACAAGGTTCGTTCACATACCCTCTCTCTCTCTCGATCTCACTCTCGCCAATTTTTATTTGTTGTTTTGTGCATTCTGTTGTGATTTTTGAGCCCGATGCGGTTGGTTTTCGTTTTACACTTGGCCAACGCTGCTGTTTTGCTGTTGCTTTGCAAAAAAAAATTGGTTTGACGGTGGTCATGAGATAAAGTTTCTTAAGAAGTTCTTTTTTTTTTCAAAAAAAAAAAGAATGTGTTTTAAAATTTTTTCTGAAACGACCCGTTTTATTATAAATGCTCTCCAAGTTCACAGGTCTCTCTTTTCAAAATTGATTTTTCTTAATCTATGTATATTTATGTGGTTCCTTTGGGCGCAACGGCTGGTGTTTGCTCAGCCGTTTCCCATTTTTGCCCAAACTTTGACATTGTTTGATGGCGTGTTCTCCAGACCGACACCACGACCGAAACGGAAATCGACATTGGTGATGTGCGCAAATGCGGCGAAAAAGCCGATCCGCGCCAGTTCGAGCTGCTCAAGGTGCTCGGGCAGGGATCGTTTGGCAAGGTACGTTCAAACCGTCCTAGTTAATTAGTGAAAATCGGCTTCTGGAAAGAAGAACGCGATTATCAGAATCTGTTCGATTTTAAATTCGGCTTTTTATTCATAAAAATTTGATTTTGAGGGGGGGGGATATTTTTTGAATTTCAAGTCCTTTTTGAAAAACACTTTTTCTCCGAAATTTGTTTAAAAAAAAACTTCGCAAGTTTCAGGAAAACTCAAAAAAAAAGTTAGAAATCAACTCGAATAATTTAACTTTTAAAGTCGCATATTTCTAAGGCTTTTCGTGACGCATTCTGGTAGCGATATTTCTTCAGAAGCATATTTTTGATGAGTGGTATCATCATTCATGTTTAGGTGTTTTTGGTGCGAAAAGTTCGCGGAAGGGATGCCGGGCATGTGTATGCGATGAAGGTGCTGAAAAAGGCGACGCTTAAAGTTCGCGATCGACAGCGGACGAAACTCGAACGCAATATTTTGGCACATATCTCGCATCCATTTATAGTCAAATTACATTATGGTGAGCGATTGTCGATAAACAGGAAATTGATATTGGCAATATTAATTTTGTGTGTGCGTGTGTGTTTTTGCGATCATTCGCCTTTAATGTTGACGGGAAATTGAGATTTTTAGCATTCCAAACTGAAGGCAAATTATACCTAATATTGGATTTTTTACGAGGAGGTGATCTGTTCACTCGATTATCGAAAGAGGTTTTGTTTTCGAATTTTTCTTTTTTTTGGTTAAATTTTTTCCTTTTTAGGTTATGTTTACCGAAGATGATGTTAAATTCTACCTTGCCGAGCTCACTTTGGCTCTTGAGCATTTGCATAGCCTTGGAATCGTTTATAGAGATTTAAAACCGGAAAAGTTTGATTTTTTTTCGATTTCGATACATTTTCTGATATTTTCAGCATTCTTCTTGATGCTGATGGCCATATTAAAGTAACCGATTTCGGATTGAGCAAAGAAGCCATAGACAGTGAAAAGAAGACGTATAGCTTTTGCGGTATCGAATCTTCTTTTTTTTGGGAATGAGTTGTTTGTTCAGGAACTGTCGAATATATGGCGCCGGAAGTGATCAATCGGAAAGGGCATTCGATGGCTGCAGATTTCTGGTCTCTCGGTGTTCTTATGGTGAGAAACTGGTTAGAGTTTCCTATTTTTGGTTTATTTGTTTGCAGTTTGAAATGCTTACCGGGCATTTGCCGTTCCAAGGAAGCGATCGCAATGATACGATGACCCAGATTCTGAAGTAGAATTTTTTGAAATTCAATTTTGTTTGTTTTTAAACCAATGTTCGGCTTATTTTTAGATCGAAACTATCGATGCCGCATTTTTTGACGCATGAAGCTCAATCTCTTCTGCGTGCGCTTTTCAAGAGAAATGCTCAGAATCGTCTTGGAGCAGGACCCGATGGAATTGAGGAGATCAAACGGCATCCATTCTTTGCCAAAATCAATTTTGTCAAATTGCTCAACAAGGAGATTGATCCGCCTTTCAAGCCCGCGTTGGCCACCATCGACAGCACACTTTATTTCGATCCGGAGTTCACGAAACGAACGCCGAAAGACTCGCCGGCGCTTCCGGGCTCGGCGGCGAATCACGAGATATTTCGAGGGTTCTCGTTTGTTTCGGCCGCCGTCACTGAGCAGCAGAAGAAGTGCGAGAAGCCGATTCGATCGGTGCCGACGGCGAAGACGAACGCGTTCACTGACGACTACGAGATTCTGGAGTTGATTGGACGAGGCGCGCATTCGGTGGTGCACAAGTGCGCGATGAAGGCGACGAGAAGAAAGTATGCCGTCAAGGTGAGAAGAATATATTGAATCTAGGCAATTCTTCTGGTTTCAGATTGTTAAGAAGTCTGACTTTGATGCTTCGGAAGAGGTTGATATACTTCTACGTCATTCCCATCATCAGTACATCGTCAAGGTTTTGTTCTTTTTTTCAATTAACAAAATACATTTTTTGCAGCTTTTTGATGTTTATGAAGATGAAGCTGCTATTTATATGGTCGAAGAACTTTGCGAAGGGGGTGAACTTCTTGACAGGTTGGTGTTTAAAAGCGGACATTTCTCAACACTACAAATTTTTAAGATTGGCGAATAAGAAATCGTTGGGAAGTGAGAAAGATGTGGCTGCCGTAATGGGAAATCTGCTGTTTGCCGTCCAGTACTTGCATTCTCAGCAGGTTGCCCATCGCGATTTGACGGCTTCGAATATTCTGTTTGCTTCGAAAGACGGCGATCCGAGTTCGGTTCGAATCGTTGATTTTGGATTCGCGAAACAGTCTCGAGCCGAGAATGGAATGCTCATGACGCCGTGCTACACGGCTCAATTTGTGGCGCCGGAAGTGCTCCGCAAACAGGGATACGATCGATCATGCGACGTGTGGTCTTTGGGTGTTTTGCTTCACACAATGCTCACTGGATGCACGCCGTTCTCGACGGGACCCAACGATACGCCCGATCAGATTTTGCAACGAGTCGGAGACGGCAAGATATCGATGAGCAATTCGGTGTGGAACAATATCTCCGAAAATGCCAAGGTTTTTGCGCGGAATTTGAGAATCAAATCAAATTGTTTTTTTTTTTCAACTAGGATTTGGTACGAAAAATGCTTGATGTTGATCCGAATCGGCGTGTAAATGCGAAACAAGCGCTTCAGCACCCATGGTTGTGGCATAGGGATGTTCTTCCGGATCGGCCGATTCAGGATGAGAAGGATGGGCTTGATATGAAAAACGTAAAAGTTGGTTTTTCGCATGAATGCTTTTGATTATTAGTTTGCCAAGAAAAGTGTAAGTATTTTCAAAGAAAATGCACTTCATTTAATAAATCTATTCAGTTTTTTGCAAAATTATCGAATTTGTCGTTTTTACCCGAAATTAAATAATTTGCAAAAACGACTATTTTGCAGTATTTTCAATAGGGGCTTAAAAATTAAATTCTAAAATTGCCTTTTTACAAAGCTGGAAATTGTTTTAATTCATATTGTGTGTTTCATAGAATTATTCATTAAATGTTATTTTTGGAGAAATGGAGAAAATTTCAAATTTTGCTCACCGTTTACAAAAAATGTAAAATTAAAAAATATTTTAAAGCATTTTTTTATTGCATGATCCTTAAGAAAATTTTATTTACAAAGCGAGATTTTGGCTAGATTTACGTTTTGGAACCGAAAATTTGAATTCCATTTGCATCTATATTTGTGACGTCACATCGTAAATCTAGCCACACCGCAGCGCGTTTGACGGCATTGTTTTTGAAATGAAGAAATGGCATGTCGGAGACACTTTGCTCGATAGAAATTGCACAATTTGTTGCAGGTGGCACTTGAGCAAACGTATCGTGCAATTCAATCGGCGCCGAGTGTCGAATTACGCCCTGTGGGCTCGTCGGCATTGGCGAAACGACGGCTCAAAGAAGTGCTGACGACGAATTATGCATCGAATGTGAAGGTTTGATGAGGTTGATGAAAAGCTTTGTGATATTAAGAAAACCTTGTTGAATTTCAGAAACCTTCGAAACATCTACCCACCGACGCTTCTGCAATTCTGTGAAAATTGAATATGTTTAATAGGCTGAGTAATTTCTAGTTTAAGTCTCTACTAATGCTCATTAGATGATTTTAGACCCTATTTTTTTTTATAAATTTACAGTTACTCACGATTTCCCCCAAAAATTTCTCCAATTTAATTCACTTACTAACCCGTTTTATAAGGACCCAACTCCCTATAATGTATGTATGTAATTTCCTACTAATATTCTGTTATATGAGAAATCCTCCTTTTTTTCTTCTTCTTCTTCACAATGTCCCTTTTGGGTTGTGATTCACAATTTTACGGGCCCTTGCATACATTCTTCTATATTCGCCTGACAAACCATTAACTAACATATTATTATTGATCAAGCATATTACTATTTCGGAACATTAAAAAAACAAATAAAAATGATTTAGAACGAAATTCATTGAAGGATTGGGGTTAATTTAAAAATTCGTAAAATTGGGTGATAATTAATAAAAATGATTGATTTGGTGGAGGCGAACGCGAACCAGATATCGCATTTTGATTCGACACGGATCATAGACAATATATCTGCAAATAAATTCATAAAATTGGCGTGAGATTTGAGAATTCTCATTTTGATATCGATACAAGCTAGATAATGGTGAAAGTCGACGAGCTCAAGGTTGGCGCGTTTTGAGAAAATTTGGCAGAAAAAAATATATAAATTGGCTCGCAGAGCAACAACAGCGTCGAGTCTCGATTAGAAGAATTCACAAAATTACTTGAATCGTCTTGCGGTATATTACAGGTGATTTGATAATATAATTGAAAGGTCTTTTTGCGAAATATTCGCACCATGTTTCGATAATTCTATAATTTAATGGAAAATTGCGCAATCGTTTTGTGTAGTCCACACGGAGAAACAAGTTTCAGTCGACTGCAATTCACTTTTTTCGCAAATTTTTCGCCACTGACCGTAACCAGACATTATTGCCCGATGAGTCGCCATATTATGAGCGGATTGTGACGAGAATCATGGCGTTCCTCAACGAGAACACACTTCTCGATGATTCGCGAATCGACGCCATCTGGATCATCACCAACATGTGTTGCATTAGCAAACAAGTCACCCATCTCATTGTCGACATGGTTCGTCAATCTCATCAATCCGCACGTCTAATGCTCGTTTAGAACTGCATAAGCACCCTCCTCAGATTCCTCAAGTCACCCAATAAAATACTCGTTAATCAGTGCATTTGGGCTCTCGCCAATATCGCCGCCGATTGTCAAGAATGCAAAATGCGGTGTCGATCGGTGAAGTTGTTTCGGGTAGACGCTTCCAGAATTTCGTCGGAATATACAAATTGCAGAAGCTCGCGCAACTCCTCGCAAAACCCAACGAAATGAACACAATCGATCGAAAAAACGCGATCTGGTGTATCAATAATCTGACTTCCGGCGGTAGTGTCGATATTCCGTTCGCAGTGGCTCGGTCGCTGATCATTGCATTACATAAGAATCTGCTAGGGCCTGATGGTGAGCCGATGTATACCGCGGCAAGAGTGTTGTGGTCAATGGCGAGCATCGTCGATGATATGAATGATCTTCGGAAGATTGGCATCGTTCTACGACAGCCCGCGCTTCTCGAGACTGCTATGCTCATTTTTCTAGTAGGATGAGCATCCCCCCGCCGCTGATCGTTGAGATCCCAATTTCAGAGCAATAAGTACACGTCGCTTCACACCGCTGCTCTTCGACTCATCGGCAACATCGCGGTTGGCGATGATTCGCACACCGACAAACTCATCAACTCACCGACATTCCGATATGTCATCGATGTCGCCATGCGTTCCGAAGAGTACAAGGGCGAGATCGCGTGGATCTGCTCGAATCTCGCCGCCGGCCAACCAAGACATATCGACTACTGTGAGGCGACGGCCTTTATTAGGCGGGGACCAATTCTCGTTTAGTATTGCAGGACGAGCAATTCTATAATTGGGTGCTTGCCGGAGCTCATTCCAACGATCGACGCCTCAAGAAGGAGTGCCTCTGGATTGTGGCGAATATGCTAGTCAGCGCGGATGAGAAGCAAATCGAAACGCTTGTCAACGAGGTTTCAGAATGAGCGCCGGATAGATTCGGGGCATTCTTTTTAGGGCATCGTCAATATGATTCCGCTATTATTGAAATCCGAAGACGTACGACTCAATGAGAAGGCGCTCACCTCAGCAATCCGAATTCTTCAGGAGTTTCCATGGCAAGTAAGAATTACATTTCTGTGAGATATTTATTCTTATGAAATTTGACAAAAAAATGTTTGCTCATATACTTAAAACAAATAGTTTACAAAAATTTTCTTCAAAAAACTTATACTATACCGTCATGTTGTAGTGCAAATTATACGGAATTCTCGACATTCCGAATAATATCAACAAGGACCTACTAACCGACGAATCGCCGGAAATGGTAAAAAAAAGAAGAAGCTAATATTTGGAGGTGCTGAGTTTACTGGATACTTTCAGTTCGTCGCCCATCAACGACGTCTGGTGCAGCTCATGGAGAGCATGAAGACACCAAAGCGAAGCGGATTTCTGGCGAATTGCCGAATGATCAGTTATTCACTCACCGACATGCGTTGCGAACCAATGATTTCATAACCCCCCGTTTGGATTAACTACTACTACTACTACTACTACTACAAAATAAATCTGAACTCACTCGTTGTACAAAAGGCTCGAACCGAAGAATCCCTTCTTGACGATGGAATTGGCTGCCGGATATTTATAGCCATCCTCATGGGTGTTCCATCGATCCGGTTCGGGGAATTCGATTCCCAAGCCAAGCACCGAGTCGAAGTTTTCCCTCTTCAAATAGTCTTTGGTGATGGTTTGTGCGCGTGTGAGCTCGAGCTGATTGCCGAGAGACACCTCGCATAATAGGATGTAGGCTTCTTCGTCCTCATGTGCCTGAAAATGAGTGGGTCGATAGAAGAAGAATTCCGAATAACGGCTCACACGACAATAGAAGACGCTTTTCGAGAACATGTCGGCAAAATAAATGCCTTTTCCGAACATGTAGCCAGACTGCAAAAAAATTTTTAATTTCAAATTTCAGTGCAATTAAAAAAATGTTTTCTCATTTGTCGTAAAAAATTAATTATATGATTTTTTAAAAACAAAAAATATTTGAAATACTGCAATTTTAGCGGTATTTTGATTATTTTGATAGATTTTGGGTTTTCACGACAAGACCTTATTAAAGGCGCATCGCTTCGCTTACATGAGGAGCCTCTTTCGGTGCAACCCTCAAACCCTGCGTCAAAATTCCCGCATAATTCATTTTGCCGGATCCGTGCCATAATAGTTTGTGATTGTCGCTTCTTTTGAACTTGCTGACGTCTTTGCGAATCTCGATAACCTACAAAATTCTCTCGGATCGAATGTAGGCTTTTTTTCCCGCAAAAATAACTCACATCAAGCAATTGACATTTGATGCCATGGGTGCTTCCAATTGTATTGAATAAATATTCGTGAACCATTTTATAGTTTTTATCTGTTTCATCGAGCGGAATCAGCTCGCAATTCAATTTCTCATAATTCACATCGACCGGATCGCGTTTCGTCAACTTCACGTCCTCGTTTCCGGCGCGCACTTGATCATAGGCGAATTGAATATCAAGAAGAGCATCGAGCATTTTCGACTTATCCTTTAAATTTAAGATTGTAAGCAATATAAGAGAAGGGGGGGGGACATACGCGAATTTTCTGAACAGTATCAATCGGCTCGGGCATTTTCATTCCAAAATTATGCGGAATAATTGTGTAGAATTTATTGGTGGAATCCATCAACTTAATTTTATCTTGAACAGGCTCAGTGATCAAATCTAAATAGCTATCATTTCACAGAAGGTTCGATTCAAGGGACCTTGAAGCTGTGTTAGAACTTCATAGGCAGTCATTATCTGCTTTTGCGACAATTTACCCAACGGCAGCTTGTTTATATCCATCTAAAAATCTTCTATTAAAGGGCAACAAGCTGAACAAAAATAAAGACCTCAAAACTTTTCATAGCCTCTTTCATATTATCAACATTGAAAATTGAAATGATGATATCTTTGACCGAATTCGGAAGCTTCGTTTGCGATCCGGGAATAATCGAGCAATCCATGGAATTCTCCTAAAATTCCAATTGCTTTTCATATATTTAATTGCTCAATTACGAATTCTGAGTAATCGGTTTCAATGTAGCTGAAAAATCCGGGATGTTTGCGGAAATACTTGCGATACTCCCATTGATTGTTAGTTTTTTCTTTAAAAATTCTGAAAATATTCGATATTTTTCGACAAATAAAATAGTCGATTCGACAAAACTTTTTGAATTCCTCGACTCCGGATTCAGAATCGTAGAATGATGGATACTTGCAGTTGCCAACGTCGGTTCCAACGCGTCCCCACGACAAGAATAGATAAAATACGCTGAAATTTGTTTCAACTACAGTGAACACCTCGTTTTTTATTTACCTGGCCTTGTCTTCCTTTAATAATTGCATTTTATAGTACGAATTTTTGTTACATGATAGATCAGTGAATGTCAGAGTCGCTGAATACAAGTCTAAATGTTAATTGCATAATTAGTAAAGTGTTTATAGTCTCGGCAACACAACTCACTTCCATTATCATCGCGGTACACATGGCATATTTCAGCGTACGGAAAATCGCCGTCAATGACGGTCCCGCGTTTTACAATCTGCCGACATTTGTAGCCTCTCATGTCTTAAAAATTTCTGATTTTTTTCTACATTCAAAAAGGCATTTTTTGGCAATTCTGAAACATGTTGAAATTTGAAAATTAACGGCTCAATCTAGCATTTTATAGTTTTTTTTTTCATTGTAATTCAACTGAAAATAAAACAAATCACGCAACATATCATTTACAAGTTAATTTGAGCCCGAAACAAATCAAACTTGTTTCAGAATATTCAAATTTATAAAAGTACACAAACTTTTTTATAAAATTTTCCTTAAAATTGTCAATATTCAAATAAAACATTGCAATTTAGTATCACCAAATTCAAAATTCGTTCAACATTTCCACTTACTGCTGACTCTTAGAACTTCTCCATCGTTGCTGAATACCTCATCAGCAGCCATCACATTTGCAACCTTATTTGCCTTTTGTTTCTCTAAATGTCTGAATCCGCATTTTTTTAATATTCACTAGGTATTTTGTATAATTATCCTACCCAACTACTGGCTCTTCTTCGGAGTATATTCGATCTACCATTGCCTTAAAAATCGGCGGGGTTTTTTTAAGAATTAAAATCTGATGCATTTTCTTACATTGAATGGAAGTCGCGTAGAGGCAAAACTGTGTGCAAAATCTGGTGGGAATTCGAACGGAGTTCTTACTGGATTCTTGCTGGTGTTCATGCATTTCGCATATTCTGTCACATATCCGGTGCACACATACGTCTTATTCGACGAGCTGTAGAAAAGAATTCCGTTGGTGCATTCTGGGCATCCCATTGGTTTTCCGTATAAGGCGATGTCGGCGAGTCGGTCGAGGACATTCTCTCGCGACGAGGGAATGTCTTGCTCGTTGAATTTCAAGATTGACGCGAGATCTGTCTCGTCAAGAGTTTGGAAGAAATCGCGAAGCTCCCAGAACATTAAAGATTGCTTCTGAAATTTGAACAAACGGCGTCGACGGAGATACATTTTAAAGCATATTACTTTAAGCTTTTCTTTTTTTCGATTCTCACGCAACTCTTCTATTCGTATCCGCCGCCGTTTGGTGCCCTCGTCTTCGTCGTCACCTGCTGCCAAAGCGGAGATTGGACGTTTCAGGCTCGCCGATGTAGATGGAAGTGAATCGCTATAAATATTGCGTTTAAAACAATCTACAAAATTCAGTGCAATTTGGAAATTCATTTTAATCTTCTCATCAAAGCTTGTAGCAATCGCTCACTCAAGGGTAATAATGGGGATGCCGTCGTTGTTCGGAGTCTTCTCACGATCGCATCTTGATACAATTTCATTATTCTTCTTCTAAACTATTCAAATTTTGTCATCAGATCTTTAGACACACCTCTTCAAGATGTTTTTCAAAGCAATCGAGAAGTGATTTTTTCGCTTCGGGAGTGAAATCATCCCAATTGCTAATCTCGGATATATTCTTCGAACAGATTTCGTATTTTTTGAAAATACATTCCGAATGATATCGATGATTCTTGTAAAAACACTAAAACGAGCGTAATTCAATGTATTTTTGGTTTTCTTTTTTACTTTTATTTCGCCGATGTGAAAGAAATGTTGGCATTCGGCGCACTTTCCGCGAGCTGTTTTCGCGATTTCGAGCTTCAAATTAATAAAAACTAATTGATTTTTGTAGTCATGCGTCTTTAATTCGCTAGTGCTTTTTTTGAAATTCTCGATATGTCTTCGCAGCAATTCCTGATCCTCCCATTTAAGGAATTCGACGCCTTTCACCGAACTCTCGTTGATTTCGTGGACTCCGGGTATCAATTTAGCCCAGAAACATGGAAAATGAAATCAGAACTCGCAGGAGCCGTCGTAACGTCGACTTGGTGCGCGGCATGCCATACGCAAAGATCCCTGAAATCGTTTTTAATTTACGTTTCGCATTTTATATTTTTTATACCTCTTGAAATGAAGACTCGCAGGTTACACAGAATGCTTCGTCTGATCTGGAATAGCTAACGGAATATGGAAGATCGCACCGCCTCTCAATAGTTTCAGAGTTCATTTAATCTGAAATATTTGAAAGTAAATGCGAATTTTGAAGTAATATTTAATATGACACAAAACGGCTGAAAATTAAACAAAAATCAGATCTACATTTTTGATCATACTAGTGATTTTCTTTGGAATTTAGAATTTGCTAATTTTAAATTTTTCAATCCTATAGAAAAACTGGTTATTAAATAATGTCAATATTTTCCAATATTTTCGAAAAAATTTTAATATTCGGTTGATGGCCGTCTCGTCCATGAAATAATGGCCTAGGATTTTTTCACGGCCGCGCTGAATAATTTAATGAATTCCGTCGAAATTATCGAATTTTCAAATGGTCAAAGCAATATTTGTGTTTTCACAAACACACACGGATTTTCGAATAGCGGAATTCGAAGCGGTTTGCGAAATTTTCACAATAAATGTCGATTTGAGTCCGTTAAATGCGGAGGTTTTGGTCTTTATCAATAAAACTTAAAAATTTCAATTTTTAGAATCATATTTGTGTTCTTGAATTTTCCACAATTGACGATGTTCATAAAATATTGTCAAGATGCGTTCTAGTTAAGTTTGCTGTTGAGTATTTCGCAGAAGGTCAGAGTTATGAGCAGTTATATCAAGAAATTGAGGATAAAAAATTGCTGAAGGTAAGAAATGTGACATAATTGATTCAGATAATCGCTTTTAGAATTTCGACAACGTCGATGACTCATTTGCAATAAGAGTATTCGCAATTGGAAGAAAGAAAAGGCTTGATTTAGTCGAAAAAGTAAAGGTGACACCAAATTTTGGCATTCCAGCAATTCATTGCCGGAAATTTGCAGACATTTCTGGACAACGTGACGTTCACACAATCTCCAGTGAATTTGCGTACACCGAAAAATGAATTCTATTTAGTTGAAGAGTACGAAAAACCAATCGACAATGATCCAAGTCAAGTGTATTTCGGGAAATTTGTAAAAAAAATACAATTCTACAGAAAAATTACATGAAAATGAGAAACTTCAGATAGGAGACGGCCAATATCTTCTCAAGACCCGCTATAATCTCAAAGATCGTTGCTACATCGGAAATACCACCATGGATCCAGAGTTGGCGTTTCTACAAGCAAATATCTCACGGGTTTCACCTGGCGAAATTGTCTTGGACCCTTTTGTGGGAACTGGCGGACTAATACTGTCCGCAGCTGAATTTGGAGGCCTTGTCGTTGGAATGGAAATCAACTATCAAACCGCAAACGCAATCGGTAAAAACAACACACAAATAGGGCTCTTTTTGCGAAAATTGTCGTTTGATTCGTAAGCCTTCGAAAAAAATACTTCGAAAATGGTCTCAAAGTAATCAAATTTTTGGAAATTGAAAACCAATGCAGTTTTCTCGAATATTGGGCGAATTTTATTTTTTGACGTATTGGCGCCACATCCGAAATTCGGCTTGATGCCAGAAAACTATGGGTGAGATAAATTTCAAAATTAATAAGAATAGGTTCAGCAAAGACCTCTTTCTTTTCGCATTGAGCCCATTTGGCGCCGAAAATGCTATTTTTGATCATTTTTATCTGGAAAAATTGGATTTCTAGGGAAATCGTCTAGAAAAGGAGTTGGAACTCGCGGCGATGATGAGAGCATTCAAGCAAATTTTGAGCAGCAAGGAACACAGGTAATTTGAGAAAAAAGGGAAGAAAACCCTAAATTCACTTGTTAGGACCGCCTCCTTTCGATTATAATTGGAGACTCGAGCAAACATGAAATTTGGAGTCGGAATTCTCGATTTGACGTGATTGTTGCTGATCGTAAGACATAATTTTTTTATTTCGAAATTTCCAAGCAAAATTCAATTCAGCTCCTTATGGGGTGCGAGAAAAAGGGAGAAAAGTCGGGAAGAATTTGAAATCCCATCGAGAAAATGCACAGGTGCCTCATGATTGGTAACCAAGCCACGGTTTTCGATTTTTCTTTCAAATCTACCTTCTTTTTAGTGTTCGCTTCCCCCAAAAACAGGAATATGATTTGGAGAAGGTTTATTGCGATTTGCTGAATCTCGCAGCGAAAATTTGCGCAATTGGTGGACGTGTCTCGTTTTGGTATCCGGTTATACTTGAAATGTATGTCTCTAAAATTTTATTTTTCAAAATTCCCAATTTTTCAAAGCTATTCTGATGAGAATCTTCCCAAGCATCCTGCAATGAAATTAATTGCAAATTGTGAGCAAACTTTGACTAGGAATACTAGCCGTCGACTGCTCACTTATAAGAAATTGAGAAATCCCGAGGAATACGAAATTGCTGAAATTTTGAAAACTGGAGTCAGCAAGTATCGAAGCACATTATTCAAATCCAAAAATTAATTTTTATTGTAATGGTTTTGTTGTTTTTCTTGTTAATTTTGTTGTTTATTCACATAAAAATTAAAAACTCTGACGTTATTATTTAAATAATTTTACTTGCAGAAATTATTATGAAGACAATCGAAAAAAAAATTTATTTAAAAATAAGTTTAAAATGAAAAAATTATTTCGCACATAATTTCAATTGTTTCTCAATAATTTCTAGTTTTATACAAACATAGATATTTTTATTTTTAGCTCTAAATTCGCTGTAATATCCTTATCCGCGACGAAAATCGCGAAAAACAGGCTTTTGTGTCGAAGAGCCCAAGGACGCATAGCTGATGACGATCGCCAGGTCTCGCAGCGCGCATTCAATTTGCAGTTCGCTGGGTTACGGTAACCCTCTCCACCGGCATGCGATTGATGCGGAGAAAACGCTAGCGACGTTCTCACTACTGTTATCTTCATGTCATGGTGAAAACCTATATTAAGGCTCGTCAATCTGCCAACTTTTATTGCTTTTTTAATCGCTTCCTCGAGCCTTTTTCTTTAAGTTACGCTCATTTTCATATTTGCTTTTTTTCAGTAATGAAGCTTTCTACGGTTCTTTTCTTGGCTGTATTTGGATTCTGCGCTGTTTTTGGTAAGTATTCAAATAAAAAAATAACAATGTATTAGGTTTCGTTTAGCTGCTGATGTTGTCGATGGAGAAGTCTCTGACGACGGACAGAAGGTTGTCGAAGAAGATGATTTGACAGTCGGCCCATCACCAGACGTTTCTGTTGCTTTCCATTTTGTTCAACCGGCTGATGCCAACACCCTTAATGGTATTTTAAGAAAATTTGATTTTTTAAAAGAATTTTCGGCATTTTAGAAGTTTATGGCGGAAAGCCAGTCAAGTTCTTGATCGGATTCCACAACAAGGGAGAGAAGGACTACGTCGTTAAGTTCTCTGAAACTTCATTCAGATTCCCAATGGACTTCAACTACTATCTCCAGAACGTAAGTAACAAAATGATTCTTATATTTCTGAAATATCACTTTTTAGTTTACCCGTGGAGAGTACAACCGCCGTGTCCCACCAAAACAATCCACCACTCTTGACTACGGATTCTATGCCCACGAATCTTTCTCTGGAAGAAACCTTGGACTCGTCGTCAACCTTCACTACGAGGATGCTGATGGCAAGTACTACATCAACAACGTTTACAATCAGACTGTTGCCATCCTCGAGGACGACTCCGGATTCAACGGAGAGACTGGATTTATGTTCTTGATCTTCGTCGGACTCGGAATCGGAGCTCTTTACCTCTGCAACCAATTCCTCTCCAAGGTAATCACTAAAAATTCGTCATTGTTTTATATAATCATTCTTTCTAGCTTTCACGAAAATCCGGAATTCAAAAGAGAACCGTTGTCGAGCAGGGAACTACCAACGGCGAGGTTGATTATGAATGGATTCCAAACCATGTAATCAAGACCTCTGAGAAGAAATCGCCAGTTGGATCACCAAAAAGCCGCAAGGCCAAGAAAACCGACTAATTATTAGTATTACTATTGATAGTGCTAAAATCAGAATAGTGCCTGCCCTCATTTTGTGCACGTTTTGCAAAGCTGCATTTTGTAGAAATTGTCTGAAATGAATGCAGGAATGCATATCCAACGGTTACACCACTTTCAGTAATGTAATTTATGCCTTAACTTATTTTTGGCTTCAATAAGAGAGTCCTACCTTAATTTATGTATATTTTCTTTAGTTTTGCGGAGCAGCCCGCATTTAAACGCCCAAAATTCAATTTCTCGTTAATTCTTGTTGTATTTTCAGTGCGGGACGGGTATAGGCTTGGTTCGCTGACCACTTACTGTACTCCGAAATATGTTTTTTTTTCTTTTTGTTACTCGTTCAAAATTATATGTGATTTTTGCCCTTTGCTCTTATGTCTTATTCCAGAATAAAACTAATTTTATTTTTGATATGCTCGAACAAGATTAAACATGATAAAAAGAGAAATATAATGGGAGACAAAGAGACGGTGAGAAATTGGCGTCAATTATTGCGCAAAGTACGCAATACGACATTGCGGTCGATGCGCCACATTCAACGACGTCGTTTGGATTTTCCACGATTTTTTGAATATTTTTAATAAGATTTGGGTTTTTTACAATGTTTTTGTGTTTTGTTTTACCCTAATAGCTTAAGCTAAAATATAAATTAATTTATTTACTAACTGTTCTAACAAACTTCTCAAATTTGCGTGATTTCGTAATAATTTCGAAAATTTACGATATAATTTCAGAAATCGCACAATGGCTTCAAAAACCCAACAAGAAAGGCAAAAGGAAGATGAAGAGGCAACAGAAAAATTTTGAAATGTTAAAAGAATTCATTATTTCTAGGTTTGCTCCGACGCAAGTGATTTTTGCAAAGCATTTTTTGATGTGGTAGACCGCAAACGTGAAAAAATCGGATTTTTGTATGCGAACATCGCGTCTTCGAATCTTGTATATAATGGAAACCCAATTGAAGGATATGATAATATTTGCAAGTAGGATTTTTTTCAAAGAAATTCTTGAAAAAACAGACTAATCTTGCCAGATTTTTCGCGGCCATGCCTTCCACACAACACAATGTTCAATGTATTGATGCTCAGCGAGTTGCAAATGGTAATTTTTTTTATTATCAACCCTAAAATGAAAAAATTGAAGTGTCACCGGAATTAAATGGTGGAATATTGTTGAATGTGACCGGCACAGTTGTCGTCGGCGATGGCGATCTCCGCATATTCACACAATCGATCATGTTGTGCGTGGAAGACGGGAAATACAAAGTAAATTCTCCTATTCACATTTGTGTGCTAATTATTCCATTTTTAGGTGTTCAGCCATCGTTATCGATTTGTTAATTAATTTTTGTATTTATTGTTGTCAATTTGTTAATTAATTCATGAAATATTCAATGATTAAACGTCATTTTTTTATTTTAATGCTAATTTGCATTCTAATATCTTTTCAATACGAGAATTGGGAACCATTATCCTTTTAGGATGGAAATTGAGCACATGAGGACTGTGGAGCTGCTAGCAGCAAAAGCAGCCAACTGGGGGCTGCCGAACGATGAAGAAATTGATGGTAATTCGATAGTAGACCTAAAAATATAAGTTTCTGATATTCAGATATCGAAGGACCTTCGGATGATAGATGTACGAGTCAATTGCTCGCAGAAACTCTGGACAGTGTCCGAAAAAGAGAGAAGGAGCTCATTGAGCAACAATATCATCCAGATGTGAGATTATCGATTTTCAAAAATGTTTTTCTTTCTATTTTTGAACTTTTTTCTACATATTTGAGTAGGCTAGAACTGGATTTTCAATATTTGTCAAAATCCGAAACAGAGCTCCGAGAATATTCACTTTTTTTGCGAAAAAATAGGCTCAATTGTTAATTTTTGTTTGTTTTTGAGCCCCCAAATGCTTAAATTTTTTAATTTTCAACTGAGAATAGAAACAGAATTTTTACGACTAATATGGTCATTGTATGATTAAAAAAGAGTATTAACGAAAAATGCGACAAATAACCACTTTTTTCTTGAATTTTATTTTCTTTTCAATAATTAATTTTAAATAACGTTTTCAAGTTTTTTTTTAATATTCACTCAAAAAAATTTCAGGTGAATGCGATTCGATCAAATGCGAAAACTCTTCACGAATTGCAAGGGCGCATCGAAACTGTGAAAAATGTAATTTAAATTGCAATTTATTTGAAATCGGGCCAAATTTTAGACAATGAAAGAGCTTCAAGAGGCGTATCAATCAGTCTCGAGTCGGACGTCGTCACTTCACGACGCTTGCGATCGAGCGCTTGCCCAGCAGAACGCGCTTTCGACGGGATCTGACATGATCAAAACGAATTTGTATTATTTCAAAAAAGCCGACGCCATTATGAAGAAGCTCTCGGTCGCGAAGCTTATGGTCACTGGCCAATCATTCGCCGCGATTTTGGCATCGATCGATGAATGTTTGTCGTTTCTTCGATCTCATCCCGAGTACAAAGAATCGGCGACATATGTCGCCAAGTTTGAGCAATGCTTGAGCAGGTTTGCTTCATCATTGCGAATGTTGAACGAATAATGTTTGAAGAGCTCTAACTTGGGTTCGAATTGGAGTTTTGGCCGATTTGGAGAGCTGCTTCAATGATGTGAAAGATAGGCAAGCGCAATTGAATGTAAGCTTATTTCAATTGCAAATTATTCCAATTTTTCAGCTAAAAATTAATTGAGAACATTGTATTGAAAATTTTGGGCTATAAAATCTTTTAGAAAATGTTGAAATCTTAAAATCAAGCGTATTTCAACCAGAAATATTCAACAATTTTCGAGTTCAGATCGATTATGAGAAAATCGGCCGAAGCGGCGCCGACGAGGACACGTTCGCTCTACTCTATGGTGTGTTTGCGTCGAAAGCATCGTCGATCAAGTGAGTAAAGAGTGGCTGTACCGCGTCTTTTGCTTGATACGCGAAAGGTCGCCGACTCGACCCCCCGCGTCAACGGACAGATTGAGTTGACTCGAGCCGCGTCGGATCGCTGTCAAATTACTGTCCGGAAATTGTAGAGAGTCGCGGCAAAATGCGGGCGAGACCTTCGAGGACTCGTGTGTGCTGTTCGATTCCCACATTTTCAAATTCTCAACTTTTTTTCAAGCCCAATTAATTCAATTTTTTAGGGGAGCAATTTCGGTTGTCGAGCAGCGATTCTGGAATGTTCCCGAATTTGAGGAAATGCTCGCCGAATGCCAATTTGCGTATTTCGCCAAAAGAAATTTGCTGTTGGCGCCGATTTTGGAATCGACTTTGGCGAATTTATCCGCGTAAGACAAAGACAATTTCCATTATTGAACTCTGAAAAATGCGCGGCATTTGTTTTAAAGGATCAACGCGAATTCGACGTGTCGATTGACACGCGATGCTTGCACATTTATGCTGAGAACATGTGATGATGAATATCGTCTGTATCGTCAATTCTTTGTCACCAAGAATATCGGAATCGGAAGAACTGACGGTGGACATGATGGAAGAATGAGTCCGGCGGCATCGACGATCGCATCGGTGTTCAAATTCGATCAGCAGCCGACAAATGTGCATCCGTTCGAGACGTTCACTGAGCAAATTTGCCGATTACTGTATGATATGCTGAGACCGAGAATTGTGCACAATCCGCATTTGGAAACGCTCGCCGAATTGTGCAATATGATTAAGGTATTTTATTTTTTAATTTGAAAAGAAAAATGTCGAACAATCGTGAATATCTAGGTGGAAATGATTGAGAATCGATGCTCTCTTCAAATGGTTGCCACCATACTTGGCGATGATGCCGAATCATCCAGTGCGTTGAATCCGAGGGCTGGATTCGTTTCGGTGATGGGAGAACTCGTCGGCGATATTGCTGAGCGAATTGTCCATCGCGCCGGCCTCTATGCTCTCAATGATATCGGCTCGTATCGTCCGGCTCCCGGCGACATCGCCTATCCGGATATGCTCAAAATGATGAGAAAAATCGAGCAGGAGCAGCTTGAGAAGTCGGCGGAGGAGAAGCCGCAAGTCGCCACCGCCATTGATCAACATTGCCTTTGGTATCCGACGGTCCGGCGGACGGTCTTGTGTCTTTCGAAGATATTCCCATGTTTGGATGTGGGAGTATTCCATTCGTTGGCTCGCGAAATGCTCGCGTGCTGTATTGAATCGCTCGAGGTTGCGGCGAACGCGATTCAGACGACGCCGCCGGCGAAAGGAGGTACCATTTTGGGGGGAAGGGGGAGAAATTATGAATGCGAATTGACGAGATCGCTATAGATTTTTCAAGGCGCATAGTAGGGAAGCGATAAAATATCCCGCAGCGAATATGTATTTTGAAAATATTTTTCGACCTATTCATGCAATCAAAGATTGTAAAGAATCACACATTTTTCTAATACATCGATTCAAAAAAATGGAATGGGTACTGTAATTAAATTAGGAAGAAATCTGCGAGACCCATGAGAAAATTGTTGCGTCTTTTGTTTTTGTAGTTATGATATTATTTGTGACTATCATTTTTGATTATTCTGCTAAATCAAAAACGCAAAATGGCAAGAATCTTGAGAAATACGATGCCTATTATTTAAAAAAAAAATTCTTAAGAAATATTACACAAATTTCATTAAAAAAAAACTAGAAAATTTGAAACAACCGAATAAAGAATACCGTAAGCTCGAAAAAAGACGCGCGGCAACAAATTGTCTCTGATCTCGCAGATTTCTTCATAAAATTGGAAAAATTTGTAATTTTTTACAGTTTTTGTTGCATGAACTATTTTTTCTGCAAAAAAATGTACCGAAACTGATTGTTCAAAAACTCTACGTCTTTTTTTTTTTAATTAAAAACAATTGTTTAAGGCTGGAGCAAAACTCTTGATTCGAATTTGTTTGTTGTCAAACATTTGCTGATTCTCCGCGAGCAAACTGCCCCATATCGCCATAATGTTCTTCGAGCTGACGCGTTGCCGACGAAGGATTTCTCTCTGGACTTCTCGAAATTCGCTCACGTTCTGTTCGACTCGAAAACCAAATGGTTCGAGTTGAGCTCGCACAACACACTACTCGAATTGATTACGACGGTAATTTTCAATTGCCAAATTACGGGAAAATATCATGACAATGTGTTGCAAGGTGCCGATTGAAGTTCGCGAGGAGGATGGCGATTCTCGAAGGGTTCTCGATCAGAAGTTGAGGTCGGCTTCACTTCAATTGGCGCACGAAGCTTCGCAGATAATGATTGGCAAATTGGCGCAATGGGTGGATATGGCGGAAGATGAGGCATGGTTTTTGGAATTGAACGAAAATGTGAATTTCTGAAATTGAAGATGCTCAAAGAAGGATTCAAACTGGAGAGTTATCCGCAACTTTCGGCCAATCATCTCAAAGATTTGTCATCGGAAGCTTATAAGAATGTTGGATCAAAATTTGTAGAGGTATGCGTAATCATCTGGAAATTATATTGCCAATATAAGCAAAACAGTATTTTTTGGATGTTCGTGATCAAAAATTGATTCGAAAAACAATAGTTTTCAGATTCGCGAGGCTTATTCGCTCTATATTGGCGTCGCCGAGACTGAAGCGATTCTTCTTTCGCCGGTTCGAAAACGTGTGATCGACGTGTTCACGCGAGCCAATGCGTTCGCCACCAAGTGCTATGATGAGGAGCAAAGAGCTGTCGCTGCTCTTCCGAATGTCCAACAGCTAATCCTGCTCCTTAATAAGTGACTCGAATGATTTTTCAAATAGTTTTATCGGGTTAATTTTTTTGTTGGTTTTCCGGGGGTACTTTTGTGATGATAAATATTATAATCAATGAGCTAGACGAAGAGATGCGGAGCATTGTAGGCGATGATCGCGGTACACGCGCACAGGAAGCATGAGAAGGTGATGAAGCACACTCGATCGACGACCCGACTCGCGAACATCCAATCCGATTGGAGAGCATGCATCACTTCCTTCAATTATCAGAACTAACAAAATTTGACACGAGACGATTTGAGACCTCTTTTCGAACTCGAGCCGAAATAACCCGTAATTCATTGAGAATATGGTGAAATTGATGATTCGACACCAATTTTGGCGAAGTGTTATTGGTGTAGCCATTCTCGATGGGTCTCTGAATTGAAATCGTGCGAAAAATGATCAATACCACACACACACACACACAAATAATAAACGTACCGTAATCTTTGTACAAGTGTATTTATTGATCGATGAGCCACCATTGGGCATTCCGATGATTTGAGTTGACGCCTTTTTCGGCGACGGCGACTTCTTCGAGTTGCTCGTCAAATCCAAATGAACCGATTTGTCGTGCGAGTGGTGTCTCGCCAGAAGATGTCGTTCGACGTCGATCAGATATTGTTTCGATTTTTTCGCGTCACTTCCCAATATCGAGTGTTGAAGCGACATTTCCAGCACGTCGGGTCGATCCATTCCGAGAAGCGTCGGAAGCCAATCGAGCAGAATTCGCTTCATCTGAATCAGGCCGGTTTTGATTTGTTCACGGCAAAATATGCTCCACCAACCGTATCATTCATCGGCTTATACTGATCGGGCGATCGATTGTGGAAATTCAACGCGATTACTGTGGCGACGACCGAGGCTCCCACTTGGAACATGATGCACGAAAAATAGATCTCTAGAAATTCTATTGAGCTCACTACCGTAATCTCTACAGTAAGACGTACGGATTAATGGGAGAGCGTCGCTTGTTTGCGGCATCGCTTCGGCGACCATTATCATGAAGACGCAAAGCGACATGAAGATCGTGACACCTAATATACACATAAATAATGGAGTACGGTAGAAAATCGAACAAAATTGATCAACCTAGATTGAGCTTTTCGCCGCAATTCGCTGGAAGTGTGAAGCTGAGCAACGCGAGCCACGAAATGAGCATACAGGGAAGAAGAAGATTGAAACCGTAGTAAAGGGTCCTGCGACGAATCACAATTGTGAAAGTGACGTCATAATAGGGCTCCGGGCAGCATTCATAGAAGAATATCGAGCGTTTCGATTCCATATCTTCGAAATTCTCCGTTTTTTTTCTCTCTCTCTCACTCTCAAAATAAAATCGCTCACCGAGCAACTCCCATTCGCCATTCGGTTTGTACGTCGCTGGCGAGATCGTCGTGTTGACGAGATCGGTGAAATAGCCCGAGTACGTCCACGAGCCGAATTTCATTGTGCAGTGTTGGGTGTCGAATGGGAAGAAGGCGATGTCGATCGAGCAGCTTGAGCGAATAATGGCCGGCGGAATCCACGTCACATTTCCGTTACTAGACGATATTCGCAATTGGCGTGATTTTTCATTTTCGACTTACTAAAGAACTACTGCATTCACCGGCCACGTACTGTCAAACTGTTGATCTACACTATTATACAATAGAACATCAGGTTTCCAGATGTTATTGATTGGTAGTCGGACTTCTCGAATATTTCCATATTCCGATGGATCCCAAGTCAGGTAATGATCAATCCAAGACATTCTCAGCCAAACATTCGAATTCATTATTTGGTGTTTCTCATCCTAAATGCCGAACTTTTCTCATGCGGCTATAAAATTCTGGGAATTCTGCGACATCAGAAATTCTCACACACACACACACACCGTTTATTCATAAATCTAGGCAGGGCCGCGCGAACGCAGCCCCTCACGCAAAAATTTAGTTGTTGGCGAATCTCAACTCGAGACTGCCACACGGGTCAGCCCATCCGAAAGTGCAATGGTCAGGCCTCGCCATGGGGACGCCGCCTTGTTGATCACGGCGTACCCCCAACCAGGTAAGTTTATGAGTCGACATATGCTCGCACTACATGTGCGCGCGTGTCCCGACACATCGCGGGTTTCGCCACCCTCCATGTTTTGCACGTACAATGTCGAGCAGCTGCTGATAATCCATTCCGAGATGCACCAAGACCGACTCGCTCTCGTTTCGAACGGGTCTCGCCAATTTGTTGTAGTTTTCGGCGAGTTTCGCGTACAATTTACGCTCATGATCACCGGTCCAAACCACTGAAACGAAAACAAAAAATGCGAAAAATATGTCTTACAAATTATGGGATGGTTTTTTTTTGTTCTCATCTAAAAATCCAATTTTCAAACCTCGTTTCGGACTACAACTATTGGCGAAAACTACGAGCAGTAGACACACTAGCATAAATCCGAATTGGCGAATCTGGAGTGAGGAAAAATCGTGGAAATATGCGCACGATTTCTGGAGTCTCGAAGCGCGAGCTTGAGCAAATTGAAACGAAGATGAATCGCCCAAAAAAAAAACTTGAGCAAAAATGAAATGACAAAGACACCTTATTTTCCAATAAATTTCGCGTTGTGACCAAAAAAAAATCAGACAAAATGCAATATGTAGATAATAAGAGTGTTCCCTCGACTCGCCGGCCGCACATAGATTACAAATGATAGGGAAGATGATGGTCCCTAGGGATTTTGGGCGCAGCGAGACGCCAAAGTGGTCCGAAACATTCGGGAAACAAGGAAGAAAGCTTGTCAACACCTTCAGCAAAATATTAATATTCAATGTCGTGACGAATATTGGCGGGTAATTGATTCATTATTTGGATCGCCTATTTGGGTCTCGTATGGAACAACTCGCAAAAGCTTGATTTTAAGTATTTTGGTAATTTTTAAGTGTCTAATTACCGAGTAAGGGACCAATTAATTGGCAGCCCGTTTTTTTTCTCGATTTCGTTCGTTTACGACTATAAAGTAATCGGATGGTGTTCATCGTCGCAGGAATTCTATTTTAATTCTGCCAATGTTCCTTTAATCGGTTTACTGTAGCTTATTAATACGTTGGTTTAAAGGGGCACACATTAACAATTTATCAAGGTTTTAAAGCGAAGTTGCTTTCAAAAACTTAACAGAGGTCTCGCCACGACTGATATCGGTGGAATAAATTGAAATAAATTTTGTTAATTCAGCCATTTTTTAAATACTGTTGCTTTTCAGAAATATTCACTAAAAATGTTGGAAAATGAATGAAAAACATTTACTTTTGATCTATGTTCAATTTTTTGCCTCAATTTATTTATTCCAGTGAACAGTCTAATTCAAAAATTAGTGGATTTAGTGCAAAACGTGCTGCGGACAATATATGAGAAAATTGTGGCGGGTTCAAAAATTCGAAAAATAATACACAATTATATAGTTTTTGTCGAAAATGGCAGAATTGGTCAATTTTTCGACTCTCAACGAAAGAGAAAAAAAATTAACAAGGTGGGCGGAGTCTAGACGTAACTCGAACCCCATTTTTTTTGCTACAAGTGAGAGCAATGAGAATTGACGCGAAAATGTGGGACGGCGGAAGTCGAAAGTCGAAAATTGATGGAGGAAAAACGACACAATTAATATTTCTGATAGGTTGAGAGGGTCCCGAAACGCGGAAAAAAACGACTCGGAAAGAATCACGCGCAACGCCCGAATGATTAATGTGAGAGATTTGAGGTGGGCATTGTTGACAGAAGACGAGTACGAGTGTCGTCAATTATTCAGAAACGCAAAAGCTCAAAAGTTGGTCACCTTTTTGAATTGTGCACAATATCCAGAGGGTCTCGACGCGAACCATTGCTGCAGTTTGCTCACATCATCGAAAATCCTGAAAACTGAAACTAGAAATGCACATAGACACAAAATTTCGAGGATTCGAGACGAGAAAAAAATAGTTGAAGAATTAGGAAGTTTTTTGTTCTTCGAGAAGAATAAAATGATGAATGATTATTTGTTTTTCTCATTATTTTTTGTTATTATTCACATGAATGTGCTTGAACCAAAAAAAATCGTTTTGAAGCGTCTGCAATGCTGAAACTTAAAAAAAGGAATGAAAATTGAAAAAAAATTTTTTTTGAAATTCAAAAATTGAATATATCACAGTGTTGCAATTGCGTCATGGTGTTTGCACACATTGCGCTACAGTAACCCATTTTTAAAAATAAATTCTTCTTATAAAATTGAGACGCATGCTTTCAAGTTTTGTTTGTCGAGAAAAAAACTTTTCAGGCGGCATCTTCGACACCTATTCAACACACCCCTTTCGATAAAAGGAAATACGAGCAACTTTGAACTTTTGTGAGCATGTAACTCGATACGGATCATGTGAGCCTTGAAACACTAGGTTAACGACAACTAAAGGAAATCCGTTCGGATCAAAAGGGTAAAATGAGTAGGCCGTGGCACAATTTGAGAATCCGTTTATTAGCCTTGGAGGTCCTTTATTCAATTATTAATTGATGAGAACGAGCACAAAGCGGTTCACACGATCAATGAGCAACGCCATCTTGAGAATCGCCAACAATCTCTGGTGTCTACAGTAATCAGGCGGATGAACGAAGGTCTTCGAACGAAAAAAAGGATAACCCGAAATGATGATTGATTGAAATTTCTTAAAAAAAAAAGTACGAAGAACATTCCTTTTGGTGTTATTTCTCGAAAAAAAAACACGAGTTTCCGCATCAGAGATTTTCAACAAAAAAAAAACCAAAGAATGATTGGAAAGGGATCTTTAAAATGAAAAAGCTTCGGATTACGGTAGTTTATTCTCGAGATGCCGAGGAGAAAATATAGGAAAAATCTAGGCGAATATTGGACAAAAAAATAATATTCACAGTCAATTTGTGGAAAAACAAAGAGAAGAATATTGTCGACGTGAGACCATATTCCAAAAAAATGCGCGTGCGCCTTTAATTTTTCGATTCAAATCTCCTCAAATTAATAAAAATTTGAATTCATGTTGTTTTTTTTTTTCAAAAAAAAGGGTCTCGCAGCGATCAAAGACAAGCATTCTCCTCAAAAAAAAAGATTTTTTCTGAAAATTGCCAACGACGACGTTGGATTTTCGCGGATTTTCTAACAAAATTTGCTCAAGTAGCCAACGGGACACTTATCGATGCAAAAAGCAAACAACGTGCTCGGCTGGACCAATTAAACAACTCCAAATACGACTCGATAATCGGTGGACGTTCGCTTCGAACATCTTGCCGGGCGTTTAGTCGGTCGAAGCACGTCCGCCGACGCGAGAATCTCGGGACATCGCACTCCAAAGATTTATGAAGGCGATTGCAAGTTTCGGGTGCTTCCTTCTTTTCCCGCGTTTTTCGATGCTCTCGTGAGTGCTCGTGTGTATATATATCTCTTCGAAATGTGCCAAACATCCTCATCGGTCGTCGGAATTGCTCTAGAGTTTCAATTTTCACACGAAATTAATCAAATATGGTTCTGTGAAGAACCGAATAATCGCCGAGCAAAAAAAATGATGGAAAAAAGAGGAACAAAATAATAATAATGCGGAGATCATCATCTGATGATGATGATGATGAATTCGTGTCCCTGAAGGCCATCACGTACGAGGCAGAATGAAGACATTTTTGGCTCTTTTTTTCTCCCAGGTTTTTGGCCGCGGCCGGCAATTGAAAAAAAAAACAAAACTAGGCCATGAATTCATTTTCAAAATGATTGCCTGTTAATTATTACAATTGCAAAACAATTGTGGACCATCGCACTTTTTTGAGGCGGTAATTCAAATTTGAACTTGGCGCCAACCTGCGAATCAAACTCGCCTTAAAATCTACACAGGATTCTCGTTTTTTTGCGGGTGTAATAATTGTTAAAAGTTGTCTTAATTGTCTTTATTTATTATTAAAGGAGCATCGGTATATTTTTTATCGCATTTTTTTATGTTTGCTGGACACGATTCCCCGGAATTCACGAGCGGCCTAGAAAAATTGGCCGACGATTTCAAAAAGCAAAAAAAATGCAAGGGCGACACACAAATAATGAGAAAAACTGCAAGTGTCGCACACTACAACAAACTAATTTCAAAAATTATGCTTGCTAGTCGCGATTTTTTTTATTTCCACAAAGTTGGGACTTTTATTTTAATATTTGGTTTTTGAAATTCTAAACACGCCAAATATATACGTATTCATTTAGTTTTACGTAATTAAATTAATTAATCTATCAAGTGTGGCCGTGGCCGAATCTAGTTTTTGAGGACAATTTTTCTAGGCCACGCGTGATTTGCAGCGAGTGATGTGAAAAAAAAACTAAATAAGAGCAAACTTTTTACTATATGGATTTTAAAACGATTCTTACACGCGCACGCAAAATTGCACACATTTGATACTTAAAAGCAAATTTTTTTTTTAAATTTTTTTTTCAAAAAATGATTTATTGAATTGCATTTTTTAAAAATAGTTTTTCGTTGAAAACTAGAAATCTATTAAAATATTTTGCAATTTTGAAGATTGGCGCGAAATTTAAAAAAAAAAAACAAAAAATTAACTGATCTCGCTGTCTTCAAGCGTCTTCGACCCCCTAACACTCACCGAATCTTATTTTCTTTTAAATTCGCACTCGCCGAACAATTCAGAAATTCATAATGAAAACGTGATGGATTGCATACAATATATTCGGGTTGTCGAGACGCGAAATCATAAAACCCAATAATTAGGGGGGTCCATAAAAATTCGGCGGACCATCTCGTGCAATTTCCACGTTTGTTGGAAATCAAAAAATCGTAAAATATGCCAATAAGGCCAAGAAAAAAAGAACATAAATCGTAATTGACAGCGATTTGAAGAATGAGTCCGATCTCCGGCGGCGCCCGCGCCGAGCGTCGTCATCAAGCGGAAAAAAAAAGGAAAATAATAAATGAGAAGGACGGAATTTCGGCGATTTGGATGGATTTGATGAGGAAATGCGTCGATCAGCATTTATTTTGCTGATTGCCGGAAATATTTATCCAATAAATGTTTCTAGTTATTTCTATAACAAAAAAAGAACAGGCTCAAACTCAAAAAATGTGAGCGACATTTGAATTGCCGTCAAAATCGCGATGCCTGCCGACTTGTGATGTTTTTTCTTTTGGATTTCCTCGCAAATAAATTTCATCTTTGATATGGATTTATTATTAGCATTTGAGATTTCAAAAAATCAGAAATAATATAAATAAATGGTAGAGCGCGAAAATATGTGCAAACACCGTGACGCAATCATAACAGAAAAAAAGGCCATCTCATTTGAATTTTTTTCAGTCGGTTCGGACCATCGCTCGTTTCATTTCGAACACATGAAATTGCAAATACGAAAACTCTTTAGAGATTAAAAAATTTAAAAAAAACTAATTTAAAAGTAATTTTTTAAATTAAAAATTTTCATTGATTCAGAGAAAGATTTTTATAACCTTTTAAACATTATTTTTTCAAAATAATTCTATTCAAAAAGTAAAAGAAAAATAAAAACACGATTTTCCGGAAAACTCGCAACTTCTGAGAAAACTATTCATGTAATTAATAAATTGCATGTCCGCAGTGTTCATGCGACGTGATTGCACAATTAAAAACCTTGCATTTTAATGTACGACAAAATATTTTTTAAAAAACATAAAAATTTCTTTTTTTGAAATACCCAAAAAAGAAACGAATTAAATCGTCAGAATTTCGCGGTCAAGTCGATTCTGAAAACAATTTCATTAAAATTGATGAAATTTTGCCAACGACACCCCCACCCTCAACCCATCCATCATTCGAACAAGAGAATGATCTGGATGGATGGATTCTCTTGAAAAATTGAAGACTACAGACGAATATGTACATAGTTCGTTTTTTCGATGCGAATAAAATTGAAATTGGAGGAAATAAATCAGGATGAGCACAAATTGATTCTGCCAGCGAATAAATCTCGAATTCGAATCAATTTCGACGTATTCCTTTTTGAAGAAATTCGAATTACGACAAATTAAAGATTCTTTTGATCCAGAAAACATTTGAAACAATTAAGCTAAAATTGAAGTATTCGTAAATTTGAAAAAATAGTCAAAAAATTGAAAAAAAAATCGCTAGCAAGGAAGCAGTCGATGTGTTATTCTGGAACAAAGGGCATCATTATATCTCATATGATTCTCGACGCTCATTTTTCATTGAAGACGTCATCATTCTCTTATTCCCGCTTTCATTTCCATATGTCTTTTTTAGCAACTGGTGTTGGGATTTGGTCCCTTACACTTGGCACAACCCAAGTGGCCGTGGCCGAATCGCAAATGGCCGTGGCTGTGTACTCCACCCGGAAGAGTAAATAATCGATTGTTTGCCCCGCCCATCCAATTTTTTAAATTTTACCGTTTTTTATTCCAGTAAATCATTTTTATTTTATAATTATAGTTTGATTCGCAGGTTATTCAGACTACGGTAGCCGCATTCCCACTGTTTAAATTCCAAAAAATTTCAAGTGCGATGGTCCATAATTGCTCAAGTAGCTCGTTTTTATGCGATTTTAATAATTATGAAGTTTTAAATAGAAGACTATTTGGTTTAAAGCCTTCAATCACTCCAGATGACATCATGATTTCTTTGGTTCGAGACCCCTATATGTATTTCGGAATTTTCTGAACGGTTACAAAAAAAATTTACAAAATTGCATGCTTTTCATATTCGATTTCTTTTTCCATTCCATTTTTTATAAAATCGCACCTTCGGAAAATTCCGATTTTATTTCGGATGGGTCTTGCCGCGCTCGGTGTGCGCCTTTAAACCAGTGCGAAGATGTTGGCATTTCGCCAATTTTCTGGAGTCGTCGAAAATATGAAAAATGAAATTTTTGGGGGGAAAAAAACGTGATCGCAATTAAGAAAATGACAAAACACTCATTTTTCAAAATATCGACGATGTCGCAAAGTCCAGCATCAAAGAAGAATAAGAGGAAAGAATTTGCGGAACGCGATCGCGCGAATCTCGACGTTCGCATATTGGGAATTTCAGCGAAGGCGAGCCAGCGGGTCGACTACTCAAAATTGCTTGAAATTTCAGTTGGTATTAGCTTTGCTGGTTGGCATCACAGGATTGTCGGAAGTGTTCTACCTAGTGTTGCTGGGAACAAAGTAATTCAATTGAGAATTTGTTTTTTTTTTTTGAAAGTGAAAAGAGACAAAGAAAAAATCATAAATTTCGCAGAACGTTCACAATGTTCAGTCTCGAATTCACGCAACAAGCCATCTACAGTGTAAGCGTGTGAGCCTAGCTGAAACACACCTCATTTCGAGCCATTTTCAGATTATCATTATGATTGTCGCGATTATTTTAATTTTTGTCAAATCCAAAACTTTATTCACAATAGTTTCAGTGATCACAGTAGGGGTTTTCTATCGAAATTTGAAAATGCCAATGGAAAGAAGGAAAAAATGGATTCGCTTCGAGACCCATCGTATAAATTGATAGAATGCGTCTTAAACTACTTTTTTTCTTTGCGTTAAGAATTTTTTTTGCTTAATTTATTTTTTGACGAAATGATTGTTTTTGAAGAAGCTGTAGTTTAAGACGCATGCCGTGTAATTATGCGATGGGTCTCGAAGCGAATCTCAACGCAAACACGCTTTTTCCTATTTTTTCCTTTTCTGCATTGCCCTTTAAGAAATTTTTAAAAAAAAATAAGCAAGAATTTTTTTGTAGTTTATAAATTCACTAATGTTTCTAATTTATTTCGTTTACCTCATGATTTTCTGCACCGTCGGAACCGGCAACGACGAGGTCGATTTCGGCGTCGAGACCGCCGCGTTTCTTTTCGTTTGGGTTCCGATCATCGCGATTTTCTACGCAATTTTCACGTTCGTCCTTTCTCGACTTGGATGGTCCGTTGAGACGAAGCCGACTTTTCCAATTTTGTTTTTTTTTAAAGGCTCGGACACTATTCGCGAGTCGCTGCAACGAATTCGACGGACGGCGCAAAATCGACGCATTCGACACTCTCGACATTATTCGCATCGGAAATCGGATCACGTGCCGGCTCGTCGAGAGGATCGAAATCAAAAGCTTCCAACGATTTCTGATTGGATTGTTAGCCAATTGTCTTGTTTTTTCTCTCAATGAATATTCTCTATCTTCTTCTTCTTCTTCTTCTTTTAATTGCGTGAAATCGCGTTTCTTCAGCCATTTTCAAAAATGTCTGATGTCGAAGGAAGAAAAGAGAAGCGATTATCAGCTGGTCGAGATGAAGCGAATCTCGACGAACGAATCTTCGGAGTTTCCATCGTTGTATGTTGATTTTAGAAATGCGAATGAATCGAATCAAATTCTTTTCAGCTTGTCTTCATAATGTTGTTAGGTGTCAATGCAGTGACTGCGATGATTTATATGGTATTATTGGGAATCAGGTGGGCAAATGTCAAATTCGCGAATTTCGGACCCACTTTGAAATGTTTAGAGTATTGCGCAATCATAAACTTTGCCGATTTAGAAGCTGACGGGGGGCATGTGATTCCTACTCGTATCCCACACCCCCGCGATCGCTATCTTCACGTAAAACCATAGAATACCATATTAGAATATGATAAAATAAAAAAAGAACCATAGAATACCATATTAAGGCGAGAAAAAATGTTGGTCCTCCGATCTTTTGTGCCATTGATGATCGGAGTCTATAGGGTCCTGTGCTGTGTGTGTGAAAAAGCTGTGGGCGCGAGATTTTTTCGAAATTCCCAGTTTTTAATTAAAAAAAAATTTATTTTTTGTGGCAAAATAAAGGACCCGATGCCTTGTTCTCCATTCTCACCCCCCCCCCTCTCCTCGGACCTCTTCCAGGCCATACTTGGAAATTTCCTTGTCGTCGACCCGCAACGACATTCCAAATTTAAAGCGAGGCGTTTGTTTAGCGTAATAAGAATTTCGAATTAAATACATCATTTTGAGCAGAATTAATTGTTGTTGGAACACAAATTGCTCAGAAGTTCCCCAAACAAAGAGGCGATTCGGTTTGCTGAAATTCTCAGCATAAGCCGCTCCGCCCCGACCGCGTTTGAACTGCCGCCACCGCTAATAATTATAATCAGGCGATTGCAGCGCATCCCGGAAAATGTCTGCAGAATCAAATTTCCTTTTTTCGATTTAAAAAATGCGAAGCCCATTTTGAGAATCATGTTTTTCCTTCTACGCATTCCCCAATACTCTGGTAGATGATCCCAAGTCGTATACGAAGAAATCCCAATCGTATACGATCCTTCATACAACTTGCAATAGCGTCTATTCTGTGATTCCATTCATTAGAATCGTATACGATACTATACAATTCGCATATGAAGAAATTCTGCATTTTTATACGACTAGGAATCATTTACCTGAGATTGCGGCCGCTACGGGGGGTTCCGAAAAATTCCGAATTGAAAAAATGATTTTTAAAGAAACAATTCATTTTTTGCAGGGCATTCCTCGTGTGCAACTTCGATTTTGTCGTTCAGACCGTATTTGGCGTAAGCTTCTTCTCGTCTATTCAAAAACAAAATTTAAAAAAAAACGAAATTTCAGATTGTTTTGATAATCGTTCTCTCAATTCTGTATTCAGCAAGATCGAAAACCTTATACACAATTGCCGCAATTTTCACGGTAGTTCAATTAATTGGCATAATTGATCAAAATTGAGTTCAGAGTTGCAACGCTCTGCTCTTTTTTGTTTATCTAGTCCACTTAATCATTCTGTTAACCGTCGGAATCGAAGATAACGAATTGACCATCGATTCGGAAACCATTATTTTCCTTTTTATTTGGGAAACCTACGTCGTCATCACCTATTCATTTTTCACATTCGTCCTTTGTAAACTTGGATGGTTTGTTCTAAAAAAAAACCGAAATTCATCTGAATATTCTAAAATTCAAGGTTCGGCCGACGCGTTCCAATCCAGGCTGAGTCGCCGAAGCAACCGGGGGCCACTCCAAAACAATCGATAACCGGCTCGCAAAGTAGAGCACACTCACCAGGATCGCGTTCACACGAATAATTGCAATTAATTAATTAATATTGAATTTACTCTTGTTCTCCATCGAACAATTATGCCATAAATCTAAAACGTGATAATAATTTATCCACTATGTATATGTATATACAAATAAATAAAAGAATGTCGAATCTTACAATGAAAATGCAGAGTTAGTCAATAAGGAAGGCCTAATTAAATAACAAAATGTCTTGTCTCAGAAAGAAAAAAAAATAAAGGGGGGGGGGTCGATAAATTTTTAAAATCCGAAATCAATTATCTCGGTACTATCATCGACTGGACAAGTGATTGGAGAGGTCCATTGGTCAGCATACGGATCGCACGATGCCGGCAACGCATAATTGTGCTGAAATGCTTAATATGTTCATTCGGTTTCAAAAAAAAAAACTCGAATTTTTGCTTGAATACACTGAAAATTGCTATGAATCTATGAGAAAACCATTCACATATTCCCAGCCTTCAAAAAGTTAAATATGTTTATAGTCGGCGTCCGGTGATTTCTATGCGGGTAGATTTACGCGTCTTTCTATTGGTCTCGCCTGGACTAACGTGGTATTTTGCATTTTATGGGTGGGTTCGATAATTTTTAAGACTTTTTCCAAGCGCTTTTAAGACCTTTTCCAATTCTACCCGCGCACAGTAGTCACCAAACGCCGACTATATAAATTTATCAAAAGAGAAATCCGAAAACCGAAAAAAAAGTTTACTTCTTTCAAAACATCATACTCCTTCGGAATATCGTCATATTCGTACACATTATTGAAAATCGTTGTTACCGGCGACGTCCATCGTCTAGAATCAAACAATTTGAATTGTTTTTCAATGTTTTCCCACTCATCAAAACTCGGCAACAGTAGTTTTTTGATGGCACAGAACGTTTGACATCCTTTGCGAATGCATCTGACAAATAGAAGGCGTGAGAATCAGAAGAATCGATATCTACCTATAAGATGGATACTGTTTGCGTTCGCCCTTATATCGCACCGCTCTCAAGCAAATCCGCATATCGGAAGCACAACGATGGCACGGAATCAATTTGGGCACCTTCTTGATCACACCATCAACATTAATGCTCACCAGGTTTTCCTCTAAATCATTCTAATAGATCTTTTTTTTAGCGATTCATGATCTACCTTCAACAGATTGTGATTCAATTTCATCATCTTCTTCACTTGTGCTTGGCGTCGAGAATTCGAATTTCGGTGCCTAACAAGGCAATTTTTCAAGCGAAAGTCGTTTTTATGAGCTCTTACAAATAAAGACACCAGTCGACTCGCAATCTCCGGTTGATATTTCGATAATTTCTCCGTATATGGATTCGTGTCGTCAGCGATTTCTAGAATTTTCGCTGTAAAATATAGTAGACAATTATTTGCATCATTTATTGTTGGCGTTGCTGCGGAAAATTGGTTAAACGCCAAAACGTTGAAGAAGAGGCTCTTGGATGCGCAGTCTGCGCCTTTAACTTATTTTTGTTTAGCTCATAAATTTCCACATTTATGTTAGTTTAGCGTCAAGACCTTTTTTTTTAGAATGATGCCAATTATCTCGCGATGCCAACAAGAAAAGTCTTACGAATATTTGAGATTGTCTCTTTTTGTACTCCCTTGACGACGGTCGGCTGTTTAACAATTTTCACCGGGAAACGATATTCTCCATCAGCTGTCAGACGTCTATCGGACACGTTCGTCTTCTCAACGACCGATTTAACGGCGCGTTCATCTGAATGAAATTTTTCAAAGCAATTTTGAAAAAAAATTACCTTTTTTTGCTGGTAGGTGAAGCATTTTCTTTACCACACCTAAAAAATTACAATTAAAATTTAAAATTCTTTAAAATCAAAATAATAAAGAAATGTGTAAAACGTTCTGCTATTTGTATTGGACAAGAAATTATTCAATACTAAAATCTTTTAAAAACTAACTATACCAAAACCTAGCTTTTTTATCAACGTGATTTTCTAAAAAATGATTTTTTATTTTTCATCATGGAAGGAATCGTTATCGATGTTCCAAATCGACAAGAAGCAAAAGGTGATATCTCAAATTTAGACACAAAAATTTGCTGTACAACAGCCAAGGTATTCAAAATATATTACAAATTCGGTTTATTAAATTTTTAGACGGGTTTACTTGTTGTAATATGTTATTTTTCGGTGAGCTTCATAGTCCAATTAGCAATCTTAATAATCACGTTAGTTTCTGTTTACAAAAATCATACAATTTCTATAATAAATATAATTGGAAAACGTTTCGAAAAAAATGAGAGAAAATTGAAAAAATGATCAAAAGTACGATAGAGCGTATTTGCAACCGAAGCGTTTCAGAAATATCAGGGGCGAACAGATTTACACATCATGTGTCACCGACGTTAGTTTCGAAAAAATTCCGAAATGCTCAAAATTCAATTTTCAGGCGCTCACAGTTCTTATTCTCTTAGGTCTCTATGGAATTCAATCAAAAACATTATTCACGATATTCTCCGTTTGCACAGTAAAAAAAACAAATGGCACATTTTCCAAATTTTCACTCAATTTATTTTTTTCCAGTTTTGCTGCTTATTATACTCTTCGCTCTTTTTTTTAACGACGTTTTTCCTTCTCGTCCAAATCGATAATCCGAAAGAGCTGAAACCCGAAGCAAGTACCGAAATGCCGATGGAAGTTTCATATAAACTCGACGTTCCGAAATACATTATTTTGATTGGATTCGTTGTCGTCGCAATTAAAACAAGTTTTCTCGCATTTTTCACATTTATTCTCTGCAAAATTGGATGGTAATTCAAAAAGAAAAAATCGGAACGACTCTGGTAACTCAAAACCAATCGTATTCGACAAAATTCGGCTCTAGAATTAACCTTATCCGATTGGTAATTCTACGGATAAGATTGGTTATTTGTCGAATCCGATTCGAATTGAAATATTAAAACAAAACGGATTCGAATAATTACCAATCGGATTCGAAGAAAATCTAATCGGATACGACAAATTTACTATCTTATCCGTAGAATTTCCAATCGGATAAGTTTAATTCTAGAGCCGAATTTTGTCGAATACGATTGGTTTTGAGTTACCAGAGATATGGAAGCATTATGCTTCCGTTCCACAGATTTCCCACAATGCTTCCATTATGCTTGCGTCGCGCTTAATCAGTGACACCACTGAACCACAACTGCTTGCTGAAACAGGATAAAAGCGCGAGATAAGACATCACGTTATTTCATTTCGAGTTTCCGCACATTTGTGTGCAAAATTCACGTGGGGAGGGGCTAAAACTTTGATGGTCTATATCTCGATAACTAGAAGTTTGCGCAGGTAGAGACCTAGTTCATTCGATTGGAAATTTTCTAAAGAATCTGTATGCAAAAAATAAAAAAATTTTAAGACGGACAGCAAAATGACCTCCCTTGTGAGCCAAATACATGTGGGTATGTGGATGTGCTTGATCAGAGCGAGGAAGAGAAAAGAAGGTCACACGTTGAGAAAGAGAAATTGCCAGGGCAAAGACGGCACACCGAAAGAAAATGTTGAAAAGGGTAGGTTGATTTGACAGTATAAAAAACTGGAATCCAATAAGAAAGCAATAATAAAAATTTATACAAGTAAAAATCCATCTTCGGACAATTGAATATCGGGAATAAAATATTGAAAAGATGGATAGCGATTAGCAGCATTCGCAAAAACAATGTAAAATGTTTATCTCATATTATCGCCTCTGAAATTCCGAAATTGCCAATTTTTCCAAAATGTCTTACTTTACTAGGCGAAAATTGTCGTTAGGCGGTTGATAAGATCTTTGAGTGCGTAGAAGAACTCCACGAGGGCCACGGTACATCTTTCCAGTGACAATTAACTAAAACAAAAAAATACAAATAAAAAGTTCTTCGATAAAAAATACTAGTCCGGTTATGTTATACGTTTGGCCATCCATCACGCAATTAAAA
Source organism: Caenorhabditis bovis (assembly GCA_902829315.1). Lineage (NCBI taxonomy): Eukaryota > Metazoa > Nematoda > Chromadorea > Rhabditida > Rhabditidae > Caenorhabditis > Caenorhabditis bovis. The sequence goes on from CADEPM010000006.1 coordinate 3,060,864, forward strand.
AACCGAAAATTGGGACCTTTTGTATAATTTTCGGATCGGATCAGCAAAATATTTGCCTAAAAATTCAAGTTAATTGGAAAAATCGGCCATATTTTACTTCAAATTCGTAGATACCGACATCAAGAAGTTTTCTGAGATCTTTGGATTCCATAAAAACTTCCCCAAACTTCTCACTGTGAGCGTAAAACATATTATTCGCATTTTTCATTATTTTCAAATTCGTTTTGAACTGAATTCTTTTTTTTATTGAAATAGCATTTACACGATCGTTTTACCACAACACTATTGAATTGAATATCATAATATGCCGATCCATAATATTCCGAATGTTGCTTCAAATCTTCGGGGACAGCTCGAACGTTATAAGCTTCAAATCTAAAACAAATCTTTAGTGAAATCTTGACCAAAAATCATACTCAACTCCTGGAATCGCTTCTTTCGATCTTCGAACGTTATACAATACCAAATCGCCAGTTCCAAGCTGAAAAAGAAGTTTAAAAAAAGGGTGAAATAGAATAAAATAAAATTCGATTCGGAAATCGAACAAAAGAAATATTTTGACATTTACGGTTATTCCGGAAGGGATCAAATAAATATTATCAATTTTGAATTCTTACGAATATCTCGTCGATTCTCGCGTGAAGATACGTGTGCTCATGGTCGAAAATTTCAAATAACTGCTCATCGTTGTGAATTCGCGTCGCATAGATTATCCCATGATATTCTTTGTCTTCAGTCACAGCACATAATTCTTTCTGCAAAGAATCAACGATATTGTGGTTAATTTTTCCACAAATTTTCAATTTCGCCGCAAAATTGGATTTGAGTGTCAATAGTTTTAAGAATCAGTTCTTTCAATTCGAATTTTGGCAGACAACATTTTTCTCAACACTGAAAATAACAAAAACAAATCAAAACCTGTTTAAATGTGTTTTCTTCCGGTTTTTTATAAAATTCATCGCGATGGTCATTCGCAGATGTAGGATTTGAATAATTATCTTCTACAGCTTGATTCACATTAGTTGGAGTCATCGATGAATTAGCCAACTTCCGTCTAGTTCGAATATCAGCTTCCAATTCGAGAATCCGCATTTCGAGAATCTTCTGAAATAAAATTCACCGTTAAAACTTATTTTTAAAACATGCCCTGTGGTTCTTCAATTGTTTAATTTCAGCCTTCATCGCGAAATTTTTATCGTCTCTGGACTTCAGTTCGAGCGACAAACGATCAATCTCATTTTCAAGTTGGCTCTCTTTTTTCCTCTGTTGTTCAATTAAATTTTTCCTGTAAAAAATTAATTTTATATTTCCAAATAGAAAATTTAAACATTTTGTCAACATTTTCATCTTTGGGTTCATCTAGATCATATTTGCGAAATGGTGAGTGCATACGCTCATTTCTCTTTAAATTCTCATCCTGGTGACATTTAATATTCCTAAAAAAATTTAATTTAAGGTTAATAATTGAAAACATGCGTACTTTTCATTTTCAATATTATCAATTCTCTGGCAAATATTCGAAATTGTCTTTTTAAGTCGATGCTCATTCGATTTCAAAGCACGGATTTGCGATTTCATTTCATTTTCGACATTTCGCTGCGATTTCAATTCGTGTCGCAAAGTTTCAACGGTTTTCGACAAACTGGAATAAACTAATTTCAAAATTTAAAAGCAGATTTTAAAAAACCGTTGAATTTTTTTGCGAAGTGCCAAATTTGATGTAGAAGTTTCTGAGCTTGATAGAACATCATAGTAAAGAGAAGCAGATGTGGTAGACTGAAAAATATTAATTGACTATTTAAAGCCAAATCTAATTACCATGCTAATAAATTTTTTGACTTATGTTTATTTCATGTCATAATACTGTCATCAAATTCTGAAATAAAAATTAGTATTTACAATATTGAAAAAAAAAAACAAGGTGTTTAAATGATTTTTAAAACGAACAATGAATTCGACTTTGAATTTCGCGGCTTCGGCCACTTACGAAATACGGGACATTTAAAGGCGCATACACCAATTCTGCCTCTTCGCTTCAAAAACCACTTAACTTTTTATAGCCTAATTTATTCATTTTTCCTGATTTTTTCTTCAAATAAAATTAATAGTTTTTTTGTTTCAAATATTCAATATGTTGCTTCCTCTTGTGATTCCCATGGATATTTCCAGTAACTTATATTTTAAATAAATAATTGATTTCATTTCAAAGCGAAACCAAAAAACATGTAACCGGCAGTGTAATAAAGAACAATAAACTCTAACAAAAGAAAATTAAACAGAAAATGAGAGGAATGAAGATAATAAAGGGAATGCTAGTCTCTAAAAAAATAATAAAAGAAACAAGGCAAAGAGAAAAAATACAATTATTGAATCGGCGGGATCGTCGGCGTTTCAATGCTGGCAGCAATCAAGCGAGCATCTCCAACATCAACGACAAGCTGCAATCAATGAAACTTTAAAAGAATTTGAAAAAAGGATCAAACCCTCTCATTTGGTTCCACAGATTTATCCAACCAAGCGAATGCAATTGGCTTCTGCACTCTGACATTATAAGCTCCGGAGGTGATTTGTCCAACTCTCTAAAAACTCGCAACCAATCGACATTTCCAAATAATGAATACTCACCTTCTCCTCTCCATCTCGTCGAATAACCTCATTTCCGATCGGAATATGCTTGACATCAACACTTTGCCCATTCTCAACATCAAATGTGATCAATGCCAATCTTCTCCTGCAATTTTTGTTTAGAATCAATCCATCAAGCTTGCCAGCCGAAAAATTACTTGAATTCCTTCTTGCTGAGCTCCAAAGCCGACGATCTTCCAATAAATTCCTTCTTGTTAAAATCAACAAGAGATCCGAGACCGCATTCAAACGGATTCGTATCAAGAGTAAGCTCTCTTGCCCAAATCTTGTATCCATGCTCAAGTCTCATCATGTTCAACGCAGCCTGTCCAAAGTTGACAATTCCGTGCTCCTTTCCAGCAGTCATCATAGCCTAAAACGAATTTGAATCATTCCGTCAAATTCATTTCAAATAGAACTTGCTGATTCATGTTCATTTAGCATACAACAAACGTCGAGCGGTTTTAGAAAAATTTGCAAAATTCTAAAAAGTTTAGAAAAGGGTCGTGGCGCAAAAATCCTATTTTTATACTTAGGCACCGTAAATCTACACTTTTCGACAGCTGCCATAATTAAGCCGTTTTTCCGCAATCTCGCGACGATCATAATAGTATAGTTTTTGACGAAAAAAACTCACATTATACAACTTATGGGTCTCGGCACGATTGTGGAACAACTCGTAAGAAAGCTGTCCAGTGGACGTCGACGATCGCGCGCAAACCACACCAACTGGTCCCAAACGGATCATTCTCGTCGATTTCTGCGGGAATCCCTCGTCAGAGACATCAGATTTGGTAAGAGCCGACAACACTTCTCGACTCTTCGGACCAACGAGAGCCAACGAAGCGAGATACTCCGAAACCAACGAAACTTGCACATCAAGCTGTTGCTCGGCGGCAGCGCGGCGAAGCCTTCAAAAAAAGGGCAACCTTTTCAAAAATTTTCAATGGGTTTCACAACGAACCAATACAAATCACGAGATTCGCGTTCCGGCTCAGTGAGCAAAATAAACGCCGATCGATGTCTGTCATGATGGAAGACCATCAATGGGGCCAATATATTTCCACGACGAGTGAGCATCACTCCCGACGAGATTTTGCCAAGAGGCGGAATCTGAATCAAGGAATTCTGGAGCAACGAGTGCGATTCCGAACCTTGCTCGCCAATGCGTAATCCATCAACTTCTCCGCATCCTTTCCTTTCACCTCGATCTTTCCTTTCCACGACAAATCAATGAGTCCACACTTATTGGTAACCATCTCATATTCTCGAATGAGCGTCGGCAAGTATCCCTCATCCTCTTGTCCGGGAATCGGGAAAGAATTCGCCACCTCCCATCCATTTCTGAACAAAAAGTTGGCGCCGTCGCGTTTCAATCGTCCATAAATTCCACTAATTCTATCGGTCGGACGACCGGCAAGACGATCAGTATACGACCAATTATAATATGTCGAATATGTCTCACGACTGCGATCAGTGAATAATCTAAAAAAAAAATGCAAAAAAAAAACAAATGTTGAAATCTCAGTATAAATATTCTCACTTGCGATCTCCCCATCGATCATATCTGCTCGCATCAGTATCGAACAGTTCCGCAGGTGGCTCGCCATCAACTATCCAATCCGCCAAATACTTTCCAATTCCTCCTCCGCTGCTGACACCATCAAGGAATCCCGTCGACATCCAGTAGTTCTTGTCATAAGGGCCAACCTAAATTTAAAAAGCAACTATTATTGTGACCAATTTTGGATTGCTAGTTTAGTAATGTCAGAGTCTTCAGTTGACGCCGACAATAATTTTCGAATTGCAATTTTTGACTCAGAGTGAAACAAGCTTCGTATGTTCTTCTAATATGTACCAAAAACATGCCAAAAGAATAAAATTAATGTTTGGTTATCGGCAACGAGATCGCATCTGCGGATAGGCTCTATTTCAAAAAAAAACCTACCAATGGGTATCCATCAGGAGTCATACTGAAAACCGCAGCTCTCGCGTCAACCTTGGCTCCTTGAAGATCCGGAATAAGCTCGCAAGCCCGTTTGAAAGAGTCTTCAACTCTTGAGAAATCCTGCTTAACTGTCTGCGAACCTCCTGTAAAAATCACAATTTCGTCAAAACATTTACGGAGTTGATTAGTAATCAACCTGTCGGTACTCCGTTTTTATACCAATCCTCACGAATCACCGTCTTCTCGCTATTTTCAAATGCGCCAAAAAGGTACTCATCGCCACTTTTTCTTACATAGAATGCACTGTCATGATCAATGATAGAAGGCGTCTCACTAGGAGAAGATCCTGGCTGAAAATCTCGAATAAATGCTGAAATTTTCCAGGAAAAAAATAAATAAATTCGTACAGTGATAACAGCATATTGATGCTCAACAACAACAACAGGCAATTTGTAGCCGGAAAGTCTCGCAATATCATTCGCCCAAATTCCACCAGCATTCACCAAATTGCGAGTGTACACAGTGGTCCCATCTTCGAGAAGAATCGTCCAATGTCCCTTTTCCTAGAAATCATTTTTTCTAATGGAATTTTTCGTTTCAAACCTTATCATAAAAAATATGTTTCGGAATAGCACCATCTATAACTTGAGCTCCTCCAGCTTTTGCGCCGGCAACAAAAGCTTGAGTAAGACCTCGTGCCGAAATTGAGCCATCATTTGTGGTGTGAAGAGCTCCAAGAATCTAAAAAAAAACGAGAACTGAGAAAATATTGAAAAATAATTTCGAAATTTCGGCGATACCTTCGAATGATCAAGTGCTGGCGAAAGTTCTCTGACTTGATCCGGCGTCAGAAGTGTCGTCTTGCACACGTCGCCCTCCTTATAATAATCTCTCGAAACATATTTTCGAAATTCGGCAAGTCGGGCCTCATTTGTGGCCAATCGAAGGGTTCCCGTTTGTTTGAAATCAATTTTCTGGAAATTTTTTCTTTTAGTTTTTTGTTGTTCCCAAAATTTCGCCTACTACTCCAGTTTCCTGCTCCAATTTCGAGTACAAATCGACGGAATGTGCGAGAATCGGCTTATAACGATGAGCCGGATGACTAGCCGCGACGAGACCCGGCGAATGGAATGATGTGCCACTAGGAGAGGCGACGCCTGAAAATTAAAAAATTTTTTTTTTTTAATATAAATTAACAAAGAAAATCACAATTTTTCTATTGTTACTTAAAAATAAAAAGTTTTTACCACTGGCGCGTTCCAACAACAATATATCCTTGATATTCCGTTTGACCAAATGATAAGCAACTGAGCTTCCGGCGACTCCCGAGCCGAGAACACACGCGAACACGTGTTTCGTCGACGAGTTCCGAATCAGATTCAGATTCTCATTGCGAATTCGCACAACTGATTGAGATACGCGTAGCATCTCTGCAATAATTTTCACATTTGTAATGAATTTTCAAAAAATGAAATCACGAAAATTGAACGTGGAATATTTAACGCATGAAAACAAAACCATGATATAAACAAGGAAGTTTTAATAGAAAAAAACTGGTTTAAAGGGAGAAATTAGAAAAAATTTGAAACACGGGAATTCAAATTCTCTAGAAATAAATGTGTTCTCACAAGAGGATCACAGTTTCTCAATGTCTCAAGTGATCCCTCGTTCGCAATTTTGTTGACAACGATCAGCTGAACTCTCTCGAAAAATACCGCCGAGAATTTGCTGCTCCGAAATATAGATCACATGTAATTAATTTACCAATTCACACGAAACGCAGCAGCGGACCACGAGCATCGGCTATTTTCTCTCATTACGCTTCTCAATTTCTTTTACATATAAAATCGAGAAAAAAATCAACCTTCTTTTGAAGAAAAGACAAAAAAATTAGTAATGCAAATTAGCAAGTTTTGGGTGTTTTATGCACATTAGTACAACATTTCAAGGCTTCTAAAGAAATTTTGACGCGAAAAATAAAGATTCGAAAATCCGCCCCTGAAAATCGAAAATTTGAAATACGTGTAAGTGTGGAAAATTATTTTTGGGCGCAATGATAAGACACACGATTTTGTGCACAACAAGTAGATAGATAGCAAGCAATAATGCACAATTTTTAAAACAAAAACGAGAAAAAGAAAAGGAAACAAAAATGATTTTGTGCACTTTGGAGGCGAAAAAACACAAAAACAAATAAACAACATCGGTTAGCCGCAGGTGCTGCTGCTTCGTCTGCTGTTGGTGGTGTTCGTAAACAAGGTGCTCAGGAGAAGCACAAAACTTGAAAAAAAAACACACACACACACATATATATTTCGAACAGCGGTGAATCGATTAAGATTCGCATAAATCAACGAAATCGGCTGAGGTCGAAAGTTTGACGAAAAAAAAATATTTGCAATGAAAAGGGGCGACACGAACGGCGAATCTCTCTCGTCGCCTGCGTCTTTCATTCGATTCCAAAATCGGATGGACGGTCCATTCAGCGACACGATAACGACTGCAATTTTCAAATATGATAAACTACTACTACTATTGGAGGTCAAACAATCAAAAATGTGAGATTTCCAAAAAAATGAAATTAGAAAAAACGAGCTTTTTTCAGAATGGCAACATTTCACTTTGATTATTTAAATTTAAGACTCAAATAAAGAGGAAAAATAAACAAAAAAAAAATTAACTTAATCATAAAGTGCATAATTTCTAATAATTTTCGTATTACGTGCCATTCCCATTGAATTCTCATTTTCTATTTTTTGTCAATATTTCAGTTTCGCGTTGAAGCTACAAAAACCGATCGTCCCTTCGTCTCCCTCATAAAAAGGTGGCAAGGGTTCCAAAAAAAGAACTCTAGAAAACAAAATAGAAAGAAAAGAAGCGATATTATTTGCCAGGCTCGTAAGTTTTTTCGATTTATTAAAAAACGGGTCTCACAAAGAAAATTCAAATTTTTTCCCCAAATTAATATTTCAATTATTTTAAAGTAAACTTTTCCTAAATAAATAGGTTTAAAACTTTAAAATTGAGTAAATTGGGCACAACAACCGCAAATCATGCAAAAACCAAAAAATGTGAGATAAAATGAAAAATGTGTGAAAATCTTTATACCTTGTGAATTCCATGGAACAGTACTTCAATAGTTTAAAAAATATGAATAAATAATAATAAAAATCGATCAAAAACGAATTAATTAATCTAAACACCGAGGTTGGCTTGAAGTTGAAGAAGTTTCGAGGTGATATGCGTCGGAAATTTGTAAGGAACCGTCGCCGCGTACAAAACAATCGCTTTTACCTGAAAAAGGCAAATTGTCGACCAATTTTAAGAATTTATTTCATTTTCGTAGAAATTTTATTGTCGGCGTCAAACGACTGAAGGGAGGCGGGGCCTTCAAATTCACGAAATCAGTGTAGATTTAAATTAATCGTTGACTGAATATTAAATGCGCGTACGCTATAATGCAATGAACGTAGTATCGCGTACTTCTCGCTGCCTCGAGATGCCTTGGCACATGGCCAATAATTTTTTTTTAAATTTCGTCAAGTCGTTTGACTCTGACATTACTAAACTAGCAATCCAAAATTAGTCACAATAATAGTTGCTTTTTAAATTTATGTTGGCCCTCGAGATGCCTTGACACATAGCCAATCATTTTTTTTATTTCGTCAAGTACTTTGACAGCGACGATGCTCGAAAATTAAAACAACAGAAATGCGATGAACTGTATATTCCGCGAAAATGTTTAGATAAATTCCAGCTCGTTTTTTTTGCAATGGCTGACATCTGACAACTTAAGAGGCAATGAGCCTTTAAACCTGTTCTCAACTTCTATTTTCGGAAAGAACCGTTCTTGCGAGATTATAGCGCTTCTCAGCGATTCGAAAAGAACGTCGGGCTAAACCGTGGACGACTTTTCTTTTGACCGAGTTCAATGTTTCCCCTGTTCATCCCGATCGAATTGCTTATATTATTGAAATACAGTAGTTAAAGGTGCACGCAACGCTGTATCAAGAAACCGATAACACATATAACCGCGGAATTCAAATTTTCATTTCTGTCAAATAATCATCAATAACCCAATTTCCATTTCTTTCCAACAAATTCCCCCAAAATTTAAAATTATCACACAATGCATTTCTTAATCTCCACAAAGTTTTTGATCTACAACCAAGGATTATTCATTCGTAGTTTCTTATCGCGAGAGGCGTGGCGCCCGGTAAAAGACAATTGCCCCCCCCCCCTAAAAAAAAGAGGGCGTGTTTCGCCACTCTGCCGCCATAATTCGTACCATAAAAGGCATTATTATTTTCCCATCTTTTCTTTTTCTCAAAACTGTCTCCTGCTTCTTTTCCCGAATTTATTGCAAACTAATGATCGTCATGGTCCGTTCTTAGTCTGTCCTTTCATTCATCAAAAACTGATAATCAAACTCCGGCCCATCTATCAATCGTATTCCATTATCATTCCATAATTTTTTCATGTTGGAGCATCAGAGTGCAATCTCAGTTCGTCTCGCTCATTCAAAACGTTTCATTCATTTGTCTCGATTGGCGATCAAAAATTGTCGCACAAAATTTCATCATCTGATCGGTATCTTTCTTCGCCAACAAAAAACGTTCAGTTTTGTTTCAAAAAAAGTAGTGGTGAAGCAGAAAAAAAACCCCAAAAAAGAAGGGCACCAAAAACTTTATCACTTCAAATTATCATCTACAATCTCATCGCCAAACAAAATTCGTACAGCAAAACCAAAAACTCGCCAACTGCTCATTAAGCATTTTCATCGCCAATTTTCGTGAAGAAACCCGTCACGCTTATCAACTCGCACACCGCTATCTCACAATTTGGTGCATGAACGTTTTCTGGCCAACACACGTAGCGATTTAAGAGATTAATCAAGTACTTTCAACTTTCAACGTTTATCAATCAGTCACCTTCATTATTTCTTAACGTGAACTTCGCAATGTGTCGTTTTTTGAAAAGAATGGAAAGAATGGAAAAAAAAATCGCCGGAGAAATCCGCACCGTATAAAAATAATATTTGCGCGTATTATTTGTTGTTCCACACCCTCAATGCGAGCGCGCAATTCGGACAATGTGTTTGAAACTTGCAGACCGGCCACAAATGACGCCGCAGGTGTCGCCAATTCGTCAATTCTGCGCTCGCAAGACGTTTCGAATCAATGCCGCTTATCTGCTCACCACCTTGGTGAGTCGCCGCCCCCGCTCACCAATCGTCCACCAATCTGTTTGCAGGGTGACCGAATGTGGATGTTCGCCATCGGAATTTTCATGCACAAATTAGGCGGAATGACATGGGTGGCTGTTCAACAGTTCTTCGACGCCTTCGTCAAACTCTCGATTCTTCCGATCATCGGATCATTTATGGATAAGTCCGACAGAAATCTAGGTACGACGAGAGGGGCAAAGAAGACATGACGTACGAAATTTCAGTAATGCAAAGATCGCTAATGATGAATAACCTCGCCGTCGCTGGTTCAGCTGCCTCATTTTGTGTATGCTTCTACATGATGTACGGCTCAGGGAATGACATGGGCTCTTCTATGGTAATCTTCAAATCCATTGATCATAACTAAACTTATTCGTTTAGATCGTCTTCATCATCGCCATTCTCCTTGCATCATTCTCTCGATTGGCTAGCGAAGCTCAAAGAATCTGCTTCACCAAGGATTGGATAGTGGTGATCACCAGCTCATATCCAGAAGAAGGGGTCACTCTTTCCCGTTAGCTATTCATTTTACAATTTTCTTATTAAAAATGTCGTTCGTAGAGCAAAACTCGTTCATGTCTGTCATCGATCAATCGGCGTCAGTGGTGCTTCCATTCCTAACTGGCCTTCTTTTCGATATATTCGGATGGTAATAATGGGTAAAGTATAAATCCAGCCAAACGAGTTACAGGACCATATCATGCATCACCATCATCATCTACAATTTGTGTTCATGGTACATTGAGAGTTGCGTTCTCTATAGCGTTTACAAGGCAACACCAGCACTCCAAACGCGCCACATCAAAGGTTCGATCTTTTCCAACTTCCATTATCTCCTATCACTCACATATTCAAGAAGACACCGAGGAAGACAAACAAGCAAAAGCTGAAGCCGAATCACATTCATGGACAAACTCATTCCGTCTCTATTTCAAACAAACCAGCTGGATGGCTGGTTTCGGATTGGCACTTCTTTATATGACCGTACTAGGATTCGACAACGTATTGATAATTTCAAAATATATGTTGTAATTGTCAATGCGTATATTTTCAGCTCGCCGGCTCTTATGGTCAAAAGCACGGAATGTCGCTGAGCACCCTCGGATTGTTAAGAACCTGCGGCTCGTTGTTCGGAGTGTTCGGCGCAATCTCTTATGGACGAATAGTGCCCGTCGTCGGACTTCTCTGGACAACTTTCATCGGATTAACGGTACTTGACACTTTTTTTTTTCAAACGTTCCGAATAATAATGCGCACATTCCAGTGGCAAAACATCTTCATTGCTATGAGCGGAGCTTCCACATTAATGCCTGGAAGTCCAATGAACGTCTCGGGATTCGTCGACAACTTCGATACATCGGTAAAAAGCAAAATTAATTCAATAATTCGAATTTCTCATGTTTAGCAATGGATCGGCGGTGTCATTGATCAAGTGCAGAATCCCGAGAACATCGACCAAGAAGAAACGCCATTCATGCAGCTCCCTCTATCGATCAAGATCTTCTTCTTCGGCATCATGTTCGCCCGCTACGGACTGTGGGTTGCCGATCCAGCGATCACCCAAATCCAGCAAGAGACAATCCCCGAATCTCAACGGTACTCGGTGTTTGCGATGCAGACCGCCTTCTGCGAGGCATTCTCCCTCTTGAAGGACACAATTGTAAGATAATTATCGTCAATCAAAAATGGCAAAAAACGTACAATTTCCTAGGTAATTATGTTCCCCAATACGGAATTGTTCGGCGGTCTCGCAATCATCTCATGCATCTTTGTCTTCAGTGGCTACATGCTCAATAATCTCTACTTTATCAAGGTAATTATATCCTAATTAACGGCGCTAATTAGTATATTATAGTGTGGTTGCTCTCGGCTCAAAACCGCGCATCTCAACGACGTCGAGCTCCAAGCAATTCAACAACCGGAGCGACATTCGCTTCTCAACGGAAAGTCGGAGGAAAAGCCCGAATAATAACGCATTCCTTCTAATCACATATCCTATATTATTTTTCACTTGTCATTCATTTGTTAATACAGGTATCAAAAATTCCCCCCCCCCCGTTTAAATATATATAGTTATTTTGAATTCAATTCACATTTTCAAAATGCGCATAGTTATGATTTTCTGGAATAAAACCATTGATTTACCTGCTTCACATAGCGATTCGACGATGAAAATATCGAGACGTTTCTGCGTTCGGTGATCGACGTCGATTGTCGAATGCAGAAGTCGACCAAGCATTGCATCAAATGAAGGCAGGTGTCGGGAAGAACCTCGCGCACTTTTTGCGGGACCATGTGAAACTCGTTGACGATCACCGTCACTTGATCGGCTTCTGTTGGGATCAGTCTCAGCGCTTTGCTCGCACTAAAAATTCGAAATATTACGAAAAAGCATGCAAAAATTGAAAAAAAAAACATGTAAGCCTGCTCGGCATCCTCGTTATGACAATGCTCGAAGAGACGACAAAGATCGACAAGAAGGCTGAGAGTCGCATACTCGGACTGTTTGCATCCTTTTTGAACTGAAATTGTTCGAAAATTGAGGGTCATTATGCGAGATGATATAAATTGCCTTGTCTAAACTGCTCAGAAACTTGCACCAACTCTCGAATGCGCTCCATGTTGTCAGTTCTGAACAAGAATTAACAGATGATTAACGGATTGAATTCAAACCTTAATGTCTCGCTAATTTGCGATGATAACAAGCTGGCAGCCTGTGTCGGCATTCCAGCGAGCAAGTACAACCCAACAGCATGCTCCCATTGTCCAGAGAGCTCCGTATCGCTCGCAACTCGACCAATTACCTCCGAAGGGTCATCAAGATATCTGAAATAAACGAGAACAATAATTGGGCGCGTGATGAGTAATAAGCATTTCAAAACTTCATCTTATTATTAATTGGTAAACATTTTTTCTTTCAATTAGAAATGTCGAATGATTGTCACAGCAGGCATGATAAATTTGCTAATGTCTAGCTTGATTAATTCGATTTCTCTCAATTTTCTTGTCGAGACCATTTTTATTGCAACAATTGCCTCGTTCGCTGTAAAGTGCAGCACAAACAAAAATGTATGAAAAATGTTTTAAAGCATATTTTCCTCAAAACCGCCATCTTTATAGCAACACGTCGATATGGACGAAGAAGAAAAGGAGGAAAATCGACCGAAAGCCGGATTCGATGAAGATATCTCCGAGGTGCAAAACGTGTTCGAGCCGGAACATATTTCGGCAATCCCAAATCGACCAGTGCTTCGTTCACGACCACCACAGTGCGCTCTTCATTATTGTGCCCCATTCTCAGGTTCTCTAACTACTCCTCTACTACACGTCAGACTAAAATTCAGACTCTAGTCTAACGACATGGTCCGAGGAAGAAGGGACCATCGAATTCGATGATACACAGTCCTACTCAAAAGCAACATCGATCGTCGAACAATGCACTTGTGCAAAAACGAAACGGGTTCATTTCGCATTGTCGAGCACAACATCAATGTCTTTTCGTAAATAATTTCAGTTTTGGGATTTTTCGCCAAAAAATAAATAAATCCGTTTAGTTTTTCCCTTCGACTTACTCATCGATCAATCCAGGTTCCCGTCTTCCCGCGGCATTCAATTTTCCAAGAATTGCGTCAGTTTCATTCGTCAAGTACACTGCCCTGCTAACCGCCATCTCGAACACATCAGATCCCGTCGGAGTGGTTACCCCCTAGAGTAAACATCAATTATGACTCAAGGATTCGACGAAAAACAACCTTCAAAAGGAACCAATAATCTAATGATCTCGGAACATCGATAAGCTCAAAACTCTTGGTGTAAGCAACAATTAATCGGGCAAGATTCAAATAGCATTTCGTCGGTTCCGATGAGTCAACAACTACTGAAAATTCGATTTTTACGGTTCAAGGGACCATCGTATCCATACACATGTCATCGGTGGACTTTTCCGTCATTCGAAGGTATCCTAAACGATGGGCAAGAATGGCAACGTGAACACTGTCGACACGTTGGCCACATTCGTGAAGCAACTAAATTAAGTAAATGTGAAGTTAAAATAAAAAAAACCAACATAAATCGCTCTCTCAAATTGTCCAGAGAGCCAAAGAGCCGTGAAATAATATTGAAAGTCGGATGGACCATTTGCCATAAAGTACTGCTCTCCTAAACAATAACTATTATGCATGTGTCATTATTACTGTGTCAATACCGTAATCGATAGAAACCGCCTTTTGAACTTCCTTGAACAGAAGAGGCGTTAGTTGTGGATCGACTCGAAGCGGATGCAATTTGAACCAGATCCAATTCTCCAAAGTGTCCGAAAGTGTCGCATTATCTAATCCGCCGAGAAGCGCCGCGTACAAAGCACGCTTGTACTTGTCTTTCATGTGGCCAGCATTGTGCCTCCATTCAACTTTAAGCTTCTTCTTCAAATCGGCGTCAAGTCTGCAAAAATTATCAAAAATGAAGGAAATTTTGTTAAAAATGTAATCCTTACTTTTGATATTTGGCAATATGATTGAGAGATGCGACAAGTGTGGCGCATTGTGGGAAAGACTTCAACCGATTCAGAGCTTCTGCGGCTGCCGGGGCATCTCCGGCTCGAACACAGTGATAAGTCACCTGCCAGGTGGGCAATCCGTCAATACTATCATCTTCGGCGTGGAACGGATCCTCGGTGCCGACTTTCAGATAGGCGTTGACGAGCCCTCTCGTTCCCGGGACTCCTCCGCGTTCGGCAATCTCCAAATTTCTCTCGACGACATTCTGCATATGATCAGCGAACGTCTTCTGCAAATAATTGCAGCCGTCTTCGAGCAACGTCGCCGTCGTCGTGATATCATCGCGATCAGTAATCGTCTAGAAAAAATCCAAAATTTTGAGAAAATTCCCATGATTCTGCGACAAACTTTTCTCGTGAGAAGTGAAAGAACGTCGCTCCAAACATCGCCGAGAGATCCATCGGTTCCGCTTTCATTCACCGCCTCTTTCATCAATTCAACAATGTTCTTCTTAAAAATTCGAGAGATTAATGAAAAAAATTCTGTAAAGAAATTTGCACCTTTCCATTACTATTCAGGAATTTGTGCAATTTGTCGCCAAAAATGAGCTCTCTTCTATCAGAGATATTCGGATTCACGAATGTTCCATTACTAGCCACCATCGAATCCCGATTAAATGGTTGCGCTGGAGTTATTGGAACAGCAGCAGGTCTGGAGAGAAGCATATGGTTGAAGAATGCGCGATCAGCCTCCATCTTCACTCGAGCCACGTCCTCCTCAAGCTAAAAATTGAATAAAACACTACTTTATTTAAATTTTAGATTTCACCTCATCTTGGTCAATATCATCAGTGACCATTGGAGGCTGCACGATGGTTGTACCATCGTCTTGAAGAATTTCCTCTTGTCTAGCCGGCTTCGGCTCTCGTGATGGCAGTTCAATTCCTCGTTCTCCAAACACCAAGTGCGACTTCAAAATTTATATTGATTTGTGAAATAAAAAATTATTAAACCTTGACTGATTCGCCACCTCTAGACCATAAATTCTCGCTGGAACTCAAAATTCCGTACAATTCCTTTTCGACGCCCGCACGAACCGTGAAGTTTTGCACTACCTTAATCGAATTTTTTTATTAATTTAAAATTAATCAAATTTTAAACCGGTTGATCTGTATGATCCGATGTTGAAGCGGTGCCGAGAAGCCGATTTGTACTGGTTGTTGTATTAGGAAGTGTATGACTGTCGACTCGGCCGAGAATCTCATCGAAATTCAGCATCTCTGGAAAATAATGAGGATGAAGAAGTCCAATTATGATAAAAAAAAATAATTTATTCGTTCCTACGAGAGGTAATATTTGGCGACGTTTGGGCACGTTCATGATAAGCATGACTTTATTGCATATAATCCTAATTTTCCGCATTCGTGATTCATTGAACCGGTTGCTGATACTTTTTTGCAAATGAAATTCCACTGTTTCAAAACAAATTTCAATTTTTTAAACTAAAAATGTAATGAAAATTAGTTTTAAAGCTAAACACAAAATTTTGACGAGCGAGAAAATTGAAAATTCGAAATTTGAATTGTGCGCGTCAAATGTGGTGTTTGCGGACATTGCCGTTGCAAAACTTGAAAACCGTATCCTGGAAAATCAGAAATTGGCTAAAAGCGGAATATCTGGACAAAAGTCGAGATTTGAGTGAGATCTGAGTGAGATTTTATGGGGAAATTTGAGATTAAAAACAACGAAATAAAACAAAAACTTCTATCCGATTTGGGTTTATTTGGAAATAATCTGGTCGAGTTTTAAAATTCGTCTCCATCCAGTAAAATTCAATCTCATTCAAAAACAATTATTTATCCCCTCGATTTTCTCTGTCGCATTCACTCTTATCCAAAACCGCTCTCGCCTCATAATATGCAAATGCGTTTCCACTACTCGATGTGGGGAGGCCGGCTGCGTCGACCGCCATCCACCCTCCGCCATCCAAAACGCTCCGCCCATTTTTTAAGTACATTGTCTTCTTGTTTGGAGCTTTCGAGGATGTGCTCCACGCCCATTGTGTTGGCCGTTTTGAAAATGAATACGATGCGGTTTTCCGCCAAAAGGGGTCCCTCCCATCTTGTTTCAAAATCGCGGCGTCCCATTGTTGCCGAGAATTATGAATTGGAAAGTGGCCAATTATGTGCTGCTGTCGACGAGCTCTCTTTGTACACGAAACTTCCCTTTCATTTTTTTACACTCAAATTGTTCATTGTTCTTGCAAAACCGGACATTCTTTCATTTTACATTTTGAAAAAAATGGTATTTTCATCGATTTCCTAGCCATTTCAACCTCCAACTCGAAATTGTTTTCTTTCTTCTTCAGGAATGTCAGCCACCTATCCGAAGTGGACGTAATCACTTGAAGAATGCAGCTTGTTAGTCTCCTCTTCATGGCGTCCTTCTCGATTTTCCACTCGAGCGCATTTCAACCAGTCTGCAAGAGTTTTTGGTTTTCGAATCGCCCATCGCAGGCAGGTGATCGTTGGCAATTACCCCCCGGCGAACGCCGAATTGTTTTCAGGACTGCTCGTCGATGGGCCTTCAGGAGGCGCCACCGCTTCTCGCCAACGTCTTGTCGCTGACGCTCACCAACAACTCGATTGTGCGAATCGCCGAGCTTCCGGCCGACTACCGCCGATTGCAATCCATTCGACTCGACCAGTGCGAGCTCGAGAAAATTGAGTATGAGGTGCCTGCGACCAAGCAAAACACGAAATTCAATTTATCTTCTGATTTTTCTTAGGCACTGGCGCAGTTCGACCAGCTCCGTGAGCTCGACCTTTCACGCAACAAATTAACAAAATTAATTTTGCCTCGCAATTTGGCCACGTTGCGCATTCTCAATCTCTCGTTCAACTCGTTCACGTAGGCACTTTTTTTGTTGAAGGCGACCAAGTCACACATGAATAATTTTCAATGACGGCGAAAAAAAAGATGGGGATGAAACAAAAAATGGAAGACTTATGAAACGGAGTTCCCACGAAAAAAAATGTTGGGACTTGGAAATCCCCTCCTCTCGGTGCATGTCTGCGTCCGAGTGTCTACACCAATTGCGCATACAGTACTCGGTTGATAAATAATTTCAGATATGTTCCGGATATGTCGCATCTGGAAAACCTGCGGCTCGTCGATCTTTCTCACAATCAATTAATATCGGTGCGGCCGCGAATGCTGCCGTTTAACCTCGAGGTGATTCGACTGTCGGCGAATCGCTTCACACATCTCACACCATGGCCATTTCTCAACAAACTGCAGGTTTGCGAGTGCATCAAACGGAAAAGATCGAATTTCGGACAAAACCAAAAACGTATAGATTTCTGAGAGAAGCGGCAAGTTGACGGAAGTTGGAAATGAGAGACCACCAAACATTTTTTTCTTCTTTATCGAAGGCTAATATTGACTTACCCGGGTCCCAAAACATTTTCAGCAAAATTGATAATATATATATATAGGCGATTTCTTTAGAAGAATCACTCGTTGCGAGACCCAATTTATTATTCGTCTTATGAGCCTTTAATTCATTCTTCATAGATAACCGAAAAATGAATTTTGCGCGGTTTTTTTTTCGAAATAATTTTTTCGCCGAATATACGTTTTAAAGGCACACGAGCCTCGCAATTAAATATTTTCTGTTTAAATTTGAAACCGATTTAATCAACCGTCATGTTTATGCGATTTTCGAGGCACTTGACCGCCAAAATGAATATCTTGACTCTCATTTGGCCGGCCGCGAAAAGTGTTCAAACTGTGACACATATTGAAAACGGCTCGAAATTGATCCCAACTAATAGCCAGATGTTGTGCGGCAACGAAAGCGCATGCGAACGCGATAAGTGAGCAAATAAATGTGGGCCGAAGAAAGATGGATGGAATCGCGAGAATTACATCATCTGTCAGCTGGCATTGTTACCAGTCATATTGCAGGAGCTCGATGTCTCGTTCAACGATCTCCAGTGCGATTGTTCACTTTGGCAATTCGTCAATTGGGCCGAGCAGCTCTCATTATTCGACAGGTAGAATATTCAAAAAAAACCAAGCGGCTAATTATTTTTCATTTTAAATTTTTATCGAAATTTCGAATTTGTTTTTGGATACGCTAATTAAGGGCACATTTTGAAACTCGCCGGCCGCTATTTTTTCAGAAACCAACTATGTATAGTGAGTTTTCAAAAAACAGCGCCTTCCAGGCAAGACCCAATTCAAAATATTTTTCGAATACGGTAATTCTTAAACACAAGATTTCACCATGTTTGAATGAAATCGCATTGATTTTGCAAACTGATAAAATTGTCCGCAGCAAACATTTCTCAAATTCATTTCAGCGCCCTTCTTCCATGTCGCACACCAAGCGAGCTTCGCAAAAGCCCGATTGATGGCAAGGTTAGTTGATTTTCGGAAGTGCGCCAATTAGTCGACCCCTCCCGTCCGCCCCTTGAATGATTCGGGACCCCCCGCAGTTAATTATACCCCAGGGAGACGCGCGAAATGAGCCATTCATCTCAAATATATGTATTTTCGAGATTCGCCTGATGAATGATGGCGATAAGAGTGAATTTTCGCAACTTGAGGCGTTTTTAGGCGAAATTGAGTTAAAACGAAAAAAAAACTTTTTTTGTTTAATTGAATTTTCGGAGATTTCGCAGCGACATTTACCGAGTTTCAGACCGTGTGCGGCCCGTCCGTCATTAGTTCGACACCAGAATCCACCATCGTCTCATTGGGCGACAATCACCAAATGTGTTGTACCGCTCTCGCCACCCCTGCGCCATTCCTCTATTGGCAATTCAACGACAAAAATATTTCCAAGGTATTCGAATTGAAATGAGCCCAACAAATCAATTCATAGGGCCTCTCACAAAAGCATTTGACCGACGCCGGTCGCGTCGAATTCTGCCTCGAACTCCGCCGAATCACACTAAAAGACGTCGGCCGCTACAAATGTGTCGCCTCGTTGGCGGGTCTCAACGCGACGCGCCAGTTCACTGTCGAACGCGACAAAATCCCAATTATGTTGAATTCGGCCGAGGGAATTATGATCTACTGCCAATTCACGATTTGCACATTCATCGGAGTCTGTTGTATCGTCTCGTGTTGTGTTCTCCGAACCAGTGGGAAAAGGACGAAGACGAGACCAAAAAGGGAGTATTCGACATCGAAAGTGAGTTGAAATAAAGAAATTCTCCAAAAAAATTAGGATGCGTTTTTTTTGAGGTTTTGGAATTGCCACGTGGTTCCACGTGCGAATATTGCGATGTGCTCGAACCGCAAAAAGACTACGACAATTGGGGAGACGCCGAGACAACCGCTGTTCGCCAATATCTGCAATGGCGGCAGTTGCATCTGGATCGAACCAGTCTGCATGGCCAACTGAAGCCTGAATCACTGTGCAGGCTTTCGCGAGAGTGCAACAATTTGGAGGAATGTGAAGAGCGCGCGCCGCTGGCACACTTCGACGACACTTCTTCGTATATCGAACGATCAATATTATGATAAACTAAATTTATTTACATGGCAAGAGACAAGAGACTAGCATTAGTAGGGTAAAGCGCATCTACAGACATTCAATAAAAAGTTACAGACAAATCAACTTAGGCGGCAATTTTTGCCATACTTCTAGCGACATCCGCTTCCTTCTTCTCCTTATTCTTATTTCGAGTTTCAAATTCATGTCTAAATGTTACGATTCTCAATTAAAAATTTTCGTTAAACTACCGATGTTTTATGATTCTCTCAATTATCAAATCCGTAGTCATGTCGCTTCCTGAATCCACTTCGTGGTAAATTCCTCGCTGCTTCGCAATTGCAAACGGATCCAACTGATCTGGCGATTTCCTGCCATTGCATTGATCGCGGAAGCCATTCACAACAAACTGCAAATCTGGTCATTCTCTTTCACATTAATTGATTCAGGCGGCTCAGACGTCCAAGGAAGTTTATGCCTTCATTGGTGAATCAGACGAAATTGCGTATGGGATAAAGTCTCAATCATCGCCCGCCTTGCGCCTGGCAAATAGCAATACCAGAGGCTTGCCGTCGACGGCAGCACGCAGCGAGGTGGTGTATGCGCGCGCCGGACACTTCGCGGGTTTCGCTCCTCTCTATTCTTATCATACGCGTCTCTTAAAGTCACACACTATTTCGCACCTGAACATTAAATTGGTCCAAAATATCAGCGGAGACTTCATAGGGAGCTCCAATGACGACCTCGTTGACCGGCTTGTATGCCAAAACGGATAAAACGCGCTCATGAAGCGTCATTATCGGATGATTGCTCCCCTTGTACTTGTTGACGGTCTGGAAAATAAAATCGTAAATTAAAAAAAAAAGAAAATTGTTCGAACCTGATCCGTGAGAATTCCGACAATTAGGTAATCTCCAAACTCTTTGGCCTTTTCCAGAAAAGACAAATGCCCAATATGGAAAAGATCGAAAGATCCGGCCACATAAACCACGCGATCTGTGGGTTTCGGTGCGCGGCCTTGAGCAAACTCCAAAATTGTTGTCGTTGTTGGAACGAATCTCGAGACTCGCGTCCACGGAGAAACGGCAACATTGTCCTGGAATGAGTTTGTTTGAAATTTGTTGGAAACACACCAAAAGAGAGTCCGACTCACAGTGCTAAGAGATCTCGCGCGTTCACGATGCTCCTCCATATTCTCATCATCCAGCGTGTGATGGTTTTTAGTGAGCAAGAGCATTCGTCCAACAAGGTCCTACACCGATTCGAATCAGTTTGAATACGAAATAAAGACCATCTTACCGTCGTCGACACTCCACAGGTTCTCTGGCATTCTCTATACCGATTCTCTCGCTTCACCTCTTCATACGTATCTTTTCCATCGGCAGTTAATGTGATATCATCTGAATTTCACGTAAAACACCAAAAAGTAAACGGAACAATTCACCTCCATGAACACAAAAATCGCAGTCGTATTTGTTAAGTGTCTCAACAGTTGTCACATATGGCGCATTTCTCACAACCTGAAATATAAATAAATCTCAAGAGCAAACAAATTTGGTAATTGATATTAGATTTCACTGCTTCAAATTTTCCATATATTCTCTAAACTGTTCTCTCATTATATTCAAAAAACTTCATCTAGAATGACTTATTCAAATACTTTTATTTTCTTTAAGAGATCATCAAAAAATGACAAAATTTGGTAGAAAAAATTTGCTCGCTTCTATTCGCGGTTTATAATAAAGATAAACCTCATCGACCCATTTTATTCCAGCAACCATTCGATATCGCTCTTCTTCATTGAAAACTGGGGGACCCTTATGAAGGCGAATCTGAAAAACGAATATATTTTCCTTTGATGGGATTTTTGCAAACCCAAGATTCAATTTTCAGAAAGTATTGATTTTGGACACAATTCCTTATTTGGTTTAAAGTTAACTATTGAAAACAAAATAAATTTTGATATTTTTCTCCAATTTGAGACTGAAAACTAAATGAGAGTCAAATGTTCAGCGTTTTCGTTTACAATAACCACACGGGCATCATCTTTTCCGAAATTTTTGAAAATCTTCTTATTGTCGGTGTCAAACGACTAAAAGGAGGTGGAGCTTGACTGACTATTAAATGAAAATGAAAAATAATGCCACAATAAAAAAAAAAAATTCAAGAAAGTTTCATTTTTAGTTTCTAAAGTACATCAATTTCAGCGAAAATTGTCAACCGCTACAAATCAGAAAGATTGAAGGTATGAGTCTAATTTTCAATTTTTTTAAACTTATCATCACAAAAACACTAGCGCTTTTCATAATTGTGGACCATCGCACTTTTTCGAGGCGGTAATTCAAATTCGAATTCAAACAGAGGGTAATCCGGATACCGTACTCGATAACCTGCGAATCAAGCTCATCGTACATCGCCGCAGAATGCTCGTTTTTTTTTTGCGAATGTGGTACTCTGGTAATTTTATGGGAATGCACTTTTTCTATGGTCTCGCACGGACAAACTTGTTTATGGGCCGCCTCGAGTATTTGAATGGCATTAGATTCAAGGAATTCAACACTTATCAAGAAACAATAAGCATTGCACGTGCAAATAAAAAATAAGCGTTCAAATGTGACGAGACTATTTCGAAAGGCGCACGCGTAAATCTACCCCCCCCCCTTCGTACTGCAGTCGTCGGAGTTTTTCAAAAGAAAACAAAAACAAAAAGTGAAGCAACCATGCAATCAGCGTATCCCAGAAAATGTCCAATGATGTTTAAAATGAATTTTGTCTTCTTGCAATTGCAAACAAAAAACGAGTCGACCCTGTTGTCGATTTACAGTGAGTTTAAATCGAAGGCTATCCGCAGTTTGGCTCCGATTGTTTAAATCACAAATTATTTGAATTATCGCCTCGAAAAAAAAAACACGGCAACGGTCCACATTTTCCCGAGATGCTTATTTTTTTCGTAATGGTATACCATTATAATAATACACAATATTCATCGAGTTTACTCTCATCGTTCTATGCTCCCTTATCAAAATGATCTCGGAAGAATTCAAACTATGAACCTCTTCGTCGCTGTGAACCCCAACAATCAAATATTTCCCAAATTGTTTCGATTGTCGCAATTGATTCGCATGCCCGAAATGGACCATATCATAACTGTAAAAAACAGTCAAAGTCAAACATTTTGCGGAAAATGGGAATAATGTTACCATCCATCCGTCCAAACTCGATTTCCTTTCGGTTTTCCATCAGGCGCCAATTCTCCATTCATCCTTGAGGTTCTAAAATCGAAAATTTGAAGCAAAATGATCAACAAATGATCGAAAATGGTCATACGATACAAAAATACAATGGTGTGAGGCTATATAGTCAACCAATGCATTGACAAAAGGCGGTCTCTTATCGTCGATGGTCAGTTTGATAGGCAACCGGACGACATATAAGGGCATTCCGGAACACACGCCATTATTAAATCGTGACGCAAAATTATCGACGTTGTTTTTTTTTTTTTCAAAAATGGCAACATTCGTTTTGTTTTCAATTTCTCTAACAATTATTGCAAAAAAAAACTCCGGTAAAACGCTTTCGAATTTCGATTTCAAACATTCCCGGGACACGCAAAAAATCAATACTTTCGAAAAAGAGACCTACAATTGTTAGTTGATTGCTCCTTGGACTCAGGCAAATCAAATAAAATATTTTGAGAATCAAATATTCAGTGATAAACTCTAAAATATTTTGAGAAATTCTAAAGTCTATTGATACTTTCTAAAACTTATTGAGAATCAATAAATTTTAAAAATTTGGAATTTGTAAATTAAATCTTTTGAGAAAGTTAAATCTTTTGAGAAAGTGTAAAGTATCTCAATATATTGTGAGACTTTAAAATTTGAATAGGGCCCTTATGACTTCCACTGACGCAATTTGCGGCGTCTCTTTTTAAGATCTCCCAAATTCCAATAAATAATTTATGTTTTTGATGTTCCTTCCGTTTTTTTTTAGCTTTTTGTAATAGTTTCTTCACTTCAGTGATGGACGTATTCATGAAATGCAAGTTTTTATAATATATGTTTAACACTACCATAAATCTGCATTGTTTTACATGCTGAATTTGAAACAGTTGTGTCTAAACATGTCATTGCATGAACAGGTTCATGAATTTTAAAAATACGCACAATTATTACAATTAATTACAATTATACTTCAGTTTCTAATGATTTCGATATTTTAGAAGATCGGGAAAAGTGTGGAACAAACATTCCAGAAACATTGGCCGATAGATTTAAGGAACGAGGTAAATACAGCAAATTCAATGAGCAGGTGCCCATGTGGATCACGGCCATGGATATTTTCCACCTTTTTCACGAGGGAACACGTATAATAAAAGGTACTTCAATTATGTCTCTCCTTTTTCAGCATTTAAAAATTGAAGATTGTCTTTTAGAAGTCTTCGTTAAAAACGAAATAAATATTTTTCGATGCGAAGCTATTGATGTGAAAGCGAGACTGCCATCTTCGGTAAAGTCGCTATCAGGAAAATTCAATGACATTAATAGATCCGAAAAAGCTAGTGTAAGTTAATTTACCACTTGCAATTATCATCCTTTGAAGATTTTTGAAGTGAAAATTGTTTCTAACGCCATGATCGGAACCATCCCTCCGTTAGGTTCAGCTGTTGTGTTGCTTATACATGCCTGCTACCGATGGATGGTGTCACCGACTCGCTTAGTTACAAATACAACATTACCAAACAAAGTAATATGGGATCGTTAGCTATGTACATAATAGAAAATTTTTATTTCAGATCGCAGGTATTTGCAAATTATTAGAAATTCTAATTTGAGATGGGGCGCCTCAATTGTTTTCTGGTTCAAAAGTGCACGTAAGTCGTTTTTTTTACTAATGATTACTGTATTTATTGTTTCAGCAACTTATATACCATTTGTACAGTAATGTCAGGCGGTGTGGTCAGCTGTCGGCAATAAGCACGCAAGCGCATGAGCACATTTATCACGTTATCAAGAGAAACATGTGCTCGGAACAGACAAACGGGATTGGATATAGTATTTTGAGAAAGTTAGACTCATTCAGTTATTTTTTAAAACTGACAATTTTCAGCTATAAACTATATCACGAGATTTCATTGAAAATGCGTTTCAACGCGAATCCGGATTTAATTAAGAAGTCATTTTATCGCAAAGAACTCATGAAATTAATCGAAAAACGACAAATTCAATCATCAAAATTTGTAAGTTCAACATTTTCTTTCAATATATGCAACGAATTCCTTATAGCAACGTTGTGCGTCATTCGCAGAAAAAGGAGAAAATGCGAAAAGAATAAATTGATTCATTTATTTTTTTTTCTGATTTTTATTATTAATATATTCATTTCGCATTAATATTGTAATAAATGAAATGTTCATACATATTCAATTATTATGGATGTTATTACATTCTATTTGTGTGAAAATTGCTCGATAACGTATGATATTACATAATATTGGACAGAGTTTATTGAGAACAATCTAAAATTTATTGATATATTCTAAAGTTTATTGAGACAAATCTAAAACTTATTGATAAACTTTAAAGTTTATTGAGACAAATCTAAAACTTATTGATAAACTTTAAAGTCTCACAATATTCATTGAAACTTATTGATAAATTCTAAATTCTAATGAGATTTCATAAAGTTTATTGAGACAAATCTAAAATATTATAGAGACACGTTAGCCTCTCAACGAACCTCATAAGATTTTAGAATTGTCTCAAAATATTTTTTTTTCATTTGCCTGAGGATCTGCTCTGTCTACTCAGGCAAATCAAATAAAATATTTTGAGAATCAAATATTCAATGATAAACTCTAAAATATTTTGAGAAATTCTAAAGTTTATTGATACTTTCTAAAACTTATTGAGAATAGATAAGTTTAAAAATATTTTTTTTAATCTTATAAGATTTTCTAAAATTTATTGAGCAAATTCTAAATTATCTCGATAAATTCTAAAATCTTATGAGATTTCCTAAAGTTTATTGAGACAAATTTAAAATATTATAGAGACACGTTAGTTTCTCAATGAATCTCAAAATATTTTATTCGATTTACCTGAGTACCTTTAAAAACATTCTTATCAACATGGTTAGACCCGGTTAGATACTCAAAACACAGATTGCAACTGTCGCAACCCACCACCAAATAAGTAAAATGCCCAAAATATCATCAAATACTTGAAATATTTCAATAATATCACACATGGTAACTTTATATGAGTGATGCAACAAAACAAAAGAAAGAGGAAACAGAAATAGAAAGAGTGAAGAACTTCCCAAAGAAAAAAAAAACAGTCAAATAAATAATTGAAATCAACTCACCATTCCGATGATGTTACCACCGTAAAACCCACCAATCGACTAAAGAATTGGAAAAAAAAGAAAAGCAAAGGAAACAAGTTGGACGCTTTTTGGGTGGGAGGAAAAACAAAACAACAACAAGATATTTATATTATTCATCGTCGTCGTCGCTCTCTTCCTCATCTTTTCCCTTGGCCTTTTTTCTTGCGTCTCGGCTCGCTTCCTCAGCATCCATTTGCTGATCAAGTCCTTTCGGAGCAACGAGTCCATCCTTAAATTTTTTGACAATATTGATTCAAACTTGAAAATTTTACATCATCTTCCTCCTCCTCCTCGTCCTCATCCGAATCGGACTCACTCTCCTCATCTTCATCTTCATCATCTCCCTTCTTCTTCTTTTCATCATCGAGAATGGTAACAATTTGAGCCTAAAATTAATTGGAA
This sequence comes from Caenorhabditis bovis, assembly GCA_902829315.1. Classification (NCBI taxonomy): domain Eukaryota; kingdom Metazoa; phylum Nematoda; class Chromadorea; order Rhabditida; family Rhabditidae; genus Caenorhabditis; species Caenorhabditis bovis. The sequence goes on from CADEPM010000006.1 coordinate 3,087,454, forward strand.
ATTGAAATTATTTTTAGCTAATTGTTTACTTCTTTCTTAATGCTGAATTTTCCCTTTTTGCTCTCAATCGCCTCTTTAACCACATCAAGAGCATGATTCACCGCAGCAAGACCACCTTCCCGATCCAATGTTTGAGTGGTAACTACAAAGTGTGGAGCGGCAATCAAATTGATCTAGAATCGATATCACACGCTTATTTATTAAATTCATTTCGGTTTACCTTAATTGGGAAAACTTCAGTTGAGCATTCTTTTCCAGCAATCAACGCATTCTTAACAGCATCTATTCCTTCATAAGCAAAGCAAGAGACTTCGATGTCAGCACGGATCTTAACGGCTTGTGGTGTCAATCGCTTGCGAATGTCTTCAAGAAGTTTCTCCCTGATTTCAGGACTGATGTCACACTCATCAAGAACAGTCGGATCACTGAAGAAACGAGCTGGTTCGTTTTTTTGCGGAGAAATTGAAATAATTACATGATAGCCTTCTTGAACGCATCATAAGATGCCGCTTTCCTCTTTTCCTTGCGATCAAAATGCCAAGCCGTTCGCTGGTACAAATCTTCAAGCTGCTCATCTGTGTTATATCCCAGTTGTTCAGCAACATGTCGAAGAATGCTAAGCGAATACAAATTTATTACTGTGCCCAATATATCGAATATTAAAACCTGTTGACCATTTTGGCATTTGCATATCGTTCTTCACACTGTCTTAAATCTTTTTGGTAAACCCTTCTTTTTGAGAGATCAATGTAACCTGGAAATGATTTCAATTTTACATTGAAAAATCGATTTTTGCGAAATGTACCCTTCTCCTTGTCTACTCGAATAACTACGACGCATTCGCTTCGCCCGACACGAATCAGCTTGTTGACAGATCTGATACGACGACGCGACAATTCCGAGAGAAGAATCATACCCTCTGCAAAATTCTCTTAATAATCCATTTATTTCGTAATTTACCTTTATCGTTGTATTCAGAAAGTCGAACATAAGCTCCCATGTCGGCGATTCTTGTCACATTCGCTACGACAGTCTCTTCGACGTCCGGGAACCGATTCTCGTAGAAGCGGCATTTCATCAACGACATCTAAAAATCAGAATTAAAAACTCGATACGAGTATGATATTTAAAAGTACTAAGCAATGGTAATTGACACCGCTGAATGAAACAAAACACATGGAATATTTAAATAAAAATTCTTAATTTATGAAAACAACGAACAAAAGAAAAACAATCCTACTCCTACTCAAACTGAAAATTTCTATTCTATAAAAGGAAAACAAGAAAACCAAAACAATATGAAACAGTGGGATCTTTTTTTTCTTGTTGTTTTGTCGAAAAGCTTAATTCGCGAAAAAATTTTAGCTAAAATATTGAGATTTTCAATGAATGGATGCACAATTTCATCGTTACATGGACGGGTTTAGAACAATTTTAAGACTCGTAATTTATTGAATGTTGAGCAATGTTTGCTGGTTTCCAGGTAGGTAGACGACGTTCTTGTTCTTCGCCATTCGCTCGGCAATCTCTTCAGCGGCCTCGATTTTTCTCAATTCGATAAGTCCATCTCCAACACTGGCGAAGGCCTTGGCGAGAAGCTTAGCGGCTTGAGCATCTCCTTCAGCGGTTGTGACCGCAGCAATCTTCATCTGTTCCGCTTTCTCGACCAAGTATCTGGCCTTCTCCGCCTCTTGTTGAGCAACCTGCTTCAATTCGACGGCTTCGGTGAATTCACGTCCAAAGTTCAAGTGAGTCTAGAAATTTTTAAATTAAAATAGAACTAGTTTTCTAATTTTACAATTGAAATGTCATCTAAAAGAAGACCGAATTGAGCAGCGCGCTGGGCGAGAGCAACAGATACCCGTTGCGAAACAACTTCACGCTGTGTGATCATCTCATGAGCATCAAATTGAGCCTGAATTTATTTTTTTATATTTAAAGCGATGTTATACTATTCCCTACCACAACAGCCTTCAAAACTTCATTGGTGATAGATGGAAGAACTCTTTCAGCATAATCCATACCAATGTTCAAATAAATGTTTGGAAGCTTTGCTGGATCTGGTCTGTGAAGGATACGGAGGGTGATATTCACATTTTGCAAATCTAAAATTGTTTAATAGATTTACTACATTTTTGAACGATCATTTTTTACCTTTGCTTCCGGTGATTGTGGTGACAGCTCTTGGGGTTGACCGAATATCGAAGATAATCGGCTTCTGCACCCAAGGGATCAGAAAATGTGTTCCTTCTCCCATGACGACATCTTTGACTCCAGAGAAACGATCGAAGATGACTGCTCGTTGTCCACCATCAACTGAATATAAAAATTGCTTCTATATTTACGATAATTATGAACCATTGTAAAGGGCGGTCTGTGCAATTCCTCCGGCAATGGAGAGTCCGACACCAATAGTACCCAAGCGGCCCAAAAGTTTCTGAGCAGCAGCAGCCATTACTTAACTGAAATACAAAATCATACACATTTTAAAGTTTTTTTCTTCCAATAATAAACGAGACTAATATTTTTTCAATTGTTTACCTCCAAATTTGCTTTTCAATCAACTTTAATGCACTATGTGTGTGCACTATTAAAAATTGACAAAATTTAGAGGAATTCGTCCATAACTAATCAATTTAAACAATGATGCAAATGTAAATCGAAAATTGCGAAATAACGGAAAATTATTTTGTGGCCCACCAACTGATATTTTATAAAACAACATTTTTAAAACAATAGTTTACATTTTTATCGATCACGTTCAAAAAGAACTTCAGAAAATGAAGAAAATCTGAGCTAAAATGGACAAAAAACAAAAATTGAAAAATGCGGTTAAAGGGAGGAGGGTGCATCGTCCGTGGGTCTCGCAACGCGCGCAGCACTTACCGTAGGACGAGTTTAGGGAGACATCGGTTGCATTTTATTTTCTTTCTTTCGTAGGATTTTTCATCTTTTTCGTTCATTATTCCTCAATTTTTTTGTTTTTCTGGCCTATAATTTTTAATAAGCTATCGATTATTCCAATTGCACTATTATTATTTTATCTGGTAGGGTGAGAAGTCGTGTTTTTAAGTAAATACAAATAGGATAAGCTCTCTAATTTTGTCGTCACATATTCATGATCTGTTTCATCATTACTTTTTTGTTTTTTAGGGTATGGCACACGCTAAGAGAAAGACCAGAAAGCTTCGCGGTCACGTGTCTCATGGACACGGACGTATCGGAAAGCATAGAAAGCATCCCGGAGGTCGCGGAAACGCTGGAGGTCAGCATCACCACCGCATTAACCGAGATAAATACCATCCCGGATACTTCGGAAAGGTTTGTGGTGTTGAAATCTTTCAAATTTAGTTATTTTCTCCTATCTTGGCGCTTCCACTGGTGAATGTGGCCGTGTATGTAATAGGAGAAAAAGTAGTGCCAATAGGCTTTCGGGTCTCCTTCGGTGTTCCTCTAGATTTCGATGAATGTCATCCTCTGGGCTCGAGACAATAATAAGTTATATTTTAGATGAAAAGTTATAAAAATTTAGTCTTTTGTATCCAAAGGCATTTAAACTTTCCAGGTTGGAATGAGGGTCTTCCATCTCAACAAGAACGCCCACTACTGCCCAACCGTCAACGTTGAGCGTCTTTGGAGTCTTGTTCCAGAAGATATGCGCGAGAAAGTGAATGACAAGAAAGCGCCAGTCGTTGACTGCGTGAAGCTTGGATACTTCAAGGTAATTTTGTTATAAATTGTAAGGGGATGATTAAGATTCTCTTATCTTGGCGCTTCCACTGGTGAATGTGGCCGTGTATGTAATAGGAGAAAAAGTAGTGCCAATAGGCTTTCGGGTCTCCTTCGGTGTTCCTCTAGATATCGATGAATATCATCCTCTGGGCTCGAGACAATATCAAATAATTTATCGGTTTTTTCAGGTCCTTGGAAAGGGACTCCTTCCAAAACAACCGCTCATCGTTAAGGCCAGATATTTTTCGCACGAAGCTGAGAACAAAATTAAGGCCGCTGGTGGAGCTTGCGTGTTGGTGGCATAAGCCATGTTGTTGCGTTGTAATAAAACAATGATTAAAGCTTTATTTTTCGTTTTTATTGTTCCATTGGTTTTCATCCTTTCTTACCTATTTTTGACCGGAAGGTCATATTATTGCTTAATTAATTATTTCAGCGTTCATCAAACGTTTGTTCTCTGTTGAGCTAAGGCTAATTGCGACTTACGATTGAAGAATGGCTTCGAATCAAGAACTGGCTTGCGTCTACGCCGCTTTGATCCTTCAGGATGACGAAATCGCTATCACTGGTGAGAAGATCGGACTTCTCCTTAAGGCCGCCAACGTCGAGTTCGAGCCCTACTGGCCAGGACTTTTCGCCAAGGCTTTGGAGGGTGTTGATGTGAAGGTATTTTTGAAACCCATAATTTGAAATATTAATGTGTTTCCTTCCAGAATCTCATCACTTCGGTCTCCTCTGGTGCCGGATCTGGCCCAGCTCCAGCTGCTGCTGCTGCCCCAGCTGCCGAAGCTGCTGCTCCAGCCGCTGAGTCCAAGAAGAAGGAGGAGCCAAAGGAGGAATCCGACGACGACATGGGCTTCGGTCTTTTCGACTAAATACCTTGTTATTTGTTGGCAATAAATTGTTGTTTATTCAAATACTAAAATACAATCAAAATAAGAATTTTTATAATGGGGCAACGCGGCTGTTGAGCGCACTTTGAATCCGTTGAATCCTAGAGGTATGACGACCTAGAAATAATGATTAGGGTGATGAATTGTCTTTAATGCTAACCCGGTGATTTAGGAGGAAGAAAATAAAGTTCCTGTGAATGGTGTCGTTTCGTCTCTGAAACGATTTCATCTGTGTTCTTCTGTTCGCCAGAGTTTGAATCAGGCGAGACAGGTTTTGTGCTTGTCTGGGATACTCTGTGCAGGCTGTAATTTGTAATTTTCGAATTCAATGTTATTTTACTTGACAGGTTTAGGTGGCGGAGTATCATCAGGCGAAACCTGAACAATGTCTGATGGAATAGTGGAGCTCGCCAACGAAATTGCAGGACTCGAAGTGTTTAATTCCTTTTCATCTTCTTCATTTTCAGCCGGTCGTGGTTGTTCGGTAACAACAGTTGATCGTCGGCTGAGTCAAATGAAGTCATTCTAAGGATCAGAGCAAGAGAAAACATACCCTTCCAATCCAGCAATATCCGCTTTTCTGAGCTCATGCTCCTCTTGCATGAGCATGATCCTCCGATTCTCCTTATCAGCTTGTTGTCGAATTTGAAGTGCAAGTTCAGCGCTTCGAACGCCTTCAGTTAAATAAACATAATGTTCGGCAATCTAAAAAAAAGAATTGAAGAATAAATTGATTTCTGGAAGAATTTTTGGGCTCAACCAATGACATAAATGCACAAAATTGATCCTGCAAAGCGCTTCGATCTTTTTTTGCCCGTTGAAACACGCTCATATTCGAGGTTTTGATATTATCAAGCTGCAATCGATAAAAGGATTAAACAAATATGAGAGGGGAATGCTTTTTTCCAGGATAAGCCGACTGAAAATAGCTCACGTATCCATTATATCGATTCAAATGTGTGATCATCACCATTTGCTGTTGAACACTTGAAGTTGTCTGAATATTTGCCTGAAATCGCAAAATGGGAACTTGAATCGAATATGGGTGAAAAGCGTACCGCGTTCGAAATATCAACATCGTCAATTTCCAAATTATTCTTGTTATTAATAATGAGCAAAATCGGTTTTTTTGAGCATTGCGGATGATTGGTGACCCGTTGAAATGCCTTTAACAAAATTGCGAAAATACGACACTAAAAAAAACGGAATAATATTCACACCTCAATGGATTCTTGGTATGTCTCTTCGTTGGAATAGTCGATGACATAAATAATGCCGTAGACCTGAAAAGAATGTTGCGAAATTGTTTCGAAACACGCATGAGGAAAACTTCGCCGAAATAATTGCTCCAAATGTCGCGAATACCCTTATCACCGCCAACGTCGTAAATTCGAAGGCGAAATCGTTCATCGTAGTCCATTTCGAAAACGGAAAACCCGTTAGTCGTCAGAACATTTCTCGGATCTTCTGGAAAAATTCGCGAGATTTCAGCATAGCGCCTTGATAATCCAACTCACCGCCTTTGAGCATTTTCAAAATTGTCGATTTTCCGGCGCCGTCGATTCCGAAACATCCCAAAGTGACGGTCCTAAAATAATTGGCATCAAGAGATTTGAATTGAGACGAACGTCACCTTTGCACGATTTTCTCATTGCGACAACAGCATCGGCAGCAGAAAATCGTCTCGAGCCATGATGTCGGCATGATCGGCCGTTTCACATTGGCACTTCGCAACCACCCTAATTCGGAAACGAGTGCTCGCTGCTGGCAGCCTCCGCCATCGCTTTCGTTGCCATGGAAATAACGAGTGCGAAGTGGCAGAGACGCAGACTTTCGAAAATTCGAGCACAACTCGCTAGGTGCCCCAAAAGGAATTTGGTTTGGCTAATTATTCAATGGTGACCGGAGAGAATTGATTGCCAAGGTAACGTTGATTAGCCTACCAACTGCAATTCGGAGCCGCTTTCGATATTTGAACAATTGAATTTAGTGGAAAATTTTGATTTTGGATGAAAAATCAAAATTTTAGTCAACAATACTCTATGACCTCTTTGTTCGAATGTAATGGTCCATAAATTATCATATAACCAAAATTAAACAACAAAATTCGTTTTTAAAATGAAATCTTCGAAACCTATTTCACACTTTTTTTTACTAATGCCAATCAAGATAAATTTCTCGAACCGTCTCGTTTAATCGTGTTATGTCGTGCTGACGATGATTCGTGATATTTTGTGTTTATCAACACATGGTTTCTTCATCTTTTGAACGCAGTGTAATTTTGCAGGAAATAAATTGCGAAAAGATGGAATGGAAATGAAGACATAAAATTGCTGAGGAGGTAATACTCATAAAGTGGCGAATTGGATTGGATTATATGGAATCAAAAAGAAAAAAAGTAAAAAGAGACCAATTCGGACAACATTTTGACCGGTTAGGCCGGCGATCTTTGTAATTCTATTGATCTATATATCAAAGTCGAATGATCAAACTAGCAATGAGATCAGAATATAAAAGTGGAGGAAGATCTTTGAAGATTCACACACCAACCCATGAAGTACTTGATTGTTGTGTTTGCATTCCTCGCATTCGCTTCCTGCCAGATCTTCCACCACGTGCCGGATTATCTCACCAATCACATCACCAATCCGCACCATGTTCATTATCGCGGACCACACGGAGTCACCTATCATGATCCGACGACCGGCGTCAAGAACAACCATGGATTCTTCGTCATGTGTCGAGGATGGACTTGCACATGACAGAACTTGCACAGAGGAATCAGTTCCGTGTTTCGACATAATTGTGTATATTTTGCCCTTTGACGATCTCGATCATAAAATCTTCGCATTCTTTCATCTAGAAATTGACAGTTTCTGTAATTTGCAACATTCACACAGAAAGAGGCGTGGTTCGATGAACCGTTTGAAACCACGAAAATTAGCATCGAATATCCACAGATTCGAGAAATTCGTAGTCTCGAATGAAGATCAGAAAGAATCATCGAAAAAAAACCTAAATATTAAAAAATAACAGTTACGTGAATATTGAATTCAGACGTCTCATACATTTTTCAATGCTTCACCATATTTTTTCTCATTTTCACGTCGTTGGCTCCATTATTTTGGTTGTGTTATTTCAGCAAGAAAAACTGGAAGAAATTAATCAGGTGTAAGTTTTCTATCAACAAATATTACAAAAAAAAACAGTTCAAATGCTGAATATTGAAAAATCACTAAGAAATGGTGCGACCGAAACGGCAGTTAATAAAGATTTCGGTGAAACGCGGGTGAATCGCCGATGAAACGATGATCGTGTGATTTCGAGAGACGGAAATCATTTGTTTTCACCGTCGTTTCACCGAATCTCGCGTCTGTCCGCCGTTTCTTTGGCACGATTTGCCGAATCATTCTTGAAAGGTTCCGCATTATGTCGTCAGATGTTTGCAGACGATTCTACAGTAGTCAAAATTGCCACGTTTTGCCTTGTCATTTCCAATCAATTTTTTTTGAATTTCATTACAAATTTTCAATTTTCCTTAAACATTCTTGATCAGACAACTTGATTTTTTTCAGTCGAAACGGAGAAGCAATTGTTCTGTCTGCCGGAAATGGTCTTTCTTTTTGAGCGCGTAAGTTTTTCTTCTTGTTTTATTAATTTTCACCAACTTTGGTGCTTTTTTAAATTGAATTTCTCAAATATTTTAAACGTTGCACTTTCTCATGTCTCTGCAACGATTGTCTCGGGCCACTGTGCGCATGTCTCGAGAACATTCGTTGAGTCGGATTTGAGAGAGCCCGCAAGGGTGCCGCGCTTCTCGTGCCACGAGACGCGGACCAACGCCCTGATTCGGTGACCCGAAGGGTCCGACCCAGGAGGGAAATGCCTGGGGAAGTCTAGGCGCTCACGGTGGAGTGGCGCTGGGATGTTTTTGTTGCAGAGACTGCCGAATTGGCACCAATATAAAAATCATGTTTCTTTTCTGGAAGAGCAACATAAAATTTTTTAAAATTAAAATATCTGTTAAAATTTAAAAAAAATTCTCAATGAAATCTTTAATTTTTATGGGAACTGCTACCAAGGACAGGAGTGAAAAGAAGAATTATCGACAACGACTGTGAAATGGTTAGGTTTTTATTTTACTAATTTTGATACGTATTCCATTTCAGCCCTGAGGAAATTAAAACTCGATGATATGAAGGAAACTATGAAGGACTAAACAGGTACTCTAAAAAGGACCATTCAAATTCATTAAAAATATTAATGTTTCAGGTCGGAATTCATTCATTTCACCCGAAAATCCTTCTATGTTCTTCACTCTTCTGATTTTCGTGCAATCAACTTCTCTTCGACGTGTAATTTTTAACTACTGTGGGTTTTTTATCACTTTCCACGAAGACATTGAATATTGCAAAAATAAGATAGAAGGTAGTACATTCAAAAACGCCCGGTACATTTTCGTTCGGACACACCACGCTCAGCCAAAATTTTTGAATATAAAACTGTTTCTGAAAAAAAAACGGCTATAGTCGTCTCCTCAAACTAGCTTTAAAAAGCCGATTTCGGGCTTTGTGTGTCAATTTCGCCGTTTTTTTTTTTTTTAGAAACATCCTACGATTTAGTGAGCTGTTAACCGGTATCTGTGGGAACGTTTCAAATATTGAAAAATTGGAGCGCAGTTAAAAATGTTTCGGCTAATTGCTAATTGTGCATGCGTTTGCAATCTGTTTGAATACATTTTTTTAGTTTCAGATGATTCGCCGATTCGCAGATAATTTTACCGCTCTTAATTAACCCTGTTATAATTATTGATGATTGCGAATATCCCCATAAGAAGCGGGATTCGCAATCCTGTTTTTTTACCATTTCGTTTTGTCATGTTCGAAAGATTGTTTTCAAATTTTAAAAACTGGCTGCGTGCCAAGGCGGTGACCATAGCGCGTTTTCTCCATGAGTAGAGTAAAATGTTCTTATTGATATCGTCGAAGCCGAGCAAATGCGGATACTGTAAAGCATACTTGCAAATCTCCGGGTCGACCCGGGTCAGTAATAAAATTCGCGACCGGCCCCCGCCCCGCCGACCCGCAACGACACTCCAAGTTTACAGTGAGGTTCTTATTTAGCGAAAAAAAATTCGAATTACATTATTTGAGTAGAATTAATTATTCTCGCAAAAAAAATTGTTCAGAAGTCCCGAAACAATTGATTGAACCAGCCTTCACTGTTTTTGTTTCGTTTTCGATTTTTTTAAAATAAACTTCTTAAAAAAATCTATTAGCGGGTCGGTAGAATTTTCACTCTGACCCGCCCCGCCCCGTTGCAAGTATGCTGTAAAGTTCGTGTCGAATAACGCGCGGGGATATTTACGTCGGTTGATTAGTGTGGCATTTTCCGTGTGAAGCAAACATTCGCAAAATTCACCCCTAGAATTTAGTCATTCTTCGCCTTCGCGCTACTTCGACAATATTTTATCCCAAATATATATTGATAAACGCCACCTTAGTGAAGCTAAATTCCCTAGTGATTGAAGGACCCCACTTTCAGCATAAGTGGAGGCCATTCCTCCACTGTATTTTCAGGATTTTTCAGGTAAACTGTAAATGTTCAGAAGATAATTTATTTTGCTTAATAATAGGTTAGGAATCGTATCAGTGTTGCGCGGAATCATTCTTACGTGACTTATTCTTACGCCATTTTCAGGCTTACACAAATTTCGACTTGCGCGCAACACTGATTTGCAACTATTCAAATGTATCCGTAAATGATATGACACTAAATGAGGAACTGGTTGAAGGCTTTCGTTTTGTACATTTTCGGCTATTCGAAAAATGTTCTTCGAGATTATAATACCTGAAATAAGCATTTAGAATTACAGAAGGGGCGTATAAATGCAAGTACCTGTATTTATGCAGATCGTCAGTTTCTTCGAAATCCTCTTCAAAATCCCATGAATCTTGAGTGATTTCTTGAAGAAAAAGCTTATTGCGAACGAAAAAACTAATCACTTTTTTCAATTCAAGCCGTTTTTGATATCTACCTAAAATAGGAACATAATTTCGTGAACTGATGACGAAAACCTTACATTTCTCCGATCGTGGCGATCGGAATTCGTGATTATATAATATTTTATAATTATTTGGAGCAACAATTCGATTATAGACAATCAAAAGTTGGCCTTCTTTTTCATTTTGAGAGCGTTTTCCCTTTTTTGGAGTCGATTCTTCACGATTTTCTTTCAAAAAATGTGAGAATGATTGGCCGATTCCAGCTGTCGAACGAATTGAAAATGAATTTTCATGTTTACAGTAAAGTCTTTTAACCGGAATATTGACGAAGCTAACTCCTTGAAAATACTCTGAAACGTATTTCCTAAACTCAATTGTGATTTTTTAGAAACTTACTCAAAAAATAAAAAGAAAGGGCAATTCGTTCGGCTACGATCACTTGATTTCCTTGATTGATTTGCTCAAGATTTTCCAAAAAATCATAATTAATCTGGAATTAATTAAAGAAATAATTAATTGAAACAAGCGAATGTACATTTTCGAATAATTCCCATCGCTTCGATTTGTTCGACGAGTATTTCAGAGATACTTTCATGTCGTCGTTTAGAAATCGATCTTCCATTTCGTCATGATATTCCTAAAAAATAATAATAAAAAAAGCCCAAAACGTTAGCTTTATCTTTTTTTTTAAAAAGCAAAAATGAATCTGAAAACGAACCTCGGACCAATGAAGTCGTCCATTGAATTCGTGGTAGGTCTTATAAAGAATATCAAAAGTTTTGAAAAAGGAAAGACAAAAATCAACAAGACGAGAACGAATGTGGTCTTTTTCGATGGGCGGCCGAATATGTTTGAAGCTGAAAATCAACAACAAAATATATAGATTTTAGGATAAAAATCGACTTACTCGTAATAGATTTGTTCGTCGATGCCCGAATTTTCCATGGAAATGACCGATTTCAAAATGAACATTTTTGCTTATATCTCGCCGAAGAAAACGAATGGCGAAATATTTCGCAATGATTTGATTTATTTGTTTATGACGAAAATATGAAACTGATAATATGGGCAACTATTTTAGTATGAGAAATCAATGGAGAGTAATATTCCAGGTTTAACAGAAGAATAAATTAAAAGTATCAAAAATCGAGCGCCTTGAAAAATTGTGGACCATCGTACTTTTCGATGCGGTATTTCAAATTTGTATAGTAAAGGGGTTAAGCTGCCGTCCTAGCGAACAGTGGTAGGGCGGCACTTCCCATTACTTCTCTCACTTTCATATGCGTTAGGAATTAACAACGCTTGAAGGAAAACTTGTTAATTTCTTCAATGAAGTTAGGAAATTACAATTAATAAAGCGGTGGATCATAATGGTGAGAGTTGATAAAAACGGAGCCGACACACGCGACTCATAAAAGAAGGAAAGGGCCAAGATTGATGGATATGGGGGTTTGTATGTGGTGCTGTTACAATCAAAGCATTTAATAAAGGATTGATAAGGATTACATCAGCTCCCGGCGGAGCTGATGTATTTTGAGTGATTTATTGTGATAGAACCTGATAGGATTTTCCTTTACAGTATTTAAAGAGTGGGAATTCAGGTACCGAACTGCAAATAACCATATAAAATGTTCATAATTGAATTTGGAATTCAGATACAAACACTCGTTATTACCACAATACTTATTTGGTGTCGCATTGATTAATGGCATCCGATGGTAAAGGTTCAAGATTTATTTTTTATTTTTTGGAAATTCAGTTCGAAATTTTTATGGCAGCAAGTTTAACGCTCTTTTTTTTTTCATTTTTTAGTATTGTCAACTTCGCGTGATTGTGGAAAAATAAAAAAACCAGTAGAAGAGGTCTTGGCACAACATTACCCTTTTTTCCGTTATTTTTCAATTATTGTTGAGAAATGACAAATGTATCCAGGTGTCATGGGATCATGCGTTTTGTACGTAATGCGATGAGCCAGTTACCTTAATCCTCGCTAGATTTACGGGCGACGTCTTAAAATTTCCTATTTTTTTTTAAACAAAATAAGTAATTAATTCGAGTTCTACAGAGTTTAAATAAATAATTTCGAAAAAAAAATACGAAAATTGAGTGAAAAAATAATTAAATCGAAAATTTAAAAAAGGCTCTCGTAAATCGCTGCGAGGATTACGGTAACGCATTGCGTACAAAACGCAGGATCCTACGACACCTGGATACAATTTTTCATTTCTCAACAATATGAAAAATTGGCAAAACTAAACGTGTGGATTTACGGGCGAAACATAAAAATTGAAGAATTGCATATACCGCGTGTCTCCCAATTTTTTTTTGGAATTTTGCCAATTTTCCAAAGTCGCACGACGTCTACAACATGATAGTTATCAAAATGTGTTCAATTGCATATTTTTGAGATCATCCTTAAGAAAAAAAATTCTTGAAAGTGGAATAGCCAATATTTGGTTACTGTAAAAAAAATAAAGGGACATACTAGTAAATTTCCACAATTTATTTTAAATACAAACCGATAATTAGTAATGTTATTGATATTTGCCAAACCTGAAACAAATTCAAACTAGTGCCAATATTTTGAGCAAATTGATGTCTACCATCCGACGCTGCACAAAATGTACGTGAGACAGACGGAGAAGGCCGCCAAAATGGCGGTAATCGCGGTTTGAATGACCGCCGCCGACGCGCTTTTCGCAACCAAATCGATTTTGTATTCCTTCCGAACGTCTTCCGACAAAATCACGCCGATCAGAAGAAGTCCGCAAATGCTTAGATGGTAGAGCATGGCGACGCACTGAAAAAGAGGGAAAACAAATGTTATATTGATTGTTGAATGGGTCCTACCGCGCAAATTGAAACACAACTGAAAACGGTTTTGGATTGAAGACAAATAAGGAATAAAACAAAAAAGCCGCTGAAAATCTGAAATTTTGTTGTTGGAAGGAAATAGGCGATTTTTTAAACCTCAACAATTGCTGTGCTGAGCCAATGCGCCAATACGTTGTCGGATGCGATTTCCTGATATCTGAAAATTTGGGGAGACATTGATAAACGAGATTCAGACGGACATGAAGCATAAGACTAGGTAACAAGTTCCGGAGATCAAATTGAGAGCGGCGATTGATTTCAGAAAACACTGAAAATTTCCAAAATTGACATCGATCCTCTGGTAAAATGTTTTCCTACTCCAGCGGTTCCGCAGCATACTGGCACGTCAAGATTGGCAGTGTCACCTGTCGCATCCAATCGCTTCGAATCGTCGAGAATCCTAATTCGAGTCTCATCCATTTTAGTGGAGTAGGTTTTTAATAAAAATCACGAATTTTCCAAATTTTTAGAAGTGTCACGCAAAATTCGATTTTTACTTTCTTTTTTTTTGGGAAAAACATGCCCAATATCTGCACGACGGTTTTGACCAAATCCGTAGATTGAAAAGGCTACGGCGAAATGATGACGTCCAGTAAAGAGCAGGATTGCGCCGAAATACTTTTATAAAGAATTTTTTCTATATATATATATGTATATATATATTATTTTTAAGCCAGCCAGTGGAAACGGAATTTTTTCCTAACGGGAAACAATTTATCTCTGAACATTTAAAGATTGACGTATTATAGAAAACTATGTATATTTTAAGTAGAGTAATCAACAGGGGATTTCTGTTTCCCATCGGAAAAAATTTCCAACTTACTTTTTCTTTTTTTTCGGAAACGGAATTTCGTGCAACAATGTTAATTTATCCGCGTGTGTGTGTAGTTTAGATAAAAAAAAACATTGTGTATACGGTAGTTAGTAGGAAAGTTTTCCGCAAACACCGAGGGGAGTTTTTTCAATTTTTTTCAGTTTTGGGCCAATAATTGAAATTTCGATTATCAACAGTTTCATTAAAAAAAATTACGATTTCTTTTTATGTGTAAATTTTGTTTTAAGAACTTGATATTAATTTCAATTACATATTGTTAGTGTAGTATGATGGTGAACGTGCCAAAATTATTGGAGGGTCCTCGGCTCAATGCTAAATGTGTTGATCTTAAGGAACGATGAAAATTTAAAAAAAATTGAAAAAATCCAATGCTTTAAAACTAAAAAATCAATGATTATGTTTCTTTTTTAAATATGAAGACATTTTACTGCATAAAAAAATATAAATTTTATTATAAATTGATTAAACATTTGCAGATGGTGAAAACGTCAGAATTACCGGTGCTAGACGACATGACTAAACGTTTAGATAAACCGTCGGACGGATTATCACCGGAAAGACAAGGTAATGCTTATTTTGATGAGTTTTTATAAATGTTGTGGTTCAGGAATTATTTACGGAATGCGCACTAATGGTAAAGAACAAATTTTTGAAATTTTTGATAGAAAATTCAAGTATCTGCATGCGACAATAGATGAATTATTTGTGAGTTTAAGTAGAAATATTTATACAATTAATTGATTTGCAGATCGGTTCGGGTGATTGGGTCAAATATGATGTCAGGAAATCGAAAGAAGGATTCCCAGGAATCGCGTTTATTATTATTTTTGAATATCCGTTAAAGTAATCATATAATATTTAGATATGAGGCTTTCAATGTGAGAGAAGTTGAGGAGAAATCATCGAATCCAGCAACCGATGATTTTAAGCATGTTGACCCTACGAAATATTTTAAAGGAGGTTCTCAAAAATCGAATTTTGTTCATTATAATAGAATGAATTCCTATTTAGACGACAAACGTGTTGACACTTTCTCCTACAATATAAATGGAAATACTATTGTGGTAAAAGTTTTTTTTTATCATCCAAAATTATTTCAATTTCAGTTCAAAACTCGCTTGACGATTCAGGATGGTGTTAAAGGCCTTGGTGCCTACAATTCATACTACGGGCTGATTCATATTGAACCAAATGAAATCCACCGACTTTTGAATCATGAAATTCATATTTTTGACGTAAAATTTTCAAAATCCCATTTTTTAATCCAAAAAGAAAATTAAGGCCGCTATCGAACTAATTCGTCCAGAGAAATACAAAGGAGGTCCTCATTTCCGCTTGCAGCATTATGTCAAAAACGGCCAATATTATAGTTTGAGCGGATTTGTTTGAAACGCAATTAAATCATTTTTCTGCAAAATTTTTAATAAATTTCAGTTGTCGATTCTCGGAAAAGTTTGCCGTGGTCCTCGCGGGGTTGTTCGTGATCGGAAACGTCCGGAAGACATTATATTGGTTCAGTCGCCTGCACAGCCAGTTCTTCCAATTCGCGATGAGAATTTCGGTGAAGCTCAAAGAGATCCGGCTCGTTCCCCATTTTACGATATCAATTCAAATTGTCCCCCAATTTTTGGCCGAAATCTCCCAACACCACTTGAACAAAGAAGGTAATTTCAAAAATTCGTGTCGTAATTTTTAAATGAATATTTCAGACACAACTGTTGAAATAATAAGAAAATGTACAAATTATAATAATCTTTAATTCAATGAGTGTTTTTCATTCGTTTTTGAAAAAAATTAATTAAATAAATGATGTTCGATTATTCATTTTGTTGAATTTCCGCCAGTTGCGATAGAGCGCGGTTGTCGCCTTTCTCAATTATTTTGCTTGCATTTTTGTGATTTCGAATTTATTTATTTTCCACATTTCAAAGGCAGAATGGCGGACGTTTGGGTTTCCACGGGAAAACGATATTGCGAAATTTGCAAGGTAATTTATTTTTTTAATAGAACATTTTAAAATTATTTTTTTCTCTAAAGTATTTTAAATGAGAATTTTACAGGTTTGGTTCGGCAACAACAAAGCCTCACAGGATCATCATGATCGTGGCGAGCGGCACAAGGCGATGTTGGCGAACAAAATCCGCGAAACAATGCAGAAAGGGAAGAAGCAGGAGCTCGCGAACGCGAAACTCAATGCAACGCTCGCCAAAATGACGGCGGCGGCGACATCAACGATGGCAAAACGCGGAGAAGGCATCATTCAGGGACCACAATTGCCTTGTACGAATCAGACTGGAATATTGGTTTCAAACAAAATTATCTTTTTTTTTTAGCAATGGGCCTTCAAATGAACATTTTTGATCCGAACAAGTTCAAGGACGTTGGCTCAATGGCCAAGGAAATGTCAGCGAGGAGGGATGGAATTAGAAAGGTCCGAAGTTTTTAAATAATGGTCCGGTACTAATATTTTGATTTTAGGGAATATCTGGTGCAGCTCCTCCCCCGGCAGCAAATCATCCAATGAAAATAACCAAGGATGATGTTGTATCGGCTTATCGAGATTGTAAGAGGCGTTTATTTGAATTGGCTGATTTTTAATGAAAAATTTCAGTGACAAATCCGCAAGCCGCCGGTGCTCAAGGACCTGCTCTTCCAGAAGCGTACGCTGTCAAATATTTGCCGGAAACACAGACGAAATGCGCAGAGATTTGTTGGGTTCGCGCCAAATCTGAAGAGGGAACGTATTATTGGAATCTGTTCGATAATTCGACAAGATGGGACCAACCGTCCCATTTCTACACCGAAGAGCAGTATGAGGAGAAAGTGCGAGAGTTCGAGGAGAACCGAAAACGCAATTATTATGGGCTCGATGAGGTGAAGGCGGTGAAGATGGGAAAACAGGATGTCGAGGCGTATATCAAGTCGCAAATCGCGCAAAGCGGATTGGCGAATCTTGTCGAGACGAATCGGAAGGAATTGAACATCGTCGATCGGTCGGAGAAAGGAAGGAAAGCGGAGAAGCGGAGGCGTTGGGAGGAGCGGCAGAAGGAGCAGCAGCGATTGGCCGAGGAGGAGCAACAAACTAGGATGGCCGCCGAAGAGGCCACAGTTAACCTGGATTATGATGGAATTCCATTGCCTGAAGAGGAGCCGACGTCATCGTCTCAACCTCAACCTGAGATCATCATGCCGCCGCCACCTCCAGCTCCGGTTTATGAGGTCAAGCAGGCGAAGGAGCCCGAAAAGAAGGATGAGCCGAAGTTCTTACCGCCAGCGATTGGAGGTTGGATTCGAATCAAACCTGAAGAGAAACCGTAGAGATTATCAGAAAATTCGCGAATGATTTCTTGATTTTTTTCCAGAGATATCCCTTATGAATCACCGTTGACGAAGAGGTTCCGAGAAGAAGAAGAACAAGAGAAAATTGCTGCAGAGATTCGAGAAAAAGAAGAGCCGAAGATTGAATTTGAAGAAAAAACCGCAGCAGTAATGACGAAAAAAGTGCGATTTTTTTCAAATTACCAGCGTTTTAACAAAACCCCTTACAGATCAAAGGTCCCATCGAATTCAAAAAGAAGACAGGTCCAAAAAATATCAGAAAGCGAGGCGAAGCCGATTGATTGCGTTTTGTATATTTCATTCTTTTGTTTATTATATCCTTGATGAGTAAACTTTTTCCATATTTTTTCTTGAGAGTTCTTCTAAATTAAAAAAAAAATGTTTCGCTTGACACTTCGCGCGGATGTTTTCGTTTCGACGAGCACATTAAAAAAAAAACATTTTATTCGCGATAACTCCCGTTACAAAAATTTGTACAACATTTATAAATAATTGAGTCGGAAGCCATGAATCATGTCCGAAAGGAGTGCCATCTTCGCGTTCATGCTCACTTCGATCTGGCTGAGTATGTGCTTGGACGCCGCTTCATCCGACAAATCTAGGCGAAGGCGTTGCTCGAGCTGAAAAAGAGAGGAAGAATATCGATTCAACAATTGCGAAATTGAAACCTTGAAGACCGCCTTGTCGGGCTCCGCAGCAATATCGGGAATTCCGGCGTCAAGCATCAACGAGAATAAATTGAGAAGCACATTGGAATGCCGCCTGAGGATTCGATAGGCCGAATCGCAGTAGGTGCAAAACTCGGTGAACTGTTTGCTCTTGACACCGCCCATCGCATTCACCATCTCATTGGTGAGCTTCATCGGCGGCGGCATCGGTTTCGGATCGCGTCCAAGAATGAATCCAAAGTCGACGTGGAACAATTTTCCGTTCTCGCAAAGCAGAAGATTGTCGAGATGTCGATCGCCGATTCCGAGAACATAGCTGATGATCGAGTATCCAGCCAATGATCGCGCGTAGTTATCGATGACATTCGCCTCGATTCCGAACGGACCATGCGTGTCGGGTCGCAGATTTTTCATCGCCTCGATGATGCTCTCGTGTTGGTTGGCGATCACGCGGAGCGGCCGCGCTTTCACGAATTGCACGAATCCTTCGTCGACACCAGTTGCGAGAACCTGTTCAAAAACAACTTATTTCAATTCGTTTAACTTTTCTTTGATACAAATGAACAAAATTCATTTAATTCCGAAATTACTTTATTATTTTTTTTTACGAATTTTTGAATTTATTCACTGAATTAAAAAAAATATTTTTTTCCAGAAAAATTTTTTTTGACAAAAAATGTTGTGGCAATTTTCATTTGTTAACTTTTTCGTTAGCATACCGAATATGGCGTCAATTTCAAATCGAGCTGATCCTTCTTAAATAGTGTATCCATGAGCCGAATCATTTGAATCACAAGTTGATCTTGTCTAAAAATAAATTAAATTATTTTTTTTTCATTCTAAAATTTCAAAACTCAAACCTCAAATCATCACCTTGCTTGAAAATGCACGTATATTCTTCTGAATAATTCTGAAAAATCAATCGAAATTTAAAACAGTCCAAATTTTCAGAATTCAACATACATTATCTTTTCTGTCCGAATGACCCGATGGGACCACTTTAAACGACAACTTCACCGGAGTGAGCTGCGAATTGAACATTTGTGCAGTGTCTGGTATCACACCGGCAAGTCTAAAAAAAAGATTAATCTCGAAATGACAATTTCAGACCATTTTTTTTAAAGAGAAAGCGAAATTTTTTCGATTAATCCTAATACCTTATATTAGGGTCCAACGGCAAAGCGACACCCTTCAAATCAATCATATGCTTGGCTTTTGACAAAAGTGTTCGTAGCGCTTGTTCCCTATGCTCTAAGCGTCCACCTCTCGATTTCGCCTCAGCCGTGAGCACCTTCAAATCCTCGACGAAAAGCTGAAAATTTCCAGTGAAAAAAGTATCGTCAAACGAAAATGGTCGAACCGTTTGCGCCTTTAAAGAATCGGCAATTTGTCTGGTCTCGGGCCGCTTCACAAGCGCCTCAAACAGTCGCTCCATTATCGAATTGTACATTCGCGAAACCGCCTCGTCCGTATTTTTCGTCGATTCAATTTCAACTTTCAAATACCAATAAAGAAAATTCGAGATTTTCGCTGACGTCGTGGCATAGCTAATTAAATAAATAGTTGAATTTTGAAATTCGACAAGATTTGCAAATTACTCAATTAGAAACGTGGCAAGATCGCCATGGGATCGTGGAGATCCAACGATTAAGATATCCTTGGTTCCACCAACATCCGATGTTGAAACAACCACATCGGAATCCTGCGCGCCAACAAAGGATGCATCATAGGGAACTGATGGCTCATACTTCAGAGCTTGGACGAGCTGCGGTAGGTACAAGAGCACCTGATCAGGACTCGCGCTCTTCACAAGTCGATCGACAGCATAAGCGCGAACCGCCGGATGGGTGAAGGCGGGAGAAAGGAGCTCTAGGGCGTCTTCCGCGGAAATCACAGCCCAATCACTGGAAGGATCAAAGAATTGCCAAAATATCGCTTTTGAAAAAAGCATGACTTACTGGATGAGAGCTAGTGCGGATTGTTCTTCTTGTGGTTGATCCCAGTTGACAGATCTGAAATGTTGAATCTTGACAATTTTCAACACGAAATCCTCAACCTTAGGTATTTGTTGAGAGCTCTCGGATCTTCGCTGAGGTAATAACGGAATTTCCAAACAAAATCTCGCTGTTCACGCGTGAGCAATTGTGATGAAGGAAGCTGGAAAAAATAAAAACTCAATTTTAAAATTGATAAACACGAAAATCGAATGACGCGTGACGATTGCCAACATTTTGACGTTCTCGTTGTTCAATAATTTCTCCAATTTTACTATTCAGAAGATAACAAAGCAGTAAAAAAATCAAACTGCAAATGTTTGAGCAAACGGCGAAGACTATCGCTGGAGCGACTTCAGTGTAAGGATCGCCGCGTCCGAAACGACATCACACGCGATTGATTGCAGAGATCTCGATGAGGACACAAGAATGGCGGCCGGTGTTGCCATGTTCGAAGCGTTCAACAAAAAAACCAAAGACACGAAGAAGGGCGAGAAGAAGAAGGACAAGAAGAAGACGAATCTGAACACCGAGGGCAGTATGCGGGTGAGTGATTGAGCGTCTACCTCATTTGTAACAGAATAAACTAGTCGACTCGTAAGAAAAAAGACAAAACAGTGCGGAAGGAGCAAGAGCAGGCGACGACGACAATGGCGGCCGCGCCGCAATCGAATCCCGCCGTTCAGAAATGGGTCGAGCGGGCCCTCACGATGGGAGTACAGGCGCTTCGGGACGAATATCGCGCTCTCGCCAAATACACAATGGAGGGAATGACGCAGGAGGCGTTCAACGCGAATCAACCCCTCAATCGCAATCGCTATCAAGACGTTCCGTGTCAGGACGCGAAGCGAGTCGTCCTCAAAGCGCCGCCATCAGCTACCGACTACGTCCACGCCAATTATGTGGGAACTCCGATGTCGGATAAGCGGTTCATCTGCACACAGGTAGATCTTGATCAATTTTTGAATTCAATTTAAAATAATAAATACTATTTATTTTTCGAACTTTTCTTGAATTTATTTTGCCACAAATAATGGAGTAAATTTTATAAATTTTTTTCAAACCAACTTCTTTTCAATTAAAAAAATAGTAAAAAACATCAAAAGATTTTCATTTTATTCGGTCAAAATTCGCGATTTGTTTTTTTCCATATAAGACCCATTCAACGTTTTTTTTAATGCTTAGGGACCATTGGATAATACTTGCGACGAATTTTGGTGGCTCGTTTGGCAGGAGAAAGCCGAGCAGATTATCATGCTTTGCAACGTGATCGAAACGGTACGAAATTATCTGGAGACTACAAAGCTGTGTGATTTTAGGGAAAATATAAATGCGCTCAATATTGGCCGCTAGAAGTGAATGAGAAGCGAGCAGTCGGCGGCGGTCAGATGATCGTCGAGAAGGTCGATTGCAAGCCGATGGAACGCGAGCCGACGATTATGGTGACCAATCTCAAAGTGACCTATAACAATGAAACGCGCAATGTTCGCCATTTGCAATGGCTCGATTGGCCCGATCGCGGAGTTCCGCCGTGTCGTCTAACGAGTATGGTAAGACGACGAACTCGAAGACATCACTGAGCCAAACTGGTCTAGGAGCTTCTTTCGGCCGTTCGCGGCTCCAAACAACCAATTGTTGTGCATTGCTCGGCGGGAATCGGACGTACCGGAACCATCGTGGCGATCGAGTACATTTTGGAGAAAATCAGCGCCGGTTTGGATTGCATGGCGATGGGTGAGCTCATGAAGGAGCTGCGAAATCAGCGAGCCTACTCGATTCAGAACGACTTGGTAATTCAAAACAATTCTGAGCAAAATCACTTCGATCATTCAGCAATATCTCTACATTCATCGAGTGATGCTCTGCTATTTTTTGGAGAAATACAAGGACAAATACGCGTCGCTTCTCACCGAGGAAAACACACAAAAATATAAGAAGTAGAATTTTAAATGTTCCTTTTTTTCTTTAAAAAATTCAATTTTAGATTCGTTGAGGAGTATAACCAAGCTGTTGGTCAATGATAGTCATCTATGATTTTTGCTCTTTCAAAATACAAAATGATTACCTTGATGATCGCTTCAAGTCGATCCTTTGCCTGTTTGTTCGGTTTGAGCTGCCTATCGCTGGCGGCGTCGCGATTACGGCGAGTCATCGCGCTATGCTTCACCTCAGCCAACGATTCAAATCCGAGCTCAGGATCCGCCGTGGAGACCCGTGTGTACGGGATGGCGACACCGCCAAGTGAGGCACTGATTCGCAACTGAAAAATTCTCAAAATTAAGTCCGCCATTGGTGAAATTCAAAGGCAAGATTTCATCTATACTCAACCTTTTGCGAAAAACCAAAGAAATCCTCCATTCGTGCCAAGAACTGTTTGAATGATTAAAAAAAATTAATTTTTTGAATTCTCACTACAGTAACGTAATGTGCAATTTTGCGTCGAGGTGGTGCACGGACTCACATTTTTGGTTTCATCCTCGTAGTAGACCACCTCGTATTGAGTGATCCCAAACCGTACGGCCGCCATTTCGAGAACAACGAACAGATTCCGATCGACCGTCGAATACTTGTGAAGCGCTCGGATCGTCTCGATTTGCTTCGAAATGACCGCATTGAGCCAGGGCACGTCTTCGACGAGCCCGCGCGATTGTCGTTTGACCTGTTTGAATAGCACATCGACATTGTCGTTCGTGTCCGAATATTTCCACGTTTCGGGCACCCGTTCAAATGGATTCCCAACCGTCGTCAGATTCATTTGGACATCAATCGTGCCCGCTTTCATAATTCCCCGTTTGCTGAACAATGACAGTTGTGATTGAGCAACCAATTTTCTGAATTAATTGAGTCTCAATCATTTTGATATCATCTCGATTACCTGGGGAACGTTGAGTTCGAGCATGATGTTTCCATGCCCTCAAAATCAACTTCCCAAACCGTGATATGTAAAAATGCGTCGCGACTCAGCTCACTATAGCGAATCGGCAGTGTGAGCCATTCATTCCATGAATGAATGAGTTTGTGACGAGCGAGTTGGCCGGAATTCGGCGGCGATCGGAATGAGGTAGATACTGGATAGCCGACCGGACGTTGATTGCAATAAACCTCAAACAAATTCTTATTAGAATTTAAAAAAATTAACAATTTGTAATAGAAACCATTAATTTTAAGCTAATTCGTACAAGCTTTGGTCTTTTCTTTTTTTCCGCGAATTTTTTGTCCATTTGAATTCATCGAATAAACTATACCGTAATTTCGGCGAACAACTGCGACAATCGTCGAGTGGGATTCAACGCATCGCGAAAAATCCCTTCAAACTCGATGACTTTGATCTGCACATTCGTCTGAAGATCGGAACTATATACAAAGCAGAACGCATCCGTTGGATTCGCTCGCATTAACGTCGTCTGAAAAAAAGGCGGGAATGATGGAAATATGGAAAAGAAAAAACATGAGAGATAGGATAGAGAAACTAATAGGCGATGGTGATCCTTGATGATCAAAAAAATGAGCACAGAAAATTCAATGTTTATATGGTACAAAGAATAAATACATTAAAACAAATATTAAAGTGGAAAAATAAAAAAAAAAAGAAACGCAGAGATCAATTAGTATTTTCTTCGTTTTGCCGGTTTCGAGTCTCTGCTAGACACTGAAGCCTGAAAATCAAAAAAAAATGTGATGATGGAAAATTTGAAAAAAAAAATAGAAATTTGGCTATGATTTTTCTAAAAACTTATTGTGATATGCAGATTGTATACATAAATTTGTAAAAACAAGTTTTGCTCTGTATAGTACCAAAATTGTGAGTGAATTTATTTTCGGGAAAATTCAAATCCGTTTTCACTAGACCTACATTATCATCATCCTTCTCCGACTGCTCATCTTTCGTATAAATGTCCTTATTTGTAAATCCATTGGTACTTGTCGACTGTGTTGGTCCCTGAGCCTGAGCAGCTAAATTCCTCGCATACGGCGATGTCGTCGAGCTTCGAGAAAACAGCCGATCTTCATCTCTTGAAAAAAAGAAAACCTCATCATTTCTTCTTTTATTCTCAAATTTACCTAAATTTTTTGCCACCCTTCTTCTCCGGTCGATTCGATTTCGACGGCGGCACGGCGTTCGCGAATGCGTTCCATCCTTTGACGACATTACCGTAATCTGCAGTGTCTTCCAAATAGGAGCCTTCAAAATTGTAAATCTGCGTCTCCAAGATTTCAAGGGTATCCTAAAATTGGTAACAAAAAACATTGTCAGTTTTCAAGGAAGAACCCCATACCACATATTCCTTCTTCTTCTTTATCCAGTCTGCGAGCTCCTGTTTCAAAGCCTGCTGATCTTTCGCCATTTTGACTAGAAAACAATGATACACTGGAAAGTTAATTGCAAAAAATGAAATTCTAGGATAATTATTGGTAGAACTACCGAGGAACCAAAAACAAATTCACTGCGATGAAATTCTTTTATAAAATCGACAATTCAATATTCACTTAAATTTCGTGGCAATCATCATCTGAATCTTATCAATCTTTTCCGCCCATGCGACAAGTGCCTCATGCGACAATTCTTTTTGAGCGTTCGTCTGCGTCGAAGCCATAAGAGACGCCGAATCAGCAGTATTCACTGTCGAAGCCACCGTCGCCGTTGAAGTCGATGGTCCCTTCGCGTCCGACGTCGATGGTCCGGCGTTTGCCGATGTCGCCATTCCAGGTATTAGACCGCTCGATCGCACCACATTCTTCTTATCTCGAGACATTTCCAGCATTCCGGTCTCTTCATTGATCTTCGCATCGAGACCTAAATATCAGCAAATTGCATTCGGGTTATTGGCGCGTGACTGCGGAAAATTGGCTAAAAGCCAATGAATAACAAAGACCTCATTGACATACGGTGTGCTCCTTTAAATTATCCGTAAATCTACACTTTTAGTTTTGCGTTAAGATCTCTTTTTTGGTATTGAGCCAATAAAAAGGATTATCAATATTTGCAAATGTAAAAATTTACACAAATAATTATTTTTTTTTAATTTCAAAAAAAAAAACGAGAACCAAGCGTAGATTTACGGTGAACTTGATTTGCAATTTTTCCAGAGTACGGTATAACTCCCACTGTTTAAATTCTAATATGAATTACCGCCTCGAAAAGGAGCGATGATCCGCAATTTGTCAAAAGTACCCATTTTTTTGCAATAACAATATTTGACAATATTCAATTTTTTTCGTATGATCAAATCTTCAAATATTTTGTTCTGATGCAAAAATTCACATACCGTCATCAAGAATGGTCTCAACAAGAAGCTTCACCACCTCCTCCTGCGACACTTTAAGCTGTTTGCCGAGCCACGAGAGCCGAACACTCGTATACGGGCGAATGAGTCGATGAAGAACTTGCGTCCTAATATTGTTCATCAACTCCTCAGTGTGCTCTCGAATAAAAGGATCCGCCATTATGCTATCGCTAGAAAAATTTGTTTAAATTCAAACCAGTTTGATGAAAAAAAAAATCAATATTACTGATGTTGCGCGAGTATTTTCTCAAAAGCCGCAATATTATTATCCTGGTAAGCTTGAACCATTTTCGTCATCGCCACAATTTCGGGCTCATTCTGAAAAATGAAAGAAACAACGAAAATGTTGAAAGGACAACTTGGAGGACAACCTTGAATGGCTTCGCTTCCTGACTATCAAACGGATTGATATCCGATTTGATGAGCATGTTCGCAAGCACGAGATACTTCAAACACGTCGTTCTTCTAGGCGATCCCGATTCATCATAATTCTGAAGAAGATGATGAAATTCGGAAAAAAAACTCTCTAAATGTTCACCTTGAAAGCTTCAAAAAAGTCCGTGTGAGCATCGGCGAATCGTCCTTCTCTCAAATGCATCTTTCCGCCGCATTCTGAAATAATTTATAATGTTTTTTTTTTCGAAAATCACATTTTATGAATAGGTAATTACGGTAATATGCAGATTCGGGAGAAAAAAAATTTTAATAAAAAATCAATCTGTTAGTTCGTTTAACAAAATATTCAATTGTCGTAATTCAATCTTCATAATTATAATATCTATGTCATTTTTTTTCTAGGTATTCACAAAAAATTCAAAAAAATTAATGATTTCTTGTAAAAATGCAATAATTCCATTAAATTTATATCAAAAATTAGCCCAGATTTGCGTCGGAAAAAAAGTCAAACATTTTCAATAAAAACGTGACGACCGACTCGATTCGCGTGTTATCAGTTCCGAATCGGACTGCGCAACGGCTCGCAGTTTGGAATTTCATCTTTGTCGGTTATTGTGTACGATGATTCACCAACACGACGATGACATGGACGATCATCGTGCTGAGGCATCCGGCGGCGATTCCGAAGTTAAGAGCGACATGAAGAGCGACGGCAAGAAGGGCAAGAAGAAGAAGACCGCACATTTCAAGTAAACACAAACCCTGGGCAATTTCCCTTCAAGACCCAATTCCAGAAAACGCGGACATCCGGCATTCAAGGTTCTGTGCATGGTATTCTCCCTTCTAGCTTTCATTTCTATTATTCTCGTTATTGTCTCGAGTGAGTCCCCTTCTAACGAATGGAGGTCATTAATTACCCAATTTACAGCAATTATGATGATGGTGAGCACCGATCCTGAGGCCTAAGACTGCTCCCACCCCTCCTCCACTATAAATTTTATGCGCCTCGTTTTTTTTTTGAAGTAAATATTCATTAACGGAAAACCGTTACCTCGAATCACGCCAAGAATCAACGGATGCGGAATCGCCGACTTCGTCTGAATCGCCTGTTTGGCGAGCTCGTACACCGATTTCAGCGCTTTGTTGTTCTTTTGCTCGGTGTACATTTGAATCTCGAGCGCGTATATCTCGAGTAACTGCGTGCCTTTGCGTTGATCCTCCTCGCCGGTCTCGTCTTTGCACGACCTCTTCAGCTGCTTCACAATCTTCTCCAGTCGGCCGAAATCGCGCAAATCGAAGAACAACTTGCCGAGTTTCGTGTTCGTCTTGAACCACAGTCGCTCGTTTTTTGCGTCCTTCAATGCTTCGAGCGTCGTCTCATAGAAGTGCTGAAGGAGATCCATCTGTTTCGACGTCGAGATGTAATCAAGAATCGCGTTGATCGACTTCTCCGAATAGTTTTTCGTTACCGCCGATTTGATATAAGTGAGCAGAAGGCGATAGTACTCGAGCATCTTCTCAAGGTTATTCTGAAATTTGGGAACGTCAACAAGTCTCGTCAAATTCGAACTCGACCTGTCCGAACGTGATCTTTATCATCTGCTTGAGCGCTTTGAATCCCCATTCGCCCTTCTCTTCTTCAAGTTTCAGAACCATTTCGAACGCTTGAATCGCTTCATCCAATTTGCCATCGGCACGAAGACCCTTCGCCGTGTAATACTGATTCTCCATGTCGACATCGGGCTCCGAGCCGCTGTCATCCTCATACTCCTAAAACTCAACAGATGCAGATGTGGTGGGACAAGAAACTGGATGTTTGCTCAAATTTCGGAGCAATATATTTGAAATTGAACTTCAGTAAAGATTATTTGCGTTTATCAATTTATTTCCATCGTAGAATCGAGCACCCTCGGTCTTTACGTATCATCGAATGGTGTTGCGGCACGATCATTTCAAATTTGAATTTAAACAGTGGGAATTTGTACTACGGATGCTGCTAACCAAATTCGCCGTAAATCTACACAGGATGCTCTTTGAATGTTATTTATTTTTCAAATTCAACCAAAAATTGTGAAAGTAGATTTTTCGGGTATAAGATAACTTCGATAATGAATACGACAATTAAAACACCATATTTTTTTGGTTAAAAAAAAATATATATATATGAATGAGAATCAACTCACGAATCCATAGTCCTCATCATCATCCATCCCATCGTCGCTCATTTTTGCTATCTTCTTCAAAATATTCATATAAAAGAAAGAAAAGGCGAACAAAATGTAAAAATGGAGTAATTCGACTCCTCAAATATTAACTCAAAAGAAAATAAACATCAATAATTTATTCACAAAAATCTATTATACCCATAAAAGATGAAAAAGAAAGATGAACACAATCAAAAAATACCCATATGAAAGCGATATACTATTATAATGATTTTAAACTGTCTCGGCGACCAAATTATCCAGAATCAAATCGACATCGGTTCCACGGCATCGTTTACAGATTCGATCGATAATCGGCTTGTTGTCGCGGAGTAATATGCGCGCCTAAATGTGCGAACAAAATACACCATATTCGATTATAAATTACGCGTCGGACCAGCGCAGGAAAAAAATGGGCGGGATCGGCCGACTATGTTAATTGACATGTTATAGTTTCAATCTATTTCAGGTTGTTTTCAAAATTTAGAAAAATGATATTAATGTTTTTTTTTATATTTTTAAATTAGATATTGGCTATTTCAAAAAAATCTAGTTGGGTCGGCCACAATAAAGAAAAAAATCGATTGAGTACGGTAGCCCAATTTCAGTTTGAAAATTGTGTTGCGAGAATTCAAAATTGAAAAACGCAGAAATTAAACCAATTTAGATCAAATTTTGCAGTTTCGATTTATGGTAAAAATGAATCAGTTTTTTCTTTTATTTACACTGTAATTTTGCATAACATTGTATATTACTCATTCAATGTGAAAATTTTTGAAAATTGTCGAAAAACAAAACCGAAAATGAGAATTTTTACTACTAATTTTTACTACTACTACTACTCTCATATAATTGGGTGATTGGTAGTACGCAAATTAAAAAAAGAAACTCTAAAAACTCTAGAAATCCTATGGATTCCGAAAAAAAACTTGTTTTTCGAGATTTTTTTCCCAAAAACCTCTGCATAGGGCCATTATTGAAATATTGACGACGAAAAAAAAAAAAAAACAACTCACATCCGTCGTATTTCGATTCAAATACGCCGCGCACGCCTTGATCAAGAGTTCCGAGAACGCGATCTGATCCCGAATGTGAAGCAGTCCCTCCTCAATGTGTTTCTCGTAAAACTCGAAACAATTCGTCAATGCGGTGTCAACCGAAGAGAACTCGTCGTCGCGCAGGTACGAGCACAATGTGACCACTGCCGACAGCACGAGTTCGACCTTGCGAACACGATTCTCTTCCTTCAAATCGCTTCGATTCATCGCGCAAATATTCGAAACAAAGTTGGCGAGAATCGGGAATTTCCTAAAATATTTCTGAGATTTCGAAAATTAAAGGCTCCGTTTTTCTGGTCCGATAAATTCAGTGGTCCCAACCCCCCCCCCTATATCAATGCATAAATCGAAAGAAAAAACATTTCAATTAACAAAAAAAACACCCACGTTTTCACTATATTCGGATGTTCTCTGAGCATTGCATTGAATTGTACAATCGCTGTGATCGTCTCATCATTCTTGGTCGCCGCCGCCGCCGTTTCTCCGTTATCCGTCGACTCATCCTTCGCCCACTTCCCTTTTTTCGTCGGCGGACCCCGTCGATTATCGCCATATCGTTTGCTTCCGATCATCGCATTTTGAATATCATTTTCTTTCGATGACGACGCCGTCGCAATTCGATCATCCTCGCAAATGTCCTCAATCTGAAAACGAATAATTCAAGCGAATTCAAGTGAATTCTCACCATCTGATTCTCCACAGGTGCTTCAATAATTCTATCAACAATCTGCTCGCACTTCCGAATGCAATTCTCGCGCGTTTCGACGTTTGACAGAATTCTCATCGACCACGCAATTCCGCGCTCATACGTTAAATCTAGATTGAGCAAAATATCTTGAATCGGACAAATTTGAGACAATCTCACATGGGAATCGATCCAGCAGCAAATCGATGATCCTCTGCGCCGCGCATCGAATCTCCTTCGAATCATTCGCGCATCTCGTGGCAAGCAGCTGCTCTCCAAGACAAAGACTCGCATGGACACCACCCTCTCGCTCCTTCAAATTGTTTTGGGAAATGAGGAAAAACAATGAAATAATAAGAGTGTTACCATATTCTCGAATAAGCTGACAATGTTGAGATCAAATTCTTCACTCTGACTCGCAATGTTGGCAAAGTATTGAGCAATCGACGTAAACGCCGCCGTGTTCAGAACAAACTCAATCTTTTCATTTTTCCGCTTAAGTGTGAACAATTCGCGATACGACGCGATCGGGAATGTTCTACAATAGGATTCGATGATCCGGAAGATCAAAAGAGCGTTCAGACTGGAAACTCAAACATTTTTTTTTCGGAATATAATGAGGGAAAATTTACCTCGACTGATAGTGATTCAGAAGCGAAACACAAATATTCCGCTTCAGATGGATCGTCCAGTTGCTCGACACACATTTATGGGCAACAAGCTCGTCCGAGCCATCGGACCCCTCCGAATTTACATCCCACAAGGTTTGCAACTGAAAATAATTGAATTTTTCAATATGTTATGCTCAAAAAAACTAACAAAAATCGCAACATCTTCCGATTTCGGCTCCTCATTCTTCTCGTGCATCACATTTGACATGAAATCCGTCAAAAGCCTGCAAAAACATGCAAGTTCAATTTGTTCAAAAGACCAAAACCCCTACAATCTACGCTCATTGACATCTTTGACCTTCCGAATGGAATTCGCGAGTTGCCCAATATTCGAAATCATCGGCTTCGCCGCACTCGCCGCCTTCTTCTGCGACATGATCCCAACGGCAGCGTGCTTCTCGAGAACCGCTTTCACACTCGCCGGTGGATTGACACTTTTCAGTACACGGATGGCAAGCGTCTCGAGGCGATTTTGAAGATCCGAACACTAAACGAAAAACAAAAAATCATAATAATAATAACCATTGTCCAAATCAACATCGGACATACCCTTTGAGACGCCGCATCCACCACCACCATCAGCATCTGGAAAAGATTTTCGTTGGCGAGAAAGAACTTCAGATTCGCTTCGATATGCTTCAGACAGGTCGTCGCAATTCCAGAATTCGACACCACCGATTGGATGAATCCGGGCGGTAGTTTCGACGCCGGCGGTGGTCGATTCTTCTGTGCGATTCCCGCGCAATTCGTTTTCAGCCACGACGCAATCTCCTGCTCGGTGAGCTTCGGCGGCGCCGCCGTCAACAACAACGACTTCTCATCGGCACGAATGAACGGCGCCGGTTGATCGTCGATCGGAAACTCTTCAACAACCATCGGCTCCTCTTCCTTCACTATATTCGAATTTTTCAGTCGGTCCAAACAGTTTTTCACATTTTCAAGAAGCTTCGTTCCCGCTTTGACGCCTTTCAGCTTATATCCAGTTAGCAAAATGTACATATTGGATAAAGTGGCAAGGTCGAAACCGTCAACATTCATCTGGAAAAAAATGGGGCAAAACTCTAGTGATGTCGTGTGACGAAAAAACTCACATTATCAGCTCTCTGCAGGACAGCTTCCGCTGTGTTTATCGTCATTCTCGACACCAGAACGAAATCCGACGCATCTTTCTCAGTAAGACCTTCAAGTGCAGCCTGAAAACCATAAATAAATAACTTTTTTTTTTGAAAAATTCATAATGCCCACATCAACAACCGGTTTTTGTGTCGACGTTAACATTGTCTTTCGCATCGTCATATTTAGAATCGGCTCTGTGGCTCCAGTCTGCTCATCAACCCGCTTCGGAATCGATCCAGGCGTGAGCCACACCTCCATCAGACTTCTGACATACTGATCATCAGCCCCTTCTTGTTCCGGATAAGTCGCTAGAATATGAATAACCGCTTCCGGAACATCCTTTTCCACTGATATCTAGAAAAAAAGATACTAGCTGATATAATTCCAAGTCTGCAAGTCAAACCCGCTGACTGGCAATTTCCAACGTAGTCCGATTTGATTGAGACTGGCCGTTCTGACGAATATCAGGAACCGCATCGATGTATTTGACGAAGAACTCACAAATTTCATTGCGAAGCGCATATCGATTCGAAAACGCGACTCCGCAAATCACTCGAGCAACCTAAAACTCCGCAATTCGAAAATTCGAAACAAGTCGCCTGCTCACCTCGTGCATCGATTCCGGCTCAAGATGATCCTGCAAGAAGGTGAGATACGTGCGAGCAAGTTGCGGTCCATTCTCGAGATCGACCGCCAACGCGAGCATCTTCATGAAGTGCGTGCGATTCCCGGCAAACTTCGGCGTCTTCGACAACTGCTCAACATCGAATCCAACGCGGCCGTCGTTTATCGGGAATATTCGTGATAAGATTGTGACGGCAGCAGCTCGAGTGGCATACGACTGCGAGCTCAACGAATTCATTATGGTGTTCACCACGGGGTCAGCGTCTGATCCCGATGTTGACTGCTTCCCAAGGATATTCGTTAAGTAGCCGAACAACTGAAAAACCACAAATTGGATGAAAGTATATTATGCGTTATTTGTTCAAAAATCTTGCGTAAAAATACAAATATCGGTTTTTTTATTTCGTGACAAAAGGGATCACATCTTAAAATTGACGACTTGGTATCATCAGCGCAGAAAATCGAAAAAAGTATTTTCCAGCTTATTTCAAGCCAAAATTTGATCAAAAACAAACGAAATGCTTTTTTTTAAAGACTTTTACAATTAAAAATGAAACTAACAAATTCGAGATTCGTATTCTTCTGGGCCTCCTCTTCATCTTTACCATTCGTCAAATAATATTCAATAGTCAAATAGACACATTCGTCCTCAACAAGTGAGATTCCCATCGGATTCACCGCGATCATCTCCTTGATCGCATAAATCACTTTATTGACTCCGTATTGTTCAGAATAAATGCTCAAAAGATGCGGTTTCCTACAAAGAGCAAGTCGGGATAAAGGATTGCAGATTCTCGCAAAATTCGCCAATTCTCCAAATATTGATGGTTCACGAAGCAAGCTGAAATCGTAAATTTCGATATGCAATTCGAAAATTTAAGCCTACAATGGATCATAGACAACACTGGGTCCCGGCATTTGAAAAACTCCCTGATTCGTCAATCTTTCGAAATATCCGTTAATTATCTAAATTTTTCGAAAATTATTTTTGCAAAAGAAAAAGAAAAACCTCATTCTCCGCATTATTGTACTCTTTGACTTCTTGATAAATATCGGTCTGCGATTTTCCATCAAAAGGCATCGGAAATTGAAAAGTGCTGAAGAAATTATGTGAAAAAAAAAAACGATTAGAAAAATAATAAAGGGGATACTTTAGCAAAACATTCTGAACCATGTATCGAATCATTGGAAACTTCTCATAAATCTGCTCAAACTCTTCCGGCACTTCTCCTCCACTAATCCATTGCATAATCAAATAAAATCCCATATTGAAGTAGGTTTTGTTGGCAATTACCGGCTCTTTCGAATCTCTACAACTGTACAGGTTTCAGAAAAAAAAACAATTGTCGGCAAATGGAATTTCTTACAATCCGCGCAATTTCTTATTGATTATTGAGTGCTCCATGATTCTCATACACAATTTCATCGGATCGCTGAATCGAATCAAAGGCTCCTCTGCAAATGTAATAGGAAATAATTCGGATTTTCTGAAATGCGTACTCGAATATTTGAGCCAATTCTTCGATGCTCTTTCAGTCAATTTTGTAATCACATCCATCGAGGCCGGCAGTGATAAAGGGCAATCAATATCCCCAATGATTAGCAAGATCATTTCCTCAGTGATTCCACATTCGCCGAAAATTCTGCAACAATTCTTGAATTCGCCTTCCGATGAGACGGCTGAGGCGTCGATGTTGGTGTACAACTCGCGGAGTCTCTACAACACCAAAAAATTGACATCTAATTATGGGCTTTGAGATACCCCAAGAAACAGGAGGACATAATAGGCGTGTTCGTGTGCCGACGATTCAATGAAAATCACTTTGCCTTGCGAGAGCCATTTGAGCACAATTACGCAGTACTCTCTGAATTCTTTCTGGAATCGCTCACGAACCTGACGAGCTTCTGGCGAGATTGTGGACTGCAATTCGCAAGAAAATTGAGGTAAAAACAAACAACAACAAGTCTTCATTTTTTGAAATTTAGGTTTTTTTGACTAATTTCTTTCTTATAAGTATATGAATAATTAATGTTTTAAAATCACGTTTCAAACAAAATTTTGACCAAAAAAAAACATAGTATTTGTTAGGCCAATGTTGGTTGCAAAAAACAAACAAAAATAAGATAAGGTAGCCAAGTTTAAAATCAAAATCAATTTTAAGGATTTAAATTGACTCACAAAAATCATTCTTACCTCGGTTGTATTAAACTTTTTGGCGAAGGCGTTCTCATTGGCGCTGAGAACCGCCACCAATGACGCCAATGTGGCATGGGCGACGGTCTCGCACGCCAACATCGGCAAATGCTCGAATATTCCTTTGAGCGATTCCCGCGAGATCACATCCAAAAATTGTTTTGCGAAAATCGAAAACCGAAAGAAGCCGCCTCTGAGGTGCATATAACCGCGTGTCTGAAATCAACAAATTGTGCACCTCAATTGCTTTATTGTAATTAAAATAAAATGATCTATTATTATGCAGATAAAAAGAGGTGGTGGCTAGGAAAAATAAATGTTATTTTTTCTCTTTTCACGTAAATCGGAAACGGAATTCCGTCCATCCAAATGTAATTAATTCAGTGTGAATGTGAACTGCAACATTTTGGAGGAAATAATTCTTTTTTAATCGAAATAATCGATTAGGCAACTTTTGCCAAAATCATTAATCTAATCAACTTCGACACATTCCATTGGGCCTTGACAAGGCTTGTTAGCAATCTTTAATTACTTACAAGCTCTTTAATAAGCGATCGAATCTTGGCTGCTGTGTTTTCTTTGTCTTTAATCAATTCCTCGGCGCAATACTTGGCAATTGCAGCCGTCGCTTCATCTGGTTGTGCAACCAGAATACTATACAACACATTGAGATTCGACGAGTTCCTCAAAATTCAATTAATTTTATAACTATTACATTTACAATTAAAATTGGGGACCAACTTGTTTTGAACGGGTCCGAATTCCGTGGCCAGTAGCAATTCTACAAAAATTGTCGTGTTTTCCGGCTTCTCATAGGCACATTTAAGGGCAACCGATAAGGGATTGGCGATCTGAAATTAAAAACCCATTGCGTGAAAATTATTTCAGAAAAAAAAATGGAAAACATACAACTCTAGCTTTCATATTTTTATTAGTTAACTTCAGAAGCGATTCGATGACGTCTCGATCCTTGGCTCCGTCCAAATTCTTGCAAAGAACAAGCAGAATCTCGCAAACCTCGCGATTATACTTCTGCGAGTTGATCCACACCTCGATTCGCGAGGCGACGAATGATCTCACGTAATCCGAACCGCATAGGATCGACAAAGCCCGAAAAAGGGGCTTCGGCAAGAATTCGGTACGCAGATTCTCGAACCATGTCTTAAAGTATTCAACGTAGACGAGAAGCTGATCAGTGGCTGAGTTGTCCGAGGGCTTCTGAAATTTTGAGAATTATCAAAATTCTGATTTTTTAAAAATATTGCACCAAATTTTCAATTATTTTTCTAACAATGAATTATTTTTCGACAGAAATGAAACATATTTGACATTTTCAATACAAAAACAAGATTTTTAAATAAATTAAATTATGCTTGAAATTTTTCCCTCCAAAAAATCATACCAAATCCGGAAAATATTCAGGAGGTGTGAGGCCTTCTTGGACATTCAACGAGCATGATGCATAGAGCTCATTGGATGGAGCAACTGTGCCAAACGGCTTGAGGATGAGCTCGACGAGCTCTTGCGAATACGGTTTGTCGATCCAGCAGCAGCGATTCGCCGTTCCCAATCCCGAATTGGTGCCAATCGCGTCATGAAGGAAAGCAATAATATAACATTTGTCAAGAATTTGCTGCTGTTTCGCGAGACTCGTCGTAATCGCAACGAATAATTTGAGAATATTCTCGGGGAAATGCCTCGAATTGCATAAAATGTACAGAAAACCGCGATGAACATGATTTTGCTGCAATCAAAATTTTATCAAGTTTAAGAAGAAAAAAAAAAGAGGATGGCTCACTTTAAAACGGTTCGCATACTTTTTTACAAGATCTGCGACTACTCCGATTAATCGATATTCGATTTTAAATTTTTCCGGATGAATGTGAAGGAAATATTTTAAAACACACACTATCATGCGTTCCATCTGAAAATAATTCATTTATTCAAAAATTAATGAGAAAAAAATTCTTAATTACCTTATTAAACTTCTCTTGTTCAATAGAATCATTAACACTTTTCATAAAAGTTTCAATATTTAAATTAAAAGTTTCCCCAAATTCCTTCCATTTTTCCTCGAGAGCGGGTCGGATTGCATTTTGAGAAGCGGATGGAGAAGATCCTTCAATGAGAATGAATGTTTGAAGGAATTTTTTAAATTACCGGAATATACTGGCGATTTTCCCTTGCTTGAGATGTCCGAAAAATCGAGTTTGCTCTTGATTGAGCCAACTCCTGTTGTTGACGGACCACTAACACCTAAGCCACCCCTCATTCCCTTAAATAATTTGGTTAAAAACGGTATTCCAACAATTTCGCAATACTCTTTTTTTAATATCCATTGGCCGCATGATTCCTTCAACTAATTTCGGTTTTTTCCGATCCATTTCTCCCGATCCAAATCTGAAATTATTTCTATTGATTTTCGAAATATAATAATAATAGTTAATCTAATTCGAGCCATTTTACTTATCATTTTCGGCAATACAGGAAAAAACGTTGAAAATATTCTTTCAACAAAAATTTATATTAATTTGCAATAGAATATATACAGATTAAAAAAAGATTTTTATAAAATTGAAACCATTAAAGAAAAAATGAGTGAAAATACAATGAAACAACGGAGAAGAATAAAACTCATAACGACACTTCAAGAAATAATTTTTTACATCTGTAATTATTAAACTTTAAATTAAAATTATTAGAAATAAAAATTAGAACGCAATGGTCGAACGATTAAAAAAGGAAAACTTTATTTGGTGATGAGAAAACCACGAGACGAGCTAAAACGAAAAATTCAAAAAAAGGATGACTAATTACGTTAAATCGGGGGCAACGCACTCAGTGGAACAACGTACCCATAAATGAAGAATTCACTTGTATCAAACAATTCGAAGTTATATTAAAATATTATAAATTAAATAAAATAGAAGACAAATGACAAATGTAATTTATTGTTTATAAAATTTATACTTGAGAGGTTTTTATTGAAAAAACCAAAAATAAATCTCTTGGTTACTGTAGAATCAATAATGTGCAAAAATCTGCGACGACATTCTGCAGACAGAAATGAGACGAAACATGTTTACAATTGCTTTCGAAAGCAAGCGATCGATCGCAATTTCCTTAAATTTCTTTTTTTTTTAATTTTTATTTCTCAAATTTAGCAAAAGAAGATCATAGGGTTATTGTCGTGTCGATGGAGCACCCTTTTCTTCTTCAGTAGTAGACCTGTGAGCACGTTTAGTATTTTTAAGTGGTTCAACTCACTTATTTGTGCTAGCACCATCGATCGAGTCTTTATTCGTCGTATCGGTGTGCTCATCATTATCATCATTGATGCTTGATTCCTAAAAACGAACCAATATTGCCACGTCATGAATTCCCGACAAACTGTTACCCAGAGGGAAACCACCCGTTCAACTCCGGGAAGTTTATTAACAGAGAACTTGTTCGGTTTGGGAAGTGTGCTTTTCCTCAATATCTTCCATACTTTCGCGACAATCTCCCGAATTGTTGGCCGCTCATTCGCATTCATATTCCACATTTTAGCCACCAATTCTTTGACCTCCGGCGGCGTTTTCGCCGGCATCGCCGGCATTGAAGCTTTTCTGATGAACGTGGCAATCTTTTTCGGCGGCCAATCCGGCCACGGCTTCTCGCCGTCGTTGTAAATCTCGTAGAGCAAAACTCCGAATGACCAGACATCAGAGGCTTTGGAGAATTTGCGCGGTTTCTTCAACGATTCTGGTGCCATCCATCTCAACGGAATTTGGGGAGACGATTCGTCGATTGTCTCCTCCTCTTTATTACCATCTAATAGTTTCGATAGTCCAAAATCGGATATTTTTATGAATCCTTGTGCCGATATCAGACAATTCCGGGCGGCAAGGTCGCGATGAACACAATTCCGACTGTGAAGGTAGCGCATTCCGCGAGCAGCCTAAAGAAACCTTCGGCTTATTCGTGAAGTTACAAACACTATAACGAGACCCAACTATAATCCTTTAAGTTCAAGATGATTGTTTCTTTTCAATTCTCAAAAATCGAATTAAAAACTTTCACACAAAAACCTCTAATTCCACTTTTCAAAATTAAAAACGAACTTTGTAAATTGTCTCTGTGTGTCTCGCGATTCAAAAAAGGATTAATTCGTTTTAAGAAATGAAATGGCACCTCATTAACATATACAAGCCGCTCGGCGATCTCGATATTCTCCTTTTGCTCAAGAAGATGCTTATCCAAACTTCCTCCCGGACAGTATTCCATAACAATAAGAACCGGCGGATGATCGCAGGCGACGCCGTAGAGTTGTATGATATAATTGTGCACAAAATGGCTCATCGCTTTCGCCTCTCCGAGCATCATCTCGCGAGCTTCTCGCAGCTCTTCCGGCGTCTTTCCATCCTCGATTTGAGCGTGGCAAACCTTGACAGCGACATCGATCACCTGATCATCGCCCTTGTCATATTTTCCTTTGAAAACGTCGCAAAAGTTGCCGGAACCCAAGTGGTCCTTCGTCCTGTCAAATGTGACTTTGTCGTGCTTAATGAGCCAATCGGGCCGGTAAACTGGCTTTTTGAGAATAAGCGAGTTCGATAATTTGTGGTTCTAAGAAGCAGATTCCAATCGAATTTTCTGAATACAACAAACAATACCTTGTAATATTCGATTAATTGCGGAATAGTGTTAAATCGTTGAATTTTCTTGCCAGATTTTGTCAATCCCAATTGCCATTTTCCTTCAACACATCTGAAAATGAAGATTCGGAATATCAGTTTATTGGGATCGAAGCCAACGCCAGAGTCAAATGCATAAGGCCTTTGGATTCACTTCGAACGGATAATATAATTTCGACATTGTTTGTTCGGCCATCGGAGGCTCGCACCAAAAAATCGCCGTCGTGCACCAATAAATGCCTAAAATTGCCCGCCATATAGTCTTTTTTGTTCGTCGATGGTCCTTACTCGATGTCCCGTCGCGGTCTCATCCCATGATACCATTTCTGCTCTTCCACACTTCCATCAATCTTCTTATCTGTCCCCATTTTCGATTTATCCTATATTTTTTTTTCATGAGACGTGTTATATTTTTTTGAAAACGTTCTCTTACTGCAGACATGGCCAATGTCGATAAAGCAACAAAATGCTTGCGTTATATTAAACGAAATTGTTGCGAAAATAAATAATGTGATGTGTCATTGTCTTGACGTAGATCTCCGAATCTCACGTTCATTTTTTTTCGAGAAGTGATTTGATTGATTGGTTCGGATTGATTTCACACAAGAAAAGTGTTTTTGTTGTCAGCCTTTAATGGAATTTCTAATTTCTGCTATTTTTGTATTGTCGGCGACCGCGGAAAATTTTCTAAATGCCGAAAAAAGCAATTGCAGTGGCCTTGGCGTAAAACTAAATTGTAGATTTACAGTCTGTGGATAATATTATGTTAAAGGCGCATCTCCCTCTTTATTATTATTTTTTTTTATTGACAGCATATATTGTCCCACAAGTTTCTCAGCAATGAAGGTTCCTAAAAACTGCCGCTGTTCATCCCCAAACTTTTTTCCTATCGATACGACACTCCATTTACACATCGCCCTCAATTTAGTGTTTCGAGGTAACACGTCGGCGAGTTATGCTTTAAATTATTCCCTTTGTCCCAAAAAAAAAATCCATGGGCAAAAATGTTCGTTCCGATCGAATCGCTGACTCACTCAGACAACAACTAATTTTCGGAAACATTTTCAATTTTTGACCTACTCTTATTTTAAATCTCGTTTTATTCAAATCGATTGTTATTCCTCATCCAATCGATCAATTTTTTCAGAAAATGACCACTCACTGCTCGGAACCAGCCGTAT
Source organism: Caenorhabditis bovis (assembly GCA_902829315.1). Taxonomy (NCBI): domain Eukaryota; kingdom Metazoa; phylum Nematoda; class Chromadorea; order Rhabditida; family Rhabditidae; genus Caenorhabditis; species Caenorhabditis bovis. Next base: position 3,127,884 of record CADEPM010000006.1, read on the forward strand.
CGGATACACTTACTAACTGCGGAATTTGTTATACGGTACGAATCTTGTTTTAGTAACCCAATTCTTCGAATCTGATTTCAGCCATATGATGAGGCGAGCCATGTTGCCAAAATCCTGCATTGCGGCCACACATTCTGCGAGAATTGTGTGAAAAACATGTACAAATACAGTAATCTTCGCAATGTTGAATGCCCGGCGTGTCGTAGACGAACCGATTGCAAGATCGAGAATATCGCCGTCAATTTTCAGCTGATGGGTGAGAAATTTGCTAGTTTTCATATTGTCGGCGTCAAACGACTTGATGGGGGCCGTGGCCTTCAGTATATCGTAACCAGTGTAGATTTACGAGCGGGTAGATTTACGCGCTGACCAAATATTAAATGGTTTTTTTCTCGATTTTTTAATATTAAAAAAATGTTATGCGCGTTTTAATCCTGATTCCCATTGTAAGATAAACCGTAAAAATAAAAGAAATTGGCTAATAAAAAAAGAGACACAGAAAAATTCTCAAAAAATAACGCGCCCAAAAACACGCTGCGCAAAACACGCTGCAAAGTGTATGCCACATACACTTCTCTTCGCCTCGAGACATCTGGCAATTAGCCAATATTTTTTAAAATTTCGTCAAGTCGTTTGACGCCGACAATATCTCTCGAAAAAACTCATTGGCGTCTGCTCTGACGACGCTGATCGTCCGTCAATTTTTTTCCTATAGAAACCCTCTTTCGCGCGGTGTCTTTTTCAATTTCAGGGTTTTTTTGCAGATGTTTTGAGGAAAATAGGAGCACTTGAGAAGAATTCGGAACAAGTTCAAGATTCGCTGGTGCCGATGGAAACAGAGAAAGAGGAAGATGACTATGAGAAGATTTTCGACGGTTCGTTTGAAAAAACATCAATTTTTCCATTTCCAATTTTGCAGAATGCTTCCGTGAATGTATTGTGCGAGTTAAAGAATGCCTGACGACCAAGTTTGAGACTTACCGAGAGGAATGCGAAGAATATAATTCATGTATGGTGTTTTTCGTGAAAATTTTGCAGGGAAATAATTTTTAGCGGATTTTATCGTGTTTGTCGAGCAATTGACCAATGACATCGAATCGGCTATTGAGGATTTTGATGTAACTCTTTCAGTAAGATATTTGTGTTGGGGATTGTCCGGCGAATCTTGCGAATTTTCCAATTTTCTGTGGTTTTCTTTTTGAGTATTGCGCGTTTTCTCTGATGAGTTACAGAATTATGATACAAACGCTCGAATTTGAGCACCGCGGTGTAATTTAGATTTCTTGGGGCCAACCTGTTTTAGTGTTGTGCAGATAAATTAATCCCTCTGTGTACCAATCGGTGTGAGAATTACATAAGTCCAATTCTCTCTGCCAATAGTATGTTTATGAGAAAATATTGTCAATCGTAATCAATAGCCACGAGACATAGTTTTATATTTATACATATTTTTGAATTTATGAGTAAAAATGAGCGAAAATAGAAGCTAGATTGGTTTGTTTTGAATCAGTAAAAAAAATATAATGAATAATGAATGAAATAGTCCACTCATAATTTGTTTAATTTCAGTTAGATGACGATTACACACAGGTAATGTCGGCTTCTCGTGAATACGAAAACTCGCATTTGGAAAGCATAAACGAAACACCTGAATTATTGTATGTCGATTTTTCCAATTGTGGTCGATCATTTCGAAATTTAGTGAAACCAGCTACGGAAGCACCGAAAGCGAGTCGAGATCGTTTGATTGAACCTCAATAATGCCCCCGAAAGAATCCCTTGTAAATAATTGGTTTTTGTTGAATAAAATGAGAATCGAAATTTTAATAGCCTCATCATTATTTTCACTTTTTGTCCTTTTTCTCGTCCTTCTTCTCGTCCTTCTTGTCATCCTTCTTGTCATCCTTCTTGTCGTCCTTCTTTTCATCTTTCTTGTCATCCTTCTTCTCCTCATCCTTCTTTCCGTCGTTGTTGAATATCTCCTTGTCGACCTCATTGAGCGTCTCGTATTGCGGATCTTTCGCGTCGGCTTTGCCGACCTTCTCAGGCGGCTTGAACTCCTTCTTTTTCGGCTCGTCCTTCTTATCCTCGCCTCCGCCATCCTTGAACACTTCCTCGCCAAGTCCAACAAGAGTCTGAAGTTGAACTGCAATAGCAGAAGGGACCACCGCAATCGTATACCTCATACTGTGGATCTTTCGCGTCAGCCTTTTCAACCTTCTCCGGAGCCTTGAATTTCTTCTTCGGGTTCTTATCAGCCCCAAACACGCCCTCATTATCGAGACCGGCAAGTGTTTGATAGTTGGGATCCTTCTTTCCGGCGACCGCAGCTTCATCCTCAGGCTTCTTGAAGTTGTCCTTTCCTTTTCCGTCGACATCCTTCTTCTCCTTATCCTTGTCCTTGTCGCCTTCTTTATCCTTGTCGGTCTTCTTCTCACTCTTCTTCGATTTCTTACTGCCACCCTCTTTTTTCTAAATAATTTCTCAATGTCCGAAACAGAAGACCCCCGAGGAGACGTACCTCTTCTTTCTTCTCTTCCTTATCCTTCGAATCGTCCTTCTTAGGTTCAGAAGCTTTGCGACTCGACGTCTTCTCGACTCGATCGCCGCCACTCTGCGGTTCGGTCTTCTTTTTGCCGCCACAATTCACCGACAATATTGTGAAACAGAAAACTGCTAAAGCTGACCATAGAAATAGAACTAGGCTCTTCCCTTCGATCTATTCAAGATGATTGCAATTGAATTGAATTTGGATTCGTTTGGTTACCGGCGCAAAAGATATTGACTCCGTCATGGTTCAGCGTCCAAAATGATTTGTTTCGCACAAAATGTTGGGCGAAAGTGACTCGATACCACGGAAAATAAGGAAAAAATAGCGAGTGAATGACATATCTGAAACGTGCCATCAATTCTCTCGTTCACGCCGTTATTCCAAGCCCACTTTTGTCGAATTTGTTTTTCGCATTTTGAATTGAACATTTTTGGGTCTCGCTTCGAAAATACTTTAAACTTATTCTCGTGGACGGATGAATTTAAGAAGGCAAGTCCCACAATTTTTTTAATAAAATAAAATTCATAAAAAATGCTATTTGACACGATTATAATGATTATTGAATTAAACAAAATCCGAACAAGGCGGAAATTCAAATGATAAACAGTGCAAGAATTGAGGATCCGGACCTCGACCGCGTGGTCCGTTTTCCCTGCTCAATTCCTTATTCATGGTTTGGGTTAAAACCAACAATAAATAACTAAAATTTCATAAACGAATAAGAGAATCGAACATCATAATATTGTGTGGGTGTAGAGTGTTTCCCGGCTTCCTACCACCTCGTTCGCATCGTGAGCATCGCTTAAATAAGAGTGAGCTGGTGGCATTGATAAGGGTCTTGGATTAGTGCTTCCGGTCGGAGACTTGATTGACCTGACTCACTTACGAAACCAATCATCTCCAAATTTGTTTTTCTGCGACATCACCAAATGTTTTGTAAGAAGTGTTCCCTTTTTTTTAATAAAAAAAAAACGGTCGCTTCCAATATCGGCAAGAATTCAGTATTGCCAATTGATTACCATTTCGTCATACAGTACTCGCATAATGTTGACTGACTATGAAGCAATACCTTGCCTCTTATTCTTTTTTGTCATTCTTAATGTACATATTATCTTCAAACAGAGACAATCATTTTAAAAAGAAAACAAAATATTTATTTTTGTTGAAATCGAAATTCCGAATATATCGGAAAATTCGTTCAAGAATAGGAGGCATTCGATTTATTCTATATGAAAATTTATAAATAAGAATTAATTATGGTTTCGATCAATTGAGCGCCGAGCCTACAGGTCCGCATGTCCCAAGGAACTATGCGATATAAGACATCCCATTATTTCATTTCGTGCAAAATTCACGTGATGAGGGGCTAAAACCTTGAAGGTCCATATCAGAGCTGCACGGAATTCCGTCTTCCGACTTCCGTTTCCGTGTTCCGCTTGAAATGTCTCTCAATACCTAACACGTGTAGCGAATCTAATAAGGTTTTTAGCAAATCCGGAGAAATTTTTTCGACAAAAAGAAGGTCGAATGAGCTCTTGGAAAATCTTACAATCTGCACTGTTAATTTCAAAATATTCGAGTTAGATTCGAGAACTTTGAGTTCCGTTTTTAGAAAATTCAAGTTCTGTGCAAGCACTGGTCCATATCTCGATAACTAGAAATTTGAAAAGGTAGGGACCTAGTTGAGAGCAGGCAGGGACCTAGTTCATTCGATTGGAAATTTTCTAAAAAAAATCTCTATGCAAAAAAGTTAAAGAATTTTAAGACGGACAGCAAAAAGATCTCCCTTGTCAGCATATTCAAGCCAATTGTTAAAAAACTAGTATTCCGTTTCCTTTTCCTTCCGTCTGCCTAAAAAAATTTTTTTTTCGATTTTCGTTTTTCAGCGGGGCTTTTCAAGAGCGGTTTTCCTTCGACAAGCAAGCCTAATAAATACTCGCCAAATTTGCTTTTTTTTTAATTTTCAAATAATTGTACGAGTTGGGAGATCCGAACAACCTGTGACGCTAATTTGGTTAATTTCGATTAAACTCTCCAAGTGGTGACGCATTCAATGGCTCGATTCCCACAATGAAAACAATAACGAAACATCAAGAAATTCGAAAGCGATGATCTCGGCTCGGCCGGATTATCCGAATATGTTTATTCCGTGCGATGAAAGAGAGCGCGAGAACGGAGAAGCGCGAAACGAGACGAGCTCGGTGTTGCTCACCAGCTCCTTGAATAGAATTCGAAAAAAATATTGTCGACGAATTCAACACACATCTTCTGATTTCAGTTAGTAGTATGTATCAAATACTGTTATTTCTCGCTAGTATTCATATTATCCCATTCACTCATTCGAAACCATATTCCGTTGATTTTATTGTTGCACATTTAAACAAGTAAGAATTCAATGATTGCTCCAAATTAAAAATAAATAATTGCTTTGCAGATATGCGAATGAATCGATCAATCCTTGCGATGATTTCTATGCGCATGTTTGTCCGCCAGAAGGGATCAATTTTATGAGAAACTTGTATGAAGAGCTGACGGATGATGATGAGCAAACTCAGCTTGATTTCATGAGCTCCAATGATTTGGTAATTTTCTTCCACAAGTTTTCGCTCAGAAATTGGTCTCGCGGCGATTTGCGTGGAAACTATTCGTAGATTTACGGCAAATCTAGTGGATCTTTTAGAACACACACAATCAAACTTCATAGGTTTTTTTTTCGAACAATTCTTTGAATTATAGGAATTTCGTCTGAAATTGGAAGGAAATCAAAAATTTACACAAAACGAGCTCTTGAAATTGTATGAAATTTCGATTAATTTTTATATGTTTTTTTCCATTTAGATGTGAGAAACAAAAAGAGGAGCTCATCGCGTCGGCTTTCATTTATTTCAAGCATGTGCAAAGGAAGAATTATAAGAGAGTCAAATGGGCGGAATTGACATGTCCGCAGGTTGCCAGAATTCTCAAAAATGCCGCTCAGGCAAATGAAAAAAAATATTTTGAGACAATTCTAAAATCTTATGAGGTTCGTTGAGAGGCTAACGTGTCTCTATAATATTTTAGATTTGTCTCAATAAACTTTAGGAAATCTCATAAGATTTTAGAATTTATCAATAAGTTTCAATGAATATTGTGAGACTTTAAAGTTTATCAATAAGTTTTAGATTTGTCTCAATAAACTTTAAAGTTTATCAATAAGTTTTAGATTTGTCTCAATAAACTTTAAAGTTTATCAATAAGTTTTAGATTTGTCTCAATAAACTTTAGAATATATCAATAAATTTTAGATTGTTCTCAATAAACTCTGTCCAATATTATGTAATATCATACGTTATCGAGCAATTTTCACACAAATAGAATGTAATAACATCCATAATAATTGAATATGTATGAACATTTCATTTATTACAATATTAATGCGAAATGAATATATTAATAATAAAAATCAGAAAAAAAAATAAATGAATCAATTTATCCTTTTCGCATTTTCTCCTTTTTCTGCGAATGACGCACAACGTTGCTATAAGGAATTCGTTGCATATATTGAAAGAAAATGTTGAACTTACAAATTTTGATGATTGAATTTGTCGTTTTTCGATTAATTTCATGAGTTCTTTGCGATAAAATGACTTCTTAATTAAATCCGGATTCGCGTTGAAACGCATTTTCAATGAAGTCACAATCTCGTGATATAGTTTATAACTGAAAATTGCCAGTTTTAAAAAATAACTGAATGAGTCTAACTTTCTCAAAATACTATATCCAATCCCGTTTGTCTGTTCCGAGCACATGTTTCTCTTGATAACGTGATAAATGTGCTCATGCGCTTGCGTGCTTATTGCCGACAGCTGACCACACCGCCTGACATTACTGTACAAATGGTATATAAGTTGCTGAAACAATAAATACAGTAATCATTAGTAAAAAAAACGACTTACGTGCACTTTTGAACCAGAAAACAATTGAGGCGCCCCATCTCAAATTAGAATTTCTAATAATTTGCAAATACCTGCGATCTGAAATAAAAATTTTCTATTATGTACATAGCTAACGATCCCATATTACTTTGTTTGGTAATGTTGTATTTGTAACTAAGCGAGTCGGTGACACCATCCATCGGTAGCAGGCATGTATAAGCAACACAACAGCTGAACCTAACGGAGGGAGGGTCCCGATCATGGCGTTAGAAACAATTTTCACTTCAAAAATCTACAAAGGATGATAATTGCAAGTGGTAAATTAACTTACGCTAGCTTTTTCAGACCCATTAATGTCATTGAATTTTCCCGATAGCGACTTTACCGAAGATGGCAGTCTCGCTTTCACATCAATAGCTTTGCATCGAAAAATATTTATTTCGTTTTTAACGAAGACTTCTAAAAAGCAATCTTCAATTTTTGAAAAAGGAGAGACATAATTGAAGTACCTTTTATTATACGTGTGAAAATTCCCTCGTGAAAAAGGTGGAAAAAATCCATGGCCGCGATCCACATGGGCACCTGCTCATTGAATTTGCTGTATTTACCTCGTTCCTTCAATCCATCGGCCAATGTTTCTGGAATGTTTGTTCCACACTTTTCCCGATCTACAGAAAACATTTAAGATCCTTTCTGAATTTTGAGTAGATGTGCACATTAAAACGCACGTCCGACTTATAACGACATACCTATAACATTTTGGTCGTTGATTTTGAGAATCGTTTCTTGTGAAAGACAGTATGGACACGAGCCAGGTGATGAAAACATTTTCAAATTGTAGACCTTCCTTCGTGCCTAAAGTTTGATAATTTATTTGAGGTTATTTACCTAGAATACCTACAGGATCGTCAAAGACGGCGGTAATCACTTTTCCTCTAAATGTATCTTGACGGCAAATGATTTGATGTTCGAAATTCACGTTGATCCAGTCTATAATTCGATCGTGGATATGGTAATTGGGGTCAATCGATCCGATGTACACCCCGCAAATCATCATCGCGCTTACTAGACTTCGCGAACTGTCTTCGAGATCCATATTTTGTAGTGACAAAATCCAGATTTTCTTGCTGAAATTTGTTTTAATATGGAAAATATTTTTGTTCTTGAGAAGTTTAACCTCCTCAGATTTATTTCAACTCCATCGAAACAAGAACTGAAATGGACGACTGTGCTTGCGCCCGATTCTCTTACAAGAATTTTCTTGGGGAAAATTTCATTCATGAGTGATGAATTACTTTCACCACTTAATACTTTCCTTTGTGCTTCTTTTAATTCGCTTCCATAGCTTTCCACGAAAAGTTTCAGATTACTTTTTACATTGGGTAAAAAAAGTTCGCTTTCCATATATTCGTGACAGAAGCATCTAAAATAAAACTTATATATAAATATATACATATATAAATATATACATAATATATACATATAAATATATACATATAAACTTATATATAAATATATACATATATATATATATATATATATATATATATATATATATATATATATATATATATATATATATATATATATATTATTTATTTATTTATTTATATAATGTATTATTTATTTATATAATGTTCAATTTCCGCGTAAATCAAATTTGAACAACTAGCAAACACACGTACCGTTCGAATGTGATACTGCTTCACTTTTTTCTCGCATTCGCCTTATTCTCCACACCTTCTTCGGCTTTCCATCTTTTCTTAGTGCCTCTCCGATTATTTCCTTGGTCACATTTCGTATTCTCCGCGGGGTCATCTGAAATATCGAAATCATTAGAAACTGAAGTATATTTGTAATTAATTGTAATAATTGTGCGCATTTTTTAAATTCATGAACCTGTTCATGCAATGACATGTTTAGGCACAACTGTTTCAAATTCAGCATGTAAAACAATGCAGATTTAAGGTAGTGTTAAACATTTATTATAAAAACTTGCATTTCATGAATACGTCCATCACTAAAGTGAAGAAACTATTACAAAAAGCTAAAAAAACGGCAGGAACATCAAAAACATAAATTATTGATTGGAATTTAGAAGATCTTAAAAAGAGACGCCGCAAATTGCGTCAGTGGAAGTCATAAGGGCCCTATTCAAATTTTAAAGTCTCACAATATATTGAGATACTTTACACTTTCTCAAAAGATTTAATTTACAAATTCCAAATTTTTAAAATTTATTGATTCTCAATAAGTTTTAGAAAGTATCAATAGACTTTAGAATTTCTCAAAATATTTTAGAGTTTATCACTGAATATTTGATTCTCAAAATATTTTATTTGATTTGCCTGAGCGATATGTTGCATGTGGCGGTAATTTGAAAAAAAAAAGCCTAACGATGAAGGTCATTTTGCTGAAAATTTTTAGCTTAAAATTTTTAAATTTTTTGCATACAGATTCTATGCGAAATTTCCAATACTTCGTGCTCGGTTTCTCGATACGATTATTATCCAAAAATGTCAGTACAATTATACCTCAAACTTGGGTAATTAAACCAAATCTTTATGAAAAGACGATCATTAAAATAACGAACAGAAAGTACAACATAATATATAATTAAATTCTTCATCTTTCCGGTGTACAAAAAAATGATCAAAATGAATGAAAGGGTGAGGATGAAAACAATTGATAATATGTAGTTTGGTCTAAAAATCAAATACTTTTGGCGGAGATTAAATGGAAGAGATTGTGTCATTGCGCGCGCGGCCATGCAAACTCGGCCACCACCGTGTGCAATAACATATCTAGGATTTTTCAACCCTTAACACCTTTGTTTAAGTTACCTTCGCGAACGTTTCCATAAATTTTGCACGAAAAATTCGTGAGAGAGGCCTTGCCAATTTTGATGGTCCATATCTCGATAGACTCTAAACCAATCGATTGGAAAATTTCCAATGAATCTGTGTGCAAAAAATAACACAATTTTTTTTTAAAGACGGGCAGCAAAATGATCTCCCTTGCGAATAAAATTGTTGAAATCCTCTCAAAATTGTTTAGAAAATGTCAAAATCATTAATCGAAGGCGTTTTCTGGAATGTGAGGCGATACCACACGATTCAAAGAATCTACGGATCACCGACAAAAGCTGGCCATTTATTAGAAGAGCTTCGCGAAGAGTTTGATAATCTCCTACGGGTACGATTCGCAAAATCCTCACTCTCTCTCCCTCTCTCTTATTGACGCCAGCGATTCAGGAGACTCCTTGGCTTCGAAGCAATAACGCCGTTGAGAAATATCGAGAAAAATTGACAACAATGCGATTATTCACTATCGATTTTCTGATTTTTGGCTTGAAAGAAGGCTTAAAAGGAATTATCTCCGATCTACGATCGTTCAATTCTTCAAACGGGATGTTGACACTCAAAAAAAGTGAAATTGTGAAATTCGCTTCGCTTGGGTTTTATGCAATTTATGCGCAAAGCGCTCCGGAGCCGCTTGGCGACCAATTTATGGATGTTATCTCGACACGAAAATATTCATTGGCTAATTTCAAAGACGTAAGATTATCCGATTTATATTTATTTTGTGTTTCTCTTTAATAGGGGCTTATAGTCACCGACAACACTTATGCTTTATTGTCGCTTCAGAGCAACATTGCCTCCAGAGTATGCATTTTCAATCCAATTTTCGACTTGCTCTCTTTTTTTCTTTTTTAGTATGGAAGCTTTGGATTCAATATTGCGCATGAGATTATGCATTCCTTCATTTTCGATCAACATGACAAATCGCCGTTGAAACAATATTCGACGCCAAACACCAATTGTATTCTGAGTCAGCATTCGAAGACATGCCAAATGTTTCCAGAAGCGGTATTCTGAAATTCAAAAATCAGAGTTGATCTATTCAATATTGTTTGATTCATTCAGAAATGCTCGACGACGAATCGAACGTTCGAAGAAGATGGAGCTGATTTGATGGGATTCCGCCTAGTTTATAACGTTTTTCGCAAAACCAAAAATGCGATTCGAAGAAAGGTTATTAATTCATTTTAAAATATATATTTCAGTTTTTATAATATCATACATATAGTAGGCGACTGCTTTACGCGGGTAGATTTACGGGGTGCGCCTTTCTCTTGGTCTCGCGCGGACTAACTGGCTATTTTGCAGTTTATGGGTTGGTACGATAATTTTTAAGGAAATGCCAAACTCATCAAGAAAAAATGAACCAAAGACGCGTTGCGAGACCTTTTCAAGGCGCATAAGCGTAATACATACAGGGTGTCATTTAAGTTCCCGCACAACTTTGAAGACGTATATTTCTGAAACTAAAAGTCCAAATCAAACGAGACTCGAAATATTTTTTTTCTATAGTATAACAAATAATTATCTTTTAACTCTTTTCGATTCGGTCTTCTTTCGCAGCTATGACTTCACGGAGACGCTTCGGGTAGGATGCGACTGTGGTACGCAGGTATTCGATGGAAAGATTGTCCCATTCCGCCAGTAATGTCTTCTTCAGAGCCTCTATACTTGAGTGGGGTTTTGCGTTGACCTTCTCCTGCAAGACCCCATCACGGAAAAGTCAAGCGGGTTCAGGTCTGGGGAGCAATCAGGCCATTCGGATGACTTGATGAAGTCGGGAAAATGGGTCTGGCACCACTCCACAGTAGTTTTGGCAGTGTGGGCGGGTGCTCCGTCCTGTTGAAAGACCCATTTCTGCCCACCGAAATGCGTTTGGGTACAGGGCATCACATGATTCTCCAAAATGTCCCGAACGTAGACTTCTCTGTTCATTTTCACCCCCTGATCCACGAAAACCAGGGGGCACTTCCCGGTTGAGCAGATGGCACCGAAAACCATCACACTGGCAGGATGTGAGGGTCGATGAATTGTTCTTCCTTTCTCAGAAGTTTGCTGGGATGTCTGGGCAAGTACTCAATGGCTTTGTGAGTTGAATGCCGCCTCCACAGTGAACAGCTTCTCGTTGGAGAAGACAGTGACGAGGTGTTGTCCAGACCGCGTGCGAGCAAGAAGTCGTTTTGCTTTTTCGAAGCGTCTCTGCTTGCTGACGGCCGATAGAATTGCCGCTTTTTGGACACGATATGGGGTCAGTCCAAGCTTCGTTTTGACGATTTTTTCCATAGCGAAGATGCTCATTCCCATGTCTGACGCCATCTTTCTCATGCTCCTGTGGGGTTTTCGCCTGATCCTCGATTTAACGGCGTTGATCTTCTGAGGAGTGATTACTGAGACGAGTCTTCCTTGTCTGGGACGGTCACTGGTCGTATTTAGCTCCTTGAATCGTTTGATAGTGTCATAAACCGTTCCACGAGGCACACCGACCCGTTGAATGATGTCTCTCGGGCTCACATTTTGCTTATGAAATTCGATAATGGAAGCGCGATGGATGTTAGCCTTCGCCATTTCTGGGAAACACATCCGAATGAGGTGAAACTTGGAAAGTAAGTAAAATATACCTTATTTAACAAAAATAAATTGTATTGGTGCACGAAAAGTGCGACAGCCAAGCTCTTCATGGCGTCAAACTTTTGTGCGGGAACTTAAATGACACCCTGTAGTACAGCAGTCGCTGTACGTCGACAATATGTATTTACTTAATTGATGCTTTTTTGAGACCGGCAAGGTCGTAAAATTTTTTGCACTGAATTCAGTATTCGTGATCGTTTGATTTTAGAAATTCTTGGAGCTAATTGGCAATGAGAAGCTGTTCTTCTATGCATTGGCAACCATCCAATGTGTGAATCACCCAAAAAGAATCGACACCAACGATTTGCACTCAACAAAATATGCACGGGTCAATATGATAATGGCGCAATCGGACGAGTTTGCGAAAGCATTCAAATGTAAGAAGACGGATCGGATGGTACGAAGCAAAGCGGACCATTGCGAATTATACGGAGAACATGGGCCGATGACAAGGAAATTGGTGTCACCATTCGATACTACGTAAATTTTCTTTCCATAAAATGGAAATGAAAAATTTTGTGAATAAAGAGATGTTATGTCGATTTGGTGCAAATCAGGGTGAAAGCATTAATAACCTGAATACTCATTAGGAAAGACACCATTCTACTATGCCGAATCATTTTCAAAAATCAGTACACATGAAATTCAAACTGGTTCTTAAATTTGTTAGATCCCGGGCTGCTTTTTTGAAAAAATCGTCAAAATTTGACATTGTCTGGTGGGAATTCAAAAAACACGCTCGCCGCAATTAGAAAAAAATCGAAAATGTACGTACGGTACATTTTGTTGCGACATTTTTTGCGACATTTTCATTAGTTGCGACATTTTTTCTGATATTTAGTTTTTGAAATCGTAAACACACAAATTTTATACGGTTTCATTCAGTTCAACTTAATTAAATTTATTAATCCATTAAGTGTGGCCGTGGCCGCCCCTATTTTTGGAACAATTTTTCTAGGTCACGCGTGAGTTGCGGCGAGCCGTAAAAAAGTTTCGGCTCTGTTATTCTCAGGCAAATCAAATAAAATATTTTGAGAATCAAATATTATAATAAACTGTAAATTCTAATGCTTATTGTTACTTCCTAAAACTTCTTGAGACACGATTTTTTAAGCTTAAAAACACTTTTTAAGTCTTATAAGATTTTTAAAAATTCATTGCGAAAATTTAACTTATTATAGAGACACGTTAGTTTCTCAATGAATCTCAAAATATTTTATTCGATTTACCTGAGCTTGAGTAGTCCAAAACGCGCCCTACAGAAATGTCTCGTTGTCTAGCACCCTCTCACTCTTCCTCTATCTATGTGACTCACCTTTTTTTCTCTGCGTTTCCCTCATTTGGCCTTTTATTTGGTCGACTAAATGAATATTATTAGTTGATTGGCGTGCTCCGGAATTTTTGAAATTCTATTATTTCTAATAACAGAATGTATCGAATAATTCTAATATTAGCTAGTATTAATTACAACGCAATATCAAAAGAAATCGTCCCGAAATCGCATTTCAGCTATGATTTTATTATGAAACATGTGATGAAGTAAGAAGAGTTAATTTAAGGTGCCAATTAGATGGCATTAATGCAGTTTCGTGAACAACTCGATCGATCCATGCGAAGATTTCTATGCGCATGTTTGCCCGCAAAACGACTATAGTTTTCGAGAAAGGCTCTATTATGAATTGTCTGATGATGATCATCGAACTGAGCTTGATTTCATGACAATCAAGGATGTGGTGGGTTGCTGTGCAATTTCTTGATTAATATTGATGTTTAGGATTTTCGGGTAACATTCGAAGGAAATGCCTCATTAGCCGAGACGGAATTAATCGAATTGTAAATATTATAATCGCGAAAAAAAAAACGAGCACAGATTCACGGATTCGCATAATGTTATAGTTTCAATTTTGAATTACCGCCCGCCAAAATGCGATGGTCCACATTTGTTCAAGGTGCTCGTTTTTTTGCGATGATAATACAATAATATCTTTTGAGATTCACAATAATTGTAGATGTGAGACTCAATTGGAAGAGTTCAAAAAAACTTTATATGTTTATATGAAGCGAGTGGCAAAGGAGAAGACTAGAAAACTTGACTGGAACAACATGACGTGCACTTTAATTGCAGAAATGCTGAAAAATGTCGATTTTGAGAATCTGGCAGTTATCGATTAGACTACTCGATTCTGCGAAATTCTTCTGGAAATTTCAGAAAAGGGCTCACAAATGGATTCGAGACGTTTTCAATAATGTTCGAAGGTATTATACGGTGAAACGATTGTACGGATCACCGACGAAAGCCGCGCACATGTATGAAGATATCAAAACTGAGTTGTTCGAATTGCTCGAGGTTTGTATCAATGCTTTTCGAGCTTTTTTTGGCAAACACGATTTTGATGCGATTTAAACGAGAAAAAAAACTAAAACGCGCTGGTTCAGCTGTTTACACACTGACGCAAAATTGCACACATTTTTCGCTTCAAATTTTGTCGCATTTCTGATAAATCGAAATCAATCGGATCCGAATTGGACAAATTTTACGAACGGATGCAAAGATATTCAAAATCCGATTGGTTTTCAGTTATTAGAGTGTTCTCTCTGGGGTACTGAAGGCAAATGGCCGATCTGGACGAGAAGGTTGATCCTACCGGCGAGAATGGGTCAAAATTGAGCAGGACTGGCCGCAGCTCGCCGATTACCCCACGGGCGAACTGACCAAAAGTTTTGCTGAGAAACTTTCAAATTTTTCATTAATCAAACAAAAATGAGACGCAATTTGGCATTGATGATCGATTTTGTTGGGAAAAAATGAAATTTCCCAAAACGGGAGCTCACGCGAACCGCAACGCGTCTGACGACACAGAATAATTATGGCAGCCACATTTTTTTAAACGATTGAACAGACTAGATGCTCGCCCATCGACATTTCTTTGGTTCTCCGAGTGTTTTCAGAACACACCTTGGCTGAGAAGATACAATGCAACTGAGATGTTCAAAACACAATTGAATCTAATGAAAACTTACGATTTCGGGTATTTCGTCGAAGCGTTCGAAAATCGTTTGAAGAGCGTCGTGCCGAAACTGAGAGAATTGAAAGCCGACAAGGGTGTCGTTCGACTGGAACGAACTCAACTCGCCACATTCGTTGCGTTGGGATACGACGTGGTGTATATGCGAAATTGTCCCGAACCATTTCAGAATTTCGCGATGGATTCATTGGCAACTTCAAAACATGTATTTTCCAATTATAAAAATGTAATTTTTGTTTTCGATTCTGAAGAGAAAATACGCGAGTTTTTTTTAGAATTATGTAGTTACTGACAATACGCTAATATTGCTTTCATATTCGAATAATTTCGCCACTAGGGTGATTGTTGAGAACGAACCAGCTTTTTTAAGCATTCCAGAATTTAGTTTGGCAGCGTTGGATACTTACTTGGACACGAGATTATGCATTCATTTATTTTCAATGAAAACGACAACTCGCCACTGAAGAATTTTTCGACGAAAAATGCGCATTGTATTCTGAGTCAGCATTCGAAGACATGCCAAATGTTTCCAGAAGCGGTATTCTGAAATTCAAAAATCAGAGTTGATCTATTCAATATTGTTTGATTCATTCAGAAATGCTCGACGACGAATCGAACATTTGAAGAAGATGGGGCTGATTTGATGGGATTCCGATTGGCATACAATGTATTCAAAAAAGCAAAATATGTGAATCGAAGAAAAGTGGTGGCTGAGCATTGATAGTTGAATTTGAATTATTTGCAGATTTATTTTGGGTACGCAGACGAAATCGATAATGACAAATTGTTCTTCTACTCAATGGCAACTCAATGGTGTGCACGGCGATTGGTGAAGAAAAAAAGCGATGGGGTGCATTCGGTGAAATACGCCAGGGTGAACATGCAAATGGCGCAATTAGACGAGTTTGCGAAAACATTCAAATGTAAGAAGACGGATCGAATGGTACGAAGCAAAGCGGACCATTGCGAATTATACGGAGAACATGGGCCGTTGACAAGGAAATTCGCGCAGAATTTCTGATCTTTGAATATTTACCATTGACTTGAAATAAAAATTTGTGAAAGAAAACTTGTCAAAAATTTGAATGAAATAAATGAATGAGGTGAATAATTATAATATCGATGGCGTATTGAGTTTGTAAGGACACAAGGCGCGGAATTTAAGGGACCCCATTTTTAATATTGTTATTATTGCATTTGCTTCTTGTAAATCATATCGAACGCAGCGCGGAAGGGATTTTTATAAAAAAATTGACGGGCGCTGATCGGACGCATATATCGGGGTACCTCTCGAACGATACCGTCCGCGCGGACGTTAATGAGTTTTACGGATTTTTATATTTTAACAAATTTTTATAAGCAGTGTATCTACCCGGGATTTTCGTTTGTCGGATTGTTTCGGGATCAGAGTTTGTCGGGATTTCCGCATTCCGCGTTTTCAATTTATTCATTCCGCCAATTTCGACTCGGATCCCGGAACTACCCGGGATTAGCGGGTTCGTCAGGAGCAGAGCTGCAAAGAATCTGAATTTTCCGAAAACGGAAGACGGAACAAAAAAATGTGATGAAAGACGGAAGGCGGAATTCCGTTCAGCTCTGTTCGAGAATTAAAATCGAAAAGAAGAATTGAATTTCGAAAATTAAAAACCTGTGTATTTTTGCGTAATGCGTATTGCGGACTTCGCTACCGTAACGCACAAAAATCAATTTTGAAACCTTTTCGGATATTGGAAAATTCGTTTTTTTTTCGCAGAAGACGGAAGATGGAAGGCGAAATTTCGAGCAGCTCTGGTCCCAGGTAATAGAACCCCGTTCGTGGTATTCGTCACTCATACAAATTCTAGATTTCGATTTATTCTCTTTTTTTTTATCAGAAAGAAAAAGAAAAGGAAAAATCATTCTGTAACAGACGATTCATGCTCGACGACGAGTTTCCCGTTTGAAGAAGACGCAATCGATTTGATGAGTTGACCAATTTTCTAAACCAGGCACAATTATTGATTTTTTTCGAAACACATGTGCAATTTGTTCAGACTTGGCGCAGAAGCTTCCACAATATGCAAAATATGCACACAGTAAGAAATACCATTCGCGTTTAAATCCACGTGAGTTCCTCTATAAACAATCATTACTATAAATGGAATGTATCGAATAATTCTACTATTAGCTGGTATTCATGTCAATCCAATATCGAATGGAATTATCCCGAAATCTCATCTCACTTATGATATTGTAATGCAACATCTTATGAAGTAAAAAAATGGAAAATTTGAGATTTTAAAAATAATAATTAATGATTTGCAGTTTTGTGAACAAATCGATCAATCCTTGCGATGATTTCTACGCACATGTTTGTCCGCCAAATAGCATTCCGTTTAATAAAAGATTATTAAGCCATCTGAGTGATGATTATGAAAACACAAAAATTAATATAAGCTTCCGCGATGTGGTACATTAGTATTTTCAGTTGTTGTTTTCAGAAAACCTCATCATTGGATTTTTAGTTTTTCCCGATTCATTTTGAAGACAAATCGGCGTATTCAAACAATGAAATAATGCGATTGTAGGATTATCAAATTGATCGATCTCATATTGTTTCGTTTCAGATGTCAAACGAAAAAGGAAGATGTCGAAAAAGCATTGCTATTGGATTTGAAATATATCCGGCGTTCTTCGGATTTATACAAACTGAAATGGGGAGAGCAGAGTTGTTCGCAAATTGTCAAACATTTCGAAAGTGCCAATGTATTCCGAATTGCGGTAGGAAATCGATTGCTATTTATCCTTGAAATCGTTCTTTTGGATGCGTTTCTCGTTTTTAAGCATCACAGTTTTTAAAATATTTTTTTGTGATGAAAAATAAAACGAGCGACTTGAATAATTGTGGACCATCGCAATTTTTGCGACAGCGAAAAATGTTGAAAATTCAAAAACGCGGAAAACTGGCGAAATAAAAAACGGCTGTAATATGAAAAATCAAAATTTTTAAGCAAATTTCAATTACCCTTGTTGTTAACAAAAATGTCATATGGCAGAATATTTGGAGACCATTTAAATGGCAAAATTTAAAATATTCAAATTCATTCGTCCGCAACGATATTCTTTGCAAAAACTTCTCTAAACTTTTGATTTATTTACTTATTTTTTAATATTCTTGATGCGTTTTCAACAGAAATTGGCGAAATAACCGAAAAAAAATGCACAAAAATCAGATAATCAAAAAATAAAAATTTCGAATTAATGGCGGACGTGAATATGCGATGGCCGAACATTTAGCGGCCGCGGGTGGGGCGACCGCCGCCTCGTTAAACTTGATTGGCGCAAAGTGATTTTTAAAACAATTTTCTAATTGCCAATCAATTTTCGTTTATAAATACTCGGAAAATATTCAAATCATCATAATCACATTACAGACGCAATCAGTTAATTTGATCAAGCTGTTGTATGCTAATTTGAGAAGGCATGAAACAATTCAAAGAATATATGGATCGCCCACCAAGGCAGTACATATTTTCGAGGAGCTCCGAAAGGAATTGGACGCGCTTCTCGAGGTTGAATCACCAGATGTTCGATTCTGAAGGCATTTGTGTGTGCTTCAGGAGACACCTTGGATCAAAACCTACAGAGCAATGGAAAAATACAAAAAACAATTGGATATAATGTCGTTTATCGATTATGGATTCCTTCGAAACGCTTATGGGGATCATATAAAACAAGTGTTGCCTTATTTGGTGAAATTCAAGAATAATGATGTCAAAAGAAATGAAATATTCGAATTGATTGCATTGGGATTCGATGTGATATTCAATACTGGCTATCCGAATCCCGTTGCGAATATAACTCTTGATATTTCAATGATCGCCATTGGCCAATGGAATGTTTTGGATGTATAATTCAAAATTTTGCATTTCCATTTGAGACCAATTATTGCAGAAATTCGTATTATCTGATAATGCTTTGATATTATTATCATACTCGAAGAATATCGCCACCAGAGTTGGTTTTTAAAAATGCTTTTCAATTTCCCGAAATTTGCTTGGTTTTTTTTTCAATTTTCCCAAATTCCCGATGATCGAAAAGAATGAGATGGGTTGTCTAATAATATTTTCAAAATCTGTGTGGGCGAAATTGAATAAATTGCAACTAAATTTTAGTTTTCACTTTTTTTTCATAATTACTTCATTTTTATTCAACCTTTCATTTTCCACACAAATTTTGATTACTATTTGTCGATATTTCTGTAAATTTTCACGTGAAAACAGTGAAATAAGCGTTGACACGTGGCGAGACCTTTTCAAGGCGCATGCGCGTAAATCTACCCGCGTACAACAGTCACCGGACGCTGAATATACGAGCATTTAATATTCAGTCAACGAAAAAATTTAAATCTACACTGATTTCGCGAATTTGAAGCCCCCCCCCTCCGTAAACACTAATTACGATAGAGCAGATTTGATAGATTATAATGCTCCACGGAGCCGTCCGCAAATAACCACACTAATCCGAAGTTGGCAATTTGCTGTCGGCATGGGGGGGGGGTAATTTTGAAAAATATCGCCTCTTGTCAGCTTTTCCTTTCAACGTTTGATTTCAGTACGGCGGATTTGGTTTTATAACGGCTCATGAGATTATGCATTCGTTTATATTCGAAGAAGGCGATCGATCGCCGTTGCGATATTACTCGACGAAAAACGCTCATTGTGTGCTGAGTCAGCATTCGAAAACGTGCCAAACGTTTCCAGAAGCGGTATTCTGAAAATGAGACGAACTCGATGATCTCGTCGGCGATCGTTTGGCGCAATTCGCCATACGAGTTGAGTGGCGTTCGCGTGAATCTCGACCAACCATGGCTGCGAACTGCCCCCCTCCCCCCACCGTCGAAATCATCGCTGAAAAATAATATTTGATTAATTCAGAAGTGCTCGACGACAAACCGCACATTTGAAGAGGACGCGTGTGATTTGATGGGATTCCGCCTAATCTACCATTTGTTTCAAATAGCGAAAAATATGGATCAAAGAAAAGTTTTTTAACAGGGGGTCGGGGCCGGGTAACCTCAAATATCATTAAAAATGTATCATAGAAAGAATTTTGAGGTCTCGGTGTGCGCCTTTAACCTTTCCTTATACTTTGGCCCGTAAATCCACATGTTTAGTTTTGCTCTAAAATTATAGCCATTGTTTTTTTGGCACTTTGCCTGCTTTTTGTAGTCGCGCAATGTTGGCAATACATTACTTTTAAGAAACACACTTCTCACAATGAGTCAGATCGCCTAAATACAAATTTGAATTACCGCCTCGAAAAAGTGCGATGGTCCACAATTATTTAAGGTGCTCGTTTTTTTTGGCGATTAAAATATGTGAAGTGGACAGCGTTGTAAAAAACATGGTCCGGTTTTGAATTGCCGCCACCACAGACGAATGTGGCGCATCCCGGAAAATGTCCGCAGATGTTTACAGAGAAAGATTGTGATGTTAAGATTCAAAGAATAATACACTTACCGAGAACGCACTGTTCATTTTTTCTCATAATTAGCCAATTTTTTGATTTTTGTCGAATTTTTCTACATAGTTTCTATGACAATTCAATGATTTTTGCGGCAACCCACCTTTCTATAAATTCGAAGAAAACGCTTGAAACGCTGAGTGAAATTTCAGACATATTTTGGCTATGGAGCACCAATGGATGACGAACAATTGCTGTTTTATTCATTGGCTGCCATCTTTTGCACTGAGCACCCAGAAAAGGAGAATACGAGAGATATTCATTCCGGAAAATACGCCAGAGTCAACATGATAATGGCGCAATCGGACGAATTTGCGAAAGCATTCAAATGTAAGAAGACGGATCGGATGGTACGAAGCAAAGCGGACCATTGTGAATTATACGGAGAAAACGGGCCATTGACAAGGAAATTCGTCAGATTCCTGAATTTCGAATAAATTTTTATGAATTTATAACAGCCGACATTTCAAATTTACGGAGTAGACCAATTTCAGCGAAATAAATGTTTCGAATTGGATTTTTTAAAATAAAATGTGTTTTTATTTCCAAATCGCATAATTTTCCAGCGGATTTCCGCCCTTTTTTTGAAAAAATTTAAAAAAATTATTTTTTTAAATTTTTCTGCAGTGGTTTGCCATTTTATTCGTTTTGCTATCAATAAAAAATCGCATTATTTTATTATTAATAAATTTGTTAATACTTTATTAGATGGAAAAATAGAATATAATGGACCTTGAAAGCAAAAATAATTTAAAAACAAAGTTGAACCCGAGTAATCGTGAAAGCAAATTGGAGATTGTGGCAGAAAATAAATGAAAATAGAAATTTGATGTCGCTCAAATCAAAAATCGCCGCCGTCGCTTCATTCTCGACTTCTGGACACGTCGACGAACCTCGCGAATTCCGAGACATTCGTCGATCGAAAAATAATCGACTTGTGCCGAGTTCTCGACGAAAAACGCGCTCGGATCCCGTTTGTGCGTCGAATCATTCAGAATACAATTCAATGAGGTTTCCTGGAATTGTATATCGTCGGTTTCAAACATAAAGCATTGGTAATGCTTTTTTGAATTGCGCGTACGCTATAATGCATAGTACGCAGTCTGTTTGTCTCGAGAAATTTCAGTCCAAAAATGGCAAATTTGTCCGCTGATGTTTTTTTTCTACGAGAAATTATCATCTCATTTCATTCCTATATCTTAATTCGTCTCTTTTCGAATCGTATTCGCCTTATTTCTGATCCCAAATTGGTCATTTTAGATTCGAAATTCGCCGATTTCGATTGTAAAACAAATAATTGACATTTCACAATCGAATACGTTCACATTCGAATCGAATTTTCAAATAAAAATCGAATCCGACGAATTTCGGAGCCAAAATTTGGCGTGTTGGATTCGACACGAAATGCCAGATGTGAGCTTACATCAGAATAGAAGAGCACACTGAGACATCCGTCGTTGTTCTTCGAAATGCACCAATCAATGCATTCGGCGGCCGTTGGCACCGATCTCGCGTCGATTATATGGCCGACCAGAACCATCTGAGAGTATCTTGTCGGCTGACCGCCGGAGCATTGAGTCGAAGACGCTTCTGCAATGCACATTCGCTCAATCGAGATTCTTGATTAATAGAATTGCGAAAATTTTGGACAAAAATTGCAAACTCGTTTAAAGACGTCGTTTTTAATAGCATTTTTTCAAAAAGAATAAATTGCAGAAACAAAAACCAGCAGCAAATATTTTTTTTTCGTATTTTCTCACAAATCCCCACTTTTTACACAAATTTTTTCATATCGATTGACTGAATGAATTGGTTTGGGTGTCATCGACAAATCACCGGGCAGTGACGTCATCAGATAGCACAGGTTCCGTTTTGCGTCGAATTCGGCGCCGGCGCACTCGATTTTCGTATTCTCAGGTGTCTGGAAATTGATTTTTTTTTTTTTAGGAAAACACAAAAACAAATCGAAATTACCGTATTCGTGAGACAATTAAAAACACAATCGTCTTCAGAAGTCTGCCAGAATCTGTACAACTTCGAACCTTCGACATTATCGCTTCTCACGAAGATAACTTGCTGTCCTGATGGGCAATGCGCTGAAAAATGCATAATAGCCTATTTAAAGTAAAACTATGCGTGTTTTTCGATTATTTCCGTGACATTTGCGTCACGATGGCTTCACACATTTTCGAGCGCTACCATTTAAATTTTTTGGTGAATCTTTAAACTTCAACAACTTCGAACAGAAAGTGTACGTTCAATTTTTTTTTTCAAACATTTTTTGTGGTTTCTTTTTTAATATTTGCGAGAAAAATGCAAAATCAAAAAATAACTAGGGGGCACCCGGAGTTGAACCGGGGACCTCTCGATCTGCAGTCGAATGCTCTGCCACTGAGCTATACCCCCGACTGAGAGACGTTCGCGTTAGCGGCGATTAACTGTTGTACACTCACACAGTGCGATGAACAGAGGCGACGTGTTGTCGGCGACGATTGTGTGCGGCGGCTGTTGTTGACCGTTCTTTTCGACGAGGCGCAGCGTTTCCGACGAACTAAACGTGAAATCGACATTAATAAAAAAAATATCGAATTTGAGAAATCATACGATTCGGAGCTGTCGAAATGCTCCAAACTGTCCAGAAAATCATGGGTGATGAACATTTTCACACATTTTGCCGTCGTTCGAATCGATAATTTTTTGTGAAAACTTGTTCCCGGAGTGCCAATCGTTTGCAATTGCGATAAAGATGTGCTGAAATTCAGAAAAAAAACTGCTGAAAAAAAATATGGAAAAACAGGAATTTTTCGAAATTACAGTACCACTGGTTACTGTAGTACGCAATGCACAAAAACAAAAACACGTCTAAAAATTATTCTAGATTTTTTTTTGCGCTACCATTTACAGTTGCTAAGAAATTTGAATTACCTATAAAATGAGCAAGTCGCTGATTCTTGTTGATAAGTAACAGAAGAGCAGCTCAAATTTCTGAAAATCACATGAATAGTGAAAAATCAAACCATCAATCATACGTGGCACAACTAGTAAGACAAAGAAGCTTCGAAATGTCGCTTCGAGACTCATAATATGTCTGCGCCTTTGAAATGCCCGTATCGAGCTTCGTATTATAGCAAATCGTTTGAATATCGGCCGTCGCCGAATCGCTCTTCTCATCAATATAATTATTTTTGGCGATGGTTCGAACGCCACCAGCCATATTGTTCGTTTTCATATTCGCTGAAAAAAAAATAACTTGGTTCTTAAAAATCAACGCAATTGTTTTGCTGAACGGCGAAATTCGTCTCGAGATACCTAGAAAATTTTCGCGAAGTTTCGCATTCCTAATAGGACCATTCGAAAGCAAAATTTTCGAGCCGAACGCTTTCTCGCTGCTCGTTTTGAATCGATCATTGTCCAATTTTTCGTCGAAAATCGCTCCAGGATACATCATCAAATCATGCCCATGAAGAACTTGATTCCACAATTCGACAACCGTCTGCAAATTATCGAATTGGTCCCTAATCGATGGTCCCTAGTCCCCCCACTATTTCAGTACCTTTTGCCCCTTATAGGTCGTTTCTCTCCGCTCAACTTCCTTCCCATTCTTCTTCTCCATTCTTACAGTACTCTGCGATTCGTTTTCTTCATCATCCGGTGGTCTCATCTCGATTTCATAATCGCTCGGATCGGCGCGACTCTAAAATCCACCATTCATTTTCAAATTGTTCGACAAATATGGCTAGCACACAGCTAAAATAATGCTACAGTAATCCAGAAACAGATTTGCTACAGTATTGATCGTATTAATGTATTCCTGGTGATTTTTGAGCACAACTTTGGTTAAACTCAGTCGATCGGGCTGAAATTTTCAGCATAGTTTAGCATTCCGATGCCAGCATACTTGCAAGGGGGCGGGGCGGGTCAGAGTGAAAATTCTACCGACCCGCTAATAGATTTTTTGAAGAAAAGTTTATTGAAAAAAATCGAAAACGAAACAAAAACAGTGAAGGCTGGTTCAATCAATTTTGTTTGAGGACTTCTGAACAATTTTGGGTCGGGTCGCGAATTTTTTTACTGACCCGGGTCGACCCGACTCGGAAATTTGCAAGTATGAATGCCAGTGATCCACACCAGGGCTGTGCGGCAATCGGAAATTTCGGCAATTTGCCGAAAATCAAAATTTCGGCTATTAAATGTTTTCAACGATAATTCGAAATATAAATACCGAATTTTCACGGTATCCCAAATTATTCAATGGGCATTGATTTTTGTTTCGCCGATTTTTTTTTGATATCAAATTGCCGAAAATCAAAATTTCGGCAATTCGGCAATTCGGCAATTCCATTGCCGCACAGCCCTGATCCACACACCAGAGCTGTGAGGCAATCGAATTGCCGATTACCGAAATTGCCTGATTTTTCAAAATGCTTAAATGCCGTAATTTTTATTTTCGGCAATTTGATGTCGAAAAAAAATCGACGAAACAAAAACGAATGCCCATTGAATAATTTGGGATACCGTGAGAATTCGATTATTTCGAATTTTTATTTTCGACAAATTGCCGAATTGCACCCCCTGATCCGCACACTCTTGGTGACTCGCAGATGCCGAGGAATTCGCAATCAAGTATTGATGAATTTCCAAACCGGTTCGTAATATCTCCGGATTTCTGAGACTTTCACTGAGCCTCTTCGTGGCGAAGAAGATAAACCGTTCATGCTCCTCTACATAACTGGGGATTTCGTCACCCCAGCGGAACATGCTCAGGCTAATCAGTACACTGTCCCACGCAGGCCGAGGGTAGAGTCGAATACTCCTCATCCGGGCGGCTTCGATTCGGCCTAGCAAGCCGGAAGAAGTAAACAGGGACCCAGTCCGCTAAAAACAGTATAAAGCGAAGAAATGTCCGGGACCCGAGCTCTGCCCCTGGATTGACAGTTACAGGACAAGCAGAACGGGAACAATCCGGGCCTGATGGCAACTGTCTGGTCTCGGTTAATGGAAAATCGCCCCCAAAAACACGAAAAGTTCACTTCAGAATTGGCACTTTCAACTGTAGATCGCTCGCTACAGAAACCAGACTCTCTGAGCTCCTCAATGAACTCAATCGAATCAAATTCGATATCATTGGACTCAGTGAGACGAAACGGCCAACTGAAGAGCATATGAAACACGTTGATGGGACAGCGATTTTCCTAGGCAAACGTCATGACACTTCTGTTGTTGGAGGGGTCGGCTTTGTAGTTCATAGCACCCTCGCTCCCCGTATAGAAGAAGTAAGATTTCTTAGCCACAGGATCGGCATGCTAACATTCAAGGTCGGAAATAAGCTTAAATGCACAGTCATGCAAGTTTATGCTCCAACCGCCGACGCCGATCCTGAAGAAATTGAACAATTCTATGACGCTGTCGAAGAAGCTTACCGTTCTTGTAGGAGCGACTACAAGCTAGTCATCGGTGACTTCAACGCACGCGTAGGGGCCAGAAGTAATGAGAATGAGCGGTTCATCGGAGTCAATTCGATGGAACCGCGCAATGACGCTGGTGAACTCCTCGCGACCTTCTGTGAAACAAACCGCTTATGGCACACAAACTCGCTTTTCCAAAAGCCAGCCCATAAGCGTTGGACTTTCATAAGTCCAGATGGCCTCTTCAAGCACGAAATCGATCACATCCTCGCCAACGGGAGGTTTGTAACAGATACTTCGGTGCTACCATCATTCACAGTAGGAAGCGACCACCGCCTTCTCCGTGCGAACATCCACTTCAACATAAATTGGCTGAAGTACGATAAAAGCAGAAAGAGAAAGGCGCCGAAGAAAGTATTGGACCCGGAGATGGCTAAAACAATAAGCTCGATTGTTAGTCTTCCAGTAGCCAACAGCGTTGACGAAGATTACTCTAATCTAACAACGCTACTCAGGAAACTACAAGACCAAGCCATTGTTAAACCATCAAACCACCGGACCAATAGGATCTCTGTCGAAACACAACAATTGCTCTCGCGTAGACGAAACATGAGCAGGTCCGATCCCAATTTCAAGAACCTCTCAAATCAGTGCCGAGAAGCAATCGAACGAGATCACAAGGAGTTCACCAATTCCCGGTTACTAGGAGCAGCCGATCAACGCAAAAGCTTGAAGAGAGTAGCGCGAGACATGAACGAATACAAATCACTGATTCCATGCCTCAAATGCTCTACTACAGGCAGAACTCTCACCTCTAGAACAGAAATGGAGAAGGAAGTGGAATCGTTTTACACGAAGCTCTTTGCGAGTAGAGCCCCACAAGCGCATACGCCTACGACAACGCAAGTCAAGGATAGGCCCCTTCCATTTCTACGAGAGGAGATCGTTTCGGCACTTCGGTCCTTCCCAAATGGGAAATCAGCTGGTAGTGATAAAATAAGCGCAGACTTCCTCAAATGCTGCCACGAAAACACTATCGCGCTGATAACGGACCGATTTAACCGCTATCTAGAAACCGGATCAATACCGAGACTGTGGACCAAGTCAGAGACAACTATCATCTTCAAGAAAGGTGATAGATACTCCCTGGAGAACTACAGGCCAATCACGGTACTCCCTGTTCTATACAAGGCTTTCACAAAATGCATCTTGAATAGAATCAGGAGTAAACTAGAAGCCAATCAACCTGTAGAACAAGCTGGGTTCCGCAAGGGCTTCTCAACAGTGGATCACATCCACTCTGTCCAAAGACTGCTAGAAGTGGGACGAGAATATCAAATCCCACTCACACTTGTCTTCGTTGATTTCAAGAAGGCGTTCGACAGTGTTGAGCATTCAGCGGTGTGGCAGAGCCTAAGAGACCAAGGCGTTGAAGAAGCGTATATCCAGCTACTCCAAAGTTGTTACTCTGACTGTTCCACAAGCATCACGCCATTCCATCGACAGGTAGAGATACCTGTTCGAAGAGGAGTAAGGCAAGGTGACCCAATCTCGCCGAACCTTTTCTCCGCGTGCCTGGAGCAAGTTTTCCGTGAATTGTCTTGGAGTCAATTCAAAAACGACTCAGAAGACAATACGAACACTCCAGGATTACGAGTGAATGGCCGCAACCTCACACACCTGCGGTTTGCAGACGACGTCGTGCTCATAGCGCACAGTCCGCAAGCGGCATCCGAGATGCTAAGTGAGATGGTTGCGAGATGCGAACAAGTAGGGCTCCAGATTAACGCTGGAAAGACCAAAGTCCTACGTAACCCCTTCGCAGACTCCGCCAAGGTTACCCTAACGCACCAGAATTCGGTCAGTATCATTGACGATGTTGACGAATACGTGTACCTTGGAAGACTACTCACCCCCAAAAACGAGCTAGTCAAGGAGATCTTCCGAAGGAGAAGAGCAGCTTGGGCAGCGTTTAATGGAATCAAGAACACCACCGATTTGATTTCCTGTAACAAAACCCGCGCACAGCTCTTCGATTCCATCGTTCTCCCAGCGCTGACTTACGGACCAGAGACTTGGACCTTCACCAAAGCTCTTGCCGAGAGAGTCCGAATTAGTCACGCTGCGCTTGAGCGAAGATTGGTTGGCCTCACGTTATCACAACAACGTGAACAAGATCTTCATCGAGAGGACATCCGCATCATGTCTAAAGTTCGGGACCCCCTACACCACATCACGAAGAGGAAGATGACCTGGGCTGGACACGTTGCTAGAAGAACAGATGGAAGATGGACTACTCTTCTAACGGAGTGGCGGCCGTGGAATTGGACCCGGCCAAGAGGAAGGCCTCCCATGAGATGGTCGGACTCGCTTCGGAAGGAGATCACTACAAGAACAGCTGAAGGAGCCGTTATCACCCCCTGGTCCACCCAAGCCAAGGACCGAAAAGCTTGGAAAGCTGTGGTTCGCGCCTCAACAGGCGAAGGACGAACCGACTAAGTGACTAAGTAAGTAAGCGAATTTTTATTTTCGACAAATTGCCGAATTGCACCCCCTGATCCGCACACTCTTGGTGACTCGCAGATGCCGAGGAATTCGCAATCAAGTATTGATGAATTTCCAAACCGGTTCGTAATATCTCCGGATTTCTGAGACTTTCAAACCGGAATTGTGCAATTTTTTCAATTTTCTGCATTTTTGGGAAATTTTTTTCTCGACAATTTAACATGGAGGCGAGGAAGTCAAGACAAGACCCAAAATGCACAGCTAAACAAATGCTATCGTAGTCGATGTGATTTTATCACGATTGTTACAGTAATCTCAACAATACTACACTGTTTTAATACTACCGTAATCAATATAATTTCTCACAACTACAGTAAACGTACGTCGAGATCAATCGGATCGCCGGATATCGTTTTCGCTCCGTGCATTCTCACGACGCTTCGCATCTCATTTTCAACTGCAAACGGGTCCTGCAGCGAATTCGCTCCGTTCGTCGACGACAATTTCTGATCTAGCATGTTGACAAGATTTGTCGGCGATTCATCGTAATCCAAATTCGGCCGAACGCGATGTTCGCCGTCAATCCGATTATCCACATAATATTTCGTCGCGCTCACCGAATATTTGCCTAGAAATCGACGAGGTCGCGATTTGGGTCTCAGCGCGAAAACAAAAAATAACAACAACAACAACAACCACAAATCGATACCATTGAATTGCGACACCTCGTTATCATTGATTCGTTGTCGAATTACGGTAGGTTCGAGGGTTACTGTACGATCCAATTCGATGTAGGAGACGCCTTTGAATGTCGCCGATGGCAAACCGAGAGTGGTTTTGGTGTCTTGAGAAATGTCGACGACGTCATTCTCAACCTCCTCCTCCTCCTCCTCCTCCTCATCGTCTTCATGCTCGCCAACCTCCTCCAGCTCATTCGTCTCGAAAAATCGCTCAACAACACCGTTTGGGTTGATGGTGGTGGTGGTGGTGAATGAGGTGAAGTATGGCGACGATTTGGCGAATGATCTTGGCGGGACATTGGTGGCAGAATTGATGGTGGTCTCGAATAGCGATTCGCTTGCCGCAAATGGCATGGTGGTTGTCTGAAATTTCGCAAAACCGAATAATAATCATTGAAGCGATCGAGATTGAATTTTGAAAATGTTTCGATTTAAAGGTTCTCGCTGAAAATGAGAGGTCGCTGATAGGGGACCCACGAGTCGGCGGGTCCCACGCGGCCCTCCCATCGAGAGGTGGTCCCACTAATTTTGCCCGTGTTGAATCAATTTATTAATGAAAATAAAAATTTAGCGTGAGGCGATTTTTCAAACAAATTTATTGTGAGCTAAATGAAATGTGTGCAAAATTGCGTCGGTGTGTTAGCAGACAAAACTCGGAAACCATTGCGATTGAATTTTTCAATAATAAAAATAATTTTGATTTATTATTTTATTCAAGCGCAATTCTAGAAACTGTCTAGTTTATGGAATTTTTAAACATTTTTTCCAAATCAGAATTTTTTCTAAAGAAAAAAAATTTTGAAAATTACAAAATGTTTTCAACTAGTCAAATTTTGATGCGATTTTTGTAATTTCTTTGGAAATTTTCCCCACAAGACCCGAAAAACGAACCGTTTCCGGAAATGTCGAAGACGTCGACTGGAATTCGTCGACATCATCGTCATCAGCCAGATGCCTTCCCGTTGGATTATCGACAGCAATATCCTGAAACGAGCGCCATCATATCAATGGCGAATTCGATCAAAAATCTACCCGAAACTCCAAATCGGTGTTTTCGAGGTCGGCCGACTCGAATAAACTCGCGTTGAGTCGCCTATATCGTTCGTCGAAATTGTCCGACATTCGCTCGGAAGACCTTTTCGAACTCTGAAAACAACCATCGAATTAGACGGCGATAATAGGCGACGAGGTGACAGACTGCCTTTTCGAATAAAACAAGCTTCGGCGGTTGGGTGGTTCTCGGTCTGAAAATCCCAAAAATCGAGCGCCTATGGGCGAATTGAAGAAGCCTACTCTTTGAACATTGACAATGTGGCCAACAGCGGATTCTCCTCGAGTATTCGGCTGATGTCCGCGCTCGTCGCATTTCCACAAAACGCTGAAATATGTAATCGCGAATTTGATCGCCCACCGAAACACCCCTCAATTTGAACAAATTCGTGTCGGGACCAATTCCCCCCCGTGTCAGAAATTTCGCCTGCGAGGAGAATGTTTCAATTTCTCTTTAATTACTCGCCGAACGCGTAAAATCATGGCGAAAGTGACGCCAATCTGGGCCACGCCTTCAATTATGTTGATTCTCATAATGGCCCGTTAGAATTTGAGAATCGAACGTTGTTAATTTCTATGAATGTGCATCTGCCGACATTTTTTGGGATTGTTTGCTTTGGGGGGAGGGCTGGGGGTGTACCTACCGTATCCCAGGATTACTGTAGACAGTATAAAAAAGAATGTTGACATGACTCTCGAATCTCAATTCATTCGTCGATTCGAAAAGGACGAACTGAAAAATCGAGGCGCGAATTTGCAAATAGGTGCGAAAAGCAAGCAAAGAAAAGAAAGAAGTCGAAATGAAAGTAAAACGATTAAAAGCCGTCGGGTGTCCGGAACAACACAATCGAAAACGGGGGGTTGGAAGTGCAACCTCGCGCATTGTCCAGTCCGGCCAAAGGCGTCGAGGAGGGCGGATCGCCGAGAAATCCGACTAATAATGTTTGACAATCGAACAGGAAGTTTCGTGTCAATGAATAACTACTATGTATTTCTCAGGCGTGTTTTCGATTTTTCGGCCCGGCAGGCCGGCGAAATGACACCCAAAGTTCAAATGTTTTCGAATGTGTTCGACGATTTGCCGATTTTTGCGCAACTCTAGGCTCATCAACTGCATAGATTAATAGGAAAATAATGAACACTCAAAATAAGCAAATGAAATGAAATTGAAATATTAACAAATCATGCTGCGGACAACTTCCGGGGATTGAAAATAATCAATTCGTCAAGAGAATATGCTTTCTATACATTGTGGAAAAATGGCGAATGTGAAAAACTGCAGCGATATCCTATGCATTGTGTGCGTACACCGAGTCGCAAATCTCGATCTTAGCTACAGTAATCTCAACTGAAAATTATTTAATTAATTATTGATCGTTTCTTTTTATACAAATAATTTTGAATAATATACAAAACTAATTACTATTACACTTTTTCAATTCAACAATATATATAAAACCACAAATTCGCCAAGAAAACGCAGGAAAAAATGTAAAAGAAATAATTAATAAAATAATTTTTAGTTTAGATTACTGTAGCTAAGAACGAGATGTGCGACTCGGTGTACTCACACAATGCATAGGATATCGCTGCAGTTTTTTTTACATTCGCCATTTTTCCACAATAAAAATTTGAACCATTAAATCAATGTTTTGAAACCGAAAACAACAATTCAAAGAAGAAATCGAAAAAATCCAAAAAAAAAGAAGGACAAGCTTCAGTTTTATGACGAAATGAGGGCAAACTGTGAAAGTGGCGAAGCGAAATCTGGAGAAGCTTAAAAATCGAGGCTAATCCTCGTCGACCGCAGTGCATACCGTATTTCGCTCAATTTATATATATCTACAGATATATATATATATACGTGTGTGTACGGGATTAAGGCGTCGAAGCCAATCGGTCCGGAACTGTGCAAAAACGCGTCGGCCAGTTTCCAATCAACATCAGCATTGCCGAAATTGGAGAACAAAACGGGAACTTTATTCAAGTGAAGATTAAAATTTGTGGATCGATTATTACACTGGGGAGGAAAGAGATAGAAAGGCGACGAAAAACAAAAGAAATAAGTGCACTTGGTACGATGACAGTTCAATTCACAAATATCTATAAGAAGAATTATAATTAAAATATAATAAATAATAAATAAATGAAGGGCACAAAAAACGAGTCGTTCCATTTCATTACCGGTTCAATTTTCGAACAAAAGCAAACAAAAACAAAAACAAAATACATGATAAAAAGAAACCGTTCGCAGAGGGTCTCGCAACGAATCTACAGTAACCCACCAAAGAATGGCGGGGGCGCGCAACTATAAACTCGTGTACAATCAACTACTTATTTCGCTGACGGCGGATTATAGCGTACTCCTTTCTTGGAACGCAACGACGGGATTCTCGTTTGTCGGTCTCCAGCTTCAGATGAGGCGCGTGAGTCCGGACGTGACGGCGTGTCGAATAATGAGGATCGCGAGTTGGATTGCGATCCGACACGACTTAAACGACCTGAAAACAAACAATCAGAATCGAAATTCACTCCGATTCTCCCTCCTACCAGCACTCAAATCCGACGGCGCTCTCGGAATTCTCGACGGCAAACTCGACGTCGGCGTGTAGCCGGCTGTTCCGCCGAGTCCGCCCGACATCGGCACACTTCGCTCGGTCTTCTCTCGAATCTTCATAATTGGTCCAGGTGTGCCGCTGACGGGAACGTGTTCCGGAATTTTCGCATATCGATTCTTGGTGAACGCCCGCATCGAATCAAGCGCGTGCGTCGGCTTCGCCTCGGGGAACATGTTGATATTCAATCTGCCTTTGGCGCGGCATGGATCGTGTTTGTGGAGGAACTCGTCCAACGATTCCCAGCCACCTCCGACGCGGACCATCACAGTGGATCGCAGGATCCGAACCATTCTCTTGATATGAGTATCTCCAAACTAAAAATATCATTGTTTAATAAATAAAATGTGAATAATTGAATATAATTACCCTATAGTGATTATCTGATATCTTCTCAATTTGATATGGCTGACAACAACTGCATGACTTCTTTTGTCGCTCAATTTCATGGGTGATTTTCTCGGTATCAGTTTGCGGCTTCGCATTTCTCTGAAATCGCATTATTGGCAAAATTCAAAGAAACCATCCGAATTACATTCGAGCTATCAAATCGAAGAGCATTGATGAACTCCTTCGAGTTAATCATTCCATCTCCCTTATCGAACAAGTCCGCAACTTTGGCCATTTCCAATCGAGACGTCGGGAATTCTGGAAAAAATGAGCAATTAATAAAATCCCAAAAAAAGTTGAAAAAAAAAAACTCAAAAACTCATTTTCGATATTGAATACACGAGCACATCAACTGGAAAATAAAAACAACCAACTAATAGAAGTACAGAACAACTCATAGAATCATGCTCATAGAAGAAGGAGCATTTAATAAATAGAAGGATAGCTGCATTCAAAGAAAAAATAATAATAAGAAAACACATTTCGGCGCCTATTCATTCATTCACCAAACGAAACCAACGTACACCGCGAAACTTACTCGAATAGGTGACCGTCGAATTCGGTACAATATCTAAGTAGCAATGTTTAGACAATAAAAACATTGGGTTGGTTTTTGGGTTGCAAACGGGGTTTCCCGGAAATATTCCCAAAAAAAATAGCAGCTCTACTAAAAAATAAAGCTAATCCAAGCAACGTCAGTATATATGTTTTCAAAGTTTGAGATCATATGATCCCATTTTTCTTTAAAGGACCAATGCAGCTAATATGTATAAAATATTTGCATTGACTCATAATGCTTAATCAAGATGGAACTCACTCGATCCAATAATTCCATCAATGAAAACTTGTCTTGGCACATTTCCGGTATGAAGTCGATCGATTCTTCTGAACAAATCCGACACTCTCGCCTAAACCATAAAGTATGATACAGTAAAATCTGATTCGGTGATTCAAACCTTTGCATGGTCATTCCACTCAACGTATCGCTCTTTCCAATCCTCCCATTTCCATCCTTCCAATCGCTTCATCTCATCCAACAGCTCTTTTTGAGCATCGAGCGATGATTGCAAACCCATCGCATCCAGCCAAAGCTTCTTCCATTCATTCGAGAGCAATTCCGCTCCCGGATTGCGAACACCTTTCTTGACAACCTTACAAGCCGCATCAACTTCCGGTTGTTTCTCTCTCAGCTCAAAATCGAGATCAGACATCTCTTTGAGATGTACTTCCATTGTATCGAGATCTTGTGCCAATGGCCTATCGATCATCGCATTCAGCTCTTCTCGCTTCTTCGCCGCAAACGCAGCAAGCCGTGCAATCTGCTCCTCCCGTTCCTTTTCCTTTTGTTCTTCTTCGAGAAGTGCGAACTCCTTCTCATCAACCTTCTCCGACACCTCCTTCCATCTTGCTTCAACAACTCGGATCCAGTTCTTCAACGTCTGTTCCGATTGCGGCTGACACTTATCAAGAATCTCAGCGCCCTTTTCAAGGCACTCCTGATACTTCTGTTTCGCCTCGTCCATCTCCTTCTTGACCTTTTCGACCTCGGCAAGAGCCGCCTTCACACTTCCAGCAGGCGTTTTCAGCTTCTGCTCTTCCACAGCGAGCCAATCAAGCAGTGTGTGAGCCTTCGCATCAAACACACTAGCAGCTTCCTCAGCTTCCTTGATACTATCGCTTCTCCTTTTCGCTGCTTCTTCAACCATCTTCCATTTATCCATCAAACGATCCTTCGCCTCTTTTATCGTGTCGCTCTCATCAACACCCGAAGCTATCAAAGCATCGGCCTTCTTCGCCACAGTCTTCACACCATTCTCCTTGTTCTTTCTCTCAGCCGCTCGTCGATTTTCCTCGTCAACAAGTGCTCGAACTCCATCAATGTCTCCGAATACCTTCGCTTTCTCGTCCTGCTCATATCGTTCAAGCTCATCGTCAACCCAACTTTCCAAGTTGTTCATCGCTTCTTCGAAAGCGCCTCCTTCGAGAACAGATTGCTCAGCTTCTCGAAGTCTGTCACGGACCTTCTTGACCATCTCATTCCATCGCTTCGCCAATTTCTCATTAGCACTGGCAATTGTCTTGTATTCCGATCTGGTCGCATGTTCAGCAAGGGCAATTCCACGACGACGAGTTACTTCAAACACTGGTTGTTTGGCAGTGACATCCTGCTGAGCCTCCTTGATCTCTTCCAATCTCGCTTTCAGCTTCTCCAAACTGCTAGTCATCGCGTCTCCGTCAGCATTGATCTTGTCAAGCACATCAGCAATGAATGCGTCAAGTTCGTGAACTCCGTCTTGCCACGTGGCAACCTCATCTCTCGCAGCGGCCAATTGTTTGGCGCGTTCAGCGGTTCGACTCGAGATCTTCTCGCAACGATGTTTCAACGAAACAACGCGATTCTTAATTGGAATCGCATCCTTCTTCTCGCAATAATACTGCATTCGGACACCAGCGGCCTGATGTTGAGCCATCGCGGCTTTGCGGCCGGCAACTTCTTCCATCCAGCTTTCATGATCGGCGAGCTGCTTGCCCACTACATCCGGCAATCTGCTGATTGGCGGGAAATCGGCCATCTTCCGTTCGGCGTCTGCAAACATTCAATAAGATTATTATTTCCGAATAATGAATTACCAACGATCCAATGCTCCATATCATTAAGAGCCTGTTCAAGAGCCACCGCTTGCTCAAACGCCACCTGCAGCTTCTTCTCTCGATCAACCAACAATTCCTTGACCTTCATCCATTTCGACTTCAACGTCGCATGCGATTTCGCCATCCATTCATTATTCTTCTCGCCATTCGCCATTTCGGCGAGATGCGCTTCAAACGCTCCAGTGTTCTGCTCAACATCCGCCTTCAACACTCTGAATTCGTCGAGCTGCGCTTCAGCAGTCTCCGGTAATCCTCCAGTCGGTTTCGTGTTCACAAGTTGAGCCTCAGTCTCCTCGAGCCAATTTTGCCACTTCTCAACTTCACCGCCAACATTCTCAGCCTGCGCCTTCGCAACTTCCATGACTCCCGAAAGTTTCGCAAGCAGATCTTGAATCTCCGCCCATTTCTCGTTCATCTGCACAAGTTTCTCTTTCGTGTCAGCGTCGACACCGCCAGCGTTTTTGCCGTATTGGGCAGCTGCCTGATTGACAGTGTTCACACTAAACCGACCAAATAATTTATAGTACGATTAATTAATTAACCTCTGAGCATGAGAATGCACATCGTTGCTGATAACAGCAAGTTTGCACTGCGCGATTTCAATATCCCGAAGATTCACCGAATTCTTCGAAGGAGCGATTTCAATCAAAGTCGCTTTAGTCTTATCCATCCAAGCAGTCAACTGAGCAATTGCATCAGAGAGATTGCCCATTTGCAAGAGTGAGCTTTCAAGCTGAAAATCTCGATTTCCTATTGATAAATATCAAAAGAGCTGCTCACTTTATGCTCTCTTTCCGCAAGAGTCGCATACAATCTCGTCCATCTTCCATTCAATTCCGCAATCGGTTGTCTGACAGCAGCGGCAAGATGCGAAGGAGCATCAGCGGCGAGTTGATGGGCCGTGTTTACTACGCGCTCCTTGCTCACTCCATGCTCATCGACCTCATCTTTGAATGCACGAAGCTCTTCCAGCAGTTTTCCAATTTCAGCCATCTGTTTTGCTGATTCAACTGGCGACATCTGAGCAACTCGTTTCTCGGCAGAATCGAGCCAAACAAGAAGTGCTTGAAGATCGTCATGGAACGACATTGCCTCTTCCATTGCAGCGATGAGATCACTAGAAATGAAAAATACAAACAGTTAAGCATGTGAATAAAAAATACCGTTTCTTTTCAGCAAATAATGCGGTAATCGTTGAAAATCCTCCATGAACATTCGCTACTTGAGCATCAATTACGGTTTTTTCATCATTCGACACGTAATTCGCCAATTGTTGTCCAGCAATCGAAAGAGCTTCAATCCGCGGCCGAGTTCGTTCCATTTCGGCGGCAACTTCAGCCAGGACTTCTTGTTGCGCTGCGATCTGCTGTGGCTGTCCGGTCGCCGGTTCCACAAGATCCAATCGAGTTCTCAAATCATCAACCGCCTTCTGACACGAGTCCAACTCATTCCAGAAGAATTTCGCCTTCTTGAGCACATCTTCAAGAACGACTCCGCGATCCAAAGCCTCGCTCTCGATCTCCTTCCAAAGTTTATCAAGTCGTCCCAGTTTGTTCTCAATGTCTCCAGCAGCCGCATCGCCTTCAGGCGCGCTAGCAAGCAGCTCATTCGCCGACTGTTTCAAATTGTCATAAGCTTGCTGCTTGTCACGAAGACTTTCAATAATCGACGAGTTCTCAGCGAGCCGTCCTTCAAGAACACTCGGATCAGCAGATATTCCTTGATTGTCACGAAGACGATCAGCAGCATTCTGAAATTCATGCGATCATAGCAAAATATTGCAATAATAGTGAATACCTGAAGGTTCGACACAAGAGTTTCAAGACATTCGCCGAATCCGACAGTAGCATTCATTGTGTTGTCAATTGCCTGTCCTCTTCCACGAACAGCCTCACGAATCTCATCGTATCTCGCAATCACTTCACCGGCAATCTCTCCAAGAGGCTTGCCCTCTCGTTCAGCGCAGATCTCCTGAAGTGCAGCGACGTCTCCACGGAATCGATCGATGATAGGCCGATAAGCAGCCAACATATGCGACAATTCCTACAAAATCTCAATAAAATCTGAAATTTCCGTCACATCAATAAACTTACATTATTATGATCATGCATTGCTCGTAGCTCATTCGCCGGTGTCGCCGTCGTCACCGATGGCGCATTCTGCAGCTCATTCTCCATATGATCAAGCCATTCGTTCAAATCGTCGAATTTCTCAGCGAGCTGCTCAGCAAGCACAAGTCCGCGCTCCAAAAGCTCGGTGCGCTCCAAACACATCGAGCAGACCTCATCAACGAGTTCTTTTCCTTCGTCGCATTTGTCGACGAGTTCCGTGTTGGCTTCGGTCCCTTCGGCGCCGAGTTGTCGTGCGACCTTTTTGGCTTCCGTCGTAACATTGCGAAGTTGTACTTTGTTCGCATTGACCTCCTCATTCATTAGTTTCTGATGTTTTAGCTGCGTTCGCAGAAATTCGGGATCAATTGAAGGTGGCCCAGCAGCTTCAATACGCTTTCTGGCGTCGGCGAACCATTCCACGAGGTACGAGAGGTCATCCAGCACCGCTCTCGATTGTTTTCCGTGCATTTCGATGCGTTCAGCTTTACGCGAAACTCGGTCAGCAACACTATTCACCATTTTGTTCATCTCGGTCGTATTCTGAAGTAGTTCTTCCGACTTCTCCGGTGAACACAGTGCTTGAAGCTGTGTCGATATTGCGGTCAGCTCATCGACTTCTGGTCTCCAATTCGAAATGTCCTCTTCCAAGGCAAAAATGAATTCGGCCTGAGTGTCCGGATCCTCTTCATCGAGATGCTGCAAATCCTGCTCAACGGCATCCAGCCATTCCATAACACCTTCGAATCCTTCATGGAATTTGTCGGACAATGGAATCGCTTTCGTCAAAAGCGCGATCTTATCATCAGCTGATTTCATCAAATCAGAATAGCGGAATTTCAACTCATCAAGTTTTCGTTGAGCTTGAAGCGCTTCTTCAGGCTCTCCTTGAAGAGCTAATTGTCGTCCGACCTCGAAAATGCTGGTCATGGTTTCATCGCGATCCGCAATAGCACTAGTGATGTCGGCAAGAATATTTGATTGTTCGATGAGATCGTCAGGAGCAATCGGGAGATCATCAAGATCATTTAGCTTCTTCTCTGTCTCTTCAACCCATTTTGTCATATCCTCAGAATCCTGAAAATTTCCAAAACATGTACACTTTAATGAAACGCTACGACAAATGTACCAATGTGAAATCTTGAATTTGTTGAAGGAAATCCTCAAGAAGCGGCTTCATCGCAGTAATTCCACTATCCAAAGCTCTGATTCGGAATTCGATTTGTTGAACTTGTCCATTAACAGCGTTCGCATCTTCAACACTAACAAGAGACGATAGAATGGGTGCAATCTATAAAAAAAATGATTTTAAAATTTACAAAAAATCAAAAAAAAAACTAACCTCAAGAACTGATTTGAAGTCATCACTTTTGCTCTCCAACTCATTCTGAAGCTCATCCTGCTCAACTAGCATCAATTTCGCCTTTTCGATAGTGATCGGCACCTTCGACAATCCACTGAGTCTCTTCTCAGCTCCACTCATCCATTGTTCCAATGGGATGACAACTTCATTGAGTCGTTCAGCAAGATCAACCGCATCCAGAAGTCTTCTCTGTCTTTCTTGTGCTCCCGTGAGCAAATCCTCATATCTCGTCTTGACTTGCTCATCTTTGCTGATCAAGTTCTTCTTCTCCTCTGGGTTTTTCGTGTTCTCGACCATCTTGGCAATCATCGCAGCGAATCCATCAACACTCGCCTTCTTATCTTCGACGTGCTTCAGTAGCACCTCATAAGCATGAAGCTGAGCCTTCGAAACTTTGGGATCCGCTGACGGTGCCTTCTGATTATCCATCATCTCTTCAGTCTCTTCCAGCCAGTTGAGAAGTGCGCGATAAGCGTCTTCAAACCTTCCCATCTGCTGTACCGCGGCATCGACGATCATTTCCTTGTCGGACACCTTTCCGACAATATTGGACCAAGCGTCTCCCACCTGATTCAGCAAGCTGTCAAGTTCCGATGTATCTCCATCAGGGCCAGCAGTCTTGATCATAAGCTTACAATCCGAGTTGAATCCATCCATCTAAACCATAATTTATCGCTGAATCCATTGCGAACACCAACCTTCTCGCCAATCGGCTTCAACGCCTCCTTCAACTGTTTCACCTTTTCCGCGATCATTCTCGGATCATTCAGCTGTTGATTTTCAGCCAAAACCTCACTTTCACCAACATTCTTAAGCTCGGCGACAATCTCATCAGCCTCCTTATGTAATTTGTCGATTTCGTCTTCCGTCTCATTCAATTTCTTCTCTCGTTGTCCAAGTCGTTTACGAGCACGCGCGGCAAGCTGAAAAAAAGAACACAAATCTTATCAATCATCAAAAAACAAAGCAAAACAAAACATTCACTAATTTGCCGGTTTCACTTTCGTTTGCAAACACAATTTTCAATGGCTTTCGGAAATGAATGCCGAATAGCTTGTGAACAGTGTGTAAGCAAATAATATCATAATGATTTACGGCATCAAGTTATGTGTAATGAAATACTGATGAATAATGACAACAAATATATTTAATTCTATTCTCTTTAAAAAAATCTTATACAATGGAATAAATGTAAATGATTTTCATTAAACGCGTTTTTTTTTTGAAAATGCAGCAATATAATTTTAATATTAAAATTTTGCAATTTCTATTTAATTTCCTTTCAATTGAAACTATTTTAAAAATGTGAAAATTCGATCTACAATATACTTAGGGTTTGGCGAGATAATAAATATTCTCAGCGATTCGAAAATGACGAACCCTGGTTGGTTTTGGTACAAACATCGGGGTTCCCAAAAACTTTCGCGGTTTGTCCCAATACTCTTTTTTCCTACAACACTCCAAAACCGTGGACGACTTTTGTTTTGACCGAGTTCAATGTTTCCCCTGCTCGTTCCAAAATGTACCGGCGGTTATCCCAGACCAAAAAGTGTCCCCCTCTTCGTCCCGATCGAATCGCTGAGTTGCTTGGCTGCTCATTTAATGACTACTGTAGTTTTCAATATATTCAGCAAGATATTTCCGTTTGAACATTGTTCTATTTTAAACATTTCTCCGAATTGTGTTCAAATCCTCAACATTATCTTATTTGCTTGATCACTTAATGTCAATAAATTTTTCTACTCAACAAGTCCGTTACACAAAGTTCAACAGCGCTTCGAAAAAATCGAAATTACGTGCAATTATAAAACAAAAATCAAACTAACTAAGAGGATTATTTCATTATCATTTTCGAATGCACGAAACTTTCTCCAGAAGTGGACATACCTCGCAATAGAAAATCGGTAATAAAACAACAGGAGTTGCGTTAAGAGCATAATCAACGACTTGATTACATGTCGCCGTCGCCGGAAATTGCATAATCAACGAAATTCAGGCGCGCATCACCGCAGTGGAATATTAGAAATCAACTAGTAACAATTTGCCAGGAAGCCCGCCTTTTCGTCTCGCGCAACTGATCCCGCCCAACAGCTGATACCCAATTCCTGCGCTCAACTATCAACGAACGACTTTCTGTCATCATCATCATCAACATTGTGATCATTCGAAGAGACATACATACATTCAAATCGATCACCGCTCTCCCACCAACTTTTTATTACTGCTTAGTATTAAACAAAATTCCAATCGAATGCAAACATGTCGCACAAAGGAATGTCCAGCAGCTCAAGTTTCAAGACATTCTCACTTTACAACAGCGATTTTTTTGTCGAAAAGAAAAGAATATCGAAAATCAACAAACCAACCTTGTTCAACTCGTCAACATTCGACTTGTTCGTTTCATAAGCAGGAACACCGACGACACCAGTGTCAAGAGCAGCGTCCCATTCAGCATTCAACTGAAAATCAGAATGTACCAATAAATGAGAAATTTAGTTCTTTTTTACCTCAATAATCTTGGTTTCGGCATCATCAAGTTCTTGCGCAAGCTTCTCGACTTCATCCTTCTGCTTCTTTAACTCATCACGACTTCTTCCCACAGGATCCAAGTCGCTTATTTCCGCAACCAACGAATTAATCTTTTGTGCCGCTTTTTGTGTAATCGAGTTCACCCGGTCTTCCGCTTCCTTCTTTTCGCCAAGCCTTTCATTTTGTTCGTTCAATTGCGCAAGAAGACTATCAATTGCAGCTTTGAGTCTATCAATGGTGCTATCAACCATTTCAACGTCTTCCGGCGTTCCGTCATTCTTAATTTCATCTCCAGCGGTTCTTAATTCGCGATTCTTCAGCGACCAAAAATCGTCAATCTCATTAATCTTTGATTGGACTCGTTCACTGCTCATCGCATCTTTTTCAATCGCATCATCGATTTTGATTTTCTGCGAATCAGCAAATTGAGCAACTTCTTCAGCAGCTCGTTGGAATTTGGCAAAGAAGTCATTCTTGCGTTGAGCTTGAGCTGCAGCAGCTCGCGCTCGTTTCGATATAACTTTGCAGTCATCCGAGAGTTTGTCGGCCTTTCTTCTGAGGCGATTTGCGTCTGGTCCAGGAGCAGAGGCTTCAATTCGATTCATAACCCCGTTCAGCGCTTCAACATCGGCCATTCTTCGAGCCATCGTCATTTCCACAAGCTTCAATCCATCGGCAAGTTCGGTGTTGTTCGGATTATTATTAGAGAGAAGAATTTCTATCTTAAAATAAAGAACATTGAAATTTAAGAATTCAAGATCAACTAACCTCATCCTTATCAGTTTTCAATCTTTGCTCCAAAGCACTTTCAGAATCGCTGAACTGTTTGACAAGCTCAGCGACGCGATCAGCCAGATCCTTGCGATCTCGCGCTCCCGCCACAGCTCGTCCCCATTTTCCATTCAATTCATCCAGTTTGCCCTTCAACTTCGAGTCGGGTTTCTTTTTCAGTTCATCATTAAGCATTGCTCTGAACATTTAATTTAATATAGAATATGTCACGAAGACAAATACTCACTTCAACAACGAGAAGTCTCCTTCATTATCAACCAAATTTCTGTATATTTCCTTGGCGGCCTTCGATTCATCAGCGAGCTTCGCAGAATCGGCGCAAATCGGCGCCGCTTGTGCAAGATTGTTCTCCGCCGTGTTAACCAAAGACAAAAGCTCGTCGAGCTTTTTCTCCAACTCAACTTCTTGATTTTGCGCATTAAGAGCAGCTTTCTTAACATTATCAATCTTGCGTTCAATCTCATCAGCCTTCTTCTGAGTAGATTCGAAATGTTCCTGTATCTCAGCAAGATTGTTAGCATCAACTTCCAAATCTTCAGCGGCATCCAAAATATTTTTGAGGTTGTTGAGGGATTTGTCAACAACTCCAAAACGAGATTTCAATCCGTCAAGGGTCTGCAAATTAACAAATTCAACGAAAAACCGACGATTTGAGAACTACCGATAATTGTTCGCCAAGATCGCTAGGAGACATAGTCGACGCCTTCTCAACATTCGATTCAAGATCGGCAATTTCATTCCTAAAGTTTACATGATTAGAATTGCAATGGTGGGCTGTCATACTTCAATTGTTTGTTGATCTGTCTGAGTTCGTCGCCAAGCTTTGCCGCCTGCTCAATTCTTCCCGACTTGTCATCAAGTCCACCTTCGAACGAGTTCCATCTTCTATTCAAATTGTCCATCTTCGTGACAAGCTCTTTCACGTTATTCTCATCAGTTCCCGATTTGCCAATCAACTCATTCGCCATTGTGTTAACATTGTCAAGTGCAGCTTTTTCGCCTTCCGTCTCAGCCTTCATCAACTGAATCTGTCCAGTCTGCGATCTTGCA
Source organism: Caenorhabditis bovis (assembly GCA_902829315.1). Taxonomy (NCBI): domain Eukaryota; kingdom Metazoa; phylum Nematoda; class Chromadorea; order Rhabditida; family Rhabditidae; genus Caenorhabditis; species Caenorhabditis bovis. The sequence goes on from CADEPM010000006.1 coordinate 3,171,568, forward strand.
ACGGCGGCGTCAGTGCTCGGTGCTCCAATAGTGTCAACCATCTTCTTCTTGGCTCCAATCCACTTTTCAATTTGCTGACATTCATCCAAAAGCTTTTCCGCGTCACGTGTGCGATCTCTAACCGAATCATAGAGATCAGCAAGAGAATCCCATTCGTCAGCAAGGCTCTTCTCGCGTTTGAGCATCTCTTCCGCTTCCGCTTCAATCGACGCCTGCCTAGCGATTTCTCTAGCCGCAAATCGGGCTTCCTCCACTCGCCTCTGTTCGGTCCTCGCTGCCTTATCCATACGCTCCAATTCTTGAAGTTGGGCCTTCACGACGTCCTTGGTAATTGGAATCGGCAACCCAGCCAGTGTTTCTTTCCTCTTGTTCATATATTTGACAGCCTCGTCTTCGGCAGCATCAAAGCTTCTCGCCTTCGCGTCATTCTTGTTAATGAGAGCCGCTCTCTGCTTCAACTCATTGTCCTGTTGTTGTACCTTCGCAGTCAAATCGGCAACCTGTCTCATCGCATTCGCGCCTTTGATGGCTCCTTGAGCATCATCAACATTTCCAAGTCGAGTGGCAATGGCCTCGAGTTCATCCAACTTCTCAAGAGCATGAGTATGTCGTTCAGCCATCGAAGCAGTTTCCTTGCGTTGAGTAGCAAGCTTTTCCTTATCAATCGACACTTTTCCAAGAGCTTTCAAGTCCTCGTCGAACTTCGCGAGCCAATCGCTCGTCCTTTGTTTCGCATCTTCGAATTCGTTCTCCAAAGCATCAACTTCAGCGAGTTTTCCACGTTTCGCATCAAGCTCCTGGGCACAAGAATCAACGCGTCTTCGCAAATCTTTGGCTTTCTCGATAATCGGCTCAGTTCGGGTGACATTCGGAATATCACAGACATTCTTGGCAGCGACTTCAAGATCCAACATGTTTCGGATAAGCTGTTCAACGTCGTCCTGTGCTTCTTGCATTCGAGCCGCATCTCTTCCACTGGTAACTCTCAGTTTTCCAGAGACCGCATCAATGCCTCTCGCAAGTTTCTCACCATTCGAGTTGACCAAATGAAGTCCATTGATGGCGTCGAAAATATTATCACGATGTCCTTTAAGATCCGATCTGCTTCGAATAAGCTTCTGCTTGCATTCCTGCAGCGCATTGTGCGAATCGCCATCTCCAACATCCTTGGCCTTTCTTTCCAAATCATCAACTAATGCCAATTTCGATTCAATTTCTCCGCTGAGAACTTGCTCATCTCGTTTCTGAAATATGTTTCATACTTAAATATTTTATGATTATTAGTTGGCATACAGCTTCATTCAACGAGATCTCATTCAAAGGCAATTCCACTGGTTCTTTCGTCTTCTCAGCAACTTGCCGACTCCAGACAAGAAGATTTGATACCGCTTGTTTGACACCTTCGGCTTCTGCCTTTCGAGCAGCAGCTTCATTCATATTCTGTTGAAGTCGATCGAGAACACCGCGATGTCTAAATCCATATAACAATAACTTCATGTCACAAAAGAGATCTACTCACTTGCTCCTTCTCTGATTCGAAATCTCCTCGTGCCTCTGTCGTACTTCATCGGCAGCACTGGTTCCTTCTAGGGCAGAAATCAATCGTTGCGACGCAATCTCAGCTTCGTCAAGTTGCGATGAGCCGCCAGCCGCCTATTAAATGACTCATAACAAAATGCAAGGCGTAATGATAACTAATACCATTCGATTAAGCTCCTCAATCCGCATAAGCCGCTCGTCATCAGGCACGCTAGCGCGTTCAACATCTTCAATTTCCTGCTGAAGCGATTGAATCCACTCATCGGCTTTTCTGAAAAATGTATATTTAGAAAAAGATAAATATTTCAATTCAGAAATAATTTGAATTGATCAAGCAAATTTCCACCAAAATTCAATTGATTCAATTCCGAATTTCTCAACGATAACGATCTCACTCCCGATTTCACAGATTAAGGTTATAATCCGTCCGATTACCTGGCATGTTGTGCGTGCTCGTCATTCATCGCATGCACCCGATTCTGGAACTGAATCAGATCTTGACACTGTCGGAGCAATTGCGCGTAATCATCTTCAACGCGTCGTTTCGTTTCCTGAACTTCTTCAACACTAACACCAGCCGGAATAGAAGCAGACGCCGATGATCGCATATCTTCATACATCGCTTCAATCTCCTGCTCAATTCGGATAACTGATGCTCCAATATTCTTGAGTCGATATTCCTCACGCTGGACTTCTTCCAAAAGCGATTTAGCTTCATAACGAGCCTAAAATCAGAAATGAAACTCAAAGAAAATTATTTCGAAAATATCAAACCTCATCAAGTTTCAAAGGATCCGCCGACTTGTGTCGAATGTCTCCACCTAATCTCGTTCTGTCCGTCATCCATGACTGCATCGAAGAAGTAAGCGACGAGAACTCAATGAGGAGCGCCGCAAGGATATTCAATCTGTAACACAAAATATAAAACAAATAAAAAAAAGAGCAGACACATCGTAAAATGGGTAAAACCGCGCGAACAGCCGGGGTTAGTTCGATTACTATATTATCTATATGCGCAATCTACAAACAATCGCCGTCATCTCTCTCATAATAGTGCAATACGCACACCACTGAAACATATGATTGTCGCATTGCAACAATGGTTTAGTGTCGATTCCGAATTTGCATATTGTGAACGGAATTATTTGGCGGCGATGGGAAACCAGCGGCAAAAAGAAATACGAATAAAAAATTGTATCAGCGACGAAAAAACAATAAAATTCGTTGACGTCATTGATTTGAACAATGTGACTTTTACAAAATTGATTTTTTTAAGGTAAGGTATGACAACCAACCTCGAATGAATGCCTTCCACTGTTCGCAGCACATTCTCATATTCATCAGCAAGAACTCTTCTCTTCTCTCTCAACGCTGCGAATTGCTCCGGTGTCAAACTGTCCGCTTCATCTCGGCAAAGATCATCAATGGCGTCCAATCTCTCCTTGATTCGATCACGCCATGCGTCCAGCGAATCCTTTACCTTCTGAAATTCCGCTGAACTGCACAAGACGTTTGGCTCCAAATAAACAAACCTCGACATTTTTCGAAGCCGCTTCAACTGATTGCGGATTCGGATCGAACACAAGATGCGACGTGAAGATCTCCTCCTTGAATCGAGACAAATCAGTGATCATATCACCAATCTCCGCTTCGCGGTACGAAACAACACGAGTTACATTTTCCTGAAGACGGATTGAGGTAAAACTCGGAACTTGAATTGTGCTGATTTATTCAGGGAACGAACGAGAAGATCCAACAATTCAGAATAAAGCTCAAAAAAGACAATCTGAATCTTTTTTTCAAACTCTTGTCGCTTCCCGAAAAGGAAAATTTAAAAAAAAAAACGTAAATCAGTTAAATTAAATATGAAAATTTCAAAATGACGAGAAGGCGACAATTCAGTAAAAAAAATTCATTTTTATTACAGTGTCTCAATAGAGACGTTTTGGAATGAACATTTCAAAGGTACATTAGGTCCCTTTTTAACAACAACAACAACAATCTTCCTGAAAATTTTCCGTTCAATCTGAAATTCTGAAAACATCTTCCAAGATATTTGTTGAAGGCCAGAAATTCTTTCATTACAATTCCAGCCTTCAACATCTCTGAAAATTGACCGTTTTCCAAAAAAAAGCAACCGACAAGAACATCACAAAACGAGACGACACCACGTTTTCATGCAACTCGCCACTCCATGCAACCATTTGTTTTTTGTTTTTTTTTTGAATTTATCAAATTAATATAAAAATTATTACAAGAAGTTGATTATTTTTAAGAGAAAGAAATGAGAGACGAGGGGAATATGCACAAAATAATTGACGATTTAAGTACATTATGAATAGATTTGGCAGTGGTAAAAAAGAAGAAGAAGAAGAAGAAGAAGAACTATACATTCTGTTTTAGCACTCGGGAAGCAATTATATAAACTGAACGATTCTTTTTTGATTATGTGAACAATTGAAAAATGAAGGAAAATCAAAAATTGAGCGTATTTCTTTCGTAGGAACGTATTAGGCACTTGAAGTGAAGAAAATGGAAGAACAACTTCGTATCATGTTATAGTTAAGCGATCTTGGTCAGAAAAATATCACATTTCGCGAATTCGAGCAATTACGACATTTCAGGATGAATCGGATTGGGACAACTCGCACCAATCATCCTGTTTGATCATCATAGGCTTCAGACACTCAACGAAGATGGAATTGGGGCGCGCGATGAGAATCTTCAGCCTATTTCAATTATTTGATTAAAAAAATGTCGACATCGTTTGAATTTTGATTACAATATAACGACAATAACAACTAGACGAAGAGTAAATGAAGAAATGGAAGGTAGTGAATAATTTGGTGGCACGGGGAATTCGTTGAAGAATAAAAAGGAAACTGTAAATGGGTTTTACTGCTTTCTGGCCCATGATGGGGCATCATCAGCGTCGGCATTCGACGTGGTCACTGAGGTGTACGGGGCAAGCGGGTCGGTCTTCGAGTTTCTCAATTCGGACGGTTGTCCGTGCCAGTTGATCGTCTTGGTATATTCGCGGGTGACGACTCCTCCGGCGGGCTGGCTTACTGACGCGGTGGCGAACACTGGCGACGGTGAGCGGTGAGTAGACGAGATGGTTTGCGAGGCGATGTGAACTTCTTCGATCGGCATGTTCAATCCTTCCATGAGTCGCTTGGCGGCGTCATTTCCGACAAGCTTCATGTGAACGGCTTTTGGGATCGACAGTCGGCGTCCAGTCTCAGGATGAACAATTTCTCCGGTGAGCACGTCAAGAAGTCCAGTCTCGGTGGCTTCACGGACGGAGACGCGCTGATGCGTCTGGGGGTTCTCGATGATTCTCTCATCTGTGTCAAACTTGTTGGCTTCCAAATTGCTGAGAAAATCTTGCTGCAAATCGGCGAGGGTGGATGGATCGTCGATGAAACTGCGCGCGCGATCTCCAATCGATGTCACGGATTGTCGCATTCTCACGGAAAGTCCTGGCTCTTGAATCTGAGGCGTCAATTTGGTCACGGTCGTTTGCTCTCTCCATTTCGGAACACTTTGTCTTTGCTTCTCCGCATCTTCATACTCGGTGATCTTGAACTTGTATCCTTCAGCATCACGGCGTTTCACTCCTTCGGTAACGGCTTGTACGGCTTCCGATGGTGAGGCGATAACGGTGATTCTTCCAGTTCTGACGGCGTCGCTCAATTTAAGTCTGTTGTTTCCATCAACGAACTTTCCATCAGAATCGATCTTCTTGCGGTTGAGGGCGTCTCTGAGTGTGACGAGCTCGTCTCCTTCTTGAAGGTGGATAAGTGAATCTCCATCAATGACTCCGCGATTGACGGCATCCGAGAAGGTGAGGTACAATCCGGTCTTCTTGTCACGAATTCTTCCAGAGTTCTCATCAAAGTCAGACGAGTGAAGAACGTTGGCGAGGTTCTTCTCATCGTTACCTTCGATTCCTTCAACGCTTCCAGTGTCGATGAATCCAGCATCAATGGCTTGAGCAATGGTCATCTGTCTTCCTGTGTCAGGATCAGTGAAAATGTTGGACTTCGAATCAATCAATCCTTTTCCGAGAGCTTCAGCGAAGGTGAGCTTATCAACGCGACGAAGTTTCTCTCCAATCTCGAATGGAATGCGTCCGTCTTGAATAGCTTTGGCGATTGGAACAACACTCTGACGAGAAAGTTGGATGGTGCGGTTCTTCGGATCAACCAAACGCTCTCGAACAGCTTCGACAAGATTCAATTGACGGTTGGTGCGGAAATCGGTGACGAATGGCTTGGTGATCGTCTCGTAGGTTCCTCGATCAATCAGTCCTCGCTCGACGGCATCGTTCAATGGAACAACTTCTCCAGTGATTGGATTGTGGTAATTGCCAGTTGACGCATTGATGAGTCCGTCATTGAGAGCAGAAGTGACCGGCACATGATGTCCCTTGGTTGGATCGAATACTCCATCGGTGCTGATCGCCTGGTAGACAGTCTTCAAGATATCGAGCCAGGTGAGCTGCTCGCGGGTTCTTGGATCTCTAACTTCTCCGGTTCTTGGATCAACGATTCCGAGATCGATGGCTCTCTTGATGCTGATGTTCTCGTTGGTTCCCGGATGAGTTATTCCCTTTGGAAGGATCTCCGACAAGGTGACGTCGATCAATCCCATGTTGGCGGCTTGTGTCAATGAAATTGACTCTCCTGATTTTGGATGACGGTAAGTGAGGTTGCGGATATCAACGATTCCGGCGCGGATGGCATCCTCAAGACTGATCTTCTCGTCATGGGCATCTTTGATTCCACGGTTAACGGCATTCTGGATGTTGGATCGGAAGACCTGGTAGCTCTTGGTCATCTGCTTTCCTTTCTTGTCAACCTTGGCCAATCCCATTCTCTTGGCATCCTCGAGTGACATAATTCGGTTGTTTCTTTTGTCGCGGATTCTGTCGATTCCAACAAACTCAGCATGTGGCTCAAGCTCAACGGATTGCACCTGGGATGTCGATTTTACGCTTGTCTTTGTCTCAGTGACGAATGGATCTCCTTGCATTTGGATAGTGAACTTCATTCCAGTGGATGGGTCGACGTACTCTCCCTTCTCAACACCACCTTCACCTTTGACGACTTTGACGCGGACTTGTTTGCCGCCTCCAAGGTCGACAAATTCATGACGACCATCCTCAGATCTGGTGGAGACCTGATTTGGAGCGAATGGAGTGAGTTGAAGACGTTGCTCAACAAGTCGTTGTTGGGTGTGAGTACTTGGACGCTGGTTGGAGCTTGACGAGGCGAGAAGTCCGGTGGTGAGGGCTTGCGAGAAGCTGGTAGACTCCTTGGTATCGTTGTTATGGATGAGTCCTCGGTCTGGATCGACAATTCTTCGGCTGACGGCTTCCCTGTACGAGTATTCATGGCCTGTTGATGGATCGCGAACAACCACAGATGATTGATCAACGAGGTTCTTATTTAAGGCTTCATGAAGTGGAACGCGTCCTCCAGTAGGCTCGGTGTAATGGCCAGTGCTCAAATCGAGACGTCCAGAGAACAAGCTTGAATCAAGCGAGTCTCCGAAGTTCTTTCCCTTGATGATTCCCGCGTTGACGGCATCCGAAAGACTCATGGTTTGTCCAGTCTGAGTGTTCTTGACAGTTCCAGCAGTGTCATCAACAAGTCCTTCCTGGATGGCTTCAAGAAGCGAGTATTCCTTTCCGGTTCTCTTGTCGACGACAGTGGTGTCATATGGATTGAACAATCCCTTGATTATGGATTCCTTGAGGGTCATTGGTTTCTGAGTGTCTGGGTTGGTGAAAGTTCCAGATGAAGCGTCGTACCATCCAAGGGCCAAAGCTTTTCCAAGGGTGTTTTCACTGAGTGGAACTCCGCTGGACAGAGCCTCCTTCTTGGCAACTTGAGTGCGAGTCTGGATCTTGACGGTGGTGTGAACTGCGTCAGCAGCATTGTCTGGAACTCCTCCTGTCGGGTACATGTGATGCTGCTGGGCGGCCTCCGTGTACGACATTCTCTTATTCTGCGACTTGTCCATGTAGTAGCGTCCTTTCGTGTCGATGATTCCCCACTTCTCGGCCTCAGTGAACGACATTTCGCGTCCAGTGAGAGCATCGCGAACCGAAATATCTTCTGGGGCGATCTTTCCGGAAGCAAGTGCTCTCTCGATGGTCATTCGCTCATTCGAGTGATGATCGATGAACACTCCCTCATGAGCGTCGAACTCCCAAGACTGAACGGATTCCTCAACGATCGGCTGTCCAACTGGGCGGAAGCTGATGATTGGCCCGTTTCCTGATGGAATCTGGATGATGTTCTTCGATTGATTGTTGAGTGGCACCAATGGTTCGGCTTCAATCACAATATTCTTGTCTTCAATCGACTTCTCAATGTTTCGTCCATTCACACTTCCATCTTTTTCAATGAGGTTCTTCTCAAGGGCTTCCTTGATTCCGACGTGACGTCCAGTCCTTGGATCACGGACGGAGATGGTCGAGGCGTCGATGATTCCATGTTCAATTCCTTCAGCGAAGGTAATTGAGCGATCAACGTTCGGAGCAGTGATCTGACCAGTGGTGAGGTCGATGAGTCCCTTGCGCTCAGCTTCGTAGATGTGGTATCCAGTCGATGGAACTTCGATGGCTCCCTTGCCGCCAGTGATGGAACGGTAGACAGACACACCTCCTGGACCTCCAAGGGCGGTAGTTTCGGTGGTTCGGACTCTCTTGACGGTAGTAACAGATTCCTCGATGTTTCGGTCTGGATAGTATTTTGGAGCAAGCTGTTGTCCGGTCTCTGTGACCTTCTCGGTGGTCTTCTCCTCGATTGTTGGGCCGGCTCCTTTGTCTCTGGCTGGAACAATCCATTCGCTGGCTGGATCAATCAATCCTTGGCTCAATGCATCATCGAGCGACATGTCGATGTCTCCTTGACGGAAGCGTTGGGTTCTCGAATCGATGAGTCCTTGCTTCATGGCTTCGGCAATCGTGACCTTGACTTGATTCGAAGCCAATTCCAATCCCTGTGCTCCTGGACGGCTAATTCTCTTCTTCTTGTCGATTTTCTTCGATGGTGTCATAAGAGATGGTGGGACATCGAGAAGGGCAGAAACTTGAATGGCTCCGCGAAGACTGAGAAGTCCATCCTGGTAGGCTTCACGGGTGGACAACTCGCGTTTCGTTTTCTTGTTGAAGAAGACTCCCTTCGATGGATCGATGAATCCTTGCGAAACAGCGCGGACGAGGTTCAAATCGAAGTCTCCTCTCTCGCTCTTGATTCCAACTGGCTTGGTGAGCAATTCATGAAGAGTCTCATCAATGAGGTTTTTGGCACGAGCATCGCTGATCAAGTAGCTTTCCTGAGTGGCAAGATCGACAACACGCTCGGCATTCGGGACAATGACTGCAGCTTCAACAGCCTCGTTGTAGCTGAGCAGTTGATCGGTCTGGGTGTTACGAATTCCCTTGACATCGAAGATTGTGTGGCGGACTCGCTTGGTCAAAAGGCCTTCACGAATCGCTTCAGAAACAGTGAATTCCTTCTGCTGCTTCTCCAGCACAATGCGTCCATTTGGTGTAAGAACTCCGCGTTCAAGAGCTTCAGCCATCGAGATTACGTCATTCTCATCTGGGTCAACAATGTGGCGAACTTCAGCGTCCAGGAGACCGGTGGAAATGGCTTCAAGGAGCGAGTAGCGGTTCTTGGTTCCACGATCAACAAAGAATCCCTTCGAGTCAATCAAATCACGTTGAGAAGCTTCGGTGAGGGTGAGCGGCTTGCAAATGAGCTCATCTCTGTGAGCCTCCTTGAGCGAGTAGCTTCTGCGGGACTGCAAATCGGTGAAGTTTCCGTTTCTGGAGCTGATCGCGTTGCGAACAAGAGCTTCTCCAAGGTTCAATCGTTTGTTCTCTGCAGTATTGACAATTTCAGGGACTGTCATATTCAATAAGTTGTGCTTCTTCGAAACGGCATCGCGAAGAGTGAATTGATCATTGGTGTTGCGATCATTGAACTCTCCATTGTTGGCGTTGATGAAGTCGTTTTCGATGGCATCAGTGAGAGTGATGGCGATTTGAGGGGCGGTTTGAGCAGTAACAATTTGTACGTATCCGTGATAGATGGCATCCTTGATTGGCATGGTTTCTTTGGTATATTTTCCAGTGAAATATCCGGTCTCAGTGTTGATCACACCTTGCTCGATAGCCTGCGAAAGTCCCATTGGTGGAAGCTTGAGAATGCCCATCTTGATGAGTTTGTGCATGGTGTCGAAGTTGAAGATTCTTTTCGAGGTGCAGTCGACCATCGACAAGATCTCGCGGGTGTTGATGTCACGGATCTGACGAATCTCCGGATCATAGAGTCCAATCTGGATGGCTTCAAGAAGAGTGATCGATTCTCCAGTCTCCGGATGGTTGATTCCCCATTTGGTGTTGAGGACCTCCTGGAATGCTCCGTCAATGTAACCGAGCTCGGCGGCCTTCTCCAAAGAAATCTTCGATCCATTGAGCAAATCGAAGAATTGCCCGCCTCCCGAATGAAGATCAAGAAGACCCTGTCGAATTGCTTCAACGAACGTCACAATCTCTCCGGTCTGCTTGTGAAGAGTTCCTTCCATTTCATAGAACTGAGTGTTGACGATGGTCTCCTCCGCGAAAGTTTGCATCTCATCATCGACCTCGCTGATCTTAGCGTGATCCTCGAGTGGTTTAAGCTCGTCGAACTCATCGCCAGTTCCAGTGGTGACAATCTCGCGGAACTCGAATGGCTTCTTGATATCGAGATGGATGTCTGCTGGCGGTTTCTGAAAACAATACAATCATAAACCTGACTAGAAGGTGATCCCATCTCTCCTAGTTCAATGGCAGATACAGTAATTTGGGCTTGAGATTGTGAATTCTATTTCGAAAATTCTCCAAATTTCATTTAAAAAATGGAACAAACGAAAGAAAGAAAAAAAAAGATAAATTCTTAATATCAAGTCCACAATGCATCTGTCATCAACTACAAAAAAACACCACCAAGTCAATTGAGAGATGGTAATCAGAAAATTTGTCCCAAATAAAATCTCAGAGAAAGAAATCCCATGCGATTACACTAAAGAACTCGCGTTGAAATTCTTATTCGCAGTTAATTAGAAGTTAAATATAAATTTTGAATTTCAATGATCGGCAAAAATCAACCAAAATAATCTGTTGAAACTTAATTATTTTTGGGTGAGTGAACCAAGCAATTAAAAATTTAAAAAAAATGCAAATGCTTTCACTGCAAACCGTAGCAAAAGTTGCGAGAATCAGTGGATTCGATTTTCGCAACTTTTACTAATAAAAAAAGGTTGGCATCACCGCAAACTCTCACCTTTCTATTCTCCTCTTCCTCACGTCTACGCCTCTCTTCCTCTTCACGACGGCGACGTTCCTCATCTTCTCGTCGCTGCCGCTCGCGATCACGCTCTTCCTGCTCGCGACGCCGACGTTCCTCTTCCTCACGCCGACGGCGCTCTTCATCCTCGCGGCGGAGGCGCTCGCGTTCGCGATCACGCTCTTCCTGCTCGCGACGCCGACGTTCCTCTTCCTCACGCCGACGGCGCTCTTCTTCCTCGCGGCGGAGGCGCTCGCGTTCGCGATCACGCTCTTCCTGCTCGCGACGCCGACGTTCTTCCTCCTCACGCCGACGGCGTTCCTCTTCCTCGCGACGACGCCGCTCTTCCTCTTCGCGGCGACGTCTCTCCCGCTCAGCGGCTTCACGCTCGCGCCGCAAGCGCTCCGCATCTTCAAGCGCCTTTTTACGGGCCGCTTCAAATGCTCGCCGCTTCTCCTCTTCTTCGGCGCGACGGCGGTCTTCTTCTTCCTGTAGGTGTGGGATATGAGTATCAAACCAAGAATTCAAATCACACATGAATAACTAGTGTTAAAGAAATTATCACTATTAAAATCAAATCAAAAACGTGATGATTTCGTCAATAAGCGCATTCGCCAGAAGTCAACCAGCACATACACAATGAATAAGATCTCAATCAAATACTAGTGAAAAAAAAGAAAAAATGAAGAATACAACAACCACAAAGGTTTGCATCACACTCAATGACGGTGAGCTGATTAGATAGAATCAAAAGGAAAACCTTAGGAAAGAAGACCAAACGCTGTATCAGTTTTCGAGCTGCAAGGACAAAACACACACAGCACGCTGATTAAAGCAGTTATATTCCATTGGGATGGAATGAAGCTTGAACAATTAAAATTAAACAAGCAAACAAACAGATCGAATAAGAAATACAGAAAGGTGCGGGTTGGGTACAATTGATTAATAATATTAATAAAAGCGAAATTAGAATGAACGGATTTGAATCAAAAACATTGAGGAACTAAAATTGGTGTGATTTGGCCACTGAGCCAAAACAAAGAATAATAAACGCACAAAACTGCAAAAGGCGTTGAAGATTGAAGTGCAGCGTTAAAATAAAAGGAAACGACATTGAAAAGCCAAGCGCACCACACAAACAAACAAAAAAACATTATCAAAATACAAACCTGTGACCTGAAAATGTTAAATAAATCGAAAAAAAAATCACTGGCAAAATTCACAAAAATAAACTTTTTGGTTTTAATTGATAAATTACCTGCAATTATTTTTTTAATACACACACACATATATCGCTGGATCGGTTCGGAAATCGGTCATTTTTTTCGGATAGGTTTTTGTTTTTAGTATGAACGGAGAACATTAGGACTTTTGTTGGTTGTTGTTGTTGTTGTTGTGTGGCTGATGATGATGTGAACCTTGTCCCAAACATATACGCACGATTCCCATAGGAATCAAATTTTGATAAATAATAAAAAATAAAAATAAATGTTCGGTAAATTGGTGGTGGGGTGGAGGTGCGATTACGCTTAAGCGGTAAAGCTGAATGTTGTTGAAACATAAAATAAACCAAAAATTGTCATTTGTAAAAGAGAAGAAAAAAACTGATAAAACGGTGGGTTCTTCTTCTTGTTCGTTTTGTTAATTTGGGATAAATGAGGGAATTGCATTATTATTCAACTCGAATCAATGAGTGTGTATGTGCATCTCTCTCTATGGTTGCTATATCATTCATTTCTGGTGTTGTTCGTCTTCTCCGATATGTGCGGGGGGACTACTCTCCTACTAATCTAACCTACTAGCTACCCATAACCCCTGCACCCAAGGCGATTCCCGATTCGCGTACCTGCTTTTGTCGCTTCCAGTTCTGAATGAGCACCTGCATTGTGTTGCTGCGTTCGAGAATCAGCGAGCTCAATTGAGCAAAGCGGCGGTTGAGAAGCTGAAAATTGCCAAATCATCATCGCCGTCGTTCATAGATACTTACTTCAAGTTCCTCAGTGACAATAGTCGCACCATTCTTTGGTTGTGGTTTCGTTCTTCTGAACAAATCGCGTATTCCATGACCATGTACTCCGACGATCGCATCGGCGTATTGCCCCATCTTTGCATCATAGCTCTTCGCGTCACGAATGAATTTTCCTCCTTCCTTGTTCACATTCTCAATGGCTTGAGTGTGCTCCTGAAGATGCGAATACTCGGCAACGAGAAGGTCGAGCTGCTGTTGGTATTGCTCAGGACGGAGCTCTTCCGGCTTGCGAAGTCTGTTGATAGTCTCCTCAACAGTATCGAGCCAAGCCATTTCCGTCTCGTATTCGGATCTACAACAAATCCATAACTCCCGATCCAATTTGTCGAACTACCTGTAGACCATCTGAATTTGAAGAGCCTTCTCAGCAGCGATAAGTCTGTCGGCAATTTGCGAGTTGACATTCTCCCAACGAACATTGAGCTTCTGAACTTCATCTTCAATAACATCGACATCAGGATGGCTGAAATATCAAACTATTGATTGAAATGCCATTTATAATAATCCACTCACTGTCCCTCATTGATTCTGGTTCTGGCGACGTGTTGTCTCAACAAGGCCACGTTCTTGTTCAATTGATCAATGATATTTTGTTGTTGCTAAAATCGGATATTGAATAATTAGTCAACCACGGGATCAATTATCGAATTACCTTGAGAACCATGTTGATCTCGAGCAATTGCGAGTGGTGTCCTCGCAATTTGTCGAGCGCAGCCGGCAGATCGTCGAATGAATTCAACGTTATCTCGTGCTGCTTCACGATATCAGCGACTTCGACCATTCCGTTCAAAACCGACTCAAGAACCTAAATGTGGAGGAAATAGAAATTATTCACGAAGATTAATATTAATTACCTTGATTCGCTCGACGTACATTCTGGAAAGATCCCAAAGATCATCCCAGAGCGCCGAAAGACGATCATTATTAACGCGTTGGGTTGGCGTCGGGTTCGGCAAGTTTCTGAACAGCTCTTTGACATTTGCGACGTCCGCATCGAGTCCTTGAAGCGCATCTTCGAATCGTTTATGCTCATGAATAACACGCTCAAGATCCTCTGGGGTACGGGAAACCGGCTTTCCGACATTGTCATTGAGGATTCTCCATGATTCCTCGAGTTTGCGGAGCAACTCGGCCATCTTCTGATCGTACTGTGAGGCCCAATCTGGCTCTGGTGGCTTCTGGCTAGCATTGAGCAGGTTCCAGAAGTGTTCGTTCGTCTTGCGAAGCTCCTCGCGTAGTCTCAAAACCAATGGATCATTTGGATCCAATTCACTGAGAAGTTTATTGGCATCATCGTTAAGAGCCTTCATGATGGCGTCCCGCTGATCAGGATCGATCGAATTGAATGTATCAAGATCCCATCCTTGAATTGTGCGCATCGTGTTCAAAACCATATTGAATCGCACCATTCTGTGCTTCTTTTCCCAAAGTTTTTTAAGCTTCTCAAATTGCTGAAGAAGACGATTGAGGAATGCCGTTAGTTTGGCGTCTGGTGGCGGAATTCTGAAGACGACCGATGGAACTTGGCCTTCAACACCAGAAAGATCACGGACGGTCCACTTGATCAAATCAGAGTTGTCAAGAAGAACAACGTCATCACCTGAAAAATTATTTAAGAACTGAACGATGCCCAATATCTTACCGGCTTTGATGGTAATATTCTTGTCGCTATAATCGCACAGAGCGGTCACATTGATCGGATGTGGGATTCTATCTCCTCTCTGCCAGAGTGGCGAGATAGTCGCACATCTCTCGGTAAGAGCCATAAGCACTCCATGGTACTTGTTGAGGATCTCTTTGATCTCATCGAGTTCCCTCAAGAATCGTTCTCCTTCCTCAAGCGAGAAGTCGGTCCTGTTATAGTTGTTCTCTAAACGCGTCGCCTGCTCCTCAATCCACGATTCTGCATCAGCAGCCTCTTCCATGAATGATTTCAAATTAAGCGCATCGCGAAGGTGTTCCTCAAGGCATTTCGACAATGCCAACAGCCAATCCCATTGGTTCTGCATGGTTCTCAAATATGCCTCAATCACATGGACGGCTGGATGTCCCTGATTGAGCAAAGCAGCCCCTTGGTTGTGCACATCATTGTATTGCTTCTCGCGAAGCTCCATCTCGTGCAACAATTGTTTGTAATAGTTGGTGAGCATTGGCAACTCAAGTTGCTTGATGTCCGACCAATTTCGAGTCACCTCGATCTCTTCGCGTTCGCTGACCCAAATGAGTTCCAATTGCGCTGCGCGGACGAATGCAATCAATGAATCCTGAAATTGGCAATGAATAATTTCCAAATCAAAATTTTAAAATGTCTTACCAAATCAAGCATTCTTCCAGCGGAAAGATCACGAAGTTGTTGGTATTCAGATTCAAGGATTCTAAGCAATTCGCAGTACTCGTAGGTGTCTTCAGCAGACACCTCGGCTTGTCGAGCAATGCACTCGTCGACATTCTGACGGAAATCTTGAATATCGCGATTGTCGAGCTTGTGCTGTTCGAACATCGTCTCGAGGGTCTCAAGATCCTCAAGGAACTCCATGGTGGTGAGTTTCTCCATTCGAACGCGAACCCATTCAATGCATTCTTCAACACGACTGAATGAGGTCTGACGAATTCCTTCAAGGCGTGCTAGATTCTCCTTTTGAAGGGTTTCGGTGCGAACACCAAGACGAACAAGGATTTGATTGGTGAGCCGATCCAGATAGGCAGTGCGACGTTGGTGCAATCCGTAGACTCTGCAATGCAAAATCAACAACTTCGTAGAGAATAGAAAATCAAACCTTCGGTAGAAGTCATTGGCCTCTGGATGGTTGTTGGTCTTCAATTCCTCAACGTCCTCAAAGAATCCGGCGATCGGATTTTCAAGAAGGTTCAAATCCTCGACAATTTCGCTGACAGTTCTTTCGACAGCTGCTGGTGGAGAAGTGTCGACGCGAGCCTCGACATCCTCAATTCTCTTCAGAATCAAGTCAAGCTTCTCATTCGTAATTCCAATGCCGCGCTCAAGGCGGCTGATCAAGTCGTTCGCATTTCCCTAAAAACAATATAATAATACAGAAAGTCATGTGAACAAGGTTGGTTTCATAGTTAGGACATAAAGTTATGAGTTTCCAAAAAAATTACATAGAATGTTCATCGGGATTCACATGCAATAAATCGGACAATTGTTAGCACATTCTCAAACCTCAGCAATACGATGATGCTCCAAAATCTCGAATCGTCGATCAATTGAATTTAGCAATTCATTCCAGCATCTTTGCAATTCGGGTCCAGTGTATTGGGTCGGAATCGCGAAGAACTCGGTGTTCCTCATTACCTTCTCCAAATAGTCATACACTTTGATAAGACCCTTCCTTTGCTCGTCCTTCGGTGGCAAATCATCATCACGGAACCTCTGCAGCTCATAGATGAGTTCTGCCGCAGTTCCAGACAATAGCCGGTCATCGACCAAACGGGTAGCCCGTTCCACCCATTCCCTCCATTCATGCGCTTCTTCGATATACTCCTGTTGCACTTTTTGTAGCTGAAACGTGAGAATCGACAGACAAAAGACGGACAATGTTAAAACATCAAAAGAAAAAAAATAACAAACAAACAAACAACAATAGTGACATCCAAAAAATCATTAATTCTTTTTAATTCTTACGCGATTGAGTTCCGGAAGATGTGGTAAAGCATTGTACAACGACGAGACATAAGTGATGATCGATTTCTCATCTGGGTTGTTCGTGTCGACGTCTTCAGCGTCAAGAAGACGTGAAACGCCGAATTCCTTTTCAGCGGCCGCGAACGCGTTGTCCAACCGTTCACGGTTCGAAACCGAGTCGCTGCTGATCTGCAAAAAAGTACAAGGTTTAAAAAAAAATTTAGTATTTTTGTCCATTTGCCAATCCCTTATTTGTGTTTAAAATCACACTATTTACTTTTTTTTGACTTTTTGTTTTCGGTGTGCAAAAAAATAATTCCATGATTGATCCTTCAAGTCAACTATAACTCGAAATTTGGTTCCAAAAGGCGACAACACCCGATTATTTCTTTTTTTTTGTAAGAAAAATTTCAAAAACATGTTTTCTTTATCAATATCCCTCCTGTTGTCGGCAAAAAAACTTTCGCTCTGAAAGCCAATCTCAAAACGGTTCTACGAAAACCCCCCGAAATCTGCGTTTCATCGACGCACGTCGTCTTCGTCGTACATTCACCTACTGATTACGGCGATGCGAGTGCGCCCAGCGCGCATCATTATTTTTATCATTGATTAATGTTTATCTCAACATCTAAACGGCAAATACCAAAGCCGGATTCGAAACGCGAAGGCGATGCGAGCGACGAAGGTCGCGCAACACTACACATACGCGCACTCATACACACACCCCAATCACCAACAAATGCCAAAATAGGCGAAATTTGTTGGTGTAATTTTGTAATGAATAAAGAGATGAGTGAAACCTTGTTCCAGTCAATAATATTCGGCCGATATCTGTGCAATATCGCGTTGAATGCAAGTCCGTCTCGCCAAGAACTCGAGAAGTTCGTCACATTGACTCGTGGATAACCGGAAGTCACCTAAAAAAATCACCAATGTCGTCATCAAAATTCAACTCCAAATATATGGTGTCGTCACCTTTCGCGCCCATTGGAGCAATGCGTCGCGCGCCGATGTCGCATCGCTTCCCTGTAGCGCTTCGGAGACCTGTAAAAACTCAAATTATTCTCGTCCCAAACAAAATTGCATGTGTCTGATTCATCATAATTTTGTGTTGAATTCCATCTAAAAAAAAATTGCCTTTTCAACGAATAAAAAAAGACTCAAGAGTGCGCATACAAATGAGTCATTCGAGGCGAAATTGAAACATTTTTGCAACAATTGGCGCGATTTCTGGAATTCTCGTGATCGGAACGATTCAAGGTTTTTTCTCTCGCAAAATTTGAATATTTCAATGAAAAAATTGCAATAATCAGAAAAAATGCCGCAAAAAATGACAATTTTAGAGTAAAAATTTGAAATTTTAATTTTTTTTAATAGGGTATCATTCAGAATTATGCTTCAAGTCTTCTTCCTAGAAAATTGTTCAAATTCGTTGCATAACGCACCAAATTTAATCAATAATGTTTTAAATATGTTCTTCCCTCAACAAGAATGTTATTCATATTCAAATTTCTGCAATTTGCCAGCCATTTTGCTGTACCAATTATACAATCTAATTTCAAGCGGCCGAAAGAGAAGGACGGCGCGTTTTGTACTACTACCCGCCCGTTGGCATTGGGTGTGGCTCTCTTCTCTCCCTTCTCTCCAGTTATGGGTTTGTCGTCTTCATCATCGTCACAAACAACATCTCGACGCAACAAATAAAATTCCAAACAAAATTGATACCAAGAAGAAAAAGAAAAGACGAAGAACCGAAATGATACGGATACTGTCCAGTTTTCCAGTCGCGCACGTAAAAACCGGAATAGAAAAAAAAATCGGCACACATACTCTGGCAATTTTCCGGATCACGTCGAAATCGACAGCTACTAAATACTTATAATTTATGAACGCCGATCGACGAAATGTCGTCGGAAGAAAAAAGAAGCGATTTAATTGCCACAGCGATTTTCTCAAAATTTTTCCGCACTATTGCCTTCGATTAAATGGCGATTCCGAACATTTGATAATGGATTGGAGAAAAAAAAAAAGACGAACTGCAGCACCCTCCAAAAAATCCCAACAACAAATATTTGTCTCTTGACCTAATTTTATGAAAAATTGTTGTTAGCGGCGTCCCCCCCCCGCGACAGAAAGGACGATTTCAACAATTATGGTAAACCGGTATAAAATTCGAACATGTCATATTATGTCATTATTGATATTTCAAATCGAAGCAAAAAACTGTTATGCTTCATGGTAAAAATCTTTGATTGACTATTAAAGAAGACTTTCTACCGTTACTGGAACTGATTCATTTTTCTATTACACACATCCCTCGTCTTCCAGACTATCAATTCAAGGGAACCTCCCCCATTCGAATCAATCTATCTGTCCAACAAACAAAGTCATTTCCCAAGCTTCACATTACAATTTAATGCTATCAATCAATCCGACACCCTCTTCTCAGACCCAACCCTTTCAAGGCAACAAAAAATACTGTAGAATAGGGAGAAGCGCGGTTTCGCCTCCACGCCCAGTTCGAAGCAGCAGCGCTCCGCGATTCTAAAATGCCCCTCATCATTTTTTTTTTCGGCGCGCACCCCCGCGCGCAAATTCAAACACAATAGTTCCACTATATTGGATCGACAAGGTGCGGGGGAGACACCGATTACAACTGATTATCAATCAGCCAGATGCAATTAGCAATCACCAAAAATCGAGAAAAAAACCACTGTAGAAAATGGAGATAGCGGATGAAGGAAGATGCCGATCGACCATTGTATAACTAATCAATTTGTGTAAAACCGGGACTTCAATGAATGCCATTGTTTTGGCATAATTAACCAATTAGCGAATCAGCTGTGAATATCACATCAACGCGATTGTTTCGGATTTCCAGATCTACTAGAACAGAAACTAAGCGGATACAAGATTTCCATGATAAACCAAGAATTGTATGAACTCATAAAAATTACTTCTTATCGCATTCGTCTCCGCCACATTCTAATTATCTAATTGGAGGTCAATCGACCATAAAATCTCGATCCGGCTCACTTTCGCATTCATCGGGAGCGAACGAGAAGAAACAAAAAAACGAAGCCGCGAGGCGTTTTGATGCGCATTAATGCGTTGAACTATTTGCAAACAACCAGTTCGAATATATTCGCCAATGACGACGACGACGACAATCACAACAAATTCCACGCCATTATTCTCGTTCGTCTATCAAATACGCATTATTGAGGTGCGGGGGCCCCCACGGGCCGGTCATCCCCATAAACGGCCGGGTCGCTCGTTCGTCTCTCGTACGCGCCGCTCGCCTTCACATACCATACAAGGTTATCTCGCCAACATTATCCGCATGATGAATTCATTATACGACAACGACTACCGCGTTCGGGAGTTGCAAAGCCAGTCAGCCACCCCCTCGAAGCAACCAAAGTACAACTAAACAAATTTCGCTCCAACAATTCCATGCGCGGCGCAAACATACACACAACGCGGGTCGGCAGCCAGCAGCAGCAGCAGGAATACCTAACACACAAAAAATTTTGTATCTATTGTAGAAAATGGTGGGGAAAGGGGATGGTAAGAGAAGGAGGAGGAGGCAAAAGCAAAAACGAGGAAAGTGCAAATCACAAGAATCAATAAGCAAAACCACCAACCTCATCTCTTCGCATCGATCGGGACCTTTCCCGTTCGCCTCGAGTCTTCTTGACACGCTGGACTTTGCGCTCAAAGTGCTCGCGAGTTTCATACGACGAGCTCTCTGAGAAGCCACCCGTCGCAGCCTGATGCTGAATGAAAGCATTCGACAAGTGCTTGTTGTCGGCGTGGTGCATCAGTTGGCCGTTGCTGCCGCCATTGAACTGATGGTGGTGAACACTGGACATGGAGCCGTTACCAGCAACGCCACCACCGATGGCGCCGCCATTTCGGTATTCCTCATAATACTGGCTCGAGCCACCACCGACAGCGCCGATTGCGGCTGACGACTGCGAGGCACCGCGTGAGCTCTCTTGCTTACGCTCGGCCTTTTTCGAATATGAGCGGACCACTTTGAACATGATGAGTGTTGTTGCGAAGCCGAATAGTAATAGTGCTGTTGTTCCTAGACACGCTGTCGCATGCCAAACGTACGAATCGCAAAAATCGCACGCGTGGGAATAAGTTGGATGGTTGACTTGCCTGGGCGTGGCCCCAACCTCCTCCTCCTCCGCCGTCGCCGCCGCCGCCGTCGTGTAGGTGGGGTCGCCACCATCACAAGTCAGTCTACGCTCATTGCGCACTATTTCATCGATGCAACCGATTCCGAGAACAAAACACGCGATTCTCGAGCAAATTTCGAATATCATACAGAACACGATGAGCACCAAATTGCTCACACCATCTGGGAGCATCTCCATAGGCCACCATGACGAAACGAGCGTCATGCAAGCCTCCATATCTCATAAGGGAATAGCAGAAAATCGATACTGTTTGCCGAAATATGTGCAATATTGTGTGTTTATGAATTTTACGGCGAAGGAATCGATTAAAACTGCAATGTGAACCAAAACGAAAAAAACACCACACACGCACAAGCGAAACCACCATAAAAATGTCGAGGCGAGCTTCTTCCTATACTTCCTGATTTCGACACCATAAATGAAGATATTCGTTCCAAAAAAACGGTTCCCGATTTTCTAATAATTACTATTTTAAAGGTCATATCAGTGGTCAATTAAAAGTTGACGTCGTCGTCGTCGCCGAATGACTCAATGTTCGAAGATGAGATCGAAAAACATGGGTGGGGCGCGAGATTCCAAGGTGCCAACAACTTCGATACTATCAAATTGGAGAGACATTTTGATTGATTTGCGCTTGAATTGAATTGTTTCCAACTAATTTATTGGATAATGTTGATTTTAACCTAATTTTGATCATCAATTCAGAGATTAGCGAAACTTCGAATCAAATACTATGTATCGAAGATGGTGAGAAAATAAGATATCAAAAATTATAATTCCGAACCATGAAAAATTTATTTACTTACTAAGTAAGCAAGTAAGTAGTAAAAAACGCATTCTTGAATTCTTTTGGAATTTCCTAATTTCGATCAACGATTATCCATTGAAAATTCAAAAATTAAATTTTTTATTTTGAACAGAAAATGGGAGTTTTTATAGGGCAACGCAGAAAAATAAAATGAAAAACTGATTTTTATCGAAATCTTAATTTTTATCGAAATTTTAAAATACTAATTATAAAAAAACCCATCTGATTTCATAATTATTAAAATGAGTCACAATAGAATTCCATTCATTGTTCCTCTACATACACATGAGATTATTTCCATTTAATAACCATCTTACAGTTAAAAAATGTTAGTCAAAAAAATTCCAAATATCACTTCTGCTTCTCCCAATAAAATTCAATGCCCAAACAACCAAAACCCGCGAGATTACACAAAATAATCATTGACATCCAAATACGGGCAGATTGGTTTAAAAAAAATGCCCCCGCATGGCCCGCGCGATTTCCTCCGTCCCCCAATTTTTTTCCTGATCAAAAACCATACCGGAATCATCGAATGTGATCAACGTTTCTTTTCTCACTCCTTCGCCCTAGCCTGCTTCAAAAAAAACCACACCCAAAATGATTGGAAAACGAAATTAGTGAGAAAATTTCGAATGATTGAATCGAATGCTAGTAGCTGTAAAGTTTTCTCAAAACATTTTTTCGCCCCATTTAAACAAAAAATTCCACTAAAAAAATTCTTCGGCATTTTTAATGCCAAACTAATTTCCGGCCACGATTTCTGTCTCTCGATCGTTCTTCTCAAACAATAACAAATCGATCATCATCATCATCGTTTTTGAATGGATTGATGCAAAAATGGGTGTGACCGCAAGGAATTCTCAAAAAGAAATCGAGACGAACAATGAGTGATGCCGAATTCGGCCGCTGGCGATGCAAAAAATAGTAATTGACGAAGAAAAAAAAACAGGCGAGAGAATGCGGAGGGAACTCGAAACTGAATTCGATGAGGGATTTATAGCACCATTTCACTATAATTAGGGATTTACTAAAAAGGGCGAAATCACATAGTTCTTATTTCAATTATATTCGACTTTCTTGAAATTTTAGGAATCTGACCATGGAATTATTTATACGGATGATTCGTATATTCAGCCGAAGATTCTCTCAAAAAAACCCATGATATTTTTGGCGTTCAATTTTTCAAAATTTCCGAAAAAAAGTTTTGTTGAAGATTTGGAAGATGACATTTCGGTTTCAATTAAATTGATAAGTGTTGAAGAATTACAAGGTCACGTATTGGCTGCTGCTAAATGCCTTCTCAATACAAAACTGTTCGTAATTGATATTATATCTAATTTTTGGTTTTTGTATCCCAAAAAAGGAAGATTTTGATAAAACCTTGAATCAGTCCCACGATTTGCCTCTAATTACATCATTTGCGCGAATTGTTATCGGCTGAAAAAAAAACCAAAAAAGCCACTGCATTACCAATTTCGAAACGAAAAACGTGTAGTGGTGGTGCGAAAAGCTGGCGATTCTTGAATTGGGGGATTCGATTCGTTTTTTTTTTCGGTTAAATTCGATATTATAAACGAATTGAGAAATGTTAATAAAAGCACCTGTGAGGTGTGCGAGTCACTCGTTCGAGCATGAGCTCGTTCGTGTTGAGCTTCAAGCAGCAATCGCTGCCGGATCACCGAGACCTGGAAATTGAGGATAATCGTCCAAATGAGGCCTAGTGTCAGTTTTCCGTTTCCTTCAACGATATCTTCCGGCCGAATGTTAACCAGTTTGATCTGTAAATTCGTGTTTCAGTTTTGTAATTTTTTTTGTAACCAAGTTTTATTCATTTTTTTAATAACTTAATAATTTAATTTGTGACCTCGTCATGAAAATAATTTTTTCAATTGTAAAAAAATTACAATTAATGTGTTGTTTTTCACAACCCTGCATTGAAAAAACGTGTATTTTTTACATTTTTAATTGTAGGAATAAAGGCATTAAAAAGTGAATACAATGTTGTCAAATTTAAATACTGCGGTGTACATGTCTTTATTTGGGCATTAAGAAGAAAAAAAACCTTCAAGATTCTAGGGACTGTATTTTTTATTAGATTTTTTTTAATTTTAAATGACTCATTTATGAATTTCATGATTTTTGTTGATGTCAAACGACTGTGGAATGGCTGCCAAAACAAAAACAATGTTAGGGGTTTGAGAAAAAAAATAATAGTGTAGATTTACGGGCCTAAGTATAAGGATAAGTTAAAGGCGCACATCACGCACCGATATCTTTACTTAATTTTTTACATTTGTCCAATCTTCCGCAGTCGTGCTAGGCCGAAAATAGCATTTCTTATTTCTGCATGGAAATTGCAACTTTTACATTTTTTAATGGTGTAAACAGCTCGATAAGCAGTTATAAGAAAAAAAGGAACTAGTGAGAAGAGAAGAAAAATTGTACTGTCAGATTCATTACATATTATTTTCCAATTTTGCGCTCTCAAAGCCGTAAATAAAAATTATTAATATTTTTGAAAAAATCAAATTTCGTCTAATGAGCTTTTAAAGTTTTCTCAAAAAAAAAACTTACATTTTTCTTCTTCAAAAAATCTAAACAATACTGCACATTTTGTATCCTATGAAATCGCGTATAGCCATTCTCTTTTTGCTGAAACCAAAGAACATATCAAAATTAAAAAATAAAAATCTTACAATTCTTTCGCCAGTTAAAGCTTCCAGAAGTGCAATTAGTGCATATCCATCTCGTAAATCGACAAATAAATCGTCGACTTTAAGACCCGCCTGAAAGGAAAAAAAAGAAAATCCAAATCCCCCATACTCAATATTGTTCCAAAAAACCAAAAACATAGAAGTTGGTAGTTGTCGAAAAACTCGTAGATATTTCACAAGATAACACGGATCATAATGAATTAGCCGCGGCGAGTTTCGATATTCTCAGGGTTTTTGACACCATTCATTTGAATTTACCGACAAAAAAACGGAACAAGTACGTGACATTCCTAATTTCAAAACGCAACAATTCGGAATTTGTAATCCAACTTTTGTCTAGAAAACTAAAATTTCAAATCGAGAAGATTGTCATATTGAGATGAAAAATGTTTCCGTTGTTAAATAGTTACAGAAATAAAATTTCTGGCGCGAAAACCGAGGATTTTCAAACATCTCGAAAATCTCGGTCGGGAAAGTCGTGCAGATTTTACGCAGACTTTTGCGAGGAAATTCGAAACAATAAAATTTTGAAAATAAAACAAAAACCTCCAGTCATTCAGTTTTTCCCTCAAATTATTTTTTTGCTATGTTTCAAAGCATTAAAATACATTTAATATTCTAATATTTAAAAAGAAAAATTTTTTTTAACCAGAACAGTAGTTTTATTTATCAGAAATTCAATTTTTTCACACTAATGAGCAAAACATCTCATTATCAGTTCCCAGTATTTTCATATTCAACATACCTTTGACAAGTGTTTATTCACCCATTTTGTGAACGTCTTCTTCTGGATGTTGTCCCGTTCATCTGAAATATTCAATCTTATATTCCGGTACCGAGTTAGTTAAAGTCTCAAATTTCCTTCATTTGTAAGCTCCCATGAGCAAACAATTTTGCACAATTCAACACCACAAGTTTTTTTTTGTCCGTAACACACACAAACATACGTACGTACATTCATATGGTCATTCATTGCCTGCCGGCCCCGCATAATTCATTCAAGGGCGATTAGTGGACACTCAATACAGGAGACAGACTGTTTGGTTTTGAAATACAACGAATGTTGACATGATATGTTTATCGCCGACAATCGATCACCACCTAATCCGAACACCAGCCACTCAAAACGCGCATAACTAATTTGTCAAACGAAATTCGTTTCGATCGTTTTGTTCAAGTGAAACAAAACTATGACCGAACAACTGGGGCATGATGGTGTCCATTTTGCCTTTTTCAACTAGTACAAGAAGATTATACCATACTTATGTGGCCAGGAAAGAACGCCAATTTTTTCCACAACAATTTTTCGTATTTCGTATTTTTTATGGGATTTCGAAAAAAAGGCAAAGTCAAATAATCGCAAAATTCATTATGCTCTCGCTCAACAGCTGCAATCCCGCCGGAAAAAAAAACAACTCGCCGTGCACTCGTTTAGTTAGTGGTTGCAATGTCCATCGGCTCACTTTCATCAAATAGAACGCACGCGCCCCGCTTCGACGTTTCCCGTCTCTATTCCATTTAGTGTTTCTCATTTACAATCAACACATATGACAAATAATAGGTGTATTGCGCACAAGCAGCAACCAACCATCCCTATGACAAAAACCCGCCAATGAATACGATATATTAGGCTTTTATAAATTTTTCAAAAGTTGGTTTAAATTGGGTTCTCGATTATATGTATTCGAATTGACATTGAGCGTAACAAACCATGTCAACGCCCATTAATTCGGCCCGATTTTGTGCCAAACGGCGTTTTAACTCGATTCTCGACGCCGCTTTTGCGCGCTTCATTTGACCACACCGCAATAACACGAAATTGCGTATTCGACATGAGCAGATGGTTGAAAAATTAGTGGGAAATTGCATTTGGATTCAAAAATTTCAAAAAAAAAATACCCAGGAAGATTCAATTCATCAAGAAAGAGAACGAAAGAAATCAGTAACATCCTCACAAAAAGATTTCGACAAAAAAGTTGTGATTAAACAATTGAGATTGAGATTTTGCAAGAAATCCCTGCACGCTAATTCAACTTTCATTCATTAATTCAGCCCGGCTACCCCTTTTAATTGGCTGCTTTTGACCCGCGAATACAATTAATCGCGCGCCAACAGCAAAAAAATGCGCGACGCATCTTGCGGATGTTCAGCATGACGGATCACGCGCAATTTATATTCAAATTTTCTGCAACACTTATTTTTTTTTCAAGAAAATTGTGCCAGACTGCAAAAGGGATGGCAGAGACGCAGGGTTGGACGGAAAAAAGGAAAACAGCTGGGACAAATGTGTGTCAAAACGAACGGAACCTCCGTTTATACAACATGGATAGTTGAGGTCACTTGCCGCTTTTTTTACTACTTTCACGGACACGAACAGTCGCAAACAAGCGTTGAACTTACCATTATGCTTCTCGCGATTCGTTTCATAATGATCGAGAACTTCTTTCTCGAACGAGTCGATGGCGTCGCCATACGCTGACGAGGATGGCGTGCTTTGTCGATACCTTTCCACCATTTCCGCCAATTCACATTCGACAACTCTCTCGTTTCTTTTTTACACCAAATCACTAAACGATACGTGTGGACTGAAGGGAAAAAAACAAGAGAAAAGACAACGGATTTCAATTAAAAAGTCGAGAGCAAGAGGGATGAGTCAGCTAGTTGCGAAACGCTTTCAAAAATTCGGAACAACGTTGTGTTGAGAGGCAACAAAAAATACAATTTTTGAACGCGCGCCACGACCAAGTGTTGAAATGGTGTAAGTGAGAGATTCGAAGGGGAGGCGCTTAGGTGATGGTGAGCGCCGCGCGCAAAAGGATCGTCAAAAATAGCGCTAGCCGGTGATGAGAAGGCAGAGAAGCACAGTCCGGCCCGACACTGCATCGGGGGCTTCACGGAACGGACCCGCTAGCAGACCATACCACGTTACGGGACATTATGCGCGATGCGCTCGGTTTAGTTTTTCCGAAATTAGCCATTAAAATGTGCGGATTGTGTTGTTTTATGAACGTTTTCACAATAAAAATTTAGAAGCCTGCATAAATAAACAATAAACCGCTTTTAGACAAAAAAAAATAGGCGAGAAATGAAAATATTTTCCTAAATTAGGGTAGGGGCTTGTTTACTTACCTATCGAATTGTTTATTAACCAATAAAACGGAATTGTATCAAATTTCGATTCCACCTATTTTAGATTCAAAGTGTTTGTTGATATATAATTGACAAAAATGGTCGGAAATCGAAATTTTTGCTTTAAAAGATTATGGAAATTTGATATAATCGTCAATCGGCGCATAAAAAGATAAAAATCACATATTCTAGCGCATTTTGTTGTGGGAAAATCGAAAACGCCGTCTGCAAAACCATTAAAAACAAAAGTTTTTCGGAAAGAAATAGAAATGAAAATTAGGAATAAAAAAAATTGGGTCGAAATAATTTGCGTGTGCTTCTGCGAAATGAGGAAGCGGTGAATGCACACATCAACGACTACAGTAGTCAAATAGAGAATTAAATCAATTTTATCGCACTCGCGCGTGGCATTATCATCAAACATAGGCGCAGCAGCTCAATATGGTCAATACAGTGGCGAGAACGCGCAAGGCGATAAACTGTTTCGTGATGGGTGAATGAATGGTTCTGCGGTGGTGTGTACTCGCGCATAGCTGCCACCACACTAATCCTATTACACGTGGTGTGGGTCGCGCGCATTCCGCGCCACGAAAGGTGGTAATTATGGATGAATGGTGTGGAGAAGAACAACTTGCGGCAATTATTCGAACAGACTGTATAAATTAAAGCGAGACATTTGCAAGCGCGTGCGCGCGCCCTCGAGAGCACATCAATCATCATGGAAGAAGAAGAAGACGAGGCTTGCTTCATTGTTTGACAAGACAAAAACTCTGCGAATGGCAGCATCCTCCAATAAGCGCGTCCTTCTCCCGAATTCATACAGTATCTCATCATGTTGCGGGAAACACGAGATTCTGCCGTGGGTCGTCGAGGTGTTGATTGTGTGCAAAACGGATTATTTCAACGCACCTATTCACTATGCGCATTTTTTTCCTGCCTTCTGCTTCTTCTCAAAAAGAGTTGCGTAAATGTGTGTTTATAGGAAAAAAGAGCTCGCAAAAAAAAGTGAGTAATCAAAAAGTGCAAAACAAGCAAAAAAAATTGTATTTGCCAAATAAGGGGGTGGCTTTTGTACTCTTAATAAATACCAAGGGATCGAATGACCCCATTGAAACAGAAAGTTCCCACGATGAAAAAAAAAAACGGATCGTTGTGAAATTCGAATCCATGTTTCTCTGAGTGTTCATTAAAAAAAACATTTTCAATCAAATTATCTTGTTTTTTTTTATATCCTAGTTTTCATGAATTCGGTAATATTCAAATAATAGGCAGCGCATCATTTTATCACTATCGCAAAAAAACGAGTACCTTGAATTATGTATTGTGGATTTTCGAATTTTTTCAAGTCAGTATAGTTCGGTTCTCAAAAAGAATCTTTAACCAGGACTTTTCGCTGCAAGACCACTCAGGTAAATCGAATAAAATATTTTGAGATTAATTGAGAAACTAATGTGTCTCTATAATATTTTAGATTTTTCTCAATCCACTTTAGAACTTATTGTAAGATTTTAGAATTTATTGAGATAATTTAGAATTTTCTCAATAAATTTTAGACAATTTTATAACATTAAAAAAAATATTTTTTAAGTTTAGAGATTCTCAATAAGTTTTAGAAAGTATCAATAAACTTTAGATTTTCTCAAAATATTTTAGAGTTTATTATTGAATATTTGATTCTCAAAATATTTTATTTGATTTGCCTGAGCATGTAGATCAGACGCATTGCGGTTCACGTTAATCACGCGAACCGCAACGCATCTGGCGCCATAGAATTGTTATGGTAGTCGCTATATTTTGCGAAACAGATTATAATTTCTTCAATTGCTATTAAAATTTTAAGAATTCAAAACCTGAATTTGATGGCCGTGAATGTCTGGCTGTGAAAAACTAGTCCACCAATTTGAAAATGAGAATTTGTGAATATTGCGAGTGTTCCAAATTGACTGATTTCGGTTAATTTTCTGCATGGATACCCAAATTCGAACTAATTTTTTAAACCATTTCCACAACGAAAATTTACTCAATAATTCGACTATTATTATGATTGTTAACACAAAAACGAGGCATTTTTAAACGCCGCAAGATTATAGTGTTTGTTCTTGTCATGCGCAAGCTAATAAAACACGGCTTCTGCCTATTTTTAAGCGCTCTTCCTCAAGAATTTGACAAAATAGGGATAGAGATCTTCTCTGGCATTGCAAATTGAACAGAACTGGAAAATAGATACAGAAGAGATCTCAAAAATTATTATTTTTGTGTAATTTAGAATTTAAAACTTTTATGACTGTTTGATGGGCCTATTCATGAAGAATAATTTTTCTTTAATTTAAAATATTGTAAAAGTGAGGATTTGTTTTTTTTTTTACATTTTTATTGCATGTCTTCGTCAAAAGAGAAAGAGAAATTGAAAACCAATTGTTTTAATAATCCGCATGAAACGGGGAAGTTTAAAATCTGGAATTTCACATATTCGCGTATGTCCGACATTATCAGGCGTATGTTCCCCGACTTCAGAGGCCGGGATCCAAGTTGGGTACCAATTCTCACCCTCGTATATTTATATTAAATCATTTCAATCTAACTGCATCTGTTATTCCTCTGAATTCTCCGATCCACCTCGGGCAAAAAAAACCGCCCTTCCCTTTTTTGGAGATCGCCGATGGACAGGAGCGTGACACGTAAAACTCAGTCTCTAATGAAACACTCTCTCTCCCAGTCCAAAATAAATAATCAAATAAACAAAAATAAAAATAATTATAATAAACAAAATGAAAGGAATCCAAACAAACCGATAATACTGTGTAACGAATATTGCGACAATCTCTGCTGCGGCGAGATTGGCGACGAATTGTTCGAATATCTTTGCAAGTAATCGGCGGCTAGCGAATACCTCGAATACGCCGTTGAGCTGCTCGTCTCATTGTGCATTTTCGTCTATACACACACGCATTTATAGAACAAATCGAACAACGAAATGAGCTCAACCTTTTGCTGCTCGTGCTCGTGCTCGCTCTTCGGATTCTCATCAAAAAGCGGTCGTTCGGTGTGCGCGAGTTCGACGGTTGTTCGTCGAGCTCCACTGCTCAAGCGGCGTGTCACGTACTGGAATTGATATCTCGATGCGACGCGAGTCGGTGTGATTTGTCTACAACTTCTAATTCCATCAAAGGCAACAAGAAGGCAACACGAATGAAGACAAGAAGCGAGAATTGATTAGATCGGTTAGTACCTTTCAGGGAGTTCTCGAAATTGAGCAACCGTACTCAAATGGCCATTCGAATGCTCGCTTGCATACGAGACTGTCCTTCTCGTCGCCGACCTTTGGAACGTTCGAGTACTCTCGATCAGATCCCATGTGTTCGACCGAACTTCGGGCTCATCGTCGACATAAACCGGAACCGTGAAACTCATTCCTTAAATCGTTAGTAAAATGAGGTCATCGAGATATTAGAAGAAGCACAAAACATTAGAATCAAGAATATGTTAGAGCAATTAAAAAAAGGGAAATATGTGTTTCAATTGTCATTTATAATTGAAGAATTTTTGCTTATATGATGGGCTTTATCAATATGATCCAATTTGATAATTCATATTTATTTCTAGTCGAGTAGGGGATTAGATTTACCAAAATGCGTCTTTCGTTATGGTCTTGTGGCGAAAGGAAAAAAAAACAAAAAATGGAATAAAAGGGGATAAAAAATGGTTCAGACTATAGAATTATAGTCGGTGTCCGACGTCTGCTGTACTCGGGCAAATTTATGAGCAATGGCCTCGCACGGACTAAATTTCATTCACAATTTAACGATATTTTGTCCTTTCCCACTTGCAATTTTGATATTTTTTTCCTTCTCGAATTTAACATTTTCTTGAAGATCGTAGAAATTCAAAATCAGCGAAACTATCGAAATAATTCCAGTGAATCCGTAAAAGACCATCGGAAATGTGGGAATTCGCGTAAATCTAGCCACATAAGCGTTTTTATATACTGGGATATTCTACGCAAAAAAATAATTTTTTTTCAATTTACGCATTGGCTGAGTATTAAAATAAATTTTACTAAATTTTTGTGAAAAATGCGATTTTTAAGACCCTTTACTTTCAAAATAGAATAAAAAATAATTGTTAAAAATAGGAAATTAAAAGATGGAAATAAATTGAATTTTTAAATTATGAATTGTCTGCAAATCGATTTTTTCCAAATGTGAATTTTTGTGAAATTTCATTTAAATTCCAAGTTTCAAACGAAAATGAAGAAGAATTTGAAACAATCGAGTTGGAAATTTTTAATCCATGATAATTTTCAAATGCGATAACAATCACCAATAGCTCGATTGATTTCATTGCGGGTAAATGAGTTAATTAAAGGTGTGTCATGGTCTTATCAATTAATTTTACAATTTCCGCCATGAAAAAGTGAGAGCGAAGAAAGCAATTTGCAAATAAAATCGAACGCTTAAAAATCAATTGGACTAAAAAATTGGGATATTCTAAGCATTTTTGTATGCAAAATCACGGGGGAATTGGAAAAAATTTGAAGGTCCATATCTCGATAACTAGAAGTTTGCGAAAGTAGGGACCTAATTCATTCAATTCGAAATTTTCTAAAGAATCTGTATGAAAAAAATTTAAAAACGGCCTGCAAAAAGACCTCCCATGCCAGCATTTTTAATAGCAATCAACAAATGTTTTCTCATTTATACGTTTTTAATGTTGCGGACATTTTACGGGGGGAATAAAATAATGAAAATGAGAGATTTGCAATTTCCACTTAATCGAGACAGAAAATGGCAAATTTTCTCGGTGCCAGATTGTCAGCACCTGGGGTTCGTCTCGTTTTTGCCCCTCCAAACAACATTTTTCAAATTTCGCTCATTGTTTCACTCGTTTTTTGATAACGCATATATGCGTATAAACATTGCAACATTCAACACAAATGCAAACATTATTTGGAGACAGCAAAAAGTTATCAGCGCGAAAAAGATTTTGATGGCCGGGCGGTGCTTTTTGAAAATGAGCGAGTCTTCGAAATGGGTCGGTCCGGTGTGTAAGTTAGTGATTAGAAAGGGAAGAGCTGTGTGTTGGTCAGCGGATCGACAAATATGGACGTGTTGGACATCTATTGCGCAACGTTCACTTGGTTTTTTTCTCAAAAAAATTTCATTTCTGATATTCTATGAAAATTGAACATTAATTTTTTAAAGAAAAAATTTAATATTTAAATCGTATATGATTTAGAGACTACGAAAATTAATTAAGGAAAAGTCAAAATTCTTTGGGTGATTATACAGATTACTCGATTTAGGTACATTATTTTCGAAGGTGAAGTCACATAGTAGGGAAATTTGGAAAAATGAAACGACGAATTCAATTTTTTAAAATCAAAATTCGTTTAAAAATTCGAATTTCCATGAAAATCGCAAATTAGAAAATTATTTCTCTGGGTGTCGGATTGAAAAGAAAGTGGTTGAATCGCATAGGTAGATCATGTCATCGATCTACTCAGTGTTTGTTAATTTTGGCCAATGCAAATACGTTAAATTTGTCAAAATTGATTCTAAAAATGACGATTGGGACCACTTTTGAAATTCCGCTGAAGCGACACATAAAGGAAACATATAAGCCGCTGAAGAAAATAATTGAAAATATTAAAGAATTCGATCTGCGGACAATTCTGAGAAAAATTTGAAATGTCATTAAATCACATGCTCGTTAGTATTTTATGGCAGTATTCTAGGAAAGTTTAAAAAACACGAAAAAATAAAAAAAAATAATAATAAAAAGAAAAATGGAATATAAGAAACAAAAAACAGCAAAAGCATAATACCGTGGCGGTACAATTGTTTCTCGCCAAATGGACCTGTGTTTGGTGGTCTGACAAGCTTCTACAAAGATGTCCGCGTCTCTCCGAATCGCACGCTCTCTCGTCCACTCTCTCTCTCTCGTTGGGCGTGTTTACTCACTCGTTGCACTGATAGTAACTCCGAAGGGGGGGGGGGGGTTGAATGAGAGGAGCCGACAGTTGGACGGCCAGCCGGATCCGGTCCGGTCGCATCGGCACCCCAACGTATATCAGAACTACTCACGCTCATATGGATCTTGGATGCATTTTCGAATCGTCTCCACATTTCTCAGAATCGATGGCTGATGGCTCGTCCAGGTTTCGAGTTGCTCGCGTGTCCTAAAAATTCTATATTCAAATATTTCTTAAAAGAAAATATTTTTCAATTATATGAATTCTAATTATCGATTTCCTATCACATATATTTCAGTCGTTTAAAAACCGACAATATTCAATTTAAACAATTAAAATATATACTATATGTATATAGAAAAGTGAAATAAGCTGGTTTTGGCATTAATTTCTAACATCTATCTATGCTTTAAATTCATTCTTTTCATTTAGTTTTTGCCAAAAAAGTCGAAACTCGAAGAAAATCTTTAAACCATAGTTTATTTCCAAAAAAAGCATGTGTGTAGTTCTTCCTATGTCGCCAGACGCGACGCGGTTCGCGTGCGTTTCCACGTAATTCATGTAATTTTTTATATAAACATAAACCACAGAACTCCAAAGTTTTGTAGAGAAAAATTGTGGCAGCCGTTTTTTTTGTTGGAAAATGTCTGTCTACACAATGACGCAATTATGCACACATTTTATTCAACACCTATCAATTTCCTTTTCAAACATTTTCTGATAAAAAACGAAGGAAGTGTGATTGTATGCAATTCAGAATAATTTTTTTAATTTGAAAAAAATTCAAAATTGAGAAATTTTCAAAAATTCAAAAGAAATAATTTCAATCCTAATTTTAAATTTCCTATACTTTTTTATTGATAATAAACCACTATTTTTCAATTTTTCGCAATTTGCCAATTTGTTTCTGCGGACAATTTTACCTCGTTTCCTCGAAATCGTAGAGCAACGTTTCGGAATGAAATCGATATTCGATTCGTCGCTCAGTGGCTCCAACTCTATAATTATGGATAATTATCCAATTAATGCTATTTGATAATTACTTGTACGTGTATGTCACTTTTCCAGGCGGTTGACTTCCACTCCGATTCGTGCTCATCTCGCGACCCGTCGAAGAATCGCGGACCACACTCGAACCGGACACGTCGTTGAGTTTCGAACCGATCGATCCATGTCTGAAATCCGTAATTGCTATAAAATTTGTCAAGAAGGCTAATTTTTTCTGTTGATTATTTCAAGCTTTTCGAAGGTATTCAAGTAATATTGAGCGCGAAATTCAAATTTATCAAATTCGTTGAAAAAAATCTCTGACGTCAAGGCGCAAAATTCGAATATTCGACAATTCATCGGATTTTTGAGAAGCCATAAAATCGCACTCACATCACATGCTGCGTTTCGATTTTCGACGGCGGCCTCGGCAATCGGATGATCGGCACACTGTCGGATGCTCGAATCGTATGGTGTTTGACGTACGGTAGCGTCAAATTCGCCGTCGAGCTTGTCACTTTGCCGCGTTGCGAGACCACACCGCTCGCCTGGCCTTCCGATCGCGTCGAGACCCGCGTCTTCACATTCCGCACCATCACATTGCTATTGCTCTTGGTGCGCATTTCAACATCTTGTGAAACGCTTCGACTTGGCGTATAAGCTTCTTCATCATATTCGACTAGTCTGAAAATCGAAATTTCTCTCCCCCAATAGAAATTCCTAATAGTTTCCCTCTAATTACCTCTTTTTCAGCTTTAGTTTTGCCGGGGCGCAACATTTCGCACCCATTTTTATCGTTGAACTTTTTGTTTAAACCGTTGAAATAAAAAGATGAATAGTAATAATAATAATAATATATTGAAAATGTTGTCGTAAATTTCGTCTAGTACTCCATTCGCTCTAAAACACAAAGGAAACGGTAATTGTCGGCGACACGAACGAAATGAAAGAGTTGGTTGAGGGTGACACGGACCGAGTGTTGGATCTTATACAAACATCCGATAGAGTTTTATTTACATGATATCTGACGCAATTATCTGTTTTATGTGGGCGCATCATTCAGCGGCAAAAATAGTTCGCAGTCAGCAGGATTCGAACCTACGCGGCAGAGCCCAATTGATTTCGAGTCAATCTCCTTAACCACTCGGACATGACTGCATGCCGCTGGTTGGAGACAAATGTGTTGGAGAGGCGGAGGAGGGGGGAGTCGGAATGACGGCGAGCGGTCACTATAAAAGGCAGCTGGGGGTCTCAAAACAGATTTTTTTTTTGAAATTTCACATAAAAATCAATGATAATCTAAGCAGAAGTAGAAATGAAAACCAGGATCAGCTTTACAATAAAGTGGACTCGAAACACGGAAAAAATACTATGGAGTCCCCACGGTGTGTAGCATCGGGCCGAAAAAAAAAATAACCGAACGCCGTTTACACAAACTCTTCATATTAAACGCTATTTTCTAAAGCAAGTCGCAGCTCAATCTCTCGAATGTGTTGAAAAACTATTCGACAGCAGGAGGAGAAGGATGAGCATCGACGAGGACATTGTTATTTTAAAATGAGCGCCACAATTTGCGAGTTGCGGTGATATTCGGACGATTTGATGTTTTTATGGTTGCTCATCTCCACATGTCCATGTCAATCTCGATTTTCATCGCAAATGTCAATTGAAATCGTTCGATTGTTTCATGCGCCTATTTCTGAAGTGACTAAAGCTTCAATTCAACTGGCTGGCGGTTGACCGCTCGTGGCCGCGGAATAGTTCGGCCAATTGCACGTGCACAATTTGTAAATTTTTTGATGAGATGAAATCCCCCAAATAATGGGGTTCCATTTGAAATTTTTACTAACAACCAAGACAGTAAAGGATCTGTTTTCATCATTGGCATTGATTATTTTGATTTCGAAATAGGTTTTAAAACAGACGAGAAATTGACTAACAGAAACGATCGCAACGAGATACCGCCCGTAAAAACTGTGTGCTCCTTTAATTACCGTATCATGAAATATTTTCTATTTTATTACATTCGCAATGAAAGTGAAACACCCTGGCTGCTGATTTACAGTGAGTTAGCTTCGCAGGTTATTCAGAGTGTCCGAAATTTCACTTTTAATTTCGAATTTGAATTCCCGCCTCGAAAAAGCGCGAAGGTCCCCACTTTTTAATTAAAAAAAAACGGTTTTGTTGCAATTCATGGACAAAATTATAATAATTCGAAAAATGGGTCTTAAGACGATTTAATAATTTAATTGATTTAACGAAAGGCATACTTTTGTGGCTGTGTGAGAACAGTATAGAATGTCCTCTCAACTTGCTGCTTCACCCCGCTGACGTGCTCTCTGCCACGAGCCTGAGCAACTGAATAATGGCCGCTCATCATCGAATCTTCAGCGCGAATATTTCCATTCTAAAACCGAGTTCAAAAATAATTGTTCGCGTATTTTCAATTTAACCTGGTGTTTCCAAGAGACTTTAGAAGCTGTTCCAGAAGCCGACGTCGTCGATTTCTGATCCCCGCCGCCGGCATTCGAATCGGCCGCCGATTTCCAAAATTGGACATCAACGGTTTTGAATTGGAACGAACGCGATGACATGTTTCATCTGGTGCCCATCAACATTTTATGACCGATTCTCTGCAACTTATTTATGACACTTTTTTTTTATTTCGCGAATGGAAAAAAAAATTGGCGATTCATCCATCATAAAAAGAAAAGCTGAGGTTTACAGTAAATTTAAAAGAGGCACTGATTTTTGAGTGAACTTCATTTTCTATCCAACAATTTTTTCCCAACTATCAAAAATCGCGTTGAATTCGAATACGGTGAATTTGACAACGTGTTCAAATTTTGACGATTGCTTTTTTTTGGCCTAAACGAAATGAAATCTACTACGTCATTTGAGAATATCAATAAGGAGGCCAATACACATGAAATATATTACCATCTCAAAAAATGAGCGCCTTGCATTATTGTGGACCATCGAACTTTTTCGAGGCGGGAATTCAAAATTCAAACTCCCCGTAAATTTACCACAAGACGATCATTTTTTTGCGAAGGTAATTCGAAAATTATTCTCATTTAACTAATGATATCTCGTATTTTGCCATTTGCTTCTATTTTTACGTCTAGATTTCGAACGATTTAAAAAAAAAATTTGTGATCTACTGAACTTTTCGTTTAAATCTTTCCGGTTTGCAACTTCCGGCCCACAAATCTGGTTTGACTAGTTAGATAGGCAACTGTAATCCGTGGTTTTTAAAAATCAATAGGTATTAATATTGAAGATATCGCTACAGAACCCAAAAGTAGAAAAATATAAAATAATAAAATGGATTTTTTAATAGGTTCCACTGATAATTCATTCTGGAAAAAATGAATTATTCAGGTAAATGAAAATCAATCGGATTCGAAAAAAAAAGAAATATAAACTAACCTGTTTTGATTAAAAAGAATTCAAATTTGATTGAGAAAGTTCTTAAATTCGATTTGAAATCTTGGTTTCAAAAATCTTCGAAATCGATTGATTTATTTCTTATTCCAAATTCTGAAATCGTATTCGATTGAAATTTTGGAATAATTCGAAACAGATGAATTTATATTCGATTTCGATTTAAAAAGAAATTATTCTCGAATCCAATTAATTAGGGGAGGGGGGGGGGACTTTTTGGTCCGTCTAAACAAATAAAAGAAAAAACGGGACCAAGTCCTTAAGCGAAAAGCGAAGTTAGTCCAAATTTTGATGATAGACTGTCTCGAGATAATAAAAATTTCAATAAGAAAAAAAATGAAGAAGAATGTGACAATAAAAAAAACAAATGATTCACCTTATATAGGAGAAAATGTGAAGAAAATGAAAAGTTGAGCGAATCGAAAAATGCCAAATGTTTATCAAGTCAACAACCTTATTTGAGCAAACGACAGCTCATCGTGTGAATATTCGCCCATCATACAAACACCAAAAGGTAGAATCCGCGCGGGAGAGGAAGGGGGTTAGGGCCAGAGAAAAAAAACTCGAATTCGCATTTTATATATGAAAATGGATTCGACTAGACGGTTGAAGCATAAAGCATTAAGCCATTGCGGGAAATAGAGAGACGAGGGGCGGATCAACACCCGAATTACTGTGCAATTTCGAAGGCATCCGACGAGAGAGCGTTCAGAATTGAGAGACGGCGAACAGGTCAGAGAGCGAGACAAACTAGTTATTAAATATGGAAACATACACTATTCTCACAAATACATATAGTGACGAGGCGGTGGTCAGAATTGAGCGAAAGCCGCCGTCAGTCGCCGCCGACCCAAAATGATTCTTTTACTTTTGTCGTGTTTTGTCGCCACCCCCTTTAAAAATCCATCAGCAGGGTTACAGTAATTATGTGTTCGACGACGTCTAATTGCTGCTGTCTTTTTGGAACACAAAAAATTCGATTTTTGAAAGATAAACACGTCCGCAGATGGGGATCATCTTTTTGGGTGGTTTGAACAGAATTTTCCTACTGAATCGTTTTATGAGGGTATTAGAATGAAATTGGAAAACCGTGCATTTGAATAAATAGCACCTGCGGGCATTGTTGCGGTTTTTTGCCAAAGAAATGAGGCGGTCGTCGGTGGTCTCAAACACCAAGTCGGAATATTTCGGTGAGCAAAAAGTTCACATGCTGCGAGCTCGATGACAGCAGCTGTTCCTCGTAGCTGCGGCCATTCAAGCGCTATACTATTTCACACATTTATGATCGGTTTTGAGAAATTTTAATTGCAGTAAAATTATTTTGAAAAAAAAAACACACACACACATTGCTGGAAAAATGTAAAGTATTAATGATGAACCGATGAGGTTTAAATCTAGTAGAAGCTGTCGAGGAAATCGGCGTTCGGGTGCGCTCTCTTCTCGCACTTGCCGTTGTCGACACAATGATAGCCGTGTGGACAACACGTGTTGTCACAGCAAACCGCCTGCAAATTGATTATTCAATTTTTATTACAATTCGAATCTTTTAATTAGATCGCATTATAGATAAATATTTTCAGACAAAAAGTACGCTACAAAGAAGAATAAAGCGTTCAAAAGATCATTGTCAAACGTACATTGCTCAATGGGCAACACATATGTCGGATTTTTCCATCTGGAAGCGTGTTCTTGCAGCACGTCGTCTTCGCTGGACACGTCTTTCCAGCGCCACAAAGAATTGGTGCGAAGTCGTTCATTGTTTCATCACTGTCTTCCTCACTCTCATCCTTTTTTTGGAATTTGAGATTTTTGATTTGATTTTAATTTATATTTACCGAGACATCTTCAATGAACTCAATTGCTGGCTTACGGCGGATCGATGTCGACTTGAATTTGGTCAAGTGCGGAATTCTAGCGTACTAAAAATATTTCCAATACCCTACTTTCTAAATATGGCACACTCACATTTTGTGAGCAGAATTGTCCATGGCACGTGAATCCATTCGGACAGCAATGAAGCATATCTGGACAACAGACAGCATCGGGAACCGGACAGCATCCGAAGGATCCTTGTTCGAGAAGGCAGCATGTCGATCCATCTGGACACTTGCTTCCTTTGTCCGGACAAATAATCTCATTAAACTCATTTCTTTCAATTTTCCGCGTCGCCTTTCTTTTCATTTGCATCGGAATATCATTCTGAAAGTTTTTCGAATATTTTGCGCTCCAAATATCGTAATTCTACGTAATCCGCTCCAATACATCTCGCTTCCTCTGTGTCGCATTGAGATCCATGCGGACAACAATGAGTATGATCATCGCAGCATACTGCGTTTTTCATCGGGCAGCATCCCCATGATTCATCCTAAAATCGTTTATATTTTCGATTTTTATAGAGAAATTTATAATCGAACGTCAAGTTTGCAGCAAGTTTCATCATCATTGCATCGTGTCTCGGCATCACAATCGATTGCACACTGGAAAAATCAATAAAAATGTCTAGAAAACAGAAAAAAATGGCTATATATTGTGTTCCGAAAATTAATTGTATTTTTTCCATTTTAAATAAAGTTATTCATGGAATAAAAATCTAACAAAAAATTCCACATTTTTCCAATGCAAAAGTTGCTGCCGTGCGTCTTTTTTCGAGTTATCGGAATATTTTTTAGATTGTTTTTTTTATTATTCCGATAAATTCAAAACAAAAATACCGAATTAGTGAGAATCTTGAAGAACACGATGACCGTAAAATAAAAATTAAATTTCATAAGAAATATTACACAACTTTCTTTAAAATACGGAAAAGAAACTAGAAAATTTGAATCAATCAACTAGCAAAAGAATACCGTAACACAGGGTTGTCAAAAAAACAGGGCCCCCCAGCCCGGCCCCGGCCCTATAGGGCCCAGGGCCGGGCCGGGGGGCCCTACGGGCCCAGTTTGAATTGCCGCCGACGCTAATTACACTAAACAATAAGCAACGTAAACGTGGAGCGTCGTTTCTAGTCGTTTGTTCTCTCATTCTATTGATGCGTTGCAATTTTTTCTCATGCAATTAGCGATTAAATGTCAATGAAATAAAATAATTTTCATATGGATACTCCGTTGACGCCGAAATCAAGAAATTCTACAAACCATAGGCCATTTTATAAAGAAGTAGTGAAGAAACTGATAATGGAATCTAACGTCGTATTGGAAAAATTACTAATACTAGAATAAAATTTTTAATGAAATTAATTTAGGAAAAAAAACTAAAAATAACGCGGTATGGAAAGTAATGGTAATAGATGACATGAAAATTTTAAACAATAAATCTATCTGTTTGTATTCGAAAAATAAAATATTAATGCAATAATAACAACCTGAAAAATGTTCGCAGATGCTTAAAATAAAATTTCTCTTGTTAAGGTTAAAAAAAAAGGGCCCCCGGCCCGGCCTTATAGGGCCCAGGGCCGGGCCGGGGGTCCGTTTTGACAACCCTGCCGTAACATCAAAAAAAGGACGCACGACAACAAATTGACTTGGGTATTGCAGATTTCTTCATAATTTAGTTACAGTACCCATCGAAAATTTTTTGCATCGCCACATTGGAAAAATATGAATCTTTTTTTATTGTTGAAAAATGACAAATGTATCCAGGTGTCGCAGGATCCTGCGTTTTGTACGCAATGTGAAGAGACAGTTACCGTAATCCTCGTAGCGATTTACGGGGGACTTTTTTTAATTTGGCATATTCGTTTTTTTTATTTTTCCCTCAATTTTCGTATTTTCCTTCGAAATTTTGTTATTTAAATTTTGCAGAAAACGAGTTTAATAATTTATTTAGCAGAATAAGCACTTTTAAACGATATTTTTTTAAATAAAAACAGCAGAGATTAAAAATAAATCATTTTTGTCGTTAACAAAATTATTTAATCGTGTTTTGCTTTTTGTACGCGTTTCTATTATCTTGTTTTTGTATTCTTCATTTTCAAAATAATTTTTTCAACGGCAAAATCTTCACGATAATTCCCAACTCTACTTGTCAAGTGGAAAAGTGCATATTCTGAAAAATAAATAATTAAACTCGGTTTCTACAGGTTTCAAATATAAGATTTCTAAAGAAAATAAGAAAATAAAGCAAAAAAAACTGAAAAAAAATTGAAAGAAAATTTAAAAAAACTCCGTAAATCGCTGCGAGGATTACGGTAACTGTCTCTTAGCATTGCGTACAAAACGTAGGATCCCACGACACCTGGATACATTTATCATTTCTCAACAATCCAATTTTTTTAATGTCTACAATTTCGTTGTTTGCTATATTCGATCGATATGATGTGTACTAATGAGACAACATAGGCGTGATTTGGCATGATTTGGTTCCACAATCATCACAATTATGATTAAAATCACCTGGTCGATAAGAAATTCTCATAAATTGAGCCAAATTGAAATTAGAAATATTTTAGGTTTTATTTTAACAATTATTTCGGAAACGTTCTTTTTGGAGATACCGCAAAATAGAAAAACGGATAATTTTGTTGAACACATTTTTTGTTTTCATTTTGTGGTACCGAAATTTCTAATTCATTTTTCAGTTGTTGTTAAAAACAGACAATGTTTTTTTGCTATTTTCAGTTGTATACTTTTTGTTTTTATTAATGCACTCATTTCTATTTCATAAAAATTTGTTTTTGTTTATTAAATTTCCATGAAAAAACTCACAGCGGTCAGGGCGCAGAAGCCGACGGCAGCGACTAACAAGAAAATGTTGCGCATTTCTTGCAATACAAAATTCGAAACTTAAAGAGAAACAAAACTAAAATCGAACGATTTGATGGACACAGTGGAAAACTGGTCAAATTGCCGGCTGATAAGCTATTATTGTGCATTCGATAGCGATTATCACTATCAACTCAAAAGTCGCTCCGAAAATTTAATGAAATTGTTAAGAAATTTGAGGACTCAACAGGGAACCTGACGAATTATGACTTTAAATTATAAATATTACTAATCACGACATTTTTATGGAGTCATTATTTTAAAAAATTTATGTAAAAATATTATCAGTACTGTTAAGTAGAAGAGATCTTCTTGATATGGCCCTTTATTTTAAATGTCTTGCACAATGTTAAAATGTATATCCGACGTTTCGATCTTTAGATCATCATCAGGGAAGGTCAATTTACCTACAAGATAATAAGTACTAGATTAGTCAAAAAGGAATAAAAGAGTTAAGTTGTAAGTAATATATTATCAGTGTCAAACTACTGAGCGAAATTTAAATTATCCAATTCTCTCCGAAATTCGTGCTGTTTACTCCTAGATCTGAAAGATGATATGAGAATAGGACTTATCTTAAAAAGTCAAATTTTAAGTAATTGAAGCAAGTTATAAGCCATAATAAGTTAATTTGTGCATAAAATTGAACCAAAACTTAACCAAAAACCATTAAAAAAAGAAAAATAACTAATCGGTTGTAAGAGGACGAAATGTTCCGAGACACCGGAACGAGTCAAGACCATTAAGCAAGAAAGAGCCGTCATTCTAATCGGAAAAAATAAAGAAGCTCGACTAAAAAAGTGCAAATCGCTCCTATCTGGCACGATGGTGAAGACTGGTAACGGACGAGCAATAGAGTCAGAGCGGACGCCAACGCACGTCCGCGCGGCGTCCGAAAAGCGAATCCGCGCGGCATTCGACGTTTATTTGCGTGGTTGCCAATCTTTGTACCTGCCATAGGTAATAGCTTTCTCGGCAAAACATCGCAACTTCTGCGCAAAAGTTGCACAACTTTTGCGCAGATTTTAAACAATTTTAGATAAACCAAGTTTAA
The DNA here is from genome assembly GCA_902829315.1 of Caenorhabditis bovis. Taxonomy (NCBI): domain Eukaryota; kingdom Metazoa; phylum Nematoda; class Chromadorea; order Rhabditida; family Rhabditidae; genus Caenorhabditis; species Caenorhabditis bovis. The sequence goes on from CADEPM010000006.1 coordinate 3,215,213, forward strand.
AAGTTGCGCAAAGTCGGTTTAAAAGTTGTAATAATAATAACAAAAGAACAAAAAAAGACACATATTTAAGATTAGTTTTGACTAACCATTAAGTCTTCTGCGTTTGGAATCGACCCGGTCGAAATTTCGCGATGTCTCTTCAATTGACTCCATTTTAAATGCGTTGAGCATTCCTTCTGCTCCTGTAATTAATAGCGTAATTATTAGAAATAAAATATCAGAAAATATTACCTGACACGGAATTAGTTGTTTGTTTTCCAAATCGAAATGGTATGTGCGGAGAGTGTTGCTTAAAATTAAATATAAGTCGAGGAGTAAAAACAACTCAAAATAAAAATTGAATAGTAGCAAAACATATAGCGCATTTGCAATTGAGACATGCGCTGCATTCATTCCAATAGAGCGCATTGATCGTCGTTTAATAATCTCCTCTTCTCCAATCCCAAGCATACTTAGTGTACTGTAAAATATAAATAAGGTTAGAAATTGTTGCACAAATTACTTGTCTGTGGGAATATCGCCAATGAGGAAAAAAACCGGCAGATACAGTCCCAAAGCATTCAAACGGAAATCTGAAATTTAATGATATGCAAAAGACATATGGAAAAAACTGAAATCAGGTGTACCGCATAAAACCTCAGCCACTTTATCTGGAATTGGAATGAAGTGCTTGTCAAATTTGCGATTTATATATATATATATATATATATATATATATATATATATATATATATATATATAGGCCAATTTGTTGTGGCTCGTGATTTTTGGCTCACAAAAAGTGGCTCGTACTCACTATATTCTTTGGCTCGCGAATTTTGGCTCGTGATTTTTGGCTATTGAACTGCCATTACCGAGAAAGATAGAGTTTCATATACATCTATCATTTTTGATCTATTCTAGAAATGAACATTTCCACTTTTTATTCTTAAGTTTTAATAGTCTAAAAATATCAACAGGTTTCACAAAAACACAACTTCAAAAATAACCACGGAACAAAAACAAACAACTAACAACAACTATAAGGAAGGAAGAAGGAAGTATTACCTCACATGAAATGCGCGGATTATGCTAGGACGGTGCGGCATAAACCGGTGTTTCATGGGTGGTAAATATATGGAGCATATGTGGATGGGGTCATATGTAAGCGTTTTGAAGCAAATAAAAAAATACTTTTTTTTCGATATATGTATATGTTTTTTTTTAGGTATGTTACAAATATTTTAACTTACATTTTTTAAAGAATTAGTAAAAAAAACGGAAAGTTGTGCCACTGCTGTTGTACCAATCAATGACGAATTGAAGTACAGATGGTTCTAGAACATTTTTGAAAAAGCTGGTGAATCGATGATATGATGGCAACACAATTGGCGTTTCTTCACGGATTCTAATCTCATATTCTTTACATAAGACTATGTTGATGAGTTAATTGAAGCCTTGACTTCTTTCACAACATTACTGTCTTCCGAAGGAAGCGAATTCTAAAATATGTTGAAATTAATTTTTCAGCCAATTTCCGCAGAATTTGACATGACGTTCTAAACGAATGACGATCCGTTCTAAACGAAAGGACATAATTGATTTTAATGAACTTACTACACTTACTCTGCACGGCTCCAGAACTTTCCAATCGTAATGCAGCTCTCGGAGGTAGTTTCTGAACATTTTATAGTAATATTAGTAATAAAGTTGTACTGTGCTTCTTGCAAACTATTCAAGCATTGCTGTAACTTCGTTGCCATTCGAAGCCATGCCTGTTGACGACGAGAAAACTAGTTTTTTTCTTCTATTATAAGTGCTCAAGATCATTAAGAAGAAACTAAAATCAAATAAAGAGTAGTAATATTTCCAAATTATACTCGCTTAGAAGATACCAGTTCTTCTGTGAATCTCACATCGTTTTCGAATTGAGCTGGGATATAGACTCCGAGGGCGTCGTAGACGAATCCCTAAAATTCAATTTTAACACTAAATTTTTTGAACAAACTGTACTGTCGATTATCGCATTGAGCGATTTTGGAAAGAGCTCAAGTGCGTTTTCTGACGATGCATGGCATTCGGCATTCGTGTATCTCCAAAAAATGAATGGAGGAGAAGTCAGCTCAATTTGATATAGTTATAGTCGGCGTCCGGGGCGACTGCTGTACGCGGGTAGATTTACGGGAATGCGTTTTTCGTAATGGTCTCACAACGACCCACAGGTTATTTCAAATTTTATGGACCGATTCGATAATTTTTTAATCGCATGCAATGTATCTACCCGGGACAGGATTTCCCGGGATCCCGGGAATTTCTTTTCCCGGGTTTATCCGGGGAAATCCCGCGTCCCGTCCCGGTTTCGTCCCGCAACTACCCGGGATCCCGGGAAATTCATTTCCCGGGATGAGCGGGTTCCCGGGAAACCCGGGACAATCCCGGGAAAAAGTCTGCAAACACCGCGCGCGCAAACGCACACTCTTCGAATATTGCGTATTCTCGTTTTTTAATGAATTTTCTTATTTTAAAAAGATTCCAATGCTTAGAAAGCACAATTGCAATGTGCAAATAACGATTTTTCCAAAAACGCCATTTTCTAAGCATTGGAATCTTTTTAAAATAAGAAAATTCATTAAAAAACGACAATACGCAATATTCGAAGAGTGTGCATTTGCGCGCGTGTTTGCAGACTTTCCCGGGATCCCGGAAAATTAGGTTTCAATGAGTCCCGGGTCCCGGGAAAATTTTCCCGTTGGAAATTCAAGAAAATTCGACACTCAACAAGAAAAATGAAGCAGTTCACGTGAAAACATCAAAATAAGTATTCACGCGTGGCGAGACCTTTTCAAGGCGCATGCGCGTAAATCTACCCGCGTGCAGCAGTCGACGGACGCCGACTATATGTGAGAGTGAAAAGTGTACGCGAAAGGATCTTTTAGTTTAGTATTTCCGCCATATTTTTGTATTTCCATTATATTGTGTTGTATGATTAGCATTAAAGACGGTGCGCGGGTCAAATTCTCCGGGATGAGTGAGACAGTGGGAGGACTGCACTGTTATTAAATTGTTGCCATTTTTCCACTTTTCCGCCACGTCGACAATAATGGATCATACTAAGTAAGTGACTAAATAAGTGCATTTTCGGAAACCCTTTAGTGCACAAAATAAAAAGTAAATTGGTGGAGGAGAGAAAAACTCCAAAACTTGAAGCAAAACGGTCTTTTTTATTAAAATTTAAAAAATATGTGAATACTCTCATCTCATGAGCAAATAATTGAAGTTTAACCTCAAAATCAGTTGAGGCTCAATCTTAAAATCATAGTTGAGGATCAACCTCAAAATTCATAGAAATTTCTTTTTGTCAAAAAAATAAATAGCATGACATATATAGTTTAATTTTTTTTCTTTTAACTAGTTTTAGAAATGAATTAAGATGAAATCGATTACCAACAATTCATAAATAATGGATCTATTCATGCAATGAAAAAAAATTTTTTAAAAAATCAATTTTTTTCATTTGAATTCTCTATGCACGCACGACGAAAATTACAAAAAATTGACGCGATATATCGTAATTCTCCGCTATTTACTTTCAAAGGCGCACGCGAAAAGTTGCGCTGGTCACGTCGCGAAGTAGGTACTGTATTTTTTAATGGCTGTTTTTTTTTCGAATTATTTATGTTTTGAGCGTTTAAAGCGTTTCTTTTTTGGAAGTCTGTAAAAGTGTTTTACTTAATCAACATTAAAAATTCATCAGAAGCTTCATCGAGCGAAGTCTGCATCAAATCAACACAAAATCACTATTTCACATAATAATTGGTATCTAAACGACGAAAAATAGATTTATATTGTGGAATTAGGTGTAATTATACCAATAATTGGTTTTTTACCTCGTTTTTCCATCCGTTATACATTTCCTCTTCAAAGTTTTCGAAAAATACAAAAAAATAGCACACAGTATGAAAAATAAAAAATACAGTACCCACTTCGCGACGTGACCCGCGCAACTTTTTGCGTGCGCCTTTAAAAATAAATAGCGGAGAATTACGATATATCGCGTCAATTGTGGCAGAAATCGGCGCAGAATTGTGGGCAAAAATTCATTTTTTTTTCGATGAAAGTCCGTGTATCGGTATCAGATGACATCGTCGCTTAAATAATTATTTAATTAGCTATTTCACGAAAAATTCGAAGAAATAAACGACGAATAAAAGACAATAGATAATGGAAAAGGCCGCGGATATGTAAAAAAGAAATTCAATAATTTCAAATTTCGAAACGGCCCGCAATTATTGCACAACGCGGCGCAATAATGCGTACACAACGTGTTGACCGTACACCCACATTCGAAAATAAATAGTCATCGTAAATGACGATAAAATTAAAATTTGGGCGTGCGAAAAAAAAGAGAAGCTACCAATTCTACCAAAAAAACCGTTTGCGAAAGGCTTGCAAATAAGCTTGATATCAAAATGCACTATTGGACACTTGAAATTTTGACAATTGTGGGAATAGATTCACGTTTACGAAATACGAAATCTTTCTGGACCGAGTTTTCCAAGAATAGTTTATTACTTGTTAAAATTTTCAGCCTTTCATAAGAACACTACATATGTAGTTTATAAAAATCTAATTTAGACATGAAACTTCGGACCCAAAGTTTTGAGACATTTCGGAACTTTTGCAGACAACGGCATAGCATACTCGATATGGAATTTCTCGATCTGTTTGTGTGCAAAACAGAAAAAAATTCCAAACCACTAAATAACAACACCTCCCTTGTAAGTTTTGTTGGAAGATATACATAATAATTGTTTCCATAGTGGGATTTCGCTCAGTGAAGTTTTCAACTTTAAAATGTTTTTCATGCTGTATTAAATAATTTTGGCCCCTACATCAAAAAAACAAGAGTTGCCTTCTTATCACAAAAAAAAGTTCAGCGAAAACCATCGCAGCGGTGAATAGCTTCTCGTTCGCAAGCAATGTCTTCACGTTGCCGCGTACCCGAAAGAGAGCTAAAGAGAGTCACCACCATGAATATTTTACTCAACAATTTGACATTTATTAGAATAAAGCTTTCCAATTTCAATGTTCAATTTTTATTTCAAGTATTTGTATTTTAAAGGTTTTGTTAGCTTTTTTGTTTTCTGAAGTCGTCTTCAACAATCGAGTCCTCTTCATTCTTGGGCCTGAACCAAGCATGACACCTGAACCAGCAAAATTCATCTGTGGACAATTTTCGAGCCCTACCATCCAACAATTATGAAAACCGTAATATTGAGGGAATCAACGATGATACTAAGACCAGAAATGATCGACACACAAGTAATGTATTTAACTAGAAAATTGAAGAGAGCATTTCGAAAATTCGAGATTACCTGATAATTTCCGACGTTTTTTGACAATCACATAAAGAACAAATAGATAAATTTCAATGATTTCCATACAAGCCTGAAGCTCAAAATTTGAATTTTTTAAAAGGCTTCGACTACCAAAATAATTGCAATAATTGTATAGGATTTTCTCGAATCGCAGCATAAGACAATTGAAATGATACCGCACCGGAATATATTATATAATACACCAAGGATCATTACTTCAAATGTAACACTTTGAAATCTGAATTTTTGATACCATTCAACAAGGCAATTGCATTTTCAACAAAATATCACATAGTTACTACTGTTATATACGAAAATATGACGGTAAAATAGAAAACAATAAACAATCTTGGCCAAATCTGAAATATTGAATAATTATGTTGGTCTAATTAATATTATTATTATCGCAAAAAAAACAACAGCGAGCATCCTAAGTATTTGTGGACCACCGCACTTTTTCAAATTTCCCATTTAAACATCTGAAATTCGGGTATCGTACTACGGAAAACTCTCCGTAAATCTATACAAGGAGCTCGTTTTGTTTTGCGATTCTAAGAAGAATGATTACCCCAGCTTTGATGCAAAATACCCGCCTTTCTACTTCAGCAGCGTCTGAAGAATTATCGAGTCCGTGCTTGGGTTCGTTCATTGTTTCATGATAAGAATGAAGTTGCGAATCAATTTGACGTGACATTTTATTCCATTATCTAAGTTTCTAAAAATACATTTATTTTTTTACCGAAAGACCCGAGGTATCGTTAAACTGATAGCAGATAACTAGAATTCTGGGTCTATTAGAAACCACCCCGACTTTTTAACCCCTCCTTTTATTTATAATACCAATTGTGCATTTTATATCAAGCTTCTTTGCAAGAATACATAGTTTCTGAAAAATCTAATTTAGACATCAATTTTGCCAATTTCCTCTTGATAACTTGAATTATTGCAAATTAAAATATTTTACTGTTAAAAATTACTGTTTGAAACTGCAAATTTTGAAGTGCAGTGAAAAAGTAGAGGTGAAACCTAAAAATTGGGGGTGAAAAGTGGGGGTGGCATCGTAAATAAAAGTCGGGGTGGTTTCTAATAGACCGGAATTCTGTGCAATGCCCTTTAAAGTAAGCACGGGCTCTGCTAAGCATACGGGTATGAGTTGACGGTTTTTCTTTCTTAATAGAGTCTGTTGAAAGTCTGCACAATTTTTCACAGACGAAGTAGAAAATTAACATTAAAAAATGATTATCAATTTAATTGTTCATTTAGTTGGCGTCCAGTGATTTCTATACGCGGGTAGATTTACGGGGATGCGTTTTTCTTTTGGTCTCGCGCGGACATCAGGCTATTTTGCATTTTTTGGGTCGGAAATTCAAGGAAATGCCAAATTCATCAAGAAAAGAAAAAAGTTCACGTGAAAACGAAAAACTAAACGTTGACACGTGACGAGACCTTTTCGAAAGGCGCACCCCGTAAATCTACCCACGTACAGCTGTCGTCGGAAGCCGACTATAATCCGATTTGAGAAATATTGTTTTTTTTAGAGGATATTCGTTTTTCGTTCGATTCTTCGCAGAAATAAATAATGCTGTGTAAAACCATAAATAACTTTATTGAAAGGACGGAAAGCCGGCATAGTTGTTCATTTCCTTTTTTGGATTTCCTTTTTTTTTGAAGACAAGAGGTGGCTGTCAAATCTGCAATGCAAAATTTCTCGTCTGGGTTATCTGATTAACGTGCAAAAAAGAAAAGAGAATTGCTCGAAATAGAATAAATTTGATTGATTTGTGCAAGTTTGCGGGCCGGTGAACCTGCGGACTTTTAACGATTACAGTACAACGAGCATGTTGACATTAATTGTGATTGTTTCATCGTTTAAATTGCCGCCATTCATATGTTTGGAATTAGCCAAAAGGCGAATTTGCATGAAATTTGAATTCTATTTTTTTGGAAAGAGCAATTTTGAGAGAGAGAGAGAGAGAATTTGCAAAAAAAAGGAAGGGCAGTCCGTCTAGGTGTTCTTGCCCGAAGACAAGTTCCTTGTTAAACACCATTCATCAACTTCCTCTTATGGGATCTTCCCCCATTTTTTCAAGACATCTCAAAATTCTTGACGAGCCTCTAGAAAAAAAATCGTGACCCGCACGAAAAAAAAAGAGGAAGAGCTCCACAAATCAGCGTAAAAAAAACAACACATCGCGCAAAAAAATACCATAAATTCCCAAAAGAGTTGTAAAATGTTTTGAAAATCGCGTTCGAGTATAGTCAACTGCAAATTTGGCGGTTATGTCGAGAATATGATTCGTCGGAGACAAAGCAAGAAACAAAAGTGAGTGTGCGCGTCGGGGGACCTCTTGGGAGCAAATTTTTGGTCAGAGGGAGTGCCCGAACTTGGTTTTTCCCTATTCATAACCACTCTTTCTTCTTCTCCTTCTTCTTCATTTTGTCGTTTCCTTTTTTGTTCGAGATTTTCGCCTCCTTCTGATTCCGGTGGCGGCACTCACTTTGTGCCTCCTCCCCCCTTCCAAAAAAAAAAACTTTGTCTTCTTCTTCTTCTTCTTCTTCTATCAAGAAAAAATGGACAAAAAATGGCATAAAATGTTTTCGCTCGGTTTCCGTCCGTTTATATTGATGTACATACATTCCATAAAGAATTTTGCGTTTCTTTCGGCGTGCGTTCGGTGGCCCCATCGTCCAAACACATTCTCTGATTGTTTTTGGCGGCTAACCTAATTGCGCTGCCGGGCGGGCCGGTCGGATGCGGTTAGGATCGCCAAGAAAATATCTGGCGTCTCACGAAAAACATCAAATTTTCGATCTTCGAGAAATGAAGCGCGATAACGCCAAAAAAAAAACGTCGCCAAATATATACGTTGTTTTTTCTTTTTTTTTTTAGTCTTTGGCTTAAAAAATTGAAAGTGTTTTTTCCAAAAATCTCAGTATTCTTTGAAGTTTCAAATAAAAATTTAAAAATCAGGATGGAAAAGTTGTCATTTTTCTCTCTGCACATTTCTCAAATTTCTGGAAAATTCCTGCAAATTGGTCTCGCAGTGTTCGCCGCCAAAATTTTTAATTTTTCTACTTTCTTTTTTTGTTTTCTTTTCCGATTCCTTTTTTATTCTGCTCCAAAAATTCAAAGGATTCAATTATTTAAGAAATTAAAATATCAGTACCATCCACTCTATCTTTTTTTTAATATCTCGAAAAATCTGTAGACATTCCAATCATCACAAAATGTCTAAAGATATCATTCGAATACAATCGACAATTTTTTTCAAATTTCTAGAAAATTGATTTGCATTTCATTCCCTTGATGCTTTCTTTATAGAAAATCTTGAAAATAGTATCATGATTTTCTACAATTTTCCGCGCTTTTTCTTTGATTTCAAAATTGAATTCAGCGCTTAAAATTATATTAGTGAACCAATTTTTTGATCGATATGTGAAAAATTGGCGGAATTATAGTACCAAAACTGAAAATTGGTCAGAAAACTGAAAATAGGAAACCCTTCCCATGGACTTTCAGAAATCGTAAGAGAATCGTAACGAAATTAGTTTAAGACACCTATATTTTATTGCTATTAACCATTTCCTTTCATTTTTATCATGGTCCGAACATGCGACGTAAAAATTTGATCGAAGATGTTCGAGGTTCCAGATTTCACTCGCTTAAAACATCTTAATGATCTGATTGTTTTTCAATTTAATTTTGAAATCCACATTTCAAAATTTTGCCAATGACCCAAGTTATTCACAATAATACGATTGGCCCTGAAGTATTCAATTTTTATTTTTTTTATTCTCCTCTTTTATATTTTAAACGTTCACCCTTTTAAGGAAAACAAAAGATGCTTTCTCGATTTCATCAATCTCGTTTTGAATTCGTTTGATTGTGTCCCTTTTCGCTTTAATTCGATTTTTTCCCAACATTTTTGATTTAATAAAATTAAGAAATCAAATTATCAATTAAATGATATCAAAGAGAAAAACAAACTTTTAATATGTCTCGCATTTTTTCCGCAATCTCCGACCTCCCATTTCTGACCATTAAAAAAAGAGCAAATAAATACGACGTCAACATTCTTTTTCTTTCGCCAAAAACCAACGAGAACAAAATTCCGAAGAAAAACGACCTTTTTCAATTCACCTCACAACTTTTTAATGTTTGCCTTTTTCTAAACAACAACAAAAAATATGTACGTAATTCCTATGAACAATTGGCCCCCGAAAATCAAATTTGTCGATTTTATTCGAATCCAATTTGGATAGTTTTTATGTTTCATTTTCATTGATACACAAAAAATTCCATATTTCATTAATTTTATTTGCTTTTTTCGTGAAATTGCTTATAGTCGGCGTCTGGAGACAGCTGTACGCGGGGTAGATTTACGGGGTGCGCCTTTCTCTTGGTCTCGCAACGTGTCAACGTTTATCTTGCTGTTTTCACGTGATCTGTTAAGTTTTTCTTTATGACTTTAGTATAGTCGGCGTCCGGCGGCAGCTGTAGGCGGGTAGATTTACGCGCATGCGCCTTGAAAAGATCTCGCCACGCGTGAACGCTTATTTTGCTGTTTTCATGTGAACTGCTTAATTTTTCTTGATGAGTTTCGCATTTCCTTGAGTTCCCAACGTAATTCGATTAAAAAATTATCGAACCGATCCATAAAATTTGAAATAACCTGTTAGTTCTTGCGAGACCATTTCGAAAGACGCATGCCCGTAAATCTACCCGCGTACAGCAGTCGTCCCGGACGCCCACAATATAGGTTTTTTTTTCCAAAATTTCTTTTCACATTGATATCGTGACATTAAAACATTGAAATAGAAAATTAAAACGATCTTAAAGTTTTTTAAAGAAACCGGTAAAAAACGAAGAAGAAATTCTAAAAACCCAAAAAGCTTAAAAACTAGATTTTATGAAATCGGATGATTTCATTTTTTGAAAAAATGAAATTATCCGATAAAAAATGTTTTTCAAATTCATCATTAAGTATAGTAGTACTAATCTTGGCGAATTCCATCCTGCTCGCCGAGTTTTTTGTTGTGAAAACTCAAGCATACACTTGTCTTGTTCTTAATTTCTCAATTGTTTTTCTCCTCCGCTGACCACTCCCTAAGGATTTTGAGAATAAGAGAAAGTCTCGAACAAAAAAAAAAACGGAGGCGTTAGGTACAAGTTCGGACTCCAACGACCGAGAATAATAGGTCGCTTCTTATCAAGTATTCACCTTTCGCTCACAAAAAAAATAACAGAAAAGAACTGAAAGAAAACTCAAACAAAGTGCGGTCAGTTCGTTTTCTTCAAATTTTGTCCTTTTTTGGTTTGAAGAACTCTTCAGTTTTTTCTTTGTCACGGTTGTTTCTAACATTCGTGCAAAATTCTGGGTCCAACCATGGCGAATTAGTAAAATTGTATTAAATTCTGCAATTACTCAGGTAAATGAAAATCAATCGGATTCGAAAATAATTTCTACTTCAATCGAAATCGAATATAAATTCATCTGTTTCGAATTATTCCAAAATTTCAATCGAATTCGATTTCAAAATTGAAATTGAGATATAAATCAATCGATTTCGAAAATTTTTGAATCGAAACCAAGATTTCAAATCGAATTTAAGCGTTTTCTCAATCAAATTTGAATGTTATTTAATGAAAACAGGTTAATTTATATTTCATTTTTTTTTTCGAATCCGATTGAATTTCATTTACCTGAGTATCTAATTTATCGTTTTCTTGAATGATACAGCAAAAAAGTTTTTCAACTGTATTCCACTCCATTGAGTGGTTCAAAATTGCGACTCATGTCCAATTTGGGCACATTAAGCACCGTTCTGGAGCAACTTTCTATTTTTCACCAAATCACTAGCGCATATTTGGTGCAAATTTGGAGCGTCTGCCTTCCAAGGGAAGTGTTTTTTCTATTCGTCTTGAAAGTTTGCCTAATTTTGCACACAAATGTTTAAACCAAGGCTTTTGCGGCAATGAAATTGCCGATTGAACAAACCACTCGTACTACTGAAATCTATTATTTTTTTTCTAAACGCCGGACGGTGCCCACACAACGCAAAACCCTCAGAAAATCTCGACAGAAAATTCTGATTCGAAGACGAGCAAGTTGTTCAAGTACGATTTTGACAGTCAGGATCTCTAGAATGTGTGTGCAATATTACACAAAATTCCCAGACCAGACGGATAGTAGAAACACTTGCCTCGTTTGAGGGATACCAAAAAAAAGTGTCGGCTGTTCGTCTTCGGAGAATTCAGATTATTTGGTTAATCGTTTATTACTTCGGAATATTTGGCAATAAAACCTTTTTTACTGCATTATCCTTCAAATCTCCCAATTTTTTTGCAATTTTATGGTCTTTATGAGTTCTCCCAACTAAAAATATATACTACCCTTATATGAGGTATCTGCGTCCCAAACTATTTCGGTCCGAAATATAAAATCCATTTCATAGTACTCATAAAATGTTTGATAGTATTGGTTGTACTAAACCCTTCTTGGTCCCCCATTCTTCTATCATTTTTTCTTGACTTTTTATTGAAATTTCGCGAAAATCTTGATTGCTTTGAAATGCTGAAAGATATTCAAAGTTTTCAACGAAAAATACTCGCCGAAATTGGTTTTTGCGTGGAAACAATGGCCGAATCGCCATTCCGGAGTCGGCCGCCACTAGCCAAACCCCACAATTTTCCGCAAAATAATTGTCGTTTGGTGCAAAAATTGGTGCCAACCGCGATTTTTTTTCGCATCTTATTCGCACTTTCGCCGAATTGCAAACATTTCTTCGCAAATTACAGATTACAATTCATCGATCCAAAATAATGTGATATTCTTTCGTTTCGAGTCCTTCAAATATCACACAATGCGCAATATTTTATTTGGTTTGTTTCTAATTAATGTAAGTTTTAGAAATTGTAAATGCGTTATCAAAAGTACTTATCTAACTTTATTTAAACTTTGAAAATGAAAAAGTTTGCTTTGAAAATGTAGAAACAAATCACAGTACATAGTTTATGTAAAATTGCGTCAATTACGGTTCAAGTCCGCAATTTTGCGTAAACCTAAAAATTCGATTTAAAACGGATATTTTCTCGTGTTTGGTGAAATAATAGCAAAGTTTTGGAGAAAAACTTTTTTAAAAAATTAATAGAAAAAAATATTATTTCTTTCAAAACGGCGAAACCGCGTAATCTGCGTGTTTGCCGAATTCTTATTATGTACATTATAATCCAATTTTTGTTCATTAAAAAAATTTTCGAAATAATTATTTCGGCATTATTCCAATTGTTATTAATTTTTTAGTCTTTCAATTTATCATTATCAATTGGCTGGGCGACATGGTCCCCATGGAGTCAGTGTTCAAAAACGGTAATTTTATTTTCGGCTATTTCGAATATCGAAGCGATTTAAATTTATTCCAGTGCGGAGGCGGAGTTTCCAAACAACTACGACGATGCTTAACCGCAAAATGTTCTGGAGAAGCTGTTCGATATCGAGTTTGTGGGCAGAAAGTGAGAATCTTTCGAAAATGTTCGAAACAATTCAAACGTTCAGGATTGCGAGTCAAAATCAAGGCTAGCTCGTGATACAGTCTGTGGCGGAGAAGAGATTGTCTCAAAACAACAGGTAGTCATTAATTTGTTGGCGTTTTCAATAATCACAAGAATTTAAATATTAATTGAACATAATTTTTATACAGTGTGAAGTAGTTTGTCGCTCACGAGCCACGGGTGCCAGTTTTCTTTGGAGAGTCGATGATGGCACACCGTGTCAGGCAGCAACAATTCGGGCGGTGTGCAGCAAAGGTGTATGCCAGGTTCGGCTCAAAATCTGAATTATTTTTGATTTCCTATTTTCTTTTTGAGATGGTTGGTTGTGATGGTCTCGTCGGTTCCTCATTTCGATTCGACGCCTGCGGAGTCTGCGGTGGTCGAGGAGACACATGTGAAAACGGGAAGTTCGTCTGGAAAGTCTCAGGTACATCTGCTATCGTCTATTACGACTTTTTTTTGATATAGACGAATACACGGCGTGCGCCTCGAATTGCGATGATGTTATTGATTGGAGTGGAACTAGCCGAAGTATTGAAGCCTATTCGCAACCGATTGTTGTTTGTGTGAACGCAGCGACGGGAAGAGTGGTCCCGGAACGATTATGCGCGGATAGACCTCGGCCGAAAGTCGAGACGAGACCCTGTCCGACACTGATATGTCCTTCAAGGTACGAAATGTCGAGAAAAGGGGAAGGAAGAACTTCTGCAAATCTGAAAAAAGTTATAATTTCAAAGCAAGAAACTGAAATGATAATATCAAACGTTTCATCCTTCAAGTTAAAAAAAATGCTCGGAGCTTGTGGATGATTTTTGAAAAATCTTTTTTGGGATAGATAGAGTTCGGCAGCCAGCGAGATTCCAAATTTTGTGGGATCTGCGAAACACCCCCCTGATTAAAACAACTTCAGATCGTAACAATATACATATATACATAAATAAATTTTTAATAATTATTTCAGATGTCGGTGAGTTGAAAATAGTTTCCTTTTTTGGGTAAGAGGTGTGCCCCTATCAATCGGGGATGTTTTCAGTTTTCATTCTCTCAATAATCTTATTCTTTCGTTTAGTTTGTTTGCTTTTCATCGTGTATTCTCTTTAACTTCAACTTCATATTATTCACACGTGTGTTCCACTAACAAAGCATGTCTGGAGAACTGACTTCTTTCGAGTTCATTTTTTTTCTATCTACCACCAAATTTCAGGTGGATGACAGCCGATTGGACGGAATGTGTTCCGTTCTGTGGAGCGGGCAATCGAAGAAGGGAGGTGTATTGTGTGCAGACTTCGCAGAATGTCACCGTGCACGTGCCGGACGCGTTTTGCGAGAATTCGACGAGACCGGTACGTTTTTCGAAGATTGTCCGCAGCATGTTTTCATTTTAGTCTATTGTTTCATTTTAGTCTATTGAATGAGCATCATCGTCAATGAGCGGGCATTTTTGAAACATTTACTATTGTAGACGTCACGCGACTTCGGAAAATTAGCTTAATGTCAAAAAAAACATCGAGAATGATAATGGTCTTGCCAAAAACAACACTAAGTGTGGATTTACGGATATAGGTTAAAGGCACACATCGGAGCCGCAACATCATTCTCCAAATTTTTTGGCTTTTTTCCAATTATTCTCTAACTGAGACGATTTTTGAAAATTTTGTTTGAACTACGAAATTATTCAATTCAGTTCAACAATTAAAACTAAAGAAAAAAAATAGATTTGAAATTTTCAGGCGTCAGAAGAGACGTGCATGTCGTCATCTTGTGGCCGCTGGGAGGCCGGCAAATGGAGTCGTTGTAGCGCTTCGTGCGGCCAAGGTGTCCGTCGACGACATGTCTCGTGCATCGGCGGAACAGATTGCGAAGAAGCGGTCCGGCCGCGAACAGAAGCCACTTGCTACGCGGGCATTCCGTGCAGTTACCACGCCAATCGGTCGGTTCCTCCTTTTTTTGGAAACCCGCGTGAGCACGCCGCTTTACATTTTGTCATCAATCATGCTCGATCATGTCAAGTAGTTTATGGGATTATAATACGTAGTTTTCGATTTCGAAAACCCCGGAAGAAACATTGTACGAAAAATATATAATGGATTCATAATACTAATGGATTAGTGCGTTATTTTCAGTATTGTTTGTGAGAAATTCGATGAAATTCTCACTCAAATATGTCTCAGCAAAAACGTATCCGCAGATGAAAATTGAAATAATCCATACTTTGAAGGCTCTAATGCATGCCTCAAATTTTTACAGATTGTTCTCGTTTCTTTCAATGATTTTCGAGAATTTCAAAATTTTCTGATAAAGGTCCATTCTTTTATTGGGACTATCGTGCTAAAAACCGCACCATTTGTGATAATTTTGTTCGGACATAAGATTTAACCTTCACTCTTAACCATTTCATGGGGATCCACGGGAGTTCTCAAAACTTATCAGTTTGTCCCTGCCGATACGACACTCCATTCACACATCACCCTTAATTTGGCGTGTCGACCTAACCCGTGGGTCTCGTAATTTACCCAGGAATTTACGCATTTTTTTTAAAGAGATTCAACTCATTTTTTAATACGACAAAAGAGGGTTAATTGAAAAAAGAATAATTTTCCAATTTTTATTTGCGTCATCTCATGAAGCATCTTGAATTTGGAATATGAATCCGTGTTTTGGGCATAAATGGCTGGCGACCACCCATCTGTCGAAATCCCAATTAGTAAGCAAAAGTCGAGAGTTGCCCACTGATTTTCGTTAAATGGTCCGTCCGTGCACCTCTTCACGCGCGCGCGCGACCCCCCCTCGAGGTCGTCGTCGCCGTCGTATTGTTCTCGTCCAGCTCCCAATGTTGCTGCTGCTTGTGCTCGTGCTCCAACCCGTTGTCTTCCTCGTCGTTTTCCCGTCTCCCATTTTCTTTCAAATACATTGATGGGCTCTTGAGAAGTGCGGACCGCCGAGCCACGCCCACCTCATGCGTTATAATTGGCCGACTCCGCCCACTAGGAAGACAGAGAGGCGGCGCGTCGAAATTTCAGGGCTCGCGTCACTTGGTCGGCTTTTTTTTATTCGCCTATTCGTTCTGTGTGGCCAAAAATTGAATTCGAATCGCAAAAATATCGCCCAAAAAAGGGGAATTTCGCGATTAATTATGCATCTATTATTCCTATTATTCTTCCTGTCCACTGCATACGCATAGTGAGTTTTTTTTTTGGCTTTCCTCAAATTTTGTTGGGAAAACTTTTGTTGTTTTGTTTTTTTTTTATTTCATGAACATCCAATCGCTTTTCAATGGTCCCTAGGCGCGGACTTTTTTATTGTCATTGGCCGTTTAAGAGATTATGAGAGTTTGGAAAAAAAAGCAAACGGAAACATGAGAAGATTTGAGAACGTGATAATGTTGATGCAAAAAAAGCGAACGGAAACGAGATAAGGCGATTTTGGACGAAAAAACAACAAAATCAAAGAACATTAAATCATCTTGAGCGATATTAACCAGTTTCATACCCTATTAGGCGATTTGTCGCGAATTCCTACAGTAATTATGATTGTTTCGTTGTAGGACCAATTTTTAGTGATACACTGATCGTTTGAATTTCGAAATTTTCAAAATTTGTGGATAGCGTCGTCAGGTCTATTCATCGAAGATTTTTTTTCAATAAAATCGACCTGCGGACATATTCTAGAAAGAATTTTTTTCATTAAAAAAATTTTTTTGGTCCTTACGCCCCGTTATTGCTCCATTGTTCTAAATATGGCCTCGAACTCATTGTTGTCCACTTGAGAGTGCTCTCCCAAGCAGGGACCATTATGCAATCGGCGAGCCCAACCGCGCGTTATTATTATTATGATGAATAAATTCCATTGGACAGCTCGATTTTGGACGGAGTGATTGTTTCCCGTCGGCGAACACCTCGGAAGTGCATATGATTCAAATTCGCACATTTATTCGCATAATTGATTTTATTCCGCTTTCGCGCGCTTCCCGCTCCCCCTCCCCCCCAGTTTCTCGACTCTTTTGCATAATTTGATGAGCGGACCATCCCAATTTGTGGTCCATTCAGTATAAATCAAGCGACAAAAGGTGTACTACGAATTATCTTTTTATGAATCTTGCGAGAATTTATTAAGAGGTTTTGATCGATGCGACGACCAGCTGCTAATTGTACGAATACTTGAATTTTGAAAATTAATGAATTTGTGAATGAAACGAGTAATTGATTGGAACTCGCATTTGAGGGGCTGAAATTGTCCGCAGATGGTTTACACACAACGAATTACTTTTTTAGGTTGAAATTTTGAAAATTTCTTGTTGCGTCCCAAACAATTCCATTCTTCGGGCTCAATGAGCATCATTATTTTCGCACACCTCATTGATTATTCAGATTTTCATTTCATGTTACCGAATATCAAGGAAATGCCCATTCTTATTATGTAGTGCAATTGGAAACCTGCAACGGTGTCCGCACATCGCACTCGTATCAGTTCGACCTTTTCGAAGAGCATTATCTACAGTAGTTTTATGTTGCACAATAACTGCTCTGTTTACTATGTGATGAATGAGTTCTCTCTGTCTTTGATTCTTTTTTGAGCCGCTTCCGTTATCATATAATCTAGGCGACTCGAAAGAACCGCAACCGCAATGTTGCCTTTTTTGGCGAGAATGTGATTAATGCACGACGAGTTCGCATGTGTGTGTGTTTTTTTTCCGGCTCAAAACCGAGTGTTCATGTGAGATGGCGAGAAATGCCGAATATATACATACATACATGGGTCGGAGTGGTTGGTGTACATCGAGAATCACAGCGTGGCCGCCCGCGGGGGGATTGCCTCGTTTGGCACCCATCCATTTGTCATTTTTGGTTCGGAAAAAAAAAAGCGCGCGCGCGCGGATTAGAAACTAAAAAGACAGAAAAGGAGACGAAGTGTGCTGCGATGCTTTGAGAAATGAGCACCAACCGAAATATCGCATTCCGTGTTTTTTTTTTGCAGTTTGGATTGGAATGATCGCGCTTATTTGGATGGAAACTCGTTCGGATCGATGGACAATAATGATTGGCAGGCGCCGAGGTTTGTCGTTTGATGAGTATGATGAAGTTGCATGTGACGCGCCAAGCTTGCGAAGTTTGAAATTGAGTTTTCTTCGAAAAAACAAAATACCGATTATCATTACGAGACCATTATTCGTAAGATTTCCATGACTTTTCAAATTTGGATAAGAATACGGTATTAAAAAGTGGGTTCGAAGTGACGAGGAAGTGCACACAAAAATCATTTTTGGATGAATTCTTGTAGCGAAAATCGATGAATATCAATATTTTTATGGATTTTTTTGATTGAAAAAGCTATTTAATTCGAATTAATTGGTCTATTTAAATTGACTGAACTCTTAATTTTTTGCGTTTTTTTTAAGTACGTGTTTTTCGGAATCATTTTTGCGTTTATGCAATTTTACAAACTTGAAATTTTACTTTATTTCCAGTCTTAAACTTGTAGGTAAGCTTTTTCTGAATCAATACTTCCCATATGAATATATGCATATATGGATTGTGCTGCTTACAATTTTGAGGGCGGCCCGCAAAATGTCGGATGCAGCATAACTTCATAGTGTTTGACTAAACAACTCAGTTTTATTGGGCAGATGAATATATCTGAATTTCTAGACTGGTGGCAGGCGAATGGAGTCCGTGCTCGGCGACATGCGGCACCGGTGTGATGTCGCGAAGCGTCGAATGCGTCGCCGTCAATCCGATCTCGTCGTCGCCCATCAAACTGCCCATGTCCGAATGTCAAGGTATGGCGTTTTTGGGAGGAAGCGAAAAAAAAACGAATGAGCATTCGCGTGGAAAACTAGCACATATAATTATTGGGGTGACACCTTTTCCGATGCCACAATGACATGTTTCGGCGACCTCTGTGCCGCCGAAAAAATAATGCAAAACAAAAGTATTTCGTATAGATGAATAAGTGGTGTTGAGATGAATCAATTTGACAAGTTATGCTCAATTTTTTTTTCGTTCTGGGAAGAAATGAGAAGAAAAAAAAGAATGAAATTGTGCAGGTTCTGCGAATCTTCAAATCATTAACAATATTGACAGTAGGTTTTATTGTTGTTTCTGATTTTTCGATATTTATTGATTCTCCCGATTCTAAAAATTTCAAAATAAAAAAAAACTATTTCGTTTTTTTTCTTCAAATTTGAATTTTTTTTTGTTTAAAGGATTGTTGTGGCACTGTTGTGTACAAATAGAATGAGCACATGCTCTGTGAGCCACCGAATTGGCACTTGGTATTAATAAGGGCTCTGTTTCTTTTTTCAGCTCAGGAGCAACCGAAATTGTTCGAATCGTGCGAGGTTCGCAGCTGTCCGCTTCAGGAAGACGCGAAGTTGACGGAAGACGATTCGCCCTATCAGTGGAGATATGGCGACTGGACGCAGTGTAGCGCGTCGTGTCTCGGCGGCAAGCAGAAGGCGGCGTTGAAGTGCATTCAAGTGGCTTCTGGCAAATCGGTACAGTGGTCGCAATGCGATGCGCGACGACGGCCGCCGGAGAAGAGTCGCGCTTGTAATCAGCATCCGTGTCCGCCGTTCTGGCTGGTTCGAGTTTCATCCAGCAATCAATTAGCTGAAAATGGTTTTCAGATGTCCAAATTTTCGACATGCTCGGCGTCTTGTGGTGGCGGAATCGCTCGAAGAAGTGTGAAATGCGCTCAGACTGTGAGCAAGACTGACGGCGCCGACGCCCACATCATCCTGCGCGACGAGAAGTGTCATCTGAAGAAGCCTAGCGACACCGAGACTTGTAATGCCATTGCGTGTCCTCCTACGTGGGTAGCGGCACAATGGTCCGAGTGCTCCAAATCGTGTGATTCTGGAGAACGACGACGACAAGTGTGGTGTGAGATCAAAGATGCTCGCGGTCGAACTTCTCGAAGGCCTGATGTCGAATGCGACGCCAACTCGAAACCGCAAAGTGTTGAGATGTGCAGCTTCGGATCGTGCTCGCGACCCGAGCTTCTCTCGAATCGAGTTTTCGAGCAGAACGCCGAACAGAAGAAGTTGACATTGAGTATTGGCGGTGTGGCGACGGTTTATCAAGGGACGAGCATCAAAATCAAGTGTCCCGCAAAGAAATTCGATAAGAAGAAAATTTATTGGAGGAAGAATGGAAAGAAAATTAAGAGTGATGGTAATTGAGCAACATTGACATTTTTGTTGGAATTTACACGTTTTGAATTTGAGCGCATATCAAAGTGTCATCGAATGGAAATTTGCGAATGTTCCACGCTCGAATGGAAGATGCTGGAGTTTATGAATGTTTCACGGACAAATCGCAAGGAAATGTGACGCTCTACTTCAAGTATCGCGATTTTCCTGCTGGATCTGTAAGCATATGTTTGTTTTTCAAAAAAATTGTTTTTCTAGAATAATCTCGAAAAATCCATCTGAAAATTGATGAATACTTGAAAACAAATCTTACGCTTATACTTCATTTTTTATGATATTCAACTATGAAATATTTTATATTGAAAACGAAAAATTCGAAAAATGCAATTTATCAAAAAAAAAATTAAAGCTTTTGAATGCTCTCATAAAACGCAAAAAAAAAAATAAAAAATGTTATTAAAAGTTTAATTTTCAATATTTTTTCAATTAAAAAAACTATGTTTTGATAAAAATAACTACAGAAAAAATTTAAAAATGCGCGATTTAGACTAAAGATGTACATCTATTAGTTACTGAAGATATAGGTTCTGAAGATTTAAATGATTTAGGAAAACTTCCGACTCACTAATCGAATTCCGACTGGCCGTCAGCCGGCCACCGCCATCGCATCTGCTAAAGTCAACGCCTCGCTGATCCAGGCATTGCTTGATGCTCCGAACGATGAGAATGCAAAGGAAGAGTTGAGGAAGTACAGGAGTCAATTGATCGCGAGATGGGACATTGGACACTGGTCGCAATGTCGTCAGAAGACGTGCCATGTTGCTGGCTATCAGGTAGGCAACATCCCAGAATCTCGACCTATTTGGTTAGGCTCGTTCGCTCGGCTGCAAAGTCTCGTTCCACGACGAGACGCGAACAGTGGACACGTCTATCTGCGAGGCGTTGGCCGCCGTTCGTCCACCAGAGACGAGACCCTGTCATCGTGAAGACTGTCCCCGATGGGAGGCATCTCAATGGTCCGAATGCTCATCGGTCCGCTGTGTGTCGAGTATGATCGCGCAGAAGAGGAGGAATGTGACGTGCCGCTACACAAATGGAACCACTGTCGATTCGTCGTTCTGCGATGTCACCAATCGTCCAGTCAATACCATGGACTGTCCAAATCGTAAGCATAAGTTGATGGGGTTTGTCGATAGAATGAGCTGGGGTGGTTCAGAGAATTGCAAGGCTGAATGGCGCACTTCCGATTGGGGATCGTGCAGTTCGGAATGCGGAACTGGAGGCGTTCAACTCCGCCTTCTATCGTGCGTTTGGGTCTCGTCTGGAAGGCCCGCCGGAAGGAACTGCGAACAAATGCGACGACCTCATTCAGCGCGTGCTTGTGTCGCTGACGAACCGCTGCCGCCGTGCATGCCGACGGCCAGTGCACTTCTTCAAATGGGTGAGAGCTCGTGGTGCATTTGTTTTTTTCTGTTTGTTTTTTGTCTTTTGCAATCCCCTCGCGATGTCTCAATATTCATCGGTTTCAGACGCTTCGTGCCAAGACCAATCCCGCTTCTGTGACATTATAAAGCTTTTCCATTCGTAAGTTGCCTTCTTCTTCTTCTTCTTTTCTCTCTCTCTTTTGCAATAATTTGAACCGCAATTGACGTCAAGAAAATAATTTAATATTTACCAGGGTTTAACTCAAATAAAAATCGAATCGTATTGACATTCGCGATAATAATTTTCACGCGGGATTACTGTAGAATTGTCAACAATCTTAATGCTGTAATTCAATTATTTTTAGATGCGACTCGCTCGAAGTCCGACAAAAGTGTTGCTCTACGTGTACATTCATTGAAAGAAAGAAATTTCGATAAACCGAATCGGACATAGGAATCTTCTTTGTTGTTGATCTCTTATGTTTTTTTTTCATTATTTCTTTACATATATTCGTTTTAATAACTGCTCCACAATAACTTTCGATTGTTTTTTTTCTTTTTTTTTCTTTACCTCTCTCTCTCTCTATAATCATTTAGAGATTTTGCAGAAATTATTTATTGGAAATAAAACGACAATATATACATGAACAGGAGGAAAGCTACAAACTACCCGGGGTGATAATCGAGCAATATGAATGAAATTTGAAATGAATTGCATGCCTGAAGTGTTGGATTTTATACAAGAGAAAAATGAACAAGGTTTTTCGGATAAAGCTCATAGGGACCGCCCGTTCGATCAGACATGAATATTGTAACATGATTGAAAATGAGGAAAGATGATGGTAAGAGAAGATGGAGAAAAAGAAAAAATCGCTCGATCATTTTCGAATTAGCCTTGAATACCAACAACTCGCACCGGATGGGATCACCTAAAAATAATGCATGTTGGAATATAACATCATTGAAATTGGCAAATAACTCAATTTCGATTTTAAAAAATTACTAATGGTGCTATGCAAATTTTTTAAATAATAGATCAAATCGAAAATGATTATGTAAGACCATGACGCCGAAATTTTAAGCAATGCTACCCCGAAATTCGTCCGTCTTTTTTGAGTTGTAGTTTTTGATGCATTTCAAAGTAGATCAAAAATAATTATTAAATGTACTCTGGTAACTCAAAACCAATCGAATCCGACAAAATTCGGCACATGAATCAACCTTATCCGATTGGAAATTTTACGGATAAGATTGGTTATTTGTCGATTCCGATTCGAACTGAAATATTAAAACAAAACGGATTCGAATAATTACCAATCGGATTCGAAGAAAATCTAATCTGATCCGACAAATATCCAATCGGATTCGAAAATACCCAAAAACCCAATCGGATCCGACAATTTTCCAATCTTATCCGTAGAATTTCCAATCGGATAAGGTGGATTCCGGAGCTGAATTTTGTCGGACCCGATTGGTTTTGAGTTACCAAAGTAGTCGTCGCCCGCCGACAAATGTATGGGGTGTCGATTTACGGGCGCGCGTTTCGGCATGGTCTCGCCACGTGTGAATTGCTATTTTCACAAGAACTCTTTATTTTTTCTTGATCAATTTGTAAATTCGTTGCACAATTTAAAAAGAGTAATTAAAACCCATGGACCATGGGTTTAATTATTTGAAAATTTCAAGCTGCGGACATGAAAACGCCGTACAGCAGTTAGATGTTAGTATTGATTTTTGGCAATGCACATGAATAAACGAAATTGGAGTGCCGTTTGCCTACTGATTTCAATTTCCGTCTTGGGTCTCGAATGGATTTGTTCTTTTGAGAAATTTTTGAATTTGCATAGTTTGAAAAGGGGTTTAAGCAGATTGCGAAAAAAAATAAAAAAAATCAACGATTAATCAGGTTTTTGATTAGAAAATTTAGATTTTTCAAATTGCTAATTAAAAGTACTAATTAAAATAAAAGATAATTGGCTTACTTGGACAATGGCGTTGGCGATGCTGAGCCAAGAGGCGACCGCCATCACATGCAATAGATCGTCTCGTAATGGTTGATAGCACGTTTTCGTATAATATGGCGCATCTCCATCATTATTGAATGGGTTTGATTGACATCGCTCAAGTTCGGTTTCGATGCAACTGGAATAATCATACAATTCGTCAGTCAAAATGAGGAATCGCGCAATTCTCGGTGTAATTCATTCTCATTGAAGAAAAAATGGCAATTGTATTGAATTTTGAATTTTATTCTTTTTTTTTTGTTTTAATATAGTCGGCGACTGGGGCGACTGCTGTACGCGGGTAGATTTACGGGCATGCGTCTTTCGAAATGGTCTCGCAAGGACTAACAGGTTATTTCAAATTTTATGGATCGGTTCGATAATTTTTTAATCAAATGACGTTGGAAATTCAAGGAAATGCAAAATTCATCAAGAAAGAATAAATGGTTCACGTGGAAACAGAAAAATAAGCATTCACGCGTGGCGAGACCATTTCAAGGCGCATGCGCGTAAATCTACCCGCGTATAGCAGTCGCCCCGGACGCCGACAATATAAAAAGAAATAATAAAATTTAAATTTAGATTTTTTTCAAAATGACAAAAAAATGACTTTTTTGAGAATATTTAAAGAAAAAAGAAAATTTCTTTTTCAAAAATCGCTTACCAAGATTCAGGAAGAAGAACTTTTGGCGCTTTCTGGTGCATATACCATTTGGATGTTCTCCAAATAACCGCATTATCCGTTCCATTCACACCACAACATTTGAACTGAAACGAAAACCAACTGAAATTGCCTGGAATTGAAGCGCTCACATTCTTTTGCAAATGGTCCCAAGCTTCGGTTATCGCGTCCATATCATGGGTTCCATAGAGTTCGCGAAGCGACGTCAACATTTTCAAGTTTAGCGGTGTATAATTGACAAGCTGAATTCAAAGGCGCATGTTTGAAGGAAGGGAATGGTTTGATCTACCTGCTCGCGAAAATTGAGGCCGATGATTCCGCCGAGAATCAGCATAACGGCGATGACAATCGAGGCGACAGCACACTGAAAACACATCGCCGCATTCGATTTTCGATTCGACGGTCGCCGATTTGACCTACCGAGGTGACGACACAACGCATTTCTTTGAAAATCGCGTAGGTGCATATAAGGTAGCACGCGATTGAGATCAGCGAAACCACGACGAGAATCCGTCCGACGTCGACATAGAGAGATGGAGAGACGAGCTCGGCGTATTGCGAACGACGCGCAATCAGCCAGCTTCCGTAACACACGCAAGCGATCGAGAAGAGCTGAAAACAACAATATACGCATTTCGAGCTGCCGACATTCTTCGAGGCCCACAGTTTGATTCTCAAAAGTGCAATTAGTTAAGCGTGAAAAAAAAACTGGAATTATGTTTGAATAAGAGTTGAATCAACAAAAAGAGAAAAAAATGAAGAAGCAAGGTGTTCAACTCACGATCGAAATGAGCGTTGTGATGATGTAAATGTAGAAGATTGTGCGGCCACCAGCACCATACGCTGTGCCACGGAATGTGCCCATTTCTCCTCTGCAAAATGCTCAAAATACGAATTTGCGATCTAATTGCTTTATTATGCAATACCATCTCGTAAAATGGGAAATCATGTGCGGACATTTTGCCATGAATTGTCCGCAGATTGAAAAGAACAAGGTAGATAGCAGATGCGATAAAAAAGTGGGGGGAAGTTTTGAGTTCGGGTTGTGTGCAAAACAAGCTGCGGACAATTCGCCGGAAATGGTTCAAATGCAATTTACAAGGACCCAAAATGGGTGGGTTTGGCTGAATGGAATTTGGAATGCAATCCAATCAGTCTTGTTTCGGCGACCTAACAAAAAGAGTAGAGAAAAAAAACGGAAAGGATCTTAATTGCTAATTTTATTATTCATATTATGTTTTTGAGCGGTCGAGTGGAGGACCGAAGAAGCGAACGAAAACGAGGGGCGACAAATTGGCGAAGAGGGCGAAAAGAAAAAGAAGCGACAAAAAACCGGTAGTTTTCAACGAAAAGGAGGCGAAATTGAAAGAAGACGTTTTCTTCTGCGCGAGGCGGCCGTCAGACAGCTGCTGCCTGACTGCCTTGCCTTGCCAAAGTACCAAAACGAAAGACGTGTGATGCGCGCGCCGCCCGCGAGCGACCCGGCCCAGCCCCTCGTCTCTCATCTCAACCGGCCCAGCCCAGCCTCCCCTGTACCGCCGCACTATTTTAGTTTTGAACTCGCGCCGAGCATTTTATTCCCCATTGATAAATTTTTTTCAAATATTTGATCAAATCAAAACGTCGCGCGACGAGTGCCAGTTTGGATTTTAGCAACTGGACGGTTTTCGGCTTGCAAAAATTCAAGAACGCCGATTTGTTCTCTAGGTCGAATTTTTGAAGCGACGTCATCTGAATGCGTGGAATGCCTACCGAAAATGGGTTGTTTTAAAAAAAAATCAGCGAATTTTATTCTGGACGACCAACAATCATTGAAAACCATCTGCGGACAATTCACGGGGAAAATCTGCAAAAATGAATCAAGCAATACAACAACGCTGTCTAATGAAGACGTTTCGAATTCGCCCGGTCTTCTAATTATCGAAAACCATCTGCGGACAATTCACGAGTTCGCTGCTAAATGATTCGTTCGAGATCTACTTGATTTATGAGAGCACGGGGGGATCTTGAGAATTTTCATCTTTGAACATTGTTTGCCAACATTTTGAAAACGAGATGACAAAAAATGGATATGAGCCGCGCAAAAATAACGAATCAAAAGTTGGCAGGATGTCCGCAGCTAAAAATAAATATTGCAAGGTCACTACGAGTTCGCTTCACGCGGTGTCAAGAGGTTCTTCGAGGTTTTGCCGCCGCTTGTAACCTTTTTGAACTTTTGATTCGTTTTTGCGAACGCAGCAAATTTGGACCATCGCCAATTGCTCAATTTGCCAATAATTAATTAGTTTGCCAATTATTTCTGGCAAAAATTCGCGTGCGACCCAATTGCTAACAATTCGTGCAAGTTTTCATACCTACAAAAAATTGCTGAAGGAATTGTGAATTTATTTTCGATTCGAAGACGCGCAGCACACAAACCAACCGGTTTCTATGTATTTGAATGAATTATTTGCAAACACACGGGAGGACCATTATCAATTTATTTCGATTTCGCACCTACACATGTGTTTATTTGTTTAGTTCGAAAAAAAACCCCCAACGCATATTTTTGTTGTGTGAAACGGAATGGTCAGCCAACAGGTACGAGGCGATTCTTCTCAATATTGCCGTGCGTCACCTTCTGCTCATAGAAGCGATGCCCATTAACGGTTCTTTTGAATTCAAACGATCGATCCCTAAAATGTGACGATTAGTTATTATGCAAAACGATCTGCGGACATTTTCAACTCTCTGGTCTCTCCCCGAACTTCCTTGAGTTTATATAGTAACAGGCAAAAAACGTGATTTTTCTTGGTCAATTTTTTGTTGCAAAAAAAAAATGAAATTGTCCGCAGATAATTTGAATAACTTCGAACCTTCTTGTGAGCACTTTTTCAGCCGGACAAATATCGACATGCTTCTCAATGAAATCCATTTTTTGTGTCGATTCGCCATAAAATTCTCCACTAGTATCCCATTGTTCTTTCAATTTCACTCGTCCCGCCTTCTCAACTGAAATAACCAATTTGCATTCGGTTCTCGTGGCGATGTGCAAATTTCAATCAAAAATGAATGTGGGCGTCGATGGTTCGTTCGGCCCACTCGATTCGTCACTTTTTTTTCGGTTCACTGTTATTTCGACAAATATTTCAAGTGCAAACAAAATGAATTGAATAGATAACAATGCGAAAATATTTGGACCCACGCGAGTGAAAGAATGCGCTAATCATCGCAAAAACAAAACGCATTGGAATTTAGAACAAAATTTTGAGTTTTCGATACAAAATTACTGAATAGGGATCACTGTTTATCTCACTATTTTTCTTGTCTATTTCAGCAGGGTTGCAAAACAAAAAAAGTAGGTTGCCTCGGGTGATCCAGGGCTGCGCAGAAATGAGATTTCCGATTGCCGAAATTTTCATTTTTCGGCAATTTTTTTTGTTATCGATAAATCCAAGAGACCTTCAATTTGATAAATAATTCTCAAATTTCTGCTGAATTAAAAATATTACAGAAAATAAAAACAGTTGGAAATTTTTGTGAAATAGAGACGCATGCGTCTTTCGAAATGGTCTCGCAAGGATTAACAGGTTATTTCAAAATTTTTTTTACGGACCGGTTCGATCATTTTTTAATCGAATGACGTTGGAAAGTCAAGGAAATGCGAAACTAATCAAGAAAAATGAACCAAATCTACCAGCGTACAGCAGTCGCCGGACTCCCACTATATATCGAATTAAAATTGAAAAAAATTGGAAATTTTTATTCGGAAAATTGCCGCACAGTCCTCGGGGTGGTCCCATGGGGCGCTTGTTTAAATTACCGCCACCGCTAATAACAACAAACAGCATGCCGCAAAATGTCCGCAGATGTTTGCAATGAAATTTTTTTGAAATGAAAACTATCCCTATTCATTTAATAATTTGAAATTTAGCCAAATCTCGCCGACACCGACCAGATTTTCTTGCTGAGATATGTTTCGCAAATCTTGACAAATATGAAACAACGAAAAAAGGCAGAAAGATTTTTTTAAATTAAAAATGGCGTGATGTTCTTTTAAAAGAGAACTTTAAAAAATATATATCGATTGAAAAAAGTTTTAATCGAAGCTTGATATTTTGAAAAAAAAAACCGGATTCAAACAATAAAAAATAGTAATCTTAAGTAATTTTTGCACTACATTAAAAATTGACATTTTTAAAATTAAAAAAATGGCCCACTTGTCATATCCGCATTTGAAGGTTCGAACTCAAAGAAATTGCAATTTTTTTTCGTATTAGACTTATTTTGTGAATTGAAAAAAAATGTATTTTCATTGTTTATTGTTGCTTGAATACGAAAAAATCTCTGAAGCAGCAATTAGATCAATTTTTCCAAAATTTGAAGTTCAACATTATTTTCGAAACGAATTTCAATTTACAATTTTGAAAAAAAAACACTGCTGAAACTTATTTCTCAACATAGCCTATCTAAATTGTTTTTAATGTTATTTTTAAAGGCACATTTGGAAAAAAACGTCGAAAAAAAAAACCGATTCAAAAATTCACCATGTTTCGGCTGGAATCCGTCTTGGTATGTGGTATTGGCGTCAAATTTGAAGTCGGCGTTTCCAAGTGATGACTCATCTCGTGCCGGTTTCACGTTTACCACCCTGCCATCACACAATTAAAATTGTTCGGGCAAGAGAGGAATCAATTTTCGAAATTCTCACTTTATCACTGGTTTCGGTGTGTAATCGCTGCGGTTCGTCGAGGTCGCCTCGAATTTCGATGACGGCAAAAGTGTGGAGGATCTCGGACGAAACGCCGCCTGCTTCTCAGCCTTCAATTTTTCCGAAATAATTGTTTTTTTTTCTCGATTTATTAAAGAAAAACCTGTTTCCTATCAAAATCAACTCGATTCGTCGATTCTCCCATAAATGGTCCCGACGGGATTTGAGTATTCGACGGAATCCGGCGAATCGCGCTTCGAGACACCTAACAATTTTTTGTACTTTAATTTTTTAAACAAAACTGTACTTGTTTTTTGTCAAAATCCGTTCGATTTGTTGTCGAATCAATAAAAGGTCCAGAAAAAATTTCCGCATCGCTTGGGCCACGAATAATTCCACTTCGTTCTTCCTAAAAATAAATCGAGCTCAGATTTTTATCAAAAAAAAAATTATTTCTTGCATTTTTCTTCAAATCAAAATCGGATTTATGCGTTGTAACTCCCTGAAATTCGCCAGACTGAATCGCTGTAGTCGTCGGCTTCTTGGCAGTTGATCGCGAACCCTGAAAGTCGGTTTCTCGAATTTCAGAATGCTCTCTACATCTTTTTTTTTAGATCGAACCCTTCTCCCATCGAAATCAGCACGATTCGTCGTTTCGGCATTGAATTCGCCAACATTTCTCAAATTATCATTCGTCAATCGATTAATAATTCCATCGCGTTGAATCTGAACAAAAAATTTCAGAATATGTTTTAGCGAAATTTCAAAAATTACAGATTTCGGCTGAAAATCGCTCTTTTGTGTGGTAGCTCCTTCAAATTCTCCGCCAGCATTCAAATTATTATCCACAAATTTGAATGGACCATTTCGAGCAACCTTAAAATGAAGCAAATTTAAACTATTATTTTTTTGCCAGTAGAAAATTGGTTGTAAATTTAAGACTACCTGTTTTCTGTCGAAATCCACCCTATTTGTTGTTGAATCAATAAATGGTCCCGAAAAAATTTGGGCGTCGGTTGGCCCACGAATAATCGCGCTTCTTTCTGCCTGAATTTTATTTTTCATTCATACAATTGTTCGATTTCACACATTTTTCAAATCAAAATCCGATTTGTGCGTTGTAACCGCTTGAAATTCGCCAGACTGAATTGCAGTAGTCGTCGTTGGTTTTTTTGCTCTTGGCCTTGAGCCCTGGAAATTTTGGGCATCATTAATTATTCGATTACACAAATAAAATGCGGCGAACTCTGATTTCGCGTGAATATTGTCATATGATATTGTCGGTGTTAAACGACTGAACGAAATTAAAAAAAAAATGATTGGCTTGGTGCCAATGCGTCTCGAGGTAGGACTGCGTACATTGCATTATACCGTACGCGCATTTAATATTCAGTCAACGATAAATTTAAATCTAAAATGATTTCGCTAATTTGAAGGCCTCGCTTCCCTTCAACGTTTTCGACAATAATAAATTTCATTAGTGATATAATATTGCCTATTAGATGGAAGCATATACGATTCCTGCCGACATATCATGTGCCCGTCGCATTTTAATTGAAGGGAGGCGGGGTCTTCAAATTGGCGAAATCAGTGTACCACAATTAATGATGAAATATTAGGGGCTTCAACAGAAGACACCATTGGCTTTTGCTCTCCCTAAAAAGCCGACAGAATCACTACTCGAGATTTCTCTTCATTTTTATTTTTTTTTGGTGACACCAATGCCCATTATCTCCACTATACTTAGCATCTCAATTCTTGGTTTACTCCCAAACCGTTTTTAATGTATTCTGAGATAGAAATGGAACTTTTTGGTCGGGACCCCCCAAAACAATACCCTTCTCCCATCGAAATCAGCGCGATTCGTCGTTTCGGCATTGAATTCTCCAACATTTCTCAAATTATCATTCGTCAATCGATTAATTATTCCATCGCGTTGAATCTGAACAAAATTTTTAGTATATCTATTTTTGTTGCGGAATTTCAAAAATTACAGATTTCGGCTGAAAATCGCTCTTCTGTGTCGTCACACCGTTGAATTCTCCACCGCCATCCAAATTGCTGTCAACGAATTTGAATGGTCCGTGTCGTGAAACCTGAAAGCGGGTGTCTTCTCTCAGCGGTTTGCATTTCGTATTAATCAGAGTTCTCGTTTTCTTTTTTGCGATGACAATATAATATCGACCCCAATAAAAGCATCTATCGTATTTATTCAGCCCGTCTGAACTATAAGGTCTTGCAGCGAAAAATTCTGGTACCCGTTTTTTTTTTCAGGATAACGCGCAACGAATCACATTCCAAATTCGGAGTGCTCAAATTTTCAGTTTTGAAAAAATTTTATCAAATTGTTGACAGAAATTAGCAACGATATTTCAATGAGAATTTCGACTTTGATCAAAATTAAAAATCGCCCAGACAAAATGTTTTTTTTTTAGTTGCCTAGAAACCTGAATAGCTGAGCATTTATCGAACAAAAGAGCCGACCTTTTTCGCGACAAAATCGTCTCGATTCGTTGTCGATGCATTAAAATTCTCATTCGATGCTAAATTCGAGGCAGAAGTAGCACGAAAAGAGCGTTCTCTGGAAAAAAAAAGACCGAGTGAGTGAAAATGAAAAGAGGAATGCGTACCTCGGGACCTGTTTCGCCGGAAACTGATTCGCGTATTCCGTTTTGGATTCCTCAATTCCGCCGCCAAATCCCAAATCCGCGTCGACATGTGAGCATTTATGACGCCTTCAATCATTTATGGTTGTTTGGCAATTATGGGCCAATTAGACGAACCCGCATTGGCAGATTTGACAAATGCATTTCTCGACAGGCTTTTCCTGACTCATTCTATCATCAAATAATACTAAAAATGGGAAAGACTCGGTTTTTTTATTTGGAAGATGGGAAGGGGGCACCTGGTTGCAACACACGCAATAAATGCCTGGAAACGGATCCAGAATAGCGGGCAGCGTCCTACACTTTTTCGCTTTTTTTTTTGGTCCTTGCTGCTTCTCTTTTCATTCTTTTATGCACATAATTCATCGCGCAACGCTGAGCACGTTTCCGAACTTTTTTCTTCCCATTTATAGCGTGTGTTTTCAGGAGGCGACTATATATGGAATTATAATGTGGCGATCATCGCTTAGAATCGTATAGAAATGTTCCGATTTTTGCCGGAAACTTTGTACTAGTCTTCGACGAAAAAAAGAATGCATGGAATTGAGACGATGATTGAGGCGGAACCATGGAAAAATATTATGGGATTCATCTGGAACAATTCCTGAAAAAAATTTGAAAATAAATGTTTGAAAATATTCATTTGATATTTTTCTGGACACAAAATGACGCGGACGCTTAATTAAATAGACGATTTTTCTTGAAAACACGAAAGGTTGAACTCGAAAGAGGCTTTTAGCTATAAACATACTTATTTAAGTGTAAAAATACAGGGTGTCATTTAAGTTCCCGCACAACTTTGAAGACGTATATTTCTGAAACTAAAAGTCCAAATCAAACGAGACTCAAAATATTTTTTATCTATAGTATAACAAATATTTATCTATTAACTCTTTTTGATTCGGCCTCCTTTCGCAGTTATGACTTCACGGAAACGCTTCGGGTAGGATGCGACTGTGGTACGCAGGTATTCGATGGAAAGATTGTCCCATTCCGCCAGTAATGTCTTCTTCAGAGCCTCTATACTTGAGTGGGGTTTTGCGTTGACCTTCTCCTGCAAGACCCCATCACGGGAAAGTCAAGCGGGTTCAGGTCTGGGGAGCAATCAGGCCATTCGTATGACTTGATGAAGTCGGGAAAATGGGTCTGGCACCACTCCTGAGTAGTTTTGGCAGTGTGGGCGGCTGCTCCGTCGTGTTGAAAGACCCATTTCTGCCCACCGAAATGCGTTTGGGTCCAGGGCATCACATGCTTCTCCAAAATGTCCCGAACGTAGACTTCTTTGTTCACTTTCACCCCCTGATCCGCGAAAACCAGGGGGCACTTCCCGGTTGAGCAGATGGCAACGAAAACCATCATGCTGGCAGGATGTGAGGCTGGATGATATGTTCTTCTTTTCTCAGAAGCTTGCTGGGATGTCTGGGCAAGTACTCAATGGTTTTGTGAGTTGAATGCCGTCTCCACAGTGAACAGCTTCTCGTCGGAGAAGACAGTGACGAGGTGTTGTCCAGACCGCGTGCGAGCAAGAAGTCGTTTTGCTTTTTCGAAGCGTCTCAGCTTGCTGACGGCCGATAGAATTGCCGCTTTTTGGACACGATATGGGGTCAGTCCAAGCTTCGTTTTGACAATTTGTTCCATAGCGAAGATGCTCATTCCCATGTCTAACGCCATCTTTCTCATGCTCCTGTGGGGGTTTCGCCTGATCCTCGATTTGACGGCGTTGATCTTCTGAGGAGTGGTTACTGAGACGAGTCTTCCTTGTCTGGGACGGTGACTGGTCGTATTTAGCTCCTTGAAACGTTTGATGGTGTCGCAAACCGTTCTACGAGGCACACCGACCCGTTGAATGATGTCTCTCGAGCTCACATTTTGCTTATGAAATTCGATAATGGAAGCGCGATGGATGTTAGCCTTCGCCGTTTCTCGGAAGCACATCCGAATGAGGTGAAACTTGGAAAGTAAGTAAAATATACCTTATTTAACAAAAATAAATTGTATTGGTGCACGAAAAGTGCGACAGCCAAGCTCTTCATGGCGTCAAACTTTTGTGCGGGAACTTAAATGACACCCTGTACAAAAAATTAGGTTTGCTAAGCATAACAAATTTAAAAATTATTTTAACCTTGAAAATGCGTAATTTTTCTTTTTTTTATTCAAAATTCATCATTCCAAAGATCCAAAGAAAACATTTGAATGTCAGAAAGCGAAAAATGAGGAATATTATGCTTTAAGAAAAGCATCAAACTCTACACCATATGGATTGTCAATTGACAATTGTTAATTGCAACGACAGTTTGGATTTTAGAATATTTAAATTAAAATTAGGCTTGAAATAAAAAGTACAGTACGCGTTTCTGTGTATTTCTGCGTCATATGCAATGCAATTCGTCGCTTAAATTTCAAAATTTTTTTCCTTCAACAAGTCGATTTTTTGCTTATTCTTTTTTGTTTTCTTCGTTCAAATTGTTATTTTCGACATTATAATTGGGAACATAGTAGAGGCATTCATTCATATCGCTAACAAGCCGCTGTTCGTTTCGCCGTCAAAACTAATTTCCGGCTTAAAATATTAGCAACCCTCGGTTTTTCGTTGGAATTGATGTCAAAAAAATCTTTCAAGATCTCGTAATGATGGTCTCTTTCATGTTTATGAGTCTGTCAAAGTTCAACAAAGCAACATGTTGATGAGTAATGAGATAATATTGCCGTGATCCGTTTTCCGTGCCTCAAAAAAAAACGATGAATCGAACACCACATGTTCATTCTTTCTCGTTTACCTATCCATTTGCCCTTCGGTTTTATTTATTTGCTTCTTTTCCGACGTTGAAGTTTGTACTGAGTTTTCAAAATCTTGAATTTTGAATTAAAGCAATGTACGAAGATATTAATTTTGACGCTGAAAACCAGATTTTCAAAAATTGATTTCTTTTTCAAAAATTTTGTTTGCCGTCCGCGAAATAATCGTCATACCAATTGCAATTTTTTTTTCGTAAAATCGATTTTTTCAGATAAAAATTCGCACATAAACAATTTCGATAGTACGAATCAAGTGCGTCTCGCCGTGAACTTTATTTGATCATGTTGTTCAGCTGAATGAATCCTCCAAACAAATTTCATTAGGATTTTTTCTCTTCTTATGGCTTTCTAACAGCATGAATCAGCATTTTTCTATAGAAATATGCGTTAGGATTCCTCAAAAATCAAGTATAAATTGATATTTTTCAAAAATATGTTTGGTATTGAATAGGTTTTCTTTTTAATATATAATTTTTCAATGAATTTCCGAAAAGAAATGAAATGAAAATTTTCAGCTTTTATTCAAAATTCTGAAATTTTGCGACTTAGCTGTTGCTCATATGTCTTCAAAATTGAATAATCTAATGTATGTCCCAAAATTGTCTCA
This sequence comes from Caenorhabditis bovis, assembly GCA_902829315.1. Lineage (NCBI taxonomy): Eukaryota > Metazoa > Nematoda > Chromadorea > Rhabditida > Rhabditidae > Caenorhabditis > Caenorhabditis bovis. The sequence continues at coordinate 3,250,140 of CADEPM010000006.1, forward strand.
TTTAGAAATGGGACAATGTTATAAATTTGGGATTGTGTACGTGTGTTTGTCAGAGTTGTAAACAACCACTCGGCCGTCTCTGCCGCCTGCGTCTCGCCACGCCTCGTTCGGCGCCCGCGACTAGACGCGTTTGAATATTTTTTTTAAATGTTGGAAAGTAGCCAATGATATGTTTTCTCCCGTTGTTCTTCGTATTCGATGCGAATATTATGAGCAAAAAATGAGTTGCAATTCAAAAAAGTTACCAAAGTTCTTGGGGTTTGGCATTTTTTTTTTCAAATTTTAGGCCAAAGATACGGTAATTTATCGCTATTTCTATTTTCAAACAATGACTCAATTAGATGATAAGCTGAACAAATTACTTTAAAAGAAGCCTCTTAGTTAGGTGTGATTTATGTTGTTTTGCACAGAGCCGAGCAGAGAGAGAGAGAGAGTGAATAACACGCTTTACTATACTTGTTTACCAGTCGCTTTTCTATTTTGCCAAAATCCCCGAATTTTCGCCGCCGTTATTATAGAACTCCCCCCCCGCTTTTTTGTTCTTCAAATTTCGTTTGGAACACTGGCCTTGAATCCAATTTTGTTGTCATTTTTTTGTGGCGAAGGCAACAATTTGATAAAACACCCTCCAATTGTCTTTTATTGTTATCAGTGGTGCATCTTTTCGTATTTCGTTGATTCTGACCAACGAACCAAATCAAACATTTTCCCTTTAGCGACGACGCGATGGGAAAATGATTCCATGAGAAGCTCCCAACATTGAAAACGTGGTTTTTCGTTTTTTTTTTGGTTTGCGGTGAAGGTCACCATTTCGTTATCTTGAATTGAGAATCTTGTGAATTTCACTTTTTTGGACTTTTATTTGAGAAAAAAAGCAAATTATTCGGAAATATTCGAATATTTTCACCTTTTTGAAGCTTTTTTCTTTTGCCAAATCAGGTGTCTTTCCTATTTGAAATATATATGCGTTGTTGTTGATTCGATTTATATCGACCCCGCCAACATTTTATTGCCCCTCGCTATTTTTTGTTTCTTTTCATTTCCATTTTTTTAAACTGTCGTTTGAGTCATATGTGGACACAAACAAACAAACAAACCGTAAAAAAGCCGAATGTATTGACTTCCTTATTTCGTTTCAGAACGAGCATGGTATTTGAATCGTTGGTTGCCGACCTTCTGAATCGATTCCTCGGTGATTTCGTCGACAATCTCGACTCGTCACAATTGAACATCGGAATTTGGGGAGGTTGCAAATTATTTTGCTCAAATTGCAATTAAAAAAATACATTTGATTTAGGTGATGTGAAACTTGAGAATTTGCAAGTCAAAGAAACGGCGCTGGACGACTTTGACCTGCCAGTCAAACTCAAATATGGGTATTTGTCGTCGCTGGTGCTCAAGATCCCGTGGAAGAACCTTTACAATGAGCCGGTGATTGCCACCATCGACGGCCTCAATCTCATCGTGGTGCCGAATAAGGGTGTCGTCTACAACGAGGAGAAGGCGATGAAGAATCTGCTTGAGGTCAAGAAGAAGACGTTGGCGAGACTTGAAGAAGCGAGAAAGGAGCGTCGAAAGCCGAAAGATCCGCAAGCGGATACGTTTGCTGAGAAGATGGTCACGCAGATCATCAAGAATCTTCAGGTAATCAGCAATTCATGAGCTTGAAGAAGAATCAAAATTCTGAACTGTTTCAGGTCACCATCTCTAACATTCATGTTCGTTTTGAAGACAAATACACCAACCGACATCGTCCATTCGCCATGGGAATCACCCTACAGAAGTTGGATTTCAAGGTGCCGATTGGTTTTGAAGATTTCTTTATCATCCAGACAATTTTTAGACCACTGATGAGAACTGGAAGGAGACGATTCATAAGGACGTTGTCAAGATCATTTATAAGCTTGTCTCTCTTCAGAATCTTGCTGTTTATTGGAATTCGGATACGGAATTTATTTCGGATCTCAATGATAAGGAGAAGATACGGAAACGATTGCAGGAAGCGATCCATAATGGCAAGAACGCGCCACAAGGATTCAAATATAGTATGAAATTTTAAATGGGACTTAGAAAAGTAGTTAATTCGATTGTTTTAGTTCTGGAACCGATTCAAATGGAAGCGAAACTCAAGCTGAATCAAAAGCCGGAGACCGATGGGAGCAATTGGAGCATTCCGAAAATCGACTTGGCTGTTGATATGCACGCGTTGGCCTTGTCCATCGGCAAATTCCAATATCAAGATGTTCTTTTGTTCTTGGAAGCTCAGGAACGATTCAATGCTGCGACCCAGTACTTGAAGTATCGTCCACAGCTTAACGAATATCATGGGCATTACAAAGAATGGTTAGTTCGCCTCGCCCCCAATCTTTAATTATGCCATCAATTTGAGGTGGAGATTTGCCTACACATCGATTCTTGAGGAGAAGGTTCGTCGTAGAAGAAACAATTGGTCATGGGAGAGAATGCGGAAGCATCGGCGTCTTGTTCGCGATTACCAAGCGGCTTGGGTCAAACATCAAACGGAGAGCAGCCCTGGCGCAGAAGCTGAGAAGATAATCAAAGAAGCCGAGAAGACGTTGGACGTGTTCAATGTGAATGTCGCCCGACAACAGGCGGAGCTTGAGATTGATCGCAAGGGGCTCACGCGTCTCGAGGACAAACCGCAAGGATGGGTTGCTTGGGGCAAGAGTTGGTTCGGCGGAGGCGGTGGATCGCAAGGAGGAGAGCATAAGCCCGACGGAAAGGATATTGGATCACAATTCCAGGCGGCGATGACTCCGGAAGAGAAAGCCAAATTGTTCGAGGCCATTGATTATCAGGTAACCGAAAAGAAACTGTTATAGGACTAGATTGAATGTGGAATTCAGGAGAACATCCCACCGACCAATTATCCCAAGGAGTACGTCGAGAACAAGTTCTCGTTCAAATTGGGACAAGTTGCCATCGCTGTCGATGGAGCTGTTGGAATGCAGCTCAAAAATATCAAGGCTGATGTCGAGCAGCGACCAAGCGCTGGGGCCACTCAGTATCGCTTTATTAGTGCCATTGTATCCTATTTGTTTGATTTTCAGCGTCGAATCTTCTATTGAAGACTTGCGCATGGATGGTGAAGGTGTTGATTTGATTCGTGTTCGCGATCCATCGATGCCGTGGATGTCGTTCCTTCTTGATACCAATCCATTGCAAGGAGGTTACGATCAGCTTGTGAAGTTGGCGATTGCTCCGATTAACATTAAATATCAGGCGTTGCCTATCAATAAAGCTATTGATGTGTTCAAGCCGCCAGAGTCGGTTAGACTCAATCAGCTCACCGCATTGGCGATGTCGAGATACGAAGAAGTAACTTCCAATTCGGAGTATTCTTAACAATATCAGATTTATTCTAGGTGAAAGCGCGATCAGCTACTGGCCTTGCACACGCTGTTGAGAATCGCTCGAAGCTTGTGCTTGATGTTCAAATCCATCCAGCTCGTGTCTACATTTCCGAAGGAGGTGTCTATGATGTGCAGAAGCCGACACTTCTTGCTGATCTTGGACTCCTTTCTGTCGTTACCGTCGACAATAGCAATGCTGACACATCTGGAATGGACAAAATGACGCAGATCATGGAGAAGGCTTATGATCGATTCCACGTCAAGTTGAGCAATGTTGTGATTGCTTACGCGGAGAATGTGGAGAAGGTTGAAGGATGTGTGCATCAACCGGAGTCTCCGCTTCATGTGTTGAAGCCTACGGGATTAGATATTCAAATTCATAAGAGTTCTATTGATGATCTACGATTGGCAAAGTAATATTCAGACGAGTTGTTTGATGTGTTGATAACTAAATTTCAGAATGCGTGTGATTGGAGACCTTCCGGATATTGTTATTGGAATCTCGGATGAACGTCTCATCGGTCTCATGAAGCTCTTGTTGTCGATTCCTACCCCGGCACCAGATGAGAAGACAGCGGCTGAGAAACAGCTTGAGGAAGTTCCAGTGGCAAAGGTCAAGGATCGCGCGAAGATGAGAACTATTATGGAGGCTGAAGAGATGGAAGAGGATACGACGCAAAAGGAGGAAGAGAAGAATAAGTCGCATGAGCAGCAAGTGCAGATTGAGCTCGATCTTAAACTCAACCAGATCGGAGTTGTTGTTTATCGCGATGACAAGGTGTTTTGTGATGTGTCTATTCTTCAAATGGCGTGCAAATTGCAAATGCGCACATTTGATATGGTCGTGACCGCCGAACTCGGATCTATTAGGGTGTCACTTCCTGAATTCAAATCTCTTGATCCTCGAAGAAACCATCTGTATTTGATTGACAACGATGAAGAAGACGGAGCGTTGATGTCGCTGAAGTTCGTTCAGGCGAATCCAGAATCACCGTTTTTCGCCACCGAATATGATTTGACTGAACAGGCCATTGACTTTAACTTTACTAATTTGAATGTTTCCTTGCATCAGGTAATTCATTTCGCAAATTAACCCAATAATTGGCAATTTTCCATTTTAGGAAGGAGTTCTCCAATTGAAAAAGTTTGGAGAAGACTTACAATCTCAACTAAACGAGCTGCAGAAAGATAAGAAGCCGGAAGAGAAAATCGAGGATGTTGCCGTTCAGATGACCAAGAAGCTTAGCGACAGTGTGCTTTCGATTGCATCACTCTCGAAAGAGAAGAGAGTCCGAAAGAAGACGACCGCTGGAACTGAAACAGCTGCGGACACGGATCGTCACATCAAGCAACGAATCAAAGCCAAATTTGGAAGCTTGGGATTGCTTTTGGGAACCGAGAAGAATCTTATGCTCAAACTCGCCATTGAACATGTAAGTCTTGAGTTTTGCTTTCAAAAATTGATTACCTCGACAAATTCTTAGATCAATGCCAATGTCAAGATGACGGCAAAAGCGATGGAAGTTGTCGCGACACTTCGCGCGATTTCCATGGAAGATTGCACCGAATCTGCACTTTATCGCAAGCTTCTCTCCGTTCATGGAAACGAGGATATGCTTCGATTCGACTTTGTTCAATATCAGCGAACTGAGGATCAACGACAACTCATGGCGCCGAGCGATGTTGATATGGTTGTGAAGATGCGACTTGCTCAGATGAGATTCGTCTTCCTCAACATAGTCATCGTTCGACTAATGGCCTGGATCGCGCCGTTTCAGAATGAAGCTATTAAAGCAGCGCACGCGGCTCAGGCTGCTGCCGCGGAGAAGGCTGCTGAAGCTGCGCAGAATGTGAAGAAGGTGCTCGAAACATCGCCGCCGAGAATCAAGCTCGACGTTCTCCTTGAAGCGCCGTATATCGTGGTTCCGAGACTTTCTACGAGTCGTGACGTCATTGTGCTTCATTTGGGTCGTCTCACTGTGAACAATGAGATTCGCGGCGATTCGCATCATCCGAAGGCTGTTCTTGATCGAATGGATATTAAAATGACTGACATTACTTTTGGAATGTTCGTTTTCCACATTTCAGTTCTCATTTTCATCTCGATAATTTTAGGGGTCGAATGGATCAGAATATCGCTAACGTTTCCTCGACATGCCTCATTCTCAAGCCGCTCACGTTTGCACTTGCTTTACAAAGAAATCTGACATTTGCTAATGTCAAACAGCTCCCAGAAATTGTGGTTGACGCTCATTTGCATTCCATTGAAGTTGAAATGTCGGATGTTGACTATCGAACGCTGATGATGACCTTGTCCGGAAATTTGGCCGAAGGACAGGATATTGAGATCGCCGCTCCACCACCGCCGCCGGAGCAACTAGCCGTCGAAGCAACTACCGCTAACGCAAAGACACCCGAGAAGAAGCCGAAAGATCGTGAAGCTTCTGCGGGAACTCCTCTCATTGAGCAAGCGCATACAAGAATCGTCTTCCAATTCGTGTTGGACAAGATTGAAGCCGTTCTGCACGAAGGAGAAGCTGTTGATGGCGAGAGAGACATGAAGGGCGCGTTTGCTTCGATGCGATTGAATAATGTGAAGATGTCGGGAAAGATTGCGGTGGGTTTGCTTGAGATGCTTGAGATCATACATGTTATAATTTTATCTTTAGGAAGACAATGCTATTGTGTTCGCGATGTCTCTTGACGAGTTCACTATGAATGACGAGCGTAAGGAGAAGACGAAAATCAGCAAACTTATGGATAAGAAGGGAGCTAGAGACGAGCGATTCATCGATTTGAACTTCAATCAGGATAGCGAGGCCAACAAACAAGTCCGTCTCAAGATGACGGCATTTGTCATCTGTCTGTGCCCGGAGTTCCTGGGATGTCTCACAAGATTCTTCAATGTTCCTCAAAGTGAGGAGGAGATTGAGCGCCAAATCGCGGCTGCTCCGACGAGCAAGGCCGCCGTCGCCCAAACGAAGTCTGCTTCAAGCGGTCCTGCTCAACCGGCAGGAACACTTGCGATTGATTGCGATATGCATGGTGTCGAGGTGATCCTCGTCGAGGATTCGATGCATCCGGACACCTCACAGGCGTTGATCTTGTCGTTCAACATCACTGCTGCTTCACATCCGAATGAGGCGACGAAGGATACGAAGATGAATGTTGCGATTGAGAATCTCACCGTGTTCAGCTCTTATTACCTTCAAAGCCGACGTGACGAAGTGACATATAAGGTGTTGAGTCCCGTGACGATCGAAGCCTTGGTTAACATGAACACCGAATCGAAGACAACAGATGCTCTCCTCAAAATGGGAGCAATGGAAATCAAGATGTCGCCATCGATTATTCGACTACTTTCGGCCGTTTCGGCGGAATTCGCCAAGAGCAGTGCCGTTGAGACTGATGCGAAGTCGACGAAGACGCCGACGCTCAAGAAATATCCGAACTATTTCGATGCGAAGCCGCTTGATTACAGAAAGTTTGTTTCGAAATATCGGTTTTATTTGCAAATATCGTTTTTAGGTATTGGTTTTTCTCTGCTCCAGTCGCTGAAGAGGCGGTTGAGCATAACGAAGATGATGATACCCATACTGCGGTAGAAGTCAGCATGATTGGCAAGGAATCGGCGAAGCTCGAATTTGAGAATATCTCATTCACGCTGGAAGCAGGAACTGGAGCAGTAATCATATTTGAAAAAATGTTTCAAATTGTAAAATCTTGGGTGTTCTAGATTCCGGTGCCATTGATTTTCTTGGACATGCACATCAATGCTGAAGCACATGACTGGTCGTCGGCGATGCGTGTCAACTCGGATATCTCACTCCAGATGTCGTATTATAACGAGTCTGTGAGCGTCTGGGAGCCGATCATTGAGCCTGTCGAGAATGAGAAGGGAGAGTTTGAGAGATGGAAACTCGCGATGACGGTATCATTCTGCTATCGGTCTCTCACTGTCTTTTTTTTGTAGATGAAGTCAAGAAACAAGATGGATCCGAATGACACTTCTCCACAAACTGATATCAAGATTGAGGCTGATAAGATGCTTAACGTTACTGTCACCAAATCATTGCTTACCCTTGTGAACAAGCTCACAGAAGTGTTCGCCGCCGCTGCGCAGAAGATTACCCCTACTCAAACTCGCCAACTTCCTGGAATCTCACCATTCGTTGTTCTTAACGAGACCGGCGTTGCTGTCAAGGTGTGCGATTCGGAATCGATGCGTGTCAGCGAGGACGGAGAACCCGTTGACGCTACTCATGGAGCTTTTGTTGATGTTTATTTGAAGAAAGATATGCTTAAGACTATTGAGGTAATTGGAATTTTCAGTGATTCGAATTTTAATTAAATTAATTTTTTACAGTCTCATCGTCTCGCTATCGAACAAGAGGAAGTCACCGGCGATTTGAAGCTGGAACTGCTCGGAACAACTCGAGATGTCAAGATTGGACGCGCTGAGAAGAAGATTGTTCATTTACCGAAGACGAGCAAAGGAGGACAAAAGTGGATTGTAGGGCATGCAGTGGGTTATTCGGATTTATATTCGCGAATTTAGGCTGTTGCTGAAACGACGATTGAGAACAGCCGACGATTGGTTACGTTGACGTCTCATGTCAAAGTCACCAACCATCTCAGCTACGCTGTCGAGCTCTACTCGAAACGCGACACGACGCTCGATTTGTTCGGAGTCGTCGAACCTGGAGAATCTCTTCCATTGGCTGTGCCACTCCTCTTCTCACCGACCGGAGAGATTTTTGTGAAGCCAGTTGATGATCAGTATGATTATTGAATGTAATCCCATTTTTATAATAGTTTGGTGTTTTTAGATACGAAGTTTCGACGGAGTCTCTTTGCTGGCACGCATTTGAGCACAACAAACGTCAAGCGGTGCGATGCGAGATCGACACAACCGATGGAACATACAGAGGAATCTACATTGATAGTGTAGTCCACGAGGAAAAGATTACAGATGGTAAGAATGGTGCTTCAGCAGTCCTTTTTAGTGGAACATTCTTTAGGTTTGGATCTGACTGTCAGCATCTTCCACGTTCACCTTCATCCACCACTCGAGTTCCACAACTTGTTGCCATATGAGATCACCATGGAAGTTCCCGAGGCGAAGACGATGGCAGCGGGAACCTCGTCGTTGCTTAATGTTGTCACCGGAAGCAAGGTTAAACTCGCTGTCGATTACCTTGGAGAGAAGTATGTTCTTGACATGCCGATTCCCGAAATCAAGAAGGATGTCGAAGTGGTCGCGTTGAACACTGAAACTGGATCAGATGAATTGGTAATGAATTATTGAGAAAATAAAATGAGGAGTTTCTATTTTTTTCAGCTTCTTGGATTACATTGGACGAGTGAGTATGGCGATCAGAAGGTCTACCTCTATGCTCCATTCTGGCTTGTGAATAATACTGAAAAGATATTGAAACATGTCGTAAGTCATTTTTTTTTTTTAAATTTTCTTCTTTTCAAGCTTGCGTTTTGTAATGTAATGTGGTCTGCTTATTGTCTTGTCCGTGCTGCTCGTAAATAGCCGATAGAAACGTGTTTGACGAGATTCGGAGACGTTTGTTGTATCGGTTTTCAGCACCTGCTCAGAGGCGAAACGCTTCTCGAGTCGGCCGTCGCGTTGCCGGAGACATGGGAGGGCCTGTTGACTAGCGAGTTCAATGTATATTCAACATTTTCTTTTGCTATTCGTACTTTCTTTATTTTTTCTATGCGTTTTCTATTTCTTTTTATTTTTTTTTGGGGGGCGATTATGAGAAAAACGAGCGAGCGCGCGGGAAGCAACAAATATCTCTGATCTCATTGGCATGTTCTCTGTTGACGATTTACATCAACTTTATCGATAGGTTGTGCCATCGAAAATTTTTTTTAATTAAAATCGATCTGCGGACAATTTTTGAGTATGTCATGATGTTTAACAATTATTCATTTCGAGAAAATCTGTCGTTTCTGAGCACACGCGAAAAAAGGACAAAAGCAAGACTTGTGTCGTCGTGTGAGTAGAAGAATCATCAACGTGCCGTTTATCATTTCATTTGAATAACGTTTTGAAATTGAATAGGAGAGCAGCGGAAATATACTGACGAATACGGCGCGAGGTTGTGTGCCGTGCGGCAGGAAATCGGTCAGCGCTGCCAAAGAGGTCTGCCCAACATTTTCCTTCGGCTTGTTTCCTTTTCCTCCTCCTCCTCCTCTTCTTCATCATCATCATCACACATTTTAATCATACGAAGGTAAACTAATAATAATTGATTTTATACAGAATGAGGACGCGGTTCAACATTTGCCGGACATGAATCCGATCATTTTGCCGTTCCCGGCCACCGATCTTGCCAAGAAGAAGAAGGTCCGCTTCTTTGGTAGTACGGCGGGGAATTGAAATTAATGGGTTTTGTAGGCTAAAGTCAAGATTGACAACGTTTCCGAATGGTCGGATGAGTTCCCGTTGGATACGGTAGGAAATGCGATGAGAATCACGTGTAGAGGAAAGGAATGCGATTACGACGTAATCATCCTGCTCTATTCATTTTTAGCTCTATTCGAACGAGTTTCAGCTTACGGTAGACATCAAATTGTGCCAGTCGGGTCTCACCAAGATTGTCACATTTTCGCCATTCTATCTTGTCTCGAACCTTGGCAAATATCCTATGGAGATCAAAGAAGAAACGTCTAGCGAATGGGTTGAGATTCCGGCGAACACTGTATACTTGTTTGATTTGATTCCTTCGGAAATTTTGTGAATTTTCAGTGCGTTGGCATCTGGCCAGCTTCGAGAAAGAAGAAAAAGCTTGTGAGTGTGAAATACCATGGGGAAGCGAACGAGTCTTTGCTGTTTCCGATCACTGAGAATTACGATACGTTATGTCACGTAAGGATATTGTCGTTTCCGATAGTGCTATTCAATATGATTCTTTAGATGGATAACGACGCTGTTGGTGTCGAAGTCTCGGTGTCGACTGGAGAATCATCGGTGGCAATTCATTTGACGCCGTTCACTCCCGGAGCTTGTCCTGTTCAAATCATGAACACACTGAAGATTCCGGTGACTTTCGGACAGAAGGGACACAAGAAGTTCAAAGTTGAACCGCATGAGGTCGCCCATTTCACTTGGTCGAGCATTGTCGATGAGCGTATTCTTGAAGTTGACGTTGGTTCGTGGCATCATGAGGATCGACTTGATCAGAATAGATTCGGAGACTTGCAACCGGATAAGAATGTCAGAAGGTATCCGAATGCCTAGCAATATTCTATAATTCATTGACTCTCTTAAATTTATCAGATTCTGCTATTTCTCGAACTTCTTGATTGGTCGTCAACGTGTTTTGTTGTTCACCAGCGACATGGACATCGCAAAGAACGCTTATGGTTCATGGGAGACTGACGTTGTCGATATGCAAGCGGAGATCAGTCTTCAAGGATTCGGACTCTCCGTGGTCGACAATATCGTTGGACGTGAGATCATATACATGGCCATCTCCTCGTCGGATATTCTTTGGGAAGAAGAGGTCAAGAAGGGTAGATTCAAGCCATTGGCGGTGAAATATATGCAAGCACTCGAGGAGAAATACCAGAAGTCGTTGACATCGCCGTCCGGAACTGGATTTGAGGTAATTATTTGAGTATAAGCAAGAATTACTCTGAATTGGTTTCAGCCGCTTGAGGGGTACGAAGTCAGCTTAACCAACATGATCCTAAAGAAAAAGAAGGGCAAAGAAGTGAAAATCCGGCGAATCTTCGAACAGGGATTGTGGGCGAGCTACGGAAAAAGCGCGCAGAGAACTCGACTTCACGCCAAGATCAATCATTTGCAAATCGACAATCAGCTCGATGCGTGCGTCTTCCCGCGGGTCTTGTCGGTTGTTCCCCCACCGAAGAGTGTCATTGTTGATAATAGTAAGAACGGGCTTCGTTCTACACAACCAATTGCGTTTCTTTCAGCTCCGAAACCATTCTTGGAATTATCACTTCTTCAACGTCAACCGGAATACTCATCAATTGCTGAGATCGAATACGCTCACGTCTTACTCCAAGAGTTCTCAGTTTGTGTCGACCAGGGTCTCATCAACGCTCTTCTCCTTCTTATTTCTGGCGAAGTTGCCAGAAAACCATATGGAGTAGGACATTATGAACAATTACTTTTGAAATTCTCAAAAATTGCAGAAAGAAATGTTTGACGAGGATCTCAAAATCTGTCATGTGTCTCTATCCGAGACAGCCAAGGCTTACAAATCTCAACGGCCGAAGAGCTTCTACAACGATTTGCACATCTCGCCGATAATGGTAAACGCTTGTGGTCCAAAACGCAACAATCTGAATTTTTTAAAGATGCATTTGTCGTTCTCGCAAGGTGGAACTACTGCAGATCACTCAAATGGTGGTGGCTCGATGCCAATCCAATCAGAATTCATAAATGTGTTCATGAGATCGGTCGGTGTCACGCTCACCGAGCTGCAGGACGTTGTGTTCAAGCTTGCCTACTTTGAGAGAAAATGTACCTTCTATAGTCCAGATCAGCTGAATGCCGAGATTATTAGTCATTATGCGAAGCAATTCATCAAACAGGCAGGATTCAATTGACTGAGAATCTATATTTCTAATTTGTTACTTTCAGCTTTATGTTCTTGTTCTTGGATTGGATATTATTGGAAATCCGTTCGGACTTGTTCGCGATCTTTCGGCTGGAGTCGAAGATTTGTTCTACCAACCATTCCAAGGAGCCATTCAAGGTCCCGAGGTATCATTGGTTCGATTTACGATTCACTCCATCAATTGCATTTCTAGGAATTCGCTGCTGGTGTCGCCCTTGGTGTTCAGTCCATGTTCGGGCATGCCGTCGGCGGAGCTGCTGGAGCCGTCGGTCGAATTACGGGAACGGTTGGCAAAGGCGTTGCCGCTCTCACATTCGACGACGAGTACATGAGAAAGCGACAAGAGGATATGAATCGAAAGCCGCAAACGTTCAGCGAGGGAATGGCCCGGGGATTCAAGGGTCTCGGAATGGGCGTTGTCGGTGGACTCACAGGAGTGGTGACGAAGCCAATCGAAGGCGCGAAACAAGAAGGTGGCATCGGATTCGTGAAGGGAGTCGGAAAGGGTCTGATCGGAGTGGTGACACGGCCAGTTTCTGGTGTCGTCGATTTTGCCAGTGGAACGATGAACTCTGTCAGAGCTGTTGCTGGAACGAATCGCGAGGCTGGACCACTTCGGCCACCTCGTGTACTCCGAGCCGACAAAATTGTCAAGCCATATTCAAGCTCGGATGCTTATGGATTCAAGGTGTTCAAGGTACATTCAATAATTTATTTGGGTGTATTTTTTATCAGCAGCATATTATCAATTTTTTCATTTCTCACATATTTATTCAGGACACTGATAGAGGAGAAGTTGCCGAGACCGACGAGTACATCACCCATGCATCGATCAATGATAAGCTTGTGTTCTTGGTGACCGATCGGCAGATCATTTTGAGCAAGCGAACTGATGTGATGGGAGTATGGAGCTCGGACTGGAATGTGGAATATTCAAAGGTCAAAGAGCCGGAATTCATTCCTGGAGGTGTCAAGATTCTTCTAAAGGTGGGAATTTTGAAGAAATTTGTGACGTTGGGCAAATTTTAAACTGGTACAAATCGGAAATACTTGAACGAATGAATGTTTCAGGAGAAAAAGAAGGGTTTCCTTGGCATTGGTTCATCTGATGGCAAAGTGATCACGTTCGAAAATGCCGAACGAATTCAGAATAAGCTTCTGAGTGCCTACAAACGAGCCACAATGCTTTCCTAATGTTTAAATTATGTGCACAATATCCCAATTTCTCTGTGTTTTTATTTTGTTTATACGGTTTTTTCCTTCCCTACAACTCATTTTTACCATTGAAATGTCGGTCTTTTCTATTTTAATTGCCTGGAATAAATGTATGTTGGTAAATGGATTTATTTCTTCGAACAATTTCGCAATTTTTTCAAGGTTTTTTTCCAATCGGAATTTTTACGGCCGTGGCCGAGCCGTCGGCGTTTTTTTTCGTTGTGCGTAAATTCGGCCACACCGATATAATAAATTTTTTCGAAACGTACAGATTTGTAAGTTTTTCGATTTCTATTGTATGTATTAAATAAAAATTGAAACGAAATTTTTGAAGATGGTTGAAGAAACTTGCGCAAACGATTACGCGTATCCTTGGTATCCGATTGGAACATTTGAGGCGAAATTTGCGAAAGACAGATCGGCGACGTCGGTGATATTGTCACGGGTTTTCATAAAGTAGGCGAGAATAACCGCCGCAGGCCATTTATTGTTTGCTTGTTTGTTCAGATGCTTTTAAAAATATTTTATGATTAATTTCGAACAATAAAAGGAAATATTCGCGGAGAATTTTTTTGAACGCTTTTTCAAACGAAAACAATTGTGTCGCAAGCACCACAAATCACGTATTAGGCTTAAAAGCATTTTAAGCTATAAAATGCAATTTCATTCAAGCTTTTAGTTTTTTGAAAAAATCGTCTTCTTTTAGGGACTACGATTTGGTGTCGAAAAGTCGGTTTTCGGAGAAGCAAGAAAACGAGCGATTGAAAATTGATACCGAGGCGATGGAAAATGAATTGAACGATATGGAAATCAAAGACGAAAAAAGTATAATAATCAGAGAATAATAAATTATTAAGAAAAAAATGAAATGGTTTTTTCGAATTGCAGCTTTATCTCCAACCGACCCAATAGTGAAGAAGTTCACAGCGCGTACCGACACGAGTAGCGGAAAATCGCGAAACAAAAATTCGCGGAAAAACAAGAAAATCGATGGGGTTTATAAGAATTTCGATGAGTATTGGCACGCCGCCGGCGATTTTTTGTCATATTCCGCGTGGCACGCCGATTATCAAGGCGAAATGGCCGAAGCCGAATCCAAAAAGCTGAAACGAGCAATTGAGGACATTGATCCGATTTACGTTCTAGAAGAGCATCGAGACATCGCTGTAGGAACCCTAGAAATTCGTCATTAAATTCGTGCACAAATCTTGCAGGAAAATCCGAGATTCAAAGGGCTCACCGTCGAGGAGCGAAAAGCCTCTGGAGATTGCGGATTAACCGCTGAACTTTATTCGAAGCATTACGAAATTGTTCGAAAATTGGCTTCCGAGGATTTTGATGCGTATACGAGGAATTTAATTAAAAGACGGACGCAGTTATTTTTGCAGAAGGTTTATTTTCAGCAATTTAATCTATTAAAGAGCTCGGCAAAAAATAATAACTCAGTTTTTAGAGATCGAATCTCGCATTTTCCTTTAAAAAAATTCATGATTTAAAACTTTTAGGTCGAGAAACTTGGATTTGTTGCTGGATATTCGCCAGATAATGAAGAAAATAATGAAGGAAACACGGAAAAAGAGAAAAAAGAAATCGAAAATAAAAATGATGAAATTTTCGATGATTTAGAATATAACATTGATGAACAATTTGCGAAACCACTTCACAGGTATCGATTTTCTACGTTTTTTTTAAATTTAACAATTCTCTAATTTCAGCTTTTTCCGGAAGGACGAGGATCCTGAAGTTCTTCCGCCAACCTCGTCCAGCTCGAATAAACCTCCGGCTTCTGGAGAAGTTTCATTCGATTTTGATCCAGAAAAAGAGCCACATTTAATTGCATCAAGAGCCAGAGAGTTTTATGCAAATGATCCGGTAATTAATCAATTCAATTTTGTAAAAATTTTTTTTCTCAGCAAATTCGGAAATATCTCAATCAGAAATATCGGCTATTCTCGCGGCTCGATGAAGGTATCATAATGGATCGCGAAGGCTGGTTTTCGGTGACACCAGAGAAGATTGCCGAGCACATTGCGGATCGAATGGTCCGCGATGGGCGTTCTTTGATCGTTGATGCATTCACAGGTGTCGGAGGAAATGCAATTCAGTTCGCATTAAGAGGAGCTTATGGTTCGCTTCATTTTATCTTTGCACTAGTTTTGAATTGGCCTCAAAAAATCAACGTTTTTTTTTCTGAAAATAATGATTGAGAAGCTTGTTAGGAAGCCGAAAATTTTTAAAAATAAAAGTTGGGATGAGTAAAAATTTGTCATTTTCCAGTTATTGCGATTGATTTGGATCCAGTCCGTCTGAAGTGCGCTCGTCACAACGCCAAAGTCTACGGCGTCGATGAATACATTTCGTTCATCTGTGCTGATTATTTCAATGTCGCCGCGACATGGGCCAAAAATCCCGAGCATGCTCCGAAAATCGACGCGGTGTTCCTCAGCCCGCCATGGGGAGGACCATCATATTTGAAGCAGACGGTATGATGAATCGAATCTCAAACAAAGATTTCCATTCGAATTTTGTAGTCGTTCGATCTTGGCGAAGATTGTTGTCCGAATGGAATCGACATTTTCGACGCGACGATGAAAATCACCCGCAATATCGCCTATTTCTTGCCGAGACATACCAAAATGAATCAGCTGATCGATCAATGCCGAAAGATCAAGAGCAAGATGGAGGTCGAGCAATCATCGCTCAATTCGAAGATAAAGACAATGACTGTCTATTTCGGCGAATTGGCTGTTTGAAAATCATTGTTCATCAATGTTAAATCATTATATATTGTTATCTCACCCGATTCGTCGCACTTAAAATATTAGTGTTTAGTTTTATGTTCATTTTGCTTATAAAAAAAATAAAATTTAATAATTTATTAAGGAGCAAGAGATGAATAAAAATGATGAAGGTGCATTTGGTGATGGAGAGGGTGTGGGTGTATTGGTGGACAAAAAAAAGAGAAAAGTGCAAAAGAGATAGTTGTTTTCGCTGAGGAAAATTTGAGAAATCTAAAACTACAACTAACCGAAAAAGATGCCAAAAAAGGATCACCGTGTACAAAAAGGAAATAGTAAAAAAATGAAACAGAGTTGTTTGTTGGTGTAATAAAGTGACCGGTTTAGGGATGGTGTGGATTTTCTTTTGGGCTTCTAATAGAACAGATTGGGGGGAAGTGGAAAAGTGCGAATAAAAAGAAAACATGAATAAGGGAAAAATCACTAATAATACCGCCTAATTACCCAACAAATAGGCAGCTCACCGGACGCAATATTCGCGAAATATTGGTTGAAAAAACAACAAAATAAAAAGAATAGAATTGGAAACACTCACACTGAAAGCTGATACACATTATCGGGGACCCGTTTTGAGAATAAGCAAAACTCGAAGAGGAAACAAAAAAAACAATAATTAGACTATCAAAAAACTGACAGCGTGTATTTAAAAAAATGCAAGAGATTGGATGAGGGGAGGCACTTGAGGCGTTTGAAATTTTATACAAAACCATGTTTGAAACACTATTTGAATTCGGGACCGAAGTCGGGTATCTCGATTTCTTTGTAGCCTTTCAGCCAGTACGTCGTCTGCAGCCCTTTGCCTTTCATTTCAACGGTTCCGCGAAGATCTAATCGGAATCCGGGATCGCGCGTCAGAATGTCATGCGTTTGTTGCGAGACGTGAATTCGAAGAGCTGAAATCGGCTGGGGGATTAAATCGGCGGGATAAGGTCTCGAAGCGACTCACGTAAACCATTGCTCTCCATTCGACTCGACGTGTTCACCGTGTCACCAAATAGACAATAACGAGGCATTTTCGAACCAACGACACCAGCAACCACAGAACCTGAATACACAAATATTTTATCATAAATTAAAAAAAAAACAATCAGGAATGAATCGATTTTGCTTGAGCATCAAAAAAATGACTAACCCGAATGCATTCCGATCCTTAATTTGAGCTGCTCATGCGGACGATGTCGAATTATGAAATTCTTGACCTTATGCAGCAGCGCCAGCGACATTTGTCCAATCTGCGAAGCATGATCATCGCGCCTCTCTGGCAGTCCCGACACAACCATATAAGCATCACCTGAGCATCATCAAAAATAAGAATCCCAAAAAAAAGGAATCGGCACAACTCACCAATTGTTTCAACTTTGTACACCTTGAAGTTATCAACAACCCCGTCGAAAGCCAGATAAAGATCGTTCAGAAGCGTAACGACCTGCATCGGCGTCGATTGCGACGATAGCGAAGTGAAGCCAACGATATCCGAGAAGTAGATGGTCACGCAATCATACGATTCCGCTTGAACCGCTCGACCCGATATCAGCTGATCGGCAACAGAAGGCGGAAGCAGCTGATGCAGCAGATCCTCGACCTTCTTCTTCTCAGCAAGATATTCCTGCGTTCGCTCTTCAACGAGACCCTCGAGATTGTTCGCATATTGTTCCATTCGTTTGAGCAAGTTATCAACGAGATTCGACGTCTCGTTGTCGCGATTCAAACTTCTCACCGCCTTCCGCACGTGCGACACCTCAGGCCGCTCGTGAGCATCCTCCGACCAACACGCCACCATCAGTGACAGCAGGGTGTCGTTCACCGATTCATCGCCTTCAATGATGTCCGGAACATAAGGTCGAACGAGTTCCTCGTCCGAACTCGGCTGTTTCGTGACGCGTTGAATGATCTCTGCAAAAATAACGAGCCTGAATAATATTCATCGAAAAACGAATTGATTACCGCATGGCGACAAATCCTCGTTCTCAAGTGGGAATACGCCTCGTCGGAAGAGCATTTCATGAAGAATGATCGCAAACGAGTAGATATCTCCCTTTTGTGTTCCCATCGGCGGCGCATTCGGGTCTCGGAGCAGCTCAGGAGCCGTCCAAAGAAGTTCTAAAATCGCATTATCATCCACAAACTGAAGAAAAAACTCACTCTTGTAGAACGCGTGCTCTCCAATCTCCTCAATGTTCGTCTCCTCGAGCGCGTGCAGTTTGTGCAATCCGAAATCGGTGACTTTGAGCACAAATCGGCTGTCGACGACGCAATTCGACGACTTCAGCCTTCCGTGCGATCGAATCTCGCTGTTGTGCAGAAAATACAAGCCTTTGACGAGATCGTGAAGCAGCGAGACTTTCATCATTTTGTCGAGCTCGATCTTCTCATTCTCAAGAATGTCCTCGAGCGATCCTTTCGGACAATACTCGGTGACAACACAATAATGCGGATAGTCAATGCAAGCACCAGTAAACCTGAAAATGAGGCAAATTCAATTAGGCGAAAGTGGGACTTCGATGAAATGAAAATACCTCGTAATGTGATCGTGCTGCAAATCTTTCATCTTCTTCAATTCCATCAATTGGGCTCTCGACAAATCCAACCGCGGATACTTCTTCGGATCAATATTGAGCATTTTGATCGCCACCATAACGCCCTTATAAATTGCCGTTTTGGTATAAATCTGCGTGTTATTCTGTGCGATCGTCTCGATCGATCCGCCACTTCCGCTCTTGAACGACACCATTCCAAACGACAATTTTCGATTTTTCAAGCTTAATGATTTCTTCGCAACATTGTCGTTGTCCTCTTCATTGCTGTTCTTTTTCTGAAACACAACTCTACTTTTTCTTTCTTTAAAGTTGCCGTCAATAAAATCGATTATTATAAAAATTACAAATTTTATCTATCAAATCTATAAATTTCTATTCACTTCGAGATTTCAAAAAAAAAAATCCTTGGCTTCAAGTTGACTAGAAAATGCTTTCAATAAATCAAATTTGGATCCGAGTTTGAATCAAAAATGCCCAAAAAAGGTAATGAAAATTTACCTTCGGATCCGAATTCGACGACGGCGACGAGACGCGTCTATCATTCAGCGGCAATCGGAACTGAACCTCATTCAGCGGCGAACATTCTCCATTCTCAGCTTTCTGAAGCGAGTTCGGTGTCAATCCGCCATTCTTCGTCGGATCAGCTGCCGGTTGACTCTTTTTCCTCGTAAAAATGCTCAATTTTCGATCAATCATCGCCGATATTTTACGTGTCGCTCCAGAACTCGAAGATCTCTGTAAAAAACTCTGGATTTTCTTCAAAAATTGAGTAAAAAATGGGGGTAGGGGGTAAGAGAAACCCAAAAATGGATATTGTGCGAACACAATCACCAAAATCAGGCCAATCAGTTTGCTTATCATTCTATCAGTAAAAATGATTTGAAAATCGTGCATCGAATATGCCAACGGGTTTGTGATATCTCATCTGACATATTCCATAGACGATTATTCCACTATAACTAGGTTAGGCAGCTTTTTTCAGCAAGCGGTCAAAATCAACGCAAAAATGTTTGAAACGAAAAACAGAAAAAAAAATGATAATCAACTTGCAAAATTTGTCTAAAATAGGTTGAAATAAACGAAAAGTAAAAAAGGATAACAAAAATGATAATCGAGTAGATCAGGGAATCAAGAATCAAAAATTAAAAAAAAAAGAAAAGGAAGCCAGAAAAGTGGAGGAGAGGTACCGAAACGAAGGATCCGGTGAAGAGTGCGCGCCGCGTGCAGAAAAAAAAACAAGAATCAAAAGGATTTTACTAACACTTTTGCCATTATCGCTTATAAACCTCGCCAATTTCTGGCTTCCGCGTAATTTGCACGTCTGAAAAATATTAGAACACTAGACAAATAATGATTAGATTAAAAAAAATGAAGGTGATATTCACAATACAATGGATGGGAAGAAAGTGAAAATGAATAAATCGGATGAGAATCGGATTCGTTGTGCGAGCATGCAATTTCGTGTAAATTCTCATGCATTCTGGACAAAAAATTTCATAATATCAATAATAAAAATCGAAAACCGGAAAAAAAATGTCGGCGGAAGGTTTTTTTAGAGACTTTGTCGATGAAATCGCAACACAAAACAAAAAGGCGACGCTGTTTTTTTCCCCTATAATCCAGTTCCCTAAACTAGAAAAGCAAAAGTGAAATCTCACGAGAAAAACCTGATTCAAAATATCCCAAATGAAAAAAGAGAGAGGAGCCAAAAAAATCAAAAATCGCATTGAGAAGCGCATAAAAAGAAATTCGGCGTACAGTACACAATCCATATTAATACAACACAAAAAAATAATATTGGTGAACACGATATTGGTGGGTGGTGTGAATAATTGATTATTTGGCTGTTCAAATCTTCAGTAACTAGATCACCAATCATTTTCATCCAAATAGTACGATTATTTTCATTTTTGTTGAAATTTAAAAAAAAAAACGTTTCTCAAAAAAAAAACGTAAATGATTATTCGGATCCATCTTTCTCATGTACTGTAGAGTTGAAACAACCGAATAATCAATCAAAATACTATTAACCCATTCACATAATCGAATAATAATAAATAGATTGAACCTACCAATCGAATTCTCATCGGTATGAGACTTTCTTCTTCGAACTGCAAATTATTGGGTGGGTGAGGCACGAAAAAATAAAAATCTCGTGGGGGGAGAGTGATTAAAAAATAAATGGAAAATAAAAAAAATCAATTAAAAAAATGGAATATGGGTAAATTTTCGTGAAAATTTCCATTTTTTTTTTAGTTTGGGAAACGAGAAACTAAAAAGGAAAAAATGCACATGATATCCACAATGTAAAAAAAATGAAAAAATCGATGATGCACTAACATTCGTGAAAAAAAATGAGATGAAAATAGATAGGAGAAAAAGAAAATAAAAAGAATTACCTTATCCGAGTTGACTGAAGATCGACTCGTGGATCGGAGGAGTGGATCAGATTCGGGAAGATATCCATCGTGATTCTGAAATCCATGACATTCTCTCATCGACATCAGAATTTGAAAAAAAAACTTGAAAATTCGTACCAATTTCATAAATAACTAGGCAATTTCAAAAAACAAAAGTGAAAAAAAATTTAAGTCGAAATGTTCGACCATCTTTAATTCGAAAACCTTTATTTCATTTTTATTCGCGCTTTTTCCAATTTGATTCACCTTCTTCTTTTTCGATTTTTTCTTCTCCTTTTTTGCTGATTCCTCGCCATCAAGCTCTTCCCATCGAATCTTCCAGCTCATCGCCGCAAGCTCCTGCTCAAGTTTGTAGCGACGCCAGAAGAACACGAAAAGGCACACAAGGACAAGTATCAGAAGAGCGGATCCGAATAACAAATATACATGAAGCGGATATCCTTGCTGAAAGAAAAATCGAAATCAGAAAATGAACTCAAAAACTCTTTTAAAAAATATACCGGGCATTTGCTCTTGTCGTAACCGCAAATCGGCAAATCCGTCGGCGGTTTTCCACCAACCCAATGAAGTGTTCCAACAGTGTGAAGCTCATTCGAAGCACCCGAATAGTACGCAACTTCCTTTAAAAAAAAACAACCACGATCGACTCGGTTGGTAGATCATGCTTCCTACCACGAATTTATCCTTCTCCGGATCCAAATCAAGCAGCGAATAATCGGAATATCGATCGCCGTTCTTATCAATCGACACATTTCCAGTTATTCCGCCGAATGTTCGTCCCCACATTCTCGACGTGATGTTGTGTCCATTCCGAGGATCCATTCCGTCTCGAATCGTCTCATTCAGCGCAATCGCGTACAAAAGGACGGCGTCGTAAAACGCGCTGATAAAATTGTTCATCTGAAATCGAATTGCCATTATTATTTTTTTTTTCTCATAAAAAATCGAATATTTCGCTATTCGCCAATTCAATTCAAATCCATCCATTGTTAATTCGCAATCAGCGAAAAAATTGCGAGTGCAAACATGTTCCGCTATCGGGTTACATTGGGGAGAAGACGAAAAAGATCTCTTTCGTCAAGAACGATATATCGAATAACCATTAACTATGATTCGCGAACAAAGATTTGCGCGTCAGCAGGAAGGTGCAAAAATTCCAGCCAATTCACATTAAAAAAATGATTGCAAAAGAAGAGAGTGAGAGAAAAGGCCAAAGATTATTTGAATTCAATGTTTCAAATAGTCTAGTGAATGATAAATCTCGCCATAAGCGTAGAACAGTAACAGTTTTCGATGACTATTTGTGACGGCGTTGTTCATGATTTAATTTTTGTATCACGGCACAATCGATTTGGTTTAATTAAAAACGCATTGAAAGTCGACATTCAAAGGCGCGTAAAAATATTTTCAATTCGCTCTAATATTAAGTGCGCTTCAATTTATCAAATTCGTCCGTCTTCAATATTTGGAACGTTACAGGCTGGAAACAATAAAACTAAAAATTCGCTATCCAGTAAAAATTTGAAATATATTTAGGTGTTTAAAATTACCGTTTCGATGCTATTTAAAAAATCTTTTTTTTTCTGAAGACAATTCCCGCGAAATTCGAATCTCGTCTTCCTCACCTCGTATTCCTTTCCGGTGATCAGCGAATAGTTGTACTTCTCCTCGGCGCGCTTCTTCACTCTCGACTCGAAATTCTTGTACTCATCGAGATCGGATCTTCGCAACGAGATCGTCTTCAATGCCCGGTACGCTTCTTTCGCCTTCTCATTCTCAATGTTGTTGGTGTCGTTGGAGCGAATCCACGGCTTCTCGGCGTGCGATCTGCAAATTATGAAAATCGTTTCCCAGTTTCCTTCCGGGCGTCCGCCAATTTTGCCATCAAACGCCAAAAAAGGCCAAGTCAATTCGGAAAAGATTTATGAAGAGAAGAAATCCAAAAAAAAAAGTTCACCGCAATTTTTATGCCAAGAAAAAATGAATTCGTGGTTTCAGTTTTTTTTAATAATTATTTTTCTTCAATTTCGCTAGTTTCGCTTTTCCATCGCCCTCAGTTTTTCTTCGAAATTCACATGTGTCGCGCCCGAAAAAAAAAAGAAAAAAAAAGGGCAACGCCGACGATAGCGGGGCGGAAACGAAATGGAAACACGACAATACGAATTTCAAAGAGCAACAACACAAGGCAGCGTGAGCACGAATGAGCAGCGAAAAGTGTCATCCCCCGACGCAACAAAAAGAAAACTTTTGCTCTTGCTCACAGAAATTTTGCAAAATTTACGGCATGCACGGCAAAAGGTCAATTTCAACACAAAACACACACACATAATTTCTCAAAAAGTAGAGGTCAAACAAAAAAATGTGTCTTCGTAAATCTACACCAGAATTGGATTTCCCTGGAAAAAAAAAATTTCCTTCAAAAGAGATCATCGTCATTTTTGGAATAAATTCGCCGCGACGGCGATCATTGACGTCTCCTCCGCCTCAATATGTATATTATTCGCCAACTGTCAGCAGCGGCGAGTTTGATAAATAGGCACTTCCGCACCTCATCGCACGCATGTCAACATTTTTCCATCAAATGAACCCCCCCCCCCAATTATTATTTTTTATTCTTCTTCGAGGGAAGAACAGGATGGCGAAAAATCAAGGAATCAAAAAGCATTTCTCATTTTTTTTAAAGGTCGAATCTTCTACAAACTTGATTCACCCGCAAATGCCACGTCATCATGTCATGTTTTCATGTTTAAAGGCGCATCAAACAGAAAATTGAGTTTCAAGGAACAATGACCAACACAAATGAATTTCATTGAAAACATTAAAACGAGAATCTATCAACAATTTTCTGGCGACTCATGAGGAATGCATGAGATTCGACGACAAATTGCGGACAACCAACTCACCCTGTCGAGACATCGATGTTGATGAACACGTATTCGCCGCTCGTCGCCATGCCGAGGTCGTGTGCGGCCAGCATGATCTCCCTTACAGTATCCGGCGAAGCGCATAGTATGATCACTGAAACAAAAAACCGATTAATTCGAGTCAGATTTTCAAATTTAAAACACAACAAATTTCCCCTCTCCCAATTTCACATATTCATTTTTCCCTTGCGTTTCAGCGTTTTGTCGCCTCAAGGCAATCACCGTTGCAGCTAAAATCGACGAGAAATGAAAAATAAAATCTCAGACAAAACAAAAGGAGAATCCACGTTTCGTTTAGATAATTAAAAATGAATCGCAGCACAATTTCTTTTCGCTTTCGCCTGTTTCATCGACCTCAAAAAAACTAACACAAACAAAAACAAGGATTTGTTTGGCTCGATTTGGGAATTCCAATTGTTTTTTTCTGTTCTTCCAAGCCCATCAATTCCGTTTGATCTACCCTATCTCGCTCGCCCTTTCTCTTTCTCACTCTCTCTCTCTCCCATTTCCTAGGTGTCGACCATTTCAATTCCATTTCCTAAGAGCTCCATTACCCAGGCTCATTTAGCCGTTGGCAAAAAATAATCAAAGACAACAACAACAACAACAAAACCAAAGTTAGTGCATCTTCTCGTTTCGCCTCCTTCGGCACCCTTTTGGCGAGAAAATCCAATTTTTCGCTCTTCTTCAAGCAAAGCAAAGCAAAGCGAAAAAAAAACGAAGGGACCCTTCCTTTTTTTTCGAATCAAGACTTGTGTTGTTTCGCGCGCGCGCGTCGCCGCCGCCACATCAGTTCCCTTGTCTTTTCGCCTAGATTTTTTTCAAGCTTCTTCTTCTTCTTCTACAGCTGCTGATGCTGCTGCTGGCTGCTAGCGTGCATGACTTCTGCTTTTTCTCCTTCACATTGCTCTCGTGGGAATATTTCAACAGCGTGAATCTGATGGCTTTTCACACCAAACACACTGGAAGAAGAAGAAGAAGAAGACCGCAACAAAAAAGATTCAAAGACGAATGGAGCAGATGCGGGGAAATTCTGAGCAAAGATTATCTGAAAAAATTGGAACGTCATCAGAATATCTTCCTTTTCATCGTAGCAGCGAGCAAAACCCAAAGAATCGATCTGCGGACATTTTGAATAATTCACGAATACCGCATTTTGCCTCAAAAAACCCCCACACGAAACATTCGTTCTCAAATTTTGCCAAAAAAAAAGAAAAAATATCGAACTAGAGTATTTTGTAAAATAACAACAAACATTTTTTTGCCGGATTAATAAATCTTTGCTCTCAATGCATACTCACACACACACACACACTGACTGACTGACTGGCTGGTGGTTGGGTTGGCTGCAGTCCAATCAATCGCAATCAAACAACAAAAAAGTAGGAAGGCGAAAAAAAAAACAAAGTTTGATGAAGATAAATGAACAAGCTCAATCAACAATGACTGATGATCGGGTCCCGAAGCGAACAACAACAACGAAAAATCGAAATGTTCTTTTTTTTTCTCGACAAATTGCGACCCTTCAGAGCTAACTGCGGACCATACACCATATTTTATGAGCATTTTACGATTTTCGTCATTTTGCGTGCATTTCGTCGAGGATGACGAGCCAGTGAGAGCGACGGGGCCGCAAATTGCAGATTTGCAAACCCCATTATTCGTTTTGCACCAAAAAAAACGGGCAACATAAGAAGAAGAGGAAGAAAAAAAAACCCGCATAGATACGAGTGGAAAAAGATGGAAACTCATTTTTTTAGGCATAAAGAAAAACCTTGATCAACGTTGACACACGAAACTCACAATTACTGAACAGCGAGGCGTCTCGGAGGTATTCGCGATACTTGTGCCGTGTCATCGCGTACTCGGAGAACATCTTCACATCCCAAATCGTCGAATTATTGTGGAATATCATGTTTTTGATGGCCGACAACGAGAAATAGCACTCGGATCGACCCTTGTTGTTTCCTCTCGCCACCTCATCATTGAACATGAAATAGTAATGATGCCATCGGAATCGTTCGGCGATTCGCGTCACCAATTTGCCGAGGCTCTTGTAGCTGCCCATCACTCGCGTCAACAATGGGAACTCATTTCGATCGCCGAGCTCGTCGGCCAACGCGGTCGTCGTGAAAACCGGCACTCCTTTGTTCCAGAAATGACTGATTCGCGCGATCGGCGCCAACGCGTAGACGTACGGCAGACCCATGATGGCATCGACCGTCTGATTCACGTAGTGCTCAATCATCTTCTGCGGTCCGATGGCGTCCGAACACGCCGAGTCTTCAAACGTGATCGATAGCGAGGCGGGACGAAGGAGGCCCAACATGTAGACGTCTTCCAGCGCCACATCGAACACCGGCCGCGATTTGGCGAGTGTAAGCAGGAACGGATTACGCGCCGTGTCGTCGTCATTCTTCGGCAAACCGACGACAATGTCAATCGGAAATTTCGACTTGTGATAGTGTGTGGTAGTGGTGCCAAGTAGTAGCGGTAATATCAACAAATAGCTTAGAATCATGTCATCCAGCTCGTCGTCGTCAACACCATCATTCGCGAGACGAACTTTTTCGTTGGATCAGTGACGACGGCGGCGGCGGCGGCGGGTGGTGGCGGTGGCTTCGTGCGAATGGACTCCAAGGACGGACTCGGCCGAATGACTGCCTCGTCCGACGACTGACTGATGAACTGAATGACTGGGGGGGGGGGCGCAAAACTGCACGAAAAGGCGCGACGGGCCAAAAAAAACCACGCCGCGGGGGGGGGCTTTGGTGGGCCACACGAGACGGCCGACGGGGGGCGACACACGAAAGCCACGCCCACAATTTTTCCTCGGCACTTTCTTTCTCACTGCCGCCGCCGTCGTTGCGGCACAAAAAAAAACGTTGGCAGAAGAAAATTGGAGAGGAGGGGCCCCGTCGTCGTTGAATGAGAAAAAACGCGTCGAGAAGAAGAAGAAGAAGACGACGACGATGAAGATAAAGCAAAGTCGTTTTTTTTTTTCTAGCATACACGTTTTTTTCTGCTTGCACCTTCGTTTTTATTCTCCGCAATTTCCAAAACTCAATCATCAATCATTTTTATTGGTGTTAATGGTCCCTTAGATCATGCCGACAAGTTAAGGTGGTCCCAAAAAAGTGAAAATTATTATTTTTAGCAGATAAATAAGGTGAAAACAAAAATGTTCTAAAAAAAAAGAGGTCGCCACTAATTTTTGGTCCCAAATCAACTAATTTCCAATCAAATCACTCGCGTCTTGTTTGTCAGGAAGTCAACCGACGCCTAATTCGCAGCCGGCCAGCCGGAATTCACTTCAACCAACTAGTTCTCGCTCGTTTTCAAAATCGCCTCGCCATCAATTTTAGTTTTCCAATTTCCTCGCGATTCCTTCTCTCGCCACACGCCTCAAGATGGATATGTCGTGCTCATCCGACGATGGTCCCCCGTAAATAAATAAGCTCAAAAAATGGCTGACTGCAAGAGAAATAGTAAACGAAGGAGCACGAGGCAATCGTTGCGTCTCCTTCAGTCTTCCTACCCAGGGGGATTAAGGATCGCACGGATATCGGGGGGAAATTGAGTTCACCTAACAACTAGAAGAAGAAGAAGAAGACGAAGGAAAGGAAAACGACGTGGAGGACGATGAGGAGGAGGGGGAGGAGGTGAAGGAGGAGGTCATCTGATTCTAGAAAAAAAAAGTGCAGCTGAAATAAATTCAATTTTCCACAACAAATTCCGCGTCTAGAATCCGAGTTTTCTGCAACAAAAAATAACAAGTGTGAGGGTGAAATCACCTGCTTCTGAATGCAATTCGTATGAATAAAACATTCGGAGCATTCCCAAAAATCTCGAATTGTAAGAGCCAAGAACAACACCACCTAGTCATTGCCTCAAATGTTGTTGTTGTTGTTGTTCTCGGCTATAGAAGGTCACGACAATTCATTTCCCGCTTTCTTTATTTTCTTTTTTTTTTCTCATTTAAGCTTCACACCCAACCCTTCCCTCAATGTACTTCAAACAATTACACATTTTGCGCGGGTGTGCAAAGAAGGAAAATCAAAATCGCGTGCCGCCCTTCTGGGGGCCATCTTTATCTTCAGCCCACTTGCTCCTCCTCATGCCCACTGTAATCCAATCAAGACGAGATGATGGAGAGAAGGGCTCGGAAAAATGTGTGCAGCTGGTCACAAATTCCATTACTATTATTATTATTACTATTATTATTATTACTATTATTATTATTATTATTATTATTATTATTATTATTATTATTATTATTGCATATATGTCTCGTCTGTCTAATGGAAATGTCTGAAAATCAAACAAAAAAAAACGCGGAAAAATCGCATGCCGACTCTCTCTCTCTCTTTGAATATTCTCAACTCAACAATTTTGGAAATATTCAGAATACCGTAATCGATGAAAAAAAAAGTTCGAGCCAATTTTGTCTTCTCAATATTTGCACTTTTGCGCAAATTTTCGCCAATTGCAGCGGAATAAAAAAAAGAGAAAAAAACCAAACGCTAATAATAGGCAATTTTTGAAGTGGAATTTTTTTTGGCGTCGCTCATCATGAATAGGGCAGAAGAGACGAATAAAATGATGATGAAAAAAAAGAAGGAAAGTGCAGGACAAGTGGTTTAAGGACTTTAGAGTTCACACGTAATCCGACGAAAAAAATTGAGAAATTGTTGATTTTTCAAAAAAAAAATTGTTTCCTAAACGAAACCGAGTCATAGGATAATTATCGGCAAAATTAGCAATGTTTTTTTTTCTATTTATAAATATCAAAAAAAAAAAGTTAAAAATAGGTAAATCGTCTTGTGATAAGTTGAGAAATGTCAAATTTTTTTAAAATCCATTTCTGGATCCTCTTGAGAAGACGTCAAAATACCAAAATTTTAAAAATTCTTTAAAACAAACAAAATTGTCATATTGCTCACTGAGCTCATGATTAATATCAAAAGGTTCCATATGGGTCTCGAAAATACAATCTTTAGATTCCTTCCTATGATTTTGGGTCTCGATTGGAACTTCGCAAAATTCTATAAAATGCCCTCAAGAAATACAACAAATTTGCAAAATATTGCTTTCAACACAATTTTTTAGGAGGGAAATTGAATAAAATTGAATGTAAACCAGCAAAAAAAAAAATGCTTCCTTCTGATATATATATATAAATACAAATTCCATTGCCTTTGGGTCTGTCTGATACGCAAACTCTGGAAAACTGGCTGAAAATGTTCCATTCAAAATTCCCCTCAAATTCCCCCAATAATATCAGAAAAATTACAAGAAACACGCGTCCAAAATTTCTCAGCAAACATTTTCCCACATTAAATGTTTCCAAAAACAGACATAAAATATTGCGAACAAACATTCGTTTGGCATTTTATGGACATTATCGCGTTCGATTCAGTTATTCGAAAAAAAAAATTCTTCTTCATTTTTGTGTTGGGTTAGTGTCGAAATCAGTCGGTCAAACAAAAAAAAACCGACGCGTCGCCGGTCGCACAACATACATTTTGCATGCCCAATTGACCGCAGTTTCACACGCGATTGTTCGTTGGCGTTGCAAACATTTCCGGCGAATTTAGACGACTATTTTCGGTTTACTGACTCAACGACAATTTTTGAAATTGAGGAGGAGGAGGAGGAGAAAGAAGAGAAAGATGGCAACGACGAAATCCGGCAAAATCTCACAATTCAAACAATTTTTTAGGTTAAACTCTAGGAAAAAAAAAAGATAATACATCTAAATCTTGAAAATTAAAATATTTGAAATGAAAAGC
This sequence comes from Caenorhabditis bovis, assembly GCA_902829315.1. Taxonomy (NCBI): domain Eukaryota; kingdom Metazoa; phylum Nematoda; class Chromadorea; order Rhabditida; family Rhabditidae; genus Caenorhabditis; species Caenorhabditis bovis. The sequence goes on from CADEPM010000006.1 coordinate 3,279,806, forward strand.
CCTCTATTTTATGGGGGATTTCAAACAATAAATTAAATTTAAATATCAAAAACTACTTCGTAAAAAAAAATTCCGAACCATTTTAACTATTTGTGGCACTTTTTTTCGTGATGAAAAAATTAGAAAACATATAAATTTTAAAAACTTTCGCAAGAAAAAAAATGTTTTCAAAATAAGAGAAGAAAAATTCTCTCTAGTTGGTTAAAAATACGAAAGTCTCGATAAAAATCAGCATAATGGGCTAAAATCGAAGCTTAAAAATTAGAGAACCGACTACTTTTAAGAACTACACAAGTTTTAATGTAAAATAATTCGCCTAAAATTTTGAATTTCATTCTTGTTATTTTCTTTTGTGACACTCGCTCTAATTATGCTGAAAATTTTCTGACAACAGAAGACGAATCAAAATATTTTGGCGGAAAGCTGATCTGTTTGAAATACGAAATACGAACATTTTGCAAGATGTCGATATATTGTAAATTTATTTAATCGTGCATTCCACAGAATCCAAACGAATCGAGTAGATCAACTCGAAACACCACTTCTGGTCCCTTAAATCTCGTCATGATTCCCCACCAGCTCCTTCATTCCTTCCCCCCCCCCTATACCGTATCCCATGTGATTCGACACCCCGTCTCAACCGGAATTCCAGCCATCCAGTCGCCCCCCCCCCTGCACGAGACGAAACAATAATTTCCGTCGCTTCATTTTGTTGTGTCGTCTTTCTCTCTGCCATCATCTTCATCATCGAACACAGGGGAGGGGCGGCGTCTGATCAATTTTTGCAGAAGCGTCAACAAAATGACGAACAAGAAAAAAAAAATGACAGCGTGTCGGTAGAAGAAGAGATGCAAAGAGAATTTATTTTTTTTTTAGTACCTGCTAGCCTAGATAAAAATTAAAAATAGAGGTGGACGCAGAGAAACAGACAGATCAAGTGATAGGCGGGAAGACGAGTCGAGAAATTGATTGAGCAATCAGCACGTTTTGCAAACGCGACCAATCAGTGTTGTTTCAGAACTGATACGCGATTAAAAAATTCGAACTTTGATATCGAAATAAGGTTGATGCTTATAAAATAACTATCGAACCGGTTCCTCTACTACGCAATTCAAATGAAATTCATGTGTTAGGAACACTGAATATTCGAATGATTGATCATCGCGGTACGGCAACCAGTCAATTCCGAAAATATCGCCAATGAAGGTTAAATTTAGAGTTTCACGTGATCGATTTCTCTTAAGAATTTTTTCTTCTTTGAAATTAATGAATCTCGTGCCGAAATCGAAATCCGAGCGGACATTCAGAAAACTCACAAAATCCCTTCAAAGGAAGTGAAGTAATTCGGCATTCGAGAAGGCTTAATCTTTTGACTTTGAAAATCCGGAAATCGTCACCACTCTTTGACTCTTTCTTTCACAAAACTTGCAAGCAAAATTCGTCGGGTCCCTTTTTTTGCAAGCAACAAAACGGAACGAAACAAATTTTGCGCTTCTTTTCCTTCTCCATACAAACATGACAGCCTTCCATTCATCATAACCATCCGTCAATGTCGCCTTTGCTCTTCCTTAGCATATTTGATCCCAAAACCCCCAACAGAGGAGAAGGCGGAGAAGGCGAAAAAGGTGGAGGAGGTGGAGCATCACACCTAACTAAATGAAAAACAGTCGGCCAATGTTGGTAACATTTGATTGATTGGCCATTTTCGAAAACCTTATCAATCAAACAATTTTGAGAATGAACATGAACAAACATCGAAGGAGCTCGACCACATCACATTCGAATTCCATCAACCATGCTCGACATTCTAATGCTACAGCAACTCTCATTATTTTCTAAAAATGTCATTAAAAATCGCATTATTCTGATAAGAAGGGTTGCATAAAAACTCCTCAAATTCGGCCATCAGCTTTTGCTCACGTTTGCAGAACAAAGTGCAGGGCGCGGAGAGAAGAAAAACACGCGAAACGCATGGGAATCATTTATCAACTCGAGTCGACAAAAACCTTCTCGCCTAGCCGAGGAGAGGTTAGAACAACACCAACAACGCAATAATCATGATGATGATGATGATGATAATTATCATTTGACATCAGCCAGGAAAAGCCCAAATTAAAGCCAAAAATTCGGCAGGCACGTCTGAATTCGGCGTCGCCGAGAATAAACAAACAACATCAATCAAAATGTTGTCATAAATGGGCAGAACTAGGAAAGAGAAAAAAATAACAACAAGGCGAAAAAAATAGCCGAAAGAAATTATCTCGAGATACCAATTTTATAGCAAGCCTTTTTTTTTCGAGCCGTAAACAAGCAATGAAAGAAACGAAAAAAAGCAATCCGCTAAAGAAATTCAATTAGTCGCATTTCTATCGAAATTCCTCACAATCTATTTCCGGCATAATTACATATATCAAAAGGTGCCGATTAGAGAAATATCATGGCTAGTGGAAGTTTGACCATTTGATATTCCGCAATCATATTATTAAACCAATCATTGGTTTTCAATTTCATCCTTTCAATCGATCCCCCTTCAATAAACCCCTCAAAAAACCGAAATTTGCACTTTTTCCGCCGAAAACACAACAAAGAACCATACAGAAACCAAACAGCTACAGTAATCCGAAAATAAAACGCAATTTCCCTCCATCGTTTAATGCGTTTTTTGCATAATCATAATATTTCAATTCAAAATAAATATGCAAATGAGCAAGAGAGAGAGGGTGAGCAAGCGAATTCAACAAAAAATATATATATATATTTTTAGCACACAATTTTTTTTTGCTCAAAATCCGACAAACATCAAAAAACACTTATCGTCTCGCACAATATTTGAGTAATGGATTAAAAACTCGCAAATTCAGTGCGCGCCGTTTTCATTCGCATCATCATTTTCGAAAAGGTTAAAGTTTGATGTTTTTGCCAAACAAAAATTGTCTCCCTGTGTCTCTCCATTCGACCATATTGCATTCTCAGGGGGGGGGGGTATGCCTCGAAAATGAGACTTTAATTAACGACGGAGGAACGACGCTAAAACGAAAAATTGACAATTCTCGCTAAATTTCAACCAATTAATCGAATCCCCAATTCTTCACGCACACACTCGCAACTACAACTTAGTCTTTTATTCGTCTTCGTTTTCTGATGCCCAATTAGAAAAAAAAAAAACATTGATCAACAGGAAATATAGCTCATTCAACATGCATACATACATCATAAAAAGCGAATGTGTCGAAGAAAAAAAAGTGGACAAGAAATAGCTAGAAAATTAACAAGACTTACTGTACCTCGTCACACATGACGTAAAATTGCACACAAACATTTGAATTGGCGTAAGTTTACATATTTCTCCATTCTACTGTAGAATATCCACCCCCAAAAAGAGGAAAAATCTTTTAAACTCATTTACGCAATAAAAGGAAGCCGCCAAGCCACCGTAGGCTTTGTTTTATTTCCTATAGTTACCGCAACTAGCAAAAATTGAATAAAATGTCCATACGACGACACCTACAAACACAAAATTCACGAAAGAATAAAGGTAAAATGGTTTTTGCGTTATGTTCGGTTCATTCCGTCAAAAAGCAATTAGCGGAGCAGCTGGAGCCGGAGTCGGCAGATTTGGCCAATTGCGCTCGAAATTTTGCAACAAAATTTGTTTCCCGCTGTGCTAATCTCTTGAGATTATGTATATGAGTGACTAATAAGCTAAACAATTGGGATCAATTTGAATGAAGTGCATCGAAATAAGTAAAATCCAAACAAAACTAATTATTATTATTAATACGCATTAATATCCGCCTTCCCTCAAGACCCGTGTTCAAATGCGCCTTAATTAATATTTACATCATCGCGATAAGTCAGAGTCAGACGAGCAGAGCAAGGCTATAGATCATAGAGCGCGTATGCGAGTGCCTCAACGAACCACCTGTGCTCGATTCCGTCCCAAAATATCACACAGAGGGCACATGAATAATCGAGCAAGTTTCGCAAAAAAAAAAAGAAAGAATAAACTCCCCTCATAAATTAATTAAAAAAAAACGGGGAAGCCAATGAATGCGGAGGAGGAGAAGTACACTGATTAATGCTTCCATATAGGAAGCATAATGTAATTCTTAGTGGCTGTGGAAGAAATATGGGACGAATATGGATGGAATGAAAACGGGATGAATATGCTTCCGGTGTTTGCGAGCCGTGGAACGAATATGGATGAAATATGGATAAAATAATCATATATCATTACACATTATACAATTGGCGTCTGGACGGCAGACAAAGACAATTTCTAGAAAAATCAATACAAAAAACTTATGCTATCATATAAACAATGAAAATTTGAAAATTACATGATACACAACATACGAAATTTAGCTTCTACCATTTAATGACTTATGCTACTCAGATTTATGTTAATTCAGTCAACTGTTCCTTACTTTGTTTAAAGATTGCCAACTACAATTTAGTCGTATTAATATATTTTTGCCGGTTTTTCCGAAATTGGCATCGCAAACTACTCACAATTTGCTCCAAACTGGTAGCAGACGCGCGTAGAAGAGGCGTGCCGCAGCATTGCAAAACCGTGCGCCGCTTTGCACAATGCGGCCACGCCTCACATTTTCGAAATTCGTTTTCAAAATTTTTGTCCTTTTGCTTTTTCTCAATGAATTTTCAAGATTTTTTGTGTTTTTTTTTGTCAAAAATTAAAGAATTTTTTTCAAAATTAAAGGAAAAATGTTTTTAAAAAATAAAGGAAAAATTTTCATGTTTATCATTTTCATGTTTATCATCATTCGAAAATTTTAAAATCGATACGATGTTTTCAAATCGTTTCCGACACTTTTAAAATCGAATTTAAATATTTTCTCAATCGAATTGTGTTTAATTTCTCATCGAATCCGTTTTATTTTTATTTACTTTAACATATTTTTTTATTATCGCTCGCTTTTTTCTTTTAATAAAACATAATGTTTTGAAATTTTTTACAGATGAAGACAAGATCGAGAGTGTTGTCAGATATAACTGAAACTGCTCTAGAAGTCAATAACAAAGAACCAGAAGTCCCTAACATGGAACCAAATTCGCTCGACACTTCAGATCCAGATAGTCCAATTTACTCGCCAACTCAGCAAAAAAATTTTTCTCCACAGTCCTCACAAACAACAAAATCAACGCCAATTCCTAAACCTTCGTACGCGCAATTTGTAAGTTGTTATCATCAAAAATTGGCCTGTTCGACTCCAGAAATGGTTTCAATTAGAAAAATATGCGCAATGAAGTCTTTATAAAGTACTTCCTAAGTTTAAAGCTTGTTGATTATTTGGTTCCAATCAGGGCTGTGCGGCAATGGAATTGCCGATTGCCGAAATTGCCGGTTTTTCAAATTGCCGAAGAAAATTTCGATCGGTAATTTGCCATTAGCCGAATCGCCGAAATTTCCGATTGCCGTACAGCCTTCGTACCAATATCATTCAGTGGCATTTATCTTTTTAAGTGGGGCTCTAGTACAGAAGTCGCCAGACGCCGACTATATAAAGATCCTATACTTTATTGCAAATATCTATATTACAGATGTTCTTATCCATGGCTTTGGGCAACAACCGACAAATGACTTCAAAGCGAAAGCATTACGCATGGTTCGAGAAGTCATGGATAATCTTCTGTAAGATTTTGAGCTATGACTATTAATTTATTTATTTGATTAAGCGATAGAATGCGCCAACGACTTTAAAGGAAATTTGGTGTAGCGCCGGAAGCGCTCGCGGCGCAATTAAGGAAGCTGCTTGATTCTACCAGCAACCCTCAGATGTGAGTATTCATATGTCTTTGAAATTTTAACCAAAATGCCTTTTTGCTTCAAATTTTGGAGTTGTTCTTTCTTCCGCCAATTCACTTTTTATTTTGTGCACTAAAGGGTTTCCAAAAATGCAATAAAAATAAATTATTTTTATTTTTAAGAAAATTATTGATGTAAAAAAAACTGATTGTATTTTCTCGAAAAATTTAGTTTACGTAACAATGGTTTACAAGTTTTTCAAATTAATAGGCCCATTATAATCGAAGTGTAGCGACTAGGAAAAGTGGAGAAAAGGTAAAAATTCGATAACGGTTTCTTTCTACAAGCGTATATTTGCGAAAAAAGGATAGGTTAAATGTGCATTAGGACTTTTGCCTAATTTCTTAGCAATAGTTGTTGTTTTTAAAAATATCATAACACGGCTTTTTAACCAAGTGTGAACGATATGAATTCTACTTATTACAGCGTCCCGCTCGATGTCAGTACTGACAATGATTCGAATAGTTCGGCAGTTGCCAGTAACTAATGGTTTGATTATATCTTAATTGAAATTCATTTCATTGTTGTTTTTTTTTATTTTAAATTAAATAAATGTGTTAATATGAAATAAATTTTGAATACAGCAATCAAATTGTTTTCTTATTTGCCCATATGGAAGGCATACGGCTCATTCCATATACGAAACACGCGGTTCCGCAAAAAATGCTTCCATTATGCTTCCATATAACTTGCATATAAGATTCCTATGATATCCACAGCCGTTCCATTATGCTTCCATTGTGCCTATGCTGCCGTTTATCTGTGTAGGAGGAAGAGAAGAGGAAGATGAAGTTTTGCAAAAAAAAATCCACCAAAGCATGAAGAAGCTCCAAAAAAAACCCGCAACACCTTTCGGATCCCTAATTAATTCAATTCCATTTATTTTCCCAGTTTTTCTTCGCCGTCCGGATTTCGCCTACAAAAAAAGCAGGTGGTTTCTCTTCCAACAGCAAACAACAAACAACCACAAAATTTTAGCAGCTGATCGATAAATTTCTCAAATCATTTTCAACACGTGCCCGTCTCTGTTCAACGTGTATGTGTGTGTGGGGAGGGGAGGGGGCGTATTCCACCAAAAAATACAGCAGAAGCTGAAGCAGCATCAACAAAAAAAAACACATACATAAACACACACACACACTCACTCACTCATATACACATCATTATTGTTGTTTTTCATTAGACATTTTTTTAGCTTCTTCCTCGTCTTTTTCTTCTCCGGTGGGCTGCTCGCGGCACAAAAATAATTGAAAGGCAGGAAGTGTTTGGATGCGGGAGGCACCACCGAACAAGGCAAACGGATAACGAGCACCCGATTATGTATATGCGTACGAGACAAGACAAAAAAAAAACAAGCAATCAAAAAGCAAGCTATTCATCATGAAAAATTACAATCAAAAAGTGCGCAAGGAATGATACTAGTGAGAGAGCAAGAAAGAAAGAGAGTCATACGGCTAGAGTCAGGCGAGAGACGCAGAGTGAAACAATAATACGGAAAACCCGAGTATTTTCAGAGAAAAGCGCTCGCAAATTTTTGATCTATCCATGAATTGAACCATCAGTTGACCCTTCAATTAGCCATCTACTTCAAAAAATAAAACATTATTCAAAATACAAAAAAAACAACTGGAGATTCAAGGATCAAGCCAATAAAAAAAGAGAAAGATCCAAAATGTTGCGAAACAAGAAGTTCAACCCCAATCAACCCCCTACCAAAAAAATAAACAACACCTACGAATGGGGATTCATCTCAAATTACACTTCAACTACATAAATAAACACACCAGCCATCAACAATTTATTCAGTCCGCGGGTTTTTTTTAGTGTATTTCTTTAAACAGTCTCATCTGCCGCTGCTGCTGACAGCCACCAACCGATAAACATTTTGCAGGCAACGCCGACGACAGCCTTGATGGTCCTTTCAGTGTTTTATGTGTACGTGTTCGCTGCAGCTGTGGGCTGGTGTCGTTGTTTTTGTTGTTGGTGTTCAGCTCATTCCCATTTCTGTTATTCCAGTCTATATTTTTTTGGCGAAGGCAAAACGACCAACGCTTTGCCTTCAACCACCAATGTCGTCTAGCTCGCCCCACGACAACGGCATCTGATGAACACACACGCATACACACACATAGACAAAACAACTTTTGTCGATACTCGTCAAAAACCCTTCCAAGATCATGTTTTAATCATGTCAAAGCCGCCTGCAAACACATATAGACCCCAGCGAGAGAGACACACACTCATTCACTTACACACACACACACACACACACACATAACCGGCCGCCTGACTGCCTGGCGTGGCCAAAACGCCAAGTGTCAAATAACACTCTCTTCTTATCAAACCTTTTTGCATTATTTTGTCAAACAATTTTTGCAACAACTTCTATCTATCTATCTATTTGTCTGTCTATCTCGCAATGATGGCCAACGGGCATCGCGGGGTCGACTCTATTGATGATTGGATCGATTTTCATTTTGCAAATCGACAATTTTTTGGGCAATCTCAACACATTCTTTTTCTCAGGAAACGGCAATTTGAGAAATGGGATTGAGGAATGCGAGAGAGAAAAAAGAAACCCCCAAAATATCAGGGAAAATTTCAAAAAAAAAAAAAAACACACACACACAAAAAAGAAAAAAATGGACTAACCGTTTGATTGATACGAGATCTCCCGCAACCACTGCTTGAACGTCTCCCGTCCGATCAGTTGATCCTCATCGAACGGAAATTGCGGTGTGTTCAGAGCCCATTCACGTTTGAACGTCGAGCTCTTCTCAGTGAAATAGCGTTTAATAGCATACAGTGAAAAATAACAGTGTGATGAGATGGCGCCCGTCTCCTGATTCTCGTCTTCCTGCCGATTCACAGCTCGCCGTTTATCATGATAGAAGAATAAGAGGTGGATATAGTTTAACGACGAGTTCGACGACGACAAATTCAAATCATCCTCGTGGTAAGCGATCAACTGGTACATCGAGTCGGCAAGAAGTTGGTAGGATCCTTGCATTCGCGTCAGAAATGGATACTCCTTCTTTGAATTGAGCAGCGACGGCATTCCCGACGTCGTTAGAATCGGAATCCCGCCGTTCAGACCGGCAGTGACCTTGGTTACCGTCGCCAGGCCATAGTTGTCCGCAAATCCGAGAATCGCGTCTAGACGATGTTCGCAATAAGCCTGAATGACTCCGACGGTTGCGTGCCGCTCAGCAAGTGAAATGTCCTCATAGAGTCTCGAATCCCAATACGTCAAATTGATCCAGTCCGGTGGCAGAAAGCCTTTCTTAGCGACGTCGTCGAGTGCGGTGTCGATAACGGGCTTCGCCTTCTGAAGTGTCATCCGGAAATTGTCATAGATCGACTCTTTCTCGGGTAGAATCACGATCACATTGAACGGAAAATGCGCGAGCTGCGAGGGCGTCAGCGGCGGCAGCTTCCGTTTCGTCGTCTTCAATGGCGACGACGACGACGACGTCGTGGTCGGCGACACCACGATTCCATCGGCAATCAGAATCGCACATAATACGGTCAACCATCTGAGCATAGCAACCTCATAAGTAGCACGACGGGTTCGAGGACGCACACCACCACCGAATGAATACGACGACTGATGATGATGAAGCCGGGAAGAAGAAGAAGAAGGAGAAAGGGAGGGACGTGCGAGGGGCGGACGAGTGGAAACGCTCACCAGCGCTTGGAAGTAGTAGAAGAAGAAGAAGAAGAAGAGCGAGCGCGCGCACACACAAAATACACACACACACACACACACACACGCCGGCGGTCACCAGCGGCACAATATGTGTCGGAGGAGGAGGAGGGGGAGGGGGACGGCGAGCTGCTGCTGGGGCTAGTCGACTGGCCGGCCCGTTTGGAAGCGATAAGAAGAGAAAAGAAGAGGTGAGACACACCACCAACACCAGGCCCGCTGGCTGTCTCTCTTGCTGCCTAGACGTCCAACCGAAGTCCCGCCCACTTCAACCATTTCTGTCTCTATCAAACCGTCACACATATTGCATATGCGTGCATAGTTTTCTACGAAAAATGCCATGTTCGCTGAAAACGAAAATCAACAAAATTTGTTGAAAAATTTCGCGTCGCGTTCCATATGTTCCGAACACCATTTTATGATGTGAATCGGAGAGAGTCGGAGAAATAGCACACGAGACTGTGAGACGCAGACGTCGACAAAAGTACAACACTCCCGGTGTGGCACAATTTCATACGGGATTGGGTGGTCAAAAAAGACGAGAGAGAGAGAGAGAGAGAGAGAGAGAGAGAGAGAGAGAGAGAAAGAATGAGAAGGTGAACCCGATTTGCATATGATTGTTGGCCGATGATGGAATCGTTTGCAAAAAAAATGCCATTTGCACCCCAGCCTCCACCCTCTATTCGATCCTCTACTTCATCCAATTTGCCCCCAGCAGAACCATTCCCCCCTCCTACAGTAATCCGCTTTGAAATGCATCGCAAATGACGCGATCGCGATACGAGAGCATCAATAACCGTCACAAAAAAAGGTCTGCATTTTAATCGGTTTACCTCCTCCTTCCACTCCTTCCAAATAGGCAAAGTACACCGCCAAATAAAGCGCGTCTCGGTACTTTATAATGCATGCAGTTTTTATACGAAACTAACTGTTTTTTTGGTTGCAAGTTTTTGCTCTAAAAAAAAAGTTGGAGAGAAACGTCATGCTTTCATTTTTTCTTTCTCGTATTCACAAAAACAACTATCTTCAAGTCTCATCGTTTCTTTTTTTAATTATGCCAAACGCTCTCAAAATCAATTATTTTCAATTCGCGCATGTCGACGCTCAACCTTCTCTTCTTCATTTTGCTGCCTGGCCCGACTCAGTCGGTTTCTACTCGCGGATCGCATAACTTCTTGAATTCGCCGCCTATTCTTCATTCCGATGAAAGTGTGAGACCGCGAGAAGAAACGACCGCAATTTAGGGCTCGAAACATCAAACTGGATTACCATTAGGAGACGATCACAGAACGACGAGGATGACGATAGCAATGGGATGAAGTCTCGAGGGAAATTGCTGGAATCGAGCAAGAAGACGACAAAATCACAAAAAAAATGAAAATGAGCTGAAAAACAGTGATGTAGGTCGCCACGTGGCCGTAGGTCACGTTCCAACTCATTTTGTTCTGGATAAGTAGGCCATAAAGGCCAAAATTTTTTGCTCGAAGTGCAGAAAGTTTCAACAACAAATTAAAACACGGATTATCTTGTTCAGTAATCCCTTTCAAGTTGGTTTTCATAATGGGATTTACGACGAATCTGTGAGAGTACGTGTTCTGTGCTTCGCCGTTTTAGGAGGAGGACCACAATCTTTGTCCTTCGGAAACCAAGTCAACTTGAGAATCGTTTTTTTTTGCTTTTCTAGACCGTGAGAACTTCTCGAATTTCTGATCGGTCACACTCACACGCAAATACAATTAAGCACGCACACACACAGACACACACACCCATCAGGATTCGAGACGATAAACAGGAATCGTCGTCGTCAAATCCAATAGGCAACAACATTTGAATAATGCACAAGTTTATCCAAACCCTAAATCAATTCCCAAACTAGGGAGCCTCTCGGCTGCCTCCGCGCTGAATCACTCAATACTGACGGGCGTCAACGAGTCCATCCAATTTTTGGAATTCCTAATATTCTGAATCACAAAGTAGGTGCCACCCGACTCTCATCTCATCTATTTCAAATATTATATTCCTTGTTTGGTGGTTTTTTTTCTTCATCTTCTTCACATAGTGCATTATCCAATTTTATAAAAAGCCGCAGCGTCTTGAGAAATCCCATCACCCACAGAAAGAAGCTTCTGCATAAGGGAATGAGTGAGAATGAATAGAAGCCATTAGAGCAGGAAGAGGAACGAACGAGAAGGGGACCAGCAATTCGATTCGCCTTCGGTGTTTTTTTTTTGCAACAGAAGTTCGACCGAAAAAGCCATAATTATCGATCGTCAGCTCATTCTCCACCCGGATAATCAATTATTTGAATTGTTTCCATATTTGGAAATTGGGAAGGAATGTAATCGGATACGAAATATCGAATGACAAGAAAGAGAATGGAAATAATAGAATCGCGTACCATTTGCAACAAAACTGCTTTTCCGCAAATGGGATCGAAACTCCTGCTGCCGTCGTTCCCATGTCATATTCGCATGATGATCCTCATTGAACGTGAAGAAGTTGTGCTGCATCTCGAAGTTCTGCAAATTCATTCATTCAAAATTGTTCGCAGCATGATTGATCATCAATTAATCAGTCCCATTGTCTGAGAAATTTCCAAGGTTAAAGCCTCCCTCCCAAAAAAAACAATGAGGATCACGTCACACAAAGCTTCAAAGTTCAAATTCCCCATTCAGCAACAGGCGATTGAGGAGGCAAAAAAAAGAGGAATATTTCTTTCCTCCCCGTCTTCCACCAGGTTTTTGCACGTCTTTGTGCGTCAAATTATTCATTGCACATTCACAAAGACGACGACGACCACAGCCGATATTTTCGACACAATGATTTTCGATTTTCCGGAATTTTGGTTTCGTTTTCAGCCAATCGAAATTGGAATATGATTGCGACGAAATAGTGCAAGTGAAAATCTTGACTAAATTCCCACATTTGGAAGTCTCAACGAAAAAAAAGTTATTTTCTTCTCACTATGTATGCTCAATTCCAAATAAGGGATGGTTCATCTAAACAAACACAATTATTAGGCTCGTCAAAAACAGGCGGCCATTTCAAAACAATTCCGAATCATTTCAAAATCCGTTAACAAAAACAAAAATATTTCTGATCCGAGTGCTAAAATGGTGTAAAAGAATAACCACGGTGATCTCGATTCCATGCACTCGAAGACCTCCTGGAACATCCTGATGTTCAGTGAAAAAAAAAAACCAATCCGATTAGGAATATTCGGAAATCAGCGGACTACCAAAGAATCCGAAAATTGTCCGCAGCACGATCTCTTGATTCACGAAATAACCCAGCTGTCATTACTCGCACGCCATTGAAATTTCCAAGTTTTTGCAGAAAGCATGACAGATTCTTAATTAAACGTTTCGCTTCTTGACCGCACCAACAACAAACACTTTAATTTTCAATTTTCGCCTACCAATCCCTAAATTGTTTCTAGTTTGTTTACCACAATCAAATGTGTTGCAGAAATGAATGCAAAGTTGGTTTGCAGAAGGGGACCACCACCGCCAATTCCATTTCCCGAATTGGCACCGTCTTTGCAAAAAAAAATGCGGAAGAAAAATAAAAATATATACAAACCAAACCCCCCTTTTGTTTCGTTTCCAGCGCGATGCCCAATTTTGCACCACGAAAATGAGCGAAAAACGGGGGTGCGAGTGCGGCAGAGAATGAGGGCAGATTTTTGCTTGCAAAATTATTGCATACAACAAATTATTATAAACAAAACGGGAAATGCGACACATTCACATTCACTATGTACATGTATGGACCTCAACAAAAACTAGGGACCATCGAGACTTATTGAAATTAATAGCCCGTGAAACATGACCTGTTCAAAAACAACAGTATCCCATCAATTGGTTGGAATGAAAATTTGAATTTTTGAAAGGCACACGATTCAAGCTAATAGTAATTGTGAACTACCGCATTTTTTAGAGGCGGTAATTCAAATTTTAATTTCAACACGGGAATTTAAGTACCTTACTACGGGTAACCTGCAGGTAATCTACAAAACTTTAAGGAATCTTTAGAGGGCAAATACAGTACTATTCAGAACTTGGGATCTTTTAATCTTTCAAGCACCTCAAAAAACCCGCAAATTTTCATCAAAAACGAAAATAACAAACATAGGAATTCCCCCATTTCGTCAACTAATTTTTTTTCGTCGTTTAAACATCTTCTCATTATTTCTCAATTTATTATGCCCATAAACTGCCCAAAATTGTCTTAATCTTTTTTTTTCCTATTTCTCGTCTTGTTTGCCAAGAGACGATTCTTTATTCGCAAATTTATTAGCCCTCGTGGAGACGATGTTGAGAGTTTTTCAGGGGGCGACGAGGGAGCGAACCAACGAAACAATTTTGCAACCAAATATTGCCAATTTCGACGATATATGAAAGGCAAATGGTTGAAACGCCTCTGCGGACCACTTCGAGGAGGGACTAAATGTCGAAGGCGCCTTTAAACCCAAATCGCAAGTCTTCTATATACTATGATCATTATATATTCAATGTTTTTCAACACGAAAACTCAATTCAATGTTTTTCTTTCGAAACGACCAATTTTCAGCTGTCTCTCATCTTCGTTTTTATTGACATTTGCGACTTCAGCAGGATTACTTTTTTTCCTAGTTCCACTTGCAAAAACATTTCGTCGTCATTTTTTTTCTTCTCAACGATGACGACGAAACGAAGAGGGGTGTTTTACCGTAGATAGATACATATAAAATGAGAAAAAAAAACAACACACCTCTCGAAGCGGATGCTGGATACTTGCCATCAGAAGGAAACACTCGCCGACAGCTATTGAGGGACTCTTCGCGTGATGGAACATGAAGACGTGACGTTTCCATTTCAGCGTTTTGAATAGTGTCGACACTGCCCGGGAAACAACCTGAAAATGCACAACTCCAAGGAGAATATTCAATCAAAAATAGTGGCGACAAGAAGAAATGGAATGAATTCCCTTTTTATTTAGTTATGAAAAATTTTTAACGAAATTTTTAAAATAAAAATCAATTAAATTTAGAGAATTTTTAGAGAAAACCCTTTCTTCAAAATATTTCAAATTTCTCTTTGTGTTAGAATGTATATCAATTTGGACGAATAAATTTTGGGATTTTTTGCCCAATTTTTGGCTTCTTGGTCTTGTAAATATTTTCGATTTGATCGACTTCTAAGCTCAGTTCATTTAATAGTTTTCAAAAAACGTTAAGAAAGTAATTTTTGTGTACCTTGTACGGAGTGTTAATTCTCGTCATCAGTTGGTATTCTGTTTTATCATCCAAGCTCATCGTCAGACCAATTGGCGTGATCACAGGTACACCATTCCGCCAATATGGTGACATTCGGGCGACCGGTGCAAGTGCATACCCATAAGCATAGCCGATGATGCAGTCGATTTGATTCTGAAAAAAAAAGAAGAAAAATGGGGTTTAAAATTATGAAATTTACAGAAAATCTGACTGAAGAACATTCTATGTTTCTTCCGCTTGGATTTATATTTTGGCGTTTAGCCAATTTTACAGAAGAAAACTTGAAAAAAGTAAAAAAAAAAGAATTTTTGCGCAATCTGCATACTCTAAAATTTTTTTACTTTTTGCAAAATCTAAAATGTGCCATTAATTTTCGACAGTGAACCATAAGATAATGAAAAAAATCGTTTTTGTCCCGTTTGAATTGCTTTAGTTGGATTGTAGAAAACTGCTCGAAATGAGAAAAAAAAAGAAACTAATTAGACCGATTCATTTATCTGACTCACTATTTTGTATTGCTCAACGGCGACATTTGGACCATGCGCATCCGACAAGTGGGTGTCGCGATACACAACAACCAAAGAACCACGTTCTACCAGCCTACAAATATGTAACGAACATTCGAAACGAGATTTCTGTATTACTTATCCTTGTAAACCTTGTCAACGGCCAAATCAATGATCGGTTTAACCTTAAAACGTTTGCAAATTTTATTTTTTATTTTAATTTAAGTGTGAAACCTTTGGCAATGAGAGGAGGAACGGATTTTTGCCTTGCGAGAAGTCGTCATTATTCGGCAATGGCACAATGACATAAATCGGATGCTGACGGTCGACCTGAAAATCAAAATTTTTCTGAATGCAGCGAAAAAGCTTCGGTTTTGAAATTTGTTGTAATACGTTTTTTTTTTAATAGAAAAATTTCTTCGTCTGAATTCTAAAGCCACAATCTTTTCAAAACATCAAGAATCAAATTTTTAAAAAATCACGAACGATGTGAAAATTCATGCAAAGACCTGCGATATTTTCTCCACAGAAAACCGATAAAAACAATATGATAAAAAAAGAAAAAAAAACAGAAGAAGGCAAAATTCATCGGGCGAGTCATAGGTTTTTTTTTCGCCTTCGGCAAACAGTTGCAAATTTTGAGAGAAACGGTGACGAAAAAAATACTAAAAAAAATAGTTTTTCCTTTAAAGCGGCGTTTCGCTTGATGAGTTTGCCCGAGTAACTTGAGTATTTTGAACAAATCGTGAAAATTATCAAATTCGCGTCGGCAGGTTTCAATTGACAACGACACTCCAGGTGAACACTCGCTTGCATACGGTTTAGTCTAAATCTAACCTCACTTTTCACAAAAAAAAAACAACTTTTTTCGTCAAATGGTTCAAAATCTTACATTTTTCGTTAATTTGATTAATATATTAAATATTTGCCTTTCTCATCAATTTTGAGAATTCCTAAAATAAATATGGTTTTACAGAATACTAATGGCAACGCTCCAATTCCGCGTAATGAAATATAGTCGAAATAGTCATTTTTTGCGTCAAATTTGACAAATTTTACGTGATTGCATTAGATTTTAAAAAAAGACAAATTTACAAGCACTAAATAGATCCGTAAATTAAATTGACTGTCCGATTCTATGAAATACATCCTGAGGATTCATGCGTCTTCAAATCAATGGCGACGATTTTCATGCATTAGAAACAGGCGCTCACCGGTGCAAAATTGGAGGTTTGTCGAAGAGCCGCCGCCAATGCCGAGATATTCGCATATCCCCCATCAATGGTCGTCGTCGCCGAAATTTGGACGATAAAAACAACAATAAGTATGATAAAAATAATGTTATATGTGGTTCCGGTCCGCATTTCGCAGTCATCTCACTATACCATTTTCTGATTGCACCGATCACCTGCAAAAAAAAAGAATTTTTTTCAAATCCATCAATTATTTCGTGTTCAATGTTTAGTGTTGTTGATCGCCGATGAGAAAAAAAATGAAATCAGTGGAGCACATTGAATGGCAAAATTGCATGAGACTTGTTGAATGAAAAAAAAAAAACTCGGGCCACAATGGCCAGTCGGAGGGAGCTGCAGCAGCAGGCCCACACAAAAAACTCTTTTTTTCGCGAGATGAAGCAGGACATGACAAAACTAGGCGGATATCAAGTTTCAAAATCACATCTCGTCTGTAAAAGTGCGTCTCAGTGAACCAGAACACGACGACAGATTTTATCGAGCAATAATGACATGTCCAATTGTTCGGAACAGATGAAAATCGAGCAGCCAAGAAAAAAAGCAAACGAAACGACGACGTTGCCGGTGGCGGACGACATGAAAACGTTTAATGTTCCGTTTTTCAAACCCAAATCATTTTTTGGGTTTTGATTGCTTCAAAAGTCGATTCTAAATGTCAACCAACCAGGGTTTTTTCTCATAATGCCGATAGGTCTTCAAGCGATTCAGATTTTAATTTTGAGAAGCCTAAAAAAGCGCACAACTACATAGAATATTAAAGGCGCATTCTGATTTCGGTTGGAACCAAATCCAATGAGGTACTGTATTTGATTTGAAATAAAATTAGCAGAATAGAAGCCACCCAGTGTGTTATGACTCGCCTGCTGAATAAAGAATCTGAAAGAATCACCTGGTCCCGTCCGATCGAATCCAAGCAAATCGCAATTTTAAACAAATGCTCAAATCTTCCATTCCATAGTTGTTTGTCATTTATTTTTTCAATTTCGCAAAGTTCAAAGTCGAAATTAATTCAACTTGCAGACTGGCGGCGGCGTTTCGCAGAAAACAAAGCGAAATTGCAACAATGGAGGTGTCAGCAAGGGCTGAGCGCAAAACTACACACTGAATTAAATATTCGTATGCATAAACATGGGTGGAGAAGGGAAACGAAGAATGGAATGAGATGAAATGAGGAAGGAACATTTCATTATTGTTTTTAATCTCACTCTTAGGTGCAAATTTTGAAAATAATATCTAACAAGGGAGTTGGAGAAAGATGAAGCTCGCTTAAATTTCAAAAAGCTTAATATCCAAGTTTTCAGCTTGATTTTTACATACGAATTTAATAGCTGCTCGCTTCCCAATTTTACAAATTTGCTCCTTGATTTTTAACATTTTCGGTATACACCTAAAAAGATTAAGCAATCAGTTGCAAAAAAATTAAAGGCACATTCCGTAAATCAACCCGAATTTTTTGTGGCAGAATGTCAACTATATGAATTTTGAAGAACGTGACATCCTCAAAAGCACAAAGAAACTCGAATCACATGAAATTTGATCTGACCTTGCAAACGTGAATATCCAAAATATGAACAATTTTTATGGGAAACCATTTTATAGTATTAGATTATTGGGCTCATTTATTTAAGCATCGAAATGCTGGAATTTACAAGTTTTCACAATTGTTGAAATCACGGACGCCGCGGTCTACTGTAGGGTCTCGCGACACAGGTGTCGATTTACGCGCGGGGGGATATTTACGAGATGAATTGTCGGCGTGAAGTACACCGTGCGCGTCCCGTCGTCTCGAGACCAACAATATTTATTTATTTAAAAAAAATGAAACACCAGACGGCTGATTTCTAATCAATGATTTAGTCGTTGAGTACACATTCTAATAGAAATTCAATTTTCTTTTTTCAAAAAAAAAGCGAAAAAAAAAGTGAACGAAAACAAACAAATCGCTCTCGGCAGTGCAAAATGTCTAATAACGAAGTGCGAAGATATTCGACGGATCACACCGAAACGGCGGCGGCCGCCGTCGACGGCGCGGAGAGCAACGTGAGCTCAAGAGGATACGAGGGGGGAGATGCACAGTGCTCGAAAACAAACAAACAAAAATGAATTTAGTTTGAAGGAGACAAAACGCGTTAATCTGCGCGAAGAATCGTCGTCGATGGGCCGAAACGCAAGACGTCTAATGAGAAGGCATTTTTCCAATTTATTGCCAATTTCGCATCGGATTCGAGCGCCCCCCCCCCCTCCAAAAAAAAAAAGAAAGAATGTGCTCGTCGACAAAAGATTAGGTGCGTATAATGAGAATCTCTTATCTCCGAAAATTCCGCAATCCTACAGTAATCGCTAGTCTATTTAATCTACAATAAAAATCAAAAGAAATATCCTCGGCTTAATCCGTTTACACAGATGAAGCCTTATTGGGGGGAAAACTGTAATAAATGCAAACCAATCAGATGTCAAATTCGTCTCGTCATTCTCAAAGGCGCATGTCCGGGGTCCCGACGCGAAACACAATTGATTGATGCTTCCTTCTGAAAAACCAAAATCGCGTCTTGAACAAAAATCGAGAGTTTAAAGGAGCAGCGATACAAAAAAAAAACGAGAAAGAGAGAATCATTCATTATTTGCTCAGATTCGCGCCATTTAATAGTAAAAATTTGATAATTGCGCAAATATTTATCGTTTCCGCCGAACTAGTAATTCTCGATGAAACCGTACCCAACAAATCAAAGAAGCGAGCACAAAATTTTTTGGAGTGAAGAAAAAAAATCGAATTCACTAAAAAATATCGAGGGAGATTGAAAAAGCCGAGTCGTTGATGCCCCATTCCGGAAGTTTCACGCAAAATTTTTGGCAAAGCGCATCAGAAAAAAAAAATCGTGGCGCATCGATTCATTAGACGTCGTGCAGAAACCCGAGAACGAAGCCAATTAGATAAGAATGTGAAAAGTTTCTTCTCTCACTGTCGAGATACTTAATTATCTATTCCATGTTAGCTATTTGCTTATTCAAAAATGCAAAACATGATGAAAATCGAAATCAGAACTCAACGCGAGAAAAAAAGGAAGCAATATCACACGAATATCTCTTGCTGTCTGGTGAAGCAACAAAAAAAGGCTGAAACTACAAATTGATAATTGAAAAGGAGAAAGAATCAATTTTTTTATGTGGTCTAGAAATTTCACCGACTATACAAATGGTCCCAAAACCCTAAAAAATGTCAAGCAGGAATTGTCAGAAATCTCAAGTTAAGAAGCCGGCGAATTTCAATCGAATGTCGGCAGATATAGAAGCAATTTTTTTGAATCGAAAATGTCATCAATCTAAAAAATATCAAAAAAAATCGTTTTTTTTTTCTGCGCAATCCAAGACTTTTCTGATTCCGTGCAAGAATCCACCTACTCGGCGTTGCAGGCAACGCCAAATCAGGCCTATTACTTCTAATATGCAAATCTTGCGCTAATTTGCAATGAGTGATCATCTCGCGCCTAATTGGATGCGAAACTTCTTAAATTTCGCATTTGCAAAATCTGAAAAAAACCAGCAAAATTGGAGAAACGCAGCACATTCTCATGGACCTATTGTATTCGTGCAAATCATGAATACATTTACATCCATATAAGCGATCAAACACTGAAAATTCATTATATTTGTGCAAAATGGTTGTGAGCTTCAAGCTAAAAATTATTATCAGTTTGGTCCGCAGAAAATCGGTTATACGGTACCCGACTTCCCATTGTTTAATTTCGAATTTGAATTACCGCCTCGAAAAAGTGCGATGGTCCACAATTGCGCAACGAGATCATTATTTTTGCGTTGATAATATCGTCAGCGTCCGGTGACTGCTGCTCACGGGTAGATTTACGGGAATGCGTCTTTCTCTTGGTCTCGCGCCGACAGAGTAGTTAGTTTACATTTTAGAGGTCGGTTGCACAATTGTTAATTTGAATGACGTTAGAAATTCAAGAAATAACTAAAAAAAAATTAATCAAGACAAAATAGACGTTGAGACGTGACGAGACCATTTCGAACGGCGCACCTCGTAAATCCACCCCGCAGTTCCCTAAATCCTATTTCATTTTGGCATTTCGAATGGCGCAACAAAAATTTTCACAGAACAATTTTGCAATTTAATCATGATTATCCACTTGATTAGCTTTTGTTATAACAAGAATCGAGGAAATTTTTAAGCTTTTCCATCGCTGACTACAATTTCGCGCACAAATCCCCAAAAAATGTGGGCGTGTCTAGAAAAATTGAAAGAATACCATGTGTCCTTATAAGGATGTCGATCTACGATTTAGGCGAATCTTGATAATGTATTGATAATGATGATGAGATGAAAAGAAAACAATGATGGAATCATCGATAATCGTGTCTAGCCGAGTATTCGATTATAGGAAATGTGCCCAAGTTTCGTTTTAAAATGATGCTAATCACATCGGATTAATGATATTCAGTTCATTGATGTCAAAAAAAAAATTGAAATGGCGTGCTTTCATGGAGAAACTCTAAAAATGGGCATTTGGAGGAAGCCACGCCCACTTTCAAAAAACTGGAATCATAGAGCACATCGTTGGAATAAATTGGGCATTATTGTGTTTAGAGGTTGTCTCAACGGATTCTCACCAAAAAAAAAGAAGAAGAGCAAAAATTAGAAAAATGGATTCAATGCAAACTCAATTCCGCAATTCATTTGCACGCCAATTCATCAATGTTGTTGTTGTTGTCAGATGACCTCAAAAATAAATTCAAATAAAAAAGAGAAAAAAAAAACAACGAAAATGCAGAACAATTAATGGGTTTCTTGGCGAAGAACGCGTCCAAAAAAAAATTCGTTGAAGCAAAAAAAAAAGACGAAATGAAATTGGCGGCAAAACAATCGGTGACTGGAGTAAAACTAGACGAGTCGGTCAAATATATTCTTAATCTTTGAATTTTGTGTTTCTCTCTTTTTTTTTTGAGTTAATTACTATGTGCATAATTAGAATGGTAACGAGGGAAACAAAGATTTGATTAATCTTCATCGTGATTCATGAGAGTGCGTCAAACAAATTGCTCAATATTCGGAAAATCAAAATAACGGTTACAGTAATCCAAGAAGAGGCCCACAGGAGCTACAGTACCCAAAAATAAAGAATAATTCGTATAGTAAGCTTCAATAGTAATTTTCGATTCAAAGAATTGAATAATGTTTAAAGGCACATAAAAAATTTGGGCGGGTTAATAAGAGTTACAGTAATCTCACGCAGTAAGTCCCAACATTGTACAGGGTTTATGCTCGTAAAGCTACAACAGCTTAAAGGTGCACATCAGGTCTCAAAACGAATCAGATTATCGTCATATTTGCGCTAAAATTGACTTCATCGGATATTTTTGATAATATTGGGAACGGGGGGGGGGTGGAAGGGAAATGAGCGACTTCCGTCGATGGCAATCAAGAGAAATCAGCGAAGAGAATGAAATGCTCTTCGAGACTGATAAAATAGTGATGTAATCGGTTGGGGATTTCGTCACAAACATCGCGAAATCTTATATGGCACACGACGAATCGTATATTATTCCATATTCGGAAAAAATAAGCGACAGCCCACTTACGGATTATGGCGCATCTCTTACGTCGACGCTCATTTGCATTGAAGAAAAAAAATCAAAAATTCGGCTGCAAAATTAGTAAAAAAGAAAAAAATATGGATAATCCTTTTGAGAAAATGATATTCGAGATTTATCACTTGAATTCAAACCTTGGGTCTCGTGTGGAAACAGGCAAGATCAGGGTTTTCATCATTTTTTTTAAATATCATAACATGATAAATCACAATACAATTTTTGATCTTGAAATTAGCTAATGACAGTATGCGCCTTGAAATTTCCTACCACAGTTTGGAACACATAGATTGAAGACAAAGCCATTTAAAAAGAAACTTCACATGTCTGCGGACAAATCGCGGGTTGATTTCCGAGGAAAAAAAAACCACCAACAGCAGGTATTTGCAGATTCAATTACGTCAATGCAATATCAGAAAATGATTTTGAAAAAAAAAATTGAGAACACCTGGGCAGAGCTCGGCGAGCCGAATTCAACATAAAATGCTTTCATTAAAAAATAATAATAAAAAGTGCAAACATTAATTAACATAATATAGTCTAGAGCTGAAAAAAAACCGAGTCGGGAGATCGAATAATTGGATTGGGGACCATCGAAGCAAAAAGAATGAGAAGAAGAATAAGAAGAAGAGAAAGGAGAAGCTGCAAAAAAAGAACCCTGTTTCGTCGATTATTTACTCGATTTTAATGCAGAAAAAAGACACACACACACAAGGCAAATTCAATTCGGACCGCTGTTCAAGGATTTCGAAACGAAAAAATAAGTGAGACTCGAATCCGCTACACTCAACAAAAAAGACAACAAACGACTTATTTATGATAATCTTGTTTACGTGGATGGCTTGAAAGGAAAGGCAAAAGATCCTTCATTTCCGAGAAAATCCGCGCGTTTCTTTTGCAATAATATACATTAATATTAAAGGAGGGCACACTTTTCCCCTAATGAAATTACCCAATGGCAATTCCATCGACGAGCTTGTATCGTGCATTCATTCGTCTCGGTGTTGACAGACTTCTTAAATTATTCTGAAGCCCCTTGAATAGCCCCCATTTGAATAAAAGCTTCGTCGAATAACTGCATCTCAATACTCATCACGTACGTTTATAAAAGTCTCGAAACAGGAAATCACTTTAAAAAAAATGGAAATTCTGTATAAATTCGAACATGTGTTTGCGGACTTCTTACGGAAAAAATCGGTGAAATGAGTTTCTCTAAACACGGTGTCGCAAAATTGCACATCTTCGCATGAATTGGGAGAAGAAATTTGTACAAATTTTGAGGAACACAAAATCAGAACTCGAAAAAATGTAGTATTTTATTGTCGCGACGGTGTTTCTGCAAAAAAAAATTCTATAAGTCTGCTATTCAAAAAAAAGACCCCTGGCTACCGTAATTGTTGAATGTGCGCAAACGTGAACCAAATACCAAAAAAGGTCTTGCCGCGAAAAATTCCGGTAGCCGCCTTTTTTTTTAGTAAACGCACTTTGAAATGAGAAAAAACGTTCTGCAGACACGACGACGCCAAATTGCACAACATTGGAGGCAATGAGCTTCGCACTTGCATGAAGCAAACGGCAAACAATGAAAAAAGAATTGCCGACTCGAATAGCCATTATTGCACTCATTACTTCCCACGCTTATCGAATATTGAGAAGAACAACGCAGAAAAAAAAACTTATTTTTTTTCAGAAAAAAAAACTTATTTTTTTTTTCGAACAAGAGAGACCCTAGAGAGACAAGAAACTGATATAATAAATTCATTCGCAAAAATGATGTCCTCCTCTCCCGTTTCACGTGTTTCTATGACTACAATGAGGTCGCGAGTGCAAAAAAATGCGGTGTGAGAAAAATTCAATAAATTCCGATATTATGACACAATCTAATAGGCCGAGGAAAAAAAAAAAGAGACGATCAGCAACGCATGATAATGATGGGATTAGCGAGCTAGACGCTGTAATTAAAGGCTACTACCTTTGAGACCAAAAATGCAGCTGCACATAATAACAGACAAGTGCATAACAAGCGAAAACAAGCAACTGATTAATAAAGGGTCGGAATTGCTAGGAAAAAATGAGAAAAGAAAAGAGTTTGGAATGTTTCTGGTCATGTAAGTGGCCATCTGCGGACATTTTTACAGGAACCTCCTCTTATCATTTTGTAGATCAAAAGTTCGCAACATATTGAACCGAGCGAAACGCAAACATTTCGAACAATAACAAGATAATTTGTGAAATATTCGCTCGCTATCGGAATGAATGCCGCAAAATTATCAGCAAGACTGATTCGAGATTGCAATGAACGAGGAGGCGCCGTGCGGCTGAGCGGATTAGCGGGAGAGAAGCCGAGCCGGGACGGGTCAAGCAGAGCTCGAGCCGAGCCGAGCAACACGGATTTTCATCGACACAATATGCATATATATTAATAATGCATGTGCATATGTATATTCACACACACATACACACATCGACTAAAAAAAAATGAGAAAGCCTTTTTGTTTGATATTCCTTGACATCCATCAGTTGCCTAAAATCAGCACCTTCGCCAATTTTTTTGTGCAAATTTCAACTTTCTATTGTGCCAGTGGACGGAGCTTGGGTCCCATCACGAAGTCTCGACGCTACAGTAATCATCAATCAATTTAAAATCATTCCAAGACCCCAAAATTGCTATTTTTTTTTTAAATTAAAACTAAAAATCAATGATAGGAATCAGAAAAAAATGGCTTTTCTTCACAAATTCTTCGAGCTTGACATTTTTCGAAATGGAGAATTTGGTTTCACGTGAGGTTGTCTTCCAAAAACTCTCTGAAAGGCCAACAACTCGAGTTGACAATCAACAACACCATTTAAGGAAAATACCAATCACAAATTTTGGTGTTGCCAAGAATGAAAAAAAATAATAAAAAAAATATAGATTTTTCAAAAAAAAAAGGCACACACAAACACACATATTGTCTCCGATATACACCGGATTATCCGCGATTTGATCGGAATGCGAATAGCAAAAAAATTATGAATCGAAAGCCCGTTACTCATCACATTGAGAGCTTCTGGAATACTAGATTTTCGAAAAAAAACACACACATCATCTACGATCGCCTTGGTGATGGAAAAAAACAATAAATAATGGTCTTAAGACGAAGAAAAAAATTGAAAAAAAAGTGATGTTGAGTGTAGGCCGAAAACAAGGCGAATCGCGACATTTTGCACAACTATTCAAATTTTTAATAAAATTCTTCGCAGAATTTTTTGAAAACACTTTTGTGTTGAGCAAAATGCAAAAAAATGTGGAGTTCACATTTTTATGCGATATAAAATTGCGATTACCTTCTACAGTATGCCAGATTCGCGGAAAGACCTCATAGTCGGCGTGACCGAATTGGATTGTGCTCAAAAAAAAGTCAAAAGAACAATTCGACGATACAAATTCCAGACGAGATTTGTGCAAACAGATTAGTCGTCTGAAAATTGATGAAAGTGAGTTTCACAAGAGCCAACCTCCCAAAGGTTTTTATAAGTTGATTAGCCTTTTTTGGGCAACTTGTAGTTTTCATTAAATTTTGAAAAACTGAAAAGTAATTTTCTTTCAAAAAAAACGCCATAAATATTTACAGGGTTGAAGAATGTCTTTTTTGCATATGCGCCTTTAAAAATCTACAGTACGTTTTTCGCATATCCCTGTAGAAGGTATTAGAAGTTTATCGAATTCGCTCGCAAGTCCGAAAAGCCAAAAAGAGGATTGTCGTTAATCTGGGTGTTTTCGCAAGCAAAAAAAAACATCATGCATTTTGTTAATAGCATGCCTTAAAAGTCAACCCCCTAATTTGGACAAGTACAGGGTAATGAGGGATTTGCCTTCGGCTCTCGGAGCATTCTATCGAATCATAATGGGGTGGACGAGAAGGAAAAAAAACACAGCTTGGTTGTCGTCGATCATAGACATGAAGAAAATAAGGAAATATGTCATGATGAGGTATTTCAAATCCACATTCATTCGCGGTGACAACCATTCGAGAAGGCCTCGTCATCGCTAATTATTTCAATCAAAAAAGCATTGCGTGAAAATATTGAGAAAGTGGCGAGAAAAGAGAAAAAAAAACGAATGAGCGGTTTGGATGAAATGAGTGCGATTCGAGACCACTCGGCCCCCTACCTAATTAGAGGTTCGCCAGAAGAACAAACAAATAAACAAACAAACAGAAATTCCAGCTTTGAACTAGGTCGTTGAGTGTCCGATAGCAAAATCAAATCTTAGTCATTCAATTATTTTTTTGAATTTGATTTATACTGACCGAAAAAAAGTGATGTGATGAACAATTTGGAGAAGGAAATGGGCAAATTGAAGAGCTTCAGAATACTGGAAAAATTAGAAAAACACAACTCGATTCTAACTAATTAGCTGGCAAGTAGATCAAAATGTTGAAATTGGATATTACAAAAATGATTGAAAAACAGGAGAGAGTGATTTAGTGTTCTTACAGGTCTTAAGATACGGTAGCAATAGTTCAACGGGAGTTTTTTCATTAAAATTTTCACGAAAGACTTTGCAAAAACGAATTAGTATGATTGATCTTCAAATGTCGAATTTATGGCTTTTGTTGTTCTACCCTGGCATGCTTGGTATGGGGAGGGGAGGCCGACGAAAGATCCGTCGAGCTCGACGTGTTTCGAACTGCTCGAACTCCATTTATGGTATTTTTTACGAAATTCGGCAGGAAAATGGTCTGATTTTGAAATCAAAAAAATTTTGCAAGAATATCCCAAAGCCACGCCCATTAGAATAGAAGAATCCTAATATTCATATTTTTAAATACATAAAATTTCATATAAGGAAAAATGCGCTGTTTTTAGCATAGTTAAAACGATTTCTCAAAAATGGACTGCATTTAAGCAGTCAAGACATTTCTGGCATGAAAAATGTTTGTTCTAGACGGAGCAGTCAAGAAAAAAAAAATCAAAGAGTTATAATCCAGCGAACACTTTAGACGAAGACACATGATGATGCGTGTGTCCCAAGAGAATCGCCGAGTGACAAAAACGAATCAACATGATGGTCAAGATCAGCTGTTTAGTCAGCGGCGGCTACTCGGCGAAAATATGAAATTGGAAAATTATGGATGACGAGGAAAAAAATACAAATGGTCCTGTGGCGAAGCAACGTTTTGTGGGAGGACATTGCCAACAAATAAACATTTTTTGCAAAGTGTTTTGCGGTTTTTGGTGAAGCTTAGCCGCAAGGAAACAAAATGAATTGAGGAAGGGGGGGGGGCGGAAAACGGATGGACGGGACCAACGAGGTGAGAAGATGAAGAAGCAGAAAACAACTGAATTCGATTGTAATTGTCATTTCATTTGTATGTTGGCATTTGGCAAAATTCTCACTCAAAACGCTCATTATCAATTTTCCACATAAAAAAAAATAGTAAAACCAAAAATTAAATTTATTTAAAATTTCGAATATTTTTGAAATTGTTTAATTTTTGTTGAAAATAATAATTAAAAATTTTTAGTTGTTTTTTTTCAGGAAGTTTTTAAGAAATCATTTTAAATGAAATATTTGTGAAGTTTCGTCAAAACGGAAACCCCGTTTTAAGATATTTTTTTCTTCTTCGCTCTTCAACATTTTTGAAGGGAGGCGGGGCCTTCAAATTAGCCAAATTAGTGTAGATTTAAATTTATCATTGACTGAATATTAAATGCGCGTACGGTATAATGCAATGTACGCAATCTACTTCTCGACTTCGAAAAAAAAAACATTATTACTGAAATATTTGCATGTGAAAAATCTATAATAATTAGAAATCATTTCCACAATTCACTTATATCGCTATCCTACTACTTTACTATTTCTTTAATAATAAAAATGCTGTTCGACGTCAATGAAGGGCTTCCTACATTCAAACAAAGCAACAATTCATGATATTAATGAATTATTAATAAAGGCTTTTAACATTTTCAGATTTAGAAGGCCGAAAACCAGTTGAAGGAAAAAAAGATCGAAGGCCATAAAAATAGACTTTTATTGTTTCAAAATTGCGCTTTTGCGGACATTTTGAAAGAAAAAACCCACTTTCGAAAACTCGAATAATGGCGGCGTACTGCGTCGAGTTCTGAAATCCACAAACTTTGTTTATTTTTTTTTTAGAAAATAAACGAAAATTTGGAGAATATTCTGAAAAAAATTAGAAAATGTCTGCATTTGTTAGTGACGGTGTTTGCGTACTACAATTGAAGCAGCGTGCGAGCAAGTTTGATTTCGATTGTTTTCAGGTGTAATGAAAAGAATCGGCATGTAAAAAACAGAAAGAGGCAATTTTGATGTGCCGAATGAAAAAAAAAACGACGGAAGCACGTTTGACAACTCGGAAATGCTCGAATGGCTATGAAGAAGAATTGAAATGACACAAGAATTGGCAGGAGACGAAATGCACCTTATCACCCGTTCGTTGACGACAATTTTTTTTAGTTTTTTGGTTTTTTTGTACAAAATTGAACAAACATTTGAGCCGCGCAGCCGATATGAATTTCGGTTAACTCGAGTGAGAACGAGAGATTGCCGAAATATAGTGCAGCCCACAATATAATATTTAACCTTTCTATTTATTCATCTAGTTATTTACTTCGCAAGATATTATAACAAGTCGTTGACTGATGGCAATCCGAGAATGGAAAAACCTTCTTATTCGTCTGAATAAAGACAAGGGATTCGCAAAAATGTTTGGATTTTCGACGCAAATCCTCACTGTAGACCTCCTTGTTTTTTTTTTCTGTTCGATCAACAAATGTTGTTTTCAATTGAATTTTATTTATGTGAAAAGCAGCACGGAAAAACAATTCTTTGTAGAAATATCTGTTGTCTACGTCTACAGCAACAAATATCTGCAAAAGAGAATATATTAAAATTCAAATTCGAAATAAATAATATTGTCGAAGACAGAAATTGTCGGAAATTC
Organism: Caenorhabditis bovis; assembly: GCA_902829315.1. Classification (NCBI taxonomy): domain Eukaryota; kingdom Metazoa; phylum Nematoda; class Chromadorea; order Rhabditida; family Rhabditidae; genus Caenorhabditis; species Caenorhabditis bovis. The sequence goes on from CADEPM010000006.1 coordinate 3,308,912, forward strand.
TACTAATTTTTTTGTTTCTTTGCGCGAAATGAACAATTTCTTACATGCGCCTTTGATACTGTAGTTTGACATATGTTTGATACGCAGCCAAATCGCACACAATTCAACAATTTTCGTCAGCTTCATGAATTAGCACGAAGAACAAATTAAATTTGAAAAAAAAATTCGCGTCATATTTTCGGTTTAAGTGTGTTCACGTTGACGCGAAATTACAGAGTTTCTTTTCCAATCTCGGAAGATTGAGAAAAGTGGATATAGTGAATATCTAGAAGGCCAAGAAAAAAAAAACATTATTGTTTTCAGTTTTTTTCGGCATCGCCTTGTTGTAAAATATCCAACTAATACAATCTATATAATACAATTTATTGAATATACAAAATTATTGACTGAACAAATTAAGTAAGTAAAAACCCGGAGCACTGGGCAATAAATACACGCTAAATCAACAAAACAGGCAGAAAAAGTGGAAAAAATTCAAAGAAAACGGAAAATTCAGTAGGGCACAACTCAAGTGATGAACTTCAAGGGCAATACGATTTAGAATTAACAACTAGCGAATTTTGTTTTCTAGAATTGAAATAAGTTTCCTAAAAGGAAATAAAAAGAAGAATAACCGGGAAAACAAGACTTAGAGGGTAAAGCTTGTAACAAACTAAGCGACTTCAAATTACCAAAAATAGAAAAATATTGCAGAGAGGACGATGAAGGTATATTTATTTGTGGCCCTGGCAGGTGAACTCGAAAACTGATCACCGTACTTGTCAAGAAGATCAAGAATAACGCCATTCGTCCACCCAAAGCCAGTCTAAATCACGGGAAATTTCAAATCTCTAAAACAAAAGACCTCAAGTTCGATACCTGAACTTCATATTCTCCACCACCTCCTGCAGACGGCTCATCGGTATGAAGTGTCACATTATACTTCTCAAACATCGCATGAGTTCGAATGAACGATTGATAATTGACAGTCAGCCAAGAGGTCGCCATCCGCTGAGCGACCTGAACATCAGCATTAAATCAACAAAGAGACGGAACAAAAATGAACCTGCATGAGCTTCGGATCGCCGGTCGTCCGGAATCCCTCAATAACCATGTGAATCATTGGCGGCCACGCGTTCTCCTTATCCCATTGCTGTTCACTTCCCATCGCAAGAGACGTTGGCAGCCCTTTTTTGAATTTCATCACACCTTCTCTCTAAAACCAAACATATTTGAGAAAAATTCGAAGAATTTTGGTACCTCCAAATAATCGTGAACTCTATGCGGAATAACATCGTCATCATCAAAACATTTCGCATAAAGCGGAACCGCATTTGAGACATAATAAATATTCGAATGTTTCTGAATAAATCTCCTCAATTTTTGTTTCACAACTTCCAATTTCGCAAACCTTCCGCTCGACATCATAATCGTACCATATACCATCAGTTTCATTCCAATGAAGTTCACGCATTTCACGTTTCGCCCATTCGTATCTCTTCTCATAAATTTTCACTTTTTCGAAATCTCCCGAAATCTCATAAAGACTCGCAAGAGTTCTCGCATTCGCACAAAGAAACGCATTGAGATCAACAGGAACAATGCTCCAAGTTCTAAAAAAAAAAGAGAAAGTTCAAATTTTATGGCAAAAGCCAGTCACGCGGTCGTTATCAGTTTTGAAATATAAAAATTTCGAGAAAAAAACTGTTGATAATCCATCAAAAGCACGTATTGATAAGCACGTATTTTCTAGGTAACAAATTGTTTGGAAAGTAGATCGAACTTTGATTTTTTGACCTTCTACATGTTTATAAATTTTTAACTTCAGAATTCTCTAGAATCTCGTCTTTGAAACACCAAATTTGTCGTTCAATGAATAAAAACATGCGGTTATTCAGAGATCGGACCTTGTCTTTGGGAATATAGCAATATTTAGTTAGCTATTTCGAATTACCTAATAGTCTTCATCTTATGCCTCTCATCACCATCCTGCGAGAACCAGCGAGTCGAAAAGTCCCATCCAGTTTCAGCTGCCGACGCCACTTCGGACCACATGCGAATCTTCTCCTCTGAAATAATCATTCCGTCATTGTCCTTTTCATTTTGATCGTCCAATGATTCGATTATACTCCAGAAACCATTCAATCTTATCATTTCTTTCGAAACGCCACTCTTCAAAAACAATTTATGCGTTTTTGAATGGGTTTTCACATTTCCTTCGAACCCATTAAAATTGACGTAACCAAAAACACGTGACATTCGTTAAGTTGGTAAATGTTCGGGTGTGGTTATTGTCGAAATCTGCCGACTAGCACGTAACTCATCTTCGTCATACCTTCACTAGTCAGCTTCTCAGCCAATTCTCGATCTTCTCGATAAGATTCCGGACGTGGAACTTTGAGTTTCGCTTTGTACTGATAATAAGGGAAAACCTCATTTCCATCTTTATCCTTGAACCATTCACATCGGTTCTTCACCCAAAACTCGTACTCTTTCTCAAGTGTTGGTAGAATTTGCTGTAAAAATTCGAACTTATGTCGATTTTCGACAATTTTCAACTACCAATATGAATTCGAGATCACCGGTACTCAAATAATAGTCATATGCCATCGGAATAAGAAGCGGCGGCTGAGATCTTGTCAAATAGTAGACCCTTCCACCGTTCGGCACGAATCCGTGGCTGCAAAAAACCCGCAATACGATTCATGTGATTCGCATGAGATTATCATCAATCAACAACCCCAAATATCGAAGAAAAGTGGCACGATGCAACAGAAAACACACTTACTTATCAACCATATACGCGAGATTTTTAATGACACCACGAGCAGTTTCATACATTTCTGAGAATATGAGACCTTTGAGAATCCAGAATGAATCCCTAAAAATTTTAAGAATAAATAATGATAAATACAAAAATTGGCCAAATACCAATAATAGAATTCTCGGAATCGGCCACCAGGAATAATGAAAGGATGAGGGACGTATAATAGGGAATAACGATCCTGATTGACTCGAACGTCATCTCGAACCTGAAATATCATTTTTTTTAGTTTTTACCAGATTTAAGCCGTCAATTCACAAATTTCTCAAATTTTCCATCAAAATTACGTAAAATGATTCAATAGCGAAAACCTGTTCTAATTTTCTAATTTCTGGTTTCTGATTAGCGCAAAATGTGGTATTTGTATTTTGTACCTCATCTTCTCATTATCATTTGAGCTTTTCCCCCGAACCTCTCGTGCACGAGAATCACATGTGACACGAATCATACTTCCTCTATTTACTTTCATCAATTTCTCAATGCTCTTGAAAATCGACTAAAAACAAAAACGATAAACGCTTCTGTTGTTGTTTTTTTCCATTATTTTCGAATATTTTGAATTCACCGAAATCAATTATCAAAATCAGACGTCAATTGATCTATGGACGTAGAAAATCACGAGAAGAGGAGATGGGATGAGCGAAAATCGGAGAGAGAGAGAGAGCGACATGTCGAACTTTTTGTAATTTTCGTCAGACAACGTACCCTTCTGCACAAATCCTTCCAAATTCTGTGAAGATGAAGAGCCCATCTACGATGGTGATAATCATGGATATTGAGAAAATTGGATGGGAAATCCACCCAGTCAGTTGGGAACCATTCGATGAGCTCGGTTCCTGGCGGATTAAAGTGCGAATTGACAAACTCCGTGAGAACTCCAACATCCGATGCGCTATCGCCGAGATCATCAAAATGGCGTAGCGTTGTTACTGAAATGACGAAATGTTTTGCGTGACCCCGTCACATTCTTTAGTCAATTTTTTCGTCTTATCATATTAGCATTCAATTTGAGGGGACCCCACTAATCTGGTAGATCGCTCGTTTGCCCGTCACAAGGCATTGTCGTCGCTATCGGAACAAAAACCATACAATTTTTTTCAAAAATTTTTAGTTTTGTCTGGGACAGTATTCGGAAACGACTACTTTTTTTCCGAGGGCGAATCTAATGAGAGAGGACATTTGTCGTGATTAATGGGGAATGTTGCGAATGGTGTGATTTTGCTTTGCAAAAACTTACTCGGATCATATTTGAGCGACATGTCGACGAAATGTTTCGAATCGGGGAACATGTGCGAGTCCTGAACGGATTGTAGAATCGGTCCATTGCAATATATTTGACTGAAATTGGGCGAAACGTTTGTTTTGAAAACATCGCCGATGCCAATTTAATGTTTGAAAACATACAACACACATTGAACTTATGGACCTCTTCGTATTATTGTAAAATTACAAACGAAATACTTACGCTAGAAGATTGAGTACCGTATAAAGCATTTCCTAGAACACCAAATATCGGGTTTGGCGATGCTCAAGTGAATATCAACTAATCAGTCAATAGGAAATGATTCCTTTCATGACAATCGTTGAAGGGGGTCGTCCGGTCGCTACTTTTTTTTTGGAGAACTGAACGGCACCTCCTTTTTATCGCGGTTTGGGGCGTATTTGAATCGCCCCGCAAGTTTGGACGTCACTTGAATTGGGTATGGGCGCACTCGCGAGAAGGAAAGACGACGATGTGTGTGAGGGGACGGCGAAAAATAAATACGAAAAACGGCGAGGAGCGTGCGGTCGGTGTGCGATGAGACTATGCGGCGGTTGCAAGACGCAGGTCTTGTGGCGATGCGCCACGCAAAATAACTGTGCCTTTAGCTGAATTTCTGCCGCCCGGTGAAGCTCGGCCACGTTTTTTACGTTTTTTTCATGGTTTTAAACCGTCTTTCTTAAAACTTCGCATATCAAAAGTAATTTTAATATTTTTAAACATCATTTTCTGATGTATAACATATAAAAACTACATTAATTCGAGAACTGCCGCAAAATAAATTTTCCTATTTATTGCTCTTATTTTCCGCTCGAAACTTTTGTTTTATATTATTATATGTGTCCGATTGATTTTATTGTTTAAAACAATGTAAAATAGAAGGTTGTTTAAATTTCAGAAATGGCTTCTCAAGTTGTCCCCGTATTGAACAAGCTCTTCGACGATTATCAGAAGACGACACCACAAAAGCTTAAGATTATTGATGCCTATATGACTTACATTCTTTTCACAGGAATCTTCCAGGTAAAATAATTTTCGAATTTAACTTTCATGAAAATATTATTTCAGTTCGCTTACTGCCTTCTCGTCGGAACTTTCCCCTTCAACTCGTTCCTATCTGGTTTTATTTCGACCGTCGCTTCGTTTGTTCTTGCATGTATATTTTGATTTTTCTTAGATGTTATTTTTCAACGCTTTATTTCAGCATGCTTACGGATGCAGGTTAACAAGGAAAACCGATCAGAATTCAAGGAGGTCTCAACCGAGAGAGCTTTCGCCGATTTCATCTTCGCCAGTCTAATTCTTCATCTGGTCGTCGTCAATTTCTTGGGCTAATCTTCATGTACATTCCACCAAAGCTTTTAATTGTTCCGCAGAAGCTGGGTTGTTATTTGTTTCAGTCTATTTATAAATAATTTATTCGGGATTTCAACGATTATATTTTTCGTAGATCGTATTGCGATGAAGAATATATCGATAAATTCGAAAAAAAAATGGTTTAATTATTCAAACATTGTTCAGGTTTAAACATGATTTATATGAAGCCAGCCCGTTTTTTGAAGAACGCCTTCACCAATCCTAACTAGTGAGTATTTTTTAAAGTAATATTTAGAAAGAGAAGTCTAACGCATTCCACTTACTATCGCAATAATAATAATAATAACTCAAGTCGTTAATTCAGCTTATTTTTCGATGCGCTAATTCAAATTTGAATTTAAACAGTGGGATTTTGTGTTATCACAGTTTATCTGCAAAACAAATTGAGGGATCGATTTTTATTATGGTGATAATTAATATTTGTCTAGAATTCGTTGGTGTGATGGACATTTGTCACGATCCTGCTGTGTAGACGAGTATTTAAATTTTGTAATGATATCACGTGTAGGGTTTTTTGAGATGGTCATTAAAAACTGAAACAAACCAAATTCACCATTCTGAAAGCGTTAGTTAATCATGCTTATCAAATTAAGATTTCACTACAAGAATCACAGGATCTTTATATTTCCGCGTTGTTATTGAATGCTACTTTTGCAAAAACAATTTACTTTCGGAGTCAGTCAAGAGAACTAACATATTCTTGTATAATTTTTGAGTATTGAATTGAAAAGGGATAATAAAAATAAGAAATACGAAGTTTTTATCCTAAATTTTAAGGAATGGCATAGTTAAAAAACAAAAAACAACTTTAAAAAATGTAAACAACACTATGAAACGATGCATGAATTTTTTTCCCGCACATACTTGGTTTTTATGAACCCATCCGAACTTTTCCTTAAATTTCAGCTACAAGTCGTACGGAGCCTACGGTGGATCGGCATTCCTCTTGGCCATCTATTTCTGCGAGTGGAAGACCGTCGGCCAGTACATTCCATTGTGGAACAAGCGCTACGTCGAGTAATTTTGGCGACAAATCACCATGTAAACTAGAATAATTAGTCTTATTTGCACAATTTTCTTCTTCATACGAATTATAGAAAAATGGTGATAAATTCATTATTCGAACTCATAAATAGTGTTTTGATAATTGCGAAATTGCGCAGTTTTGACGAGCATGACTCATGGAAATAACGGTTGAAAGTTCTCTCGCCATTCAATAGTATTTCACGATGCGAAAATAGCTGTTGTTGTTATGGCGGTCGAGAAATTGTTGCGGATGTTGAGACGCAGACACGCAGATTCGGTCGCCCGTCGTTTTCTGTCAGAATTGTTTCGTTTTTCCATTGAAGAATGTTTTCGTTTTTGTGGAAAGTGCCCGACACGGCTGTTCCGGATGCAATATTCGCTGAAGCCTATGCATGTTTGGAGCAGGGACTTTGTTATGATGAAGTCAACGATTACGTGAGCTCTCAATTTGTGTATTTGATTTTTGCAAATGATCTCATTTTTCAGGAAAATACGTTGGCGATGTACGAACGAGGATTTGAGTTGATCAAGGAAGGGGAGAAAATGAAAAATGCGAAAAAGAGCGGTTTGTACAATCATTTGATGGAAGCGAAAAATAGCGTTGAGCACAGGTATGATTTAATTGAAAATAATAATAAAACAAATGTAATTTCGGCCTGAAAAAAAAAACTTTTTTAAATGTAAAGCCTCTGAAATTTGTATATTTCTAATTATAACATATATTTTCGAAATTTAACAAAAGTCGATCCTTTGTTTATTTGATTTAAGTAAAACAAACACGAATTCGATCTTTATTTCTTTCAAATTTCAGAATTAAAGTTCTTCGTAAAGAAGGTCCTCGTAAATTGAACGAAAATAAAGAGAAGAATACACTGGAAAATGTCGAAAACGAGGTATTTCGATTATTTCAGTTTCTCGTTTCATTTGCCATTTTCTCATTTCTAGAAACAAGCAATTCGTTCGCAACTCGATTCATTTGGAACCCAAGAGGCGGATTTGATCTATTTTTTGCCCGATGGCGTTCAGCTTTTCACTATTGACGGCGATAAGACGACAGCTCCAACAGCTCCGACGTCGCTTCAGATTCTGAAGTTTGTGCCTCCGAATCCTGAATTCGATGAGGGAACGCAGGATGCCGAGGCTTTCATTCAAGTGGGCCCTTGGGTTTATCCATTGATGAAAGAGAAGACACCGATTCTGAAGAATGAATTTGGAGCCTATGTTGTCCCAAATCCCACACCAGATAGGCCAAGTAAGAAAATTAAAGCTCGAAAAGGGATATTGTTCGTTTAATTTCAGACATGATGGTAGCTATACTGATATCTCAAGACGTTGAGCCTCGTTTGATCGAAGAACTCCAATTGGTGCTGGGTGAATTTGCGGATCTTCGAATTCAGGAAGAGCCAAGCAAAGAATTGACGAAGGAGGAAAAGTCGAGAATAAGCAGAAAAATTTCGGAATTTCTCATCAACAGTAGGAATTTGTTTTGTGGTTAAATAAAGTTGAAAATCAAATTTCAGGTGGCCAGAAAATTGCTTGGGGCGTCGAAACTACGACCGTGAAAGTTGTTAGCAAAGTGGAAGACAACGGAGAAAAGTTTGTCGTTTTTTTTTTCAACAAATTTTGTGCTAATTTTCCAAATTCAGATACCGTAGTAAATTGGAATCGACCGACAAACCGATGCAAGTGTCTCCGCTCGTCAAAGGAAGTGTTGTCTATATGCATAAGGGGTCGAAAACCGTGGCGAAGTGCACTCGCTACCTGCGTAAGTCGATGTCGCATGAATTCCGAACAAAACGGTTTTTAAGTTGATAAGATTGGCGATATGGGTGTATCGGTTGGAAAGAAATTGGCTGACAGTGCGCAAAGGAAATTTGGGGATGGAAAAGCTGGAGGATTGGTGTCTGGAACGATAGGTGAGAATTCAAACAATCGATTTTATAATAATCGTTGAATTATAGAGATTCTTGGTGGCGGAATTACGGGAATTAGTACTGTTTGGATATCGTTAGAAGAAGGAAGCAAGACTTTGTGCAGGAGTATTGCAAATCAAACCGTTCAGAATGTTAAAATCAAGTGAGTAATCGAAATTGAAGAAAATAACACGAAATGCCTTTTTTTGCTTGTTTATTTTCGGAAACTTTAAATTCTTAAATATGTAGAGTTCTTTTAAAACCCTTGTAATCGTTTCAGATATGGAGATGAAGCTTCTGAAACCACTCATCATGCCTTATTTGCTGCTGGACATGGAACCCTTGCCGCTTCTCAATTATGGGATTTGGGACCACGAAGTGTTGCTGGTCGAATGGCGCGAAAAGCGGGAATTCAATTGGTCAGCGACTTGCATCGCAGCAAACGAGAACCGGGAGAACTTGAAGCGAAAAAAGCTTTATAAAGAATTCACATATTAGATTTTTTGTCGATGCCGGTGTTTGTTTTACTCTGTTTTACCAATTTTTAAAAAATAAATTTTAATAAACGGTTATTCTATATGATACTTTTTGTTTTCATTTTCGCATTTCATTTGCTATTCCAATACTTTAAAACAATTTAATAAAATTTGTCGAAATTCCGAATAGATTCCAGAATGGTTTCAACTTCAATAAAGAAAATTAGGTAATCTTATATTAATTGAACTGCGCTCATGTTTTGCCATTTAGGGAAGACGTGAAACAGCGAAAGCGAAAATTTGAGGAAATAAAAAATGAGGAACTCGAGGGTAACATTTTTTCAGGAATTATTTACAGTAAACACTGCACATCAGTCGACACAAGACCTAGTTGCGTGTGCCTTTAAATATTTATCCAACTCTTTGTGCATTAGGCAGAAATTGAGATTAACATTCTGGACAGTTGAATTTCGTGAACGACTTCTTTGAAGAAAATGACAATTTTTCGAAGAAAATTGAATGTTTTAGTGAAAAAAGAAGAAGAAGATTCTGATGAGGATGTCGAAGAGGAAGAAGACGAGGATGAAGAAGAGATTGAGGATGAAGAAGAAATAGATGATGAGGAAGAGGATGAGGAGGTCGAAGAAGAACAAGCTGATGGTGACGTTAAACAAGAGGTGAAAGAAGAGAATTCTGATAACGAAGATGAGGAAATTCGAACAGAGGATCCTGAAGCGAAACAGAAGAAATCTGGGGTAAACGGAAATCGTCATGAAAACTCTGTATAAATAGATTTCACTTCAGGTTGTCTATTTCACAATGATTCCACCGAAATACAATGTTAAACGAATGCGCGAATATTTCGAAAAACGATTCCCAGGGCAGATTGGCCGAATTTATCTAATGGTATTATTATTTTTTAATGTTCTCATATTATTTGAAAATGCAGAGAAACAAGCATTCAAAATCGATTGATACGAGATATTCCGAAGGGTGGATGGAGTTGAAACGGAAAAAAATCGCGAAGATGATTGCTAAAAATCTTGATAATACACCAATTGGCGGAAAAAGTCGCGATTACGTTTCGAGCATGTTTTGGAATATTCGATATTTATCTGGGTAATAGATTTCAAAAAAAATGTAAAAGAAATTCATAATTTTAGATTCAAATGGGTTCATTTGATGGAGCAATTGCAGTTTGAAAAAGAAGTCGAGAAGCGAAGAATGAATGTTGAAATTGCGCAGGTATGAATTTTAATTTTATTTTTTCAAAAAAATGTTAATAACGTTTCAATTTTTGAAAAAATCGATACCAAATTTAAGTATACTCTGTTTTTTTGCCTGAAAATCTTATTTTCAATTCTATCTTTTATGAAACACATTAAAACTTTAAAATTTATCAAAGGCGCATGGGATATTTTCTTTGAATGAAAATAAAGCAATTTCACATAGCCGGTATAAGGGCTTCGAAGCCCTAAGAAATGGATAGCGTTAGTACAATTTTTGAAATTGCAATCACAAATTTATTTTGTCGCTTCTGTAGCAAATTATTTTGCCCCTCAAAATGAGAAAATTGCAGGCTCGTCGTGTTGCTGCTCATTTCGAAGAGCAAATCGAAAAAGGAAAACACCTGAGAAAACTTGAGGAAAAAGTGAAGGCACAGGGCGGAAAATGGGCGAAATTCGAACGCGATGTTCAACAGAAGCAAGTTGTTGGAAAAAAGGCGAAGAAAGAGAGAAGCAAGCCGGTGACGACAGAAAATTCCGAACTCATGAATATGATCTTCCGATAATCCTTGTCACTGTTGTTGATTTGAATCATAATTGTTACTTTTTGTTGTTATTGTTATCTATAAAGTCAAATTGGTTGAATAGGTCCAAAAGGGCGGCACAACGAATTTTTGAGCTGGCTACTTTTTTTTGACACTTTTTTTTCATTGGAAATTGTTTTCTCAGATTTGATATTCGTTTTGTAGAAATTGAGGAATACCATAGTCCGACCGTTTAGCCACAGTTGCTCTCGATGGTTGATGACTAATGCACAAATTATCCATTTGATCGAAAATTTCGCTGAGCAAATATTGAGCAAAACCCGAAACTATTGTGTTTGAATTGCAAACAACAAAAAATACTCGAAGAGAAATGAAATGGAAGTGTTTTGTTTGAACTTGGCACGCTGAACTCTGGAGAAAATTGACAACCGACCAATCATTTTTCTTCTATTCAATAGCCAAAAAAATCGATTTGAAGAAATAGTAACGTATAGGCAAATAAAACTTAGGTTTGACATTTTTCTTGAAATGTGAGTGCAATTATTTTAAATTTCAATCTGGAAAGTTTAAAGAAAATGAAATTCATATGTGCTAAATGAAATGTGTGTAAAATTGCGTCAACGTGTAGACACTGTACTAGACAGCGAAAACTGGGTATAAAAAATATCCCCTTTCAACGTTTTCTATAGTCGGCGTCCGGCGACTGCTGTACGCGGATAGATTTACGTGCATGCGCCTTGAAAAGGTCTCGCCACGCGTGAACGCTTTTGCTGTTTTCACTTGAACTGCTTCATTTTTCTTGATGAGTTTCGCATTTCTTGGAATTTCTAATGTCGTTCTATTGAAAAATTATCGAACCGACTCATAAAATTTGAAATAACCAGTTAGTCCTTGCGGGACCATTTCGAAAGACGCATTCCCGTAAATCTACCCGCGTACAGCAGTCGCCCCGGACACCAACTATACTTTGAATTACATTTTATTGAAAGAAATGAGTATGAAGCAACGATGAATGAAAGAATTTACTGCCGTAGCATCTTTATTACACTTTATTATTTATTTAAATGGCTATCTAAATTAGTATTCAAAATTTTTACATTTGTCCTAAAGCGGTGTTAACGAAACAATACGCTAAATATGCAAAAAAAAATCAAAATTCTAAGGAACAATCGAGGGATGTTCCTTTAAATCAAATCATAAATAAAGACTCGTTTGAATAGCTTGGCTAGAAACTACAAAAATCTGAAAACCTTCAGAATAATCCAGCACATAAAACGAACTATAAATTCTCTAGTTCGACTATTTTTGAATGCAGTGGGGTAAAAGTGACTCACTTTTGTTATCTCCAATTTAAATAATCCGAAAAGTTTTTTTTTTCGGTTACACGTGTTTTTCAACAAATACAAGTAGTAGAGACGCATTTGTGACTTGTGTCGAGCAACACAAAAATATGATCTCCGTCTCCGTTTGTATGTTTGCCCTTCCGCGCCGCGTCTTTTTGTGGTAGCCAGCGACAATTGTAAGCCGCACTCTATAAAAACCCTCATACTTTGTCAAATTTTCTATTTGGATTCCAGATTTTTTTTGTTGAAAATCTAACAGTCATTTTAGCAATGAAAGAAACTACTACCAATCAGGTACGTCCATATTCAAAGATATTGAAACATTTCGCATGTTGCGTTCAGTGCGGAATTCCTTTGAAATCTGATTCGCTTGATAGTCAGGAAGCTGATTTGGTCTTCTCTATTCCACACGGAGTTCAGCTTTTCACTATTGATGGTGACAAGACAACCGCTCCCACCGATCCGACTTCCCTTCAGCTTCTCAAACTTAATTCCGAATTTGATGATGAAGACCAGAAAGTTTGTGCTTTCATTCAAGTGGGCCCTTGGGTTTATCCGTTGATGAAAGAGAAGACACCGATTCTGAAGAATGAATTTGGAGCCTATGTGATGCCGAATCCAACTCCAGATAGGCCAAGTAATCACTCGGACGCATCTCGAATTCTGTTCATAGAATTATAGACATGATGGCAGCAATTCTGGTTTCTGAAGAAGTCGATGATGAGCTGAAACAGGATCTTCAGAATTACCTGAAAGAATTTGCGAATTTGCGGATTCAAGATGAATCGAGCAACGAGTTCAATGAGGACGAGAAGGTGCGGCTCAGCCGCAAAATTTCGCAATTCTTCATCACAAGTTCGTTTTCCGCGAATGCAATTTCGAATTTGTAAGGTTCTTCGTTTAGAAGGGCAAAAGATTGCTTCTGGAGTCGAGAACAGATTGACAGAAGCGGCAAACAAGGTGCAGAATAAAGGCGAAGCGTGAGTCAATATTCGGTTCAAAAAATATCGGTATAGTATAAAATATCGGTATATTTCTGAAAAAAAAAACGCGGCTACAACAATTTGTCGTTGCAAGACCTTCAAGCCAGGTTCACACGTATTTTTTCGAGTTTTCTCATTTTTTTGGAATTTTGCATGCGATGATATCCGCTTATAATGATACTGAGTAGTTTACAAAAGATTCGTCTGACGACGTAAAATATTATCTGAAAAAGACTATTAAATTATATTTTTAACATAATTTGCATTTCAAAGGAGCATGATGCGATAATATGTTGCGGGTCTTGTCGCGTACGATTTTTTAGAAACAATTTAATATATATTTGTTACTAGTGTCAGTTTGAAATAGAAAATAAAATAATCTCAAATAATTTCTGCATCATGGTTTCTATTACAAGAATTCCATTGGTTTTAGCGAAAAATAGTGTTTTTTTTTTTTAATTTTTCATTTTTATGAACACAGAATTTCAGATATCGGAGCAACGCGGAGCCCGCTGAGCAACCGACGCAAGTGTCTCCAATCGTCAAAGAAGGGGTGGTTTATATGCACAAGGGCACGAAAACAGTGGCGAAATTCACCAATTTCATTTGTATCATTTCTCGAATCACAAAATGTTGGCTAACATCGGAATTTCAGTGGAAAAAGTAGGCGATGTGGCAAACGCGATTGGCGACAAATTGGCGGCTGGTGTACAAAAAACATACAAAGATGGCAAACCGCCACAACTTGTAGCTGACACCATTGGTTGAGACATTATCGCGAAGCAGTGTAATCGCAGAATTCATGATTTCAGAGATCCTTGGAGGCGGTTTAACGGGATTGGGAATGGTATTCATGGCATTGGAGCATAATGGAAAAGTATTAGGAAGAAGTATTGTGAACGAGACAGTTGAAAGTGTGAAACTCAAGTAAGTCGGAAATGGTCCGCAGATGAAATTGATTTCTTTTTTTTTTTGAAATAAAAATGCGAAAAATTAATTTATATTCGATTTTCTTGCTCTGAAAATATTCGTGGCTTGAAATTGAAATGAAAAATTTCAATGTCATTTCAAAGAATACATTTTGTTGAAGTCGTGCAATTTCAGAAAATTGGCTAAATGCCAAAAAATTTTAAAAGAGAAAGAAAATTTCTTTGCGGTAAATTGGCTAAATGCCGAAATCACATTTTTTACGGGCTTATGTATAGGTTAAAGGAGCACACCGCGCATCGGGACCTCTTTTTAAATTTTTTTAAATCAGTTGCGCGACTTCGACATTGGTTCAAGATATATTTTTTGAAATGAAATTGAAATTTTTCAATTCAATTTCGAGCCACGAATATTTTCAGAGTAAGTAAATAGAACATAAATTAATTTTTTACATTTTTATTTCAAAAAAACTTATTTTTGGCACCGTCGGCAGAGGCCACTCGTTTTTTTTTCTTGCAATGGTAATATTAAAGTTTGAGAAGAAGATGAGAGCACCCGTCGGTTTTTCTTATGAGTTCGACATTTTCGCGATGTTCTAACTTCATTCAAAATCGAAAATTGAAACATTTTGTGGCATGCAAAAAAAGAGGCCGTTTTGAAAAACAAATGTTGGAAAATCGAGCCTTTTATAATATTTGAAGAATCCATTGAAATGCAACTGCAAATGCGTTTTTTAGATATGGAGATGAGGCATCCGAAACGACGAAACACGCGCTCTCGTCGGCAAGTCATTGAGCTCGTGCTGGAATTCAAGCTGTTCTATTGACACCACATCACATTCCGAAAAGGGTTGTTGGAACGACGACGAGTCAAATGGTCGTCGATTTGTATCGCGATCAGAAACTCGCGGAAGAGCTTCAGAAAAAGAAGACGACTTGAATTTGGCGAAATAGAACTGAATATGTCGCTGGAGATACTTTTTTAAATGACCCATTTTTTCTATATACCTCATGCGAAATGTATATCATAATAACGGTGTTTTTTTTTTGAGAAAATGAAGCAAGCTTTACAACAAATTATCTCACCTTTTTCTGTTGAAAAAAAGCACTGATCAAATAGGAAAAAAAAATATCGGCGATAAATTCGGTGGGCAAATATTGGACGAAAATCACACGAGAACTCAATTTTTTTGTTTGTCTCTGCTGTTTGAATTTTTGATTTTATTCAACATTTTTTACATTATTATTTATAAAATTCAAATTTTATAAATTCAAAATTCGGAAAATGATTTCTGAAATTGAAAAGAAGCTCGTAGAAATTGTCTAATTCCAAATAAGGTCAAAAGAGTTTCGAATGCCAAAAGGGGCCATATTGTAGGTGATCTTCTTTTTGCGGATCCGAAAATGCCAAATTTTTCAAGATTATTATATATTTCATTTCCATGGGGTATTTTCATCGAATTCTCAATAAATAAGGAATTTTCAAAAAAAAAATTCTGGATTTGGTTAAAATGGGTTTTCAATTGTTTTTTTTTTTACATTTCAATTTGCTCAAAGCACCAACTCATTAGAATATTCAAAAAAAAATAAACATTTCATTTATTTTTTAAATAAAATTATACTTCGACCCCCCCCCCCATCAAAATGGGGTTCTACTGATTTCGATGTAGGTCCTATGTGTCATCTCAGCTGCGGACATTTCACAACTATACAAAATTTTAAATTTTGATGTATCAAAGAAAAAAACCAGAAACTTCGACATTTTTAGAATTGTGTTATCGATGTCCAAATATTGATTCCTTTCATAAAAAAAAGGTGGCGTGAAGGAAATATCGAATAGCTAACATAATTACAAGGGTACGACCCAAAATAATTAAATGCAATCAAAAAATTTCCAGCTCAAACCGATTATGAGATGTTCAAAATTTGACAGTTCTTCTCAGCTACTCTCACTCGCCATTTTTTTTCTCCCAAATGTTTGCCTGAGAAATAATCAATTGCACTCTTTAGATAAGCCCGCTCAGCTCGCCGATCTTGAACAATTTTATACAAATAATAAGGTTTGTTTTATCATTTTTATGCCGCAATAATAATTGATAATGGTTAATTGCCGAACTTCTAGAATAAATGGACGATCAGCGAGCAATTGAAGAAAATGAGCAGGTTCGTTTTTATTTGTTTATTTTTAATTGCAGTTTTAGGATGAAGCCACCACTTCGCAACAGCGGGATTCGCGAGAAGCTGATTTGATCTACTTCCTTCCTGAAGGAGTTCAGATATTCACGATTGACGGCGATGAGACAACTGCTCCATCGGAGCCGACCTCTTTACAAATATTGATGCTGAATTCTAATGAGCAACAAATTGAAGCATTCATTCAAGTGGGTCCTTGGGTGTATCCGTTGATGAAGGAGAAGACACCAATTCTGAAGAATGAATTTGGAGCCTATGTGATGCCGAATCCAACTCCAGATAGGCCAAGTAATTATTCCTCTCAAAATTTGTTCGCGTGATATTCTTGAATTTCAGACATGATGATAGCCATACTGATATCTCAAGACGTCGAACTTCGACTAATCGAAGAGCTGGAACTGGTTTTAAGAGAATACGCGGATCTTCGAATTCAAGAAGAGCCTTGCAAAGAATTGACGAAGGAGGAAAAATCGAGAATAAGCCGAAAAATATCGCAATTTTTAATACATGGTTGGCTTTTTGGCATTTATGAAAAACAGAAAATTGATTGTGATCAGGCGGTCAGAAAATCGCGTGGGGGATTGAGAAAGGTACAACAAAAGCCGCAATGAAGGTCCAAAATAAGGGAGAACGGTTCGAATCTGCTCGTTTCTCCGAAATATCGAATAAAAAGTTAAGGTATCGAAGTAAGCGAGAGGCTACGGAAAATCCGGTTCACGTGTCTCCTGTGGTTAAAGAAGGGGTCGTTTATATGCATAAGGGGACAAAAACAGTGGCAAAATGCACCAAATTCGTATGTGAGTTTGACTATTTTTCAAATTTTTAATTTTAATTCCATGATTTTAGTGGATAAAATTGGTGCTGTTGGTGCATTCGTTGGAGACAAACTGGCTTCTGGCGCACAGAAGACATTCAAGGATGGCAAATCGGGAAGATTCGTGTCAGGAACCATCGGTACTATTTTTTGAAGAATGTCCTGAATTTGAATTGATTGCTTTGAGATGTTCTTGGCGGTGGATTGACAGGGCTGGGAATTGTATTTATGTCGCTGGAAAAGGGCGGAAGGACGCTGGGAAGAAGCATAGCCAACGAGACTGTGCAGAGTGTCAAACTCAAGTATGGAGATGAAGCTTCCGAGACCGCACAGCACGCCTTGTTATCGGCTGGAAATGGATTGTTGGCCGGTGTGCAGATAATCCAGTTGGGACCGCATCATATTCCGACGCGGGTAGCGAGAACCGCCGGAATTCAAATGGTCAGCGATTTGTACAAAGAGCAGAAGAAGGCCGAAATTCTCGAAAAACAAAACGAGATCGCAAAATAATTCATCGGGTTCGCATTAATAAAAAAAAAATATTCATGGTGATTGATTCTCGACGATTTCTAACAATTCGTTTCATTTTTGGGTTCTTACAAAATTAAAAAAAAAAGATAAACTGGTCCACCGACTGATTTTTTTGTATACAGAGTAATTATTTTAAAAATCAAAAGGATTGTAAAATTGTAATCGCTACAGTCATTTCCTATTCATAACTCGGATCATCTCACTTCGTTCTGGATCATCCCAAATACCACAAATATCAGAAACACACTCATTGCATCTAATAATCACTTTCGATTCCAACTGAACTTCCGTAAAACCATCTTCTCTCGCATTTATCAAATTATTGTCTCGATTCACTAGAATTATATTTATGGCGACCAAACACTATTTATATATAAAATACTTTATTAAGGTATGTAATAGAATGGAATAAAGGGGTTGAGGGAAGACTGCGGTAGTTCAGTGGATGACGGTTGTTGTTGGTCTTCGTGACGAGCTGGCAGTATGGCCGTGCCAACTTGGCCTTTTATAATGTTACTTATCGAGTGACCTGAATCGTCGGGTAAATCATCCCTGTTCCATATGTCCCTTGGGGTCACCCGATGATGGCGCATATTCTAATATGACCGCATTCCACGGACGCGACAATATTGTTTTCTACTATTGAGAGCTGCACGGTACTCGAATTTTCCGAAGACGGAAGAAAACGGAAGACGAAAGACGGAATTCCGTGCAGTTCTGATCGAAAATTCAAACCGAAAACAAGAATTTAATTCCGAAAATAAAAAAAGCTGTTTATTTTTGCGTGATGCCCACTGCTGACTTCGCTACCGTAACGCACAAAAATCAAATTTTAAACTTTTTCGAATACTCGGAAACAAAGTCGGGCGGAATTTGGCATTCCGCGCTTTCAAATTATTTATTCCACCCAACCAGTGTGCGCCCTCGAGCGCTTATTCGAGTAATTATTCGAAAAATATTCGAGTAATTACTCGAATAATACTCGACTAATATTCGGGAAAACTTTCAAAAAATTCTCGAGTAATTACTCGAATAATACTCGAGTAATATTCGAGAATTACTCGAATAATTCTCGAATATTACTCGAGTAATTTTAGAAGATTTTTCGAGCATTATTACATTATTATTCTAATATTTTACGATTATTTTGTCGATGTCAACCAATAAAATAACAATTAATTCAGTTTTCATCTTCTAAACTTTCTTCGGGTTCTTCACAAGACGCAAACGCCGGTTCCTCTATCGAAAAATCGAGGAGACCTAGAATTAAATTTAAATGGATGATATAACACTAATTAATTGATTACTAGAAATTGATAGCTGATGCCATGAGCAAATAATTCATGTTACTGGGACTAAGAGGACTTCTTTTTTTGTTGCTAAGAATATTAGAGAGCTTCCTGCAAATGAAATCTGTCTTGAGTTTATTATATGAACTACGCACGAGAACAACCGCTCAGCTGCTGATGATGAAGCAGGTGAGGAAAACAGATCTCTCGATGGCACCGAAAGACGTGGGCATGATTTCCTCTGGAGTTTCCAGAACATTAACGGGTTCGTGTCGAGATCCGGCCTTGATCCACAAACTAATCCTTGATAGAAATTAAGTTCATTCTGAATATAATTATTTTGTCATTTCTTACTATCTGAAAACGAAAAATATGTTATATGCATTGAAAAAAAGATAAACCTATAAAAAATCCGAAAAAAAAACCGTATTTCAGTGTTTCGAAAAAAAAATTATTAGTGCAATAGAGCGTCGTTGTGTTTGCAGGATGATACTGTAACGCGCGATTTATATTCGAAAAATATTCGAATAATTACTCGAATAATACTCGAGTGTTATTCTGAACAATATTCGAAAAATACTCGAGTAAGTCTCGAATAACACTCGAGTAATTATTCGAATAATACTCGAATAATATTCGGAAAATTATTGGAATAGTATTCGAACATTCGGATAATATTCGACTATTTATTCGAATACGTATTCGAGGGCGCACACTGCGCCCAACTCTGCTCGGAAATTTGCTTTTTTTAGGAATTCGGAAGGTGGAATTCCGTGCAGCCAGTGTGCGCCCTCGAGCGCTTATTCGAATAATTATCCGAAAAATATTCGAGTCAATTATTGTTGGCGTCGACTTAACAAAATTCAAAAAAAAATTATTGGCTGTGTGTCAATGCGTCTCGAGATGGCGAGATAGCGTATATTGCATTATTGTGTACGCGCATTTAATATTCAGCCAACGAAAAATTTAAATCTACACTGATTTCGTAAATTTAAAGGCCCCTCATCCCTTCAGTCGTTTGACGCCGACCACTTTCGAATATTAATTGCGCGTTACAGTATCTTTCTGCAAGCACAACGACGCTGTATTGCACTATTAATTTATTTTTTTTCGAAACACTGAAGTACGGACTGTTTCGATTTTTATCGGTTTCTCATTTTCTTTTAAATACATATATCATCTTTTTCTTTTTCATAGTGTTAAGAAATGACACGATATAGGAAATTATCTTGTCATATAAAGGATCGATCAATTCGAATTCAAACCACCTCAACAACATTTACTGGTTTTGCAAGGGGAACATCAAAATCCCTATTTAGAGCAAAACAAAACTTCTTGAAATTAGTATTTTCTATAAATCTAAATGGAATAAATCCTGTCGCCACGCTCTTGAAATTAAATCAATTAAGAAAAGTTAATCAATTGAAACTGACATGGTGAATTCCAAGGTAGCATCTTCTATAGTGGAAGTACTGTCAGACAGATCGGTTGAGAAGCTTCTTTCCTACAAGAAGCATATAAACACACATAAACAAATAAATGGTTTCTAAAAATTTACCTTCCTTTTCTTGAATTTTTCATATTTTTCATCTCCTCACTATGCCTGTTGTTGAGGTGGTTTAAAATCGAAGTGGCCGATCCTTTATATGACAGCTCTTTCTTGCAAAAACTGCACTGGACCGTCGCATTATCATTTGATTTCGACGCAAATTTCCAAACTTTAGAAGTGCAAGATAATTTCCTACATCGTGTCATTGTTTAGTTATCTGAAAAAGAAAAATATGATACATAAGACAGCAATATAACTAAAAAAAAAAGAACACGAAGAAAAGTCATCTTTTCCGTGTGGACTACACGCAGAAGGCAGCACCCGGCCATATAAGCTAGGCCATTTCTATTCGGCCATGTTTATGAGGGGGAGACGAACCAAATAATTTCGATGAAATTCAGTTTCAACTCTTGGCACGAATATATTTTATACGCGTAAGTCGAATTTTTCTTAAGCTTGAGTTAAGCGCAACGCTATTTTGGATGTGTTTGATACGCAGTCAAATTGTGAATGAGCAAAATTATTGCTTTTATTGTCAAATTTTTACCCTTCTCACCCAAGAAGTCGTATGTCATCGACCATACATAGACGCAGCAAATTTGGAACAATTAAACAGATGTTGGCTTAACATTAGTCGCCAAATTAGGCATTTCCCAGCAATCATTGATTCAAGATTGCATTGAAACGAATCAAATCAGAGGTGTAATTCTAATTTTGCAAAACAGGTTCTCTTTTAAAAAGATAAGTTTACAAATAGCAGCATCGTTGTCAATTCATTCGTTCGTCTTTTTTTTTCGAAACCTGTCTGGTCGTTGAACGTTTCAAGGTTTATACACAATACTTATACATATAATATAATACATGTTTTGATATAGTTAGGAGATCACAATGCGGTTGCACAATGGAGCGAGGTTTCGGACGCCGGAAGCGGCGACGCAGTTGCACAGCTGGCGGACGCCGGCGGTGTTGAATCCGCTCTGGATGGCGCACTGTTTCGTGTTTCGGACGACGACGCTGTCTGGTGGAAGATCGAGACCGCATCTGAAATTCGGCAATATAAAATTGGGGCTTGACAGGATTCATGGGCTACCCAAGCTTCTTGTAGCATGAGCCAGTCGATCCGCGATCCATACACTTCATGACACAGGTGGCGAACTTCTTACCAACCGACAAGAATCCCTTCGCTTCGGCCTGAATTCCGGATCGCGTGAGAATTCCGTTGATTTCGGTGAAAGCGGCAAGTTTCAATGTTTCTGGATAGCGTTTTCTAACCATTCCGCCTCCACCATTCGAACACCTGCAATCAAGAGCCCACTAGAATTCGAAATCGGATTCAGAATGGCATACGCGTTTCTCATCGTGTTCTTCGAGCATTCGGCGACTTGAGCAATGGCTGGCTCTTTGGCCAAGATGCACTGACGGAGTTGCGGATAGTTGGCACCCATGGCGGCGACATGATTCTGACACTTATCAGCGCACTTCATGAATCCGCCTTGCGCGGCGTTGAGGCACGGCTGAATCTCGGCGCACGAGCATTCGCGAATCATTTGTTGGAATGTCGCTGGCACAAAGCACAACAGAACGGCGAGTATTGTGCGCATCCTACAAATTGGAATTCGAAGAGTTCAAAAAAAGTAGCATCTGCGGACAATTTCAAAGCAATTCTTGAAGCGATTACGGACCATTAAAAAAAACCAAGTGTGAAGTGTGAAAAAAAGAGAAGATTTGATGGTTGTTTTTGGCATCTCTCGTAAACAAACTGAAGTGTAAGGTCGAAAATGGCGATAAGGTTCGAGATTATATAGAGTTTTGCCGCGCCGGGTTCCCCCCTCCCTTCCCTCTCACTTCCCCCCTCCCGCCCATTTCGGCATCTCGACGACCCACGCCGCCGAGTACTTTTGATTCACCGGCGGGCCGCGGGAGACGAAATGACGTACTAAAACGAACTTGTTTCGGCTTGAAAAAAAAACAATGTCAACCAGAGAAAAAGACGACATTTTGCGAACTTCTTTCATTTTTCTGAAACGATTTTATGTTGTAAACTCGTTTTTTTTTAGTATTTGTGTAATGAAGTAAGTAGCCGACGAGAAATTGGCTGACCAACGAACGATGATTAGCCGAACCGAAATTTAAAACAATGCCAGTTGGTTTTTTTTTTTTTTTGATAAGATACCGCTTTGAAATGGTTTCATTGGAGATGTTCGGCCAATAGGAATCGCGAAATGTCATTCACTTCATTGATTTTATTTCGAAATTTCAGCTCAAATTTTAGAATCATACTGATTTTTCATTCTCATTTCACCATAAAATATTGCGTTGAAACATTAGGATCGATGCGGATTCCGTGTGGAGTACACAATGAAGAGTCCCTTCGTCTCGAGACCAATTTTCGTCGATTTGGTGAGTTGAGACAAAACAATCATTTCAAAATCTCTATTTTTTCCATCATTCCGGGAAGACTGGAAATTCTGTGGATAAAGTTGGACAATTATAGAATCTGAGTTGTTTCATTTTTTTTGGAAATTTTCGAACTCGATTGAATCTGATTTACCAGACTTTCAATTTTTTGTAAAAAAAAATTTTTCGAAATAGAATTTTCAGCAAATTGAAATACTCGAAATGGACGATTAATCTCATTTTCAGCTATTTTACTTCTAGATGCTGAAAATTATTTGAGAAAATTGGAAATCTTTCAAAAAGCAATTCTCGACAAAAATAAAAGAAAATTGTAGAAAAAATTTTATTTTATTTGAATTTTTAATTTTTATTTTGAAACATTTTTAGCACTTAATGAACAGGATTAAACAAAAATTTCAATTTTTTGGATATTTTCTTAAAAATTTGAGAATTGACTGATTGGAAATTCAAAAAAAAAATGGAAAAAATTTCAGCAAATTTTCGCAAGTGCAATTTTCAGTTCCTTATTGTCTCAGTTCGAATTTCCGAAATAACCAAAGATCAATTTTCCATCATCTATTGTTGAATGTGTTTTTTTGAAATCTCGAAACGAAATGCCCTTGAACCGGCTGCTGCCCATCTCATTTCCCACATTTATTCGATAGGATGTTTGATTCACAAAGCGCTTCTTTTTTTTTGGTCGTGCCAAGGTTGATTTTTTTAATTCAATAATGTTGTCGGTACGGATTTTTGGGTTACGTTCGATCCACTCAACGCGCGAATTCGGCAAACGTTTCGATGAATTCAACCAATTTCTGACGTATTCGAATTCAGATGAATGATTAACACAAAAACGAAGGTTCTCGAAAACAAACCGAAAAATGAAAATGTTTGGCTGTGAAAGAGAACAATATGTCGGCGAAATAATTGATTTTTTGATTTTTTTTTAAACAATTCTGATTTGTGATTGTACGGAGTGCTATTTGTTTGGAAATCCATTCTTTGATGCCTTCCAATGGCTCGAGAGAGCCGACCTATTTGTCCGCAGATGAATTCGTATTCAAAGCAAATAAGTCTTAGTCAGCAATCCAGAGTTCCAATGGAATTTGTGCGGTCTTCGGATACAAGATTCTCATATTTTAACAGGGAAAACCGGGTAAGTCTTAGAGTAACGGAACATTCGATCAAACTCTTTTTGTAGACGACAACGGACCAACTCGAGCGGAACGAACGAACTTGAATTATCGAGAAAGTTGTTCGATTAGAAAAAAACATTTGACGAATTCATGAGGCATTGAAATGAGGCATTGATTTGTTTTTATTAAAAAAAAATAAATCAAGTTTTCACTACTGAATTTTAAGTATTGGTTAGACTTTGAAAGAACCACAAAATTGAAAATACCATAAGATTTTTGATCTCGAAGAGAAACAATTTTTCGATTTCCTTATTTACGCGATATAACCTAAATTATTAGTACCGCTAAAAATGAAACAATTTGAATGTTTTATTTGGATTCAGATTTTGGAGTATGTAGTTCGGCTACCGTAATAGAGATTCATAACCTAGGGTTTCCACTCGTTCGGCCCACCCGCCCGCATGATAAAATTGAAAATAGTATTTTGGTCACTTCTTAGTCACTTAGTCGGTTCGTCCTTCGCTTGTTGAGGCGCGAACCACAGCTTTCCAAGCTTTTCGGTGCTTGGCTTGGGTGGACCACTGGGTGATAACGGCTCCTTCAGCTGGACGGATGAATTTCTATTGCATTGATCTTCGAATTGTCGCCTTGAGACTCGTATGGAAATTCTTAATTGATATTTCGCGATTTCTTAGGACCATATCATAAAATAGCATACAATTTTAGCGAATTTTAAGTGTTTTTGTTGGCAACAGAAGTTGCAAGCGACCGAGTAGGAGCAAATTCATATTGCGATCTATTAAATTGCGTCTCTGATAATTCGAAGTCAATTTGATCCGACAAAGTTCGGCTCCGGAATCAACCCAACCCGATTGGTAATTCTACGGATAAGATTGAATTGTCGGATCCGATTCGAACTGAAAAATTAAAACAAAAGTGATTCGAATAAGAACCAATCTGATCCAACAAATTAATTTTGTCGGATCGGATTGGTTTTGAGATACCAGAGAATTTATGGACAGCAATTTAATAGAGTTTAAAGTCTTCAAATTGATCCGTCGGCAAAAAATGTGTTTACAATTGTTTGATTTCATCCAAAATTGTAATTAATTATTTTTCTCATAGTAAATGTTTTTTTAAGATAGCGGCGAAATATTCTTTAAAAAAAAACACCTAAAAAATTCCGATAATAAATATAAATTTTCAAAAAAAAAAAATGGCGGACGTGAAATGTTCCATGGCCGAATAATACGCGGCCGCCCGATAATTCGTCCACCTGAATTCTTATAATTCAATTCTTTTACGTGAAATCACGCATAAAAATATTGATTTATTTATATAATAAGTAACATCTCAAAAAAAAAAGAAAATAAGTAACATCTCTGGATTTAAAAAATTATTCAAAATTTTAAATCTCGATTTTTTCTCATCTAATCCATTCATTTTCGAATTGTAATCGAGATTATTTCTTTTTTCAATTTTAGAATTTTAATTCTATCGTTTATTGTTAACTTTTAAAACTGGTTTATTGAAAGATAGAATTTCCATAAAAGTCATCCCCAAACAAAAATGTGAGAGGCGGTTTCAAATTTCGCAAAATGGTCCCACCAGGTCGAGTAAAGAGGCGAAATGATGACGAAGCAAGAAGCAGGAGCTAAAGAAGTGTAATGTGTATATGATGAGAGGTGCGCCGCCTGTGGTGCCGCCGATCGGCTCGAGCTCTTTTTGTGCTCAAATGTTCGACAATTGCTGTTCGGATGGAATCCGCCGTTTTTCGATCACCCGCGCGATATAATCAAAACTATATATTTGTAGGTTTTGTATACACTCTGATTCATCGCTTCTCCTCCTCTTGATTGTCAATTTGTCAACCCAAACATTTATTTTGATTTCAATCACAATTTGTTGTTGTTTATTTGTTTATTGTTGTTTGTTCGAAACATATATTCTTCTTTTTGTTTTCCATACGATTTGCAAGACAATCATTTAAATAAAACTATAGATTTTATGATAATGTAGTTGAGGAGAGAAACGCTCGCAATTTTACGACGAGCATTGTAAACGATCTCACGATAGGTTTATTTTATTGCGACGGCTTAGAAGATTCGCCGCCGACATTTTGAAATCAATTAGCAGGTGCCGTCGAATATTCATTCTATTTCAAAAAAAATTATTATAAACAGAGCGAAGATTTTTTTCATTAATTTTTTTAATAGACGAAATGAATTGCTCGATAGACTCTCATCACAAATTTCATTCATTTTCAAGTATTTCTTTGTGCTAGATTTTTCAAATTAAACAGTGGATATTAAATTTCATTGAATATTAATTTGAGTGCATTGAACTAATTGTGATCAAAATCAAAATTTCACCAAAAATTATTTTAAGAAATTTGAGAACAATTTTATATACATATTGTTTTCCGGTAGATCAATACCCTCTTGAACACCCGCTTTTGACTATGAATGGAATCTGTATTGTTTGATGCCAACATTCGATCAAATGTTTTGCCAATAAAACTGACAACCATAATTTATTTGTTTGGCATTTTTACAAACATTAATTTCTTCTTCTAATTAAAAAAAAACACTTCAAAGTATTTTCCGGTGTACATTTTCATTCGAGAAGTTGTGGCAATTATTACACAAATTAAAACATCGAATTATAATATGTAAATACCGAATGGGCGTGAGAGTAATTAAACAAGTAATTAAATAATTATTGATTGGCGAGATAGTGGGAGTGGGCGAATTGGTTGTCTCAAATTTCTTGAATGAGTCGAGACGAGGAGTCAACGATCAGTTCCTCGTGCAGCTCTTTTTTTTCTCTTGGTGAGCTCCTCCAGCTCTCGCATCAGAAATCCTCGTGATAAGACCACACTTCGGCCGCCATTAGCCATTCATCATTTTGGACCGAAAACGAGAGGCTCGCTCGTTTCTTACACAAAAACTACGCACAGCGCTTACAAATCCCGTCGGGACCCGCCAAACATATAAAAACCAATTTTTCATTTTTTGATTCCATTCTCGCTCGCTCTTCAATTCTCCGACTCGCCATTGCGGCTCTAATTTTTTTTCGCTGCAATTTGTGACGATTAAAGGCGCATACCGAATGTGACAATGTAATCCTCGCCTTCTTTGTCATTTTGCGTGCCTGCCGTGTTTTGTCGAGTGGCCGGCCGGCGTCGTTTTACACTTTTTTTCGTTTTTCTTGCTTCTTCCATTTTCCGTGCTTTTGCCACCAATGAATAATTGAGCTCGTTTCGCTTTTTTTTTCGTCTTTTCTAAATACCACTTTTGATACTAATTCCCATTGTGTCAAATTCCGGCTGCGGACCACATTCCGGGTTGGCACATAACAACCATTTATAAAGCTTATACTATTGAATATATTTGGTTCGTTCTTTCTGATATGCAATTCATTTTTTGTGGACCATCCGATGCTGTATTACGATAATTCCAATATGAGCATGGATCATTTGCTTCCCCTTTTGTTATAGCCAATATAAGGAATTAATTAAATGAACGCATTCGTAGGTCCGTTCAATTTTTAAACCAGGAAAACTGCTTTCTATTATTCAATCTGACCAAAAGTTGTTCTTTTCATAGCATTCGCTCGAAACGCACAATTGTGGGGGCATCTTAATTCGCGAAATCGGTGTAGTTTTAAATTTATCATTGACTGAGTATTAAACGCGCGTACACTATAGTTCAATGTACGCAGTTTCGCGCATTTTTCGCTGCCTTCGAGACGCATTGGCACATTGCCAATAATTTTTTAAATTTTGATTACTTGCTTGAACCGATAGAAAGTAAAAATTTTAAAGTTTCCAACATTTATTGTGGCGGAAAAATAATTTGAGTTTTCTTTTATGAATCCCTGAGCTCGACTCTCTCAATCACCCCATTTCCAGCAAAAATCAATTGAAAAAATCGGATTTGTACGGCCGCATCGAAATATCAAAATGTTGATAATTAAAAAGTGTTTATATCATACTTGATTATTCTGGTAGAAGCTTCTTCTCAAAAACTGACTACTATATCAGACGAGAACTTCTTATAAATTCCGTCAGCGAGCTGCCAACAGTTTGACTACTTGAATACAGACACTTATGATTCGAAGAACTAATTTAAAAATCGATCGAGCTATCTCGTTTTAATTAGCTCTCATTATGGGGTTTCGGGTCCTACAAAGAACGCCGTAAATCGACACTTTCGAGAGAAACCGACGAAATTTGTTTGCATATGGAAATGAAAGGAAAATCGAAGAAAAATGGAACCGGCCACCTCGTAAACTTATGGTTTTACTCGTTGTCTTCGCCCACCTTTTCATCGATGTCCTTTTTATAAAATATGCGGACGACCCCCATCGGCCAGGTGTACAAACAGACGACAAACGACACAGAAAACTCTTCGCTCGACGGAACACGGCCAATATATTTTTTTCCGTGCCGTTTCCTGTTGTTTCTCCGGTCCGTTTTCCACTCATCAATCTCATCTAAATGAATGAATGAACAGAGTTGCGTCGGTCAAACTCAACGAGGGCCAGCACGAGCTCACGGCTGCTCCTGGTGGTTGAGGTTCGTCCCACCACTGGCTATAAAGAGCAAGTGTTTTTTTCTCGTTGCGTTTTTGACGTGCTAAGAGTCCCCCCCCTTTGTTGTCGTCGTCGTTTCCGACGAAACCGACGAGCAATTGAATTACAGCACTCGTATAAAATCGAGAAACGACGAAGCGAATATTCGCATGTTTCCTTTCCACTCTTCAATTCTTAAAATGAAAATGTGTGCTTCTTTTTTTCTTTTTTTTTAGGAAAAACTTCATTCTTTTTATGATTTCCATGGAAACTGCAAATTTGCGTCATGGTGAACACTGAGATGTCAAGAAAATCACTATTTCACCAATCTTTGCACCATTTTTAAAATTTCTTGAGAAAATTCACGTTAGATTTTAGGAAAAATGTTTAATTGATTTAAAATGTCGGCTCAAAATTTAAATTTTTTTTCCAATTTTCATTTTGTTCCGTATTTAATTGTGCTTTATCAAATCAAAAATTGTTCGATTTTTCCCACGACAATACAACAACATCAATCATTGTCTTTCTTTTCCATTTTCCACACCGAAAATTGAATTCATCGCCAAATTCTCTCGGTCTGCACTATTTTCGGTGTTTGCGTACTTATTCCGTCTACCGTACCACGCTCACAAATGCATTCAATTTGCACACCCATAAATTGTCGATTTCAATTTTTTTTTCGTTTTTGCGCTGCGTCGACTCATTCCCAAATCCCATTCGTATTTTTGCTGTCAAACCCAAATCGGGTAACGAAAATGAATATAAAAAAGAAATGATGAAAAGCAATAAAATGCACTTGGTGCGTGTTTGTGCTGCGCAAGCTAGCGACAAAATCTCTTTGTTCGTTTATTGTTTCACAAACAAAAAAAACCAACAGCAACAAGTAGGAGAGGATGGGACCAAGACGGAAATGAATAGGCGAGAGATTACGCGAAAATGAGAGACACCGATATTCTATTGTGTCAATTTTGAGGGGCCCTTGATGAGATTTCAATACCACCAAAATCCAGCCACCGTTTTCAATTCATTTTTCCATTTGACCTTCATCGTTCCAATATTTGTCATATTTGGCATTGATCCAAAGTCCAGCAATCTCAATGCCTCCAATTTTCAATACAAAATTCTAGTTTCAATGGTCCGAAACTTTCTATTGGTTCAATTTTAGTTATTTAACTTTCAGTGAAAAATTGCATTGAATAAATTGACTGATTGAAGTTTGAAATATAATTAAGTGTGCCAAATGTCTCGAAGAGAGGAGCCATTTGAAACCACCAATATAATTATTTAATTAATATTAAATGACCGCCGTGTTGCTCGAATATCACACGCGTTGGCCTCCAAAAAAAAAGAAAAAAAAATTCGCCTGACATTCATATGTGTTTCGCTCATTCCGGATGCCTCATAAACTGCCGACAAGTGTCTTCCGTCCGTTTTTGGGTGCTTCTGGCGTCAATGGGTGTATGCGTATGCATGCGTTGTGCAAGAGCGCTCATGGCGCCCGTCATGCTTCATTTATATCCATTTTGTTGTGTCTCGCACCCACTCGCATTTTTGTTTCCCCCCTAATGATGAGCTCTTAACGCCCATATTTGCATATTGTTCTCTTATCCACTTTTGGCACACTTCAACTACTTTGTGCTCAATTATTGGAAGAAAACAACTGCAAAGTTTATGGTTTACTGTAGTTTAGCCTCTTGAGTCGTCATTTTTCTTTTCGCTGCAAAACCCCGTCCCCATTAATAGGATTGTAAAACGCAAAAGCTCAGCTGGCATTTTAAGCATTCAATTTCGATTTTTCTTTCCTATCTATTTCAATCCACTGTTTCAAAAAAACCGAAAAGGCTTCTCAATTTACATTTGAATTTGGTTCTTCAAGGTTTTTTCTATTTATTATCGTATTTTTTTGTATAGATTAATTTGAATCCAAACATTTTCAGGCATTTCCATGTGCTATGTGGGGCAAGATCACATCTCACATCGGCTTATGGTTGGGGCTCGAGGAGTCCGAGCGACCGATGAGGGCCTCATGCTCGATGTCAATGATCCATCATCCTCATCTCACCACAGTCCGCAATTCGAAATCGTCGGAAAATCTGCATCGGGTAATTATTGTCGAATTCAAAACGACTAATCGTGAGCATGCCGCCGTTTTCTCATTCATTGGGTCTCGTGAAGAGTTCGGATTTCAAAAATGAAGAACATACACTACCCTGGGTGCAAACATGCGTTTCTTGATACATAGAATTGTCTTTTAGTCATTTTCAATTTGATCTATGAAATTTATTGAAATTCTACAGTAGATATTAAAGGCGCACGCAAATATATGCCCATTTCGTGCAAAGATGGCGGTTGACCATTTCAATTTTCAAATTCGCCAAATCAGTGTAAATTATCGTTGCGCGTACACTATAATGCAATGTACGCAGTCTCGCGTGCATCTCGCTGCCTCGAGACGCATTAGCATAATTTTTTTTTATTCAGCCGTTTGACGCTGACAATAATTAAAGAAGGTGCAGAAAAAAAAAGAAACTCGAATTAACAATCAGGTTCCGTGGACATTTCACGGGTTTCGCCGGCATTTCGCAAAGTTCGCATTTGCCTTCGAAATAGGGCTCAATTTGCAGATAACATCAACGGTATCTCCGAAGCGAAACATCAAAGACATTGATAATTCGCCGACAGTGAAAAAGGTTGGAATCATAATGAGTCGACGTTTGTCACGCGACACTTCCGCGTTTTTTCAGAGCTCTTCGATTTTCACATTGAGACGGAGCCGAAACAAGGAGAAAAAGTACAAGAATGGTGAGTGACAACCGAGTGGGCGGAGCATAATTTGAGCCAATTTTTGTTGTTGTTGTTGTTGTTGTTGTTGTTTCGATTCATTTTTTGTCCTGCCTCAAATTTCATTGAGATCAAACATGTATTCAAGACTTATTTCGTTCAAAGGTTTGCCATTCTTTTTTTTCGCTTCGAGACCATTCTGTGCATGAGTCGAAGTTTCCAGGCAACCGCAATTAAATTCCATTCATATGGAATTATGGTTATTAATGGGAAAATTTCTTTTTTCCTCATTCCCATACGAATTAAAAAAAATAAAATTTTCTGTGCTTGAAATTGGAAACAAAAAATTAAAATTACGTGTGAAAATTGGATCTTTTCAAAACTTTTCTGGTCCAATTTTTATTTCTATTGCTTTAAATCAATTTTTTATTCAATTAAGAACCTTTAATTACCGTAAATAGACCGTAGTGTGGAGAAGACGAATCTTTGAAAAAAATACAAATATTTGGAGAAAAACTTTCAGGCACCAAATCGCCGAAAAAAATGAACGATATGACGGCTTCATGGCATTCGCCGCAAATTAATGGAGCTGGATCACCTGCAAGCGCATCGAGCAGCGAGCAACATCAAACTCCACCCAAAAATCATATATTCGGGTTTTTAAAGTAAGAAATTGTCGTATTTGTTCGAAACATTTAATACATTCTGAATAATTGCGCTATTTTTGCAATAAAATTTTCATTTAGTCGGATGTATAGGGGTAGATTTACGGGAGCCGTGGTCTCGCGCGGATTTACTTCTTATGAAATGCAGTGAACTTTCAAAATAAACAGTCCACGGGAAAACACGTGGCGAGACCATGACGAAAGGCGCGCCCGTAAATCTACACCCAATATATTGTGGAAAAATGACGAATGTGAAAAACTGCAGCGATATCCTATGCATTGTGTGCGTACACCGAGTCGCACATCTCGATCTTAGCTACAGTAATCTCAGCTGAAAATTATTTAATTAATTATTGGTCGTTTCTTTTTTAATAAAACAATTAACTTTAAAAACATACAAAAATTATGGCTATTACAGTTTTTAAACACAATAGCATACATAAAACCATGAATTCGCGAAGAAAACACAGAAAAAAATGTAAAAGAAATAATTGATCAAATAATTTTCAGTTGAGATTACTGTAGCTAAGCTGGAGATGTTCGACTCGGTGTACGCACACAATGCATAGGATTTCGCTGCAGTTTATCACATTCCTCATTTTTCCACAATACATTGCCATTGCAAAAAAAAAACAAGCACCTTGAATAATTCTGGATTACTGTTTCGAGGCGGTAATATAATCAGCGGAAATTCATTTTTTGTTGCGATTTTTCTGTCAAATTTCTGGATTCATTTTTATTGAATTTTAATCGTTGTCATTTCAGCCGCCAATCGCGATCTCGAAGCAACAATCCGAGTGATAACGTGACAGTTCACAACTCGAGCACACCATCATCGAGCTCAACCGTCGCCGACTTCACACATCTTCGACGCCGACGTCCGCGATCCGCGCATTATGATCCGAACACGATCACACTGCCAGCGAAAGAAGAAATCACGCCGCAAAATGTCGACGAATTGTACAGAAAATTGGAGAAACTTGGCGAGGGCAGCTACGCGACCGTCTACAAGTGCGAATCGAAAATTGACGGATCGATTGTGGCGCTGAAGGAGATTAAGCTGCAGTTCCAAGAGGGACTGCCATTCACCGCGATACGCGAAGCATCGCTTCTCCGCAATCTCCGACATGCCAATATCGTCTCTCTTCATGATATCTTTTATCAACATAATCAGCTAACATTTGTCTTTGAATATATGGTGAGAACTAGAGAAAATCCAGCAAAAACCGCTAAACGCAACGTTATTTTTCCAGAAAATGGATTTGAGCAAGTATTTGGAGCAAAATATATTCGGATTAGATAGTTTCGAGATCAAGCTTCTATTATTCCAATTGCTCAGAGGACTCGATTTTTGCCATAGGAAAAAGATTTTGCATAGGTCAGTGGATAATAAATGCCATGAGCGAATTGGCTGGAAAAATCCGAAAAATTATAATTTTAGAAACCACGAATTTTTGCATGAAATTCTACTTCTCACATTGTCTAGAATTATTTTTCATAGCGAAATTATTTTGCAGAGATCTGAAACCGCAAAACCTGCTGTTGGATGAGGACGGCGTTCTGAAGCTCGCCGATTTCGGTCTGGCTCGCGCGAAATCGGTGCCGAGTAGGACATACTCTCACGAGGTTGTCACTCTCTGGTATCGACCGCCCGATGTGTTGCTCGGCAGCACCGATTACTCAACGTCGTTGGATATGTGGGGTGTCGGGTGCATTTTCGCCGAGATCTGCACTGGCACTGCGCTGTTCCCGGGCACCAAAGACGCCGTCGATCAGCTCGACAAGATCTTCAGTATTCGCGGTTCGCCGGATCGCCGAAAATGGCCCGAAGTGGTCAATCTTCCGCGATACTCTCCAGGAATGTTCCCCGAGTATCGCGAGCTCTCCTTCATCGCCGTCAATCCAAAGTTCACGAAGATCCTGAAGAATGGCCAGGAGCTTCTCGGAATGCTGCTCCAACTCCGTCCAGACAGTCGAGTGTCAGCAGCCAGCGCCATGCTTCATCCCTACTTCGCCTCGCTTCCCCGCGAGATACATCTTCTATCCCCAAACCAATCAATATTCAAGCTCAAAGAGTTCAAAGATTTCATCGGATTCTAAATGATTCACGGGTTCATTTTTCATTCAAGTGTGCTTCCTTTCCCCCACGACTCCTTCACTATTTTTCAAATATATCGACTCATAGGATATCACTCATTTATTTGGCTTAATAAACTATTATTAAATGTGTATATGAATAAAGATTATTATTAGAAAATTATTAAGGTGGCAGTTTATCCCGTATTTATTGGCATGGATAGCATTGCTGAAATTGGGAATTTCGAAAAATGAGTACGAATGGAATAAGTCTTACCGCAGTTCCGAAGTTTCTCTTCTTACGCCGTCGAAGGCCAGAATTAGGTGTGCAAATATTACAATCATCCTGAAAGTCGGTTTTTCCGGATTATAAGATTTAAAAAAGAACTTACAAAGAAGTTTCGCTTGACACGATGCCGACATTGCGGGAATGCCATACAATTCTGCTCCGAAACATTGATATTCGGCTGTCCAAAGTTTCTTTTAACTCTGTGGGGAAGAAGCCCAGAGACTCCGCATCTTGTGCACTTCTTCCGCCGGAACACTGCTTCTCTCTTCGTTCGTTTCTCCGCATAAACCTTCTGGAAGATCGCATACTCGACATTGTTCAAGCAATCGTCTGATTGAGTGCAAGCCCTCTGCTTGCGTCGTCGTTCCACAGTCTCTTCTTCCGATGAATCATCCTCGAATCCAAGCTTGTATCCCTTCTTAGCTCGAATATCAGCAATAGCTTCGCTGATAGTCATCTTCTTTTCTGGTTCCTCATCAGCTCCTCTCTTCTTTCTACTCGCCAATGCCAGTGTCACCCAAGCGGGACACGGAACACAAGCCGCTGAATTGTCCGGAGCAAAGAACTGACGTTTGACACGATGGTGCTCCTCAAGAGCCTTCTCGTACTCGGCAACAGCTTTCTTATGCTCATCTAGAGCTTTGTAGTACTTGTCCAAGCGATCAGCATGACGCTTTCTGCGCTTCTTCTGAGCAAGAACGCACGCCGGGAATTTCAGACAACCTCCTGGATTATTTCCACCAGCGGAAGCATGCGAAAGAAGTTTGACAATATCCAAGATTCCTTTTGGATTGTATGCTTGACGCTTTTCTCTTTCATTTATTGTAAATTCATCGTTATCGCATTGCTCATCAACATATCTCTTTTCACGTCGGAGGCATTGCTAAATCATTTCGAGAATTATATGTATTTGGCCAATTGAATAATCCTTACATCTCTCTCAGCCTCTCTCTTCTTTCTTCCATAATGCCCGTTGCAAGGTTCGCAATATTGAGACCCAATAAGGTTTCTCTTGTATCTTCTCACATGCAATGTGCATTGTGGATGAGGTAGACACTAAAAGTTCAATTCGTACATATATTTTTTCTGAAAAAATAATAATT
Source organism: Caenorhabditis bovis (assembly GCA_902829315.1). Lineage (NCBI taxonomy): Eukaryota > Metazoa > Nematoda > Chromadorea > Rhabditida > Rhabditidae > Caenorhabditis > Caenorhabditis bovis. The sequence continues at coordinate 3,344,189 of CADEPM010000006.1, forward strand.
ACCGCTCTCTTCGTTCTCTTGTGCGGTTCTCCGATCGGATATCCCACTGGACTCTGCTGTGGTCGCTGGTCTCCCAAGAATGGATTATTATCCGAATATTGTGGCTGAAGGTACGTGCAAGGCACACAATCGAAAGATCTCTTAGATCTTCTCAAAGGAGTTCCATTGAGGCAAAGTTGGCATGGTCCCTGATCGAAGTTTCTCTTAGCTCTCACGTGAGCTCTTCTGAAGTCGTAGAGTCTTCCAGCGGTTGGTGGAGCCTCAACATGATCTTCGGATTGTTCAACGAGTTTGCGGGTCGTCGATACAGAGGCTGTCTTGGTTTTGGTGCCCGCGGCTTTCATAACAGTTTTGACTGGTGGAGATGTCAATACGGGCGGTGAGTGCTGGCCAAGAAGACTGACTGGAACAAGGAATTTGAGTCAAGTTATGGATTTTTATGGCTTACGTGGCTGGCAATGAAGGCCCGGTGCTGCTCTCTTGGTCCGTTTTCCGAGCATCATCCTCTTTCTGCACGGGCATGTCGGGCACGATCTCAAACATGGTGGCACTGTAGCCAAACAATTATCGAGATTGAGGTTAAGCTCTGGGCAGCAAGGCTTTTCTGGGGGACAGCAAGGTTTTTGTCCTTGATTACAACATGTCGGATTCTGATAGTAACAGCAAGGCCTTCCGCACCCACAATCTCCATTTGGACATCCTGATCGACACGGTGTCCGTCCCTGCGGTGATCCGCCGCAACACTGAGTCGGAGCTTCTGGAGCCGGTGGAGGTGGTGGCGGAGGCGGTGGTGGAGCAGCAGGAGTTGGTGGCGGGCAGCAAGTTCTTGGGGGATTTGGTGGAGCTGGAACTGCTCCTGGATTGCCATCCTCATCCTCGTATTCCTCATATTCAGGTCGTCGACCTCTGCAGCAAGGCTTTGGGCAACAGTTTGGAGTTGCTGGACAACATGGACCAAATGCCGGCTGGCAGCAAGGTTTCGGCGGTGGCGGTGGAGGGCAGCACGCAAGTGGAAGCGGCTTTTGATTCGAGCAACATGCTAAACAATATCTTTTTGAAAAATTTTAAATAAAAGAAGGCGATTTACAGCTAGAGCAGCAAGAACGATTCGGGAAAAGATCACATCCGGAGCATCCACATGAGCAACGCTTCCGGCGTTCTATCCTAAACCAAATACAGTAATCAGAAACAATTTTTATGATGAGTACCTTTGAGTAAGCGGAACTAAATTCGATTCATTTACGGCGACAAAGTGGAGCGGAAGGTCCGCAGAACGCAAATGTGATTCGTATTTGACCGCCGCTTCGGCGAATTCGTAAACGCTGAGCAACAGTGCCCAGCCAAGGAGGAGCATTACGCCACCTGCCTGGAAAAAAAAACAAATGTTGTTGTTATAGGAAGGAGAATAAATGGAAATGAGCGTGGGATTCGTCGCGACGGGTCGGATGGCAAAAACTCGCTTGGCGCCGCTGGACAATGCGCGACGGACAAGATCGCGTCGAGAATTTTTGAAACATTCTCGTCCTTGCCCACCTTGTTTCTTGTTTCGCTTCGAACCGCCCCCGTCGCGACGGCGCGCCTGCTTGCATTTTATCAATTGCGTTGTGCGGATTGCGTATTCTCCACAGAACTGGATATTCCAAGTTTTGAGTCTCGAGATGATATTATGAAATGGACGCAATTAGCGGCTATCGTCGAGATTTTCAAAGAAGAAAGCAAAACGAACCACTTTTGAGATCGTACCGCGAATCAAATTGATTGAAAAAAAAGTGAGAAGAAGGAGCGCTCAAGAATATGATAAATGGTTTCAAATATGGAAATCAGAGAAAAAGAATTCGACTTAGGCATTTTAGACTCGCTCTAACGTATGCTTTGGTTTAGTATCAAGATTATGCAGAACTACAGTGTACATCAAAGGCGCAATCAAAAATTGTAAATTTCGCCAAAGGACTGAATTTGATCTAATAAGTTTGAATTTCCGACAGTTGTTGTCCACGAAAAAAAAAACTTTGAATTATATATGATAATAAATATACTACGAATATTAGACTGCATTCTAAAAGATATTCATTGTCTTTTGAAGACCTGGGCGGTCAAAGCACAAAAATTTTAAGACGCACAAGATGCATCAAGTCCTTTCCTTAAAAGGTTTAGGGCATTTACAATTTCATCCATAGTCGAGGTTCGACGCGACATCGACAATACGCATTTTAAAAACAAAAGTATTTACCGTATCACGTTTTTCGAAGCCAGCGTGAACTGCTTTCGCTTTTCCATTTCAATATCACGGCTTTATGATTTCCTTTTGATATACATATATACTCATTTCGGCGTCGAGAAAATCTGAAAAGCAACAGCATTCAAATGGAGATCTCAAAGAAATGAGAACACAGGTTATTTTTATCGCAATATGGTATTAGAAGGTCCTACAATAAACTATATTCGATCTTAGTAGAGACAATTTCTACTAAAATTAATGAACTTAAAGGTGTTAAAAGAAACGTAGCATTTTTGATGAGGAAACATATATAAAAACGAAATAAACTATCGAACCATAAAATATAGGAGAATATTCAAATTGTGTCTTGTTTTGTCAAAGTGTTTGCGGACTAATTTTATCTACAGTAACCAAAAGTTTCCACGTACGTCATTTTGATATTGATTTTCAATTTTTCGTAAATTTTTTGGGATATGTCTCGAAAATTATGGAAACTTCTCATTTCTACGTTATCAATTTTCAAATATCATCTAATTATGTTTGTTTTCAGAAAAAAAACCTTGCAAAACGACCAGATTTTCGCCGGGATCACCCTTTTTTCCTGCTGGCGACGCCTGTGATATCGTGTAGGTTTTACCCATATTTTTTTCTTTTTATCGATTTTTTTCTTAATGTGTAAAAAACGTAAAATTTAAAATATTTTTTCCGTTGTGCTTTCTCATGTCTCTGCAACGATTGTCTCGGGCCACTGTGCGCGTGTCTCGAGAACATTCGTTGAGTCGGATTTGAGAGAGCCCGCAAGGGTGCCGCGCTTCTCGTGCCACGAGACGCGGACCAACGCCCTGATTCGGCGACCCGAAGGGTCCGACCCAGGAGGGAAATGCCTGGGGAAGTCTAGGCGCTCACGGTGGAGTGGCACTGGGATGTTTTGTTGCGGAGACTGAGAAATTGGCCCATTTTCAGATAAAATTATTTTGTCTGAAAACCACAAAACGAATTAATTAAAATCCTAAAAATATGTGTTCCTATTATCTGATTTATAATGATTTAATAATTTCTGTATTTTTCATGGACTCCACAAGGAATGTAAAAAAGACCGCAAGGACGAGGGACTGCGAAGTGAATATTGTAATCGCTATAAATTTCATACTTTCACCATTAATATAATTCTTTCAGTTCTATGGCATACGAAGAGGGATCTTGTAAGCTGGACCAAGGACAATTACACACATAAGTGGCTATATTTTTTAAAGTCCATTTCAGTTTTAACTTTCGACTTTTTAAATTCAAAACCGCAGGGGAATCTATATTTTGATGATTCTGATAAGAATCTGAAATGCTTAAAAAGTTTTTCGTTAATATTTAATTCTTGTCGTCGTGGCACGACTGTGGACGCGAAAAGTAAATATGTATTGTCGCCGTCGCGCGACCGAGATTTCTTTTTTTTTAAATTCTTTTTTAGAATTCACCCAATTTCCGAAATAGTGCGACAAAAATTTACGACGATGACCAAAAAATATGTTATAGGCGTACTCCCCGCACTAATACCTCTCCGGTATTTGACATTTGCTATCCAATTGTTCACAGTAACACGACACCAACAATGAATTTTGTGAATGTCCCCGTAAAAAGCGGGATTCCCAATTTTTGAGTCTGTGACTCTTTATAGTGTGATATTTCTTTTGTGGTTTGTATTTATTTCAACATCACTTATTTATTATACAGTGCGTTGCAGAATTATAAGGCCACCCCCAAATTTGAGCTCCGCGCAATGATTTCGATATTTTGAGACCAACCTGTGTGAAAATCGTGTTCAGCATGAAAAATAACCTATATGTCCCAAATTTCATGTTGGTATTTCAAAAAGTAACCGCGCTGTGGTCCAAAACCGTTTTTCGAGCGGTGCAGAATTATAAAGCCACCCCCATGAAATACGTTATAAATTCAAAGATAACAACAGTCTAATGTATGATGGCACCTCCATTCGAGGTTATAACATCGAAAACACAGTCTGGCATAGATTTGAGAAGGTTTTAAACATATTGGGTCGATCTAGATTTGAATTGCTGCTCTAACGTCTTTCACTCGACTACGATTTCGGTTTTGAGCTCTCCAACTCCCCGAATTTCCTTCCTTGGCCATAGAGATGCTATATTAACTCCCCCCACACGTTTTCCGTGGGTTCTCCAAAAAGGAGAACATGCTGGCCAGTCGAGAACGTCCACATTGTGAGACTGAAGTCAGTCCAAAGTAGACCGACTCACATGAATGACCGCATTTTTCTGTTGAAAAAGGACAATAATGACGTCGGAATGGAAAAAGATGGCTGTCAAGATCATTTTGATAGTCCGAAGAGTCCACCTTACTCGTCAGAAAAGCAATTTCCAGAAACCAGGCCGCCGAAAACGCTTCCCCATACCATCACGCTTCCTCCTCTAAAATTGAGTTTTGAAAGCAGGAGGCGATTTTTCCGTAAATTGTGCCAGCAACTGTTATAAACTGTCCACTTGCTTTTGTCAAAGTTTAGCTTCTTCTTGATGTCACTTGTAGACTTCATACTGCTCGAAGCTGCTCGAATCAATGCTCGATTAGCGCGATAGTCCTGTTTTGACTTTTGCGACATGTTTACACGAGTTGAACCCTTCACAAAGATGTCTACGAATGTTTTCGGACCATTTAAATTCTTCGCAACCCGACGGTTCGACCATCCTGCTGTTTTGAATGCAAGAATCTGAGATTGCTCAGAAGCACTAAGACAGCGACCACGTGGCATTTCGAAATGATTCAAAAAGTGAAAAATAAGAACCACTGTAGGTTCTCAAAGCCACACAACAATTTTTAGGCACATTGGTCTCGCCAAAGTTTCAAAAAAATGCGAAAAAGTCCGTTTTATGGGGGTGGCTTTATAATTCTGCACCGCTTGAAAAAACGGTGTTGGACCACAGCACGGTTACTTTTTGAAATACTAACACGAAATTTGGGACGTATAGGTTATTTTTCATGCTAAACACGATTTTCACACTGGTTGGTCTCAAAATATCGAAATCCTTGCGCGGCGCTCAAATTTGGGGGTGGCCTTATAATTCTGCAACGCACTGTATTATTATAACACGCATTGTACCCTTACATTAGCAGAAAAAACGTGCGATTTACCGTGAGTGCATTTCGCATCCGGCACTTTGGAAAATGGATGAAAAGAAATGATAAGAGAATCTGTGGCAGATCAGTTTTTTTCAAACGCAATTTTGATTCATGCTTCATCAGATTTTCATTTGTTTTATTCGCCCCTTTTGAAAAATGACAAAAATTCCCACATGCGGCAGGATATACGGTACCTGAATTACCGCATCGAAAAGGTGTGACTTTCTACAAATATTCAAGATTCGAATTTTTGAAAATAACTCTAACCTCCAAAAATCATTTCAAAGTTAGAAAACTCCTCAAGTCGTACATAGTGACGAATCATCTGTTCAGAGTTGTGGGCTCGAATGTACTAAAAAAAAAGGTAAAACCTGCACTAACTTCCGGTTATCGTGAAATATATATGCCTTCAAAGTTATAGCTCCTCACCCAATGAACATTGTTTTTTGTCGAGCGCCGGTGAATGTGATTCAAAGGGGTAAATGTGAGGAATTCTTCCTTTTTTCAGAAATGGACCTATTCATGCAATGAAAAAAATTTTTTAAAAATTATTTATTTCATTTTCCTAATTTTCAATTTCTTATTGACGCGATATATCGTAATTCTTCGCTAGTTTTTTTAAAGGTGCAAGCAAAAATTTGCACAGCAGAGTGAATGCCCGTCCATGAATTAATCGGTGGAATTTCTGGATTGCGAAGATGAGGCCAAGTGCTTCTTTCTCGATTTGACTGTATTTCCGTCAGCGTCCAGCTTTTTCCGTTCGATAATGCATGCGCTGTGTAAGAACGGTTCCAATTCCATTGGCTGATGCGTCAGCGGCGACTATGAGCGGCAGTGTGGGTTCATAACGCGTGAGCAGGAGGTCAGATGAGATGACGCCCTTAATCCGATCGAAGGCAGCTTGACTTTGTGATGTCCATCTGAAACGACGTCCTTCTAGACGACGACTATTGTATCGGCCCAATTCGAATTGTCGATCTTCGAGGGTACTCCTTGAGCGATGAGGCCTTCCAATTCTTCAGTTACGCGTGGGAGAACAGCATACAGGACTGGTCTTGACTTTCGGAAGATTAGAGCGGCATCCGGCTTCAACTCCAAGCTGGCCTTCGATTTGGTGCATCTTCCTAATCATGGGTTACGTCGGCGTATTTCTTCATTATCTCTTCACAAAGCTTCTGTCGGCCATTCTTGAGGTCGTGCGAAGTGATTTCTTCTTTAATTGTGCAGTGAACGCTTCCTGACATACAACAAATTTCTTTTGGAGCTGTTGTCGCATCCGATCGCTAAATTAAATTAAGAAATTTATAGTCATAGTGTAAAATCTTACCTAAGATTATCAATAACTTCTCGCGCCATGCGAAGAGCCTTCGCTTTGCACTATTTTGTGGCATCTTTCCTAAAGCACCTTCGATGAGAATATCTGTAACAGAGATATTTGCAATAAAATATAGGACCTTCATAAAGCCTTTCATTTAATTGAATATAGTCATTGATAATACTTCTGCAGTTACGGAAAGACATACGAGACATTCGAAGTAGACGGTAGACAACATTTTTCTTGTTTTTGAAAAGGATCACAAAAAAAATCTTGAAAACTCATCGAAAAAAGCAAAAATGTTGAAAACGAATTTCGAAAATTGTGAGGCGTGGCCGCATTGTGCAAAGCGGCGCACTGTTTTGCAATGCTGCGGCAGATGTCCCATAATGTTTTCGATATGCTTTTTTTTGGGCCAATAATTTTTTGCTCCCCTTTTCTTGCTACCCCCCCTGATTTTTGGCACCCACTTTTGTTGCTTCCAGTTTAATAATTTTTTGCCCCAATTTTTTTTTGTTGCTCCCTTTTTTAAACGATTTTTGCTCCCATTTTTAACACCTTTTTTAAAAAGGGTTTTTTTTTTACTACTTTTAAATGTTTCCTTGAAATAGGAATTCACAATAGTCATTTTTGTAGTTTGAAGGCATACTACAACCATTATAAAATTATCACAATTGCTTAATGGAAAATGTTGAATTAGAACAAAATTGGGCAAAATGGCGAAATAGGAAATTTGCGAGTTGTAGCGATCCATCCATGGAGGCCACTGTAAAGTTAAACGAAAATCCGTAGTAAGTCAATTAGAATATATGATTTGACTTTGTTAGTACAGGGTGGCTGAAAATTACCCGGACTAAAATTTCGAGCCTTCGTGAGGCGCACTGGTGCTTTTTCAGCGCAATGTTTTTAAATTTTTTTAATTAGCAATGTTTTTTTTACTATCTCTCAAATTTTCATGATAATTGGTTCGGTTTTAGCAAAATGGCGAAGCAAAATGCAAACCGACCCGCAATTATCGCATTGCACAAGTCCGGAATAGGCACGTATGCAATTTGGAAGCATCTGAGAATTCCGAAAAACACCGTCTACGATGCAATTTCTCGTTTCAAGGATCTTGGCACAACCCAGGACCGTGCAGGCAGAGGAAGAAAAACTACGGTGACGACGTTCTTCGAACGTTAAGATCGTACGAGACAGAATCAGACGAAATGCTCATCAGAGCATCAAAAAGATGGCTTCCGCCCTGAATATGTCACGAGCTTCAATGACAACCATTGTCAAAAAGAAGCTTAAGTTGACTCCTTATTGTGTCAGAAAAGCGGCCATCCTTTCTCAATCCAACAAGCTCAAACGGCACCAAAAGGCAAAACTCCTTTTGGCGCGCGCGCGGGTTGGGGAACATCTGTCGACGGTCTTTTCGGACGGGAAGCTGTTCACCGTGGAGACCGAATTCAATTCGCTAAAGGAATCGAGTGCTTGCCCGAACGTCCGAGGAAGCTTCAGAACTCGGCCGGACAATTCATCGTACGTCGCACCCCGTCAGCGTCATGGTCTTCGGTGCCATCTGCTCCAATGGCAAATGTCCTCTGATTTTCGTGGAAAAGGGAGTCAAAATCGACAAGTACTACTATATCAATGAGATCCTGAAGAAGAACTTGCTTCGTTGGGCCCAAAAACACTTTGGTGGACAACGATGGGTGTTCCAGCAGGACGGGACGCCAGCTCATACTGCAAAGTTTACGCAGGAGTGGTGCGCCAACAATTTCCCCTCCTTCATCAAGTCAACAGAATGGCCCACCTTGTCTCCTGATCTTAATCCGTTGGACTACTCCGTATGGGGGGTCTTACAGAGTAAGGTCCGTTCTAGGCCCTACCCGAATTTGGACTCTCTAAAGAAAGCGCTGGTCGAGGAATGGGACAAATTGTCGGTGGAATACCTGCGCGCCACGGTCGACGCATATCCGAAGAGTCTTCGCGCCGTCATCAGAAACCGCGGAGATCGAATCGAACAACGATAATCTATTTATGTTTGTTATTGTAAAAATAAACTAAATATGAAATTTGAGTGTGTTTGAACAATTATTCGCTGAAATACATTGGTTTTCATATAGTCCGGGTAATTTTCAGCCACCCTGTAGTGTCCGTTAGTTTAATGAAAACAACTAAACACATTTTCTATTCGGCAACATATTTATTTAAAACATTTTAAAAAATTAATTAATTATTGAATTATTTTTTAAACAATTAATTAATTGTTGAATTATTTCGATAGGTCATTTATACCGTAAAATTTGTATCAAATTGGTACTTCTAACAAAAAAAAGCCTTCAAAAAACTTCCCAAAGTATAACGGTGTTCAATTTTTTGAATATAACGTCTTTCCTGAAATTTGATGAGGAGTTATAAAAAGCTTCGAAAAATCGAAAATGATATAGTTTTCAAACAGGCTTGACGGTATAAACTTTTAAAAAAATTCCGCAATAAATAAATTAATAAAATTTCACTTATTGCGATATTCAATCCCGTTCCTTTCCTTATTCGCGCCCTCTGTGGTTTTTACTTCTTATAATTTGTGACTCTCTTCCTGCAAATAATTTCAGTTTAACATAATTTTTTAATTTCAAAAGAAAAATTGCGTACGATTAATTATTTTTTTTGAAAGGGTATACTCATAGATTAAACTGAAATTTACCTTTGGAATATTTTGTTTTACAATACAGTACTTATCCGGTAAAGTCAAGTCCTCGATTTTCTCAATCTGTAAAATTTGATATAAATAACTCGAATAATTCCCACTAGTAATAAAAAACGTTAAAAACGACGAAGAATGTTGCGAAAGAACGAGATGTGTGTATAAATATTATTACTTATTAAATTTACTAATGTTTGAAAACGTTTTGTGGGGTTAAAAACATAAAAGAAGGATTTTAAAAAGAAAAATAGGCCAATAATAAAATAAAATGTTCGGTGAAAACACGTAGTCCGTAAACATTCTACGACTAATTGCACAGATATACCGTACGCTGAATATTTTTATTTCATTATTGGCCTATTTCTCTTTTTTTTAATCTTTCCTTGCAGTTTTTAACCGCACGAAACTTATTGAAACATTATTAAATTTAATAAATAATAATTTTTATGCATAAAAAAATGTTCTTTCGCAACTTTCTTCGTCGTTTTTAACGTTTTTTATTACTAGTGGGAATTACTCGAGTTCTTCATATTAAATTTTACAGATTGAGCAAATCGAGGACTTTACCGGATAAGTACTGTATTGTAAAACAAAATATTCCAAAGGTAAATTTCAGTTTAATCTATGAGTATACCCTTTCAAAAAAAATAATTAATCGTACGCAATTTTTCTTTTGAAATTAAAAAATTATGTTAAACTGAAATTATTTGCAGGAAGAGAGTCACAAATTATAAGAAGTAAAAACCACAGAGGGCGCGAATAAGGAAAGGAACGGGATTGAATATCGCAATAAGTGAAATTTTATTAATTTATTTATTGCGGAATTTTTTTAAAAGTTTATACCGTCAAGCCTGTTTGAAAACTATATCATTTTCGATTTTTCGAAGCTTTTTATAACTCCTCATCAAATTTCAGGAAAGACGTTATATTCAAAAAATTGAACACCGTTATACTTTGGGAAGTTTTTTGAAGGCTTTTTTTTGTTAGAAGTACCAATTTGATACAAATTTTACGGTATAAATGACCTATCGAAATAATTCAACAATTAATTAATTGTTTAAAAAATAATTCAATAATTAATTAATTTTTTAAAATGTTTTAAATAAATATGTTGCCGAATAGAAAATGTGTTTAGTTGTTTTCATTAAACTAACGGACACTACAGGGTGGCTGAAAATTACCCGGACTATATGAAAACCAATGTATTTCAGCGAATAATTGTTCAAACACACTCAAATTTCATATTTAGTTTATTTTTACAATAACAAACATAAATAGATTATCGTTGTTCGATTCGATCTCCGCGGTTTCTGATGACGGCGCGAAGACTCTTCGGATATGCGTCGACCGTGGCGCGCAGGTATTCCACCGACAATTTGTCCCATTCCTCGACCAGCGCTTTCTTTAGAGAGTCCAAATTCGGGTAGGGCCTAGAACGGACCTTACTCTGTAAGACCCCCATACGGAGTAGTCCAACGGATTAAGATCAGGAGACAAGGTGGGCCATTCTGTTGACTTGATGAAGGAGGGGAAATTGTTGGCGCACCACTCCTGCGTAAACTTTGCAGTATGAGCTGGCGTCCCGTCCTGCTGGAACACCCATCGTTGTCCACCAAAGTGTTTTTGGGCCCAACGAAGCAAGTTCTTCTTCAGGATCTCATTGATATAGTAGTACTTGTCGATTTTGACTCCCTTTTCCACGAAAATCAGAGGACATTTGCCATTGGAGCAGATGGCACCGAAGACCATGACGCTGACGGGGTGCGACGTACGATGAATTGTCCGGCCGAGTTCTGAAGCTTCCTCGGACGTTCGGGCAAGCACTCGATTCCTTTAGCGAATTGAATTCGGTCTCCACGGTGAACAGCTTCCCGTCCGAAAAGACCGTCGACAGATGTTCCCCAACCCCGCGCGCGCCAAAAGGAGTTTTGCCTTTTGGTGCCGTTTGAGCTTGTTGGATTGAGAAAGGATGGCCGCTTTTCTGACACAATAAGGAGTCAACTTAAGCTTCTTTTTGACAATGGTTGTCATTGAAGCTCGTGACATATTCAGGGCGGAAGCCATCTTTTTGATGCTCTGATGAGCATTTCGTCTGATTCTGTCTCGTACGATCTTAACGTTCGAAGAACGTCGTCACCGTAGTTTTTCTTCCTCTGCCTGCACGGTCCTGGGTTGTGCCAAGATCCTTGAAACGAGAAATTGCATCGTAGACGGTGTTTTTCGGAATTCTCAGATGCTTCCAAATTGCATACGTGCCTATTCCGGACTTGTGCAATGCGATAATTGCGGGTCGGTTTGCATTTTGCTTCGCCATTTTGCTAAAACCGAACCAATTATCATGAAAATTTGAGAGATAGTAAAAAAAACATTGCTAATTAAAAAAATTTAAAAACATTGCGCTGAAAAAGCACCAGTGCGCCTCACGAAGGCTCGAAATTTTAGTCCGGGTAATTTTCAGCCACCCTGTACTAACAAAGTCAAATCATATATTCTAATTGACTTACTACGGATTTTCGTTTAACTTTACAGTGGCCTCCATGGATGGATCGCTACAACTCGCAAATTTCCTATTTCGCCATTTTGCCCAATTTTGTTCTAATTCAACATTTTCCATTAAGCAATTGTGATAATTTTATAATGGTTGTAGTATGCCTTCAAACTACAAAAATGACTATTGTGAATTCCTATTTCAAGGAAACATTTAAAAGTAGTAAAAAAAAACCCTTTTTAAAAAAGGTGTTAAAAATGGGAGCAAAAATCGTTTAAAAAAGGGGAGCAACAAAAAAAAATTGGGGCAAAAAATTATTAAACTGGAAGCAACAAAAGTGGGTGCCAAAAATCAGGGGGGTAGCAAGAAAAGGGGAGCAAAAAATTATTGGCCCAAAAAAAAGCATATCGAAAACATTATGGGACATCTGCCGCAGCATTGCAAAACAGTGCGCCGCTTTGCACAATGCGGCCACGCCTCACAATTTTCGAAATTCGTTTTCAACATTTTTGCTTTTTTTCGATGAGTTTTCAAGATTTTTTTTTGTGATCCTTTTCAAAAACAAGAAAAATGTTGTCTACCGTCTACTTCGAATGTCTCGTATGTCTTTCCGTAACTGCAGAAGTATTATCAATGACTATATTCAATTAAATGAAAGGCTTTATGAAGGTCCTATATTTTATTGCAAATATCTCTGTTACAGATATTCTCATCGAAGGTGCTTTAGGAAAGATGCCACAAAATAGTGCAAAGCGAAGGCTCTTCGCATGGCGCGAGAAGTTATTGATAATCTTAGGTAAGATTTTACACTATGACTATAAATTTCTTAATTTAATTTAGCGATCGGATGCGACAACAGCTCCAAAAGAAATTTGTTGTATGTCAGGAAGCGTTCACTGCACAATTAAAGAAGAAATCACTTCGCACGACCTCAAGAATGGCCGACAGAAGCTTTGTGAAGAGATAATGAAGAAATACGCCGACGTAACCCATGATTAGGAAGATGCACCAAATCGAAGGCCAGCTTGGAGTTGAAGCCGGATGCCGCTCTAATCTTCCGAAAGTCAAGACCAGTCCTGTATGCTGTTCTCCCACGCGTAACTGAAGAATTGGAAGGCCTCATCGCTCAAGGAGTACCCTCGAAGATCGACAATTCGAATTGGGCCGATACAATAGTCGTCGTCTAGAAGGACGTCGTTTCAGATGGACATCACAAAGTCAAGCTGCCTTCGATCGGATTAAGGGCGTCATCTCATCTGACCTCCTGCTCACGCGTTATGAACCCACACTGCCGCTCATAGTCGCCGCTGACGCATCAGCCAATGGAATTGGAACCGTTCTTACACAGCGCATGCATTATCGAACGGAAAAAGCTGGACGCTGACGGAAATACAGTCAAATCGAGAAAGAAGCACTTGGCCTCATCTTCGCAATCCAGAAATTCCACCGATTAATTCATGGACGGGCATTCACTCTGCTGTGCAAATTTTTGCTTGCACCTTTAAAAAAACTAGCGAAGAATTACGATATATCGCGTCAATAAGAAATTGAAAATTAGGAAAATGAAATAAATAATTTTTAAAAAATTTTTTTCATTGCATGAATAGGTCCATTTCTGAAAAAAGGAAGAATTCCTCACATTTACCCCTTTGAATCACATTCACCGGCGCTCGACAAAAAACAATGTTCATTGGGTGAGGAGCTATAACTTTGAAGGCATAGTTTTTTTTTAGCACCTTTCCGAAATTATATCTGCCATCTTCTTTGCCAAACGATCGTCAATTTTTTCGGCATCCTCCTTTGCCGACAATATTAAAGGCAATACTTCACTTGAATATGAAGTATCCTTTTCGAACTTAAATAATTGGTTTTATGTTTTGCTTGTTTGTTCATTTACCGTCTTAATGCAGTCATAAAGGGGCTCACAGATATTGATGATAGTTTCAAGTAATTCTAATTCCTTTTTCTTGAGCAGCTTTCTTTGAAGTGACTCGATACCGAGCATTGATCGGTGGTACAATAATTAAATTATTTTCATTCATACAAAAGCTTACGTGAATCTTGACACTGTTCAGCAGTAAATACATTGATGCCCATCGAGTTGGGGAGAGTGAAAGTGGGAGTGCGTGTCGAATTGATTTTTGCTGAGAAATTCTTTAAAAATCCGAATATACTATATGTTATGTTATGAAAAATTCGTACGATATCTATATCGAGCGTTCTTTTTTCCTTCTTGATAAGTGACTAGCAATAGACTGGCACTTCTTTATGAGCTTTTCCACTTTCCTCACTTTTGAAAATTTCTCAAAAATGAGATTCGCGCAGTGGCATCCGCAGTGGTGACTGAAAAGAAAGTAATGACTTCTTATTTGAGAAAAAAATTACTTCGAATAAAATGCGCATTTGCGAAAGAACGGAGAACGGCAGCGCCATCAGTTACAGAACCCACGCAATTATCAAGATTACATTTCAGACCTCGTAAATCGCAGTAACCATCAGTAATGATCACATATTTCTGCAAACAAATATTATTCTTGTCAATAAACTTGACAACCTCAACATCCTTTAATGCATGTGTGAGCTTTTGAATGTATTCGGCATGATTTTGCACAATAAGATTCTTCATAACTTTTTGTGATGGAAGGTGAAAATTTGAATTTAACTTTTTACAAAAAAGTCTGAATTCCTTATTTTCGGCGAATCGAAATGGAATCAGACCGGTGCAGAATGCTCTAAGAAACTCAATAAAAGTTAAAGGAATTCATATTTTTAAATTACTTGGCTAACAGCATTTCCGTTGACTGTGTGTTATCCTCTTGGGTAAGGGTTAGTCCCTTATCCCGTTGAGTCTTTCGCATTGTTTGTATGTATTGAGCTCCGTGCTTTGACTTTAGGTGTTTCACTAATCCGCTAGTTGTTCCTTTGTAAGTAATATCTTTGCCACATTCCAGGCATCTCACCGAGGCAGTGGATTGATTCATAGGGTTACGAAAAAATCTCCACGCAATTGATGAATTCATTTTGCCTAAAAATTATATTAATTAAAACAAATGATTAAAGAAAGAATTTAAACTAATGAAGATATTGCATACATATATGTAAATATTTTCGAAACTAAAATACTAGTTGTTTACTGTTTCGCTTTAATCGCGACGCATACGCGTCGCGTCGTTTCGGTTGTTAAGTTTCGTCGGCTAAACACGCCAACTTGAAATTTTGGTCTTGGTGAAACATATGGCTAAAACCTTATGGTACGAAAACCTTGGACATAACTTTAATCGCAAACAATCGTATGCAAAAAAAAAACGATTTATTTATGTATTAATCCCCTTTTTATACGTGCGAACATTTTCAAAATATGTTGACTATGCTAGTTTTCAAAACCCTACTAGTTATCAATTTAACTTGAAATCGGAATTCGCAATACTCATTTTGTATTTTAATCTGGCGAATGAATAAAACATATTTATTTGAAAAGCCAATTTTTACTAAACATATTAAAGAAAATAACATTTAAATAGATGGAGAATAGCTCCTACGTGCCGCTCTCTTTCTCGTCACTCTTAAACTGATGTTTTTAATTTTGTTCGAAATTACTGGTATACAGGCTTCTTTCTTCATAGCTGTCGATTCCAACACCCATTAGAATTTCTTCTGCATCGTGTGCTGTTGAATGTGCAATTGGACGCAGATCGGCCGAATAGCCAGAAAATAATTCCGATACTTCTAGCGAAACAACTTCTCCTCTCAACGTACTAATCTTTAATAAAAAATTTGCTGATATTTAATTGGAAAAATTAATTCTTACGTATCGATTTGAAAGCTTCTGACATGATTACTTTTTGAGTGTTCCGCGTTTTTCCGAGGTGTTTTCTTTCTTCCGCATCCTTTTGGAATAGACTTTCTCACAACTTGATTTTGCGTTATGGATTTTGCCCTCGTTTCAAGAATTTCGATCGCTTTCTGTTGCTTCTTCTCGTCAAAGTTCCGCAGAACGAGGAATCCGTAAAGCCCAACATAAGAAACACTTAATTATTTTCAACTTACAAATGGATGCAAATCTTTGGATAAAACTTCTTGTAAGCATTGTACCCACAATTCAATTCATTTTGATCAAAAGTGACTTTTACTATTCTGAATAATAATACATTTATTTATATAGAAATTGCTTTTTGTAAAGCAGCATGTTAACGGCTACAAAAGCCGTGGAAATTGATTCTTAACGAGTTTTCAGAAATGTACAGGGCACATTAGTTTTTCTTTGTCGCTTAGAAAGACAAAAAGAAAGACTCAGTTTCAACATAATAATGATATCGTTTTTCCGATGCTGTCAATGCCTTTGAAGCAAATGCTACCGGGTAAATTTCTCCTTTTTCATCTTCTTGTGCTAACACTGCTCCTACTCCCTTCTCTGACGCGTCCGTAAAAATCATAAATGGTCTCATAAAATTTCGCACCGCTTCAATGTCAGGTTGTTTTAACACCGGAGATTTCACCAAGCACTCCTTTAATGTCAGGAAAGCCTCCTCCTGCTCTCTTTGCCATCTCCAGTTTGTCTTTGCCGACGTAAATGGATGCAATGGAGCGGTTATCTTACTATATCCGAATATAAACCTACGATAGTAACCTGCTAACCCCAAGAAAGATTGAACTTCCTGTCGACTAGTTGGCCTCGGATAATTCTGGATCGCTTTTGTTTTCTCATCGTCCACCGTCACTCCTCGTCTATCAATTCGATGCCCCAGGTATTTAACCTCCTTCTGTCCAATCGCACATTTTTTTTTGCTTTCACCCTCATTCCGCATTCTTTTACCCCCTGTAACACCCATCCCAGATGCTTCTCATGTTCTTATTCTGACTCACTCGCTACCAGTACGTCATCAATATACACGAACACCGATTCTCCTAATCTATCCTTTAAAATTTCTTCCATAAGTCGTTGGAACAACGCTGGACTCGTACATAATCCAAACGGCAACACGTTGAACTCGTACAACCTATCCAACACAGTAAACGCCGTAATTTTCTTACTGTTTTCCTCCAAAGGTATTTGCCAATATCCGGCAATGAAATCCAATGTCGAAAAAACTGTTTTCTTAGACAACGACTGTACTGTCCTCTCTATGTTTGGCAATGGAAACGCATCGTTTTTGATCACATTATTAACTTTCCTAAAATCGACACACATCCTTATAGTCCCGTCTTTCTTTTTAACTAGCACGATAGGCGATACCCAAGGTGATGTGCTTTCCCGTATCACGTTCTTACGCAACATTTCCTCTAGTAACTCTTCAGCTCCGGTACTAATACTAACGGTACTTGTCTTGTCTGTTGTCTGTTCGGTTTCTCCTTTTCCAACATACGCTCTCTCTATTCTCCAACAACTTTTTAATCCTGACATCCGTGACTTTACCATTCTTCTCGATCTGTTCCATCAACCTTTCATACCTGCTGTTATCTTGCACTGTTCTATTCTTCCACCCAATGGCTGCAATCGTTTCCTCTCGCTGTACCTGTCGGTCACACCATTCCTTCCATCCTTCTTCCTCCGGCGTCGTCCTCATTTCCGTTGTTCTTGACCATTCTTGCTGAAACATATCCGGATATTCATGTACTTCCGCGAAATTCTCACCTCTTCGCTTCTTCATCTCATGCATTTCGTTCTTCAACATCAGAATTTCGCCCTCCAGTTTGTGTGCCTTTTTCTCCCATTGCCTCTTTTCCTTATCGGCTTCGATGTATTGCTTACTCAACTTTTCCACGTCCTCATTAAGTCTTCTTATCTGCAAAATTAACTGTTTTTTCTCTTTCCGAACTTCTTGATTGAAACCAATCATCTCCTCTACCGCTGACACATGTTCTACCCCCAATAGTTTCAAATAATCGACAAGCTCGTCCTCCTCTTCTCGGTCCGATTGCTGTTTCTGCTCTTCACACAACTCCTCTGCTTTTCCATCTATTATCTCCCACCACCTTTTAATTTTTTCCCAATCACCTTCACATATGTACATCCATTACTCTTTCCTTTTGTCTCTCCGTCAGCCGAATACTCCCCTCATCCAAAATCTCCCTCATTCTAATTTTACATTTACTATGTTCTTCTATTTTCCTTCCTAACGTCTTAAAATCTTTTGTAAATTCCTTGAATTTACTTGCCTCTCTTTGCGCCTCGTCATCCTCCATTGGAATCGCCTCTTCACTTTCTCGCTTCTCCATGTCCATTTTCGCTTGAATCTGAAATCACAGACTTGTCCGTTTTCTTCGTGAACAATTTTTCAAAATCAGTGAACCGATTTTGAATAACAATCAACAAGTTGACTGTCTTCCCCGAACTGTCTTCTTTATACAAGAGCAACTTCAATTGCTCCGTATAAATCAAACTGCTCGTTTGTTTTTAACTACAAGAGTAAATTCAATTACTCCGTAGTATTAGCCGTTTCTTTTTAAATTTTAATCACCAAGAACAAATTCAATTGTTCCGATAATAAATTTTTTAAACCTTTTTTTTAACCAAGCATAAGTTACAAAAGTACATAAAAATAAAAGGTTCACCTATCAGGTGTAAGACAATCGGTACGAAAAGAATTAAGGACAGGCGAGGTTGCGAGTGCACTTTGGTCTAGAAATCAAACTTCCCTTATTGGCGCGGTTTACTGGGAGGGATTGGGTCGTCGCGCGCGCGCGGTCAGGCAATTTTGATCACCACGGTGTGCAATAAAACGTTAGGGTTTTTCAACCCTTAACAGTAATACATTTTTGCAATGTGGGAATCATTCACCACTAAATTTACGTATTGAGCTAAAAAATATTTTTACGATTTACCAATTCGTTCCTTTCTTGCGAAATCCGTCTGTACTTATTGACAACAGTAAGGTGACAGAATTGTGATTGTTCAAGCACTTTTATGCTCTTCGTGGCCTCATTATATATCGTGGAGTACTGCCAATTTCATCAAACAAACGCGTTTTTCGTGTGCAGCGATTCTAAATATGTATATAATATATTTATATCATTATTGAATTTTTTCTCGTTTCACGAGCTGAGATGAAAAAATCGAAAATGAGTGGTTATGGAACGTACATATTGTATTTAAAAAAAAATCGTCATTTTTCCACAATAAAAAATAAGGAATGTGAAAAGCTGCAGCGATATCCTATGCATTGTGTGCGTACACCAACGAACAACTCAATCTGGGCTACAGTAATCTCAACTGAAACTTATTCAATTAATTTTTTATCGTTTTTTTTTCCTGTGTTTTCTTGGCGAATTTATGGCTTTATGTAAATTTTTGAGTTAAAAAGTGCAATAGTAATTATAATTGTATATAATTCAAAATTAATGGTTGTCTTGTCTTCGTTTTCTAAACATTTAATATGCAATAATCAATTTTCAATCTCTTAATAAGTTCATGCAACGTCATAAAAAGCAGAAATTTGTGAATGTTTCAAACAATTATACCTTTTATATATGTATATGGTTATATATTAAAATTATTTATTTTATTCTTCTGGAAAAAAAGGTTGCTCCCATTTACATCAACTGGCACCAGGATAACGACAAATATCAATTAATTAAATGCGAAAATGTGCAAAAACCTGATTTGAAGAAAATGGTACTTGTTAGTTTATGTATTTTTTTAAATAATGCCTTTAGATAATTCGAAAGCTTAACGATAGGTATTTAATCCAATACATCAAAATATCAGAAACACAATGGCGCACGGTGAACAACACAAGAGAATTTTGTTAAATCAAGGTTTTAATTTAAAGAATAAGCATATAACCATGTCACATATTTCAAATAGAACTTTTTTTTACTTTAGATACGAGATCAAATATGGCATGTCAATCGGAAAATGAGGACCGAAACCAGTCGCAACTCCTTATCAATTATCGCTCCCACACAATTTCAGACTGCAAATTTTCCGTTAAAACTTTTTTTCAGAATTTAATGCAATTTTAAAAGAATAAATCGCAAAAATTTGTTGTATATTTCGAATTTTATTCCACTTTCAACAATATTCCAAGATTTATGTGTCTTTCAGGCTGCGACATTAATTCCGTGTCATTCCATCAATATCCGTTCTTCGATTCACTGTTTTTTTTTGTAATTTTTGGAAAATTTGGCTCATTTAATTGTTTCCTTCCCTTTCTAATTTAATATTGTTTTTCTATATTCCTTAAACGTGGTAAATTGTACTAAAAATTTAAGCCTATTTGGCTGCCACTATTACTTTTAGGTAGTTGATTTGCGAGGCTTGCAAATAAGCTTGATACAAAAAATGCGCAATTGGACACTTGAAATATTTCCAATTGTGAGAATAGATTCACGTCTACGAAATTTTTTTAGAATAGTTTATTACTTGTTAAGATTTTCAGCTTTTCATAAGAATACTCATAGTTTCTAAAAAATAACCAAATTGGGCAAAAATTACTATTAAAAACTGCAAATTTTGACTTGAAAATCTGCAAATATACTATAAATGGTCATCACTAATTTGTTACAGCTTTTCAAAGAAAATATTAGTAAAATAAATTACGAGTAATTTTTCACGACCAATTAATTACGAGTAGAGTATACATAATCACGACTATATGAAAGTTGGTCAGAGACATTCGAGAGCAGAACAGAAAATTTAGTAAAAAAGACTGTATTGTCGAAGACGGATGAATTTGACAACTTTGAATTATCAAACGCGGTCGCCATTTTTGATCAAATCAACATATTTTCGCACGCACCTTTGATATCTACTGTAATTTTCAATGCATTTCTAATAAGATCAAATCGAAAATGATTAGCATGGCGCGAACTTGCTTACTTACTCACTCCTCGGTAGTATAGCGGTGAGTATCCGCGAGAATTACAGGACAATCACGGTACTCCCTGTTCTATACCTACTTACTTAGTCACTTAGTAGGTTTGTCCTTCGCCTGTTGAGGCACGAACCACAGTTTCCAAGCTTTTCGGTCCTTTGCTTGGGTGGACCACTGGGTGATAACGGCTCCTTCAGCTAAGTAAGTAAGTTAGCATGGCGCCAAAGTTTGAACAATAAGAAACGTCCTCCTCATTTTCTGAAAATTTCTAAATTTACAAATTCAGACCTCTTAGAACCCTTTTGAAGAAATTTGTAGTAAAAAATTAGCCAAAAAAAGAAGCAAAAATGAGAGGTTAAAAAATACGGGCTAGAAAAATGGGTGCAAAAAATACAGTCAACGACAAATATGAATGTTCATTAATTTGGCGAATATGAAGACCTTGGCTCCATTTCGTCGTTTGACGCGGGCAAGAAAAGCTTGAACCATAACGCTCTCTTGGTGTTGCAACAGGAAAAAATGAGCCATTTTTTTTGGAGAAACGCACTATAATTAAATTTTGAAAATCGAAAGGAATTTGTCGATTTTTGGTCCCGTTTTCTTTCGAACACTTTGCATTTCTCTGTTTAATAATCGAGCATATCAAACAAGGGCAGTACTGACGAAAAACGGGAATGTCGCATAAATGTCGAATGGGTCCCAAGTCCCATAAATACGGTAGTCATTGCTCCTTTTGTGCGCATGTCAATATGCGAATTGGTCTCATGGGGTGAGCAAACGAGTTGGTCGGACAAGCGTCGAAAAAAAAACGCGAACGCATTCATTTCAAGACTGTTTTATTCGAAAAAATATCATATACAAATTATTATAATTTTTTCTTCTTTTTGACGACTAGATTCCACAAAAAAGAACAACTAGGAGCTCGATGGAGGGGATATATATGGCATGATGATGATAAATTGAGAATGACTAGGAGAACATGGCGGGAGCTGGAGGAGGTATCGACATGTTGAGGAGATCGGTGATGATTGATTCGATCGGAGTCGTCCCAACTAGGCGGGCGAAAAAGATCCTCGAGATCGGCAGTGTTCGGCTTGTTCGAAGCACCCCAAGACACTCTTCCAATTGCGAAAATCGCTGCAATTTTTGAGAGGTATGTGTGCACGCGCTTCTTCTGCGCAGAAAAAAATACCATCGGCGGTTTGTTGGCCTTACAGTACTCCTCAAGAGCGTTTTTGAGTTTGCACGAGACCTCATCGATTTTCGATTTCTCGCAAAATTCGTGATTCTCAATATCTGCAAAATCGCAATTAATAATTCAATAAACGCGTTAGCGGGCGCCAAGTTGGCAGTTTATTATCGACCGACTCCATCGGAAGCGTTTGTTCGCCGCTTTTCGGAACATCGCCAAAAAAAAGTGAGAAGCGGGCGTTTTGGACTCTCGCAAATAGTGATGGTTATGAGGAGACGCAGACATCCCCGATGATGGCTAATGGCGATAAGGAGCCGACGCCCCGCTCATCCTCTCACCCTCACCCCTTCCCCCTCCCCTCTCGCCTCGCCTCCGGTGTAATCCTTTGCGTGCCCCCTCCCGGGTTACGGTAGGTCGAACGCCTCCCGTCACGAATGCACATATGCTTTTGCTTACCGCTGTTGAAGAGCAATAATGCGCGCAATGAAGAGATCTCAATAATGTCGAGCGAGAATTCGCGAATCTTCTCGATTTTGTCCTGCAGGAAAGAAAAGGATAATTTACAGAGGGAAAATGGGGATTAATTTTTTACGCATTTTTTTCTTAAAGCACCAAAAAAGCAAATTTTCTGAACCTATTCATGAAATGTAATTTTTTAATAGAAAATCTTTTAAAAAATAAATTAAAACTTAATTTCTCACAGCCGTGCATAGGAAAAATGTGTCATCTTTTTTTTACATTATATAATTTTCATAAATTGGTTTATTTCGGTTGGGCGATCAAAACGTTACACAGAAAAATATAAATTTTGGCTATAGAGCGCATTTGCTCACAAATTGTTTCTATTTGACAACAAGCAAGCGAGGTTTGTGTTACTACTTAGGTTTTGTGGAAAATGAAATATGGCCTATTCTTAAAGGATCATGATGATTTATGAGAATGCGAATACCTGAAGAGCTCTGACATGCTCATCTCCATTGCCTTCCTCGTCATCAGAAGTTCCTGCTAAACACGCGAGCACATTGAAATTGGAGTGCGCCAATGCGAACACGAATATCGATGTCCAGCAATTTTGAAGAAGCGCTACGTGATCGCCGCGATGAACACTCGACGCCATGCTCGTCTTCGCCCAATGCACAGTGGAGAAGATTGTTTGAGCAGCGAACTCGAATATCGATTCTATAAAAAAAAACAAGTCAACTATTGAAATCGAGAATTTCTGGAGAAGAATTGGTACCGAATGATTTTTGGAATTGGTTGAAAATTGGCGGTGGCGGTGGTGGCGGTGGCGGCATAAAATTGAGAGGGCGAAGGAATGGCGATGGTGGCGGAAAGAATGAGGGAAGCGAGACAGGAAGACGGCCGCGTTGAACTGCTGAAAGAGGTCGTAATCAATTGGCTCTGATGGGTTTTTGAAAAATATGGGGTTTCGGATGAAAAAAGCCCCCCAACAAAAATTTGTTCGCCGATCGGAATGGGCGCGTTTCTATTCAGCAATTCGCAGATCACAAACCGCGATGAATTTCGATGCAAATAGGGTAACAACATGGGCGATCAGCCGTTTTCATTCCAGGCCTTCTGAACACTATCAGTACGACACTCCATTCAAACATCGCCCCCAGTTTAGCGTGTCGGCCTAACCCTTGGACGACTTTTGATTCATTGAAGATATTCCCCCCTGATTGTCCCAAAACACCAAAATCAAAAAGAGTGCACTGTTCACCCCAATCGAATCGCCGAGTAGTTTATTTCAACTCTCAAGAATTTCAACAAATTTCAACACCTGAACTCGAACCATCTGCGGACATTGTTACGGGTTTCCTTTTTGTTTTCAACCATTATTTGATGTCGTCAACACCTACCTTCTTTCCGCATTCCCATCCGAATGCACTTTTTCAGTCGGCAATATTGACACTGATTCCGATGCTGCACGTCGATGGCACAATTTTTCGTTGCTCGACACGTATATGACAGCGATCGGCGAATTGATCTGAAAATTTAAAAAAAAAACATGCGTGACCGGATTTTGGTGATTTTCAAAAATTGAGTTGATCAATTACACATAACCATAACAGGAATAATGAACAGTAAGTTAATTATTTTATTCAGCTAGGCTTGAGTCACTCTTGAGCCGAAGCCTTGAGCCGAAGCCTTGAGCTGAAGCCTTGAGCCGAAGCCTTGAGCTAAAGTCTTGAGCCAAAGCCTTTAGCCAAAGCCTTACGAGAGCTTATATGTCTTGAAATGTAAACTACTAATTTAAAGGGACATTTGCAGAATTCCTTCTTGTTTGCATTCTGATTGCTACTATCATCTCAGTTTGCTATTCAGCACCAGTTCAACGCAATTATCAAAATCAACGTTTTTTCGTCGATCAATATTCGTTTCGCTAATCGATTTTGTTACAGATGAGCATGAGCAAATGTTGAAGAGTCTGTTGAAGCGTCGCCCGCGCGAGGATCACGGACGGTTCGGCATCGGCTCGGGGACCGGACTCGGCAACGGACCAATCGGCCGCCGACCAAAACATAGGCCAATCAAAAACTCGAAACCAACCGCTTAAATCCGAATTCGTTTTCTACATATTTATGAAATGAAGTTTTGTTTTGGTTCGAGTCCGCCCGAGTTGATTTGAATAAATGAATAGTGTTTTGACGAAAACTTTTAGATTTATAAGAGCTGTGAAATTAATGGAGAATACTGGTGAAAGTAGCACCGTCGATGGGCCAACATTTTCGAACACGAATAGAACGTAAGCGAATGATGTCCAAAATTACATTCACATTTTACAATTGAAAATTTTGAATCGTGGCTGGGTGGGAGATCGGATTTAGAGCAAAATTTAAAAATTTCACCCCAGAAAATAAATTAGTCAATTCTCAACTATTTCAATAATCAAAAAGCGTAATTCGCGGGAATATTGAGAAAAGACATTAATGGTATTAGGTGCATCTTTAAATCAGGTCTCACCACGATGAGTCAAATTGCTTAAACACATTTTTAACATTTTCTATTGTATAAAAGTTGTTTTTTTTTCATTAATTAGAAAAAACTTGTTGATGGGCCAATGCAGAGAAAATTAAAAATTAAAAAATCTGGAAAAAATGTTTTTTTCATTTTTCTGCATTAAAATTTTCTCAATTATTTATTTCTTATTTTTTCTGCATTACCCTATCCCCCTACAATTGATCATAAAGGGACGAATGGGTTTCAGAAAGGGCTTCGGAATTCTACTATCGTTGGTCACCGCAATCATAGTACTCCTAAGCGTTCTCGACCTCGTCCTATTCTGCATGCTGTCGACAAAACTCAAACACCACCAGCAGTCAATCTCATCTCAATAAACCTTTTGAAGAAGCTTTTGCATCCCTCGCAACTGAATTGTCCGTAGTGTTTTCCGCTGGATTTGTCGCCGCACACGACGCATTCGGTGCCGTCGTTGGCCGCATCAGAGCTCGTCGGCGAGCCGTCGGTGAGCTGAAAAAAATTCCAATAATAATCCCTCCCTCACCGAAGAAGAACGAAATGCAAAAAAAAAAATGTATATGGGCGAAATGGCGGTCGGAGGCGAATAAATCAAAATTGCGGTTGGGAACCCGAAACGGTTTTTAATGAAAGGCTTTTCAATGCGCGCGTTCATCGTTTTTAATTGTCGCGTTGAGACCAGAAGGCGCGGCGACGGACCCCCCGCCGAGTACACACACACACGGCGATCATCATTTTACGATGATCCCGTTTATATGATGTGAACGATGACATCAATGGATGTATGTGTGTGTGTGTGTGTGTATGGAGATGAGGAATGGGGATTTCGATTCAATGAATTAATGTGGCTCGTAAAAAAAACTATCAAAGTTCAACATTTGACCGAATTGTCCGCAGATGAAATTTCTATTCAACCGTTTTGTTTAATTGCAATTTCAATTGGCTGCTCGATTAGATTAAAAAATGTCATACCTTGAATTTCTGCTCGAAAATGGCGTTCGTGGTTGCCCTTAGAAGCGGCCAATTGTCGACGACACCGTTCGGACCAGTGGCGTTTCGCCACGGGAAACCGGTTGCCGCGGCGGCGGCGAGCCACGGAAAACCGGAAACCGAAACCGAAACGGGTAGCATATAAATCAGGCGAAACAAGACGGGTCGTGGTGTTGTTGCGAATTTATCTCGGACGACGTGCCTTCGGTGGGAATAAGACGAATGGTGCCCGATGGGGAGGGGGGGGCGAGAAGCTCGAGAATGAGCTTTAGGGGGGCGGCGGACGAGCGGGCGGCGCAGTTGGTGCAGCTCACAGCCAATCACATCGCTCGACGGCATACGGTAGGCAGAAGCTCGGCCAGATGTGGCATGACGGCGGAGAAGCAGCGGGCAAACGTAGATGCTCTCGAGATAACCGCCCGAAAGCAGCCCGAACAGAAATTCATTTATCATCGGCTCTATCGAACGGGCGAGGCGCCAAATGGGTGCTAAATACGAAAAGGCCGATTATCTCGCGACGCCATTGTTTTTTTTTTCCTCTCGCTCCTTCCTCTTGCGTTCCTCTTCGGTTTATTGGTTTCAAGTTCGCCGCCGCCTCTTTTCATCGTTTCGGTTTGCTCGGTTCCTCGTGATTTTGACGGCGAGATAATCGAGAACGAAACGCGTGCAAACTAATTATCTTTTTGTTCGTCATTAATTATTTATTTTAAAATTGAGCCAAAAATTGAATTATGGCTGTTTAGAAGCGATTTTTCAGAATGTACCTTCAAATTTGTGACAAATTTCCAGTTCAATTTCTATTCGTTTATTAATAAATTATTTTATTAATTGTTTTTCAATTCAAAAAGCTTAGTCTGAGAATTGAATATCACAAACCTATTTCAACGAAGAAAAAATGAACATTTCAGAAAATCGCCGTTCAGAAACTCATAATTATTCTAATGTGTCTCTAAAATATCAAAAAAAACTGAAATTGAATAATTAATTGTGCAAGTGTGCTCTAATGAACACCCAAAAGTAATTTCGCAAATTTCAAAATTCTCCATTTAAGGCTTATAAATATGGTCTAAAAAGCAGTTTTTATGAAATTCTATCGAATTTTCTTTTTTTTTTCCCAAAACTTACTATTTTTTGAATGCTTCCTACCAAAAAATATAAACAATTATCACATTCTCCAAAATTGTCGGCAGCACAACTTTATTATAAGATATTTGTTTTGTTTTTTCATGTTCACGAAAATATTATGCATGCCAATTTCCATTAATCGAGAATCTAATGATCAAACGACAATTTCAGATTTAAAAAAAGGCGAATCACTTTCATTCATTGCGAAATTGCCAAAATAGTATTCGGAATATTTTTAAGAGAGGTCGTTCGCTGATCGGATTGCTACGGTAATTTGTGTTGGTTATTCCGGATGGCGTCAGGAGCTCACGAATTCGATTATGATGAGGCTCTTCTTTTGGCGCACCCAATTTTCGCGCCTTTGTGCACCGTATTCCGAAATCGAATTTGTGCGCCACAAGTGGCGCGCCGGCGGCCACACAACGACCACTTGTGGGAAATTTCGAAGAAGAAGATCTTGGTGTCGCTAATTGCATTTTTCATGCTTTACATTCGATTTTTTTCCTTTCTGTGTACAATAGTGTAATTTCGATGAGGGGGGAAGGATCGACGATTCTTGGCTGTATGAACAAGTTTCAGATGATCGAGAACGAATGTTTCGGAATTGCATCAAAATATTGATCTGCGAGATTCCTGATATCAAATTCCTTCCAAGCAATTTTTTTCGAAGCTAATTTAATGCAAACAATGCTGGTCAATTTTTGTAAAAAATAAAAATGTCGAAATTTTTCAAATCGATATTCATAATTGGCCCCAAATGCACTATTTTTGAGGTAAAATCTTAGCATTTTCCATTCAGGAGGCATTCTCGCAAATTGACAACATTCGACACGGGAGCATCATTCACAATATTCACAATATTTGATTTGCCGCAATTGGAAAACATTCGTGTCAGGACACCAAACTACGGGGGCGCCAACAACCAACAATCGCGCGGTGTTTTCCTATTATAGAATGAGTTGTTAAATCTCGGCTCGCGGAGCCAAAAGCGAGTAGAGGGATAGACGAAAAAGTAAACAAAATGCAAGGCGCGATGTTTGAAATTTAGTGGTTTCGAAGAAGTGTGCTAAACAGAACCGACAAAAAAAAACGATTTGAATTTGGGTCTCGTATCGAAATGCTTTTTTACTTCCTTCAGGGGAATAAATGTTTTATTATTTCCTGAAGAATCAATCATTGTCTTTTAAACCAACTTTTTTTTCCTGAGAATTGTCCGCAGAAGGAATTGACCATTTTCTAATCAACTGTTCAAATGTTTGCTCTCGGTGTGTAATAATGTTGGGTATTCGATCGGAAGGACGAACAACGAACTTTTTGATTTTTAAAGAATGCAAGTGTTGACGGCTTCAAGAAATGATAGAAAAAAAGAAACCCGCAACAATATCCGCAGATGGTTAGAGCTTAGATGTTGAAATGTTTTTTGAAATTCTTGCTTCGGGACAATCAGTGAAATTCTTTAATGAATCAAAAGTCGGCCACTGGTTAGGCCGACACGCTAAATTGGTGGCGATGTGTGAACGGAGTGTCGTACTAATAGTGTTCAAAAGGATTGGAATGAAAAGCGGCAGTTTTTGGGAACTCTTGTGAAATGATAAAAAGTCAACCTTTCGAATGATACTATGAAATTTATAGTAGGCTTTTCAATAATATGTGCGGACTTATGAATTTAAAAGTCACTGTATTGTCGAGAAGAGAAGAAGCCATGCAAGTTGAGCTTCGTGGTCTCAGAATTTATTTCGATCTGATTTATCAATTCGATCCCAACAATGGCAAGTGTCTAGCGATTTTTGCTTTCACACATCTCAAAAAATACATGAAATTCTTAAATAAACATTTGTAGTCTTGATTCCGACGCAGATTCTGAGATTCAAGAGTTTCTGAAGTGTGAATCGCGTGAATAGTGCTGCCAGAAGAAAAAGAAAACAAGAATTCTTGTGATGATCGTCTCTCAACAAGTTTTCCCTTTTCAACATTTTGCTTCATTTTTTTTCCTTTTACTTTGCACCCCCTCACTCATTGACCTTCAGAATGTCGGAGTAAAGTGCATCGATGGAAAAAAATCTGAGCCGGCGCGGTAAAAAGGAAGGGGGGGGGTCAACCACTCAACCGAGCGAAACTTATCAATTCCAGGGCGTGCGCGCGTGCTCTCAACAAACACGGAGCGATCGGATCGGATGCGGCGGCGGCGGCGGCCGACTGACTGATGATCGAATCGAGCCGACGACGAGTGGTGGTGCGCGGCGAGAGGACAAACAAAACTTCGTGTCCGCACCGGTCAAACGAAGTAGTTGATGGGGTGAGAGCGCGCGAGCGTAATCGACCGACCGACCGACCGACCGCCGGTCCGATCGACACTTAAACTCCGCCCATTTCCCGTTTTTGGCGAGGGCGACGCGGCGCGGCGTCGCACGCATCTCGCAGCAGCAAAAATGAGGAAAGAGAAAAAGCGAGGAGAGAGAGAGGCGGGACCCGCCTACCGTCCGTCACTCCTCGCCTTCATCGCCGCGCCCCCGCCGCCGGGATCCCACCTCTTGTCAGATTTTTTGACGGGCTGGACCATCCCAATCCGCCGATGTCGTCTTTCATTTCATTATCAATTATCCATTTATTATTAATTCAAATAGGTTTTTATCGAATTGAAGCTTCTTCGACGAATAGTACCAAGTGAGTTCGTTTCTTTGCCGTCGAGACCAAAAAACTTGTTCTGATCTTACACACAGATTTTGAGGTGCTTGCGAATTGTGTTTTTTTTTTTTGGTTTGATTGAAATGACTTGATCTTTATCGCTAAAGATCTCGCCATTCTTGAAACATGGCTAAATGATTCGCAATAGATCTAATCAAAGTTGTTGATAGCCTCTTATTAGGATATTGCTGCGGACATTTCGCGGGTTCGTTCCTGCTTTAATTTTTTCTACTAAAATTCCGATTTTTGAAAATTTATGTCCTTTTCAATTTTTCATTTATTTAATCATCTGCTATAAAGTACAAAAATTTACTTTTTTCCAAAAAAAAATGCAAAATATTTGTTGGAAATTGTCCGCAGATGGATTTCATGATAATTCTATTCCAGAAAGTACACAGTATGGAGGCTTCAGCCGACGACTCAAGATCAGGTCGATCTACTTCAGAATCTTTATTTGAATGATGTCAAGGTTTGGTGATTGAGCTTTTTCCTAAATCTACAAGTCACGGGTCTCACCGCGCACGTTGTAACATTTCTTCGCAACAGACCTGTTCCTTTAAATGGGAGACAACAGTGTAATAAGATCATGAATGTTTCAGCTCGACTTTTGGAAATCGCCGTCGGACGCCGGCAAAGAAGTGCACGTGATGTTGGGCAGCGACAAATCGCCGGACTTCCTTCATCAGCTCGATGAGCACTCGATTCCATATTCGGTGATGATCGACGACGTTCAAAAGTAAGGCCGGCGGATTGGATCGGATCAGATTCGGGTGAAAGCGAACATCCGTCCGATTCGCTTCATTACACTATTCGCTTTCAAGGTTGCCGATGTAAATCACAGTAGAGACACAAACACAAACACAAGCAGCCAAATATGGCAACATAATGAACCGATCATTACCAATTTTTCTGTTCAGGGTGATCATTGAGCAAAAGGAAAAAAGGGACAAATTGCGCAAGCAGGTTCGATTGCATGATTGGCGCGAGAATAAGGTTCGATTTGATTATTACTAATATTAGTAGTATTGAATTGTGACGTGAACCTGTTCCAAATGAAACAAACAATCGCTATTCATCATTTTATTAGACTAGTATTTGCATTACAATCGAAATGCATAATACACATAGTATAGCTAATAACATGGGGAGAACTTGAGAAATATAATTTTAAACGGACAAAAAATCGTGAAATCTACATGTCTTTTCAATGCAAAATTTTTTGAATATCCGCTGAAACATATGGAGTGCCATAGAGCGCACTTGTCACAATTCCTCGTACATTTACCCAACCTATTTTTTGTGCGAAAAAAATATTTTTTTCAATTTTTGTTCACATATTCCAATTTTTGAGCGAATATTCTGTAAACATTATCGTTTTTTTAATTAGGTATACATCATTAGACATAATTGAACTTTAAGTTTCTAGGATCTTCGGTTTTGTAGAAATCGTTCGTTGAAATGTCTGTCGCGTTTCGACGAAAAGAAAAATCATTTAAATTTTCCGATTTTTTAATCTATCGAAAAGAAGAATGATGTGTAGTGTGGTCAGGGCGGTCTTCTTAATTGAAAATCGTTACAGATTCAATTCAATCTTGCGCAGTACCACTCGTTCGCCGACGTCATCAACTACCTCAACTCTCTGGCGATCACTTATCCCGAACTGGTTTCAGTTCAACCGATTGGTACAACTCATGAAGGACGACAAATACCACTCATTAAGGTATTTATATTGAGTACGAGAATCAACGCGAACGCGACAATGTTGCAGATAACCAATAAACGAAATGGGGGTGTTAAAAAGGGAATCTGGATTGATGGTGGCATTCATGCGAGAGAATGGGTTTCGCCCTCAACTGTCATTTATTTCATTCATCAGGTTCTTTTTTTTAACACATTTGTATCGTTAAAAACCATTCACAAAATCGATTCGAGAAAAAAATAAAATAAATAATCCAAAAATAATTATAATTTAGTCGATAGATATTAGGCAACTCTATCATGCTTTTGTATTATTCTAGATCTTCCTATTAATGCAATCAAGAATATTTCAGCTGGTGACCCAATACGACAAAGATCCACTGATCCGCCAATTCGTTGACAACATTGAATGGTACATCGTACCTCTCCTGAATCCCGATGGCTACGAATACAGTCGAAGCAGCAATGATCCAGAAATTCGTTTGTGGCGAAAAAATCGATCACCGCCAAAGTGCATTCAACAGGCAACCGGATTGTTCCAGCCACCAACGACTACCTGTTGTCAGGGTGTTGATTTGAACAGAAATTTTGATTGGTTCTTCGGACAAGTCGGATCATCCACGGATCCATGTTCGGAAATCTACCAAGTAGGATTAATATGTGGAGTATCATGTATTGAAAAATTATTTATAGGGCGCTTATGCTTTCTCTGAGCCGGAAACTGCAGCAGTGAGGGATTTTGTGCAGCGACATCGAATTTCCTCATTCTTGACTTTCCATTCATACTCGCAAATCCTTATGTATCCATTCGGACATCAAGTTCGGACATATTCCAATGATTTGAATGATTTGCGATCAACCGCTTTGGCGGCAGCTCAGGCGCTTAACAACATGTACAACACACAGTATAAAGTTGGAACTGGAGCAGATACTCTTTGTAAGCTTCATATCTTAAGACTCATGTGAATCATTGATTATTGTAGATCCCGCATCGGGAGGCTCCGAAGATTGGGCGAAAGGAAAAGCTCACGTCAAATACTCGTTCCTGTTCGAGTTGAGACCCGAAGAGCAAGTTTGGGACGGATTTTTGCTCGCTGAGAATCAGATCATCCCAACAGCTCGCGAAACCTGGGAAGCGGTCAAAGTGATTGCGCAACGCACTTTGGAATTGCCTGCTGCCGCTCACAGATCGCCAGCAAAACGGTAAGTGACTTTATTATCGCCGTCAAACGACTGAAGGGAGGCGGGACATTCAAAATCGTCAAATTAGTGTAGATTGAAATTTATCGTTGACTGAATATTAAATGCGCGTATGGTATAGTGCAATGTACGTAGTATCGCGTACTTCTCGCCGACTCGAGACGCATTGACACATTGCCAATAATTTTTTCAATCTCGTCCAATCGTTTGACAATATATCATGATCAAGAATTAAGTCGTGTTTCATATGGCTTTTATTTTCTTGAAATCAATATGTGGACAATAATCGAGGCCAAGATTTTCTATTTAAAAAATGCAAATTTCAGGTGTATCGATCACGATTCTCTATGTCCATCATGGGCGATGGGCGGAGCGTGCGAAAATTGGCCGGAGATGCGTCTTCGATGCCCGCGAGCCTGCAAAGTGTGCTCGTAGAATGATTGTCCGGGAAAAAGCGATATCACCTCATTCCTCATCCAATTCTTCACTTGCTGACGCTCAAACTCTAGTCAATGATTGTAGAAGTGCGCACAATGTGTGCCAGTCACAAACAACAACAACAAACCAAATTCGGGTCGATTTCCTATTCATTTCTGTATTTTCATATTTATTTCATTAGAAAAACAAAAAAAATAAATTAAAAATTAAAAGAACACTATCGTCAAGTTTACTCAGATTCAATTGAAAACGAGAATTCAGCAGGAATCTATAATCAAACATTGAGATGTAGCTTTAAACCAATTTTGATCAACCTTTGGCTTCATTTCCCATGCATTACCAAATCCAACGATTACGGTAACTTCTTCGTTTTCGTCGTTCGGCGGCGCCTTGCCTCCGATCTTTTGGGATTCGAATTCCGGCGACTCCTTCTTTTCATCATCATGCTCCTTCTGTGTTACTTCTTCCTCCTTCATATCTTCGATTTTGGGCTCTTCTGGAGTCATTGGTGGAAGAGCTACAACTGCTGCAGCAACAGCGGCTTCTTCTTCGGCAAATTGTTTCTTCTCCCTCAAACTCTTGCGATTCTTTGGCGACGTCGTCACGGCGCCGTCTCTCCGCTTCTTCGCCGGCGATCTTCCTTTGGTTCTCGCCTTGCGTTCAGATCTTGTGCTCACAACAACCGTTGGCGACGTTTTTCTCTTATTCTGTTACAATTATTGGCTAATAGAAAACGAGTAGTTCGTTTCGAGACCCACCTTAACACATTTGTAAATTGTGCAAATCGTAATGATGAGCGCTATAATGAATAAGACGACGAACAAAACAATGACAAATAGAGTGTCGATGTGCTCTAAAATTGGTTCATTTTTTGTTTCTCGCTTGTTTTCATTTTTTTTTAAATAACCACTCACTTTCCATTACGATTTACTTAAATTTCATATATCAAAATTGAGAAAAAGAGTAAAACGTGAGATTTTTTTCGAAATCAAATTTCACGTTCTCTCATAGATTTTTTGTTTCTCGCATACACAGAGAATTGCAGGAGTTCGGGAGTACAAATTGGCCATCTGCTAGAGTTGCAAAATACGCCGAAAAACTAAAAAAATGCGGAAAATTCAAAAAATGCAATGTAGATCTAGAGGAATTTCTGTATAAAAAAATTTAAAACAAAACGTCTCACGGGCATAAGGACAGGTTAAAGGCGCATAGAAAACTCTCCTTATTTTTTGAATTGGCGTTTAGCCAATTTTGCGCAGTTGCACGTGTAATTCTTGTGAGTTCATCTTCAAGCAAGTCACGAAAGCCCAGGATGATCAGTGGATTGCAGACTGCGGCATTCTATTCGACCATTTCCGATGTTTTCTTAAATTGATTTGGATCCCGACTATCAATAACTATGTACGTATATGCTCATTATTGGAAAATTGTCAATTCAATGTTCTGTCGAAAAAAAAAACGGAAAAATATCCAAAAAAAGAACTTGATGGAATTGGTCTTGAAGCGACTGATTCTCGGGGTTTTTTTAACGAAGAATTTGACATATAATATGTTGCACACTTCGATCACATCCGGTTCAGATCATCGTCAGTTTTAGATTTGTCGATCAAATCGAATAGAAAATCGCATTGGACAATTCAATGTTTTACGTGTTTATTTCATAATACTGAAAAATGTACAGCGAAAATAAAATGGTTTCAACAAATATGATACGATTTACAAGTCAGCACTCTCGTTTGCGGATAGTTCTGGACCACCGAAACCTTCAGGATACTTTGGTGGTGGCGGCGGTGGTGGTCCGTGTGGTGATGGTCTGGGTGGCAAAACAATGAAGGCCAATACATCAACTTCCTGCAATCAGCAATTGATATTGCTGAATACTTGAGACATCGTTTCTACCTTTGGGTTTTGCTTTCTGATCTGTTCGAGAGCTTCTCTCTGTTGTTTGAACGTTTGGTCCTTATTCGAAAGGACCGCCTCAATTGAAGATTGGACACTCGGCAAATTATTGACAACATTCGTCAAATTTTGCTTGATCTCCTCTTCGAGGGCAGTTTTGTTGGCTTCGAACTCATGGTAGAGATCCTAGAACAATGGATGAGAACTGAAGTGGAAGGTGATCACATACCGACACGCCGTTGGCGGAAGCCCATTCGTCGACTTGGGCATCGACCTCGTTGATGGTGAGATTGCCATTTCTCAGAATATCAAAGTACTCGCGTCTTCCTTCTGCACTATCATTTCGGAGAAATGGTGGTAAGAACTTTCCTAGTCCACCATGACCTCCATGGCCTCCATGACCTCCGTGACCTCCGTGAGGTCCCTTACCACCCGGATGGCACAACGCGAAAGCAACAAGAGCAATTGAAGTCAGGATTAACAACTTGGACATTCTATAAATAGAAATATAAAATATAAATCGAGACCTGATGCTGAAATTGCCTCTCACTCGCCCATATTTATGTCGATGAGATGTCCGTTTGTTTACTACAACTCTTCCAGCTCCGCCCATTGTGATCATCGCGATCATTTGTGCCATCTGACTTGACGATACCGCCCACATACAGTACTGTGTCTGATAACAGTGTCCGTTGCTTTCTTGATTCGAAGGCGAAAAAGTGGACGACCGCAAGACAGAGAAACTTCGAAAAAAAAAAAGAGACCCTCTTTATTAAACTCCCAAAGAATATGTGCATTCAATTTCATGGCACGGGCTTCGCTTTCGACAAATTTTGAATAATTTGAGAAAAAGTGTCAGATCCCGCTCTCAATATCATAATTGCTACTGTTTCCAAGTTTCGAACTTATCAGTGCCAGTTCGAAAAGTTTTGCTACATTATGATCCAATTGGCAGTGAGATTCAAACATCGCATTGAAATTCGCAAGCAACGCAAGCATGTCTGTCTCGGACGGAACCGCCCACGCAAAATGTTCGCTGATGCAACTCTTGGAGCTGATGTATGAAAATTTAAACTATGTTTTCGGTTTTTGAAAAATACTGATATTAAATGCACAATAGGAAATGATGTGTGATAAACAAACATCAAGATCATACATTCGAATCAAGATTGATAACGAATTCAAATAACTTAGAATAATTATATAGTGGAAATGGGATATTAAATAATAAAATGTAAAATTAATAAGATTCGGTACATCAAGACGTTAAAAATTTAATGCAGTTAGGATTCAGATTTTAAGCAGATAGATGAGAAACTTATTGATAGTGTTTCCCCATATCGTCTTCGAGCTCCCTTTTCATTGATCCTATTAAATAAAATGGGTTCTAATCCGTTATTTGACACTTTTGCTGGCGGCAAATTTGCCTGTCCGTGCCATGAAATCGAATGCACATATTCTTTGGGATTTTAATAAAGAGGGTCTCTTTTTTTTCGAAGTCTCTCTGTCTTGCGGTCGTCCATTTTTTCGCCTTCGAATCAAGAAAGCAACGGACACTGTTATCAGACACAGTACTGTATGTGGGCGGTATCGTCAAGTCAGATGGCACAAATGATCGCGATGATCACAATGGGCGGAGCTGGAAGAGTTGTAGTAAACAAACGGACATCTCATCGACATAAATATGGGCGAGTGAGAGGCAATTTCAGCATCAGGTCTCGATTTATATTTTATATTTCTATTTATAGAATGTCCAAGTTGTTAATCCTGACTTCAATTGCTCTTGTTGCTTTCGCGTTGTGCCATCCGGGTGGTAAGGGACCTCACGGAGGTCACGGAGGTCATGGAGGCCATGGAGGTCATGGTGGACTAGGAAAGTTCTTACCACCATTTCTCCGAAATGTTAGTGCAGAAGGAAGACGCGAGTACTTTGATATTCTGAGAAATGGCAATCTCACCATCAACGAGGTCGATGCCCAAGTCGACGAATGGGCTTCCGCCAACGGCGTGTCGGTATGTGATCACCTTCCACTTCAGTTCTCATCCATTGTTCTAGGATCTCTACCATGAGTTCGAAGCCAACAAAACTGCCCTCGAAGAGGAGATCAAGCAAAATATGACGAATGTTGTCAATAATTTGCCGAGTGTCCAATCTTCAATTGAGGCGGTCCTTTCGAATAAGGACCAAACGTTCAAACAACAGAGAGAAGCTCTCGAACAGATCAGAAAGCAAAACCCAAAGGTAGAAACGATGTCTCAAGTATTCGGCAATACCAATTACTGATTGCAGGAAGTTGATGTATTGGCCTTCATTGCTTTGCCACCCAGACCATCACCACACGGACCACCACCGCCGCCACCACCAAAGTATCCTGAAGGTTTCGGTGGTTCAGAACTATCCGCAAACGAGAGTGCTGACTTGTAAATCATATCATATTTGTTGAATCCATTTTATTTTCGCTGTACATTTTTCAGTATTATGAAATAAACACTTAAAACATTGAATTGTCCAATGCGATTTTCTATTCGATTTGATCGACAAATCTAAAACTGACGATGATCTGAACCGGATGTGATCGAAGTGTGCAACATATTATATGTCAAATTCTTGGTTAAAAAAACCCCGAGAATCAGTCGCTTCAAGACCAATTCCATCAAGTTCTTTTTTTGGATATTTTTCCGTTTTTTTTTCGATATCTGAGATGATGATTCCATTTGCATTCTGAAGGACGCCGAACTAAAAACCGAATTATTTTCAGAATCTTACCAGATAGTTTAATCGGCTAATGATTTATCATGTAGGGGCTCGGGAAAATCTTATCATTTCCGGACCATGTTATATAAATTAACCAAATTTAAATTTTATTTAAATATTTTTTTTTCACTTTAACTAAATGTTAGTTCATTTAAATAAAAATTTTAAACATTAATTTTCAATTTTTTTCATTCTTAGATTTTAAAATTCACAAAAAAAATTGAAAATTAGTGTCAAAACTTTTTATAAATTAAAATTCATATAAAATATTATATATTATATACGAATATCGTTATACTGAATGATAATATTTTTTTTATTTAGTCAATAATTTTGTATGAAAAGGGATATTGTTTGGAAAAAATTGTTTAATTCAGAAATAATTCTTTTGTGTGCTATTTAATAGTCGACTGTACATTTCGAACCAATTCAATTCTCATGTGATTTTCAACAATGCCATTTTTGGACTATTTAAGTGGTTCGGAATCTAGAAGGCTCAGTATCAATTGCATCGAAATGTGGAAAACGATATTGATTCTTTTGATCATTTTGCCCGCTGTATTCTCATTGGGAAAACCATTCTGGAGCACAACACAAGCTCCACATCCGGTAATTCAATTAATTATTCGACATTCGTTATTTTTGATATCATTTTTAGCGAAGATACCACATCGAAAATCAGCCACAAATCGCAGATGTAATCACAATTTCAACTGAAACTTTTTTTGAATTTTCATCATTTCAGGAGCCGTTCCGTTTCAATACCATCGTCAACGAAAATTATCGCAAGATCAATGAGCAATTTAAAAGCAAAATTATTGTGAATTAATTAATAATGTTGCCTTGTTTTCCATAAATATTTTATATTATTATAATATTGATTTACTCCGTCATTTCGGATTTTTGTTACCGACTAAGTCACTTAAAATTCGTTGAAATTTTATTATTTTTATTCAAACTGTATTTAATCGAATTCATATTTTTGGCGCAGCCATATCATCAAAAATCTGACAAGTAAGGTCTTTTGCAGTCCGCCTTAAATTTTTTAAAACATTTTCTTGCGTACAGATTCCTTAGAAAATTTCCAATCGAATGAACTAGGTGCCTACCTGTGCAAGCTTCTTCTAGTTATCGATATATGGACCTTTAAAGTTTTAGCCTCCTATCGTGAATTTTGAATTCAATTCTGCATAAACTCGAAATATGTAGTGGGATGTCTTATATCGCGCTTCGTGGGTCAGTTGTGTGTAGGTTCGGTTGATGATCGATGTTTTTCGAATACGGCAATTGAGTCGCGACCGATTCTGATAGTCGTTAAAATAAAAAAGAAACAAACTATATTATAATACCCTGAATCCTGGTTTATAAGCTGCGGAATGTTGTTTCACAGTCGAATTTATTACAAATAATTTAATTAAATATTCATAACATACGTGGAAGAAAGTCTCTAATTAGAAAACTGCTGAAAAAGATGCTTCGAGTGCTTTTTTTAGGGTCTTGATATTTGAATAGTACGACTCCAATCTTTCCAATATCGAATTCATCTTAAAGAACTCAAGTTCGAATACTTCTTAACCATTCTAATAAGATATAAGTCAAACAGTGGTAGTTCCGTGTTAATTTTCCAATGGAATTCGTATTCTTTTCCACAATTAAGCACCTGCGAAATTCTTATGATATTAACATGCAGATTTCGCAAAAAAAAAACGAATTAGTTGCAAAAGAATTTTTGTTTCTTTCTTAAAAATCGTAATAAGAAATAGCTGCACTGGATTTCTCTTTTTTTTTCCTTCGCTGATCGTTTGCTGTGAAATAACAAATCATTTAGACTTTCCCAATTTCCTTCCTGGTTTCTCAAATTTTATATATATTTTTTTAACATTTTTCGCCTTTAAATAACAAATATTTCCCAATTTATAAGTTCGGAAATGTAGGCAGAACACACCAGGAAAATCGAAAAATTTATGTTAAAAGTTGAAATTCTTCCTTGTGGAAAAGCTCGACATATTTCGTTATAAATTGGTCCGTCGATAAACTCGTTTGAATCAACCCGATATGTTTCGCATTTTATTTTCTGTGCAAAGGGCTCTTGGAAAGATTTAATGAGTTTTTCCTAAAAGATAAAGCTTAGGAGTTGCGACTAACCATTAAAAATATTTATATTTAAAAAAAAACCAAAATCAGTTCAAAATCATTCGAAGGGTCCCGATTTTTTGTTTTTCGCTTTCAATTCGGAATTTCGCTACAATTTACACATCGATTGTTAAAGAATAGCACAATCACGAGAAATTTCAAGGCAAAATTCGTGGTGATGTCGGTTGAAGCGATAATTCATTTTACACCTTATGCAAAACTGGTTGGATCATGATTGATTATCGAAACAAAACCATCACTTCCTTCCCAGAAAGCGAATATAAATCCATAAAAGGCCATGGGCGCATTTCGCAAAAACGCTTATCACTGAATCGATGGGAGCGCGCATCAATCGTCGTTTATTCCTGAACGAAACCCATACGAGAAGAAAATCGACCAACCAAAAAAAAAAGACGAAGAAGAAGAAGAAGAAGAAGAAGAAGAAGCGATCGTCGCGTGTGTCACCTGTTTTTTCGTTGTCTTTCGAACGATATCACCGACGCATCTCGAGAAGCCAAACGAAGAGACGACGAGGATGGAGATGAAGTGTGAACCAAAAAACAGGAATCAGCCACGTCAACGTCAGCAGCCGCAACAGCCGCAGTGGCGACCACTGAAGAAAAGAAAAGGAGTGTGGTTCGAGTACAGGAGGAGGCGGAGGAAGTGGAGGAGGTCGTCGTCGTCGTCGTCCTCTTCCCACCTCTCCTCCCAACGTCGCCGCTTCGTTTTCTTAAAATCGTCTCGAAGCATGTTGACGTCGATTCCATATTTATTCATTCTAGTTATTCATCTAATTAGTCTAGTCAGTGCACACTTCTCAGTTTATAGGATCCTTCCAAAGGATCAAAACGATTTTTTGTCGATCAAGAAGTTGTATCAGCAGGCGACATATCATGATGTAAGATTTGCCCCTTAAATATGCCAACTTCTGCGAACCAAAAATTAATAGCAGAAAAGAAAAAAAATGATTAATTAATCATTTTTCCTGCATCGGCTTTTACATATTTTTAAAAAAGTCCCATTTAATAGAGAATTGACTGAAAGTTATTGTAAAAATATTCCTCGCAGAATTAATTTTTTTTCTTTTTATTTGCTCGTTTGCAGCTCAATTTCTGGAAAACGGGCAAAGTTAAACATAGTTTTTGGGATGTGATGGTCGATTCGAATAATGAGGAATATCTCCTGAGCTACCTTAGCAATCATTCAATATCTCATATGAAGACAATCGAGGACGTTGAAAAGTACATCGCTTTTAGACGTTCAACTTCATCCTCTAATTCAGATTAATTAAAAAGCACGAAAGGAACTCTACACTAGGTTTCGGTGCACGTCTTCGCGATGATTCATCCAGTGCTAGCTACGATTTTCACACTTATGGTTCTTATCAACGGATGACTGATTGGATGAAACAGCTGGTGGTTAAATACCCAAAATTGGTACAGTATATTACTGTGGGGAAGTCGACAGAAGGACGTTCGATTGATGGTGTTGAGGTTGAACGAATGTTTTGATTCTTTTAATGACCTCTTCATATAGATTGGTGGTGATTTGAAGACGAAAAAGATCTTCTGGATTGATGGAGGAATTCATGCGCGTGAATGGGCTGCACCTCATACCGCATTATTCTTCATACATCAGGTATAATATATAGAGAGTATCATTCAATTTTAATTAGATTTAAAAAAAAGGGATTTGAAAAAAAAGAAAATTGAAAAAAAAAGACATATGGACGAATTCGTGTGCATTCACCGCCACGCCTTTTTGCACACTTTTACTTTTTTCGAGAAATCGCCTCAAATTATATTTCAGTAAAACATTTATTTGTGAAATTGGCTATTCTTAAAGCGTCTCATTGTTTATCCTTTTTTCAGTTAACTTCGAGAGCGAACGAGCCGGGAATCAAAAAGCTTCTCGATGAGATAACATTTGTTATTGTTCCTTGCTTGAACCCAGATGGCTATGAATTCACAAGATCATCGGCAAATCCTCACGTGAGTCATTGATTGCATCATTCTGATATTCAAAAAACTGTTTAAGGTGCGATTATGGCGAAAAAATCGATCGAAAATGCAATGTCGCAAAGACATTTGGGGACGAAATCGGTGCTGCCGCGGTGTCGATTTGAATCGAAACTTTGATTTCCACTTCAGAGGTGTGTTACGCAATGCAACCCAGAAGGGAGAACTTGTTTCAGAGAGTGGTACTAGTGATGACCCGTGTTCGGAGATCTATCAAGGACCGTCGCCTTTCAGCGAACCAGAGGCGAGGTAGGCGAAAGTGACTCAAGTGCGAATCGACTAATATGGAATTACAGAGCGGTTCGGGACGCACTTTTGTCGCAAAGATACCGGGGAAGAGTTGAAGGATACATTACACTACACACTTATTCTCAAGTACCAATATATACATAAAATGGACACTAGAGTTTTTGTTTTTTTTATTAAAAAATTGCAGATCTGGATTCATCCATACGGACATAAGAAAGACGCT
The DNA here is from genome assembly GCA_902829315.1 of Caenorhabditis bovis. Classification (NCBI taxonomy): domain Eukaryota; kingdom Metazoa; phylum Nematoda; class Chromadorea; order Rhabditida; family Rhabditidae; genus Caenorhabditis; species Caenorhabditis bovis. The sequence goes on from CADEPM010000006.1 coordinate 3,386,443, forward strand.
TACCCAGGGGACATCAAGGATCTGGTAACTTACTTTCTTTTATTCACTAGTATCGATGCCTATATTTAGTATGATGTTGGAAAAAAGGCTGCAAATGCTTTAAAAAGGGTTTACGGAACCAAATACATTGTGGGAAGTGGTGCAGATACACTCTGTTAGTCATTTTCTATGCATTCAATGAGTTATTTTTGTATTTAGATCCAGCATCTGGAGGTTCGGAAGATTGGGCAAAGCATGAAGCAAAAGCCAAATTTGTGTACTTGCTCGAACTAAGGCCCGATGAGAAAAGTAAGTCGTGTAGTATTGCATTAAAAAAATGAATCTGTAGGAATCTAAATTGACCTAATTTATTAGTTTTTAAATAAACTCTAAAACATTATGCTGCTAATATCTAAGATTCTAATAGTAATAAGAACATGGTTTCAGATTGGGATGGATTTATTCTTGATGAGAAGGAGCTGATCCCAACAGCCCGCGAAACCTGGGAAGGGGTTCGTGTTGTCGCCGAGGCAATCGTTGAACGAGTTCAAATTGCACGTGCCGGTGTTCCCGCAGGTTAAACTTTGAACTATTGCATAGACATATTTAGACCGTCTCGATTGACTCTTTTTTTCCAGTGGCACCGAAAGCACGCGCTTTTCGTTTCGGAGATGGAACGGAAGGATCATGTTTCGATGTGCGACACGCGTGTAAACGTTGGGTTCAAGAGCGCGAGGAATTGTGCAAAACGGTTCCGATCTTCATGCGCGAGAATTGCGCCTACTCGTGCTCATTCTGTTGATAAATAATAGTCGTCATAGTTGGTTCGTCTCTCTGTTCCTCCCACCAAATTGATCCGCGTATTTGTTTTTTCGCATCGCTCATTGTGTTGTGTGTATGTACATAAATAAATGCTGACCGCCGTCCGCCTAATTCAGCGTTCACGATCTCTCCAAAAGTTTTGTGTTTGTTGTTTCGGAGCAAAAAAGGTGAAGTGCGTGTTTGAGGCGGCTCCTGTGGCGGCGGCTTCTTCATCAAATATGACAAAATGTCAAAAACCTATTGCGACGATTCCGTCGACGACGAGACATCCCTAGTGTTCCCGATGCGATGATGATGCTCCGAACTCTATTCATTATCTTATGGCTAGCGCCTTTTAGGCTAACAATTCACAATTCCGATACACCATTTCAGTATCACAAGTGAGTTTCAATAAAATGAACAGCAAAATATATAATTTTAAACCGTTTCAAATGTTTGTATGCGCTTTTAAATTTCTCGGAAAACTTTGAAAAAAAGGAAAACTCATTTAGGCGCACACTAAAATGCAAGTAAGTATAGCTTATGTGGCTTGATTGCATTGCGTTTCTTTTGTGCAATCACGCCGTATGAACATTGCGGACATGCATTTTAATCTACGCCGAAATATCTCAAAGTCTGCGCAGAACACAGATTTGCCAAAAATTGAAGTTGCCAAATCCAATATTTTGCTGATTTCACACAAAAACTGATAAAGAACGTCACTATCAAAATCTGTTTGGTTTCGCGGTGATTGATGATGTTGAGATATTCGATTTTTTTTGAATCAGACAGATTACAACGTCTGATCACTATCAAGTTTCTTAAATTCGTAATCAAGCTCTAGAATCTGGTTGAAAATATGAATTTTTTTATTGTCGGAATCAAACGACTAGACGAAATGAAAAAATTATTGCCTCTATGCCAATGCGTCTCGATGCAGCGAGAAGTACGCGAGACTGCGTACATTGCATTATACCATACGCGCATTTAATATTCAGTCAACGATAAATTTCAATCTACACTAATTTGACGATTTTGAATGTCCCGCCTCCCTTCAGTCGTTTGACACCGGCAAAATATCAATAATTTTTTATCGAAAAAAAAAACAATAAACAGAATTGATTGTAGCAAATCATTGATATAAATTGTCACATCTGATCGATATTTCATTTTGCAGTTTCAAACTAATTCGAATAAATCCCGAAACCGAAGAGAACGTGAAATATTTGCGAACGCTTTACGAGGACTCGTCGCCATATGAACTTGACTTTTGGCAGCCTCCAACGCATATTGGAGCAATTGTCGACGTCACCGTCGCGCCTTCTGATGCCCCATTGTTTGTCAAGGACCTCGAATCGAAACACATCAACTATATCGTGGCTGTCACCGATTTGTCGAAGTACGCGACTCTAATCGCCTTTCCTTTTTCCATTCTATAATCCGTTTGCACTTAAGAGCGATCGAAAGCGAGAAAGGAAGTGATTCGGCTTATAACCACAGTCCTGTCAATGGATTTGCCTATGATCGCTATAATAGTCTTGAAGAGATTCACACCGAAATGAAGCGGCTTAAAAAAGAATATCCGACGATGATCACATTGATCGACATCGGACAGAGTCATGAGAATCGAACCCTTCTGGTTATGAAGGTGTGAACTTTTCAAATCATTGGGTTAACGATGGATATTGCAGATTACTGGAAAGCGAAATCCATTAGGCTCAAAAATATCCATGTGGATCGACGGTGGAATCCATGCGAGAGAGTGGATTTCGCCAGCTACTGCGATGTACATGGCGCATGAGGTATAAACGATGGAGTGGAACATTTTATGATGATCATGTTCAGCTGCTTCTTGGTTATGAGAATGATCCGACAATTCAAAAACTCCTCGATCATATCGATTTCTACTTCTTGCCCGTCCTTAATCCAGATGGTTATGAATATTCAAGGACAAAGAATCGAATGTGGAGGAAGAATCGAAGTCCCGCGAAGTGCCATCGAACGCAGTTCCGAACGGTTTGCTGCTCGGGTGTCGATCTCAATAGAAACTTCGACTGGTTTTGGGCATGTAAGAAATCTGAAAATATTTGGAGAGTGAATCTTTCCTTCCAATTCAGCTACTGGATCATCGTCGGACCCTTGCCACGACACCTACCACGGAACTTCAGCATTCTCTGAGCCTGAATCGCAAGCAGTTCGCGACTTCCTCGAGCAGAACACGCCTGAAGCATTCATCTCCCTTCATTCTTATTCGCAAATGTGGCTCATTCCCTACGGCCATAGAAAGCTCAGTTATCCTCAGGATTATCACACCGGACTTCGACCATTGGCATTACGAGCCACCAAGGCTCTTTATGAGCTTTATGGTACCAAATATCAAGTGGGAACCGGAGCTGACATGATGTGTAAAAATGAATGATTTGCTGAAAAAAATAGACGTATCTATCGATTTAGACGAGGCTTCTGGAGGCTCACACGATTGGGCTAAAGGGCAGCTCAAGGTTCCATATTCATTTCTCATCGAGTTGCGACCGAAAAATTCGATGATGGGTCACGGATTCCTATTGCCAGAACGCGAAATCGTGCCAACCGGCTTGGAAACGTTTGAAGCGATCAAGGTAGTCGCTGACGAATTAGTCGCGCAGTTCGTGGAACCAGTCATCCGATCCAAACTGATTGCATCAAGTTTGTTTCGTTGTACACCGTCGATGTTTGATACCTTATCGTTTCAGCTGTGACTCCAAAACGACGAGGGTACTCGGTGATTCAGACAACAACGCAAAACGCTGTGGAAACGACGACGACGACGGAGCCGACAACGACGGAGGCAACGACGACACCTTCGAGCACAACAACCACTACCTCAACTCCTTCTACAAATGCGCCGACAACATCAACACCAATATCGACAACTACCACTACAACGAGCGCTACCACGACCACAACCGAAGCGCTGCCCACAACGACGACGACAGTGGAAGAAACCACGGAAACCTATGTGACGAGCCCAGTATTCATTCGATCTGGCTCAAGATTTGTAGCGGTCACCCCAACAACTGTCGCTAAATCTCAGGAAACCGTATGATCGTTTTTTTTCGAAAACCCTATTCTGCAATCATTATTGATTTCAGACTTCTGATCCAATTGCCACGAGTGCTCCATCACTCAAATGTCACGACTTCGGAAGCTACTGCCGATTATGGGGTGTTCTACAATTGTGCTATCGCGATCAAGTGAGCACACTTTGCCCAAAAACTTGCGACTCGCGATGTTCGGTTTGATTCAAGTGATGAATCTCGTCATTAGTATGGCATATTGCCAATATTTCTAGATTTAATTCAAATTTCTATTATGTTTGAATAAAAGCGAACGATTCTTTTCAAATTTTGGTGAATTGGAATGAAGTTTCAGAATAATGATTTCATGATGATTCTGAAGTCGATAAGCGAATAATGAATATTGATCGTGAACCATCAATTCACGCTGTTTTCATTCCCAATTCGGATTAATGATAGAAAAGGCAACATTTAATGTTTGGCAATTGGGCATTTGGTTCTTCTTCAATTTTTTCGCATTCAATTCACAAGGTTGCTCAAACCAGAAAAAGTGAGCCAATCCGACTTTTTTTTTTGATTTTCAGGATTCATCGAAGAAGTCGTTATCAATAGCGCATCAGCCAGTCAGAAAATCAATAGTCACGCCGGTTATTATAGTTTAGCGATTATCTATGCAGTCTTCACAGTTGCCAATTTTGTCGCCGCTCCGATCGTTGACATTTTGTCGCCAAAATGGGCAATGGTGTTTGGTGCGCTTTGTTACGCTGCGTTTCAAGTAAGATGGTGTACACGAGAAAATTGATTCGGTTTAAACATTTTCTCGAATGTCAAAAATAATTTTAATGAAATTTTCACAATAGCTCAACAAAATGGAAATTGCACATCGAAAAAAATGACAATTCAATAAAACGAACAAGTTCAAAAAATCGGTGACGAACCTCATACCTTCATATTTTCGTTTAGGCGGGATTTTTCTTTCTCAATGAAATCTATCTCTATATTTCGAGTGCGATTCTTGGATTTGGCGCCGCAAGTAATTTCAATGTTCTCGAAAACTTTTGAAAAAAAAAACATAAAATTAGTCATTTGGACTGGACAAGGCTCATATCTATCACAAAATTGTACAAAGGATACGACTAGCAGAAACAGCGCCCTATTGTGGGGAATCGGTGAGAGCAGCTTGATTGGTGGCGGAATCTTTCTGTGCGCCATGTTCGGAACAACGTCTGCTGCCAGACTGACGCCTAAAACAGTGAGTTCGGGGGCAAAATTCCCTCTCTCTCTCTAAGACCATCAAATTTCAGATCAAAATTCTTTATGGCGTTTTCACGGTGCTTGCCATAACATCAGCTTGTATCTTTGCATGTCTTCGATCGCCGGTTTATCCGGAAGTCAAAGACAACGACAGTTCTGGAGAGTTGATTAGCGGAACATTCAAGCTAATGACGACCAAGAAGATGTTGTTGTTGTCTGTTGTCTTTAGTTATACTGGTATCGAACTCTCGTTCTGGTCAGGTGAATATGATTTGATGGAATTTGTCTAATGGGGCAATGCAAAAAATAAGCAAAATAATAATTTTTAACATTGAAAATTTGTCCTATTCATGCAATAAAAAATTGTTTAAAAATATTACACATTTTCGAATGCATCGATGCGAAAAATGCAATGGGTACTTTAATTAGATGATGAAGAAATCTGCGAGACCCTATTGTTGTCGTGCGTCCTTTTTTTATATTTTTTTTATATTCCGGTATTATTTTTTCACCATAATTGTTGATTATTCTGTCAAATTCAAAACGAAAATAATCGAAGTGGCGAGAATCTTAAGGAATACGATGCCTGAAAAATAAAAATAAAATTTTAATAGAAATATTACACAAATTTCATTAAAAAAAAGGAAAAAAAAAACAAGAAAATTTAAAACAATCAATTAAAAAAAATAACACCGTAACTTCGAAGAAAAGACGCACGGCTACAAATTGTCTTACGAGTCTCGCAGATTTTTTATCATTTAATTACAGTACCCATTGCAGTTTATAAAAATGCGTAATTTTACAAACATTTTTTATTGCATGAATATAACCTTGAATGGATGATAAATTATCACAGCCATTTATCCAACATGCATCTCCTTCACACGTCGATTGGGAACAAATACCAACTTCTTGCTTGCATTAAATATGATAACTTCCGGTTGTGGGCAAGTGACCGGTACTGGACATCTCATCAAAATTCAGAATTTTGAATCGATTCAGCCGGCCTTCTATTTGGTGTGCTTGGTGAAAAATTACGAAAAATTCGTCGTGATTACGTTGTTCTTTTGGGAGCAGCAATTCATTTACTAGCATTTGGTCTATGCTACACAAACTTTCCGACAGAAGCATCGTTGAAACAATCAGATGATACTGGAGCAATTTTCACTCCAATGTAAGAATAATCTTCTTTGGTGAATGATTCGTTGTCGTCTACGACGAAATCGCTCTTCAAATGTGGCCAAATACGATTGCGATTTCATCGATTACGATTAAGCTCGTCGTATACGATTTGGTTTTGAAAAATTCATATTGCAATCGTATTCGACAAATTTTGAATATCAAATTGTATTGTTGAGAAATGACAAATGTATCTAGGTGTCGTGGGATCCTGCGTTTTGTACGCAATGCTAAGAGACAGTTACCGTAATCCTCGCATCGATTTACGGAGATTTTTTTTATTTTCTTTCAATTTTTTTGCTGAATTTTCTAATTTTCTTTAGAAATCTTATATTTAAAACCTGTAGAAAAAAGAGTTTAATTATTTATTTTTCAGAATATGCACTTTTCCATTTGTCTAATTGAGTTGGGAATTATTGTGAAGATTTTGACGCTCTAAAAATTATTTTGAAAATGAAGAATACAAAAACAAGATAATAGAAACGCGTACAAAAAGCACAACACGAATAAATAATTTTATTAACGACAAAAAATGTTTTCTTTTAAATCTCTGCTGTTTTTACCAAAAAAATATCGTTTAAAAGTGCTTATTCTGCTAAATACATTATTAAACTCGGTTTCTGCAAAATTTAAAAATTTAATTTAAAAAATTTCGAATGAAAATTAAAAAATTGAACGAAAAATAAAAAAAATGAATATGCGAAATTAAAAAAAATCTTCGTAAATCGCGGCGAGGATTACGGTAATTGTCTCTTAGCATTGCGTACAAAACGCAGGATCTTACGACACCTGGATACATTTATCATTTTCAACAATATACGATGGAATTACAATCATATCATTTGAAGAGCGATTCCATCGTATTCGACTACGAGCCATTTTCCAGAGTTGTTGACTAAAAAAAAATATTTTCGGATAATTGCAGAATTTCCATCGCCTTGATAATTGGATTCCTTCTTGGCTTCGGAGATGCGGCATGGAACACCCAACTCTACTCGTACATTTGCGACGTATTCACTGACAAAAGCTCTCAAGCCTTCGCCGTGTTCAGGTTCTACCAAGTATGAATTTAGCTCAACCTATTCAAAAATGCACATTTCAGTCTGCACTCTCTTGCGCCGCTTTCTTCTATTCCCCCGTTGTTCATCTTCATTGGCATTTGTCGATTCTTTCGATGACTGCAATTCTGGCTTCAGTGATTTTTTTCATTGCGGAATCAATTGAACGCAACAATGAGTCAAGCAGCGACTCTGCAGAAGTTTCGTCGTTGAAAGAAAACAAAAATAGTTCAAAAGAAAATGATAAAAATTCGAAAGAAAGTGCCGGAGAATCAGGTATGGAAATCAAAGAAAATGCCTTTTCAATTTCTTTAAAGTCAAAAGTGTGAAATCGGAGAGGTCGGATACGGAAGTTTGAGACGAATATTTCATTCCATAATTATGTAAATAAAGACATTTAAAAAATACTTACATTTCGTTTTGTGAAATTTCGATTTTTCTATTCGACATTGCAAAGGATAATAGTTTTCTATTATTTTAAATAGTAATAAACAGAATAAGCATATTTAAAAGAAGAAAAAATATAATTGTTCTAATTTTGATAATAAATTAGAATATTATCAGATTTTATCAAACTTTGGTTAATTTTTATTTATTTATTAAATAAAATAAAGCGCTAAATGCAACAAGAAAATCACAAATAAGTACAGACAAAACGAAAAAAAACAAGAATCGTTGGGATTTGGTAAGTCGAGTGATTAGAATTGAATGAACCTCGTCGTGGAAAAAAAAACAAAAAAAAATACCACTGAGTAGTCATTTTGAATACCCGCACATCGTTTTGGCAGGAACGATTTTTGGATATATCGAAGGAGAAAATGATAAGAACTATCGATTTTGAATAAGTCCTGAGCTAATTGATTAGAATTTGGTAGAAGAAGAATGAAGAAGAATGGCACCTAAAACCGTATACACAACAATTTATACATTTGGCTCAGGGGCGAGCGGGGTCATCTCCTGAATAGTCGAACTGTAATTCTCGTCGTCATTCGACGATTGCCCAAGAATTAAGCTATTACAATCATGGTTGAAAAATCTCAACGGAATCTGAAGAATGATTTGTAATAGTTTAAAGGAATATCTAACAAACCTGCGAAAGAATTGCTGGAAGAAGCACTAATCCATGGAAAAGTCCCCAAATAACAACTAATGTGATGGTTTTGACGAAAACCAACGGAAGATAATTCTGGAGGTGAACCAGTGGAATGATGCACAACACTGTCGAGGTTCCACCTTGAAGCATTGGCCAAGCGATATTGGCAAGCACGTATTCGACACGTGCCTCCGGGGTGTTCAGAAGAACTTTACGAAGTTTACCGTCAATTAGCTTCTCCTTATAAGCGATCTGAAAACAAGACAATATGGGCATGGGTTAGAGCAACTTTCGACGATTGTTAGACAAATTCCCAAGTTAAAACCCGTAGTGAGCTTCCGATATTTAGTATCAATAACTTGCTTTTTTTCAATTTATTGGAATCCGCACAAGCACAATGTTTAGTGCAATTTTGGATGAATTTGGAACATTTAAAGCTCTAGCTTTGACAAATTTATGGACCAATTCTTGCATTTTTTCCAATGCAGGGTTGTAGAAAAATGCAGCTTCAATGTATTTTTTCTTATTTTTCTCAAAAATTCCTTTTATGAATAGGTCCAACAGGTAAGAGAAGCTCAAAAAAAAAACTGTTAAACATCAAAAACTGTACCAGAAGCAATTTAGCCCCAATACAATACGGGACAAAACGCTCACAATAAAGCTCAGCTTTTTGGCGAATCACGGGCTTTTAGTACTAATTGTTATCAACCAAACTGGGTAGGGTTTTGTTGTAAAAAAAGAAGAATGATGGGATTTTCATAGAAGTGGGAATAAGTGCGATGATTTTATTGGCGCATGGTGCAGTGCCACAATACCATCGAATTCTGAACCAATTTCCGCGCTAATGTACTACTGTACGAATCCATAACATGTGTATCTCCGATCGCGAGAATCTCAAGAGATCAAACGCTATTTCTGAACCGAGCCCAGACGGAGGCCAACTCTTGAAGCTTACTTGGTAGTGATAAGTGGTGTGGGCGACAAAGTCGACCGCCATTCCGATCGAGACGAGAATCGCACAGAGTGAGACAGGATCAAGGTCGAGCGCCCAGAACGACAAATATCCAGTGACACCGTTGGCAATCGACAGAATCGACATCGTGGCGGTAACAACAGAAACCGGGTTTTGAATGAATACCGCGCATACGATGGCCATACAGACCAAAGTGACAGTCACATTCTGAAAATGTTCGATTCCAGTTGATTTTTCTATTGAATAATGTCGAAAACCTGTTGAGCCAGTGGTTTCAAGCTAAGCATCTGATCAACGAACATCGCATTCACATTCCAAACAGAAGCGTTCAATTGAGGGTAGCGATCAGCCGTCTGCCTCCAATGTTTCATCAGTTCAATTCGATCATCCCAGCTGGCTGTCTCTGCGTAGGCAAACGTCAGAAGGAAAGATCGTACTGGAATTCTGAAAACCACGCCATATAAGGAAAAATCGAGTTGAAACGTACGGATCGCTAAAATTGAGACGCATCGATCCGGCGTGATGTTTGAACACAGGACTCTTCAAAAATCCATCAAGTTTCTGAAAAAACAAATCAAAGTAATAAATTAAAAAATCAAAAACGAAAGTACTTCATAGTTAAATGACGACGAGGTATTCGTGACATCTTCCGAATCATAATCGAAAAATTCAGCAGCGGTCTCAAAGAAATATTCATGATAATCGCGAAGCCACGATATCGAGAACTGCGATCCGCGACTCTTTGAAGCCGTCTCAAATGCATTCACGAATTCATCGTAAATCGCCATCTCTGTCGCATTTGTGATGTTGAGCGGATGATTGACGATAACAGTGACCGGGTAGAACTCATTCCAAACATATTCCTCCATCAATCGGTTTGGCTTGCGAATCGGGGTGTCCAATGGCAAAATTTTAGCAGTATCCAATTTCGCTTCCATGTTTATCGTTCCAATAATTCCGAATCCCCAATAGACCAATGCGCCGAGCATGAGGAATACGAAGCTAGCCCAGTGCGAGATGACTTTCGAATAGAACTTCAGAAATTTTCTCATGTAGCCCTTGCTACTCTAAAAATCGCCTTTTCTTATAGAAAGTAAATTATATTAGCGAACCCTGCGTGGCTTCGAGAAATGATGGTTCATAGTCAAGGCGAGAAGTGGCGAGAAGAATGTCAATGTGTATACGTAGGCGAAGAACAAAGCCATGGCTGATCCCAAACAGAAAATCGACATCTCTTCAGTTGGTGAGAAGTATCCAATCAGGAACGTGATCACATTCGTCAATGTGGTGGTGGTGATCGATGGTCCGACTTCATGGAAGACACGGGCAAGCTTCTCCTGCCGTGAAATGTCTGGCGGCTGTCGCATCCAAGCATGAAGTGTGAGGAATGCATCATCGACCCCTGAAATCGCATAATAATTGTGCTCGATGCGCGCAAGTGCTTACCGATTCCAGTAACAAGGAATGGCATGATCAGCATTGGCGAGTTTGTTCGTTTTCCAACGAGATTATTAATTCCAAGTGTTGTGGTGACGGCAAAACAAGGGACCATCACACAACAAATCGAAACCACAATTATCGGCCATCCAGCGAATCCGTAATGAAGAGCTGAGAAGAAGACTGTACTCACGACAAAGGTAAGCATCAGAGCAATTCCTTTAAAATTTTACACAAAATATTAAAAATATCCCGAAGCTGGAGTTCATACCGACAGCAAAATACGGCGACATCTTCTGAGCATCTTTGTTCATTTCGGTGTCTACGATTTCCGGTCCAATCACGTGCATATTCAGAATTTTCGAATCATCGTTTCGATACTTCTGGCAATAATCAAACACGGCGAGTTCCCATTTTCCAATTCTCTCGTAATCAAGTAACGTCTTACCTTCGGCCATGATCATCATATTGATCACCTGAAGTCAGTTCTTATATCTGAGAAAATCTTTCAGAATCATGGTTTGATACCTGAATGTGTTCAATATTGTTCTCCGTATTGTTATTAGTTTTGACGCCAAAAAAATTGCGTTCAAGATGTAGCTTGTAGCTCATAATTGTCGCAATCGGGAATTCCAACCGGTATCCGGACATTGACGGAAAATTGTTTTTCATTCGGAGACTGTTCTGCAAATAATTTCAACTCGATATTTTTCTTGCACCGAAAAATTATGCAGGATAAAACTGGATTTTTGGTTTATTATAGATAATTTTTTTACCAGAAAATATGTTCCGAAAAAAAAATGAACGTCATCAAGTTATTCATCAAACTATGACTAATTTATACTTTGACCTCTCGATTTGTTCCCATTCATACGAGAACAGAACGATTTTTTTTCTTTTAAAAGTAACCTTGCCTTGTCAACAGCAGTCGTACAACTCGTGAGAATTGTTATATATTTTTTTTGTAATTAACAAACAAAACGAAGGAAAAAAGGGGCATACCGCGTAATGTTCAACGGCTAGATTCGCATCACAGTAGTGCCCACAAACATCAGAAAACTTGAGCGAGGTGCCATCGTCGAATGTAACTGACAGATTTTTTGCGATGTAATTCCATTGCTAAATATCAACACTATATTAAATTTATATTTGAGGAAGATTTGAGAAAAATTCAAATTTGTGACTCTATTGCAGAAAAAAATTTAAAAAGTAAATATATTTGAAAAATAAGAAAAATAAAACCAATCGAGTGCGTCAATAATATTTGATACGGTCCGCATTAACAAAACCCGACGCACAAATGCGGAGTATGCATCCTTGACTACAGTATCCGAATTTTTTCACACCGGAATAAAAGGAGCATTCTCTTCATTTATGCGTCGAGTCCAAAAACTGTGATTTTCTCTGAATCGTTTTTGTCTATTTTTGAAATGTATTATGCAATGGAATTGCTTCATAACACTGTTGTCATTCTATTTTCTTGATTAAAAAAATGATACCTTAACAGCTTCGTCTAAATATTCCTGCCGATGCATTGATCCACCATCTCTGGATTCGATGAGAAGTGTGGTCAAAACAGGATCACCTTCGGAATGGAGAAATTCGCGATAGATTTGATTTTCAATTCGAGATCTCGAAGTTGTTGGTGTGTATCCACTACGGACATTGTCGCGCAATTTCAGTCCGATCATTCCGACTGAAAATCGCTTAGTTGCTTATCGATCAACGCAATATTCGTTTTCTTACATGAACATGATAATAGGATTCCCGTAGTAATGATAAATGGCACCGGAAATCTGCCAATGAAGCTTCCGATCCATCGGAAGAAAAACCCCAACGACACCGATGAATTTGACCCTAGAAGCTCCTCGGTTTTCGTTCCTACAATTCGTTTCATGTGTCCCAATTCGTATTTTCCCCCTTCTACACAAATGTTCCACCTATGAACTTTTATGAAAACTATTGGAAAAACTCGCTTTTGGATTTTTGAATTCGAATTTTAAAAAAAACTGATGTCAGTGCGATTTCTTCAGATTTTCTTCTATGAAAATTTGAATCTCCTATTTACTGTTTCAAATTAAATTATAATTGTAAGGGTTTACTTGAGAAGCTCTGACAACGAGTAAGTCATCTGATTTGAGAGGGCAAACCCAGCACGCAGGGAGCATGTAGTCGGCGTCCGGTGACTGTTGCATGCGGGTAGGTGCGCTTTTCGAAATGGTCTCGCTACATGTGAATGCTTATTTTGAACGCTTAATTTTTCTTGGCATTTCCTTGAATTTTCAACGTCATTCGATTAAAAAATTATCGAGCCAACTCATAAAATGCAAAATATCCAATTGATCCGCGCGAGACCGAGAGAAAGACCGCATCCCCGAAAATCTAACCGCCTACAGCAGTCGCCAAAGGTCGACTATATGCAGACTAGAAATTTAAGATCATCGTCTGGATTTGTTCGAATTTAAAGGCGTTTTCAATACCATCTCTTATGGGATTATTCGATCACCGACTAGACTATGAAAACGTGCATTTTGAATGCAATGAGCAACACTTTCTCATACATTTTCTGTGTCTCGACAAAACGTTTAATTAAAATGACCACCTGACATATTGAATAAAAGCTCCCCCAATTCCGATATAAATGTGTTCTCAATAATTTTGGAACAAAACGGGAATGAACTTACGAAGGTGTGAACGATTTGGTACCCTAGTCACCGCTGTCGACCTGTCGACCAGCCTGTCGCCGTCATCGGTCATCTGTAAAATACAATAAATCGAAATTGAATTGAGCACAAATTTGTTCATCAATAAGAAATGCGATGCGTCTGTCTGTTTGTGAATATGCGTGGGGGGTGACTGGCATGAATGTAGTCGGGTCGGTCGGTGCATTAAAATGCGACATATAGTTAAATGATAACGAACGTGATGCGTCGCATTATGTGTAGCGCAATGGGAAAAGAATGAAAACAAAAAAATGGAAGACTTAAATGCGAGAATTCGAGACGAAACACTCTTGTGATAAATGGGCGGAGCCTAGCCTGTAGGCGATAGAGAACGCGATTGGAAGAGAACGCAGACATTCATTGATATATTATGAATCATTCCAGGAAAATGAAATATCGTTTGAAAATCAAATAAATTAATCAACGAATTTTAATTTAATTTGTTTCAAAAATTCAATTTAAGATTTACACGAAAAATTTCAGCACCTCAATACTTTGAAAATTAACGAATAATCTAGCAGAAATCGAATTTGAAACATTGAATTTAGCAAAAAAACGTATAAATATCAATTTTTGGTTTCAATGTATGTTTTAGAACCTGGGAAAACGGCAAGAACACGATTTCACAATTCATCAAAAGCAAATCACTCATCGACACCTTTTATTCGTGATTTGTACACAGATCATAAACAAAGAAATGAATCAGTTAAAACAAATTCATTTGTCTCTTGACTACTCGCAAACTACGAATTGAATTTGAAAATTTGGATGTCAAATCGGCTTCGAAGACGCTAAGCTTAATCATATTGCAAATCGCTGAGAGTTATTCATGCAAAAACAAATCTCATTGACAATTGATTGTCGGCGAATTGACGACATTTCCGCATGCTTCAAATTATTCTTTGAAACTGATTTCCGCTCGGTGAACCTCACAGCAGATTGATAACTATGAATAGAAGGAATGTGAAATTTGTTCAACGAAAGAATGACGGATTGTTGCTAAGTTCATCGAACATTCTTCGGAATACCGTATTGTAAAATAATTTAGAAAATAGACAGCTGTTATCAGAGATTGATAGCTACAAAAAAACGTTAAATTATCAAGTCGCAAGTTCCGAGCAAAAATCACAATTTCGCTTCTTTATTTTGCTCATGTCAATTCCAAAAATGTGGTTTTATGGACATTTTTGCTCAATTAAATCGAATCTTAATAATCGAGTATATCAAATTTTCAAGAGCTTGAAGCCATCCGAATTTTCTGACACGCGAGCAAATGTGCTCCACTGCACTTTTCTAATTTTTTTTTCTTTGGACAGATTAAATATTTTTACAATATTTTCTTCAATTTTTCGGGTGAAATAATATATTTCTTCGAATAAAAGTAAAGTTTCGTACTCAAAAAATTGTTTACAAAATTTTGTTTAAGAAAACGAAAAATGTGATAATCCTGCAAAAAAAATGTGTAGTCACAATGTTCTAATCATGCAATTTATGCCTATTCATATGGTATTAAAGAGTCCGATTAAAGCATTTGAAAATCAATAAAAATAAGGCATTTTAAGTAAAAATTGCAATTTTATAAGAGAATTAAGAATTGAAATGGGATGGTTGGAAGATAGGAGGGGGTAAAACAGCAATGTTTTTAATGTTCATTGTTTTCATCGAAAACAAAAACAGAATAGCCAGTGGCATTTTTTTCAAAAAAAAAACAGATTTTAATTAAAATCGATTCAAATGAAAACAAAAAGAGAAAGTCGTCTGCCCTATCGATCAATACTGTCAGGTAGTAATTGATAATGTCACACCATCTCAACCACAGCCATTCGAATTTTGAGAAGATGATCACAAAACCGTAGGTATTCGTGGCATCTGATGGCGTGAATAAAAGCGATTTGGGGCAAAAATTGAGGGCTGTCCGTCTTCAACGAAACCAGTTCCTCAATTAGTTGCAAATGGCAAAAGAAGTGAAAACACACACACACACATCTTACTCAAGATTTACGGTCTATTTGCGTATTCGCAATTCTTCGAATATCCTGCAACGAACGCGATGTTGTGATTTGGCGTTGCGCGTTGAAAATGAAACACTGATGAATAAGGAACAACGCATGTATGATGACGGGGCGGGCGTGCAGCGAATTCGGAAAACAACAAAACCATAAATGGAAAGCAAATTGCCCGTTAACAATTTTTTTTCAATTTCGCCCGGCTTCTGTTCTTACAGAAATAGAGAAAATTTGCGAAAAAACGATTTCATAAAATCACGGTTTTCTCAATAGATTTACGATTGATGATTCTGGGTAGATTTATGAGCATGCGCCTTTAATCAAGATTTCAAATTGAAAAGTTTTACTTTTTTTTTCAAAGAATGTATAGACAAATGTATTATTCAAGCGAAATTCTATTTAAAAAATTTTCTCGGAAAATTTTGATTCATTTTCCCAATGACACATTTTTTTTCCATTCGAGAGTATACAGCTCGACCACATTAAAGGCGCATACCTCGAAAAAAAATCGCGATTTTTTCTAAAAATTTTACTACTGATTGTAAGTTTTTTTCAGTGTAAAATTGAATTACATCAATATTAAATTCGAACTCTTGAAAACACTGGAAAATTTTCGTCAGCGGACACAAATTTTTGGTGTGAAAAACGAACTAGTTTTACACGCACTTTTCGGGTTCATTTTTTCGCTGTGATTTGTGCTTGAAAAAGACGAGGCGAAGAAAAAAAAGGACAAAAAAACCATGATTAAATATTCAAATTGGGTCCAACGGGGTGGAAATAATAAGAAAAAAAAAGTTGGACAATCTTTTACGAAACATGAGAGGCTATTTCAACGATTTTTTGTGGTATAGAATTTCAAAACAATTCGTGTTCGCTCATAAACTAATATTCATCTAAAAATCTATCCAATGCACCTTTAAACATTGTCTCGAAACGACACAATTTTCCAGAAAAAAATTGAGAAGCACTGCTGGCAGAGACCATTTTTAAAACGAGCATGATCACCGAATTGAAACGTTTTTATTTTATTTTTTTGGTCTAAAATATTTTGCCAAATAGGAGAATACAATTAGCTCTGTCTTAAATAGGATTTTCGCGGTGGGACCACGAATTCAATTAAAAAGAATCGACACCAAAAATCTAATGTTATATACATATGAATGATGTTTGTTTGATTTGTATGAAATTCAATTCTTTCTTCCGATCCAATATGTGAATAATTTTATAGTAAATAAGAGGACGAAGAAGAAGCTGAAAAATTGCAAAAAAGTGCAATAATTGCGAATTTCGAACAGAAAAAAAAAGGAATTGGAAGAGAATCGATCGAATTTTTAATTGATACGGAAGGAAATCGCCGATTATTCTTCTCATTTCTCCACTTTTAAAGCAATTTATATGCAAATTTTGAATTGATATTTGAGACCCTCTCCGTTTGTGCTCAAATGTGGCAACAATAGAGGCAATTTTCGAAAATTAAGTGCCTTACTGACGACAAAGACCAATGGGAGACCGTCGAATAAAAAAATATCATCATTGGAAATAAAAAAGACGAGGAACGGTTGATGATCTTTGAAATATGCGTGGCAATTCAAATATTCTGACTAATAATGAGATCTGCGGACCAATAATTGATGGATTTCGTTGAGATCATAGTAATCGAAATGACAGGGATGAGAGTGCAGATTATAGCATTCCTCGTTGAGAGATAATTGAGAAAAAAAGATGAATATAAAAAAACATGTAATTCTGATCACAAAAAAAAACGAGCAACCTGTGTAGATTTACGGGGAGCTGAAAATACGGTACCGGAATTCGCGAAATTTCGCTAATACGTATTATTGCAAATAAACGAGGTCATTCGAGCAAATTGTACAAAATATTCATTCAAGGTCGATTTTACGCAATTTTTCAAAAAATGACTAAAATGATTTGCATTTGACACAAAAAAAAATGAATTTCAAAATGTTGAGAAAAGTTTCATTTAAAAACGCGGGAAAATCAATCGGCACCGGCTCAAATTTCGCGTTATGATCCTTTAATCCATTTTTAAAAAATTTCAATTTCGTGATTCTATTGTTTTTCTTCAAAATTCCTGATGTAATTTTTCAATATTTGAGCTCTCTAGATTTTGGTTTTTTTAAGGAGAGGAATAACGAAAAAAAATAATTTCAAAATACTGTTATTAAAGGGACACACAAGAATTGAAGCTGGGTGTCCTAAAACGAACCAATTATTTAAATTTTTAAAGCGAAATCTATCCAAGAGCCAAAATTTATTTGCAATAATAATTGTGGACCATCGTATTTTTTTTTCAAGGCGGTAATTCAAATTTCGATTCGGGTAACCAGCGAATCAAACTCCCCATAAATTTGTGCAGGATGTTGGATTTTTTGTTTGTGATTGCAATAAAAGAATCGTCCAGACGGCTGTCGGTGATATCATGCGAGTAAAATTGTTTTCCTAAATGTCCGCAGATGAACAAACAGAAAAAAAAGTGAGGCACAAAATCAAAGAGTTGGACGCGAATTGACTCAAAGACGACCAAACCAGGGAAATTCGGCAAGATCAGCGTTTGAAGACAATTGAAATGAACACATCAAAATCGAGGCGAAAGGAAACAAATCATGATGATGAACAAAACAAAAAAAATTGTTTCGCGACATACACACACACACAAAAACAGTTGTGAGTGCACGCGAAATAGCGCGGAATCGGGCGGAGACCAATCGCGCGTTCATGCCGCTCAAAACCAGCGACGGCAGCGAAAAAATTGATTGTTTTATAATGCATATAGTTAGTCGTTGAGCGGGCCATATTGTATTCAGTAGTGCGCCAACACAATTTTCTCTATTCGCGGTTTTTTGTGTTGACTTGACAAATAGAATTTTTGTTCGTTTTATTTATTTTCCTGTAAATTGTATGGTTTCGAGTTTGGTTTTGGATTATTGCATCTGGCGCCAGAGTCTCGAAACGCCTCGCTTTTTTTTCGTCTCGGGAGCCTCGACAAACATTTTCAACAGATTTTTGGTTGAGATTTGTGTAAACAAATATGGGCATATTAAGTGGTAAAATGAGAGCGCGATTTTGATCTTTGTGGCGAATGTTGCCTGAAATTCCAGAGTTTCAGCGAACTCTTCAAAATTTCCAAACTAAATATTTAATTGTTTGATTTTCAATCGCAAAAAAAAACACCAAAATTTATGCAAATATCAGTTGGTGATGTATAAATAGAAAAAAATGTCGAAGATCACGACATAATCAGGTGCAATCTCTCTGAGGCGACATCTCTCAGGTGAAAATTGAATAGTTAGCTGGATATGGTGGTGGCAAATTCCGAGAATTCGCCTATAATCTGATTATTCATAATTTTTCCTAGTGCTCATATTCATGTTAATTTTTATACGATGAACTTTTTAAGTGTCTTTAGAAAGGTCTCGCCCCGATAATTTTTGAACTTCTTAAATTTTGAACAATCAAAATCAAAAAGTGTCGAGACCACTCAAAAAGCTCCATTCTCTGTTTTTACCAAAAAAAAAAAAAACAAATTTCAGACGAATTTGATTTCAGATGAATTGGATGACTATAAGAGAAAGTACATTGTTAAAAAAAAAGAAACAGAAATTGTTTTACACTTCTGCAGACGATGAAGTCGTTGGCGTTCTTATTCAATGCTATTCAAAATGATAGACAAAGTATTAATAAGACGGAAGACTCATGAGAAAACTGACATCAACGTCAAAAAAAATAGAAGTGTTGCGCATCAAAAATTGCAAATGAATCATTTCTCTTGAAAATTTGCTATTTTCAATTTCAACTAAAAATTGGAAAACTCGAGGAAAAAAGAAGTTGTGTGAGGCTCTGTGAGATTGTTTTTTGACAAGTTCAAGTGCGACAAGAACATTTTAGTGCTTATTGTAAAATGTTTTCAACATGTGTTCCGATAATTGTCGCTCGTCTCGTCGGTCGCTCGTGCGCGCAAACCAACTCATTCATTTTGGCGAATTATTCATTATTTGATGACTACATATATGTAGACACGATCGGAAAAGCATCGAACTCGTTGGCAGTAAATCGAAAATTCTGAGAGAGAGAAAGAGAGAGAGAGAGAGAGAGAGAGAGAGAGAGAAAGCGAAGAGAGAAATTTCGACGTTTTTGGAATCATCCGAAATCGGTAAACGCTAGCTCAAATTCGGAATGGATGATTTTTGCAAATTCTCAGACGAAATTTGATTTTCAACCGAGCAACTTCTCAAACTCAAATAAAATGCCAATAAATGTGCTTCACTCGAACTAAAAAAAATGAGGAATGAGAGAATATACGCGTTTACGAATGCAAATCAAATGCAAAAACGTGAGAATATTCCACAAAAAATTATTTTAGAATTCGAGGCGAGAATCTACGGCTTTCAATTCTATTCATTTATAATAATAATATAAAAATGTCACGATTTTCCTTTTTCGCTATTTCGATAATAAATGAGCAAATATAATATAGGAATACTATTTTTGGATTTTTGTTTCATTGTGAACAAATGCGAAAATTTCCGCCACAAATGGAAATAATAATTGGAGAAGAGCAGGAGGAACTGAGCCGACGATGAGCTGGACCAGCTCATGTCCGAGCCCGAGCCCGATTGCAACAACACACAAATTTTGCGATACATTTGGTCCACTTGGGTGTCTCGTGCCCTCTCCGCCTGCTTCTCCCAACGGCCTAGTCGAACCACCACAATCGAAGCGCTCAATATCTCTCACTCCGCGCTCTCCTTCAGTTTCTGTCGGCGACAGAAGAAAAAAAAACTCCAAAAAGCTTTCCGTTTCTTCTTTCGAAAAACACCAAAAAACGCGCACCACTGCGTGTGTTTTTCTTTTGAAGTTACCAGTCAAATCCGAGCACCGCGGAATTCTCCCCGAAAAAGTAACATCGTTCCAGAAGCTCCGCAAAGAAATGAAGAAAAGAAGTCCAAAAGATCATTTGTCGATAAAAACAAAAACCAATATTTGACGAAAGCGAACATTTGCGACAAAAATAAATTGAAAACGAAAACAAGACGAACATTTCAATGCTCGAGTTTTGACAGATAATCCGCTGGGATTATAAAATTTCACTAACCAAAAAATACGAAAAAATATTTCTAGAATTTTGCGGATTCGGTTACTCAATCAAATCAGTTCTTTGCTGCGGACGGCGAGGACTGCTAAGCAATGTCCAGTCGTCCGAAATGCAGCTGCTCCAGCCCGCCATTAATGCTTCATTCTCCATGGAGACGCAGACATCGCTTAGTAGTGACCGGTCACCAACATGCCTCAATTGGAAGGCGCGCATTGCAATTAAACATGTTCATATCCTTGCCAGTTTAATAAAAACGGAGTTAAAGACTTTACTTCAAAAGGAATTCAACAGATACAACGAGAAAACGATAACAAAACGGCATCTGTATTAAGATAAATAGAAACCGGAGTTACATCGTCAAGCTCATGATTGCGTTGACAATGTCATTGTTAGTCTCCTTGAGAGCTCTAATTGCCTTGTTGCGAGTAGTATTGGCCTGAGAAATGACAAGCTCAATGTCTTTCTCTTCGATTCCAGTTGAATCCTCCTGTAAATTTTGGTATTAACTTTAATTTAACAACTATTTTTGTACCTCAACATCTTCATTCTCGTCCTCCTCAACGGTCTTGAGTTGCGGAGCCTCACGAGTTGGCTTCATGTTTTCAATAGCGGACATCTGAGCGTGTTGAGTAAGATCCTCAATCTTGGCCTCTCCGAAGACGATGTAGGTATCAGATCCCGGGCTCTTGAAGACGTCTGGCTTGTTGATAACGAACAATATGTTCTTCGACTTGCGAATGCAGACACGGGAAACACCAGTGACTTGTTTAAGTCCGAGCTTCGAGAAAAGCTTACGAGCCTTCTTCTCAGAGCGACTTTGCTTAGCCTGCTTATCGACCTGGTCTCCAAGACCGGCGGCTTCAGCCACGCGTCTCTGCTCCTCGGTGAGCTCTCCACCCTCATTGTCGGAGTCATCAGACGCGTCCACTTGCGGCTGTAAATCCAATCGTAAATTAAATCAAGAATTTGTAATCTAACCTCCTTAGCGATCTCTTCAGCGCGAGTTTCGGTACTTCCGGTCATTATTCAAATCGTAAAACCCTGAACAATTACAATACTTTAAATCATTAAAAGAAGATGATATAGACAGAGCGATTAACGCAACTGAGAACAATCTTAAAAGTTCGACTAAAATAAATTTTATAAAATCTTTATTACATGAAAACCAGAAAAGGCAATTGGGATAATATACAAAGTAAATGTACGGTAATGACGTCGGTAAACGACAAGCTTCCAGCGCAAAGAACCAAGAACGTGAATAAGAAGGCAAATCTATACAATCACAACGAGTCTTGACAATCACGACCTATTCGTATCTAAAGATCAAACCCTAAAAGCAAAGGGTGCATTTACATACCCAAAACGATCTATATCACAACACAAGTTATCACAAGTTTGAATAAAAATACAATATTACAAGGTAAGTTACTCATTACCAAATCCTTCTGTCATTTCGATAGCCATCTTCAATTTTTCTGCTAACTGTTCATAGCTTCGATATGGCGGAAGGTCGAGTCGATTGAAGCAAGTGTGAGACCTAGGAAGCCAGTTCTCCTTGCCAACTCGTTCGATACAGAACAACTGAGGTCCCGTTGAGCCCATCAATTCCGAAAATCCTCCAACAGGAACGCGGCATGTACCGGTTACAAATTGTAACAATCTTGCTCGTTTCTCCTGATCAAGACTTCGAACCCATTGCCAAAACCATGTGACCTTAGTATTACAACGTCGCTGTTGCCCCCAAAAACTTGATATTACCTGTTTGCTTTGTGGCGCGTAGTGTCTGTAGACGGTGTTTCGCTGCCAATCATCAACATCGACGTCTTGCATTCCGCAAAGCAACAGTTCGAGCTCTCGTTCATCGAAATATTGCATCCACTCGATCGGAAAGACAGAATTGAAGCCAGTGAAAAATGCTTTCGTTTGCTGTTCAACACCACGATTGAACCTCCATTCAACCAATAATTCGATGTACTCCAGCTATAATTATAGCAAGTTTACAAATACAGAAAACATATTGACAGCGTCGCGCGGCAGCGAAAAATTGGTTTAATCCCAAAAAACAATGTCAGTGACCTTGGCTCAAAACTAAGTGTAAATTTACGGGCTTATGAGATCTTTTTTGGCATTTAGCCAATTTTCCGCAATCGCACGACTTCGACAATAATTACCTTATTGGCTTCTGTAACCGGAAGGTCGGCCCCGCCTTCTTTGAGCTCATACGTTTTGAGTTCACCTAGCAATTCATAGTCAGCAACGAAATAGAGCTCCATGTCGCATTCATCAATATTGTTTTCTTTTATCCACATGAGAGAGTTGTAAATATCGGAATCGACCTGTTCGATATCCTTGAGGACTATTTTTTTATTGAGCATCTTTTTGTAGAATGGCATAGTGAACCCGCTATAAATGAATTTCCCATGGAAAAGAGCCTGAAAAAAACATTTTGCCTATGGCATTTCGGTTAAACCACTCACCATAGCAATGAATCGGCCTATATATTCAAAATATTTTAGATGATCCGGATTTACAAACGAGGCAGGATTAATTTGAAGGCTATAATTGTTGTTACCCGCATACATAAACAAGCAGTACATTGGGTTCAAGACTTCGTGTGAAAGAAGGAAGAACCACTCCCTTAAAATTGGGAATGAGTTGTTGTTTCGAAATATTAATTTACCTAGCGACACCTCCATAATCGAGCCCTTCTTCTCCTCTAAATTGAATATACAACCTTCTGCGCAAGTCCACAGCGTTCTTCCTCATGATTTCTTGGAACGAATCTTCGAAAACGTTTGTACGGGAAACTGTGATTTTCACGTGATTCGGAACGCTATTCGACTAAAAATGGGTATGCGAGTTAAGCACCTAAACCGGGTGAGTTACCAAACAAAGATAGCGAAATTGAGCAATTTTCCATCGAAAACTCTTTTCAATTGCCATTTGAACGCCAGCAACTCCCAACGGTCCTACAGGTTTTCCAGTGCGTGGATCATTGTAAGTAGTGGTCTTGGATTGATGGTCAATGAAGAACGGAACACCTTGCTCAGTAAATCTCATCTCCCAACCGTCTGGAAGCGGCTGGTCCGATCCTCTGAACAAAACTGTATTCATAAATATTTTTAATCAATAAATTTACCCTTGCGTTCTTGGATCCTCCCATTGCGTTGTTCTATTCACATGATTTACGAAATAGGTCCGGCCGGTGTTTGGATCATTTCTCTTCTCCCAACCCTCTGGCAACGGACCCAACGGATCATCAGCACTAAAGTTGTGTTGCTGAAATGATAACAGTTGTTAGTTGTCGCGAGAACTTTAATAACCTGTAGCAAGAACCGTTGTTCCCATTGCATCATTGCTTGGTCTCTTCCAGATTGCCATTGCTCATGTGCTTCAAGCATGTCTACAGTAGGTCGTTGCCAGGTGGTAGTTCTGGTGTTATGGTCAACGTAATACACCTGAACAATTTTTGCAACTGGAATAGAATTATATTAACTTACGCGTCCTCGTGGATCTCTGCGCATCTCCCATCCGGGAGGCAGTGGTTGATTGGATGGCCGCTCCCAAGTTGTACTTTTTGTAGTGTGGTCGACGTAATACTTTCGTCCATACTGGTCGAATCGCATTTCCCAACCATCCGGAAGTTGTTCCTCAACAACTGTGGGAGTCGGTTGAGCTGGAACTAATGTATCTCGTTTAGCCGATGTTGTTCTTCTTCCAGAAGACGCAACACCATTAGAAGTCGATGCTTCTGGTGTATCACCTCTCGATGAACCTAAAATGGCAATACTAGTTATGCTAAAATGATTAATGCCTTACCTGCACTTCGTCTCTTTTTGTCTATAAAACCAGCGATTGCTATGATTAAGGACCCTACTTTGGCTCCATCTTTTGAAATAAGCGAAATCGTCATTTCAGGAACTTTCACTAGAAGCATTTTACTAATCACTATTGAAAATTGGTCATTCTTACATTCTCCATTTTCATTTCGTTCCAGTAAAGCTAATTTCAATTTCGCACTTCCTAAGCACGAGTCTTCAAATAGCTTGGCTTTCTGCAGAACGCGAAAATTCAGAACGGCAGTATCGGTAGCGGCAATATTAAGAAGCTCTCCCCATTCTGGTGTCGATGTTTTCTTTTTTACCGACGTCTTCTTTGTGCTAATGGTTGGCGAATCAGAACTCACTTCAACGTAACAATCGGCAGCCTTATTGACAGTCGCCGATATAACTAAATTATAGATATTACGCAATCCATCGCAACCAAGTATACTTACTTTTAATCGTAAGTTTTGAGGATTTAGCAGAGCCGTTCTGTAAAGACACTCCATTTGCGGCGGAGCTTCCTGGTTGTTGACTGGTCTCATTCCGAGCCATTCGATCAACAAACTGGCTGAAAAATTGCGAAATAAGTTAATTAATTGACGTGTAAAACAAAGCATTCAACGTGACTTGTCTCAGGGCACTGAGGTAAATAGAAAGAATTTTTAAAAAATTTTACTAGGGTTCCGCAGCGAAAAAATCTATAACCATCGAGAAGTTTTCAGATGATACGCAAGCCATTCCCAAAATCAATACAACCTGCACATCAAACTCTGGTCGGCGCGGCAATTCAAATCGTGTGCGTTGGGGCACACTTGCAGCCGAATTTTCGACGCATTTTCCAGAAACAGATGATGTGCAGTATTGTCGAAACATGACGAATGTGAAAAACTGCAGCGATATCCTATGTATTGTGTGCGTACACCGAGTCGCACAGTTCAACAAGAGCTACAGTAATCCTCAACTAAAATTTATTTATTTTTTTATTTTATTTTTTTCGTTTTTCCGTATTTTCTTGGAGAATTTTTGGTTTTATGTATATTTTTTTTGTTGGAAAAGTGTAATAGCAATATTTTTTTGTATATTATTAAAAGATAATTGTTTTACATAAATAGAAACTATCTATTTTTCGAAAAAACATTTTAAATATCATTTTCGGCAATTTTTGCCTAGAGCTTGTCAACTTTTTAACGTTATTGTAACTTGTTCGTTTCTTTTTTTCTTATGCGTTTATGTATTCATTATTTATTTGTTTCAGGTGAAGAAACACGTAACCGGCCGAATAAGGATAGCCGAAAGAGCAGCCAGTCAACTATTTTGCAATTGATCAATTGTAATTTTTCCCCGAAGTCTTAATTTCTATCATTCATTCAAATTTAGGAATTTTCTATTCTAATAATTCTATTTTATCTTTTTTTTTGTGTATAATATGACTAGTGATCTTCTAGAGCGATACATTTCTTGTGAAATCTGAAATATGCGAAGGTTTCAAATAAATAGATATAAGTATATACAACATGTTTATGTTTAACAACAAAATAAGATGTTTGTGGCTCTTAGGAGAGCCGTTGGGTTTCTGCCGACGAATTAAATCACCAATATTCGATCAGGTGAAGAGAGCGACGTCGAAACGAGCGGCTTTCGTTTATCCGATGATGAGCAAACTTGATAATCTGAATATTATTTAATAAGTTCTATCTTTAAACTACAAACCATTTTTTATTTTTTCTCTTCGTCGACGATGACTGCCGCATGATCTGCAATTTAACCACAAAGCACGCATCTTTTTCAATTTCAACAAACTTATTTTATTTTCCATTCATCTCAAAAAATAATATTTTTAAAGTTTTAAAAATTTTTTAAATAAGTTTTCTTTCTAGCCAAAAGGTGAAAACATAATAAAAACTTATCTAATAGCAAAATAGCTGACTGGGTGCTCTTTCGGCTATCCTTATTCGGCCGGTTACGTGTTTCTTCACCTGAAACAAATAAATAATGAATACATAAACGTATAAGAAAGAAAAGAAACATGCACGTTGCAATAACGTTAAAAAGTTGATAAGTTCGAGGCGAGAATTGTCTAAAACGACATTTAAAATGTTTTTTTTTTTTTCGAAAAATAGATAGTTTCTATTTATGTAAAACAATTATCTTTTAATGATATACAAAAAAATATTGCTATTACACTTTTCCAACAAAAAAATATACATAAAACCAAAAATTCTCCAAGAAAATACGAAAAAACGAAAAAAATAAAATAAAAAAAATAAATAAATTTTAGTTGAGATTACTGTAGCTCTTGTTGAACTGTGCGACTCGGTGTACGCACACAATACATAGGATATCGCTGCAGTTTTTCACATTCGTCATGTTTCGACAATATTTAAAGTTCATAAAGTAATGAAAATAATATCAAATAACGAAAAACAAAATTTTACAAATTCAATATTAATACAGAACATTTTTCTCTCATATCGAAGATGTTGTAGAGAAGCGATTGAGGAAGAAAGAAAGAAAAACATATAATATATATTTACATTCACAGCACACATCAAAAGGAAATAAGAGGGTTTCAACGTTTTCTTTTATTCGTTTTCAAATTCGAATTGGCGCGAAACCAATTATCGACGTCTAGTTTATATTTTCGGCCTTCCTCGAAGACCTTGAGCTCGAGGGCTGCGAGTTTCTCGGTTTTTCTCTCGCCGTGCATTGTGCTTGCGATAATGCCTACAAGTAGAAAACGAAAGAATAAGAAATGCCACTTTCAACACGAGAAATAAAAAAACGTTCGTACCGCCGAGACGTTGTGTCAATGTGGCGAGCAAACATTTCGAGAGTTTGTAAGCGCCGTCAGGATCCTCCTCTTTTATAAGTTGACACAATTCCATGCCAACCGCATAGAAATACTGATCGGTGCGTGCCATGTTGATGTTCTTCGCGTCGGCAGTCAGCACACTTTGCATAGTGGTTCCATACATTTGAGGAAGGGCAACCTTCAATTCATCGTTTTGAGATTTTAATTGAGAAACCAATTACAGTGCAAATATTTTTGACCGAGTCAATGAGCCAGTATGGAGCATCAGCCGAATATCCTTCAGAAGTGTGATTAGGCCGAGAGATTCCAAGCATCTCCGAATAGAATTCTAAACATTTGGAGACGTCGTTATTCAATGTCTTCTATGATTTTTATCTATTGTTCATAATTTAGCTATTACATTCACCAAAAAAACGTGCACCCTGTGCTAATTACGGTAAGTTAGCTTCGCAGGCTATCCGTAGTAAGGTTCACGAATTTCCACTATTTAAATTCAAATTTGAATTGAAGCATCGAAAATTTGCGAAGGAATACAATTATGCAGGGGCTCGTTTCTTTGCGATGGTAATTCATCATCCCAAAAATTTCACTTTACTTTATGACTCAAGGTGCAAATAAAAAATTTTCACCTGCTGTTTAAGCATATTTCCCAAATCACAATCAAAATTACCTTCTGACATATTTTCAGGGTTCATGACACACGAAGTAGCCTCCGATTTTGCGATTATGTCATCAATATCGAAAAAATTTGAATCGACTCGTTGGATTTCATCCATCTGAAATGAATGATAGCTATCCTTTAGGAAATGAACCAGTTTTGAAAACGTTAATGATCATCTCATTGTTCACAAATGCAAATGGCCTATTGTTACTAGATATCCATTTAAAATCAATCCAATTATCTATGCGGGATATTCATTTTTTATGGGAAAAATTCTTGTTAGTTGAACGCGCATAGATTTGTGTTTGCCTTACTCATGAGAAAAAAAAACTAGCAACGTAGGCCATGCATGTGAATTGTTTGTATCTTATGCAAAGAAAATTATAAACGCGGAAAATTTTGAAGGGAATGAACAATGTTTGTCCAAATTCGTCAGAATGAGTAATGGAGGCAATATTTCGGTGCTTTCTGAGCGAAAAAAAACGAAAATTTGAAAAAAATTTTTAAAGAAAAATCATTTATAGTTGGATTCAGGTGATAGAAAAAAAACAAATATTATGCAACTTGTAACTACACTGTTTTTAAGCATTCCTGTTTAACACGATGATTTTTCATCTTCAGCTTTTAGTTTAGAAATGTGTCTGTTGGCAATAGGTCGGAAAAGTAATTGTCTGTTTTAGAAAATTCGAAAATATGAAAAGAATCTTTGAGGTGATTAAAAACGCCAACAATTTGAAAATTTCCTTTTCGCCGCCGTACTGTCTGCACGTACACTGACGACATTTTGCACAGTCAAAAATTAGCGATAATTCAAATATAAATATTTATTTAAATGATATTTAGCATATTTGAGCATTTCATTTATTTCTTTCCGTATCCGGCACATGGGTTTGGGCATCCAGAAGTCATGCAGCAGCCACCGCCGCCACCGATGCAAGCCAACGACTCATTGGTGTTGATAGCAAGAATGATGAAGCAAGTGAAGACAACCTATATTATCAGAATGGAAAATAAGAAAATTGCGATTTTTTGACTCACAGCCTTGACGATGGTTTGGAAAATGGTAGACATGGTCGAATGTGATGAGATACTGTGGCAAACGTTTGAAGCTACTTCGTATTTATACCAATCTGCCAAACCTCATCTGAATACGATCGAACAACATTCATCGTCCGGTTTCTCTCCGAAACGCGCACTTTTTTCGGCGATTTCAAGACGACGGGCGGTACGATGGCGTCCAGCAAAGCTCGTCGCTGTTTGATACATTTCGGCGCGGCAAAATCTAATCACGACCAGAATACTGGTTGTATTACACACCGCGGAATCCGGATATAACCAAACGACGCCACCATGCCATTGCGCCCAATTTTTATTGAGGCGATTGTATGACTATAATGCGATTTGTTGCGTGTACGTTCTGGAACCGAAATCATAATCGAGAAAATTGAATCACATTTCAAACATCCTATTATTAAATTAAATTACTTTGCACTTTTGACTATTGAAGGATTTAAAGATGAATGAATAAAGTCGAGCGTTTCTTAAATCGGTTATCAAAAGATCAGTCCACTAAAAAAAAACAGGTTGGCTATAAAAATACGCAATAAAATGAAATGTTTAGATTTTTTAAAGCTGAAACATAGCCATTAACACGTTATTTCCTGTAGAATTGAATTATCCCTGTGAAACCAAGATTAAAGGCACATGCGCCGCTTAAACCGCTCCAAATCATGAATTAATGTCAAATTGATTTTCTTCAGTTTTGTTTTCTTCACATTTTCAAGTAAAAACATTGGGTCGATTAATTACAGCAGAAATCTAATTTTCCCAGGGGTTTTGCATAAAAATTGATTGGTTTCAAGACCAGTTTTCTTCATGATCGAAATCCACAAATTATTATTATTATTATTATCGAATCATAACCAATCATTAATACTAATTAGCATATTACACAATTTCGAGATTTTCCTTCTTCCAGACAGGTTTCGAAATGAAATTGAATTTTCCATTAAATGAATTTTTAGCCAACATTCATTTGGAGTTGTCGTTAAGAAATAGACAAAAGGAACTCAAATATTTTGCAGGTGTTTTTTGCTCATCTCATTTCGTTATCAAAAAAAAATATTTCAGCTTATGTCGAGATGCCCCACTTGACTGAATATTCAATCTGCGTCAAGTGTCATGCATTCGGATCGAACAATTTTCGCCTCTTTTTTTGTTCAAAATTCTTCTGAATTTTATTTGTTTTCCCATCGTCATCATGTCGTTTCAAGCGCTGGTAGGTCGAATTTGAACAAACTTTTCTTTTTTTTTTCAAACCAAAAATGGGCAAAACTCCAAACAAAAAAAAAGCGAATAAAGAGGCGAGTGTTGGGTGAAAGGGTCGCTTATCACATTATAAATTGTTGAACAAATTCAACCAAAATCGTGGTTTCATCAATTTTTGGTCTATCTTCCCACATGTTTTCAATTTTTGTTTCAAAGGACTTTGAATTTTCTGTGTTATAAGTAATACTAGCTAGTATTCATTAATGTGCGTCGAATCAACCGCATGCGCCTTTAAACGATGTCTCATTTCCTTTGTGTTTATTATTAGCACTAGAAGTTCTCAATTACCTTTAAACAATCCCACGTTGAAAACAGATTTAAAGGCACATGTGAAATCTTTGAGAGACAATGGGGCTAATTTTTTTATGCTCCATATCTATTTTGATGGTTTTGATAGTCCATATCTTGCTAACAAGAAGATTGTCCAATTAGGAACTTAAGTTCTCCATTGAAAATCTTCTAAAAAAATTGTAAGCAAAATAAAATCAAAGAAATATTTAGAAGAGCTTCGGAAGAATAATATACAGTTTTTTTTTGACAAACAGTTTTTGAAATTTATTCACTAATTTTGAAATTTTTTGATGTAATTCTGTTTAGTCATTCAATTTTTGTACGAAAATCGTAAAATTCCCAATTTTTTCTCGAAATTCACACCAATAAAATTATTATGGTCCTCGAATTGAATATAATATTTCCAGCTTTTTTTTTTGTCAAAAAAAGTGTATAGTGAGAAGTGTAAAATTCTTATATATATATTTTTTTTACAAATAACATTATTTCAGAACGCATTTGCTGACATCAGCAATCAGATTTTGATGGCTTCAACAGTTCCAATGGATTTCGATTATGTTCTCACACAGGTTGAAATTCTTTATGTTCGAAATATCTATTTTTCATTTTAAAATAGTTTTTTTGAGTTCTTGAAATCAATATTTGATTTTTAATGGATTTTAAAATCCCCTCGAGACCATATTTAGACTGCCTATTCTTTTTAAACTATTCAACTATTTCACACTTTGAAAAAATTTAGTCTTAAACTGTCCGTAGGTATATCAATTGTCTCTTGTATCACATATTGTACTCCTTCTAAATACGATTGTGAATAAAATTTGACAGGTCGGCGATTATGGATTTTATCAGATAATGTTCTTCTTCATAATTTGTCTTCCAGCAAGTTTACCATCAGCATTTTCAGGTTTGCCGATAATTAAAGTATCAAACCCAATCATCAACATTTGCAGCTTTCAATCAACCATTCGTTGTTGGCAGTCCTCCTCATATATGTCATATTCCTCCCGGAAAAGATTATTTGAAACCACTGACGACGGATGAAGTTGAACAGAATTTGAAAGGAATTTCGATAAATTTTCACAGAATTTTCTAGAAAATCCTCAAATGCAAACAATACAATGAAACTCAAATCAATATGTTTCGCGGGGTCACGTCGGCACCAGTTGATACTTATAGGTATCACACGTCGGATGCGATTGATGTTAGACAATTGAATAATTCAGTGACCGTCTTGACTTGATCCCATGCCAACATGGATGGGATTATGACAATTCGACATATGTGACAAGTCTCGTAACGGAGGTATATGAGTTTTTTCTCGAAATAAGCCCAAATTGAATTCGAGTCTAGTTCAATTTGGTATGCGATCAAGAGCATTGGATTGAGCTGACAACAACCTCGTTTTATGTCGGCAGCTTCATCGGAAATTGCCTTTTTGGATATATCGCTGACAAGTTTGTTTGTTTGCTCGCTTGAATTTGTCCGCACATCGAATATCTATTACAGTGCGTTGCAGAATTATAAGGCCACCCCCAAATTTGAACGCCGCGCAATGATTTCGATATTTTGAGACCAACCAGTGTGAAAATCGTGTTCAGCATGAAAAATAACCTATATGTACCTATTTTTATGTTAGTACCTTCAAAAGTAACCGCGTTGTGGTCCGAAACCGTTTTTTCGAGCGGTGCAGAATTATAAAGCCACCCCCATGAAATACGTTATAAACTCAAAGATAACGACAGTTTAATGTTTAGTGGCACCTCCATTCGAGGTTATAACATCGAAAACACAGTCTGGCATAGATTTGAGAAGGTTTTAAACATATTGGGACGATTTAGATTTGATTTCTGCTCTAACGTCTTCCATTCGACTACGATTTCGGTTTTGAGCTCTCCAACTCCCCGAATTTCCTTCCTTGGCCATAAAGACGCCGTACTAACTCTCCCCAAATGTTCTCCATGTTACTCCAAAAAGGAGAACATGCTGGCCAATCGAGAACGTCCACACTGTGAGACTGAAGCCAGTCCAAAGTAGACCGACTCACATGAATGACCGAATTGTCCTGTTGAAAAAGGACAATAATGACGTCGGAATGGAAGAATATGGCTCTCAAGAACATTCTGATAATCCGAAGAGTCCACCCTACTCGTCAGAAAAGCCAATTCCAGAAATCCGGCCTCCGAAAACGCTTCCCCCATAATATCACGCTTCCTTCTCTAAAATTGAGTTTTGAAAGCAGGAGGCGATTCTTTCATAACTCGGGCCAGAAACTGTTATAGCCGTCTGGGCCATCCAAATTATTTTTTTTTCATCGGAAAAAATAACCTGTTGAAGTTTGAATGGTTATTATTCACAATATTCTCGAAAGTAAGTACCTTGTTCCAATCCGTATTAATGTTTCTGCGTGCGAACTCAAGGCGTCGAATTTTATAATCCTCTGTGAGTCGCGGGACCGGCTTTATTTTTTCTCTAGCGATGTTGGGGTTATTCTTGATGGTTCCCCAAACTGTCCACTTGCTTTTGTCGAAGTTTAGCTTCTTCTTGATGTCATTTGTACACTTCATACTGCTCGAAGCTGTTCGAATGCTTGCTCGATTAGCGCGATAGTCCAGTTTTCCTCTGCCGCCTGACTTTTGCGACATGTTGACACGAGTTGGATCCTTCACAAAGATGTCTACGAATGTTTTCGGACCATTTAAATTCTTCGAAACCCGACGGTTCGACCATCCTGCCGTTTTGAATGCGATAATCTGAGATTGCTCAGAAGCACTAAGACAGCGACCACGTGGCATTTCAAAATCATTCAAAATGTGAAAAATAAGGACCACTGTAGGTTCTCAAAGCTACACAGCAATTTTTATGCACACTGGTCCCGCCAAAGTTTCAAAAAAATGCGAAAAAGTTCGTTTCATGGGGGTGGCTTTATAATTCTGCACCGCTCGAAAAAACGGTTTTGGACCACAACGCGGTTACTTTTGAAGGTACTAACATAAAAATAGGTACATATAGGTTATTTTTCATGCTGAACACGATTTTCACACTGGTTGGTCTCAAAATATCGAAATCATTGCGCGGCGTTGAAATTTGGGGGTGGCCTTATAATTCTGCAACGCACTGTATTGATTTCAATGTTCTCATTCGTTATTGTGAATCCAAAACGAAAATTTATTGGAGATCTTCCAGATTTGGTCGTCGTCGCTCGTTTTTCGTCATTCTCACCGTTCTAGTGATATGCGGAACAGCGAATGCGTTCGCTCCAGATGTCGAATCGTTCATGATTCTACGATTCTTCACCGGACTTCCATTTCCAGCACTTTTTCAGATTCCTTTCATTATCTGTTAGTGTGAGGCCCAAATTATTAATGCAAATATAAAATTGAGGTATGGAATTTATGGGAAGTTCTGGCCGCATCTTCTCGGGCCTCATGATCTCGTTGTTCTTTGGAGCTGCGATGGCCCTCCTTGGAATTGTTGCCATGTTTATCAGAAGGTTCAATCAACCCAATAGAATGTCGTAGACGGACGATTTTGAGAAATTTGAATTGCGAGCGCTGCCATTTAATTGGTCTCCGCTCATTCGGCACTTGTGCAAAAATCTTAAAATTCATTAAAAAAATATATATATATGCTCTTTCATATTATGGTAGTTAGAAAACGTAAAAATCGCTCCTAAAAGTTTTTCCATACGAGACCCAAGGCGGCAATTCAAACAATAAAACAATCGCACCCCAAAATTGTCCGTCGTCGACTATAATGGAATATTGAAAATGATTCCAGATGGCGTCAATTGACATTTGTTTGCAATGCTCCATTTGCGGCTCTTTTTGTGTATTACTTGTGAGAAATGGTTTATGAGAAGATGCGTTTCAAATCGATTTCAGTTTCCTTCCTGAATCGCCTCGCTGGTCGGTTTCTGTTGGAAAATGGGAAAACGCGAAAGCACAATTAAAGAGAATTGCAAGCTTAAATGGAAAATCTGATGTGGATGTGGATGGATTAGTAGAAGAGGTTCGCTCAGCTCATCGAATTATGCATATCTACTTGTAAGCAAACAATTTCAGCTAAAACGACATCATCATCTTGCTGAATCTCAGAACAATAATGACGATGAAGAGAAGACAAGCCACAATATTTGCGATTTGTTCAAAACGCCGAACCTTCGAAAGAAGACCTTATTAGTCACTTATATTTGGGTGATGAATGCCATCATCTACAACGGATTAACATTGAACGTCTCGAATCTACCAGTTGATGACTATTGGAGTTTTATTATCAATGGAGCTGTTGAGCTACCCGGATATTTTATGGTTTGGCCTTTGTTGCAATGCGTCGGAAGACGTTGGACCCTAGCGACGACGATGATCGTCTGTGGAATCGGATGTGTTTCGGCGATGTTCGTACCGCCAGGTGAGATCGCAAAATAGAAATGTTCTATCGGTAAATCACATCGGCGACCGCTCGGTACCTGATATGGATTCCGATCGCCGTCAGCTCTGAAGCTTCTGCTCGTCCTTTACAACGTCCTGTGATTTACCAAAGTATCAAATATGTTTTGAAAAAAGTCAAAGGCAAACATTTATACATATATTCTATTTTTATATTAAATCAATGCTGCGGACATTTTCCAGAATACCCTTGGCTTGTCGCGAGCGCCTCATTCATCGGCAAATTCGGCGTCGGCTCTGGTTTCGCCGTCATCTACATTTTTGCCGGCGAACTCTATCCAACCGTAGTTCGGGCTCTTGGAATGGGAATGAGCTCAATGGTAGCTGGAAGTGGGCTCCTTCTAGCTCCTCATATCGTCAAATTAGGACAATATTGGAAGATTTTGCCGCTTTTGATAATGGGATCGATGGCATTGTCGGCCGGAATCCTGACGTTTTTCCTACCGGAAACCCTCGGAGCCCCATTGCCAATGACAATCGAGGACGCCGAGAATTTCGGTAATCTCAATTATCATATGAATTGCATTTAGGCTAGAATTGTCGTCTAATATTCAGGCAAAAAGGTGCAACCTGATGGATTGTTCACACAGGCAGCAAAGAAACGCGAATCTCAACCATTGTTGGAATCGACGCCGAAAATCTGACGACCGTCAATAGAATTAATTGAATTCGTGCCAGAAATGCTTTAATTTTCTTATTATAATTAATATTAAAATGTTAGAATTTTTAAATTTTAAAACGAATGAAAGCAATTTGTGTTATGTTTTTTTTGTCTTCACCCGACCAATGTTGGATTCGCCTTATTTTGAATGAGTTGGTCAACAATCTAAACATCATCATTTTGATCTACGCTCGTCCGAAATTCAAACCTTTTCACGATCGACCAAGTGCAAATTGAGATTGGGAATGATGTGGGCAAAATTGAGATCAATGTCGTTTTCACGTTCGTAGAAGTGCGCTTTAAACGGAAATCGTTGATTCGTCGTCGGAATCGGAAAATTCATTCGGGTATGGTAGATGTCTGTCAGCTCCTCGTCATGCTTCTCAAGAGTTTCCTCTTGGAAATCGAACATCTTCAAATAATTGCTTTTAATTTTTTATGAGAGGGGGGGTCGATTGAATACCTCATTGATTCCGGGTAGTGGAATATCGAGGGCTACGGCGTGGCTTGTGAATTTCTCATTATCCACTTCAGCACCGACGATGAATGAGTTCTAGAAATATCTGAATATTAATGAAAAAAATGTGCCTCGGAAAGTTTCAGTAAATTATTTTTCTTTCGATTTTTCATAATCGAGCGTTTCCTTTGTGGAAATAAAGGAAATAAAATAATAAAGAAAGTATTTCGAAGTAGAAAAAAATTAGTTTTCCACTTTTCAAACATTTCCCCTTTTTCTCTTCATAACGGAATCGCTCTAAAAATCAAAACTAGAGTAATGAATATCTGATGACCTTCTGATCGATGCGTCGGAATCTATATAATAACTGTAAAAGCAAATTAAAAAAAAGGGAGTTCTTCACAAAGTAACACTAATCAAATTCGATGCACTTAACTGAGATTAACCAACATTCCTACAAATAAATAAATAAATAAATAATCTGTGAAGATATAGCTTGCTTACAATTAATATGAATATGACAATCAATCTGATGATCTTTTGATCGGATCAAAGAGTCGGAATCTATATATTAACTGTAAAAGAAAAAAAGGACCAAATAATTAATCTGTGAAAATATATGTATGTAGATTGTTTAGAAGAACGCACAAGAACGATTCGGGAAAATCGCTCCGACTTTGATGGCCTCAACAGAATTCGAGGTTCGCTCGAGGTTTTTTTCTAATAAGAGTCTGCTGAAAGTCTGCTCAAATTCTGCGCTCTTTCACGAGAAAAAAAAAGACAAATTGCAAATGTGCTTCAAGAAACTTGCTTGAAATGGTTGATGTTGTCCATCAGTGAACAAATGCGGCATATTCGCATATTCCATGTAATTCTTGCGGAGATTTAAATCTGAAATTCATTCTTTTTCAAATCCATATTTTCTCAAAACAAAAAATTGCGATGTTACTTAGAAAATTGACGCCCTGAAGAGCATATCCCGCTCCCCAAGAATCTCCAAAATCGTTGTTGGTTCCCACGGCGACCATGTGTGTGAATGGATTGAGTTGAGCGTGTCCGGAGAAATGTTTCTCCTGTCCGGGAAGCGAGACATCGGGAACCGATTGGGTTCGATGGTACAATTTGTTACCAGCGATGTACAAATTTGGGAGATAAGGACCAGAACGATGATCAGAAACACCTGCAAATAAACTACGTCAGAGAGCTTGACTTGGAGCTCGAGACGAGTTGATCATTTCTTTAAATCAAAACTTGATTACCGAAGGGTAGACGAATCAATCCAATTCCACGAGGTCTGAGACAATTGCACACTACAAAAAACATTGATTTTTATTGAAAAATTCATATTATCAAAAAATTCAAAAATTTTCACACTTTTCGAGTTCAAGGATACAAAAATTGACTCTAAACATAATTGGTTTTTTTCATGAATTGGGTAATTATCGAAAATTGCTTTTCTGGATACAATCTAGTCTTTGAATTATCTCGACTATCGGGTTTAAAGAACATATCCCTCGTCTTGTTCGTTCGAAAGATCATTTATTGCAATGTTCCATATCAAATCAATGTTAAACCCGGTTATCGTGACTTGAAAACAAAACTAGCTACGATTTCATCATCTCGCAGTTATTTTCGAGTTCAAAATGTTACTTCCAAGTGATTTCAACGAGAACACTTTTATTTTCATCAAAAAATTATTTGGTAAAATTTATTTTTTTTTTTTTAATTTTGTCTCTAAATATCAACAAAAGTCAATTTAGATTTATCCAGAGATTTTCTATAAATAAATAGTTAAATATTATTTACTGAAGAAAATTTTTATTTTCGAAATTTGCCTTAAAATGACGAAATCAAGATCAAAAAATAAATTATAAAATAATTTGTATGAAACTTTTGAATAAGAATAATTAAAGGATTTAAGTAATGAAATTTGATGGATTACCATTATTCGATATTGACAGAGCAGCAATAAGAATCGTCCATGTGTAAATGAGCATACTCTAATATTGAATGGGCTTTGATATCGACAACGAATCGAACATTGAAAGTGACGGGTGAGGGTCTCTCAAAAAAACAGTCAAAAATGAGGGAATTGTCGGCGACTGAGCGATTTGTTCGCGACTCTTCGGCCAGTGTCGTCGTCTTCGCGGATCCAGTTATCAGTCGGGCCGCAATTTCCGTGATTCGCTTGCTATTTCTCGCCCAAAATCATCGACGAGAAGCTGTTTTGTTTTGGATTTGGCTTTGTCTGCGCACCTATGAACTTTCTCATCGACACGATTCACATGCAATGATTTACAACGATTTATTGAAGGAATTGAACAATGATTTATTGATAAATTTCGATCGGAATAAAGACTGCTGCTCACAATGCCAGAAGCTTAAGGCTTGGTGATATCGCCCAATAGATTAAAAGAATTTCATCCGCGGATGGGTTCCCGGGACTTATAATTTCATACAAAACAATATAGAATTGCAACAAAAGTCTTCAATAACTCGGTTATTGATTTTTTTTCATCGTTCTGTAAATAATATCAAGCGTCATGTGTTTTACGAACACTTCTCTCTCTCTCCCGACTTTTCTGATTTTTTCGTGCCATCTTCTAAACTCATATGCAAAGCGGGTATCTCGGAAATATTTTTAAATAACAGTTTTGACTTGAGACAATTATTTTTGAGGAATTTATTATGGAATTTCCGGTAAAACATGCATGGTCCGATTTGGCCGAAGCCATTTACTCTAATGTGGACGACTTTTCACGGACTAGTGTTGGCGAGAATTTGGGCGGCCGCGCCGCGTAACTTTGTTTTTTTTATGTTTGTTGTTTTTTTTTCCGAGAAGCTTATTGATTTATCAAAAAAAGAGAAACATCGATACGACTTTTACATAAATAAACATTGAGCAAGTTTTGCACAATAAAATAAATATTTCAAATTTCAGCTAAAACTTCTTAGGAAATTACGAATGTAATGCTGAAAAGAAGGTGGTTTGATCAAATTCGAAGGAATTCTCGAAATTCTCGCTGGAATGCTGACGCCCATTTGAGGTAGGATTCTAACCCATAATTACGAATGAAAAACGTGCCAATTTTCAGAGCCCATGAGCGTACCGCGAATGTTGAGGACGAAGCCATTGTACGTGTGGACACTTGCCAACTAGCCGCCAATAATCCAATCGAAGATTTTTATTCGGCAGCGAAATGTTAGCATTGTCTCGAAATTCATTATAGAACGCTTAGGAATATTTTTAGGTCTCTCAAGCAGGGCATTTCTATTCGGAGTATTCGACGGGCATGGAGGACAACATTGTAGTCGGCATGTTTCTACTAACCTATTCCCTTACATTTGCGCATCAGTGTTGCAAAAACATGAGGTAAATTTGTTCCAATCATTTTTGGTTTTATTTTCATTTTTTTTTTCAGATAACAGAATATCCTCCAGATCGTAGGCTAGAGTGGTTGTTTAGTAGCTCAGATGGTCATCTGCCAAATTCCTTCAGGTATTAATGGACATTTCATTTTGCGAAGAGCGTGTTCTTCCTTTCTAATAATGCACAACCATTTTCCTTTTCTTCTCGTGCACTAGTTGTCCGAGAATAGCTCGTTGCGCCTGAGGCAATTAACTATACATCGCATCGTTAACTTCGTTCTTTTTCAGTGAGCTAAATATTGAGAACATCGTAAAGTACCATACATGGTTTCGTGGAAACCCTGATTTCTACATGGGAACTGTGCGCGAGGCCCTGAAAATGGCATTCGATCAGTGCGATGAGGATTTGTCGCGTCAGGCGCTTCCCAGTGGAAAAGGGACCATTGATAGGTTTGAATTTTCAAGCATCTCAAAGATATCGCTGACTTTCAGGCATGCCGCAATGATCGCCGCTTCGGGATCATGCACGACATTGGCTCATATCAGGTCTCGGCATTTACATGTTGCCAATCTTGGAGACGCCGCTGCTGTTTTAGGAGTTGTGAATTCGAATGGGAGTGTTACCGCCAGGCAACTATCGCGTGCTCATTGCATAGACAATGCGGATGAGGTCAATTGATTTTCTTGTTATTTAACATGCATTATTGATTCTTACAGGTGAACAGGATACGCTCGGCTCATCCAAATTCTGAGTCGCAGACTGTTCTACGCGGTGGAAGATTGCTCGGCGAATTGTTCCCTTTGAGAGCATTTGGGGATGTAAGGTACAAATGGCCGCTGGAATTGCAAAAGGTGAATATCGTTTTCTTTTTTGAATTTATCTAATTGTTCACTCGCTATTAATATGAGATGTTCGATAACTATTTTCCATTAGGTGGTACTTGAACCTCTTGGTCATCCTCCTCCGATGCATCTTCTCACTCCCCCATACCTCACTGCTTCTCCTGAAGTGTACTATCACAAGTTGACACCGAACGACAAATTCCTTGTTCTGGCAACCGATGGTCTTTGGGAATGGCTTGATCCTGACACGGTGGTTCGGCTAGTGCATGATCATACTTTGGGTACGATCACACAGCAGCCGTATATTCCAAAGGCAGGAACAACATTGAAGGAGGTGAATTTCGGTCAAATTTCAAAAGAATTTCGAGAGTTTTAGGTACGAAGACAGCTCAAGGAGAGAGAAATCGGGGCATCGAAAACGAAAAAACCGATTGATGAGAATTGCGCGACGCACATTATTCGACATGCTCTTGGTGGAGTTAGTGGAGGCGCAACGAGACAGTATGAGAGGCTCATCGATATACTGCAGGTTAGAGTTTGGAAATAAAATAAGAAAACGACAAAGAGTAATTCATATTGTTGAGGTCGTTGTCTACTATATGTAGAATTGGGTCACACAACATACGTGTCGATTTACGGGTTTACGCAACTCTGCGCAATCCTAAAAGTGCACCAATTTTTAAAATGCCACCCCAAAATATCACTTTCAATGTTTCAATAAATTGGAAATATTTAAGGTTCCGCCAGGAAGAGCAAGAAACTATCGCGATGATATTACCGTAATCGTAATTCATTTCAACGAAACGTTTTTGGGAATGCAAGACGATGAAGAATACGAATAATGATAATAAAAATAGTAATAATGCTTTAGTCTCGATTGTAGTTACATTTTCTCTTTATTAATAGTCCGTTTTTTTTCTCAATTTTCTCGTCCACAAACCAAATGCCATTCATTTCAAAAATGCTTTTATACAGGTATTCAGGAACGTAATTTTTTCTTTGTTTCTCTTCGTATTTAAAAAATAAGCTTCACCGGTTTATTTCTTTTCTCTTCTTGTATTTGTTCGGATTCTAGGTGTCCTCCTTCATCTGTTAATATATATTTCTTGTGTATGTATATATATATGTATATATATATATATATATATATATACATATATAACCAACCAATGTAATATCTTATATTATATATTAGCAGCCGTTTGCCGCAGTTATCACGGCGGTGTTCGATACGGTAGTCATTGATGTTGTATAGATGGATGTGATCAATTCACACCGCCTTACTTGTTGATATGCTATTTCGTTAAAAAGACTAGTTATAAAACAAGAATCCCTACGAACAATACATGAAAGTCGTTATCAGATTTCAACTTTTTGGATAAAATTACAGTACCGACTTCGCGAAATTTTTCGCGTGCGTCTTTGAAAATAAATAGCGGAAAATTATGATATATCGTGTTATTTTTTGTAATTTTCGAAGTGCGTGCTTCCGATCTGCACGGAATTCCGTCTCTTCCGTTTTTAGAAAATTTAAGTTCCATGCATAGGAAAAAATGCAAATCTTGATTTAATAAAATGTTTTCGTTGCATGAATAGGCCTATAAATGCAAAAAAAAAGTTCCAGACAATTCGCGAAATTCCAACACTTTGCAATTAATCGCAATGAAATCGTCATTGGTATACTGTAACACAGATGGACAAATGCGTCCAGACGGCAGTTATATTGTATATGACGATCACGATTCGGTTTAGTTGAATAGATTAATCAATGGTTCTAGTCGTTCATATTTAAAAAATACGTTTTCACTAAAAAAAAAAACGAGTTTCATTTCTGTTAACAGTGTCAGTAGAAGATGGGTGAGAACAAGAAGGAGAACAAATGAATGTTGGAATACTGAGTATGTACAGAAAGAGATCGAAAAATATCCAAAATAATAAATTAGAAAAGAACCATGGAATGCAATTATCGCATATATTGCTGTGGGGGTCCTGGTTGTGGTCCACCCGGTGGTGGGGCCATTCCAGGCCCTGGATACATTTGTTGGCCATCATAGCCGTGTGGAGGACCGTATGGACGCATTTCTGAAGGATTTGCTATGAAAATGATAAATTAGGCTTGTAATATTTCGGCAGTAATGAAGTTAATAGATAAGGGAAACCTATATCAGTAATATGCAAACTTTTTAACTCGAAATATATTGTCGAAGAACGAAAAATCAAAATCTCAGAAAAAAAAACAATGACAGCGGCCTTGGCGCAAAATTATAAGTAAAAACAGGGCTATTCCATTGTAAGAAAAAAAAAGAAAATTTGTGCTCGGCAAATTCATCTGATGAAACAAGATTTTTAAACACCCGACGCACATCTACTATACTGTAATCTAAAACACACACTGTGCATTTGTGCGTCGAGTGTTGGCACGGACCCTATCAAAATTCAAAATCATTACTCGAATGTTCTTCTATTATTATCGCAAAAAACAATCGCTCTGAATAATTACGGAGCATCGCAATTTTTCGAGGCGATAATTCAAGTTCAAATTTAAACAGTGGGAATTCATATACCGTATACTCGACCAGCGAAGCCAACACATCGTTAATATAATATTTTCTTCTTCTTCTTTTTTTTGGAAATGGAATCGCCC
The DNA here is from genome assembly GCA_902829315.1 of Caenorhabditis bovis. Classification (NCBI taxonomy): domain Eukaryota; kingdom Metazoa; phylum Nematoda; class Chromadorea; order Rhabditida; family Rhabditidae; genus Caenorhabditis; species Caenorhabditis bovis. The sequence goes on from CADEPM010000006.1 coordinate 3,429,450, forward strand.
CATTTCGGGCCTATTATGGATCAATGCGTTAACAACGCTTACGAATTTAGGTAACTTTCAGACTTTGTGCAAGACTGATAAGGATAGGTTAAAAGTATACAACGCATTAAGACCTTTGCAAAACTTATGTGGTATTTAGTCAACTTACGTTGAGGAGGATATGGATATCCAGGCATTGGTCTTCCAGGCGGCATTTGCGGTGCAGGTTGTCCGAATGGCGGATACGGCTGCGGTGGCATCGGCTTTTGACCAGGATGCTGTCCAGGATGTTGTCCGGGATGTTGCCCGGGATGCATCATTGGATAATGCTGGTACGGATCGCCGTTTGGAGGTGGCGCGAATGCTGCCGGCGGTGGCGGTGGCTGTGGTGGTCCCGTTTGTAAATGGGCAGGTATTTGACCATTATGTTGCGGACCGCCATTCGCATTCTGTGCGGGTTCACTTCCTCCGTTTTGTGCTTGTGAATCATCTTTCTTCAAATAAGAAGTTTTTTTTTTATTTTGGAAAAAATCTTACTTTTAATTGAGGAACCAATGCTGGATCAGCGAGTGTAGCAAGATGAACAAGATTTCTATGAAGCAGCTCCTGATGTTTGATTGCGTCGTCTGCGCGTCCCTGAATATGAAATTACACAATCTTTATAGTATTTAAGCTATTCCGATAAGAAAAATCTTGATGTATTTTTATTTCTGAATAAATGGGAAATCTGCAATTTTTTTCTTCTTAGATAGGCTCAAATCCGGCATTCTATCGTGTCAAAACTTTTAGCGCAATAATGAAAATTTATAAATTCACTATAGTTAAAAATCGACAATATGAAAATAGATACCTGATTTTGAAGTTCCGTAATAATGTCTATAAGCCTTGAATTCTCATCTAGCAATTTCTGAACCGTAGCTTGATGATCTGCCGGATTCCCCCTTGCTGGCGGTGGCACAAACGCCAAAGACATCTACAAATTCGATTAAATCAACATAATGGAATTTGAACATGGAAGATAATAAATTGGTGAACAATTACCAAATTCAATGAATGAATATCAATTGAAGTACATGGAAAACATTTATTCGAATCTAGACATTATTGAAATTATCGATTTCTCTAGGAAGTTTTTAGATGTGACAATTTACTTGGTACCAATGCGAGTTCTGCGGTTCCACGCAAAGTTTTGACCATAATTTTTCGGTTTAATTTGGCGTGCATGCGGCTCTTCGACGTCGAAATTCCACCGATTCTTCTCACAGAACGCGATAGCATCTTCTTTGGTAGCAAATTTCAAGTCCATTGAGACATTTGAAAGAGGATCAGCACTAAATTTCAGAAAATTAGTTTAATGTCAAAGAATGAAAAATGAATACGTACGTTCCTGACCATCCCATCAAGGGGTTTTCCCATCTTTGGCGGTTATCGAGTTCGACACGCCATAGCTTAAGAATTCCATCTTGTTTTAGAGTTTTGATTATTCTAAAATTACCTTGGTGTTTCCCCACGCGCTTTGAGTAGCTTCTCTGGCTGCTTTAAAAATTCGTGCGGTGCGCTCTTCTTGGTGTTCCAATGGTACTCCGGCGATGTCCATTGTTTCATCAACAGTGACAGTAACCGGTGTCTAAAATTACAATTAGGCTTTAAAAAAACAAATAAATAATTTTTACCTTCGGGGTTTTCTTTTCAAGAATGTCGCCGAGCTCAATCTTCTTGGCGTCATGTGTTTTGGTAATTGGCAAATCTTTGCCGGACGCAAAGAATCTGAACGATTGACCGGCTTGCAAACAACGAGAAACACCCGAGCGTAACATCTGCAATATAAGAATTGAGGCGTTTCAATTAAAAATTACAAGAAATTGCGAATTTCAAGCAATGGAAATAAATCGGCGAGCGGCACGAAAAATTTGACGCGAAATGTGTGCAAACACCGCAACAACCTTTTTGCGGACATTGGCCTTTTGTAATTTTCGGCGTAAAGTTTTTTAACGACTAAATTTCCTTGATGAAACCAACGTTTTTAATAGGCTTTACTTATTGCTTGATAATTAAAAAACATTCATTATTAAGGGTATCCGTTCATAATGCCTGAAAATTCGTTGGATGATTCGAATGATGGTGGAGATAACACTCAGGAAAACACCGAACAACAGTCTGATCTAGAAGAGGAAGAAGAGGATTCTGATGGAAGTGTTTATGAAGTAAAATAATGTTAACCACTCAAATTCATCACATTATTTTAGGTTGATGATATTTTGGATGTTGATTTAGGAAGTAAAGGAATGGTTTATCTTATTAAATGGGGAAGAAATCAAGGAGAGACGTGGGAACCCGAAGATTGTTTCATAGGTATTTAAGATATTTTTAGAGTGTAATTAAAGATTTTTCAGGAACGGAGAGTAAGCAAATGCTGAGAAATTTCAAAGCGAAAAATAAGGAAAAAATTGAAAGCTTAAAAAATAAAAGTAAGTGCTGTGGATTATGAAATGGGAAAAGAATAAACATATGATTTTTTTCAAAATAAGTTGCCAAATAATGTTTTACGCGTGAATTCAATTGAAATCCACGTATCTCAAAAGACATGTGAAATCATTGCAAAAATGATTTCAGTAAAATCTAGTTTCTTGAAATTGGTGTGATTTTGAGAATGGGTGAGTCTTTTAAAGCAAAAAAGTCAAGCGAATAATGAAATAATAAAAATGAATTTCAGCTAAAAGAAGACGGAAGCAACCTAGTGTCGTTTCAGTCGATGAAGATGAGAAAAACGAGAAGGATAATGATGAGGAGGTAACATTTTGTAATTTTCCTTCATATTTAGGAGGTTTATAAATTGGCAAACTCGCCATATAATATGGAGATCGATCTGAACAACGACTTATTATTTTTTCCGCTCAGGACCTTAGCGGCGATATGGCGCCTCGCGAGCTCACCGAAGAGGACAGCTTCTACGGGAAACCCGTTCGCGATTTGCGTGGCGAGAGCCGGCGGCTGTTCGATCCGTCCCATTTGCAAACGGCAACCGACTTAGTAACAATTCACAATAATTTGTTTTTTCCTTGTTTCGTTTTAAAACATTTCAAAAAAGAAAGACTCTGTCATTAACACTATTTGTGTGTGTGTGTGTGTGTGTTTACGTCATTCACGTGAACTCAAACAATTCGAGTTGGTTTTTTTTTCAGATTCTCTCCAAACTGTCGACGAACACTCGAATATCGCGGAGTCAGGTGGCCGGACTAAAAAGGGCGTCCAGCGAGGCGGGGAGTGGCGGAGAGTTGAGTCGCAGCCAGACGCCATCCTCGCGCACCAACGTGAACGAGCTGGCGAAAAAGGAACCGGCAAAACGAGGAAGAAAGGTACGCTCTTCTCTATACTGTTTTCACTATTTACAAAAATATATAAATTATTAAATTATTTCGAATAGATATACCGCAGAAACGTGTAAAAACGAAATATGTCAAGTAGTATATACTAATTAGCAGCCACCTGCTCTCACATACACCCATTAATTAGCACACGAAACACCAAGAGAAGCGCAGAGATTAAAAGAGAATTTCGCGCGGGTGTGACGAGTGCATTTCGATATTTGAAATGTGCATTTTTCACTATACATAATTTGCAAGTTTCATTTCGAATATGAAATGTCAATTGCCAAAAATCAAGAATATAAAGATTAATTCTCGGGTAGGTCTATTGCAAAGCATTTAGTTTATTTTTTTTAATTTTCGACGAAGCAAATATTTGAATAAAGAAAACAATCTATCCAAATATTTAAAAAAAAAGTTGCGTAAATTTTGGCGCGAAAATGTTCAAAAGGAGCAATAAACAATTTGTAATAAACACTTACCCTCGACAATAACAACAAAATTAAAAAGAAAAACGAGCATAACGCATCCCAACTTTCGAATTTGACGAAATTGAAACAATCAATTTTCTTACGGACATTTCTGAATTAATGCCGTAAATCTAGATATTTTAAATGTTTAAAAATGTTAGAAACAGTAGAAATTTTTAAATAATAATAATAATAATAGATATGATTTAGAAAAGCACTCCGAAGAAAAATATTGAATCCCCTATTACAATCGACGACGATTCCGATGAGATTCAAACTATCAAAGTGATTGAGAATAATGTCGAAAAGAAACGGCGAAATGTTTCGATTTATTTTCCAAAATTATTTTGATGATCTTGCATTTTATAGGCCAATAGAAAAGGGCAATCAAAGAAGCAAATTGTGTCGGACAGCGAAGAAGATGATGAGATTAATGATGATGATGATGATGATGTTGATGATGGTGGTGATGATGATGAGCCTTTTGTGGTTGAAGTTGTTCGACCAAAACGTGGAAGGCCAAAGCGAAGTGAAACCGTTGAAAAACCAGCAAGTCAACCAAAGGTTTAAAAAATTAAAATTGAAACAGACAATAAAATAATTGTTTCAGGTCGGAAAACGCGGAAGACCAGCGAAAAAGTCCGCCGTAGTTGAGGCCGATGAGGATGGTGAAGATGAAGTTCCAGCGAAGAAGGTAAATCACAAAGTATTAAAAGTGTGTGATATTTACTTTTCAGACGACGTTACCGAATATTCCGAGAAAACGGGTTATTCTTGATGAAGATACGGTTGGATCGATATTACCGATTATTTTATTTTCATTTTACAATTTTTAGATTTCTCGTGACTCTGAATCACCTGGACCTAGTAAACCACAGTTCTTTGTTGGTCGCGATGATGATGAGGATCAGGTGGCGGATTGAATTCATTTTTATTAAGAAAATTTCGAATTTTTTTGTAGGTGCTCTCAACGCCGCCGATTGTATTCAATAAAGAGGATCCGTTTGATACTTGTCATTCAATTGTGAAAGATTTTCAATTCAACCATTCATCGGTGTGTGATGCGATGATGGAAGGAGACGTGCGAGCAGTGCAGGTTTACATTAGAAATGAGCCGATTAAAGAGCGATTCCGGGAGACAATGAACAATTATACACATAATAATCGTCCGCTTTTACATAGTGTAAGTTTTTAAATTTTTCAAAAAATAATTAAAGCAATTTGTATATCGATTTTATTAGCTTATTTATGCCGCCAAAAATTCACCATCGCCGCATGTTGCTCAGCGTTACGTCACAATGATTCGTATTGCACTACAGTAAGAATTTTTGAAGAAAAAACCAGAAAAAGTACAAATTTATGTTTAGATTCAGCCGGCAATTTGTTTTCGCCACCACGGACCCTATCCAAAACAAACCGATTCACGAAGCAGTGCGAACACGACAGGTATACACACAATAAAAAACAAATGTTTAATGCAATAAAATGTGTTTTAAAAAAAGTTAAACATTTTTTCCAATGAGGGCATGTAAAAAATGCACACTTAGTATGCACAATAATTCTTCAAATAAATTATTTGTAAAAAATATATAATTTCATGAATAAGTCCATAAACGATTCGGCATTTTCCAGTTTCAAATTCTACGGTTACTTGTGAATAGTGGTTCTCTCATTTCGCATGTGAACAACAATAGTCAGACACCTTTGGAAATTGCCGCATTGAATCGCGATGTTCGAATGTTCCGTTTTTTGCTCACTCGCGGAGCAACGTTCCATCAATTGTTGAGCCCGAAGTCACCGGCAATCAAGTATTGAAATATGCTCTTTTTTGTTGTCATTTGTTTGTTGTTTTTGCAGGACCGCTTTCATTCAATGCCCAGAGCTTGGAAAAGAGCTCGAAGCATGCCATTCCCAGCTCTCGAAGGAGCTCAGACGAGCCCGAAAACGTGTATTCAGAGAGAGTGTTGATGACGGACATCCGTATGATTATCTTTAGCATTTTTAGAAAGTAATTATTAAACGGTTTTCAGAAAAATTGTTGAGATTCAAGCAGTGTCGCCGGTGATGATTCTTGCAAGAAATGATTCGAATTGTATTGATCATGAGGTATGAATTTTTGAAATCAAGGATGTGCGGGAAATTTTCGAAAACAATTATTTCAGTGTTTGATTTTCAGCAGTTTCAGTTAATTTTTTTTACTAATAATATAGCGACAAGCCCACTTTCCAACAGAAACCAATGTGTTATTAAGCAAGAATGCCGAAAAATTAACGGTATCTTATTCGTAATTTTGAAAATTATTTTTTTACGGTACCCTGCTTGCAAATTTTCTCGATTACCATAAAAAATGTTTATGATATATTTTTTTCTGGGAAATTCAGTTCCAACCCGCGCATCCCGATTTAAAATCTTCTTGGATTCGTAATAAATTTTTCATTCAGTTTGAAAATAATCAAAGAAAATTGGAGAACAAGAATCAAGGATACTTTTTGACAATTTTCCCGGTTGCTTACAATATGCATCAGGTTGGTCTTTTAAAAAACAAAACTTCTGAAAAAATAATCGTTTTCTCCGAAATAAATAAGGAAAAAAACATTCTGAAATTCTTTAAAACTAAAAAAAGGGGGATTTTTTTTCAAATGACTTCACAAAGGGCGAAAATTGAGATATCAAATTAATTAATGTCAATTTGTGCCGTTTTCTTTAGCAACATTATTTTCAGAAGCGCTGGAATGTTTCGTATAAAAACGAGGCGTTCAACAATATCAACGTGAACGGTAAACTTGCGCGATCGGCGTTCGTTCACAATCATCTGACATCGACAATCCTATTCGCAAATCTGCTCAATGGGACCAACAAAATCGTAGCCAACGCCCACAACTCAAGTTGGAATCGCACCTATGCGTTCGCGATGCAAATCGTTCGATACGAAATCACACAAGCTGCGCCGACAACACAGCATAAACTTCTCCGTCCAATTTATAAGAAAGTATAATTTATTTATTGTTTTATGCTTCGATTTTTGGTATATGTTAATAATTAATTTTTGAGATCGAATCTTGACAAGATATAAATCGGGCGACTAAATAATATTGGTGAGGGGTTGATTCGGCGACTAGTTAAGCGTTGTTTGAGCATATTTTAATCCGCTTTTTCGTGATCGGTTTCTTCGTCATCATCTCGTTCGCTTTGTTCTTCATCGATTAATTGATCTTCGTCATCGTCTGGATAGAATTCGTCACGATCGACTGTAAAATCGGCAGAGCAGATGCTTCAAATTTATTAATAATTAATTAACAGGAAAAATTAAAATTTACCTATAACAGATGATGCTGAGAAAAGCGATTGGCACTCCAAAAAGGCAAGAAGAGAGTAATGGCTGAGTTGCGAACATTTGGCTCACATTCCAGTATAATTCGAAAAGCATTCTCTTGATTCGAGTCAGAAGATCGCGGCCTGAAAATGTTCATTTTTTCGAGGGTCGTTTTGCTGAAAAAAAAGAGTGAAGGATCATTGGAACTTTTTGGAATGACTAACTCTTGAAACAATTGACCAATTAGAGGTTTCTATTAAATAGTATTCAAATGGGGGAAAATCAAAAATTAGTAGGGTGAATATGGAAAGAATAAATCAATTTCAAATGCAACATTTTTAGAATGAGAATTTCCAAAAATGGGTACGAACCTCCATGTGCAAGCACAGTTCCCTTGTCGATCGAGTCCGACAATTCTTCGAGGAAAGTCAGCATCGATTGTTTTGTCATTTTCGACGGCTCATCTTCGCTCAAATAATATTCATATGTCGAATAGTTGAACACGAACATGTGCGGCTCTTTGACTGGATTCATCTGAATCTGCGAAGCCAAATCGGAGCCATCGAGCCATGCAAACTGGAATCGCCGCCACAGTTTCGGCTGTTTTCGCAAATCCTTGACGGCTTCGACGGCGGTTTTGTGGAATTTGCCGATTTCGGTGGTTGCGTTGCGCATTTCCAACTGAAATTGCAAAAATTAACACAATTTCTCCATATTTCGGCGAACCTGTTTCAAAATAACAAGAACTGTGAGTTTTCCACTTGAGCCAATATCTGCCAAATTCATACTGGTTGCAGCAACGAACGACGGCCATCGTTCACGTGTTATCCAGCTCTCAAGGTCGCCTGAGCAAATTCAAACCAAATTTTCAAACTTTTGAGAGAACACGCTTACTTTTGTCTTCCTTAAACTCAATTTCGTTGTTATCTTTGTAAACTACAATTCTTTCCCTCGATTCTGTTTCATCGTCATTTTTTGTAACTGCAAAGAATCGGGCCTTAAATGAATAATTTTAGGAAATGTTTGAAATTTCAAAGCGGACCATTGAAAATTTCGAAGTCGCTGCATTCGTGAACGTTTCATAAAGCGGACTCTTCGTAGTCCCAAAGTAAACGAATTGCGGCTCGACGCGAGAATCCATTTTGACTTTGAGCAGCTCTTTCTCATCAATTGTCTGCACAATCGGAGCAGCGCATCGTTTCACGAAATTGAAAAGGCTATCTTTTTCGCGATTTCCACGATAATCGATTCGCTTTCCATTTCGGAAGCTTAAAATTCGATTTTCAAATTTTTTTCCAATAAACTAGCAAACGTAAAACTTACAAAATAATTGAAGGATAACCTGTAATGCCGAGGTGATTGGCGACGGTTGTAAAGCGTGTACAATCCATTTTGCCAATCCTAAAATAAGAAATAACAGGATAATGAGGAAACACCAATTTTTTACCGAACTGGCAGGTTGATATCAGCAACGGCATGGCCAAGCTGCTCCCAAATTGGATGAAGACGTTTACAATGAGCACACCAAGGCGCATAGAACTATTAAATCTTCTCGTTTATTTTGATTTAAGTTGAAAACGCATTTTTTATTAAATTAAAAAAGCTAACATTTTTGTAGATTAATGTTTCAATTGTTCTATTTTAATATTTTTTTAAAATTTTACCAAGTGAGAAATGAAGAAACGCTTAAAAACCGAAACATTGTGAATGACTAAGAAATGGAAGATTCAATTAATTTAATGTATTCTCTCTTATATGACACACGCATCTCGGGAAAATGAGAAGCAAAACCCATAAGAATTCGCAACGATGTCAAATTCTTCATTTTTTCGTTTTCTTCAATTCAAATATAGACTTTATTTCATTTTTATTCAATAATTACCTCAATAAACCACATCCCATCGTTCATAACATCGAGAAATTTGTCATTGAGCTCCAAAACTGCGGTTGGTGGATTGGACGAAGTTGAAAATGCAACAAATATGCATAATATTAATAACCCGGCTAATTTTTGTCGCATTCTGCAATATATTTTATTATTGTTGAGTTGATCATTTCAATATTTGGCCGATTAAACGCGAATGAATTCAAGCGAATAAATTGTAATATAAAAGAATCAATACCAATGCGTCAGTTGGCGTGGTTTATTGGCGTGTTTGGTGTGCTTGCAGGGGTAGACAAATTGTGTGAAGACGGGGGATATCAAATTATAAGGTTGCGTCGAGAATGAACCAAGAAAAGAGCAGCACTTATAATTATAAACGACATTTTGTCGACGGATTTTTTTTTTGTAATATTTTTGTAATACCTATTATTATTTTTGCAAAACGTTTTTTCTACCAAACTTCTATTAACCATTTGGCGAACTTATCACACGGGACACGGTTTTTTTTCGCTTTTTGATAAATAGTTGCAAAATTTTGGGAGATACAGTGGAATAAAAACCAGTGATGTAACTTGCACGTTTCGCTCGATGAGTTTTCGCAAGTTAATAAATTAAAATTTTTACGGTACTAATTTCGGAAAAAAAATTCAAAAAACTATGAAAACCCAATGAAGAATTCGCAAAACCTAGTTTTGTTAGGTTTTTCTCACAAAATCTGCATAACCACAATAAAAAATATATTGTTGAGAAATGACAAATGTATCCAGGTGTCGTGGGATCCTGCGTTTTGTACGCAATGCTAAGAGACAGTTACCGTAATCCTCTCAGCGATTTACGGAGTTTTTTTTTAATTTTCTTTAAATTTTTTTTGCTGAATTTTCTTATTTTCTTTAGAAATATTTTATTTAAAACCTGTAGAAACCGAGTTTAATTACTTAATTTTCAGAATATGCACTTTTCCATTTGTCCAGTTGAGTTGGGAATTATTGTGAAGATTTTGACGCTCTAAAAATTATTTTGAAAATGAAGAATACAAAAACAAGATAATAGAAACGCATACAAAAAGCAAAACACGATTAAATAATTTTATTAACGACAAAAATGATTTCTTTTTAATCTCTGCTGTTTTTACCAAAAAAAATATCGTTTAAAAGTGCTTATTCTGCTAAATACATTATTAAACTCGGTTTCTGCAAAATTTAAAAATTTAAATTAAAAAATTTCGAAAGAAAATTAAAAAAATGAACGAAAAATAAAAAAAATGAATGTGCGAAATTAAAAAAAAATTCCCCGTAAATCGCTGCGAGGATTACGGTAACTGTCTCTTGGCATTGCGTACAAAACGCAGGATCCTACGACACCTGGATACATTTGTCATTTTTCAACAATATTCTATGCGTTTTAAGCGAAAATTTATTTAAAAAAAATATACATAAAATGTGTGCAATTTCGCGTGCGCGTGTGTGTGGAATCGTTCGTACTTGAATTTTAATCTACGCCTAATTGACTTATCATGTAATAAAAATATATAAAATCTTTATTCATTGGTGAGTTTCGTAAGTTATCCGTAGAATGGTACCCGATTTCCCTATGTTTATATTCAAATTTGAATTATTGCCTCGAAAAAATGCGATGATCCTTAATTATTCAAAGTGCTCGCATTTTGCGGTGGTAATATTTCAAAGGCAGTCAGTTCACGGCCCTCCGTAACTCACATGCGGCCTAGAAAAAAATTTGTCGAATCTTTCAAAGAGCAAAAATGCCAGTGCGGCACACTATCACAGGCAATTTTTTAAAATTATGTGTAAGCTTAGGTGCGGTTTTTTAAATTTCTGCAATGTTGTAACTTTTCTTTCGACATTTGGTTTTTGAAATCGTAAACACACATAATATATACGTATTCATATAGTTCTTAATTAAATTAATTAATCCATCTAGTGTGGCCGTGGCCGAACCTATCTTTTGAGGACAATTTTTCTAGGCCGCACGTGAGTTGCGGCGAGCCATGAGTTGACAGTTTCCTCCGCAAACTTTTTCGAACTGGATGTGGACCGCGTTTTTTAAATGTATTCTTCAACTTTATTTGGGAATATTATTAGAAATATTACATTCGAAAAAATAGACCAATGTGCTGATTTAGTATGAGTTTGCTCGACAGGTTCTTTAGTACGGTTTTCCACCCGAATTTCCACTCTTTAAATTCGAAGAGATTGTCCATAGGCCTTTGATAAGTGTTGCTTGTAATTACGTTTACGCATAATAAATTTTATTTTTCGATCTTTAGTTTTAATTCCCACTAGAGATGGCTAATTCGCCAATCGCGTAGTCGGCTAAATCCCAGAAAAATTTAGCGAACGATCTTGGCGCAAAAGTGTTCAACATAATAATCTCTTGGTCATAGCACACTTCGCGCCGAGACCTTTTTTTTATTTTTTGGTCATTTAACCAAATTTCCGCAATCGTTGCATTGTCCGTGTGGAGTACACAGAAGCAACTCTTCTCCTCGTGGTCAATTTTTAATGGGTAATCTTTATTAGTTGACTTATTTCTTAATCACAGTGATTCTGAAAACTATGTGAACATGCGCTACGAGGATCATCCCCCAAGTAAGCTTGTAACTTCAGAAATAATATTAAATCCATCATGCTTCGGGTGTTCTCCAAATCCGAACGGCGTCGAGAATCCGGCCTGAAACAATTATTTCTTGGCGCATAATAAAATGAATATAATGAAAACAACTTACAATATGCGGATTAATATTATATTAACATATTTTAATTGTTATATGATAAATAATAAAATAAATAATCTATTTTAATTCCAATATTACATAATCGTCGTTACATTTAGATACTTTTAGCTGCTAATCCAATTATAATCAAATTCAATAAAATGTATAGAACAATCTTGAAATACCTTGGGCGATTCGAAATTCATTGGAAAATGCATTCGATGGTCAGGCACGTGCTGCGAAGGATGCGGTGGAATATGCTCGGAATTGTTCCATATATACTCTAATGGTGGCATTTCGTGTGTCATTGGCATTCCCATATGCGGAATATTATGCGGCTGATGATGATAATAGCCTTAAATGATAGACAATATTGAATGTTGGATTGAATATATCGAAACCATTTGTATTATAATGATTATTCGGGTAGGCTTCGGGTGGCGGCCATTGCGGATACGGAGGAAATTCTGGAGGAATGGCCGCCGCTGAAAACATTGGAAACATCTCGAAGTTCGACGGCTGCACAAGCGGCGGAATCGGAAGCTCTTCTTTTTTCTTTTTGATCTTTGTTGTTGGGTTTGCGGGTCGAATCGAGGGCGGTATGAATGTTGAAGCCGATGGAAGACATGTGGTCGGCAAACTGAAATCAAAACTCATTTTCAGTTAGCGTTTTGCTGTATGCAGCAATCGGAATTTTCGACGAAAAATGAAAATTTTGACTGTTTTGCATCATTTTAAACAGGTTCCTTCTAAGAAATTATCGAAAACATTCTTAAAAGAGTACGAGAAATCCCATTGTCACACAACCCTGGGCTATTCACTATATATCGAGTGGTCTCGCACGGATTAATTGGTTATTTTGCATTTCAGAGGTTATTCCGGTAATTTCAATTTCAATAACATTAAGTATTCAATGAATCACCAAACTCATCAAGAATAATTCAAAATAGGCATTCAATAGTGGCGAGACCATTTCGAAAGGCGCACACGTAAATCGTACAGTAGTCGCCGGTCTAAATCTCCCGAAATATTGATTTTGAAAAACGTCTCGTTCACATTATGATTTTTCATTTGGTCATTCTGATTTAAAATGTCGCTCTTCCGCTTAGAAAATGCAAAACACTTTCCACACGAGACCCACTTCAAATGCCACTTCCTGAATTAATCTAGAATTCATATTTGGGCATCTGAAAAAAACCAAAAATGTGAAAAAAAAACACGACACCTCAAATCCTCTTCGTCCTTGACAACCGGCGGAAGTGGAAGAGCAGCAGTTGATTGAAGATTTCTCGGCGATTGTAAGAATGTGTCATCGAATGATAGCAATTTTGCTTTCAAAGAGCTTCTCTTCTCCAAAAGCATTGTCCCTTCAACCTCGCTAAACCAATAATATTAATAATATATTTAAAATAATAAGCATTCTACTTCAATAGTCTATACGTGAGCCCAATTGATTCAGGTTTTCCATTTTTATAAAATAATCGACAAGAGCTTTGGACAAAATAGATTCTTCGCGATTTGAGGCTAATCAAACGATAGATTAGTAATCCAGATGACCCGTTTTTGATGACTGAAATTGTATCATCTTGAATTGATGATATTGAAATATTCAGGAAACCTTCTTTATGAGCTTCTGCCATGCAAACCGCATCTTCGACATGTATCAAATTGTAAAGCTTCATCGGCAAATCGGCATCGGTGATTTCCAGCATTTCATAAACCCTTTAATATCAACAAAATATTGATATGATTTTTGGTCGAATTGATTACTTGGGGTCCATTGAAACTAATGAACCATCCAATTGATGTTTCGTCTTCAATATCATATCTTCTGAAGCAATCTCAGTTGTTGAAGGGGGCACAAATGGACTGAAAATAATAGATTTGATATTTAAACAATCAATGAGAATTGACTAACGTGCAAATACAAATCATGCCCAAAACGGGACCAGCATTGGTGCGACCCATTACATACGATGGCGGAAGGCCGTGCAATGAGAATAATTTTCCGGTCATGTCAATCCGCTGAAAATAATTGTCACAAAAAATTTTTTTTGAATTTCATCAAATACCAAAAATCCGCAAGTGTTGTCCAGCAAACACCGAAATCGGGCATTAACATTTCTTGTCAAATATTTGCTATTTTCTATTAAAAAAAGTTGGAATTATTTAAAATTTCAACAAAATTCGAATCTTACGCGGCGCGAATACATCGAAATGCGCATTCGAAGATGTCGGAGGAACATGAATATTGGCATCTAGCTGCTGTCGAATGTCCTCGCGATCCTCGGAATGGATGAGATCGTAAACTGGCTGGTGCAATACATCGGATTGGTGGAATCCAAGGAATTGCTCAATGTTCTCGGATGCGTAATAAATTTCGCCATTGTCATTCAAAACCAAAATGAATCCCCCAAGAGCCTTGAGTGCAATGTCCTCAAAATCCGATTCTTCGTGGTCGAACATTGGGGTTCCAATTCTGAGATCGAACACGGTTGGCACCTTGTTGGAGAATGGCGTCGCAGGTGACGGATTGTACAGATATGAATGCGTCGTGATTGGATATCCAGACAGATAGTTCGCATTGTGGATGCATGCTGAAACAACGAGAATTTAATAAACTAATTGAGCTATTCATGCAATTTAATAAAATCAATTTTTTTCATTTGAATTCCTTATGCACGCACGTCGAAAATTACAAAAAATTGACGCGATATATCGTAATTCTCCGCTATTTACTTTCAAAGGCTCACGCGAAAAGTTGTGCAGGTCACGCCGCGAAGTCGGTACTGTAATTTTTTATTCAAATGAAAAAAAAAATATTTTTTTAATTATTGCATTGCATGAATAGGTCCATAATAATCAATTGAAAAAATCCAGTTTAACATTGGCATTTCTCAATGTCAAATTTGAATATTCTCTCAATCATTCCTGAATTTCAAAATAATTTTTTGTTCTATTCAAATTTAGAATGTAATTTCGCAAGTTTTCCCCCTTCATTTGAAGCACGTCTCATTGAAATCTTGTATGAAAAGCATTTCGAGATGGCCAATTTATCACTTGAGAAGCTTCCCCCCCACACCCAAAACCCCATGTTTCTTCGGGCTCCTCTAATTGCTCTACCGTATACCCGACGAGATTGTCGCGCGTTTCTCAATCGCGCACACTATTTTCTACGCATCTGTCGACGCCGAATAGTGAATAATGTACGAAGGCAGTCGTCGTCCCATTTTGAGGATGAAGACGTTCGTCATCAAATTCGCAAAAATAGTCTCATTTCGTCGGTCGGCCGACCCCATGGCGAATCAGTTATGATGATATACGTATAATTATGTGACACACTTGGCCGAATATCAAATAACGAACGATAATGGGCGAATAGTGTGGCGACGCGCGAGACGCACGACATTGTCAAGGGTATACGGTGGTCATTAAGTGCCTCTGACAGCTTGCCAGAACAAACATGTAATTGGCACGTTTTGAAATCAAAACCATCCACCTCATCTCAGGTCACACACATCGGCATGCAACACCTTGGGCCACACGCTGTTCTCGTTTTATGGATGAGATTTGACCCCCCTCACCTTGAAAATGCGCTTTGCATTGAAGGAAGCTAACGGCGAGCCGAAGGACTGATAATTTGTCAAGCCTGCTGATAGTGGCACTATCGTACGGAAGAAGCATTGCCACTGTTTCGAGTTCTCCATTTAGTCTAAAATTGAGATTGCTTTAGAAAACTTTTGTTTCCTAATAGATAATAGAAAATATATTAATGAATAGACGAATTGTCTCCTTTCATTGTTCGAATTTAGCAAAAAATTGAATTGTGTTGATTATTATAATTGGCGATAAATTACCTTTCGCGATGCCTCTTCGATGGATTTGTAGCTGCTAAGTTTTTCGGAGGATCTCGAACCCTGAAAACATGTTATAGTTAATTTTATCCCTTAACTATATACATATATATAATTTCATATTCTTCATTTGCCAACCAGATACTCATGTTTCCGGCCGCGAGCAAAAAAAAAGAAAATAGCATTTTCTTTAATGGGCTCGTTTCAATGTGTGTGTGCGGCTGGGGTTTTTTTTGGATAGCACGACCATTCGCCTCCGGCCATTTAATCAACACCTTCGGAGGTTTACGAGCCTCGTTTTGTCGTTTTCATGCTTGAGGATGATAATCGTCGAGCAGGTAAAATAATGATCGAATGCGACATATGGCTGGCTATTAAAATGAACAACGATTTTCGAAGACGCGCGCCGAGACGCACGTCTCGCAAAATTAATTGTCGACACTGAATTTTTGAGTGTTTTGAGGGGCATCCCGTGCAACAGGTGGCATCCATTCGAGAAATCGTTTTGTACCATCAATTAACATTTTTGGGGCATATTTAAGCGCGGAGGAATAGGCTAATCCAATGTGCAATTGGAGATCGGGACCATTCGAAACGAATTTGAACACAAATTTTTTTTGAAATTATTTTTTAGAAGTTGAATTTGGTAATTTGTGATTTTTTTTCTCAAAAATTCTAATTTATATATAAAATTGAGAAACCTTAAAACTTTTAATGTGATCTCAATAAATAATTGGCTAAATCCAAAAAAAAAAAGAACTAAGGAATCAATGTGCGCCTTTAAAATATTTTTCGCCCGTAAATCTACACCAAAACCATTTTCCTAGTGTTTTTGGCAATTTTCAAAAATCTTCTTCAATTCCAAATTCTATGATATTTAGCCTTCTAGAATAGATTTTTCTGGAAGAATGAAAAGACATTTAAATGATTTGATATGTGAAATATGAAAATGTGGGAATTTCGTGCGTGATGGTAGTTGGCGTGCAGCACCAAAAAAAAAAAAAAGAATCGTCGCCTTTTATGTTATTTTTCGCTTGAGGCCGCTGCTTCGAGACTCCTCCATCACGGCTCGTCATTGTCACGATATGATCTTCGACGAGGCTGCACGCGATTCGAAGAGATCCCGTCTAATCATATGGCGAGATAGGCCGTGTTGTTGGGAGTGTCGAGCGAATACCTCACGCACAGTTTCCGTGTCTCACGCACATCTACCAACGAGCGCACGAACATCCAGAAAAACGCATCTATAAGCTTCATTCTGATCAGTCGCCCCCCAATTTCGGACGCCTTCACTCACTACCTCTTCTTTCATTATTCTTATTTCTCTCTTATTTCCTGAATCTTACTATTTAAGATTGATTGTTATCCTAAAATGTCAACTATAATTCCAAGTTAAATTTACCCCGTAAAGTGTCCGCAGCTGGTTAGTGGTTTAACTAGTAGATCGTGTCCTCCCCTCACTTGCTAGATTCCATAAATTAGAGGAGGGAAGAGTGCTGGTTTGGCGGCCATTTGCTCACAATTTCCGGTTATAATTTGAGCAATTAAAACGCTGGAGCCCGGTAAACATTCAAAGCCATTTCAATTCATTTGTTTCTTAATAATTACTATGTTTTACTAAAGCAAGATATCAAATATATCGTTGAAATTGAATTTTCTGAAGTCTCGCCACGAGTGCATTTTTATTTTGTTATAATTTCTAATTAGGATATTGAATTCACTAGAAATTAACTAAAAAGCTACTAAGCGAAACATGTGTTTCCATCCGCTGAAAATAATCACCAAATAGTTAATCTAGTATTACTATAGCAAAAAACCGAACACCTTGGTCAGAAATCTCAACATTTCAATTCAAATCTGAATTACCGCCCCGAAAAAATACGATGGTCCACTAATTCTCAGAGGGCTCGTTTTTTGCGATAATGATAAATCCATATTTAGAAGTATGCAAAGGGTTCAATTTTTAACAAAATTAATTTTTCATTTTGAAAAATTCCAATTCCTGGTTCTAACCTAATAGAATAGCATACGGTTGGTAGCCTAGGTCAAATATTTCAGATTCTCAAATCTTCTCAAGATATTGCCATCTGCTTCCCCCCTGTTCCCCATCATCAATATCTCGTCGTACCACCTCTATTTCTTGATAAGCTTCTTCTTCTTCATCATCTCCCAATAAAGTCTTTTGGTTGTTCTTCGGCGACGATTCGATTCATCCATTCATCACAAGACATTTTCAAGTCGCTTTCGCCGCATTCCCAATGATTGCCCAAAACAAGAAAAATTGAGCGTCGTTGCTCGGCTTGTGTGAATTTTCAATTCGTTTTTCGGACTACGGTAGCGCGATTGAGGTTCTTCCAAAATAAACAAAATAAACATCACCTTTTGAAATTTCGCTGCCGTCGTTTGCTGGCATACATCGAAACTGAAATCGATGGATATGAAGGAAAACAAAAATTGGAAATCTTCTGAACAAAATATAAAAAAAAGAGAAGGAAACACACTAAATTATAGCTTTTCGCTTTAAAAAAATGATATTGTCTAAATCGGTCGATGTTGTTAAAAATAAGTCCAGGTTTAAGAAAATTTTTCGATAGATTTTATTTATTTTAAGAAAATTCCATTCGATTATTAGAATTGATTGCAAGAATAATTTTCAATTTTGTTTTTTTGAACGCGAAATTTTTGAGATTCGAATGTAGTCGACGTCCGGCGACTTCTGCGCGCGGGTAGATTTACGAGGTGCGTCTTTCGAAATGGTCTCGACACACGTGAAGACTTATTTCATCAAATTTTGATTTAAAAAATCTTAAAAATGAAATCTAGAAATCGAAAAAATAGTTTTTCACAAGACCGTAGGGAAGAGGTGTGCTCCGTAAATCTACCCAACAGCCTTCGAACGATTTCAAATGAACGTGATTTTGAGAAATGGAGGAAAAATCGAAAAAATCTTATCTTTAGTTTATAAATGCTCAAAATAACCAAAAAGTAGATATCCAAAAATATATTCGTTCCTATAATTCGGAATCATCGTAATATGAAACATATTCTACCGTAATCCGGGGGAGTTATCGTTACGAGACCTACAAAAACAAACGAATGAATTCAAGAAGGGTTAGATATGAGAAAATATATTCCATATAAAATAATAGTTAAAAGTTTCCGGCTTTTCAAAAACTAAATATTTTCGTTGGTGGAAAATTCGACACAATGACGGAAATATTTCATATCTGGCAAAACATTTTCTAAAAATCGAGGAAGTTAAAGCATTTTAGAGTAATGACGATCGAAACAAAGCGACAGTCGAGATTTAAGGAGGTAACCAAACCAATTTCTCCTCTAATTTGGTAGTCATTCGACGAAAGTGGGCGGGGCGAGATGGGCGGCTCCGCGCACTCTTATTCGCTGCACAGCGCAACAAGTATCTCATTTGTAACGCTCGTCAAGCCCATTTGCTCACACTTTTTTCTTTGGATGGCGACAATAAAGGGCTGCGATTTGGTTGGAACACGCAATCCCATAAGAATTGTAATCAGAATTATACGAATTTCGGGCAAAAACTTTGGAATGAGTGTGTTTTTGTTCGCGATTCACATTATGTACTTTCTGAATTGGTATATTGGACCAATGTGTTTAATTAGACATGAGATTTCTGTGACTACTAAATAAAAATTTCAAAAAACCGCGTTTTAAACGACACTCCGGTTTACGCAGTGCCTGACTTTTAGCTGAAATTCCCAAATCTCAAAAAATTCGATCTTTTTTTGAGTGTTCATCAATTTTGAATTTTTTTCCGGGAAAAAATATCAAAAAATTATTATTTCTTCACTTTTATTATTTTTTCTCCATCTCATTTGCTAAGTTGTAAGCCGTGCGCTGAATTTCAGATTTTTAAATGCCGGACCACCTTTCGATAGAAGATGGATTTATATCGCAAAAGTTTAAATTTTTCCTATCCGGTAGATACAACTAAATGTAAAATTAAACTATTATATTGAGATTTAGGCCCGGATGGATGCGCAATAGTTGCTGCTATTGAAGAGCAGTACCAATGTTTCATAGAAATCGTGAACGACTCATTAAAGATCACACCGAAACATCAAAATGCGGACGTCACAAGTATTGAAAATATACTTCGTGAGACTTGGCAGAAGCAAAATGATCGTTTGTAAGTGAATTTTGTGGTAAACCGAAGCAGCTCATAAATATTTCCAGGGTTATCAAGGCGGCAGCACTAAACGCCTCATGTACGCATATGTGTCAAGCAATTCTTCCTCGCGCATACTCGGCTGTCGCGATACTCTTTTCGGATGACATTCGGCGACGATCGCGTTGCGATGATGTTCTCGTTAGTGATTCGTCAAAGGCACATTCTTAATTTGCCGCCCATTTTTCAGAATGAGCATTTCGATGGAAAAGTTACAATTTATGGAAACGAAACTGCTGTGGAGCTGGCGCGAATGTTTCTTATTGAATGTTTGACGGATCATTTCGGGCCATTAGAGATGGAAATCCCACCTGTGCAACGGACGACAAAGAACTTGAACAGTATTAAGAGAAATAAAAAGCAATTATTAAAAATGTTTTAGATTACATCGGTCAGGCTTCTATTCCTTCACCGAAGCGTAGCTATTCTTTTGGGACTCCACCATCTGAAAATGACATTTTTGCGGTATGCTTCAGTTGATTCCTTATCTTCAAAAAATATTTGAATATTTCAGAATTGCGATGTTCTTTCTCCACAATCTTCCACCAATTCGTTGCCTCCATTTTTCGACGAATCGTTTCTTTCGAACAAGTTTGATCAGAATATAACGATTCCTGCTCCAATTGTCCCATCGTCGTTCAATTATCCGCCGCCACCAATTCCACAATTTTCACCAATGAGCTTTTTTGCGCCACCACCGCCACCACCCCATATGAGTCCAATATCACCACCGAGAACTAATAATGTTGAGAAACTTCGTGTTTTGGTATTATTAAAATTATATCAGAAAATAGATAAATGTTATTTTCAGATCACGAAGGATGATGTTAACCGGATTTTGGGAAATCGTGCAGCACTGAAAAAGCAAATTGAAGCTCAATTTAACTGCGTCGTTTCTGTATTTAAATATTTTAAGTATTTTCATTTGAGATTATTTTCAGGTGCGCACCGATTGCCCATTCCAGTTTGGAATGATTCCCGTCGAAATAATGGGGCAAAATTCGGAACAATGCAGGAATGCGAGAGATTGGATATGTAAAACTGCATGTCATCAATATTCTGATGGTTCACCAACCAAATCGGATTCTGGAATCTCGAGCAACTCATCGCCATCGTCTCTGGAGAATATAACTCCAGAAAAACGATTCCCAAGAGTAAATTTTCGAATACCTCAAACCGAAAATTGAGGAAATATTTCAGAAAAGTGCATTCCGCGATCAGCCAAAAGTTCTACTCGCATTGAGCCCGCGAAAAACGCCGCCATTGGAATAAATAATTAGCGGAAAATCGAATAATTAAAATATATTGCATGCGATCTCATCTTCTATGTCTTTATTAATGGCATTAAGAATCGAATCACCTGTACATTTATATTCTTCTTGTAAATTGAATTTCTGTGCAATTTCCGTACTGTGTGCTATTAATTGCTACGGTTTGCTTTATTATCAGCAAGCCATTCCTAATTTCCTTTGGTCAATCCCACCAAAACCTGTTCGTTTTTCATTTTTTAATTTCAATTGTGATCTGAAACGTATCATGTGGTTTTTGTTCTGTGATACATCCTCCATTTTTTTTGTTCGAAATTGATTTTATAACTGTAAAATGTTTTGTTTTATTCTAATTCATACATTTTTCTAGTTAGTTTTGAGTTTCTGTTTTTCGTTTTTGCAGTTATATTAATGAATAGTTTTATTTTATTTGAACTTGAATTTTTAGCGAAATTTAGGTTTCAAGCCCATTATTTATCGGATTTGATTTTCTCCTAAACTTGAGATCAGAAGGCGTAATAAAAAAGTTTTCCATCAGAGGTCTTTGGGTGAAACTAAAGTTTAATAATGGATATATTCTCGAAATGTAACACTTTTTTTTCATATTTTGTAAAATAAAAATTTTATTTTACAAAATATGAAAAAAAAGTATCTTACTGCATGAATAGATCCATAAATATAATTTTCCATCCTAAAAAACCGACCGCCTTGAATAATATTGTGGACCATCCGTCTTTTTTCCAACTTAAATATAAAATTTAAATTTAAATCGCGTGAATTCGGATAACTTACTACGGAAAATATGTGAAATTAATGGATATTTATCATTTATTTTTTATTTTCTGAAACAACAAAAACTTGAATTTAAGGTGAGTTTAACTTAAAACAATGTGATTTATTTATTTGAAAAAAGAAACGCGTTTTTTTTTTGCGAAAATGAGCAAGGACGGTCAAATGATGAGTAATATACGGTTATAATTATTGTTGAAGTCGCGCGACTACGGAAAATTGGCTGAACATTACGATGCTGATCATCTGGGTCCGTGATTACTGAGTTGCGTACCCACGTATTTTACAATTTCGCACAGTAGTGTGTAATTTCTTATTGCGAAATTGTGATTTTAAATATATTTATTTATTCAAATTTTATACATTTCGTTCAATATTTTGTTTTAGAAATTTAGTTTTTTTTAATTACATGGAAACTCTTTACTGAACTCTGTGCTTCATTTTGTCGTTGCATTGTACTCATAAAAATTTAAAAATTTTTTGCTCGCTTGCTATCACTCGTTTTTATGATTTTTGTTTTTTTCCTTCTCTTATTTCTTTTCTACAGACGTATAGAACTATACAAAACATCGATTGTGAATACATGGAATATTTTCAATTTTAAAAGATCCCTAATCCACATTTGATCTTTGAAAACGAAATGAAAGAATCAATTACCAAATAAAATCAATGGAAAAACAACATCTCAAAACAAAAGTGTTTTGATCGAATTGTGAAAAAAAAACAACATTCAAATTCGCGAAACTTCGATGAGAAAAAAGGTGGGCGTGGCGAGTGTTCTCATGTTTCGCACAATGATGCAAATCGGCGGAACTCGCTCAAATGTTTCGTTTCGTGACCCACAATGGTGGTGCTCTTTCGCCGTCTTCCGTCGCCGTTCATCGATCCATAGCAGATGGACGCGCATGTGCCAAACGGCCTTCCATCCACCCAGTTGTTTACAAGTTCGAAAGCGTCTTTGTGTGTGCGCGCGCGCGTGTGTCGCTTCGTCGTCGTCGCCCTCAACGCGTCGCCCGTTCTCTGCACCGGACGTCTCTGCGTTTTTGCCCGCAACCAGTTGACACTTTTTTTGCTTGTTTTTTTTTTTACACCGCAAAAAGTTGCCCGATTTTGAAATCGCTTTTTTTTTTGTTCTTACTGAGAAAAGTTTTGAGCTTTTCGTTTTGATTTTTCCCTACTGCGGTCGATGTTCAATTTGCGCACGCGTGCTCTTTTGTTTATTTTATCCAACTGCTTTTCGTTGTTCACATAGCATTTTGCAGGCAGCTTTAACCGCATTCCTCGCAACAATGCCATTCTGGACTGCTTTGGTATTATTGTTTTTGAAATGATTTTTGCGAACTATTTTCAATGTTTTTTTAGGACACTCGCAATGCGATTCTCTCAACTACCATTCCAGCCGGCGCTGCCGTCACCGCTTTCGTCGCTTTCGCCAAAGATCAGGCTTCAACTGATTGGTGGGCGGTTCGTGAATTTTATTCCAAAACCATTTTCGATTATCATTTTCATTTTTAGGCGTTGAAGAAGCCAAACTGGGCTCCAAAAGATGTCCGAATCTATTCGGCTGTCGATTTCTTGTCGATGGCTCCACTCGGATATGCTTCTTATCTCGTATATAAAAATGGAGGAGGTATGAGAGAGAGAAAGAGAGAGTAGAACTTCTTACTTTATAAGATTCCTCGAAAACCTCGTTCCATGAATAATTTAGTATCTCGGAAAGGACTTGAAAAACTGAGAATTTTTAAAATTTTTATGGTCTTGTTTACAATGAAGTAAACTTTTATTATATATCTTAAAAATTAAACTTTGAAGAGTTTTGTTTTTCGCGTTTCGTATGACAATTCTATGTAATGCTTTGCAAATAGTGGAACTCGATGTACAATTACACTTTGCACATGTGAGCAAAAGATTTCAAGAATGAACTTTAGGTTGACGGATTTAAACGAATATCGATAAATAAAAGTCTAGAATTAAAAAGAAAAAATAGAAGAAGTCAAATTATTTCAGGATTCGATTACAATGATACTAGAATTGCTCTTGGACTCTACGGAGCCAACATTGCCATCGCTTTGGCGACTGTTCCAATCATTAAAAAGAAAAATCTGGGATGCGTAAGTTCTTGAAACCCGATAATAGTAGCCCGTTTCAATTTTAAGCTCTGGAAGAACACGACTCTTGTTCATTTGACTGCTGCTGGCGCTGCCTATGCTTTCTACAAGGTTTGAATTTATAGGAAAATGACCATAAACAGCAAATTGGTGACACAGATTGATAGAAGCGCTGGTCTTCTATTGGTGCCATATGCTCTCTGGACCGCATTCTATGCCTATTTGGCTTATTCGATCAAAAAGGAAAACGATCCGGTCAAGGATTTGTAAAAGCCTTTTTGCTAATTTACCTCATTTATCTGTTTTTATTTCTCGCCGTAGTCCATACATAATATGTATATTATTTAAGCTTCATTTCTTTCCGATTCTTTATTTCGTTTTGTAAATAAATACATGACAAACGAATATGAAAGGAGAAAATTATGATAATTGGTTTGAATGCCCGCAAAATATTGTGTGTTGTTGGAGATTTTGTGAGAAAACTGTCGAATTTTAAGGGAATGTCGAAAATTTGGTCGAAAACGGTAGGTCTTAGGATTTTGTCGTATGAAAATGGGCGATGTTTAGGATAACGAAGGTGATAATGATATATGGGATGATACGGAATTGATCAAAATGTACGAGGAGTCGATTAGCTCCACTTATGTTCGTTTTTTTCTCTTTTCCTGGAAACATGAAGTTATTTATTTTCGTTGTTCTGTTTTTGAAAAGCGGGAAAATTTGAGGTGTAAAAAATTTACATTTGCAACTTTTCTGGAAAAAAAAACAAATAAGTGTTAATTTCGGGGCCACGCGACAGCGAAAAATTAGAAAAAAAAACAATGACAGTGGTCTTGGCGCAAAACTAAAAGTGTAGATTTACTGGGGTATAAGATTAAAGTACACAAGACCTCTTTCTTAATTGCTTCCCACAGACGCACGACGTCGATGATTTTTTTTTAAATAAGCTGATGTCAACCTTATGAAATCATTCTTGTTGTTTTTGCCTTCCTAAAATTAAAGTTTAATCAAATATTAATTGATTACATGCAAAATTGATTTACATTTTTTATGGTATTGTCAACGTCGCACATCTGTGGAGAATTGGCTAAATTCCAAAATGAACATTTAAGGAAGTCTTTCAAATAGTGGGCAGTGTATCCTTTAACCTATTCTATTTTTTAAACTTAATCTACAAATTAGTTTTGCGCTAAAACCAATCCCATTGTTTTTTTCGCAGTCGCGCTACGAGGAGATTTTCTATTTCTCTTTCTGATCCCATATGAAAATTTTTTTTAGAGCAAAGTTCGAAAAAATACAGTGAATACAAAGGAGTACGTTGGAGAAGATGGCGTCAAATACGAGGTATTGCTGCTTTATACATATATTCTGTCAATTGTTCGCTTCAATGATTGATTTTATTTCAGTGGACCGTCGGTCAAAAGTGTATGGCGCCGTATTCGGAAGACGAGACTGAAACTGAGCCTAGCGAATGGTTCCCGGCGACGATCAACTGGATCTCGTCGATCAATGGAGACGTCGGTGTGACTTTCGAAGGTTATGGAAATGACGAGATCGTCGATATTAGCACTCTGTGGCTGTTAGTTTGGAATTTAAAATAAAACATCGAGAATATTCGAAAATTTAGGGAAGAAGAAGCCGCTGGTGTTGAACAAGAGCAGACTGAAGATATTCAGATGACATCTCCAGCGCCGTCGGCGTCGCCAAAAAAGGAAGGCGCACAAAAAATGACAAACGGACTTCCAAAGGTATTTCCGGATATGGAATGAATTCTACAAAAATCTTTGATTAATTTCACCATGCGATTGCTTGTTTCCTCACGAATAAAACAATATGTTAATTTTTTTCCTCGAGATCACTTTCATTCCATAATTTCAGATCCCCGTCATTGCTCCACCACCACCGCCAGCGGCTCTAAGCGGAGTGCCACCAACCGAGGTTGAAGCTCTGAGCAGCATGCTCATGAGCTGGTACATGAGCGGTTATCACACCGGTTACTATCAAGCGATGACCGAAAAGCGAGGAAAACAGTAATTTGAACATTTTGCGAAAAATCAATGAACCATTTGTTTATTTTCGCAAAAAAAATTATATGAGAAATAATTGAAAATTTAATGATTTTTTAAAGGCATGCGGAAAAATGTTAAAGTCACAAAAAGAATATTCGCTTGATGAGAGGTATTTGAGATCGGACAATTCTTCATCATATTCTCATATATTCTCTGAGTTTGGCAGTTTAAAGTTGTAAAAACACGGAAAAGTGAAAACAATGTAAACAATATACAATATTTTGATAATTGAGCGACGAAAAAAAAAACGATTTTTGGCCTGTAAAACACTTGATTAATACCTCGTAGATGTTTGCAGGATATACACTATATACTATATTTTTTTCTTTTATAAATATATAAATTATATATCTATCTAGTGAGCAAGAGCAGTATCGACGAATCCTCGTTCAGGGGCTCGCTGTTCCATTCTTTCTTCGTTTGTGTTTTGTGATATTACTTGAGGATTCGCAATAAGAATAAGGGGCTGAAATGAATTAATTTGATTGGGGGGAAAAACATGGTAAATCATTACATTTTCAATATTATTTGGTGATATTCGAAGTTCAAATAATGTTTTTGAATTGCAATTCGCGTCAAGAGCTTCACCGCCAACAGTTCTAAAAATCAAAAATATTTAAAAGAATAAAAAGCGAAAAGAAAACAGCATCATACCTATACAGTATTTGATCGTTCGGAGCTTGACAACATTTCTGATAAAGCGCGACTTTCAAATCCATTAGACGAGAGCTGGACGACATCTGAAATAATGAAATCAATGCTTTCAAAACATGAGATAAAAAGAAAAATGCTTACCTTAACAGCATGCACATTTTTCTTCCTTCTTGTCAATTTTGAGCTTCGTTGTGGTTCTTCTTCTTCAACTTCGACCTAAAATTAAAAAAAAAACGAATTGGATAATTCTCGAAATGAGATCAAAACACACCGGCGAAATGAGCCGAACCATAACATTCTCATTGTCAAAAATATATTTCTGATCCTCTCGAAATTGCAAATAACTCGAATTGCACGCCTCGCAAAAGTTTTCAATTTCTCCGCTTTTGATCCGAATCGTCTTCGGTTGCTCCGGAATTTCCGGTGAGCTTTCGACGTTCTGGAGACTTTCAATCTCCTTCACAATCGTGTTCCATTCGTTCTTAGTGAGTCCAACCATATACGAGTCCGGCTCGTAATTCTAAACAAAAATTGATTGAAACTGATAGAAGCAAAAAAAAATTACAATTACTTTGTTATAGAACCCCTTAAAAGGAGCAGCATGTTCGCAAAATAAGCACGATTGGCAAATTGGCGGCGGAGTTGTCGCATTCCGAGTGCTAAACCGAACCATTAATTCAGATTGAGATCTCAGATTTTTGTCAGTTTCTCTGGTAACTCAAAACCAATTGGATCCGGAAAAATTCGGCTCCGGAATTAGCCCGATTCGATTGGTATTTCTACGGATAAGATTGTAAAATTATTGGATCCGATTGGTTTTTTGGGCATTTTCGTAGCCGATTGGTAATTTGTCGGATCCGATTCGAATTGAAAGATTAACACAAAACGGATTCGATTAATAACCAGTCGTATCGGACAAATTACCAATCGGATCCGACAATTTCACAATCTTATCCATAGAATTTTTTTGGTAAGTGTCGGATCTGATTGGTTATTTGTCAGATCGGATTCGAATTGAAAGATTAAAACAAAAAAAGATTCGATTACAAACCAATCTCTTCCGAAAATACCCAAAAAACCAATCGGATCCGACAATTTTGCAATCTTTTCCGTAGAATTTCCAATCGGATAAGGTTGATTCCGGAGCCGAATTTTGTCGGATCCGATTGGTTTTGAGCTACCAGAGTCTGTTTTGCCCATCAAAATTACCTCAATTTTTTGAGTTTATCCATGAATGCGCTACAAACACCAAACTCGATTGTCTCATTCATTTTATCATAATTCGTTTGTCTCGATTCCACCTTTTTTAGCACATCGGTCAATCGTTTGCGCATTTCTCGCACCAGAATCCTCATGTTTTCCGATCCGGTTTGAGCATCAACCTCATCCTGTCGACACGTTTCGCAAACTTCGTCAGTCACACGAACGGCGAAGCAACTGTCAAAGTAATACTGTAGACGGGACCATTCATCCGGTGAAACGGAGTGCCGAAATTGATTGAAATTGACACCACCTGAAAAAAAGAGATCATTTTCTAATCAAATCATGTCCAAAAAATTAATCATTCGCCATAAATAAATTCGCCAAAAAAAGCGGCTCTAAACCAATTATCCAACGCAAGTTGGCGCGACAAAAAAAATCGATTTAGAAAGGCAAGGCCTCGAAAAATGGCAACACAGCACCTATCAGTCACCGCATTATGGATCTACTTCTGGTATATTCTAATGTGGGCTCTTTTGCTAATCGCAATCTATCTTCAATTCAAATTGGTCTATGCACATTGGAAAACATTTCAAAAAGATAAAAAGGTTCGAAATTTTAAACAAATTGCCAACAGATGGAGTTCAATAATCCTTTTTCAGCTTTATTATTATTCCCTAATTTTGCTTCTTATATTTATCAATTTCTTATTCGTCTTTTCGCTCCTTCTTCTTCTCATACGTGTTGCTTATTACATCAACTTCCTAATCGTCGTCGCAACCTTCTTCTACGCCCAATCATACTCAATCCTAATCGCCTGTCTCAACTGCCTATTATGCATTCATTGCCTGGCAACACTATTTTCGCCTTGGGACCTTTTCAAACAAAATATTCGCCAACTTGGCCCTATAATATTTGTCATATTTCTCCCATTTGCATTTTCGTTTTCGATTCAACTCAATTCGCATACAGTATGGCCAACAACGGATGCGATGAAGATCAACAAATTAGACATTGAGACCTATCTCAGAGCATTTCTAATCTACTTCACATTTATCGGCTACACCGTCGCGTTTTTGAAAATTCGTCAAACACATTACACAAGCAGGGATGAATATATGCTTTTGGCTCAGGCATTTCCAATAGCATTCACACAAGCGGTATCATGAGAAGAATTATATTTGCTATATTTCAAATCGCTACCAATTCTTTTTCAGATCTCTCTAATTATTCTAATTTCAAGCTATTTCAAAATAACCGATTTACGACTTGTTCCAAGTGGAAATATGGTTGTCTCAATAGAAAATCTAAGTTCAGAAATTCAATGTAATTAGTTTTCCTTGCTAAAATATATTTCTCCCTCACATTTTTAGGCATCGTTGTCTCATTATCAATAATGATTGGAAATCGCGCACAACGCCGCTATTTCGTCTGTTTTAGATGTTTCCCGAGCAACTACAAAGTGTCAAACTCGGTTTCGACATCAGCGCCTTCCGCATAATAATGCAGTGACGACAAAATCGAATAATGATTCAATTTCGGAGAAAATCCCAATAGGGTGCGACCAAAGAGAATAAATTATTTCTGCACATATTTTTTATACCAGGGCTGCGTGAAAAAAAAATTAATTTCGACGATTCTTCAAAAAATGTGTGAATTTTCCACGAATGTAAAGAAACAATAAAAAAAGGTTTGCCGAAAAAAATTCGAAAAATAGACAGCCCTGCGTTTTACGATTAGATAACATTTTTGAAAAGAAAAACGCACCATGAGGGCACCTCAATTCAGAATTGAATTCAACCGGAGACGAGCTGGTCGGCGATCGTGTCCATGAGCTTAATTCATTTCCACATGTGGATCCGGATGACCTGAATGTGAGAACTTTAAGGCACGTCGGGAATTCCCCAAACAAAAATATGAGTAGATTTAATGTGATGAAAAATCAACTTGTTTTCAAGAGTTTTGATAATTTATTTTTTTTTTCAGAATGATTTTTGTCTGAAAAAAATTTTTTTCCTCTAATTTCCTGAAAAGAGCCTTAAGAAGTGAACCAAAATTTTCCCACGAAACACATTAAATGCGCATATTTCCTAATGGGATCATTAATTGCCAATAATGTAACATGAGAGAAAATGTGTGTCATCATTGCACCTGCCACAATCAATTTACATTAATTAGTACATTCCCTATAAGGGTTGGCATGGAAACGGATGGAATTAATCAGTTTGAAGAGAAATCATTTTCCCGAAACGCCGTTTAGTCACCTCGTATTCTCGTTTTCCTCCATTTCAATTGCCTGCGCAACTTTTTCGACGAGACTTTCGACAATTCCACTCGGATCATATTCTTCAAGAATCTGCTCTGGAAATCCTTCAACATCGGTTAACGTCGAATTCAAACTTTGAGATGACTAAAAAACGTTTATTAGTTGAAGATTTCGTAAATAAATCAAACCTCATCGGCGTTTTTCGCCATTTTTGCACTTGGCTCACTACCATCATGAAGAGATCGACGCGATTTACAGCGAATTTGCTTGTAAGATGGTAATGAGAGAAACGTCGAATCTTCTTTTTGCTAGAAAAATTAAATAAATTAAATGAAAAACAAATTTTTGGAAAAAATTCTTTACCGATAGGGTACTTTCGTAAAACAAGGTTCCACCATTGGATGGCGTCTGCTGTAATCGATGTTCTCTCGCAAGTTCCGCGTTTTTCTTGAAATTCGACAATGCAATTTTCGCGACATAAAAATGATCTTCCGGCTTCGCTTTCAATCCTTTAACAGAACACCTAGAACGTTTCCATATTATCGTGAATAATCGATAATCAATAATACCGAATCTTTTCTTCTTTCAATATTTTTTTAACCATTCGTTCATCATCATCAAGTCGGCCTTTGAAAATTCCGTCTCTTCTCATTTCCCGAACGCATTCCATACAAATGTCCTCGCTGAAATCAGAAAATTTTCAATAAGCAATTTTTCGAAGTTCCTATTCGTCGTACGCTGTCAGCACATAAATCTCTTTATCCTTTTCTGGAAGCGGATATTCTTTTTTGCCATCATCTCGCTCAATTTTCACTTTAAAGTCATATTCTCGCAGAAACATGATCGCCGGCGATCTGCTCACTGCCTTCACATCGCCATAAAGAATTGGCTCAATAGACATTTTCCCATGGAGACAAAGGCTCATTTCATGCGACTCGAGTCTGTTGGCCACACGCGTCGATACTGTCTGTTTCGCCGACAATGGTCGCTTCTTTGGGCTGCAAAATCGTTGGAAAATCGATCGAATTTTTCTTGACAAATTATTTTGTGAGTACCTCGATTTATAACCAAAAACAGATTTCGAAATGCCGTTTTGCGCTCTAGTTCGTGCTCGATTCTCATTAACAGGAAGAGTGGGAAGTTCCGAAGAAGTCATCGCCAAAGCCAGAAGATCCATATCATTCTAAAAATCAAAGTTCGAAACTAGACACAAAATTCTAAAAAAAAAAGCAAATCTCACCGCAGATTTTTCAGCTTCAGCCGGGGCTTCGACAATACTTTCATCAGTAATTGAAGTGTTCAACTGTTCGTGCTCAACAGTCCCATTTGTCTCCTTCCCCTCTTCCTCCACACCATTGTGTTGCTCCTTCTTTTCGCCTTTCGCCACTTCGTACTCTTGTTGAAGAACATTTACGAGCAACGACGTTGGAATAAAAGCCACCTCATTGGGATGTTTGAATTTCGACTCATATGTCTAAAAAATCAATATTATTCTAATGAAAACATGTAAAATGTTGATACCTCAAGCTTGCTGAGCGTATTTTTCAGTTTATCGGTTCTCCGTTGAACATCGTACAACCGTTTCTCACACTTCTCCATATTCCTTTTCGTTTGACCTTCAAATGACTCTTCGATCTGAAATTATGTCTTCAATTTATTGAAATTCTCACTAACTCTAAAAACATTTCGGAGTATCAACGATAACAATTTGCTTAATATACAATCGCAGAAAAACGAGCACCCAGCGATTAATTCACAGGTTCATAGTCCGACTTCTCACTGTTTAAATTCAACAATACGATGATCCACAATTATTTGAGGGGGCTCGTTTTTTACATCGGTAATTTACATATATGAAAAATGATGTGCAGACACTTCACGGTTTCCTTTATAAAATCCACTCTACCTGTTTTCTCGACTCCGCCACCAATTCTTCCGGTGGAAACTTCGGCCGTGGAACAGGTTGAACAGATTCTTTTTTTCTATACAGTAATCCGTAGCAAGCTTTCTGATCTGCCGCCGGTTTCATTTTATCCTTGTTCCTTTTCCCATCGGTCATAGTTGTAGGTTTTTCAGTTCCCGGCGGTTTCGCGAGAACTTCAACATTCTAAAACTTCCTAATTCATAGACAATTCTGACGAATTCAAAGTTTACCGCATCGTCATATCGATACCATTTCTGGTTGAACGGCGACTTGACAAGATCATAATAATGCCCGCATTCGGCGTTGTCTCCATCATGAATGGTAACAGCGAAAAGCTCGTACATTTCTGGATTTGTATTGTTTTTCCGATTGAAAATCGTCGAGCAGATTTCTCGCGGATATGCCAAGCTTGTTTTAAGCTTCTGTCGACCTTTCCTTAAAAAGACAACAACAATTTACTGGTTTTCGAAATTTATGGAAAATCTTACGCTGTATATCTATATCGATTCAGTTGAATTATTAGTACAGGAGGTAATAACGTATAATCAATTTCCTTCGTCACACACCCTGTTCTATTGCATTCACTACATCGATAGTCGTCAAGTCTGAACAATAAAAAGATTATATAAGGAAAAAGCGCGATTCGCTTACTTTTCAACTCTATAATAAGCATTTAAAGCATCAAGAAGTGTTGAATAGCCATCAATATTCAATTGAAGCGATGTTGATCGTTCTTCGCGTACAGACGCCATCCCACATTGGCAAGCGATTCGTGATGTTGTCATACCCTGAATAAATCGATAAAATTCTCACCAAATGCTAATTTCTCGTTACCGTATAAAGATTGCGAATTCTTTTTTGTATTTCCTTTCCATTTGGATGGTGTTCGAGGTTTCGATCAAGAGCATCAAAAAGCATCAATGTGAATTCCTTAAATATTTTGTAATATGATTTTTTGATTCAATTTGATCGATTAAAGAAGTAAAACTAAATATAGTTTTTTCTTTAATTCAAAGTATTATTTTCTTCAAAATGATGTGTGACCATAACTTTTCAAAAGTTTACCTGCGTATCTTGCTGATCTGATCCTAACCGTAATGCTTTAATCAATTGATCATTTTTATTAGTGTCAAACTGAAAATGTTCAGTTTCCAATAAATTTCAACAATAATCTTACGAATGGTGTTGTATCCAATGTATAAAATAGGTCCTGCAACGCCAGCATAACTTCCTGCACATTCATTCGAGGAAGTGGCGGTCTAAAATCCATAAATTCCCCTATATAGCCAATGGCTTCGAAATCTTACACAACGTAATGAGTAGATGGGCGAAAATCATATACAATTTGGCGGAATTTGATCTCGTTAAACCAAACCTAAACGAAAAAATTTCATAATTGAGAAAACATCGATTTTAAACCTGCAGGAAACTATTAACGTAGCAAAAGTTGCCAGTATTGATTAATCCGGCCGGCTGGTCATTAAGATCGCGTCGTTTTTGGTCCTTTAATCAATCTTTTTGAGAGTATCAATACAAAATATCCTACTTTTTTGACTTCTTCTCTTCGCTCAAGTTCCTTACTTAATAGCTTATCAAATTTTTCAATTCCCAATCTGTGAATACAGAATGGGTTGTCTCGACAATTCTGATGCCTGCAATTTTTGTTTCACTCCCTTCTAAGGACCATTGACTTACTTTGGATTATGCGGAACATCATGCAATTTGCACTGTCTACAGTCCAATTTTGCGACTTCAATCGCTTTTTCAAATGTCACCTGTCCCTCATCTTTAAGTTCTATTAAAGCATTAACGGCTTCTTGACGAAATGCTATCTAGAAAAAATCCGATAAAAAATTCGATAAAATTGAAAAAACCTGTCTTTGATTCGGTCGATCTTTCTTTTTTACTGTTGATTTTTTCATTTCACAATTTACAACCTGAAATTTTCTTCTTTAAAACAACAAAACTGCATTGTGATAATTTATGGTACAGAGTGTACGAAAATGTGTCATGTCGATGCATTGTACCGGCGTGGACGTTTGTTCAAACCATTCGCTATTCTAGGCCACGGCCATGTGAATCGACCAGTTTTGCACGGCGTTCACACTAGTGGGATTTACATGAAAAAAAGATTTTTCTCAATGGAGCGCACTTGCAGCTTAGCGCTATTCCGGTGCATAAATTCAACAAATTAAATTTGTGAAATAAATTAGAAACATTCTCAAAATGTATCGTTTTTTCAATAAGAACGATTAGTTTTTATATTTCTTCGGGTGGATCAGATTCACCGCAATTTATGGTCTATTTAGTTATAAATTAAATAAGTTATTTAAATTTATATCGGATCTTTTTTTTTTGAACATATACATAACATTTTTAAATGATAAAACCATCAATTAAACGAAAGAAATACTACACAATTGAATTATGATATAAAAATTGATGATGTGTAGCAGATGAATTCAATGCGAGTAGATAAAGACGCGAGAGAGATTGAATTCGGAAAAAAGAGGATATAAGGACATTTGGAAAATTGCAAAACTAATAGGGAAAAAATACACTTATCAATTTGGAAACAAATGGACAATCAACAAATACATTTAACAAGATTCTCTTTACCGATTTCATTAGGCAGCTTGAAAAGAACAATTTGATGTTATACAACACAAATGACTAAAAAAAATACATTTTTGAGTTGAGGACGTCTTTCCATTGGTCTTTTGGAGTAATTCGGAAGTTAAAAAAAAATCTCGAAAAGCGAATTGTCCGTGATATCGTTTCATCATTCCGCCAGCTTTTGATTTTCGAGATGGAGTGCTTATCTGAATTCAATAAATGAATTCAATGCGAGTAGATAATGACGCGAGAGAGATAAATAACGAAAAAAGAAGCTGAAAACGGTAAATTAACGTAAGAACTAACGAAATTAAAAAAAAAAAACAACAAAAAATTATAGAGAATCTCTTGCAACTTCTCCGCCGAAATGACACACTATTTACATTTAAAATTTGCAAAAAAAAAATAAAAAATAAACAACTATGAAATGTTTTTCCAAGTATTAACAAACATAATCGTATAAATCAAACCATATAATATAACAATAAATGATATTAACAAAAGAGAGAGTGAAAAAACAGAGAAAAGAAATGTGAATATTTTTACAGTTCAATCATTAAAAAACTACGGACCTCTGAATACTTATCCGATTGAATTATAGTAAAGCTTTTTCGATAGAAAAAAGCCTTGCGAAAAACGTGGTCGCTGCACTTTTTTGTTAAAATTTGAGAAAAATTCAAAAAACTTGAAAAAAGAGTCAAAACCTGGCGATTTTTAAAAAATTCGTCTGCGCGTCAAAGACGCCAACAATCGACCACTGACACAGTTTGAGTTTTCATTTCAGGTAAATCCCACTAGTGTGAACGCCGTGTTTGTTTTCTGTTTCAAAAAATCTTTATAAAAATAACCTTTGAAAAAAATCGTTTAGCCAGTGATAGATCAATTAAAAAAATAATTAAGTTAATGCGAGAACTATTTCTAGCTTAATGGAAAATTGAATAAATTGAGAAAATAAAGACTTTGATAATAAATATTTATTGTCAAACCTATTTTTCGTTACGGTGATTTAAGTTTTGTTCAAAGTGTTTTCAGATAAATTGCTAACCGTACTGTAAATCAAAATTCTTTCGAAATTATTGATTTTTCTCCGCATTTGTTAATGACGTATTCATACAATAAAAAATGTAAAAAATTGTACATTTTTTCCAATCAATGAAGGTTTTACGTTTTCTTTTAATTTTTATCTTTTTCTGCATTACAATTTTGTTAAATTTTTATATTCTCCGTAATTAAATAAAAATCTTCTTTCTAAATTTCATATGTTCTATTATTTTCTCATCAAAAAACTAAAAATGAGCTCAAATTTGAAACTTGAAATGCTAACGAGCTCGTTATTTTTTATATTCTTCCAAAACGCTTTTTTATTAGTTTCAAAATGTAAATCAAACAAAAATTTTAAACAATAGAGAAATTTTAAACAATATTTCATTATGTAAACAAACTGTTTCGAATGTATTCATGACTCGACAAAGGCGTACTGTGTATTTTTTAAAAACTATAATTAAAGTGAAATTTTTTTATAATAGATTTATTCACAATATGTTTAAAAAAAGTTTAGAAATAAGGTGAATGAATTAGAAAAAAAAACTTGTTTTTTTTTCAAATAGGAGGAAAATTTTCAAACTTCCAGATTTTTCTGAAAAAAAAACCGTCGATAGCGAATTTTCCATATATTGTGTGTTTCAGGATGTCGTTACTCCTAAATCATTTTATTCAGGGTATTGCCTTCAAGCTTCCGGTCTTGTTTGGAATAAGCTGTCTTAGCAAAAATCCT
The DNA here is from genome assembly GCA_902829315.1 of Caenorhabditis bovis. Lineage (NCBI taxonomy): Eukaryota > Metazoa > Nematoda > Chromadorea > Rhabditida > Rhabditidae > Caenorhabditis > Caenorhabditis bovis. The sequence continues at coordinate 3,465,919 of CADEPM010000006.1, forward strand.
ATTCGCAACTCTCAAATATCCCGCAAATCGTTGGCGTTTATTTTTTCTGTTTTCCTCAACATCTAGAAAACTCGACAATGCGTGATATAAGCTAGAAAAACTGAGAAGCTTCGCAACATTTTTTTTTCGTCCATCGCTCATATATCATCCATCCGTCGGCGTGTTTTTTTTCTCGGTACAAAAAAAACCAAAAATCTCTACGAAATGCTTTATTACCACAAGAAGGAGATGAAAAGCTAACAAAATATAATAAGATTAATTGTGAGGGTGTACAATGATTTTTCAAATAATATTAATAGTAGCAGGATTTAAATACACTTCAAAACTTGAAGAGTGGGGGTGGGGAAGAATTTAGTGAAACCACAACATCGAAGGGAACACATAGGCAAAAAAATCAGATTTTGGTGAAGAATTGCAGGGTTATCTATAAGAAACAAAAATGGAAGGAATCAATTGGAAAACTCGTCAGTTTATTAAAACTAAGAAAAAAAAAATAGAAGATTGGGGTGGAGGGAAGGAATATAAAATATGATTCAGATTATTCTTCATTTGTTTTGAACACCGATACATTTCTACAACGAAGGATAAGGAAACGAGAAGGCAAACTAAAGCGTACAATTCTAATTTTTTTTTGTATTTTTTGTGGGGAATTGAAAAACTACTCGGGAAATGAAAAGAAACAATTGAAAATGCGGGTTCGTGCGAGAACACGTAATGAATGTAGCTGCGATTAAAGGGGAAGAGCATATTTGATGCGGAGTGAGTTGTTAGCTTGTAATCAGAATACAATTGAAGAGAAAATTTAAAAAAAAAGTTTCCTGAGTTGGATGAACACATACGACGCAATATCGTAAGGAGAAGGGAATAAACAAGTGCGTTTCGCCGTTTCAGGAGGATTGGGGAAGAGGTGATCGCGGTTACTTGAAAATATGAAATGGATCGAATACACAATGAAAATGAAGAAGAAGAATATTAAAAGTGGATGCGATGCACAATTCGGCACAACCTATAAGTACCCGGTGGCAAACCCTCAATAGACAAAAAACAAATTATGCCGTTGAAAGATTTGGCGAGAAACAATTCATAAAATGATACCAAATTGTGCGAACAGAACTGAATAAATGGGATTTTCTCTTTTTTTTGCATTTTTTTTTCAATTTTTTTGCATAATCACAAAACTAGACGCGGATTCATTGAATCAACGATCTAAAACATTTAAATTCTTTTTTTTTTTGAGGATTTTCGAAATTTTTTTCAATTTTTTTGGGGGGAATTTGAATAAATATGATGATTAAAAAATTGCATATCAACGAGAAATGTGATAATTAGAACGGAAAAATAAAATGATGAACAAAAAGCGGCAGAGTTTTCAAAGGAGGAGAATTTGTTTTTTTTTGTGAGAGAGAGAGAATTTTCTGTTTTGTGACATTTTCAAAAGCAGAATCTAACAAGAATAGGATGGAAACAACGGCACCTCGCGGCGACACAGAGAATGCCAAAACATTGTACATAACAATATTACGTCAAAGAAGGGGGAAGAGGAGGAGGAGGAAGATGTGAGGAAGGTTGGAGGATAGCATATATTGTTTTCTAATTGCAGCAAAACGTGTTATGTAGTGGAACGGAAAAGCGAGCGAAAAACACCGAAAAGATACTAATATTGCGCTTGCTCGCCGAACGTCTTTTTTTTTAAGGTGATGGTGGGCGACTGCTTTTTTTTGAATTGTTGTTGCGGCAAGAATGACGGCAGGAATTACAATTGATGATGGTAGAAGACCAAAAATGAAAAAAAAATAACGAAACAACTAATATGCTCGGTACATGAAACTACTAGCGTATGAAACACACGGGGATAGAATTTGTGAGATTAATTGATTGATTCGTGTTGGTGGGGGGTGGGACCGATTTTGACATTGAAATGAATAAAACAACGTTTCTAAACGTGTGATGAAAAATGAAGACATGAGTGGGAGTTTGAGTCAACGGGTTGTGTTTTTTTTGGTGATGCTGGATGGTCCGTAGTATTGTCGATTACCGATCTAATCCAATGGTCGTTTGTAGCCATTTTTGGCGAGCATTTGTGCGTTGTAGTTGCACAATGCGCGCGTGAAATGGAGCAGGATTGCCTGGAGACGCGCCTCCATCACGATGATCACCACGTGGATCTTCTCGGACGTCTTGAAGCAGCTCATGACGTGCGCGAGCTCGGTGGTGAGCTTGTGCGGGAAGCATGCGGCGGTTTTGATGAACGACTTCGTCGCCTTATCGATGAGCACGTTGACACGCGAGTAGTCATAGTCGTCGTAGCGGATGCCATAGAGGCCTTGGATGTAGTTCCAGACGGCCTCACGGTATCTGCTGGTGTCGATTTTGAGCGAATGCTGTCCCATGCTGAACAATAATGTTTTACCAATTGCACTTAGTATAATGGTTGCTTACAATCGATAGGTCAAACGCTGGATGTGTCTGAAGCAGTTGTCGAAAAGATAAGCGCTATCTGGGTTCAAGTCACTGATCAAGTTGTAAGCGTGATCCCATGAGAACTCCTAGAAATGATCAATTACTCAAATGAAATGGTACATTGAGTGCGACTCACGTCAATTCGGAATGGTCTGATTCCTCGATCCGGACGGTCTTGGAAGTCCTGGTACGAGAAACGCGGGTCTCGCGAATAAACCGGCATTCCCATGTCCTCCTCTTCGGCTGGTCGTTCTGGCGACTCGCCTCCAGCAGCGCAGTCAACATTCGAGAACTTCTCCTTCTCCTTCTGCTCGTTAGCTTGCGTCTCAAGCTCCATCATCCGACGAACGAGGCTCTCAAGTTCGCCCATCGAATCCTCGTCCATCTCGTTGTCTTCTTCCTTGCTTCTCAGATAGTCGATGTCGTCGCAATTCAAAAAGTCAAGTTCCGCCCTGAAACGCATTTGATCTTCAATGTTGTCATGTGGAATGCACGTACGGTGCCAAATCGCCACGTCTCTCGATGCCAAGCGCACAAATGAACGAGCAGAAGACGTGCGTTTGAGCCAGAACAAGGCATGCCTCGTTGAGCTCATGCAACGCGAACGTCTTCACCGCGTCCGGAGTGCCCTTGCCAACGATGCCATGAATTTGAGCAGCGTTCAACATCCATGGTTGATGGGCCATGAAGCGATTGAACACGTCCAGACTCTGGAACCGTGCGTCAGCACTCGTGATGCCCGCAAGCCAATCCTCGTCGCCTCCGCATCTACGGAACATCACAGTGTGATAGTCCATGAGAATGAGGCAGCGATGGCGAGTTGCGGCCTAAAAATTTGAACTCTGCTTTCCAATTTGTACTGATATCGAACCAACCATTAGTGCAATGTAGTGTCGTTGCCACGCACACAAGTAGCCGGAGCCATTGAACAAATGCTCGTAGCATGGTTTGAAGAGAGCATGGAATGTTGGATGGACAGAAGTGAATCTGAAAATCGAGTCGAATGTCAAAATTATTGATTGAAACTCTCATTACCGGTAAACTTCGGCAATTGGATCGACAACATACTCAGGCATCGTTAATGTTGTTGATTTGTGTTGTTGTGATCGTAGAATTTCCCCTACGACGAACCCGTTTAAGATCTGTAACAAGGTCGAAATTGAGAGTTTCAAAATGTGGAAACGACGAGGCATTGACGCAAAATTTGAAGCGATAAAGAGGAATCGGAGGAAACAAAGTGGAAACGGAACGAATAAAACGAAATGGGCTCAAATTTGTTGTTGCAATGTTTTCTTTTGTTTCGCCACACCGCCTTCTTCATATTTCCAGTAGGGGCCAATCGCGCCAATAAATCAACGCGTTCGTCGCGTCCGACGCCCTCCGCACACCGTCACACTGTCTCGCACAAAATGTCGGTGATCAGAGAAGCGGCCGAATGGGTCGCCCGAGAGCGTGCAGACATATACACTGATAAACGATGATGAGAAGCTCGAGAGAAACATTTAGTAATCAGAAACCGCAAATCGACTCAACGCACACACAAAAAGACAAGCGCTTGTCTCGAGTGTCTTTTTCTGTCGCAAACGATGTTTTTTTTTTGCTCATCCGTTCGCTTAGACACCAATTCTTCACCTAATCTATTCGATTCTTATCTACACAGTCGATTTGACGCTCACGCAAACACCATGAGCCGCGAAAGATTGATGGCACATTGTTGCGACTTGAATTTTATTTTATTTTTTCGGTGGTTGCCGCCAACGAAGCGCGTTTTTAGAGCCGTTTGAGAAGAAAAACGAAAACATGCCAATAAAAAATGGGACAAGAAAAACAAATTCCTTTAACGGCTTACCAACGAAACATGGCGGAGGCCCCCGAAATTATTGGGGTCCATTGTGTGCAGAGGGGCACAATTGCAACATTTCATTGGGTCAATGCGGCAACAAGTGTGCGCGCGTGTGTGTGTGTGTGTGTTAGTTGCGAACATGTGCAAGTGCACTTTGAACCGCAACCGGGTGATAGATTAAAACACAACCGATTTTTTTTGATGGAGAAGAAGGTGATGATGATACAGCAGGGGAATCTCGCGAATGACGGTGTCGATTAGTTGTCGCGCCGGCGAGACGGCGACATCAATCAAAAACGAGATTTATTGTTATCATAATCGAACGGACAGTTCGGTTCGACGCGGCTGAGTCAGCAATGATGGTACATGACTTTGCACAAGCCGGCCGCCCGACACAGCTGAATTAGACATCGAGGCGTCTGTGTCGGTCGGTCGGTCGGAGCGGCGGCGGCGGCGGAGGGCCGATGTCAAAAACGGAACACTATGCGCAGCAGAGCGGTCCGATATGAGAAAAAGCAGCAACCGCCGCCGAAACAACAACATAATAATAAATAGTGCAGAAAGGAAGCGTCAGCGGCGACCATCGACATGGTGACTAATTAGGGGCCTGGCGCTGTTGAGCCGTCAGGAATCAAGAAAACATAGCGCGCGCGCACAAGGCCGATTAAAATGAATGAGTGCAACAAACACGTAAATTTGTCAAATGAACGCACAAAACAACAACAACAACAACAACAATAAGAAGAAGAAGAAGAGAAAATGGTGAAAAATGAACGAGGAGGAGATGAAGACCGATTGAGGAAACGGTGAGACATGTTGTGCGATGCCTAGGCCTTGCGTGTGTGTATGTATGTATGCCTCTGTGTTATCCCATTTCAAAACCGCCCATCTTGGCGAAAATGTTCCCAAAACAAATAAACAACAACGACTTGGTTGGTGGAGGTGAAGACGAATAAGAAGAAGGAGAAGGAGAAGAATGTTTGGCTCGGTGTGGGGCGCCCGACGGCGCCCTTCGGAGCGCCTCCCCCCCATCCGAGACAAATACACAAACACAATACATCGACTCGATTACTGTATCGGTATCTTGCGAACGATAAACATTCGAGGAAAACATGATAGATTACGGTAGGTGTTCCAGAGATCGCAAATTTGGCGAGAGCGGTTTGAGGCGACCCGACACGACGATGAAAGGTCGCCGTCGAATTGGACGACACCTTCGATGGGACCCTTGTCAACTGAGAATCGATTCTAATCTGCCTACAGTTGACAAATGTTCAATGCTGCGTAGGAGTGAGGAGGGGATCAATTTCTAAACCGTTGCGCAACTACGACAACACAAAGGAACGTCTTATTTACAAAATATTCGGGGGGCGAAGAAGCCCGACAGGCACGCGAGCGATTCTACTTGGAATACCGTAGACTAAATTCCGCTTCCAGACTTGTTTATATGTTGAATGAAATAACAATAATAATAATAATAATAATAATAATAATAATAATAATAATAATAATAATAATAATAATAATAATAATAATAATAATAATATTAATAATAATAATAATAATAATAATAATAATAATAAATACTTAATAGAGGCGACGATGTTTTTGTTGTTTTTCATCGAAATATTGCCGTCCTTGGGATGTTGACATTATCAATTGTTTACGTAGAGAAATGAAAAATAAATATTTATGCCAAGACCACAAAAACGATGTGATATTGTTTTTTTCTTCTATTTTTCTGGCTATTCGCTTCGTGTCCAATTCTTTTCAAATTAGCGAGCAATCACTGGTTGCCTATTGTTTGAGAGGGGGGCCCAAGGTAGAAGGAAAGGAAAAAAACGCATTGAGAGAGCGCGACGATTGGGCCTCGGCCTCGGCCTCGCGGTGGCAATTATGAGGCGGAGTTCAACGACACAGCAAAAAAAACCGGAAGAATAATTGAATTCGAATTTGGAAAATTGTGAGGAAGGCCGGACGGACGCCGGCCAATTTCGGCGCGACTCGCCAACCGTCTGAAATCATTTTGTCGGGCCGCCAACAAAATCAATCTGGTTCTCCTTGTGCGCAATGACACGAAGAGCAATTATGTGATTTTTCCAGGACCGCGCCGCAGGCAAACATCACACACACACGCACACACACACACAAAAAAAATACTAACAACTTTTTTATGGGATGGGGCATTGTTCAAGGTCTAGACACATTAAAAACGCGTTTCGTCGTTATTCGACGTTTTTTTTTTTTCAAATCGACCAAAGACGCTCGATTGGAACACTTCAGAGTTGACGAAAATTTTTCAAAAAAAAATTTTTTTTTTGGAGAAGACACTTGAGAATGAACTTTGCCTCACGTGACATGTTCGATACGTGTGAAACCGCAAATGGTGTGCCAAATATGGAATTCACAATACAAATAAATAATTTTTTTCAAGAGCGTCGCGCTTCAAACCCCGCTGAACATTTGATTTCGAGCGCAGCGATCCCAAGACTCATACGACGACAATTACTGTAAGACACTGTAGGCTAAGCGCGACGTTCGAATGCTGATAAAAGCGGCTGAATGCTCATCGGAGACGCCGAAATGAACTGTGGCGATTCATTCATTCAATCAATCAATCAATTTCAGTCGTCCTCGTTTCTGTCGGTCTGCAATTGATAAAAATGAGGCGAGGACGAACGGACGAAAGGCAAGCGAACGAGCGAACGATTAAATAAGAAAGTAAGACCGATTGAAAACGAGAGTGATGATAAACCAGTTCTTGTTCAACGTCTTCAACTCAACAACGCGGTTGGCAATGAAAAAGGCCTTCTTTGGACGAGGGTTTTGTACGAAACAAGAATGAGAAGAAATTGAAGAGGGAGATGAGAAACGAATAAAACAAATGGTGAAGGGGGGAGGTTTTTGAAACAAAGATGTTGTGGGCGGAGTCTCGAAGGGACGAATGTTGATGAAAAACTCCAAGTTTGTCGCGATTTTCGCACCTCGCCGCCATCGTCGTCGGCGGCGGCGGCGACGACGGACGACCTGGGCAATATTTGAAAAGCGCGTCTCGCGCGCTGACACACACACTATCTGCGGACGGCGCCACACAAAAACAGTTCAAATATTGCGCGAGTTGTGTGTTTGTCTTGGATAAACCAAGGCGCGAAAGATCAAAAAATGAGGCACACGATTGAATCGCTTCGCAGGTCGCACTGATTAAGCGCGACGCAAGCATAATGGAAGCATTGTGGGAAATCTGTGGAACGGAAGCATAATGCTTCCATATAGGAAGCATAATGTAATTCTTAGTGGCTGTGGAAGAAATATGGGACGAATATGGATGGAATGAAAACGGGATGAATATGCTTCCGGTGTTTGCGAGCCGTGGAACGAATATGGATGAAATATGGATAAAATAATCATATATCATTACACATTATACAATTGGCGTCTGGACGGCAGACCAAGACAATTTCTAGAAAAATCAATACAAAAAACTTATGCTATCATATAAACAATGAAAATTTGAAAATTACATGATACACAACATACGAAATTTAGCTTCTACCATTTAATGACTTATGCTACTCAGATTTATGTTAATTCAGTCAACTGTTCCTTACTTTGTTTAAAGATTGCCAACTACAATTTAGTCGTATTAATATATTTTTGCCGGTTTTTCCGAAATTGGCATCGCAAACTACTCACAATTTGCTCCAAACTGGTAGCAGACGCGCGTAGAAGAGGCGTGCCGCAGCATTGCAAAACCGTGCGCCGCTTTGCACAATGCGGCCACGCCTCACATTTTCGAAATTCGTTTTCAAAATTTTTGTCCTTTTGCTTTTTCTCAATGAATTTTCAAGATTTTTTGTGTTTTTTTTGTCAAAAATTAAAGAATTTTTTTCAAAATTAAAGGAAAAATGTTTTTAAAAAATAAAGGAAAAATTTTCATATTTATCATCAAAATCGAAACCAAAAATAAATTGATAGCATTCGAAAATTTTAAAATCGATACGATGTTTTCAAATCGTTTCCGACACTTTTAAAATCGAATTTAAATATTTTCTCAATCGAATTGTGTTTAATTTCTCATCGAATCCGTTTTATTTTTATTTACTTTAACATATTTTTTATTATCGCTCGCTTTTTTCTTTTAATAAAACATAATGTTTTGAAATTTTTTACAGATGAAGACAAGATCGAGAGTGTTGTCAGATATAACTGAAACTGCTCTAGAAGTCAATAACAAAGAACCAGAAGTCCCTAACATGGAACCAAATTCGCTCGACACTTCAGATCCAGATAGTCCAATTTACTCGCCAACTCAGCAAAAAAATTTTTCTCCACAGTCCTCACAAACAACAAAATCAACGCCAATTCCTAAACCTTCGTACGCGCAATTTGTAAGTTGTTATCATCAAAAATTGGCCTGTTCGACTCCAGAAATGGTTTCAATTATAAAAATATGCGCAATGAAGTCTTTATAAAGTACTTCCTAAGTTTAAAGCTTGTTGATTATTTGGTTCCAATCAGGGCTGTGCGGCAATGGAATTGCCGATTGCCGAAATTGCCGGTTTTTCAAATTGCCGAAGAAAATTTCGATCGGTAATTTGCCATTAGCCGAATCGCCGAAATTTCCGATTGCCGTACAGCCTTCGTACCAATATCATTCAGTGGCATTTATCTTTTTAAGTGGGGCTCTAGTACAGAAGTCGCCAGACGCCGACTATATAAAGATCCTATACTTTATTGCAAATATCTATATTACAGATGCTCTTATCCATGGCTTTGGGCAACAACCGACAAATGACTTCAAAGCGAAAGCATTACGCATGGTTCGAGAAGTCATGGATAATCTTCTGTAAGATTTTGAACTATGACTATTAATTTATTTACTTGATTAAGCGATAGAATGCGCCAACGACTTCAAAGGAAATTTGGTGTAGCGCCGGAAGCGCTCGCGGCGCAATTAAGGAAGCTGCTTGATTCTACCAGCAACCCTCAGATGTGAGTATTCATATGTCTTTGAAATTTTAACCAAAATGCCTTTTTGCTTCAAATTTTGGAATTGTTCTTTCTTCCGCCAATTCACTTTTTATTTTGTGCACTAAAGGGTTTCCAAAAATGCAATAAAAATAAATTATTTTTATTTTTAAGAAAATTATTGATGTAAAAAAACTGATTGTATTTTCTCGAAAAATTTAGTTTACGTAACAATGGTTTACAAGTTTTTCAAATTAATAGGCCCATTATAATCGAAGTGTAGCGACTAGGAAAAGTGGAGAAAAGGTAAAAATTCGATAACGGTTTCTTTCTACAAGCGTATATTTGCGAAAAAAGGATAGGTTAAATGTGCATTAGGACTTTTGCCTAATTTCTTAGCAATAGTTGTTGTTTTTAAAAATATCATAACACGGCTTTTTAACCAAGTGTGAACGATATGAATTCTACTTATTACAGCGTCCCGCTCGATGTCAGTACTGACAATGATTCGAATAGTTCGGCAGTTGCCAGTAACTAATGGTTTGATTATATCTTAATTGAAATTCATTTCATTGTTGTTTTTTTTTTATTTTAAATTAAATAAATGTGTTAATATGAAATAAATTTTGAATACAGCAATCAAATTGTTTTCTTATTTTCCCATATGGAAGGCATACGGCTCATTCCATATACGAAACACGCGGTTCCGCAAAAAAAATGCTTCCATTATGCTTCCATATAACTTGCATATAAGATTCCTATGATATCCACAGCCGTTCCATTATGCTTCCATTGTGCCTATGCCGCCGTTTATCTGTGCGAAGACTGACGGCACGCCAACAAACAACACGTCTCATTCTTCCGAGCCAACTCCGTAATCTGATATTCGTGCTGCCGACAATTCCGAAATGCGCGCCGTACTGTAGTAGGACGGCTCGTTTTCAAGAGATGTCTCGACAAGATCGGACAATCAGATGAGTGGAGAGGCAGTGAGAAAAAGAGGAGATAATGGAACGGAGAACCACAAAAAAAAACGAATTGGGAAGATTGATGGTCATTCTTCTTCGTCTTCTTCTTGCTGTTGGCCGTCAGCCTACGGTAGAAGCAACACGAAAAATGAGGGGGGAATGAAGATAAGCGTTTCGAGAAGACTCTTTTCGAGAAAAGAAAAAGGCAAGATGATGATGATGGAGCATACCACTTCGGAGACGGAATTAAGCGAGCGTCGAACCACTGATAAGGCGTCGCGTCCTTTGGGGATTAAAACGAAATCGGTTGGCGACGATTCGAGATATCGACGACGGCGGCGCGTTTGCACACAATTTCCAATGTTTTAATGAACTATTCTCGAGGCGTCGCGACGAAACGAGAGTGAATTAAAACCAAAAAAAAACTACTGTTGACACATTCAAATTGATAAGCGCTCTTGCGACCCTGCTTACGGTAAGATGATGACGATAATCGCCAAACGTACTGTAGCCGTTTTTTTTCTTTTTCGATTTCGTTTTGCACATTTTATGATTTGCTCGAGTGGCCGAATGCTTATCAGTTTTTGAATGTAAATAAATACAAGAGTTGGAGAAAATAACAGGCACGACGCGGAACTCGGAGCGTCGCGATCGCAAAATGGCGAAAGTACGAATTTTTGTGCAAAAAAACCCTGCTGATAGCTCTACAAAAATAATGCGTAATGATGATGAAAACTGATGGCAACGATGAGCAAAAGCTCAACAATACCGGACCATTGAATTTGCGTTCAATTTTTGAGAGACCCCGGCCAACCAAATTCTGCGCCTTTAATTATCGTTGATATCAATAAATTAATTTTTCCAAATTAAAAACTCGCTGGGTTGAAATTATCAATTAATTTAATTTATCGAAATCTCGAAATTCCAATTAAATTGATGCGTAATACCGCAAAAATTGAGCTAAACGGTAAAACCGATACAGAAAACACCGTCGTAAAACTCAAATAAACTGCGAAATGATCAAAAATCGCAAAAAAAAAATCAGGTGCGATGCATCGTACTATTGTGCGCATTTTATATGTGTCTTGGCTGGTATGGTGAAAATTTTTCCCATATATGTGTACATATAAAGGGGGGGGGGTTTGTTTGCCGGTGGGGCCCCGTAGCTGATCGGAAATCGGTCGGTCGAGGGGGAGCGCTCGTAAAAAAAACGCACCGAATCGAACCAGCAGCCGCAGCGAAACAGCAGTCGACCGCGAATCCGATTACTATGATCGTAAAACATTTTCGGGCCAAATGTTTTGAGGTCTGCGCAACGCTCGTAAAAAAAAGTAATATTGAATGAGCAAATCCGCGCCGCCCGTGAACGGTGCGGTGCACGAATGCATAATTCGCCATACAATTACCTATTTTGTTGTTGTTGTTTACCATTATTTAATAATTTTTATTGAGCTTAAGCGGGCCGCGCGCGAAACACACAACATCACCAACAACATATGGCACATTTGGCAAATTTGTTGTTGGACAACAACTTGTTTGCAGGCACGTCTAAATCTCCCCCCCCCCCTTCATTCCGGACGAAAATCGTTGAGAAAATTGAAAAAGGTCAAACTCTGCACAATTTCGACGAGGGAGCGCATCTGTCAAAAATCGGCACAATTTCAAAACCAATTTTCGAATGGATGAATAGACAGAGTGCTGTCGATCAATTATTCAAAAACCACTTGACGACGCGAAAAAAAAATTTTTTTTTGAAGAAGAAAACGCCGAAATAATCTATGCGTATGTATGCGCATAAATATGCATCATCATTGTTGTTTTGAGCAGAATACATATACATTTCGCAACCGGTCCGAATAATTTATGGCCAAGTGGCTTGGGTGCGGTGCGCACGCGAAACTAGAGACAAATTTGGTGGTGATGATGATGATTTCTTCTCTTTTTTTTGTCCGAAATACATATATGCGAATCGAATCGAGTGGCAGCTAGAAAAGAATTGAATTACAATCGAAAACGAGTGCCTTAAAGTGACGATGCCGCGCGCGAATTGAGGCCGCGGCCGAACCGCTCCAGTCAAGTCAAGGCGGTCAAGAGGAAAGTGCTGTCGAAGAAGTGGCCCTAATCGCTGTAATTATGAGGCCAAAAGTACAAGACGTGTGATTCGCCACAAAATGTTCGTCCGCTTTTTCAATAGTCCTTACATCCCTCCCCTTTTTGCTAGGGACCAATTTCAGCAATTGCGCGATTCGATGATTTCTGATTTTCGCCGAGTTGCTGGCCGCGCTTAATCCCTTATATGTATGCGTTTCGGGGAAATTGCGCTTCCTGTTGCTCAATCGTCTGCGAGTTCAAACAACTATAAACAAACTATTTTTCCAGGAATATTTTCAACGATTGGGCTTTTGATTTCCTACAAAGTGATGAGTGAGCTCATTTCCCAAACACCAAAAAACTTTGTCTGAAATTGTGGGCATCGGGAAAAAAAAGAATGTTCCGAAATGATTGCGAAAGCGCCGGTTCAAATGTAGTGCAAACACCTGCGGACAATTTTTGCGGACAAAATATGGCGCTACCGTAACACTCCAAAAAATGTCTTGACTGGGTGTAAACATTAACGAATTCTCAATCGAGCGACGCGTTTCTCGAGAAAAAAAATGTTTGCAAGGCATAACAAATGAGAATCTTGAACCGAAAAACGCTCTCGCCGGCCACACATACATTATAGATAAGTTGTTGGATGTTGATGAAGGCGTATATATGATATATCGATACATTTTTGCATTCAGTGCTCAGCCAATCGACACTTGACAGTTGGGTCGCAATCGGCCATCGATTTATCATTGTGACAACACCAGCTAAATCAAATTTCTCAACAAAAATGTTTCGAGAAGAAAAGTCAAGGTGAGTCTAGCGACGATGAAACCGTTCGATAATCATTGATACGGGGTGCCGACGAGTGTGTGCACAATTACCCATTCTCTCTCTCTCTCTCTCTCTCTCTCTCTCTCTCTCTCTCTCTCTCTTTCTCCTCAATTGTCGCGACTCGGACGACAAAATGACTGCAACACTATCATAGACAGGTCAAAGCGAGAGGAGAGGAAAAGCCAAAAGGTGATTGCAACAAGAAAAAAAAAAATAAATGCGGTTGCAGTATTGATTGATGGATCGGAGAGGGGGGCCTCGGGCCGTCGCTTCGTGCCCTTCCCATCGTGTTTGCATGCCAATCACAAACTCGGACACCACAAATATGGTTGTTTCGTTGGAGGGATCAATGGGATCGTTGGTTATGAGATTTGGTGGGCCGCACAACCGGAAATTGAATAGCCCCCCCCATTGTGTGCAGCAAAAAATATCATTGGACAAAAAACAAGAAAAAACGCACGGGGATTACCATGCGAAACAAAATGAACTGAACTCTAGTCGCGAACCGTTTTGTGCGGCTGCCCGCCTCTGCCGTCGCCCCCCAACACTCTCGTTTCCCTTCTCCTTATTTTGCGCGCGCCGTGTGCTTGCTCACACTTCTGGCTTTTTGCTCAGCCAAGCGCGATCTGAAAATTTAATATTATTGGTTGGAAGGGATAGAGCGAGGGAAAACGCAAAAGTTGGCAAAGCGGAACTAAACAGAAAAAAAAACATCGGGGGAGAACGAGTTGGAGAAAGAGCAATAATAATGGAAATAATAAAGTTATGGATTTGAGTGCTTCGAAATGTTCGTCGACACCCAAAAATGGAAGTGGGAGGGGCGGAGCCAGATTACGGTATCATCGTTGAAATCTGTCCGTCTGTGTTGCCGCGCTGATTTTATCGCGTTCGGGGCCAGGCCGAAAATTATGAAAGTGCACAAATCGAATGACGGAATTCCGACTAGAATGTCTAGTCATGCTGCTAATTGGACTCAAATTATAGCCCCCCCCCACCCTTGAGTTGTCGACATTTGTGCAAAAGCGTCAGATTTCGAATACTGGTCGAGTTGAGCTTCAACCGAAGCTTATATGCTTGTTTTTTTTTTTCTCGGCTCGCCTGGTCCAGCCGCTGTCAAGTGTCACGGCATCGCTCAACCGAATGAAACGAATACTTCGTTGTGGGGAACCGCAGCGAAAAGCCGAGAATACGTGTATTATTGAATAATGTTTGACGAGGAGTCGATTTCGGAGTGCGTTTCGTTCGGCCCTCTTGTAAATGTTGTATAATAATTGTGAGAGCGCTAAATGCACACACACACACACACACAAATAGAGGCTACCGAATGATTTTCGAGCATTATCGTTTCGAGACACAAAGAGAGAGATACACACACACAAAAGTCGGAATATCTCGAAATTGCGATACACACACACACACACACACACATTTTTGGACGCTGTATAAATAAACACAAGAAATGCATAGACGAACAGACTACGTCGTCGGAATCATCTCATATGACAGAAAACCCAAAAAAAAGAAGTGACACAAGGTTGATTGTCGGAGGGGGGGGGGGGCGAAGAGCGGTTCTGGAAACCCGACAAAACCGTTATCAAGACTACGGTAAATGGTCGTCAATTATGATGTATCGGTACAAGTTCTACCGTAGTTTGACGCTAACTAAAAAAAAAGACGCTGACGTCTGGAAATTTGAAGAGACCAATGTTCGAGGCTATCGGTCAAGTGTCGTCAAATTCGACATTCCATTGGGTCTCGCAGCGAGCGTTGCGAGACCCAAACCGATAGAATTGATTCGTAAGTGACACATTCTGCCGACATTTCAAGGTTCGTTTCGGTGCCCGTGAAACGTCCGCGACTGGTTTTCTTATGAATCACTTGTCACGTAGAATGTACTAAAAGTACGAACTCACGTATCTCGACGAGGTATTATTTTTTTTCTCGTTTCATTATTTCGGGATGAGCATTGAACAGAAATGCATGGGGTCCCCAGCAGTCCGTTCAATGGAGCTCGGCGATCGCGCCCCTCGAAAAAAAAACGATGGGACGACAACAATAAAATGAATGGGAAGGGAATGGCACGGCTTCTAGGGGGGCATTCCCTTGTAGGTTTTTTTTCGCGAGCGTCTACAGTAACAACCCCATATTTGGTAAACAAATGAAAAATGCGGAGAAGCATCGATCTTAAATACAGAACGCCTTCGCCCCATTGCCACTCTCCGTCTTGTCCCCCACTTCTCAGCAGTGCGAAGTGTCATATACACGCGAGAAATGAGAGAGGGAAGACAAAAATGGGCGTGGCCAGGGGGCTCTCTCTCTCTCACTTTTCGAAGGGGAATGGGGAGAGGGGAGGGGATCATTTAGAGAGAACCTTCTATGTTGGGGTCTCGACGCGACGATCTTTGCACACACGCTGTACGAATCGAATTTCAAAATTGGGGCCCGAAAGTGGCCGAAAACATCGCAAGCACCTCTTATCACCTACTGGTACACAACCAAACCATATATGGTATGCAGAGAGACACATATCTATTTCTGTCAAATTAGGAACAATTTTGAGCACGTCGGATTACTGTAGTTCGATTTGTACTATGGTCAAACCAAACGGCGAAACAAAATACAACAATATAAGATCCAGAACAATTTGCGGGCATTACACCAACTGATATCGAAGAAGACCAAAAAATAATGGAGGGGGGGGTTGATAATGATTCCAAGAATGCGAGACATTCATGTGAATTTCGTGCCGTTGTATTCCCCTTCATTTATCGCGTTGGTCCTTCAACGACGAAGACGCCCATCTTCATAAGTCCATGTCTGAAAGTGTGGAGAAGACACACCACTCGGCGACCAAAGAGCGACAAAAAAAAAGAAGCGGCGAATTCTTTTTTTTGCTACTTCTGCTGCTGTTGCTGCCTGAGATGAGATGCAACGATGACTGTGAAGGGCTGACGAGAAACATACACACACACACACACGCATACATTCAAAACGGTAACATTTTTCGCTTCGTCCTGGCCTTTGCGTGCCCCCCTGCGGAGAATTCCGTATAAGGAGATGAACAAGAAGAAGATGGCGAAGATTTTTGGAGATAGAGAAGTCGACGAACCCAAAGAAAAACTACCACGGCTCAGAAGGGCAAAGCCATTTTCAGAAGGTCAATCATCAGTTTTGGGTCTCGCTGGGAATCGTTGTGTCTACTTTATTCATTCTATGTTCCCAACATGTTCACCAATGATTTATGAGGGCACCCATTTTATGGGGGGTGATTTGAGGGCAATGCTGTATTATTCTGCAAATTGTCGTCAATTCAATTGCATTACACTTTAAGACAACAGAACACTAATATTACAGCATTGAAAACCGATCAAGGCTTCGCAAAAAAAAAGAAGAAACATTATAATTGACGGCATTTTGCAGAAATGATTTCAATTTTACACCGAATTCCACGCACAATTACACACTCTTTTAATCGTTTCCTTTATTTTTCTTTTATCATTCACACAAACGCAGCAGGAGGTCTATGAAAAAGCCCCCCGTCGATCGGACTCACTCTCACAATCTACCGTAATAATTATCGTCAAGGTCTGATGTTTGCTGCTGGGCTGCTGCTAGTGATTATCCATTCGATCCCTCTCCTCGTCGTCCCCCGAAGCCCATCAAACTGTAAAATTGTCGTTATCACATTAATGGACGACAGCGAGGAGATGAGGAGAGTGGAAAATGAAGACGCGATGGTTATTTACACGACAAAATGGACTCGGTACAAGTGCAATTAGACCATCATAATTAGCGGGCAAAACTTTGAACTATTCGTCGACAACAACCGTCTCTAATTTAATTACAATAAATGGAAAAAGTCGACTATTTCGGAGGGGGGGCAATCATGGAAGAGAACTGACAAAACGAGTCATCGGTCGAATCAAATTTTTGCAGATTGCCTAAAAATGCTCGCATGAATTCGAGAGAGCAGAAATCACGCGGCAAACAAAAAAAAACAAATTGTGTCGAACGCTTCATATATATGCAAATCAATTCCAAATTTGGAACATTCGAGTCGCTGTTCGCAAATTCGAATAAGCCTGAGAACACTGTGCACATTCCCACCCCCCTCCCCGTTGTTCGTCCCCTGGCTACTGTAGCAGAAAAAAGAACCGAATACATGATGATTTTCGACCATCCAAACATGGAGAGATGAACAAAAAAAGTTTCATATCGACGTGCGAAACGCCAGCAACTAAAAAATTCTATTGTTGAAGACGTCCTCGCGCTCTCCGCGCCCCATCGTTTTTCTCTCTCATTTTTTTTTTGAAAGAAAGATGGAAAAAGACAATAGGAATACCAAGAAGACGACGGAGGAGAATGCTGTACTTTGTTTCGAGCAGAAAAGTACAATTCGTTTTTGTTTCTGCCTCCTCCTCCTCATCCTCTGCTTCCCAATAAGGCGTGCGTCTCGGCTCCGGCACGGCTCGATCGCTTCCTCAAGCACCACGCAAACATGCGAGCGAATTAGCTGATTGGATTCGGGTTTGTATGTCGTTTGATGCCGAGACATCATATGCTGATGAGCACGCTGAAGGACTCGACTCGCCTCGGCTCGGCTTATTGCTCAAACACCAATAAGTCGGATAATCGTGTTGTCAAATATATGGTCGAGAAATTGATCTCTAAAAGGGACTACCAAATTGCGCGTAGAATCTGATGCAGAGTCCGCAATGTGTCAACATGTTACACAATCTGAAGAAACGAGTCAGCAAATTCGAAAAAGCGATAGCGATCTCTTCATCTTGGAGACTTTTCATCGCGCAGAATTCAAATTTCCAACACTTCAAGGAGTCGTGCAAGACGGACAAATTGTTCGCAAATTTTTATGAATGGACTACGCATGCCGATTGCATCATTTGACGAAAATTGGTGACGAGAAGCTCGCCATTTTTTGAAAGCAACCAACGATCTAAGGACATCGGCAACGAAATCATCGATGGCGGACAACCTTGCCGATTCATCCGAACGTTCAACCTCCGATTAATCGATAGGAATAAAATCGCGCGTTTATCTTTCACAGATCAACGCCTTCGTTTTTCGTGCCTAATTTCCAGTTCATGTCACAATTTTCGTGTCTATCAAAATTGAGTAGGTAAATGGGGGGCGAAGCGAAGGAGAAGAAGAACGAAGAAGGAGGAGGAGAGGAAAGGGAAGAAGAAGAAGGAGGAGGAGGAGGAGGAGGACAATGAGATGAAGACGACGGCGACAGAGATGGGACGAAATGAAAGTTGAACCCGGCCATCGTTTTGCGCGACTCGAACAAGGGGACCCCCCCCCACGCAACACCATCACCTCGGTCGTCTATCTTGTCAACGCATCTATGGATTAATATCGAAGGGAGACAGAAGGCGACGACGAAAATTGTGTATTTTCTGACAATCGCTCACATTCATCTCAAGTCTACCGTGTCAGCGCCTAATCGACGCCGCCGCCGCCGATGCAGATGGGACCCGACGGTAAACAAAATCGGCGGCATTGAAGCGCTCCAAAAAAAAAAAGAAAGAAGACAACGAAGAAGATGAAGAAGAAAGTTCAAAGTTTTTCGACACTATCGCCAAACGTTTACTTCAAACACGATAATAATCTAGAAAATTGTTGTCTAGATCGATTCAAAAGTTTGTTTCTCGCTAAGTCGACAATTATCCTCTAAATTATTGAGATTCTAATCTCTGAGGCTGACAAATGTGACAAATTTTGTTGGGCGAGAAAAAAAAAACATGGGCCGGGGGTTTGAATACTCAGATAGCCGTGTTTGTTTTTTCTCAGAAGCTGAGCAGATCTTGTTCGAATTTTGAAAATCGCATCGGCGGAGAGTCAACAGAAGATTGACACGGTACAATTGAAAAAATTGAATTTACCAAATTTGTTTGCAAGCAGTAAAAAAAAAACGCCGGAAAACATTAATCCGCCATTTTTTTTTCTGCAAGCGCCCCCCAAAACTGATTCCTACCGTAATCCGTGTTGGTGGCGGGCAGACATGTCAAATCAACTCTTTTTTTATTGCAGTCATGTCTGGCCAATCAACAAAATATTAAAGAGTGTACGAGTATAAGAGAGAGAGAGAGAGCAGAGAGAAAAAGTAGTAGAGTGACCCCAAAAAATAGTGGCCGTCGTCGTCGTCGTCGTCCGGAGCACCCCCTAATCATGCATGATTTTGCACTTCTGACCCGACCAAGATGCAAAACCGGGTGCCGTGGTGGAATGACGAGAGACAAATGAGCATCACGCAATCAGTCGGAGAGAGGCGACGAGCGATGCAAAGTGCACCGACAGCACTTGTCGATGTTCCTGTAAATGATACATTGGAGCAACAGCGGCGAGCACGAGGTTTGTTGTGTCGGCGGCAGTGAATGATGAAGCGGAGACGGCGATGATGATGAGGACGACGACGCCTCACCGACGATGATGGCAATTAATCTTGGCCGAAGCGACCACAGTTTTTCGACATTTTTCACACTCGAATGATAGAGTGTTGTTTCGGCGTTTTAATCCGACGCGACACTATTCATTTGTGTATATTTTTTTGCGGGATCTCTTCGCCTTTTGTTTTAAACAAAACGATTAAAAGTGCTCTCGGGCTCGGCTCGACTCAATGGTGTCCTCGAAAAGCGCAATGAACTTCCTACATGTGTTTATTCGGCGGGACAAACGCACAAAACTTTTGCAAGTCCAATATGATATCATTTTCATCGGGGGGTCTTTTGTTTTGAGCGCGCGGATTTGCAGCAGCAATAATGAAAACATCACATTTCACGGGGATTAATGCAGGCATTTGTTGTTGTATACCATCCCTCCTTTTATGGATGTGTGCAAATTCGCTCGGGGGGGATTATGTTCGTCATAAAATATTGAGTAATTTCCCAACATAACATTTTTGAAATCGAAGAGATCAAACCGTCAATCCTCTCGTCACATTGGAATTGTCCGAGCCAGCCGGCCGGTTGATGTTTGGTCGGCTGCGAAGAGGCACACGCCGAGCGAGCGCAGACTCCTAATTGCCTCCATATATGGGCGAAAAGCTCATTTTGCTTCTTCGTCGCACGGAATCGAATCGCGGCTCATAACTAATTGCCGCCCCGTCGCAGAACTGAGTGTGTTTCTCATGATTCATACGTACGCCGACCAATTCCCGCTATTATTATTATTATTATTATTATTCATGATGATTGTTGTTACTCGATTCAAATTGCCAACTAAATATGAATGCGGTCGCTGCTGAATTCTGCGGCTCACTCAATAATAACTACCTATTGCGCAGCAGCGATTCGAGGAATTCCATAAACACACACGCACTCACATACATACATACATGAAAATGGAATTTTGCACGGACAAGGAGGAGAAGAAGAAGAAGAAGAAGAGCATTGGGCCACGAGCAAGAACAAGACAATTTTCGATGAGAATTTTGCACGAAACCAACAAAAATGGAGGGATTATGACATAAGCTCTTCTCTCTCTCTCTCTCTCTCTCTTTCTATTTTTCACTGCTCCGTTTCGGTTTTGCAAGAGATCACATTTTTATCAAAGTCTGAAGAACATGGTGAAGCCAGCACGACAATTTTGTTCGAGAACAAAATTTTTTGATCGCATGTCGAAATTTGCCTTTTTTTTGTACTGCAATGCGAAATTTTTCGAGAATTTTGGGGAAAAGCAGTACATGTGCGATGGAGCGCGTTTGACACACACCAAACTTTTATTGGCATATTTACCGTGTTGGGTTTGGGTAGATTTACGAGATTCAACGAGAAAATGGTCTCGCGGGGAAGGCTTCAGCCATTTTTGGTTATACATAATTGATTATTTAAAAAAAATGCCGAGAATAGCATAATAAATCTAGGAGATTAAGCGTGTCAAGACTACATTCAAGGAGCATCGCGTTATTCTCGAAAAATTCTGCTGAAACTAGACGATTTCTGTAATTCTTTGGAAAATGAGGGATCTGATTGGCCCAACAAAGGACCACCCAATTTTAGGAAATGGTAAAAACGAGGCGATTGCATCATTTTTTGGATCGTAATATTACACATAAACTTGCTGAGAATTTCATTGCTGAAATCTTGAAAAAAAATTGATTAGGGAAATTTTGCAAAAATGATTTTTTTTTTTGAATAGCAAATCCAAAAATAAAAAATTTTATCGAAAAGTTTTCGAAAATTTTGAATTTCGAACAAACAGAGTTCAAAAATTCGCGAAAATTAAATCTATCAAACCGCTATCGTATCACTTTTGATTTGTGTTCGTTGCGAGACACTCGCAAACGTTTTGCACGATGCGCCTTGAATTCGTATCGTAATCCGCTCAAATTTCGATGTCAAATTCAATTCTTTTTTCGTGTATGAAACGCGAATGAAACAGATCGAAATATGTGTGTGTATTGGCGATAAATCTTCTCTTTTGATTTGTGACTTTGAATTCAAAAATTGTTTTGCGTGCCACCGGCGAAAAATGACCTCGAACTTTATTTGTCCTCCGATTCTCCGATTCGATTTCACATCGAACATTCAATTATTTTTTTTTGCGATCTTTTTCGCCTTCTTAATTATCTAGATCGTTTTAATGCGACGACTGCCGACGCCGCCGATGTCGTCTCAATTTTCAATGCGCCTATATACGAATCAAAGAATCAAAAACGAGAAATTGATAAGGGAGCTTGTTGACTTTGGGGACATTCGATCAAACAATACACACGCACACACAAATAATGCATATTTATGGGAATATCGTTAAAACGTTTTGGGGAGAGCAAAGAGTGCTCGGTCTATCCTAGTATTCTTCTTCTCCTTCTGCTTTATTTACGATAAGCAAACAGATAAAAAAAAAGTACTTTTAGAATGTTTCGCGCCAACATTTAACATTTTAAATAATCGAGCTTCTCAAATGTTTAAAGGGACATACAAATTAAAATCGTCAAAATATCGGCAAGCGATTGTACGAAATATGTCAAGAGATTTAGATCCTTTGGAAATAAATATACGATATTGGTATTATTGAGTTGGCTATAAAATTTGTGTGGTGCTAAAAATCTCTAAAAAAAAATTTAATTAATAATTGAACCACCGTAGTCAATCTAAATTTCAATTTTCTCATTTAATTGATTTTTTTTCTCACATTTAACGCATCATTAATCGATTCGTCGTGTGTGAAATTAATTATTCAGAATATTGCGTATCCGGTTTCGGTGGTCCTCAAGGCCGCCAAATAATCCTTGCCTAGTTTTTTTTTTTCTCCCGGGCAATCTTTGATCGTAAAAATTGTAATCAATTCAGTATCAGCCACCATCAACCACCACCGCCATCATCATCATGCAAAATCGGGGGAGAAGAAGAAAGAAAGGGATCGAAATGTGAGAGAAATGACGACGACGACGACGATGATGATGATGACTGCTGTACACTCAATGAATTGTGATAAAACTGATTCGCAGCCGAGATAATTCGATTTGTATCGATTTCGGCGGGGACCGGTTTCATGTCCGCAGCAGAGCCGCATTGAGTATCCATTACACCTCAATCATTATCGGTTGAATGCGCGCGCGATCAAAAATTAATGGGGCTAGACTAGTAAAAGCATCTGCCAGACATAATAATTGAAGCCTCTTTTTTTTTGCCGGCGTCGCCGTGGACGAAATCAGAGTTCAAACGGCGAAATGGCCCAAATTATGGGGTCTACTAGAAAACGTTTATAAATTGATTCGCGAAATTTGTGAAGCGTGAATGTATGGCGGGGGGGGGGGAATCAAAGGACACGACACTCATGGAAAACCATAAAATTTTTGAAATGAAATATTTGCTGCTGCGGACATCCGCAAGTCTAAATTAATTCACATTGGATGGCTTACAGATTCTGATATTTTTCAAATGCAAAAACGTCTTATAGACATTTGTTTGAAATGGGGTTTAGGGTAAATTTCTGCAATTAATAAACAAAATGTTCAATTCCAGCGTCTAAAATCGTTTCTAAACTCAACTTTTGTAGAAAATATTTGATTTTTGGTTTAAAAAAATATGAAATTAATCTGTCAAAGACGGTCTAGAATGTTTCAAAAAATTGGGGAAATGAAAACGGAAGCAAAAAATCGATTGTTTTTTTTCGGGATGCGAAAACATTCAAGTGGGAACAATCAAAATGTTCCCAAAACGACGAATTCTGCAGCGTTTGGTGCGTTGTAACACGCCGCTCACTGCGCCCTCCTCGTTTCGCCTACTCTCTCGTCGCTCGGTTTGTTTGTAAACAATATTTGTCGGCAGAAACGCGAGACGAAATCGAGTTCGACGTCAAAAAATTTTGTGAGCAAATTGTTCGATTTATTATTGACAGAACACTCCAAAAATTTTTTGATTTGAATTTTAAAAAGTCATCATTTTTTTCAGAAATTAAATGGAAAATTTTTCGCGATTTTCTCTTTTTCTTTTTTCCATTTTCCGATAAAACGAAAATTGAAAGTAAAATCATCCGAAATTTGGAAAGTAATTAATGTCAATTTGCCAATTTATGAGGTGCGGAAATTCGAAATCAAAATATCCATAATTGAAACGATAAATAACGCGAGCTAATCTCAACAAAAGGCACTTATTGCGGCACTTAATTATGCGTAAATAATATAGGTATAATTAGAGGAAAAGCAATATGATATATGGTCCTTTAAAGTCGGCTAACGGACAGATCGTGCCATCTGCGCCGATGAGATCGAACATCAAAATCCGAAAAGACGAAGAAGAGGAAACATTTACGATTCGACATATGGCAAAAAAATGGTATATTGACCAATCATCAACTATTACAACGAAAATTACAAAAAAAATGGGGACCAATTTGAATAGCAACAATCGGTGAAATATAAAACATTGCCAAGTCCAGATTTGTCCTGCTAAAGATCGAACATTAATTCTTGGTAAGTAGCTTAAACGGCTCAAAGTTTTTCTTGGGAAAAATATTAAATTTTTGTTCAACGTCATGCGAACCTGAGATTGAGAATAACAAAAAAAAAACACGTTTTTTGTTAAAATTCAAAATATTCCACCTCGAGCCGAATTCTTCTGGCTATCTTCGAACAAATCTTTGTAGCCATTTATTTTATAAATGACGATTTTCGTTTTATCCACTAAACACAAAATTTAAAAAAAAACGTATTGTGATGAGGTTCCATAAAAGGGGTTATTTACATTCACATTCTGAACTCGGATTACTATAATAATCTAAACTACTATAACTATGCAAATTCTCTCTCTCTCTCTCTCTCTCTCTCTCTCTCTCTCTCTCTCTCTCTCTCTCTCTCTCTCTCTCTCTCTCTCTCTCTCTCTCTCTCTCTCTCTCTCTCTCTCTCTCTCTCTCTCTCTCTCTCTCTCTCTAAACAATTAAACTCGTTGGGGTGAACTCGCGATAATCGCTTATTACGATTGGGCGCCGAGTAGTTAAAGAAGGTTCTCGAAGAGCTGACCGACTACTCCAAGAATCATTCATATTATATTCCACACAGGCAATATGTCCCCACTTATTATGAAAAAAGATAAAAATTCCACAAACAGTTGTAATATATTGTCGGCGTCAAACGACAGAAGGGAAGCGAGGCCTTCAAATTAGCGAAATCAGTGTAGATTTAAATTTTTCGTTGACTGAATATTCAATGCGCGTACGCTATAATGCAATGTACGCAATCTCGCTGCCTCGAGACGCATTGGCAAATAGCCAATAATTCTTTAAATTTCGTCAAGTCGTTTGATTTCGACAATGGGTTCCAAATAAAATCAGTGTGAAGTTAGACACAACACAAAAAAACTGTTTGAAACAATCAATATTCCTAAATTTTCATGATTTAAGACTGACTACCTCATTAAGTTTTCTCAAAAAAAATCCAAGTTTTAATCGGCTAATATTTAAAAAATGAGCAAAATGAAAATGAGTATTGGTCGTGGGCCACGTCGAGATCCTTGAGCTACAATTTCAATGAGAACCTACATGATCCTTATAATTGGGGACCTTGAATACGAGTTCCTCGTGATCTGGAGATTAGTTCGAACAGTTTAAGATGATTGTTGAGCAGGAAGCACGAGGGAAATTACAGCAAAGACTCGAGAATGTGAGTTGAGGAAGAACAATCGATGAAGGATTGTTTGCTGACGCAACAACAGTGGATTCGCACATACATAAAGAGATCGAATATTCGGAGTTTGTAGAGCAACGAGCAAAACATGGATTCGTTCTCAAGAGGGCTCGAAGATAACAAGGTCCCGATGTCAAGAAAAGAGCAGTGCAAGCAAGCGAACAATGCTGGTGAAGCAGATCCGACGGACTAGGGATCGCAGAAAAAAAAACGAAGCCCTGGATATTAACGAAAGTTTGAGATTCGACGATCCATATTTTTAGAAAATTTAGAAGGAATCGCATTTTTTAGACATGAAAATTCAAAAAAAAATCCAGAATTAAAACTGAACTTTTTTTTCAAGAATAGTAAGTTATTTTTATTATTGATTAATTTGGAAATTAATTTTTATTTAAATACACATCTCGCTTTTTTTTTCTCGACTTCAAATATCTCAAAGTAATCCTGCAGAATATGTGGCCACAATTTGGAATCCGATGGAAAAATCCCAAAGATTGCATCCCGCTTACAATTTTCAGACTGCCAGAACTCGTTTGAAACCTCCCAGTGCAGGCTGGAATTTTGTAGGCACACTCAGAAGACCTTCTAGTTTAAGCGTGCAAAGTTACAAAACGGGAGGCAACATGACTTCCCTTGTGAGAGGACCTAAAATGAACTGCGGCAGACCTGCTCTACCCTTCAATAGTAACTGAATATCAATCGGAGTCGATAGAAATCAACTCGATAATTTTTCCGGATTCGATTTTCAAATTTTTTTTGGGAAGAATTTCTCATACATAAATTTGCCGCCGTTTTATTCATTTGTGTCGACATTTATTCAAAAATTTTCGATGTGGTTTTTTTTCAAAAAATTTTTGAAAGGTCTCGCAGCGATTGGCGGAATAATAAATGAGAAATTTCGAATACTCGTTGCTTGATTCTCCCAAATGATTCTCCCAAAATTCTCCCAAATGTCTACCACATATTTTCTCCCTCAAAAAATGCAACACTATTTCAAAAATTGTTGATAAGATAACCATTACCATATTTGTATTGTAAATTTTGAAAAAAAAAATCTCTCTAGCTTTTTTTGTTAACATTTCGATCAATACTCGGCCCCTACAACCGTGTTCAAACAAAACGTGCGACCTGCTGCTGCTGCTGGCGGTGGTGGTGGCACACCCGATTAACAAAACGTCAATTGTTGTCCGAATTCGATTCGCAATTCGAATACCATTTATGAGAATCTCGACGTCTTCTTTAATATGATAATAACTTGCTTCTTGGGTGTTCGTCTTCAAACCAATTCGCGTGGAGAGACGGCGCAGATAATTTCGAGGTCTTACCAGCCAGCTAGACTTTCGATCCGCACGGGCCGTAATCTGCCGGGATTGTACGGCCCGACGACTGTCTGACGCCTCTCGCTTTTCCACGCTATTCGAGCGCGAGTCGTTTCGTCGGCGTCGTCAGCAGCACCCACTCTCTATATGCCTTCTCCCCCCCCCCCCTCCAACCGCCACCACTTACCAGCACCTTGTTCTTCACTTGTTCAATGATTAGTATTTCGTGACTATTTTTTTTACCTTGAATTGATATCCAATTAATTTGCCAAATCCCTCCTGTTGTGTTTCAAGCTTTTTTCAAAAAAAAAAGAGGGAAAAGCTGGCGAGCGCCCCTGATATTTGACCGCTTCGAATTGTATCGGGTTGTGAATGAGTGACCAGTAAAAGTTAGCTATTTTCCGCATCATATCAGATTTCGGTCGAAACAAACACCGAAGCCTACCTTCCTCAATTCTATATCAGCAGTCTCGTTATCCGCGTCCGACAATGTCGAACGGCGTTATTATAAACAAGCCATCGATGAATTTGTGTCGTAGTCGTTCACAGCGACGAATTATTCCGCATTTCAGCGATTCAATTATCCGGGTTTGTTATTAAAACACACAAACAACTTTTTTTCTTTTGCCTGAACAAAACGGTTTTGACATTTTCGTGCATTCTTCAGCGATCACGTTCGTTGGGCGGTAGTAGCTCGAGTCCGACAATTTCAGCGACCAGCGAAGAACTTCAATTTTTTCTGGAAGATTTTCCGAACATTGATAGGTTAATTTTGAAAATTTTGTTTGAACACGAAAAAAAGGAACCGGTTTAGTCGTTTCAATTACTTTGAAACTTTTATGCGCCTTTAAGTTGGATATATTTTGCTATTTAAAAAGAGATGCGCAATTACAATTTTAAAAAATTACAATTTGTAAAAAATGATTGAAAATCATAATTTAATTTTTTTTTAAATTTAAGTTGATTCTTTTTTCACGTGATTTTTTACCGTAAAATATTTTGCAAATTTGACACTTTAATTGACGACAATCCTCACAATTTTTGTTTAAATCTTTTTTTCATTGTCAATTATTTTTTCATTTTTTTTCCTTTTTCAGAAAATTTTGGCGACAACAAAGTCATGCCTCAGCAGAAAGAGTGGTAGACGATTTTATAACAAATGGTATATTTGGTAAGTGATATTGCGAAATTTATTTGCAAATCATATTTCCACATATTTGTATTTCAGCGATGAGCAACGGCAACAGCTATACGCACCACTTCACAAGTTCAATTCCTAACTCATGCTCATCACATTCAATTCAGACGCATCGAGTAATGAACTCAATAAATGCGAACAAAGACTTTTTATCACCAGGTACTTGCTAATTATGCATTCGCAATCATTATTTTATTGAAGGAAGCGACGTTGTTGTAACACGAACAGTGTCTCCATCGTTTTATTCGCATGGAATGCCGTCAAGGGATAACGTGTTCCGAAAAGACGATCATGTCAGGATTCTCGGGTCAACAAATGTAAGTGAAATCTCGTCAGAAGCTATTGTAAATAGCAATTTCCAGGATCCTTTGTGGTATCGGGCGCGAAATTCGAATCAAGAAGAAGGATTAGTTCATGCCGACTGCGTCGTTCGATCCAAGTAAGCTTCCTTGCTTATGTATTTAAACAATGCCAATATCGCGCCCGAAACTGGATATGCCAGGTGTTGACAAAATGCTGAGTAACCACTCGATTGACCGCCAAAACAACTGTTTCCACTCACACCGATTCCCTCAAAATAATATCTATTTCGATTAAATTTGTACGAACAACTGTTTCCAGTGGGAAAGGACAAGTGCATTCGCACTTTTTTTCTAGAATAAAAAAGAAATTCAATTAAATATTCCAGTGGATTCGGTGCCGATAATGGGGTTCGCGTTCGATCTCATCCATGTGACGCGGCGACTTCAACCGCTTCTTCGACGTCGTCACACCATTCGCACGTTACGCACAATCAACCATGGTTTCATTCAATGATCAGTCGGGAAAACACTGAAAAGTGGAAAACATTTTTTATCTGGAAATTCAAGGAAAATGAACAAAAGAAATTTAGGCTACTTCTTGGCAAACCCGATGGCACATTCCTCGTTCGAGAATCGACTAATTTCCCCGGCGATTTCACACTATCGATGGCGTATCGCGGAAAAGTTGAGCACTATCGAATTTATCAAACAACTGGAGGTCAAATCACGTGCGATAATGAGGAGTATTTTTCGAATTTAACGCAACTCGTATCGGTGAGTACAGACAAAGAAAATGCCATAAAAATGAATGAGATGTCTAATTACACAACAAATTGCATTTTCGTCCGTCTTTGTGACTCACAAAAAACATTATCGGATGGGAAAAAATGAATTCACGTTTCCTTATCAAAGTTTTTATACAATTAGAGATAGCCATTGTATTACAGCATTATAAACGTGATGCCGACGGTTTGTGTCATCGATTAGTAACTCCGATAATCTGCGAAACGGGCTCATTTCCCTCGAACGGCAGCAGCTCGTATGGCAGTGGCGCCGATCTTGATGATCGCACTTCGGTGTTCCGACAAGCTGGTCTTGTGATTCCATCGAGTGAGGTTCGAGTTGGCGAAACGATTGGAAATGGCGAATTTGGAGGTAATTGATATGCCCAAATTTTCTTACAACATTTATCCAATTTAGACGTTCGGTTGGGAATATACAAGGACCGAAAAGTTGCTTTGAAGGTCTCGAAACGGCATGGCAATGGGATGCTGGATTCACTGTTGGATGAGGCCAGATTTATGGTGTAAGTTTCAAAATCATTTTTTTTTTTTGAAATTTTCCAAAACATTTGAAGCGATCATCTCGGCGTTTTGCGAGTTCTTTCTTATTTCTCCTCTCTTTGAAGTATTTTTGCCGAAATTGAAGTGTTTGTTTTTTCAGCGGATTATCCCATCGGAATCTCGTCACCCTTGTCGGAGTTGTACTGGATGACGCCAATGTGTACATGGTGACCGAATATATGGCGAACGGGAATTTAGTTGAATTGCTTCGATCACGAGGAAGGCATTACTTGGAGAAAAGCCAATTGATGAAGTTTGCAATGTAAGAATCAAATGTTTAATTTTTGATAAATTTCTTGAATTTTTAGTGATATTTGCGAAGGAATGTGCTATTTGGAATCGAAACAGATTGTGCATCGAGATCTTGCTGCTCGAAATGTGCTTCTTGATGACGATCTTGTCGCGAAAATCTCCGATTTTGGTTTGGCCAAGAAAGCGAATAGTGTGTCGCACGATTCGTCGACGGGCAAGTTCCCAATTAAATGGACTGCGCCAGAAGCACTTCGACATAGTGTAAGTATCTTTATTAGATATTACCATCACTAAAAAAACACCTTGAATAATTGTGGACCATCGAACATTTTCGAGGCGGTATTTCAAATTTGAATTTGAATTATGTTTATGGTCTCAAATTGCTCTAAGTTAATTTGAGTAAGCGCTGGTAAGAGGAAAGTGTGATATCCCGATTTGTGATATGCCGTCGAATGATTTAAAAATTTAAAGAAAGGGATAATGTTAAAATTGTTGAAAATCGTAAAAAAGTTGAGTTTACTATTTTTTGCCTAATCGAAAGTAATTTTATTATAAATATTTAATGCGAAATAATTGAAATTGCAAAGAAAGAATAAAGAATTGCTAATTCTCACAATTTAAATTTATATTCAAATTGCCGCCACAAAAAATGCTGTGGTCCTCAAACAACCAGGTCGCTCTTTTTTGCTATGGTAATTTTTATTAATTATTGGATTTTCAAATAAGCTATTTGTTCATCATTAATAATTTTTCCGTTTCTCATTGATTTTTTGCAGCAATTTTCAACGAAAAGCGATGTTTGGTCATTTGGCATACTTTTATGGGAGATCTTCTCTTTTGGACGGGTACCGTACCCTCGAATTGTAAGTGGAATTTAGCCATTTTGCTCGGTTTCTCTCCCAAATGAATGCGTGTTGTGCACTGTTCTTCATATGTGGTTGTTTTGTTCATTTTTCAGGGTGCAGATGGTCGTTCGGTATGTTGTTTGACGTGAAATTTTCCTATTTTCCTCTACTTTTACTTGACTATCAGAAAAAAAAAATATTTTGGTTGTTTTCGGTTCCTGTTTTTTTTTCTCCGAAAAATTTGAATTTCGATCACCGCAAATTTTGTTTCATGACCTCTTCTACCGAATTAATCGTCCAATTTGTTCATTTAATTTTTTTTCCAGATTTAAGCATTTTTCTCATGATTTTCTGCTGAAATTAATAATTATCACATTTTCAGCCAATTCAAGATGTTGTACGTCATATAGAGAAAGGATATCGAATGGAAGCACCCGAAGGATGTCCGCCTGAAGTGATGAAGATTATGAATGAGACGTGGGCTTTACAACCTCAGGATAGGCCTTCTTTTGGACAGGTAATAACTTAAATATTAAAAATTTAAGACTTTCCCCTTTAACAAGCACGGAAATTATTTTCCAAATAAACCCCAAACGCGAAATTAATCAAAAATTATGTAATATTTGTTTAAATGTTGGATAAACCGCAAAAAATTGAAAACGAAAAATGCACGAACTCTTATTGACGGCGTCTGGCAAGGCGCGAATAGATTTACATTGTTCAGTGTGGTCTCGCAGAGACCAACTATAGTTGTTTTGATTTTGAGGCGTCGTTTTGATAGTTTTTATGGCATCGAATTTCAAGGAAATGACAAGCTCATCGAGAATCACTGAAACGTTTGCGTGAAAATATAAAAATGAGCATTTTCGCGTGGCGAGACCACAAAGACGCACCCCGTAAATTTACCCTCGTACATTATTGGCCCGAAGGCGGGTATACATCGATTTGAGATTTGTAAAATATCCTCGTATGATTATTTTTCGATATTCGTGTAAACAATTTAAACTATGTAAAAAATGAATTCTTCGAATTTTTGAACTAAATTCATTAAAATATTGTTTCAGGTTCTTCAAAAATTGACAACGATAGCACGAACGGTTTCTTGATGATCAGGACCCATTCTTGAATATCTTATTTTATCTTTATCTAGTCGATTCTACTGTTTTAGCCGATTTTCGTTCCCTTTTTCACAAAAATTTTCCGATGTCATATATAGGCGAATTACAAACTCAACGCGGTTGGAAATTTTCTTCAAACAAAAAAAAAGAATTTTACCGAGACCAGGAAATTTGTTTGAAATTATTGTTTTGTTATTTGTTTGTTTTATTAATGCTCTCAAACGATTGGTTTCACTTTGAAAAGGGAAACAGAACAAAAAATCTGATTTTGCTCCGTATTTGAATCAAACCAAACGATTTTGTATCTTTTTTTTGAAATATATTCGTGTGCCAAAATATTTGTATTCAACGGTTTTCAATTTCGAATTGATATCGTGCAATTTGCTCTTTTTCGTCCTCAACGTTTTTACTCTCACTTAACGCATAAATAACTCTTTCAAGTATAATAAATTTTTGTCTTTTTTCCTCTTTTATGATTCTCATGATTTTTTTTATTAGAAATGGTGTGTTTTGAAACACTCGATATTGAAATAATAAATGAAATTCGAAAAAATGTTGAAATAATCGAAAAGGAATGATTCAGATGCAGTGATATGTCAGGTTTTACAAGTTTTGTCGATTATGACATTGAAAAGGTATCAATCTTCTTTTTTTTGCATTTTTCTAGTTTTATAAAGGTTTCGTTTTTTATAATTTTCATTTTCATGAACATTTCCAAAGTTTTTAATTTTTTTCACTGAAATTTGCCTAAAGAAGATTTTCTTTAAAATAAAACAATTATTTTTTTCTAATTCTAATGATACAATGTATATTTCGCAAAAAGAACTATTTGTAACCAGTTTTTTTTAGTATTTATTCAAAATCAGCATAGCAATACAAAAAAGTGAAAACGCCAATTTTCTAGACAAAAATAACATATTTTCTGGAAGTTTTCAAAATTTTTTTTTGAATGATTTGATATATTTGTGAATAATTAAAAAAAAGGTTTTTCATGTGAATTTTGACAAAATTGAGGAAACGTGATGCGAAATTATCGACGTGGTTTCTATTTTTCGGAAAATGACAACTAAACCCAACAAAACCTATAAAGTAACGGAAGAATTTGAAACAAATCGTTCACGAAAGAAATAAATTGTCGTTGAAATTCGATTTCCTCTAATTAAGCCATCAATGAATTGTTTTACTCGACTCAAGTTTGGTTGGAAAACGAATTTGTTGAAAAGAAAAGCGTTCGGGAATATTTGAATTAAAGCTACATAACTCTGACCAGGAATTTTCGGTTTCATTCTGAAATCCTGAAAAGTAATAAATTCAAACATTATTGAAAATTGCGAAATTTGCTTCTAAGAATTTTTCCATACAAGGCGGTCATTCGAAAAAAAAAACATTTGAACCCCAAAATTCGCCAGTTCAAAACAATTTTTATTGAAATAAATGGACTCGTAAATGAATACAAACCAAGAAAATGCTAAACTGACAACCAATTGTTCAACTTCGCGATGAAATCTCAAATGGTTTATAAACAAAAAATATTGATAAACAAACAAAACAGTCGAAACGAAAAGAAATGAAACGAAAGATGAATGAGTGACTCATTTCGAGAGAAAACGAACCGACCGACAGTTACCCATTCATCATTCGGCGGTTTTTGTAAATGGTGAGCTATGACACTAATTTGATGTTGAGAACTGCTCAATGATTATTTCCAGAAAACATCGAACAGCAATGGTATTCTGATTTTGAATATTTTTCCGAATGCGAATGTACGATTAATGATTGAGATTATTAAAGAGATTACGAAATATTCACAAAACAAAAATACATATTTTATGCAAAACTAGCAATTTAAGGTTTAAAACTATTCAAGAGATGGATTTCAGCCCAATGTTGTTGCATCAAGCCATTATAGTACGGCAACAACCTCGGAAGCTGTCGAGAGTCCGATTAAATTGCTTCCCAGTGAGTCAATTTGCATCAAAATGAGAACAATTGTCGAAATTCAGACGAAATTGAAAGCTCGGTATGCGAAAATGTGTCGTTTTCGATGCAATTTGGTGAAAATGAGCAAGGCCGAATTATTTGCACAAAATTTCGGTTACGATTCACACCATTAATCGCGAAACGGGTGAGATTGTTTTGTGGGGGAAAATGATGATCTCACTAAATTGAATTGACGAGTTTTAGAGGGATTTACCGCGCCGTTCGAAATTCATCGATGATTTCTACGATGTCCCATTATGTAGCATTGCGAAAATTTTTGTGGCTATTGTGAAAAACAGCACAAAAGGGAAACATGATAAATTCCAGCGAATGGAATATAATGTGTCGAGTATGGAGGTTATTTCCATGATTCGATTAATACTCAAGGTCTTAAAAGAAAATGAAGTTCGAGATTTGTTTGAAACGCTTATTATAGGATTTTCGAGTGGTCACCATCGATTTGCACCAATCGCAAAATGGAACTCATTTGGCGAATCAAATTTTGTTTTTCTCAAAAGCCGGCCCGATTGAGAATATGACACAAATTGGGGCTGCTTTGCCGGATCGAGGCAAAACGTTGAAACGTAAATTTTCTCAAAAATTAAGAATATTAGAGTTTTTATTCGATAAGAGTTTTTCAGTGAATTATAATTCACGTGATGCTTGGGTGACCGAATTGCAACGATGCGGACATCAAACTGATTCGTCGTCGGTTTGGAGAATTTGCGCGCCGGTTAAAGAAGGAATCAGTTGTCCGGCGCAAGGGTTTGACAAACACATGAAATTATGAAATTTGAATTTACAAATCTTCAGATACCCCATGTATTTTGTAATTCCGTCATTTTTATCACAGCCTGATATGTCGCGGATATTGCAAAATTACAAATACGGAAGGGTTCCGGTAAGAGGCGACACATGAGAATACAAAAAAAAGTCATGCAAAATGTGTTATGCACCTCACTATCGAAGAAAATGTTGGCATTATTATTTTCAGTAGCAAAAAATCACATGATTTTTGCCGACAATCAATATTTCCCCCGATATCATATTATTTCATTTTTTGGATTTTTTTTTAGGTTGTCGGGGGAAGGGGTTACTATGGTCCCTAATAGCCCCGCTTCCACTATCCTCTCGTAAAGCCATAGAATACTTTATTGGAATAAGATATGAATATGATAGTGGGTGGCGACCCGGGAGGAGACATGCGACCTAATCCATAGGTAAAGGAACGGATAGAATGGATATTGATCCCATCTTCTGTTGCATGGGCGGAGTCTATTGGTCCGCATGAAACAAGATGTTCAAGATGATACATTTTCAAGCCAAGAAAAATATGGTTGAAAATAAGAAGAAAGATGTCGGAAATTTAATATGATTATGGCAATTTCAAAAATTAGGCAAATAAATTGCAGAAAAATTAAAATACAAAAAATCTATTCGTCCGACGAAAGAAATAAAAATGTGTAACGAAATAGAAATTTTTGGAAATTTGCGAAACAATTTTCCTCACATTTCAACTTTATGGGCAATAAATATTAATTGCCTCATTTTCTAATATCAACTACGTTTTTTTTTATATTTTCCGAAAATAGCTTCCAAATGCCTTTATGACACTTCTAAGTAGATAATATCTATATTTCGAATGAAAAAAAAAACGAACCGAATTCCGAATAAATTCGATGAAAATAGGATGACGAGCGAAGAAATTTCGAATAGGCAATAAGACGATGGTGTGATGTGCCTCCAGCATGTCTGCTCCACGGATGATTTATTAGTTTAAAATAGATAATTGTCTGGGTCGAATTTTTGGCGTTTTCGCGTATTTCTCGCATTTTGGCACGTTTTTCATTTCACGTTTTTCCTTTCAGGTTTGGGCATGGTCTCGAGCCAGTGGAAACGCTGCTCTTTTAATCGCCGCTGGACAAGAAGATAATATTGCGTCATCCGATTTGCGAGCGAAGTTTTATTTTGTTGAGATGGATTGAAATCAAAGGTTGTGTATTTGAGGGTGATTGAATCTGTCGCAAGATGTCACGCAAAAGACGAGCGGCCGTATGTGATGAAGCTTGATTCGGGTTTCGCCGCAAATGTTGGAAAATCCTTTGATCAACTCATCAAGCTATGCGCAATAGGTGAATTTTTCTTTTTTTTTGGTTTTTGGTTGCTAATTGTTTTTTCTTCTCAGATTCCTATGAACAGTTCAATGAGAAAGAGCTGAATTTCAATGCGAAAGTTCACAAGACGGGATGGTTGCATTTAGTTAAATTGTGCCTTACTAGTACATATGAAGCTGTTCAATGGCTTGTGGATCGAGATCGATCGGTTATTATCACAGGTAAATTTTTTTTATAAATTGAAATTTAGCAATCAAGAATACATTCGTGTTTTTTAGAAGATGAAAATCGCGATATGGCGATCGTAGTAGCCAGTTTAACACAAATTTGTTGTGATCCCTACTATAGAACAACAAGCGGTAAGAAATCGACCTGATTCGCCCGATATATCCTTTTTTCAGGCTTTCAACAATTAGTTGAAAAAATGTGGATCGGATTCGGCCATCCATTTGGTGAGCGATTAATCGGCCGCGGCTCCGAGGCTCCGTCGCCGAGAAAACCGAAAACGAATATCAAACCGTATCAATCGTCCTCAACCAGCGATGCCACTGACATTTCGCCGGTCTGGCTCATTTTTCTCGATTGTTGCTCCCAATTGCTTCACCATCATAAAAAAGAGTATGATTTCGTTGGAAAAATGAATATGGATTCGCAATTTTCGTTCAGATTTTCGTTCTCATTCCACTTGTTGATTGCACTTTGGGATTTGTCGCTTTCGGGAATGGTTCCGGCATTTTGCACGAATAATCTCGAGGAGCAACTCGTCTCGGGTGTCGGCGGCGGCCCATTTCCCGTCGATATCTATTTCGAACCCGAATACATTAGGCTGTTTGAAAACATCTATCACGACGCGGTTTTGTATATGGAAGCGGCCAAAAAACGTGAGGACTTCAACGATTTTCATCGGATTTTGACGATTTTAGACCAGAAAATCGCGACGGGAAACACGAGATCGGCGGCGGTCGAGTTTATTCGGCCACCCAAGGTGTTTTGCGATATCAAATTATGGAAAGAATGCTATTTGCGGTGGATATTGCCTGCTAATTTCAAGGTGAATTTCATTTTTTGTTTGTTTCTCATAAAATTACGCATTTTTTTGCAGAATGCCGGATATTTGACAGAATGGCAGGCGATTGACGAGAAAATGTCGAAGTTTAATCGAAAAGTTGACGATGTCGAGTGGAAAAAACAAATTCAACTACCTGAAACGGTTTTTTTAATTTATTAATTAAATATTTCTTTATTTTTTTTTTATTTTAGTTCAGCTCGGCTTATCCTTATTCTGTGCCGGACGTTACTCAGAGAATTGTTGAATCTACAGTAACCTTGAGTGATGATCGGAGTGAACCTGAAATGATAGGAAGACCCAGTGATTTCGATAAATTCTCGCTGAACTCATCGATCACATCACTTTCGTTTATCCAAACGGTATGTGAAACGGCAAAAAAATGGAATTTTTTTCGTTTATCCAAACGGTATGTGAAACGGCAAAAAAATGGAATTTTTAAGCCAACGTCAACATTCAATAATCCGAACGCCGACTTCAGTCCGTTGAAACGATTGAGCCTTTCACATGATCTCGATGGAAGCATTCATATGCAGCCGAGAAATCAAAGTGTAAGCTTCTCTGCGAATCGAAACAATTCGAATTATCCCTCGGTTCATCAACGTGCTGTAGAAACTCCGATAATGGTTAAAACGGTGAGTCGAATTGTTTGATAACGAGACATTTATGGGTTCAACAAATAATTTTCGATAAATGGTGCAATTAATATTGAATTTAAAAAATTCAAAAATACAAATATTTTTGTAGAATTCACCTTCAACGCCGATGCGTCGGAATACAGTGCGTTCGGATAAACCGGTGCCACCACCTGGACCGATCTTCACGTCAACGCCGCAAGTCAAATCAAAGAAAGAGGATATCATTAAAGTTACCCGATTATAGAGAACATTTTTTACAAAACTGATTATATTATACATCTTTGTAAAAAAATTCCTTGCCTTTATTATTCAATATTTTCTAGTTTCAATTTATTATTTTCGTTGATATTTCAGTTACGGTAGCCCTTGTTTTAATCTGTGATTCTTTCGTGCATAATCACTTATTTTTTGTTTATTTTAATATCTCAATGAATAACTGACACAATATTTGCCATGGGTAATTTTTTTCTAAACTTCTTCTGCAGTATCTTTTCTGCTCCACTTATCTGGTGTTTTTTTTTCAAAACTGTAATTTCATTTACGAATGGATTTTTTTTTAGAATGGAGGAACCAACCCCGAGTGATTTAATTTGTGTCGAGAAGAATGATAATTTGTCGGAAGCTGAAAAGGCGGTGAAAGAATATCTGGGAAAGAGATATGAGGTTAATCCGTGAATCCGTAAATATTGAATCTGGGATATTTGAAGGTGTGGTTGACTGATGGTCGAATTGTTCGCGGAACATTAGTATGCACTGACAAAGATGCGAATATGGTCTTCATTAGGGTAAGCGAAACATTTTGCTATTATTGTATTCGACGGGTTTTTCAAGTTCACTAGGAAAATTCACAAATTTAAGATTGAAAAAATATTTATAGACCTTCTTATGCTGTAAAAACTTAAAAATTGTTTTCAAAATTCAGAAAGTAAAAGATGTTTTTTTTTAAACATTTTTTGTAATTAATCAATTATAAAATTTGCTACGAATTTGGCTTTGAATTTTGGAATTTGAGACTGATGAGCGATGGCGAGATTCCCAAGATATGCGTTGGACCGGTCAAGCAATGATCGCGAAGCGCCACGTTACCGGAATGTACCTTCTGCCGCCGCCGCCACCATCAGCAATCCCGACAACGTCGGAAACGGCCGAATAAGTTTCTATTAAATATTTCCGATATAATGCGGGTATATTTATCCGAATTCAATTACAATAAAAGATACGCATAATCTTGTTCAATAAGTATTTTTGAGAATGTCATCGACAAACTTCGGCAAAATTTATCCGAACAACAATACAATTAACATGTGATACTCGTGTTGCGTGGATGGCTCACAATATTATTAAAATTATAAAGGAAACAGAAAAGGCAAAGAGAGTGAGTAGAACAAAAACGAAATGGGTTGGCACAGCAATCAAACAAATTAACAATTTGACTAGAAATACGAGATTCTCTGTCGAAAGGGTCCGTTTGCTTAAACGTCAGTTTGGTGTAGTCGTGGAGGAGGAACTGGCACATTTACAGGCATCGGGCTGGCCGAGCTTCGAGATTCCGAATACAGAGGACTATCCTTTGGAGCTGTTGGATCACCGCCGCGGAATGAAGACACTCGTTGCGGAATGTGTTGTATTTGGGTCGGCCGGGATCTTAAAACGAATAAATAATAATTGAAGCTAAAAAGTGAACATACATAACGGTGACGTCACTATCCGAAAGATCATCATCAATATGTCGAAGTGTCGCGTCGCTGTCGGTCTTCGAAACCCGATCATAGTCGTCGGAGTTGATGTTCAAAAATGAGTCCGGATCATTGTCGTCGAGAAGCGGTTCTTCCTGAGCGGTGAAATATCCACTGATACCCGATGAAGTGATGCTGGTGCCGCGCGAGTGCTTCTCCTGATCCTAGAGAAAAACACCACTCACGTCATCGAACATCACTCATTTCGAAAAAATCAAAACAAAATAGACGAAGACTAAGCTAATAAACAAATCTCGCATTGTTTTGCCAAAAAATACTTCAGTTTGTTAATGAGAAAAGTTTGGAATATGAGCCTGACAAATTCAGATATGTCCACAAATGAAGTTTTAAAATTCGTTTTTTTTCCGGAGTCGCACGACCGTCAAAAACTATCACAAAACTAACTGCGCAGGTTTGAATAAAAAGGGGCTTAACAAGAGAATCTTAATTTTAAACATTTTCAGACACTTTCCGGGACACACAACAATCGTTCATTCGTTGATGTGTGAAATTAGTGGTGGCGGAAATTCAAAACAAAGTCCCTGTGACCATCCCTTGGGCTAAAAGCCCACACCCTCCAAAGACCACTTTCAGACTGTTGACATCTGTTAGCGGTCGACAATCACTTCAATTTATATTGCCCTTGAAATCTTGAAGCTTCGATAAAAGCTGGGAAATAAAGGAGTACTTTCAGAAAAAAAAAAGCATTTTTAAAACTATAAAAAATAATAGGAACATACGCTTTTGAAGTCGATATTTGGATCTGGAACAACATAATAACTTGCTGCTGATTTCTTTTGGGCTGAAAATAAAAAAAGAAACGGTGATTCAAACATTTTTCAAGATATTTCTTACGCGGTGGACTTGGCTGCTGTGGCCGATATGATGTCGGACTAAGTCGCATGTTCTCCTCGTCCAGGCTCATTCCATGATCTCTGTTGTAAATTTTCTCTTTACAACATCGAATAATGACAAGAGCAACCAAACAAGCGATCAAAATTATAATTGCAAGCACAAGAATTATCGAAATAACTAAAAAGAAGTGAAGACCAAAAAATTGTGTTATTGTCGAGAAAAAGAATTACTTGATCGATGATCATCATTATTCCAAACGGGCGGCTCATTTTCAATAGGTCCTCGATAGATTTGGCGCTGAAACGCGGTATCCCAAACAGGAAACTCGACGCGATTCTGGTAAACTGGCAACGCATTCGGAATTCGGAATGCGGCACAAGCGCCCTTTTCGAGATTCTGTGAAGTAATGAGACGATGAAGCGCATGCCCAACATCATTGAAGTAACTGATCGGTGCGAATTGGAGGGTGGCTCCGCTTTGGAAATCAATTAGTATATCTCAAATAGTTTCGATTTTGTTTCGATCCAGAAATCACCAAAAAAAAAAGAATACTTGAAACACATCCTTCGAATCCCGCTTTTCCGTTGCTGCCATCTAACGCATCTTTTCCAATATTTATAAAATTCGCTGAGAACATGTCAAGATTATTCGAATGGAACGGAATGTCTTGTCGGAACGAGTCGATCTCAAAATTTTTTAATTTTTAAAAATATATGTTATGCGAGTTCAATCCAAAAATCCCCTACCATAATCGCAGTGGATCGTTTCGAATTGAATTGGGCGACGAAAAAATGTCGATAACCATCAGCGAAATCGCCATCGAAATTCAAAACATCGTCTTTTGAGTTGTCCCAAATCACACCGACATTAATGGTCCCATTGACATTCAATTCGACTTCGAGCAATCTACAAGAAGGTGGTGATACTAATTGGGCACAATTTACGAGGGTATTCAACCTTCCGTTCGAGAATTCAATTTTAGCAATTTGCTGTTTCTTTTTCAACTTGATTGGCCCATTAGTTGAAAATGCGAATTTGAAAATTTGGGGAACATTTGCGTTTTGAAAAATGAGTCGACGCAATTCTCGTCCGATTTCGAAATGAAGGAATCCGCCGGACGCAATATGGACACCATCGTCTGCGAATTATAAAAAATGATTAAGGTCCCAATGGAAGTCCTAAACTAACCCACGGAGCATGTTGCTCCAGAATAGCTTGTCCGCGAACAATCGCACGCCGTTTTGAGAGCTGTCGGATCAAAATTGGTCCATCCAACCGAACAATGTCCTCCGTTTCTGCAATCAACCTCTTCGCATCCAACATCGCATCCGATTCGAATCGAGCCTAAAATCGATTCGAAATGATTTCAACAATAATAATGACTCTCATCTCACTTGTGTCCTCAATTGCGGCGGCTGCTCCTCTCAAATCAATCGTTTTCTTGTCAATCACCAATCCGCGAATGCATCCGAAGAATTGCTTGATTGGAGAATCATATCTCGGGCTCAGAACGATGGACCCATCGTTCTGATTGGCACCGGTATCAACATTGCCAATAAAGGTGATAACGAATGGATCAGGATT
The DNA here is from genome assembly GCA_902829315.1 of Caenorhabditis bovis. Classification (NCBI taxonomy): domain Eukaryota; kingdom Metazoa; phylum Nematoda; class Chromadorea; order Rhabditida; family Rhabditidae; genus Caenorhabditis; species Caenorhabditis bovis. The sequence continues at coordinate 3,507,575 of CADEPM010000006.1, forward strand.
GACCGGATTAGTGAGTCCAACCGGCAGACGAACGATATCCGATTTATGAACATCAAGGAATCGCTGAATCGGAATTTGCGATAAACTACGCGTCTAAAAAAATGTGTGATAGAAAAATGCGAAAAAATTTTCATTATAAAATACCGTTCGAATGATGCACGCTGCTTCGTCGACCTGAATTTGAGAAGACTCGGCGGTATGCGAAATGAACACTTGGAACCATCGCATATCCCCAAATTCGGAACCTCGTTGAGCTCGAACTGTGCATTTTGAGACAATATCCAAATTGTTGACGGTCAAAGTAATATTGACTTCTTCCGATAAATGCACCTAAAAATAAAGATAAATTTAAAAATTTAAAAAAATGTAAAAGAAAATTTGGTGAGATCTGCTTCGACACTCATACCTGCAGGAAGTTATTGTTCTCATCATGAGCAAACAACAACAATCCTTCAGACTGATCGGTTCGGAATGAGAAATAGACATTCGAGGTAAGCGGATTCGATGTATTCATTAGTTTGAAGTGTCCTCCGTAAAACGAAACCGACGAATTTGTATTCACATCTGAATTTTGTTTATTGATCGATGAACAATTAATTAGACGAGCACATACTAATTTCGCAGTTTTCTCCTTGATGAATTTCGGGCAACAAACATTGACAATACGAGGTTTCTGTCGCAAAATCGTCATAGCATTTCGCGTTGTTCTCGCAAATATTCTGATTGCATCGCGTGGCGCACGTCTTCTTGATTTCATCTGAAAACAATCATCAACCAAATGTGTGCTCTCATTTTTCTACCGTCTCGATTCATTATAAACTTGTGCAAATCAACGCCATCTCCATTGAAGCGCAATGAACGAATACATCCAATGATTCCACTGAAACGCAAATTCAATCAATCAATTTCACGAAAAATTGTACTTTTTGTAATCGGATATCACTAATCTTCCTTGAAGAACAACGGTCTCCTCAATTCCCAAAACAATATTTGAGGAATCAATCGAGAATCGAAATTCTCCATCAGAAAACTCGAGGAGAATGCGATGCCATTGACTATCATTTAGTCTAAATAAAAATGAGCAATATATTTGAGCATGAATAGTAAATATATACTTGTTTTGTGATTCAATTGTTCTTACAGTTTCTAAATGCTTCAACTCAATAGTGTGACCTAAACGAATATGTCAGAAATCATTGATGAGTCGTGTGTTACCATCCAAAAGAGACACGGTGACGAGGAGCTCATCATTGATCCCGCGAATTCTGCCAATTGTCGCCGTTCGGTCATTCGTGCGGAATTGGAGTTCAACCGATTCTCCGACCCAATCGAACAGCTCCAATTCGGTTTTCTTTACAAATCGAATTGGTTTCGCATCATTTTCTACAAAAATGCATGTCGAATTATATGATAGATAATAGTGGTCAAGCGGGGTTCGAATTGGTATAATAAAAAAAAGACAATTTCTAGAAATTTGACCAATTCGTGATTTGACCCATTTTTGGTGTCATAATACCGTATCCCGAACACATTAATTCTCCCAAAGTCATTTCGGCATTGACATCAGATTTTCGATGAAGTGCCACTATCTAAACAATTAGTTATTTACCAAAAAGTTTCTCATATGCACCGGCAATTTTACCTCGGTAATTCCCGAATTCGGCCCAGTCAATTGTCCGAAATCCTCAGATATCGAATTTCCGTCGCAATTGCATCGCTCTATAATTCGATTATTTCAAATTTCTCTAGGAATTCTCAAGCAAAAAAAAAATGTGCCCCTCAAAATAAAAAAAAACCAAAAAAGAAGCTCAACCAAATCCCAATTTCATACCATTTTTTCTCATCTGATCCCCATTCTTCACTAAATGTCCAAAACGGGTGAAATAAACTGAATTTCACCGAAAACAACCATATTTCAAGTGTGATCCGAATTTCGCAATTACCCCCATTTCGACATCCGGAATCCAAACACGCGCATGCTTTCGGAATATTTCCAATTTGCTGAATTCGTCGCGACGCGTTCACCGCCGATTTGAACCACGTTCGACCAGCTTCAAATCTAAAACGAATTACCCTAATTGAAGAAGAACATCATCGAAATATTTAAAATTACCCTAATGGAGCTTTATTGCAACGATAGCTCACATTTTGACCGCAGAACCCAGACGAAGTGATCAAACTTGATAATTGCCATGGCTGAAAATCAAAATAAGTTTTTCTTTGAGCTCTATTGAATTATTTTTGATCTATTTCTTGCTTTCTGAATATCTTTTGCCTTCAAAACATTTCAATTCTGAATAATTGTCGTCGGGATATATAGCGGATATATAGCATTTTGCGTCGAACTTCCCAAACATTGCCAACAATTTATCAGACACATTTTCATAGAAACCAGGCGTCGCCAATTTGATTGGGACCCAAAAATATACGATATTTGAATAAGTGGAGGTGTTACGAAATTGTCTTCAATTATAAATAAGCCAGTCATCTAAAATATTAGAGAGATACAAAAATTGGAATTGGCAATTTGTAACAAACGATTAAATTTCGCTGATTGGGTTCATCGAAAGATAAAAATATTAAAAATAAAGCGAATGGTATGGTTATCTGTAAAAAGAATTGCCAATTTCTCGGATGTTTTTTTTTTCTAATTTTCGCTTTAGTCGTTTATTTTCTTGAACTTCTTTCGTCATTAATAATCGAAAATAATCGAAATGAGTTTAATACACTGAAATTGGGAAAAGGGGAATCTCTGCATTGCCCAATTAAATGACAGACTTCCGACAATCATAATTTTGCCAATATCTTTTACCCACTAGCTTTTATAGAAGGCAGACGGGAGAGAAAGAAAAGAAGTGGCTTCTAGCTTCTGGTATTAGGTAATAGTGGGTAAATTCATGAAATGTATTTTTTTTTACAAAAAATAAACTAAAAATTTACGTCAGATGTGCATTTTGAATACAATGGTTTCCTAACATCTGCCAAAATAAAACGTGCGCCGAAAATCCAACGAAACACGAAATCAAATTTGATAGAAAGTATCACAAAGATAGAAGAACTTACCATTTTTGCAACAATTATAACAACTGTCTGTATTTTGATATATTTCTCGATTTTCATTTTTCCGTTCGACATGTCCGCAGCAATCCGTTTAATATTCTTGATAATTATTATGTAAAATAATGGAGTGATAAAAACGGAAAAATGGCAGAAATAAAACAAAACATTATATATGATTTCATAAAGAATTGTCGAAAATTGAATATGAACCAATTTGAAGAAGAAATTTAACTAAATCTACTTTTAAAGAAATTGAATGATCAAAACTAACTCTTAATATACGAGTTAATTGCAATATTGATGATATAGAATAACATTACGAATCTGTTTAAAAACTCGCTGAATAATTTGGTATCAATTGAAAAAAAGAAAGATTTTCTTACTTGTCGATAACTATTCGATTTCGGTGCGTCGGAAAATAATAAAGAAGAAGTCGTTGAAACGAAAGAAGGAATAGAAATAATCCTTGCATCATTCCCAAAAAAGGCATGGCAATGTAGAAAATAGTCAATAAAATAATCGAAATTGAAACAATTGTAATCGGATAAAGTTGAGTCATATTAAACATATATGCAATTGTGAAGAAACATGCCATAATTAGCATAAATGTTTGATTAAAGCACACTAGAATGAATAAATGATGGACTAATGGGTAAACGGCGAGCTGAGAAAAATAATGCAAGGCACAAATTCTTTTTATTTTTTAAAATCTTACTTTGATATCTTTCTCTTTATTTTTTTGAAAGAAGTAGACATATAGTGGAAACATGAGACCAGTTGAAATGAAATAGATCAAAGGGACCAATAATATTGATACGGCAGTGCCGAAAAGGACAAAATTTGGAATGTCGGATATAAATTCATCGACGGAACAGTATTCGCGGGTTACACCGAGAATTGTCAAATTCATTGCTTTGCACGTTGGCTGAGCGAGACAAAGAAAGCAGGTGCCAATCATTTTCAATCCAACAAAAGTTCACCTGTTTCTCAAAAAAGGTGGTCCCATTTTCCCAATTAGGGTCAAACATCAGACGTTCATTTATCTGAACGACTGGACTCATTTGACAGACCCCAATTGGAAGAAGCCCGACATAGATTCTAGCAAAAGGGAAGTGCTTTGAATTGCAGCATAGGGATGGATTCATCGAGATCTAATTTGTCTTGAGTATTTTTGCTTTTGAAATTTAAAAAAAACCAAGATTTCCCTTTTTGACAAATGTGAAAAAAAAATTAAAAAAAATAAGTACCTTGAAGTCTCTGTAGCCAATTGCAAATAAGGAGTGTGTGTTGAAGCCGGCGTCCCGCACAACCGTCTTCGGCTTCATATCATGTATCACGACAGTTCTGAATATTCTGATTGAATTTCATCAAACCATCATTAATATTTTGCTCACGTTCCATTAATACAAAGTGCCACCGACGGCTCATTTGATCTCCTTCCGTCTACATCAATTCTTGTGGGTCCATCAGCTAATTTGAAAAAATCGCGAGCTTCTGCGCAACTTTTCGGTAGAATTGCTAAACGTTTCAATTATTTTTTTTCGATTCAATTCGCAAAAAAAACGTACAAAATTGGCAATATTTGCCTAAATATCCATCGCGACACAAACATTTGAACGTTTTTTCACCAGTTTTCTCGCATTTTGCCGAATTTTGACACAAATAATCTTGCGATTTTTCGCATCGTTTCGCGTTTTCGCCACTCTTTGATTCTAAAATTCAATGATTTTTTTAAAATTAAATAAAAGAGAATGCAAAACCGTACGTTTTCCTGACGGTATCGGGAACATATTCGCCAAATTAATTGAAGAATCCTCTTCCGATGTTTCATTTTTTTCATCATCGTTTTGGTTTAAAATCTGAAAATTTTAGATACCGATTGTAATTTCAGTGAGTTCATCATCTAGAAAAATAAAAAATATACATACATCTTCCAAAATCTTTGAAGAAAGAATAATTCAAACGCACGTTTTTGATTTTATCTCGTTCTTGTCTGTTTGCACCCAGACGCAATTTTGCACACATTACGATTAAATAAAAAAATTAATTATTGATTTTTCAAAAACAAATTCATCCGTGACCAAAACAATATCTTATTTGCGTATACTTTCCTATTTTTTAGAGACGATTATTTCATTTGGTCTATTAAAAACCACCCCGACTTTTTAACCCCCACCCCTGCTATTCCACCCCGACTTTTTAACCCCTCCTTTTATTTATGATACCACCCCCACTTTTCACCCCCAATTTTTAGATTTCACCTCTACTGTTAGAAACTGCAAATTTTGAAGTGCAGTGAAAAGTAATGTTTAGCAGTAAATTAAAAAAATTTAATTTGCAATAATTCAAATTATCAAGAGGAGATTCGCAGGACTGATGTTTAAATTAGATTTTTCAGAAACAATGTACTGTTCTTATGAAAGGCTGAAAATTTTAACAAGTAATGAACCATTCTCGGAAAACCCGGTTCAGAAAGGTTTCGTATTTCGTAAGATTTTCGTATTTTCCAACAATTGTCAATATTTCAAGTGTCCAATTGTGCATTTTGATATCAAGCTTCATTGCAAGCCTACATAGTTTCTGAAAAATCTAATTTAGACATCAATTTTACCAATTTCCTCTTGATAACTTGAATTATTGCAAATTAAAAATTTTTCTTTTTTAATTTACTGCTAAACATTACTGTTAGAAACTGCAAATTTTGAAGTGCAGTGAAAAAGTAGAGGTGAAATCTAAAAATTGGGGGTGAAAAGTGGGGGTGATATCATAAATAAAAGAAGGGGTTAAAAAGTCGGGGTGGAATAGCAGGGGTGGGGGTTAAAAAGTGGGGGTGGTTTTTAATAGACCTTTCATTTTGACTACAAGCCACGAGAGAATTGACGTACCACGAGCGGATCTGGCGAGAACATGGGGGATCCATCAATCGCCGCAAGCGATTCATCAATATCAGTGCATGTTTCCATTTTCGTCGAAGTCGCCTAAAATCATTTGTTGCGTGATAGACTGATTATATCTTCAAATGATTCGTACCCTTGGATCTTTATTATTCAGCAAATCGATGACATCGAAATGATCAACATAGACATTCTTGACGCATGCGGTGATTCCAACTTCAGCGACTCCCTCATTCGCAATCGGAGCACCGAATTGGATTGTTTCGAATTGAACGGCATCGGGTAGAAAGACTCGCTGGATTCGATCATCGACGAACAATGAGAATCCCGTCTCATTCAATCGAACAACCAACGAATGAATCCTGAAAATCATTGATTGATTGATTAAGTATTCTCAAAATCATCAAGAGACGATCGAGCTTCGAGTTCGAAGTCCAATATTGTCCTTCCATCGAACATCACATTTCCTTTCGCGGCGACCACATAAATCTTGAGAATTTTCGATTTGGTGGTCACTGCGTACACCAAAACACCCTCTTGCGTCTCGATATCACCGCCAAACTGAATTCGCACTCTAAGTTCGCGATCAATTCTCACAAATTGGCACCTTGAAATCCATAGTAATTCGGTTGACAGTTTGCGACGTCGCGAATGGTGTGAATCGAATGAACGCCGATGATTCCTCATCATCGTTGTTTCGAAGTTTGAGCGAAGTGCCGGCTGCAAATATATAGAAATAGGATTTTCGAATCGACGAGATCTTCTACGAGTTCGACAATTCGGGCCTGTCATTTCAGTGCTGTAGCAATCGCAAGTCGGCACCTCCAATAGTTTGCATCGTCCCTGAAATCGTCTCACATTTCTCTCATAATTATTTGATCTACCGTATGACAATCTCTAGTAGTGCATTCATCCGGAGCTGGACAATCGTCGATGTCGGCCAATCCCAGTGGGTGCACCTCGGCGACAGGACTTCCATTGCCTACAGAAACCGCTATCAGCGATACGCAGCCGATCATTGATTGGCCTAGAAGTAGATCAAAAATGAGTTTGATCGCCAGAATCAGCGAAACCTCCGCCGCCAAGAGTCACCACAATTTCGGTGTTCCCAATATTCAAAATTTCATTGATTTCAGCGCTCATGTCGGTCGAACCAATTCGATACCAAAGAGATTTGGACGTCGTGTTGAGACTCAACGCGAGATTTTGCTCATTCACATCTGCAATAAAATTGATGAGGAAAACGAGTTGAAGACTGAGAACGAACTGATTGGAATATTCCCGATTGGTTTGTTCAATATCCCTTGCGACTCCTTATTGAACAATTCGATTTGAAGGAAACCTTCAGCAAGGCTCACGCGAAGCTAAACCTGATCATATTTGTCTAGAAAACATTATTCTTTGATCTACCAAAGCTTCAAGTGCTCCATTCGGATTAATGAAGCGTACACTGTAGACTTGACCAACTGTGCTCACTGATTGGAATTTGAGACCAATGACTATTTGATCGTCATTAGCTTAAAATTTATTAAATAATGACGGGAATTATATTCTCAATATCACAAATCGCATCTTCGGACAATCATCGAGGATTCAAAATTAGGCGAGTTGTTCCCAATTTTAAATTTTACAAACCAAAACAGTTCGAGAAAAAAAAGCGAACAAACTCGAAATGGGTGACTCGTTCAATGTTTACAATGTCAATTCAAAACTCAACGATGCCTGGCGTTTAATGCGTCTTATTCAATTATTTGCACTGAATCGATTTCGCCGGCAAAGATAGGGCAAGAATTGACGACAAACCTGATGTCTTCCACGATTCCGACGTCAGATTCACAAACGACGACGGATATTTGAGGTAGACGCGCTTCGCCACATAATCCGTTGATTGGCCGCCGGGGAGAAGCTGACCAATGCCGAGGTGGCACACTGCGAGAAGCAGTGCGAGCTTGAGCATCAATGCCTTAACAATGACACTATTTGATTAGGCCGACAAGGTTTTTTGATAACGCCCTGATACACATTGCGTCTTATTAAAGAGACATGCTGCGGACAATTCAAATCGAGAAAAACAAAATAATTGGAAGAATATCGAAGATCTGACAAATGTTGAGTAGTTGCCCGCCCCCAAACCCTACCCAAAAAAATGAAATGAAGAAAAAGTTGAGGGTGGTCTATCATCAGCCGCCAACGAATAAAATGAAAACGAGAAAAGGTTAATTGCGCGAAGCGATAAATCAAACGATTTTGGCAAATTCAAATTTATGTTCGCTTCCGACAACACGACCTCCATTTTTGGTGTCAAAAAATATCAATCAAACGCCGTTAAAAAAATTGATGAAAATCGAGGCTGAACGGAAATGGGTGGAGGATGTTCGTCGACACCATTCAAATATGTTGAAATGATTCATCAGTTTCAAATCGTTTATTGCTTGAGATCGTTTGAGGGTATGTGTGTATTTGTGTGTGTGTGCCCCGGGTATGTGTCGATGTGTATTTGTACAAAAAAGGAGAAGAAGAGAGGCGTCCGAGTTTGCTTGTGCATGAGTCTTATCATCGATAACAAAAAGGCGCATACCATTTGAGGGCACTCGGCGCCACCAATAAATGTTTCTTACGTGTGGGTGTGCACCTTGAAAACAATTCGAATCGGCGGCTAAGGAATGCTTGGGGTAGATTTACGGGATCTATGGTCTCGCAAACACAAACTAGTTATTTCGCATTGAATGACTGATTCCGATAATTCTTAACCTTTAAAATTCTACGAATTTACAAATTTTCCAAAAAAATAATAATTAACAGTTCACGTGAGAATAACACGTGGCGAGACCACGATTAAAGGCGCATCCGTAAATCAACACCTTACGATCCTTTAAAATATTGGATTGTGCTACAGATAACCTTATAATTGGCATTAGTCACCGGAAGGTGCCAAACTCATAGATTGATATTAATGCTCTAAAACAAATACACCAATCAAAATAAATTTTTGGCTCCTAAAATTCCAAAAAAAAATTAAAATTCAAAGATGAATTCTGTGAAAAACCAAAAAAAAACAAAATCGGGGCGATAAGAATGAATGAAAAGCATACAGGGCAAGAGAACAGAAAAAAACTCGTAAAATCGGCATACACAAAAAAACGAGGGGGGTTTTGGGCATGGGAAAATGCGCAAAAAAAAAATAAAATCGGCGTGTCGATTATTGGTCCGAAATCCGGTGACATCAAAAGGCGGAGCCGACGAAAAAAAAATTCGCGAATATCGGAAAATTGATTATCTCACGCCAATATCATTCGATTTCATCATTTCGCTAAAAAATTGATGTAAATGAATAGACTAGATGAGCAAATGAAACAAATTGAAGGTGGCACCATATTTGGAATATTTAAATATTTTTCAATTTCAGATTCGAATAGTATAATTTCATATTGTCATACATTACGATACACATTAGCCGGTAGTCGGAAAAGGGCTCGCGAAACCTTCAACACCGTTTACAAAAATGCAATGATCGGCTGGTTTGATTATACTGTAGTATCTACCGTAATCCGTTTAAAGGGACATACTCGTCGATCGTCAATTCCCAATGCGCGCGGCATTACGTTTCAGTAACGCTTCTAATCATTATTGTGTAATGTGAGAATTCGTCTGCGGACGTCTGACGGAGGCGGTTTCAGATTCGATTAGAGGAGAGCGGTTTGATCGCGATGAATCCGTCGGTGACGAGCATCGAATTCCGTGCGAGAGTTCTTGACGAAAACGGCAACGGCAATTTTTTTAAGCGCAATTTTTTTCGAGAATTCCGATGAGCATTTTCAGATGTGTTGCAACCGCAATTTTATTCGATAATGGGACTCCCTCGCGGCACCCGACGAATGATCTACGCGACTGAGCCCTACTCCGAATTGGGATTGTTCTTGACAAAAATCCACGAAGAGCGTTTGTTCAATGGCAAGGACCTATGATTTGGGGGGACTCGAAAATTGTCCGCAGATCATTTCATAGACAATGCGATGATTTTCAGGAAAAACAGCGGAAATTGTGACAACAATCAACTTCAAAGAAGTCGATTTGGCGAGCCGGCCGACAGCGATCATCGAAGCTCCTCCGGTGCCCTTCGAGCTCGATTACACGTTCAATTCGCTCACCGATCCGTAAAAAACTGCAATTCTTTAAAAACTGCAATATTCATCATTTTATGATTTCAGTTCTCGAAAAAACTTCAAAGTGATTTCAAGACAAGGCGGATATGTTGGCGTGTGTAAAGAAGCGCTCTTTCTGGCTTCCCATTATTTCCGGAATCGGCTGACCGCGTTTATGACAGAATACACCGAAGAGATTGGAACAGTACAAGCAATTGAGACGGTGAGGAAGAATTTTGAGATTCATTGAGAAACTAACGTGTCTCTATAATATTTTAGAATTTTCTCAATCAACTTTAGAACTTTTATAAGATTTTAGAATTTTTTGAGATAATTTAAAATTTGTTCAATAAATTTTGGAAAATCTTTTAAGACTTTAAAAAATATTTTTAAGTTTAGTGATTCTCAATAAGTTTTAGAAAGTATTAATAAACTTTAGCATTTCTTATAACTTTAAAGAATTTATTATTGAATATCTGATTCTCAAAATATTTTCTTCGATTTGCCTGAGCATGGCCGAAGGGCCGAAGTCGGCCGCTGCCCACACATCCTCGGCCGCGGCCATCCCGTCACTAACTATTATTTTTTGAGTTTTCGGCTTTGAAAAAATAAACTTGGGTTTTCATATCGAAATGTTTACTTGGATGACGGCTGAAATTGAAAATTTTAAATGAGCATTTTGATCTTGGTTTTGACACGAAACAAAACCGCTTCTTCGTTTCATGTTTTCTCTCGAATTCACCAACGCCAAAAATAATTGAATCATAAGGAGGAAATTTTAAAACAAAAACAACACGTGCGGACAATTGAATTATAATTTTAGGCGTTGACTCATCTGATAACCGGATGCTACAAACCGCCATCAAAAATGACGCCTTCACTCGCTTCTGATATTATTCAACTAGCTCAAACTTATCGATCGAATGACTTGAATGCTCTTAAAAATTCCATTGAAAGGCATTGTCATGAAGAATTGAGTAATGTAAAAAATTGTGCATTTTTCTTAAATGCTACAATTTGAAATAATTGCAGAATACTGAAGATTTGAATTTTGTCGTTCGATTGCTGATCACCGCGAATGACGGCGGACTGGCAGGACTTCAAAACGCGTGTGTCGGATGCATCATCACGTTCCATTTTCAGCAATTCCTCACCGATTACCTTCTCGGAGTTGGCTGTCAATCAACATTTGATTTTTTCGATATTCGCAATTTTTAGAATCACTCATTACGAGAACGTTTGACAATTCGGCAAGGAATTGCCCGTCCAGCACTAGGAGTACATTTATACAATTTTGAAGCAATTCCCCAATGTATCATACGTTGTAGGTGATTGTTAAAAAAGCATTTGTACAACAATTGCAAGTTCGACGATTCATTCGACAAATTCCAACGAATCTCGACGAATAATTGAGAATATTAATTAGCCATTTTTTCCGTATTCAAAACCGATGAAACATGTGCAAATGTGGTTTTTCGCGCGCCAATGAATCTTCCAGTAATTCGACCTAATCTAAAATATGAAATGTTTCTTAAAAATCAATGTGATAACCTCAATTTATCAATGAGAATTCGAAGATGTCGCGGATTCGTCACAATCATGCAAATCGAGCTGGTCAGCGAATGAGCCACTATTATGAACATCGAGTTCGTTGCGAGCTCTTCAAAATTTCGACTGCGAATGAGAAATTGAGATGTTCAAGAATTACCTTGATATTGGTACAAATCTTTGGCGATCACAATTCCAATTGTGTATAGTGGAATGACGAGCAAAAATAGCGGAATTAGAACCTACGAAATTCGTCCAATTTTGGCGTGTTCCCAAATTTGCTCAAAAGAGGGCAAGTTTGTAGAAAAATCTGGGGACCATTCGGCTAAAGGGGATATTAAAAAAGAAAGAAATAAATTGGTAATCTAAAATGTTTCGAGATTTCTGAACCCCACAAGAACATCTAAAATTTGAAGGCCTCCGATGAGATGGTCGAACTCGCTTTGGAAGGAGAGCACCACAGGAATAGCTGATGGAACCAAGTGGTCCACTCAAGCTTGTAAGGACCAAAAAGTTTGAAATGCTGTAATTCGCGCCTCAATTTTCGAAGGACCAACGGACTAACAAGTAACTAAGTAAGAAGGGGATTACATCACAAATGATCATGTTTATTCAGGTCCCATTTGGCAAAATGGGGGACATTATTGGTTTTTTAGAAGTTGGTCTTATCTGCCATTTTCGGCGCCTTGTCGAAATTTTTAGATAGTTTTCAGTTGCCAACCGACCTGTAGAGAGAGTGCGATCAACGATGATCGGTGCATTGAATACGTTGTAACCGACATTCGTTTTCGCAATTTTCGCAATATTCGCCTCGTGGTGAATGTCAGATAGCCAATGTATCTTGAAATTGACCGCTCTCTTTGATTAATTGAATTTCGGCTCACATTGAGGTGAAGAAAATGAACAAAAATGCTCCGATACCGACGTAGGCGACGACAATATTAATTCGATAGTCGTAAATTTCGAAACTTGGAATTAGCATTGCATGTTCGCATTTTGGAAAATACTGGATCGAAAATTGTCAAATTATCATTTAAATTCAGTCGGCGTCCGGTGACTGATGTAGATTTACGCGAATGCGCCTTGAAAAGGTCTCGCCACGTGCGAACGCTTATTTTGCTGTTTTCACCTGAACGACTTATTTTTTCTTGATGACTTTGAATTTTCAACATCATTCGATTCAAGAATTATTGAGCCGACCAAAAAAAAATGCAAAATAGTCCGCGCGAGACCAAGAGAAAGACGCATCCCCGTAAATCCACCCACAGTCGCCGGACGACAGCTATAATTAAAACTCAACCAATTTAATCGCAATTATTTTTTGCTCATATGTTAGTTTTGCCATATAAACGAAATAACTGGTGACGAATGGAAACAAATGAGTAAACGCGAGAAAAATGTATTTTAGAGATTTTATTAGTTTTTTCGACTGAAAACCAACTTCTATTCATTAGTTTCGAGCACAAAGCTTGATTACCCGATCAAGTTCTAAAACACACTCATGTCGGTAGAGGAAACAGATGAGATACGACGGCAACTCGAAGCAGAATGCGAATACGTAAATCGACTGAAAACGACGAATTTGATGAACCCGGACAAATGTCCGCTGGTAACAATCAATGAGTTTCGAAAAATATTCGATCAAACTCGATTCATCGATGACACGCACATTTCGGAAAATCAACGAATTTGAGACTTTTTTGTTTGTTGCCGCGAATTTTTGCTGATTTTTGCATGCGCCTTTGATTTGAAGTTGTATTTGTTGTGCTAATTCAAAATTTTCCCCAAAATCGTCTGTCTTAAAAAATATGACTCGTTTGTTTCCAAAAATTGCTTGTTTTATGTATACTGTTCGTGTGCTTGATACGCAGCCAAATCGAAAATTATTGCCGAGACCAAATCGCATCAAATTTTTAAGCTCGCTATGTTAATAAAAAATGAATCGATTTTGAAGATGATTTGAATCCATCCAAATCATGTTTTCCAATCGAATACGATTCATTTCTCTTTTTTTTCGAAGCTTCATTTACCAGATCAATCATACCATGCTGACTGGAGTCGAAATGTATTTTCTAAGCGGAGAAGTGTTGTATCCGCCGATCATCGGAAAGAAATAATAGCCCGGATTGACCCACGACATGTAGATTTCGGTGAAAAATGTTGACAACTGAATCGAATGACGAATTCGGGCTCTTTTTCAAAACGATTCTCTCTTACTTGAACATATAAAAGGCAATATCGATATTTGGAAGATTTCGGCGAATGGAACCATACCAAATAGAATGCAGTGATATTGAATGGTAGAGAGACTACTGCGATCGTATGCAGTGTCATTATGTAATATGCGGGTGCTTCCGTCGGACAAACGAGTTGGGAGGGTTTCGAAGACATTCGCGAAAATCTGAGCAAAACTGAGCTCGCGATGAATGTGAAAAATTTGAAGCAGGTGTATTTTTTAAGTAGGTGATCAAAAATTGAATCAACGTTGAAAACAAACATGAATATATGTTGTAGGGGGAGGTGTGATGGAGCTTGTGTCGGGCGATTACCGTAAACGGCGGATAGATTTCCGGAAATGCCAGTCTTGCAATATTTTATTGATTTTTTTTTTGGTTTTTTTTCACGAAAACTCGTAATTTTTAATTCATATTTTCAGCATCTGCGAAAAATTTGCTAAAAGCCAGATGATATTTGTTGTGTGCATCGGTAGTATTAATTGCTAGTGTGAAGAAGTCCTTTTGATTTGACCAGTTTTTTATTTGGGCTCCCCGTGGTCCGAGGACCGAAAAGCTTGGAAAGCTGTGGTTCTCCGAGAGTCCGAGGACCGAAAAGCTTTGGAAAGCTGTGGTTCTCAACAGCCTCAACAGGCGAAGAACGAACCGACTATGTGACTAAGTAAGTGAAGGGACATCAGTTACAATATCCTACAGAGTTTTGGTCCTGGAAGGACCAATTCCTTCGATTTTTGGCATTAACTGATTAGTCGCGCCACTTCGACAATATCACTGCAAAAATTGAGCTGGCTGATTTTTCAAATTTTTGCATTTACATAGTGGGAATTTGGTTAACGCATCACAGAAATATTACATTTTGTATTATTGTTGGCGTCCGGTGGCTGCTGTCGATTTACGCGCACGCGCCTTTCGAAATGGTCTCGTCACGTGCACTCGCCATAATTCGATTCAAAATCGAACCGACCAAAATAACCAGATAGTCCGCGCGAGACCAAGAGAAAGACGCATCCCCCGTAAATCTACCCGCGTAAAAAATGAGAATCCCTTACAGTGAGTTTGATTCGCAGGTTTACTGAAGTACGGTAGCCGAATTCCCCTTTGAGTTGCCGCCGCTTCGAAAACTACGCGATGGTCCACAATTACTCAAGATGCATGCTTTTTAAATACAAGGAAATCAATTACAGTAACGAGGGTGTCCGTGATTTTTGCGATTGGAATCGTTGAGTTTCACACTTCCTTTAATTCCAAACGTTATTCAAATTAAATATTAACAAATGCGCAGCGTTTTATTCCGACAAAATGTCTATATATAGAATTTTTATAGCACACAATTTACAGTTTCATTGAGCAAATCACATTATGTACAGGGATTGCGGTGAATCCAGCGGCGACAATTCCAATCGTGTCCGATATCGACACCACTCCCATACTGAACTCGCGTTCGTCTTCCGCAACCTGACAACGGGGATACTGCATTTTTCATAATCATCGCCTGACTACCTGTTTATGTACAGCACGAAATGTGTTCACGTAAGAAGCTCCGCCGAGAAGTCCTTCGACGAATATCACCGAAAACGCAATAAAAATATGAGGCAAAAAGTAGAAAATTGCAGCGGCGGTGAATAATGCCGAATTTGTGATCTAAAATGAAACATTTGATGTTTATTGAGGGATTCTTCTACTTGTAATAAAGCCAATAATGGTAAGTATTTGGGCGGAATAGCGAACACACCCGACGAGGATCTCGACACGAAGACGCCCAATTGATATGTGACCTGGAACATTTGATTATTTCAAAATTGTTATTCTTAATTAGTCATTAATCAAATGCTTCAAGAAATCCCTGGTGATTTCAGAATTTCTTTATCATTTCATTTTATTTACAATTTTTTTTTTCGCCGACGCCTCTCTCTTATACAGTGCGTTTCACATTTATAAAGCCATTCCCAAACTTTGCGCGTAACTTTGTCAATTGTGAAACGACGTTATTACTTTAAAAGACACCGCAACTAAATATTTATCTGGTTTTATAATAGAGTTTTTACTGCGTTCACAGGGGTGGCTTTATAAATGTGAAACGGTTGCAAGTGACCAATTTTCAGTTTTTTCAATGCCACTCGGCCAAATTTTCAGATATCATTATGAAAATCGG
Organism: Caenorhabditis bovis; assembly: GCA_902829315.1. Classification (NCBI taxonomy): domain Eukaryota; kingdom Metazoa; phylum Nematoda; class Chromadorea; order Rhabditida; family Rhabditidae; genus Caenorhabditis; species Caenorhabditis bovis. The sequence continues at coordinate 3,523,605 of CADEPM010000006.1, forward strand.
TAAACATACATGTATTTTTAAGCCCTGAATTCAAATTTGAAAACAGAATTTAAAATTTTTCACAATTGACAAAGTTACGCCCAAAGATAGGGGTGGCTTTATAAATGTGAAACGCACTGTATAATGCGTATGAAATAAAACATTTAAAAAGTCTAAAACACTTTCGGAAAAAAATTTGATAATTCCAATAATTTTCTTTAATGTTATTCATTTTTTCCTATTCGTGTTGCTGTTGAAAAAAAAACACATAGAGAACAGAGCGTGACAAACCCTCGCAATTTCAATCACCAAGGTATTCGTCGAAACAAAAAATTCCAATTCATTTTTCAAACGCGACGAGACCCAATGCAAATTTTCTATTTCTCCGATTTTGGGCCGCGCGCAATGTCCGCAATACACGCTGCACAAAAGCAGGGCGACATTTTTGAAATTTCTTTTGTTACGCCCATTTAACGCCTACAAAATGGGAAATCGACGTCAAAAGGCATCCTCGAATTCTAAAAATCATGGTCCCAATAGTTATTCTATTAATTTTTTTTCGTAATTTCCGCATTATGTTAATTTTATCGAATCGGCGGACGAATTTATTCAATTCCATTCATTTTAATATTTCCACTAAAGCAAAACATACTTGTCGAAATGACAAACCTAGACGACGAAAACCATCAACATCTGTCATTCCCATTTGTTCGGATGATTTACAAAGTGCAAAAATTCGTGCACATGTTCGTTTCGCGCAGCATATGTCTTCAAAATAATTCGAATATATTCGTCTTATTATTTTACAGCGCAATGCCGCAAATCGAGAATTCCGAGTAGACTGTTGATCATCCGACTCGTCGCGAATACGTCATCCGAACTCGTCGAGTTTTCTATACGATTGAAGATCGTTTGGCACCTCATGCACGAATTCATGTCGACCTATCGGAGGATTCATCCTTGGTATTAATAATCAGCAGGTTCGTCTCATTCAATGTACTCTTCGTAGATGAGCAACTCCGATGTCGATTCCAATTTCGGATCTTTGGAAGACATTAGAGCGACGATGTCGAACTCCTCATCATCGTCATCGTCGTCTTCTTCTTCCCGTTCGTCGCCGTCGCTCTCATCAATGTCCGATTGTAATTGTGATGGCGACTGCGACCGCTGGACTACACGCACGAGAGGAACACAGACTGACGATAATTCAAAGGAAGGGATTACTCAAGGCAATCAAAATGATATACCACCATCTAGGGCTACCAACTAACATTAATTGTTGCAAGAGAGTTCCAATTCCATTGCGAAAAAAAAACCAAAGATTCCGAAGAAAACCAAAGAGATTAGCGCGAGACTCAAAGAAAACGAACCAAAGATTCCGTACCAAGAAAAAACCCATTGCACATATTCAAGGTATGCACACTTATAGACAGAATCCACAGTATCGTTTTTATTTAACTTAGATTTGTTTTTTAAGTTAATTTTCCATATTTTTGGATGTAAGGCTTTCTTTCGGGCAAGCGAATAATCGGGCGGCCGCCGCCGATCCGTGACCGCGAATTATTCGGCCATGGTACATTTCACGACCGCAATAATTTCGGATGAATTTGAAGATTTTAATCGTTCATTTGAAACTTTTGTTATCGACCAACGCATTCAAAAATCGCTTTAAAACATATAATTTTTTTATAATACGACTATAAGAAATCCATAGCGGGAGCGAACGGACATGCCAGAGTTGACGCGCACTTGCACAGTTTTAGTGATTTTAATTGTTTGAGCTTTTAGTAGACTCGCTGGTTTTTTTTCTGTTATTGATTGATATCTGTTGAATGTTAACATTACGCTATTTGAAGCGTAATTATATCATTTGTGGTTCCGTATAATATATGATGTCTATTTGTTATGAATTACTTTGTCGTTAGTTGATTGAGTATTCTATTCGTGTTTGGCGTTTTCTAATCCATTTCGATGAAAATATTACAAACGATCTAAATATAGAAATGCCGATCAGATTTTAAATGGCTCTCTTAATCATGCGTTGAAGACGTCGGGGTTGATGATTCCCAGTCTTCGGCGATGAAGGCCTGGGCGATCTGATATTTCCGCCCATCCAATGAACATGGGTTGCTAAGGGACATTAGAATTTAGGTCTTGAGCGTCGCGAGCTGAGTTAATGGTCAGAATAAAAATTATAGTAATAAATATAGGCATCACTGCATACAAAAAATATCGGGTTAAAAAAAATTACTCAGCGTGTTGAAAAAAAAATGAATTCACCATTTTCATTGTCAACAATAAGAATATTCCAAGTGACGAGTTATGCTCGTGTATCAGTTTGTTCATTGCTTTTCAAACCTTGATATCGCAATAAATTAGTCAATTTTAAGACGTTCTGTTTAAAATAACTGTTCGAATTCAATCAAACGGTTTTGACAGTCAAAACTATTTTTTAACTAACAATCTAACGCACCTGAAACCACCGATATTGACTGTCAGGGCTGATACCGAATCCATGAGAGCAATCGAATTCCAAAAGTTCAAGCTGAAAACAAAAATTCTAACCATTAAGCTGGTGAATAAATAATTTACCAATCCCTGATTTATATAATACTCCGCATAATAGACTAGAATTAATGGGATCATATAGGGTAGAAGTGTAGCAACTCTAGTGATCCTTGGGGTTCCAACAGGAGTAATTCGATCTGAATAGTACCATCGTTCTGATTAATACCTTATTCGGAGTCTTACCGTATTCGACTCCTTGATTCTCGATCAGTTGATCCGTCTCTTCACTTTGCCTTCGTGTTGGCCTCGGAACTAAATACGTTGATAGATGGAGCAGTTGAACTCGGTGAACAGTCCTGGGAATTGTCAGGATCTTCCAATATGTTACAGAGAATAGAACAGGAAGTGTGAGCATAAGCATCATGGTGGTTCGTGGCGAGAATCCCAGGAATCGAGGTTCAGTGAAGAATGCGTACACCAAAGCGCCAATAATTCCAGCACCACCAGTTCCCGAAGACCAGTACGAAACCACTTTTCTGTAACAGAATTCTATTATTTTTTAGTTTTTCATAGTATTTACGATGGATAGTTTGACGTTAAAGCTAAATATGTGATCTCTCCAAGACCGCTTCCCAAACTTGCCAAAACCACACCTGAAAGTTGAAAAACCAAGTATGAATTTTCGAAAAACAGAAAGAATTACCAAATAAAGCAAAATATGTGCTAGATGATTTAGCGACTATGATAAAACTAGCTGCTTGTAGTAATACTACAATCAGATGCCGCATTCTGAAAATAATTTATTTTAACACTTAAAAAAATATAAGCAAACCCAAAAGGGATTCGGTGAATAAAAAGTGGAGCTGAAAGTTTGATGACAAGCGCTGGAAGTATGTCAGCCAATAGAACGGAACCTGTAGACATCAGCTCGCATTGCCGACTGTCGATGGATGTCTGAAACATAGAATGGTAATAATTGTTGGAGAATGGACCCCTCACTCTGCATGGTTTTGAATCGTGTGACTGACCCTTTTCCATGATGTCTTTCGCAGCACTCAGCATCACGACATAGGCAAAATTGTTGCACAATCCAAGCAGCCTAGAATTTTGTGGCAATGATTAACAAATCAAGACTTTTAGGCATCAATTTATTTTTATGCAAGTCCGCAGACATCCTACATCGTGATTGCACAACAATTAACTTTTTTTCTGGATAAATTGTGCAATCACGCCGTTTAAGCTCTGCAGACGTGCATTTTAATCTACGACGAAACATTTTAAAGTTTGCGCAAAAGTCGCGAGTTTTTCTAAAGCATTTTTTTTGTTGAAATCAAATAATTTTTTGAAAAATTGCATTTATTTTGTTTCAAAAATTTTCCAATATTTACCAAAAAGCGACTCCGTTCCATTTTCGATTTCTGTCGGGTGCAACACCGACAACCTCATCCATTCACTTTCCAATTTCTAAAACTCGCATTCGATTTCCGTCAAATTTGGTTGCTTATTGAGATAATTCCGCTGGATATTTGACCGATGGCTTGTCTAACAATGAATTGAAGCAATTGGATAATTTATGAACAACTAAATACACAACAAAATAATATGGCGACTACATTGTTTAAATATATATACTCGTACGTCAAAATCAAAATTAATGAAGCAAGCAATAATATTGGTAATAATCGAACCAGGTAGCTTATACATGTACAAATTTGTTTGAAATTTCTACTTTTGTGTATCGTAAACGATTAGCGACTCATTGAGCATATCGCGGAGCACATATCCTTCATCCTTTTGAGCTTGCGTTAATCGATTGTTTCTCTTCCAAATTAGGTCTTCAATATGGCGCAAAATTGCCCAAACTTGGCGGATAGTAAGCTACAACGTTGAATATTTTTTGTTTTTTCTCTTTTTAAAAATTATCGCTTACAGTATTAACCATATCATTGTAATCTTCTTCCTTCTTGTCATAATACATTTTGCCAGTCTTCAATTCCTCAGAATTCGTCTCCGCCAAATACACAATTGTCTCGATTCCCTGGTCCAAGTTCTTGGCGACGAGCCAAATAATCGGAGCAGCTAGAGCTCGAAGAAACCAATGTGTTTCGCGTCCCAATTCCGTTCCTTTAACAAATCCTGGGCGAACACAGTATACTCCAATATTGTACTTCTCAATCATTCTGAAAGCCAGCCAATTCAAAGAAAAATTGCAAGATTCAAAAATGACAAACTTGGAAAGTGCAACAGTATACAGACAATTGGCCAATTTGCTGAACGCATACGCCTGTCGAGCATTGAAATCCCAATCTTTCTCACCTAGCAATTTACCAACTTGCGGAATGGAATGCGCCTTTAAACCGGTTAAATTTTAAGTTGAACAATTCGAAACCTGGCATACATTTTTGTAAAGTCCACTCGAGACCACAATAATTCGACTACGGAATCTTTGAGTCGTCGCATTGCAAAGGAGCGGAAGAAGACGATTGACAATCACATAATGTCCAAACATATTTGTCGCAAAATGCATTTCAACACCATCTACCGATAACTAGAAAACAAAAAAAAATGAGAATTGAAAATAAAATCAAATTGAAAACCTCAAACGGATATCCCATGATTCCGGCATTATTGATAATCACATGGATTTTCTCGAAATCTCGATAAATATCCTCGCAGAATGAGAGAATTGAGTTGTAATTGGTGATATCGAGCTGAAAAACAATTGAAAAGAAAATTACAATATTTGAGGAGAAAATTTCATTGTGTAAATAACGTTTTAAAAGCATTTTGGAACTATTTATGTCAACAAACAAAATCAAAGCAAAAACGGAATTCTTTTTAAAAAGAATATTGCGAATTTGTAATGCAAAACTCAAATCTAATGTATTTTTAAATCTTTTAACTGAATTAATTCATAAAAACAAAAATACCGTGTAAAGATGAACTCTGGCTTGCTCTTTGGCGGCATTCTCGGCCGGAATCGATGCAACTATTTCTTCAACCGCTTTACGACCACGAACCTTCAAAATAAATGTGCGCTTCTTCATAAATCATTCTTAATGGCATATTTAAAAAAATATAATTTGTTTGAAAAGAACAAGAGTATGAATATTTATATTTTTCAATCTTTGGACAAATAAATGGAATATTTCACTCGAAATGACGGCGGATGCGTCAAAATGATAATTAATTTCATTTTTGATTAACAAACCTCATCTCGGCATGTGACAATAACATCTGCCCCTTTTTTGAAAAGCGATTTGGCTGTATGAAGTCCTATAAAATGGACCAAATACGGAAATCAACCAAAATTGGCAAATTTACCTAACCCAGTAGTGGACCCAGTTATCAGAATGTTAATACCTGCTAAGTCACTCATCTAAACAATTTTTTTTCGTTTTTTTGTAACAATTCGTTTTTTTTTTCAAAGTAAAGTAAAGGAAAAATAACCATATATAAAATTAGATATATATTCTTCAGATACAAACGATTTATGCGAATAGACTAGTAGTAAACCGACACCAATGAAGGGACTAATAGAAAAAATTTCGGAGAACCCGTTTGATTAGTAGCAACCTAGTTTTAATCTCTATCTATCAGTTCTATCAATACATCATCATCGTCGCAAAAAATTATTCGGTATCGTTTCGCCATCTCTCACGTTCCTCTTTTTTCCGTGCCAGTCGTTTCTCTTTCAATTGGCGAATATGGTCAGGATCCTGAACGGCGCGAAACCATCTGAAAAACACATATCAAAATTTAAAATAAAACGATGAAAAACAACAAGAGATTATGAATTATAAAAAATGAATTGGGACGAGTCATAACTGATAAGATGATGAAAATTTGAGCAGAGTACAAAAACGAACAAATATGCGAGAAGCGAAGGCGAAATAGTGCGAGACTCAAAGAAAACGATGGTTTGCTTGTTAGACATGTTTTGTACAATTTCTGGATCGATTTTTGGCAGAAATCAATCAAATAAATTGTGATTGATTGGTTTTGGCGAGTAGAAGAAGAAAAAATGATGTAAGATCAATAAATCAGAAGTTTTTGAGAAAAAAATGATTGTGAAAATGTGAGGTAAATTTCACCAATCGTCAACTAGGAGCATTAAATTAGAAATACGTTTAAAATTCAAATCTAGAAATTTATTTTAGTGCATTTTTCGAGAAAGAACAAGTTCATGAACAGTTTTCTAAAACTAAAATTCACCTGTACTCCTCACGAATTTCATCTGGATTCCGTTTCTCGTCGCATTTTTGCTTCCAAATTTCATCGATGTCTGCTTTGAGAACTCGTCCGAGCTCCGCAATCTGCATAGTTTCAATTGTTTTCAGATATATAATTTATAATAATTAAATACTTCGGCCGAATCGTAATCGGCATTTCGAAACTCTTTCTGCCGCAGAAAACACTTTGCAATCTCGTCTTCATCGCACAACTTGTCCAATTGTTTTTGATTCCAGCTCATCATATATCTGAAACTATAAAATGCAAAAAAAAACCAAAAAATTCGGAAATCAACTAACAAGTATCCTCCGTTATACAAAATGACAAAAATGACGCCATACGCGGTCCATTTAAACATTGTCTTGAAGAAATCAGCAGATCGTTTTTGCATTGCCTCGAAATCCTCGCGACTACGATCTCCGGGATTCTGACTCCAGAATGACGACCAATCCCGTCCATGGTCATATTGCGGAGGAGGTCTGAATCCGGCGTAAGGATGTCTAAAATCTCCACGATTCGGTCTACCACCTCGAAGACTTATATCGTACAATCTACGATCAGCAGGTCGTCTGCAAACTGTGCCATCGTTTTACAATAAATAATGCACCCAAATCTAACCTCAGCACATCATAAGCGGTTTTTAATTCAACAAATTTATTACTAGATCCTTCGTCGGATTTATTGTTGTCAGGATGAAGCTGAAATATCAATCAACTTTGAATATTCATACAAACTTGTAGAAAACTTTTTTCGATTTCTCATAAAATGCCGATTTGATCTCATCAAGACTAGCTGTCTGCTTGACGCCAAGTGTATCGTAATGTGAGTTTTTCTTAAACGAGTTGATACATCTGAAAACGTTTGCGAAAATTGCAGACGAAACAGACACTCTCCTTGAATTAAATTGAAGATTTGGTTGAAAACTAGTTCTGTTTCAAACTTTTTGTTTTTTTTTTCAGATTAGTAAAACAAATGAATGAGTAAAGGAATTGAGCAGCAATTAACCGATTTACGTTAAGTTATCTTCGCAGATTATAAAGAGTGTGGTATCCGAATTTCCCACAGTTTAAATTCGAACTTGAAATACCGCCTAAAAAAGTGCGATGGTCCCCAATTATGCAAGACGGTCGTTTTTTTTGGGATGGTAATAGAAGATTGCGGAATATTTCAAAACTAGCCAGCCCAATTCAAATTTTAAGGCATTTCTTTTTTGAAAAACAACAATAATTGTTTTTTTTTTAGAAATGGCGCATTTGGTAGCATTACACGAATTCCAGTTATTATTATTTCAGATATTCAAAAAAGGATTAACCTTACAAAAATCCTAGAAGAGTTCGGTACCCTCGCTTCAGAACACCCAAAACATTGCGATATCATCCGTCTGAACAAATAAATCTTCATTTTTGTTTCAAAAAAAAGTTTAAGAACCATTTAAAAATATTCCGTGTGGTATTGATGACAAACAATTCTCCCAGAGAAAAAATGGTCCAATAATTAAAACAGAATACAACGATGTTTCACATTTACATATCATCTTTATTCGTATCATAAAATAATTAATTAAATGATTTGGAGTGGCGCGGAAGAGAATATGAATACGTGGCGGGTTTTTTGGATAATTTAATATAAAAAGGAGCGAATTTTCCAAGTTAAAATTAATGGAAAAAAAAGATGAAGAAGGCAAAAAAACCCCAAGTACGAGTGAGAGACAACACAAAACATGGAGGGGGAAGTAGTTGAAAGGAAAACGAAGTGAATAAAACCAAAAAAAAGCACATACAGACACACACTCGCCATAAATCGGAAAAGAATTGAAGAATAATGGGGATTCTACTACTGTAGTTCGCCGTGTCATTTCTTTCTCAAAAAGAAAACTACAGTAATAAAGCAGTTTCGTAAAGAAGAAAAGATGAGTGCCACAAACGTTTGGTCATTATTCAAATTTTTCATTGGGAACAAAATAATTCGGGAAAATTTCTTGATATGACCTTACTTAAGAAATAATTTGACAGAAAAGAAAACAAACAAAATTTCTGAACCGAGATAGTGCGGAAAGTAATAAGTGGTACGGTACGCATAAAAGTTCTCTTTCAAAAGGCACATAATTGTTCGAGAGGGTAATTGTGGAGGGGATTAATAATAAGGCAAAGAATAAATAAATAAACACCTAATATTTCATTTTACATGTTCTCATACTGGTCAATTCTTCGTTTTGTGTTACCGCCGCGAATTTGTCGCAAAGTCTTGTACTTGTCGCGTCCAGCCTTCTTATTCTAAAAACATAACAATAGTCATAATGACTGTTTTGTATGGACAAAAAATCACCTCCATATGCAGAACATCATAATCCGTAACAGCCGCCTGATCCTTGACACTGTCAAGCTCTCTGGTGAGCATGTCAAGTTTGTTCTTGATGTGAACATTCTTCTCGGCAGCAGTGACTCGATCGAGTTCGCGTTGTGGCACGTTCTGATCAGCATCGTTGGTCAATTCTAAACAAACTCCTCTATTCAAAAAGAAAACTTCGAAAAAAATCGCTACCAGTAGTTCCATTATCTTCGTCATCAGTTGCAGCTTCATCTCTGGTGTGACTTTGGACGTGATTGCTGTGGTTGCGCGAAGTGTCGACCTTCAAAATTCCTTGATAAAGCTCAACTGAATATCAAACCGATACCTGAGTTTGAAGGTGGCGAGTGACGGTGGTTTGTCTTTCAACTTCTTGTCTCATTGTGAACACCTCACGCTCACGAGCATCGACTTGCTCGCGAAGGCGGTGTCGCTCCTCGTCAGACATTGCCTTCTCACTTTGCAATTGAGCAGTAAGCTCGCGGAGTTCCATCTAAAATCAATCAATTACAACTCGATGATCTCGAAAATTCCTCGATTGTACCTCCTTATTCTCGAGCGCTTGTTTGGCGATCTGAAGCTGTTTGAGCTGAGCCTCCAGATTCTGAATAGTATGCTGAGCATCTTCGAGCTCCCTCCTAGCGCGTTCCATATCAGCAACCATTTTCTGCATACGCTGTTCAGCTTCGCGCTGACGGGCTTCAGCCTCTTCGCGAGCTCCAATCTCGCGGTTGAGCTTCTCCTGCTCGGCAATCTTGAGAGCGCGTTCTTCGCGCGCCTGCTGCTTCATTTGTTGAACCTCGATGGTATCAGGCTTTCTTCGCCGCATGTACAACTCATGGTTGCCCATACAAAGCGCGAGAATACGCTTATTGATTCGAAGCCTCGGCGCATAGAAGACAAAATCCTGTGAAATGTATTATTATGAGTGATTTGTGACAACGGATGCAGCTTACATGTGCCTTCTTATCAATCGGTTTGATCACAAACTTCTTATCGTTGAAAGAAATATTGCGAATTTCCGACCAAGGGAATCCAACCTGAATAATGATTGATTATCATTGCAAAATTATTGCGTACTAATGCGAAATTGTGATGGAAAATTGTTTTATGATGAAGTATTCACCTTTGGAGAAAGACGATCAGTTTTATCGTAGATGTTCAAACCAAGCGCATCAACGCCAAGATACAAGTCGGTCCCCTTCTTGTTGCGAATTTCAAAATACTGAAAATCAGTAGCACATCATATTGAAAAATGTCCGCAAAACTTACATTAACTCCGTACATTTCGAGATCTTGAGCAATTTTGAGATACTCGAGCATCGCCTGCTCTCTTGATGTTCCTTTATGATCCGCCCACCATGTCATAATTCGCCGCTCCCATTCCTCAGTGTTCAATTTGAACTGGCCAAGCACGCGTTGCGGAAGGAGCCGATCGGCCGTCAGGCAGCCAGGAACATGCGTTTCCGGAATGTAATCGCCATATTTGACCTGCATCGCGTACGAGGCGAGAAGAACCGACGATTCTGGCGGACAGTAGATCTCATCTGACAGAATGCCTTCTTTGACTTGCAAGAAGAAGAGTCGCTGCAACAAGAAACCCCTTAGATTTTGATGTATATTCGCCGCATTGAGTCAGCGGCATCGAATACGACCGATTGTCACGGTTCGCATGACTCATTCTGCACTCTTTTTTTCTGATCATGAAAAACCATGTCGCAAACAGTTTTGATACAATAAAAACGACAATATTTGATAATAAAGGAATGAATCGGAACACCTGATACAATTACTCACAACTGATACATTGGTAAAAAAAATTATAGGCGTAATTAAATTGGAGGAAAACACAAATATTGTTTTCTTTTGTCTATTTTCAATTTTTTTTATTTATTTTCGAATCATTGAAAATTTTCATTTTCCAAAAATTATTTTCCCTTTAAATTCAACCAATTTTATAATTTCGAGCAAATTTCTTTTCAATCCATTTGTTCAATTAAAATAAATTTCCACTATTTTTTTCTCAATTAAGTAGTTTCAAGAATTGTATTAATATGAAAGACCGATATTCGGTTTTTCGTTTCAAAACCCGTTTTCGTCATGGAGAAACGTGGAATTCCGATTCGAGCACATAGGCGCGTTTCGATAAACTGATAAGCGGCGCGACAGCGGCGGCGACGACACACTGCCTTCAAAAATGTGTACAACTCCAAAAAACGGCAAGCGATGCTGGCCACATAATAAAAAGCCGGAAAAAAACACCGACAAAACGCTAATTCGTCTTGTTCGCCCGAAAACAAACAATTTCTCAAGTTTCAGCACATGACAGGTTGCCGCCAACGGGAAGCACTGATTCCTTACCATAGTCACATCCTGAATAATCTCCTCGGCGACGTCTTCTGGATAGAATTTGGCGCGAAATTTGAAGTGAAGTGTCGGCTCCTTCTTCACGTCTTGTGACATTACTTTTTTGTTCAACTTGAGCCACGTTGGGAACCCTTTAATAAAAATTTTACTTCTAAAAACCCGAAAATAATTAGGAACCTTTATTGTCGGTGTATTGCAGTCCAAAATACCAGATCTCTCTGAGTCCTATGGTTTTAACAACCTGATCGAAAAGCTGTTTGCCCGTGGTGCTGGATTGAATGGCGAACTCCAATTCGGAGTCCATTGATGTTACTCGCACATTGATCTGAAATAAGATTGAATTTTGGGAGAAAATTTTCGAAACTCTGAATACTTTTGGAAGTTTTTGGTTTGTCACCAAAGGATCTTGGTGTCGTTCGCCCATCATTTTGAATCTGGAAACCACGAAACTAGGCACAATATTCGTACAAAACCGTACCAAAAAAAATGCAAAAACGAGAGAGAAAAAGAGAGAAAGCCTTGAAGAAGACTGTCGTCCAAAATCAGTGATAAAAAGAAAGCGTTTTGTATGTATATTTGCCCGCTCCGTGTTCCCTGGTATGCACACAAAAGCCCCGCCCAGTACCCTCAAACACACACACTAGCTAGACAAATTTCCATTCATTATCGCTCGACACCAAAATTTTTCCAGTTTTTTTTTCATCCCCCATTTTTTATATGCAAAAACTTACGGCTTTTTTGGACATTTTCGATGATTTTGTGCGCGATTCCGCTCAACTTGAGAAGAGAAAAAAAAACGTTTCCCAATGTTTCGCGTTCACAGGAGCCTGCAATTCATATTATTGAGGTGGTCAAATTTGAACGGAGCGAGAGGGCAACGATTACGAAATGAATGAAATGTGCAAAATTCATGTAGTGTACGCGGCAAAAGCACAAAAAAATTGAACGGAACTCGATGAATATTAAATGTGCTTGTAGGGTCCACCTAGGCATTCATTTTTTCGTTCAAGATATTTGTTTGCATTGCATTCTGGATTTTATTACAATGCGTAGGCGATAAAATATGATTCACAACGATGCGAACCTAATATAGGCCCAACGTAAAAAAAAAAAACAACTCAATTTCATAATCGGGTAATTTAAATTGGTGGAAAATTGAGACACAATAATCGCGCAAGCGCCATCGAATGCGACGGGCAGCTGACGGTTGGCGCAGAGTCTGTGACCACTTGAACTCGAGTTTATTTTTTCACTAATGGGGTTAGATTACCCGCTGAAAACGGAGATGTTAGAGCGAAAACTCAAAATAAAAATTCGATTTTGAATTTCGCGCACTCGCGACAAGACCAGCTATTAATTTTTAAATGTTCCTTTAATGTTACGGTATCATGCAATTAAAAAAAATCGGATTTTTAAGTGATTTCTTTTATTTTCTCGCGATTTTTTTCAGCCAAGTTGCACAAAAATTAATTATATGAGTTGCACAATTAAATTAACTGATTGTTCGCGCAGAAAATTTAAATTTTTGCGTTGCGATGGAGCGCCATTGCCCCAAAGTGATGATTCATCCCCGTATGTTTCAAATTGTTAGTCACCTTGTCATTTACGCTAATTTCGGTAGAAGTTCAAACAGAGTCGGCAAAAAATGAAAGGGAAATAAAAATGTTTGCAAAAGTCAAAAGCAAAAATGAATAATAGTAAAAATATTGAAGGAATTTGAAATGATTCACCCACAGATGTTTTACACCTGCCTCGCAAGTGTGACCAAGACGATGATGCTTCGTGATCGGAAGATGAGAATTCGCACTTCAAATAAAAGTCGAATCTTATTATTGTGAAATTCTCTCGAAATCTGCATCAAAATTGCAATGCGATTTGAACCGTTTTATATCTTCATCGAAAGCAATAAATTGGCAAAACTCGACTTTTATTGATGACAGCTGCCCCGGCCGCAAATATTGCATACAAAAAATTTCTGAGTCCTTCCAAAAGGATTGCACCAACAAAAAAGGGGGAATTTAATAGTAACAAAAAGAAATATTCAAACAATGACGGTCGTTGGAAGTACAACGACGGAAAATAGCGAACAGTTCAAATAGTAGAAAGTGAGTGCCGGTATATAACAACATCAGCGATGTTGATGATGATAGCAGCAGCAACAGCAGCAGGAATAGCAGTAACATCAAACGGCCAAGTGGAAGGAGAAGAAGACGCATTCTTTCACACATTCATACAAAACATGAATAATACAGTACTATGCAAATATCAAAGCGTCGATCGGTTCGGTACGTCCAAACCGCTTAATAGATTCAGTTGGTAATAATTCAAGTGGTGTTGCAAACAGCACGCCAAACTCGAATTGATACTCCCAGGAGGGGAAGGGGTCATTTCATCCCCCCCCCCTCTCCCCTCCTCAAAAAAAAAATCAAAACTCGTCAAAAGCGAAAACAATGCGTAAGGCAATGTCCGTAAACGGACAATATGGATCAATGAGGCGGGCAGGAAGGACGGAAAAACCGCTGTTTTGGGATTGCGAAAATTAGATGGACAGCAAAAAACAGGCGCGAGGAGAAACGCAGAATGTTTGCGTTTGTTCGAGGCGAACAAACCCCCTCCGACGCCAAGGTGGAAGAGAGCGGAAAAACAATAAAATGAAAGAAACAAACTGCGCTTTTGTATTTACGTATTGTATATATTTTATCAACAAGTCATATCCTTGGCAATTGGGGAAAAAAACAAGTTGAAGATTGCTTTTTTTTTTCAGCGTGTTTTAATATAATTTTCTCTTCAACAAATATTTTTTGGGGAAAAGGTATATTTTGAAAAAAACGATTTTCGCATTCGCATTCAAACGGACAAGTGGCATTAATATTTTCTGGAAAAACAATATGGTATTCCATGTTCGGACATTTCACAGGTTTAGAAATTTGATACTCTCTTTAATAATCGTATACGAATAAACAATTTTTAAATAAAACATTTTTATTTAGAAAAAAAAGGAAATTGGCAATAAACGAAATCGATTCTAATTTTTTTAAAATATATTTTTCTTCTATTTGCGTCATCTTTTAAAAATATCATCAGCGGACATGAAAACGGTAATCACAATAAAAGAAGCCATCGAATAAGAAGTGAGAAGAACCAATAAATTGCACAGAAAAAAATATTATTGAATTTCAGACATTTTTTTTGTCAAACCGGCACGAATACCTTTTTTGTTCGAACCAAAAATTGGAGTCGAAAGGTAATTGAAATGCAAATCCACTAGACATATATTGCAACATTGCGAATGAGTCATCAGGCGACAAAAAAATTGAAATCAATTTGGTATTTTAATTGGAATTCGTGAGAAGAAGAAGAAGAAGAAGAAGCTGAAAAGAAACCGGAAATTTGCCAGGCAAGAATGATGATAATAAACGAACGCCTAGTTTGTTGTTAATTGTATAAACAGTCAAACGAGCGAATCGGTGCTATTTCACGCGAAACACCAAATCGCTTCGAGAGTGTGCTCAACGGCTAATCTGGCGCATGTCGCCGTTCGGACAACACCACAATACTGTAATATATATTTATATACTATATACATATAGTATAGATGAACAGATACGTATAGATTCCACATTGATAACACACACACACATGTGTGTGTGTGGTGTCAAATCTGATTTGTTAATTCATTTCTGCGATAAAGATGATGATGATGATGATTGAGAACGGAAACAATTCGAATTGGAATGTCTAGACGAGGAAACTAATCCTGCAAACTGTCCGCAGATGGGTTGAAAAATGAATTGACAAGAAATGTTTACTATTAAGACTATGGCCGACATGCGGAAAATTGGCTAATTGCCAAAAAAAATTAGTAGAGGTCTCGGTTTAAACCAATTCTTTACTTAGAGCCCCCTTATGCATATTTTTTTCGTTGTTTTATCTTTTCTATTTTCTCTTCAATGGTCCGTAGTACGGTAGCCGAATTTCTACTGTATAAATTTCACTTTGAATCGCCGCCAGGAAAAACTGCAATGGACCACAGATCTCAGATCTGGCAAATTACCAATCGGATCGGTTTGATTTCGGAGTCGAATCCGATTGGTTTTGAGTTAACAGAGAATCAATCATAAAAATCTAAATTTGTGAGAATTTTTCAATTAATTGTCGGATTCAAACAAACATTTGATGTATTGCTGTAGATTTTCAAATTCGCGCATTGACTTCGACAGAATGAAGGCCCTGGCCCAATCGGTGATTGGAAATCGAAAATATTTTTTTAATCGTCTCATAGCGAAATATTCCGTCAAATAATTCCACCTATCAACAATTTCTAAATCCAAATATTCAGTGAATGAAACTTGAGCGAAAAAAAAAATTCGAATTTTAAAAATTGATGGAAGCAAAAAAAGGAAGTTGATTGGATAAATATGAAAATCTTGTGAATTTGAAGAATTTTGCGAAGAAATCGCTCAAAAATGCGACGGATGTCGAAAACGATTCGTCGGCGACGAATTACGCAATCAATTGGCGTCGAAATTCATAATTTCGCACACAACAAATCGGATGGACGAGGAAAACAAAAGAAAAGACGTGGATCGGTGACCTATTCGGAAGAGGAGGAGGAGGAGGAGCGAAAGTTTATGCAATATCGGTCGGATCGGATCGGATCGGATCGAAGTATTTTAGGAGTGAGGCAAACGAGGGACGACCGAAACGATGAAGATACCGGCAGCACGGCGTCGAGAGAATCATCAAGGGCATTCCACTCCCCTCCCCCTTCCCCCCTCTCCTCTTGTCGTTTCCTTTCTTCTCACTCCACGATTCGCCTCCTATTTGGCCTTTTTTGGCGTGTTTTCGGGACGAGGACTTTTTCAAATTTGCCGCCTAACCGCCGCATCTGTCGATCTACTCAATTCTCGACACTTGTGCGTCGAAATGAGGCGAGGCGAACACTATCTCGATCGAACCCCCGATTTTGTTGAAGCCGCGCACATCATGATGATGATGATGACGAAAAAAGCCGCTCTCGAATAAAAAAAGAACACAAAACTAAATTATTTATGCGAAAAAATAAATGTTTGTGAATCGTAAAACACAGATCAATAAAATCCCGTATGCAAAAGAACGAAAAAAATGAATGAAATGGCACGGCCTTCTCCGTGTTTCTTTTTTTTGCCGGTTGATGATGATTTATACGAATTCCGGTTGGACGACGACGTTTTCATGATCAATGTTGTGGTAGCTGGCGACTCCTGACCATTTCGGCAAACGATCCCGATATTTTTTGTAAAGAAACAAACCTGCAAAAATAAGTACTTTTTGGAATTTTCAATCATTTTTTTGCATATTTCTAATTTCAGACATCCAATATTTAAAATAATTCAATCGTTTCGAAATCGATAAAGGATTGTGGAGATTCTTCAACATTTTGACTTACAAACTGCTCCAATAATGACGAGAACAATGCAATTTCTGAACGTGTGATATCCGCTATCCTTTTTGCAGTACTCCTTCGGCAAATCGAACACATTCATCCCTTTAACTTCCAAAGGAGAAGCGCAGAATGTCTTACCCTAAAATATGCGAAAACGATTTTTTTTCGCAATATTAGAACGAAATAGTTTACTTGATTCAGGAAACTGATATCATCAGACTTGACCATTTCAACCATCGAGCAGTCGCAATGAAGCGGATTTTTCGAAATATCCAGACTTGTCAATGATGGCATTCTGTCCCAAAGATCGGCAGGAATGTGGTGAATCTTGTTTCCCGCCACGAAAAGCGCCTTCAAATTCGAGAAGCACTTCGCGGTAAAATCGAGACTCTCGAGTTTATTGTTGGACAACTCGAGTCTGAGCAGCCCTTGGACCCCGCAAAATGTGATCGGATGCAATTCCTCGATTTCATTGTCATTGAGTTGGATTTCGGTGAGATGCACAAACTTATGTTTCGTGTGCAAGATGCTCAGCAAAAAATGTAGTTTGAATTCTGAGGAGCCCGCAATGGCATCGTTCATTTCAAGACGCTCCAATCTGAAATCGAAAAAGTCCCTCTTCAATTTTGTGTGTGGATCTTCTCGAACACCACGATTCGTTCCTCGTTCTATTTTTTTCTTTGTTGGGCCCATCAACATACCTCGTTAGTGACATGAATGTGTCCGCTTGTGTCATCGAAATCGGATTGCGCGACAAATAAAGATACTGAACATTATGGACTTTGTCGAAACCGCGTGGACCGATGCGCTCGATCGAATTGCCTGTCAAATTCATCAGACTCACATTTGGAAGAGTTGTATCTAGAAAAAATGGACACCGTTAGTGGATACATCGCGACGAGATTACCTATTTTGAGCAAATCATCGGTCAGATCCATTTCCGCGTTGTGCACAATAATCGTCTCAACCCGACTGACGTCTCCGCGAATCTGAAACCAATGGGATTTCTGTTTTAAAAAAACAATTCAAAAGAAAATTACCGTGAAAAGCGGATTCGATGACGATTGTCGTTCACATAAAATCGTTGTCGCGTTTTGCTCGCATGTCCCTGAAACACAAAAAGAGATTTTCAGATGACAAATTTCAGATTTTTGACTCAAACGGAGCACACATTGAATGTTCTTTTCTGCTATATATTTCCATTTTCGTTGTGTTAAAAAAATAGGACCACTAATCAGTGTTTGAATTGCCGCCACCACTAATAACAGCTAACAAGCGATTGTGGCGCATCCCGGAAAATTGTCCGCAGATGTTTAAAATTAAATTTCATTTGTTAAGCTAAAAAAAATTGGGCTTCCATTCCATATTGTCGGATTCAAACGACTTCCCGAAATTTAAAAAATGATTGGCTATGTGCCAATGCGTCTCGAGGAAGCGAGATTGCGTACATTGCATTATAACGTACGCGCATTTAACATTCAGTCAACGAATAGTTTAAATCTACATTATTTTCGCGAATTTGAAGGCCCCGGTTCCCTTCAGTCGTTTGACTCCGACAAAATGGCTTAAGGACGAACAATTTAAAATAAACCCCTGCATTTTCTCCAATTAATGGTACTACACAGACTTCGCAAAATAAAAACTCAAAAAAAAAAACCTGTAGAAGCTATATGTTTTTAAACTCTGAAAATCTAATGCAAATTAAGCAACAAAAACTAGTTTTGCTTTTAATTTTTTGAGTTTTTATTCCTAAAATAGGTAAGCATTATATTTTCCAAATATTATTCAACGTCAAAAAATTGACGAATTTTTAATTATACAAAAATCTCAAATTCTCATGATTTTCGGCTCAAATGATTTGCGCAAAAAAGAACACGTCGGTGATGGATCAAAAACGCATGATAATAGCTAATATAAAGTGTAAAATTCCATCAATCATCAATCTCTCGTTCGTCGTCTTCGTCGACGAACGTCATGGCCGCGGCCGCGGCACACAAAAAGATGAGAGATTCCGGGATATGAAAAAAATGCCAACAAGACGGATAGATGAGTGTTTTTTCAAGAAAAGATTTATTACCGACTAGTACGTTTTACGAATTGCTATACATATAGTTAAAACTGTGCATCGATCGCGTTCGTCGGCTGTTTACCCACAGCTCAAGTACATAGTAGTTCATATTGATAGAAGCGCCAACTCCAATTTTGGGTATACTATCGATTTTCTTCAAAACACAATGAAAATGATATTCAAACAATAAATTCATATGTTAAATTTCAGCTAAAAATCAAGCGAATCATTAATAGGGAAGCAGCAGGTTTCCACTTTTTTTTTTAAATGAAAAGCTAAAATCTGCAAAATGCGAGCAGATTGGAAAATACTATTTTCTTCATTTATCTCTTTTGAACAGAAGTGAATCCAACGGAATTTGTTCGCGGAAGTTTGATTCAAAATTGTTTGTCGTACAAATAATTTTGCAAAGGGCATTCTGGTTTTAAAAAAACCCAATCAAAAGGCAATAAATTTTTCGAAAAAATGGCATTTTCTCTCATTGAAAATTCTAAAATGAAAATAACGCGAAATAAAAAAAAGCGGTGTATAAATGAGAAATTGTTGAGGAACGAATCGAAAAGGTGGTCGAATTGTGTACAAACCTGAAAATGCGGAATTGACGAGCAACAAGACGAGAATTGCGGTGAGCAGTCGCACCTTTTCGATCATTGTAGCGGCGAACTGGACAACGTCGTGGGTGTTTCGGGAGGCCCCCGTTTACACTCACTCCCCGTCGTCGTCGTTGTCGTCGCCGCCGCCGCAGACCGCCCGACGGGTGTCCGTTTGACCTTTTTCTCTACGTCTCTTCATCCGACATCGCGTACTGATCTGATGTGATCACACCATTATCACCTCGTTCAATATTACAATTTATTATGAGTGTTTGAATGCACGTTTTCGTTTTTTCATTTTCATTCCGTGTGAGCCAAACAACAAAATCCCCGAGTTGAAATTTGAAAAAAAATAATAATAAAATAAAAAAAGGCACACAATTCGAATGACAATTATGTGGTTTGAGGTTAATTGTGAAACCGAAAAAGGCAAAAAAAAATAATAAGAGACACGAAAATTGAATGGATTAGGGCACATCCGGCTGAGTATTTTGAGTGTTCGTCCGCGAAACCGTCGAGATTGTGCCGAGTGACGAAACCTTCGCCCGGCGTTTACTCACTATGAACTTGTACGTCGTCATTCCCATCTTCCCTGGAAATTCAAATGGTTTTTTAGAAATGATTCAATTCGAAATTTATAATTTTCTGAAGAGAGGCGGGACCTTCAAATTCAGTGAAAATAATTTATCATTGAGTGAAAATCAATTACGCGTAGACTATAATGCAATGTACGCAGTCTTGCGTACTTCTCGCTACGTCGAGACGCATTGGCACATAGCCAATCGTTTCCTTTTTAATTTTGTTCAATCGTTTGACGTCGACAATATTAATTTCTTTTGTTCGTTCGCTGCCAAATATTGTCAACGTCGAATGCGGAAAATTGGCTAAATGCCAAAAAAGACAATGGTCTATGCAATGACTTTATTGCGCAAAAATGAATACTGCGTGCTGTTGAAGGTCTGCACAGACATTGATGGTCGAAGCCGAGTTTTCACATATTAGAATTTACACAGATTCTATTTTCCTATATTTGAATATCCTGGGATGGGCTAAATACATATAAGGATTGATTAAAGCCTGCACCCTGCACACCAAGACCCCTCTAAACAAGCGGCTATGTGAATGTCTCGCTGAAAAATTCCAGAAGTTGTCAGTTTTTAAACCATTGATTTCGGATTTTTTTTCAATTTTCCCGAAGGTAATTTTTATGAAATTTTTGAACAAAAGTAATTCAAAAACGCAAATATTGCAAAAAAAAGATAATTGACTTTTTTCGGAAGCAGACTACATATATAATCAATGGGCATTAGATTTATAATAAATAATACGATATTTTGCAAATAAAGTGCACATATAAATGTGCCGAAATTCCAATTTTGGAAAGCGGTCTGAAAGCTTTGAGCTTTTAAAGTTTAAAATTTTTGTGAATAATTTCAAAAAAAGGCTTGAAATTACAAGTGTATATTTCTATAAAATTATAGATTTTTTAAACTAACACAGATTTTTGCGAAGATTTTATAAATTTTAAGGTTTTTTTGATCCATAATCTGTGGATCGTGATTTTTGGCTCATTTTCAGAAAATGCTACGAAAATGTGTCAAAAGAGTTAAAGTGAGATCCTAGGGAGAGGTAAAAATTGGTATTTTAAAATATCAGAAAATTATGCTAGCGGACTGGTAACTGGTAACTCAAAAAAATTGATTAAAAATGATGCAGAACCATATAACATTCAAAAATTTCTAATTTTGACCCCATCAGGACCCCATCATTTTTGAGTATTCCAGAAAATGAGCCAGAAATCACAAGCCAAAAATTGCGAGATATAGTAAGAACGAGACACTGACAATATGGAAAAAATTTTGTTTTAAATTTGTTAAAAACAAACTAGAAATTTGGATTTGTTACTGAACAACTGCGAAAAATAGAAAATTTTTGAGGAACGGATTGCAAAAAACAAATACAGTAGCGTGGTTTGAAGGCGCAGGACACCAAGCGGTGTGGCTCCCACAACGCGAAAGAGTACGGTGCGGACACGTGCGAGACGCGAGACCCCAAAATGCGTTTTTCTCTCTCAGATAAAGCAATAAGTGAAGCAAAAAATTGAGTTTTTCGTGGAATGCAATGAAATAAAAAAGGTTTTTTTTTTCGAAAAACCGGAGATTAGACAAAAAACTTACATAATCGAATATGAAAATAGAGGAGATGTGTGGTTGTAACGAACGCGAACATGTATACAATTCCGCAAATAACACAGCAAAGCAACCAGCTGATTCGAAGCGGTTCCGTAAATTGTCCTAAAATATCGGAATTCCAGATTGTTTCAAATTGTTAGCCAACAAACCGAAACAAGTGAATGCGGTGCTGTTCTTATTCGAAAACCACAAGTACAAAACGCCAAATGATAGACAAAGAGCTGCTAGAGATGATAATGATATCGAAACAACTAACCACATAAATGTTCTAAAAGTCGAATGGAATCGATTTTGTGCGAAAATTTGCATCCTTACTACCTATAATTTGCAGAGCCGATACAATTGTTGAGCCAAACGCAGTGATGGTCGAATTTGCCGACGCAGTAGTTGCATCGTTTACAGTGTTTCGTGTATTTCTCGCTGAAATCGCCGTTGTCTTTTAAACGAAATACAATAATCAGACAGGAGGGCTCGATTTTAATCTTTAATTATCCTGATGTGTTTTTGAATTTGAGTGCAAATTTATTATGCGTTCGGCTTATTATTCTAGAGAAACAAATGAAAATCTAAAAAGTTCAATTCACGTAAAAACCAGATTCTTAAAAATAACATGTAGATTAAATCCCATTTCTTCCGTTTTACCAACAGATGCGACGACATAGTCGGCGTCCGGCGACTGATGAATGCTGGGGTAGATTTACGGGCGTTGTGGTCTCGCGCCGACTAACTCGTTATTGATTGGCTGATTTCGATTTTCGAACTTTTGATTTTTAAAACCTCACAAATGCAAATAATTTAAAATTGACCAAGAAGAAAAAATGGTTCGTGTGGGACAAACACAATAAGCCTACGTGACGAGACCATAATCAAAGGCGCATCCGTAAATCTACACCCCATTCATTTGAAAAATTAGAAGAATTTAGGCCAGATACCGTTTTGTTTCTTGACGCGAAATTAACAGATATTTGCATGCGCCTTTGATATGAAGAGGGCAAGTTGTGTAGATCAAATTTTTCCCCCAAAGTCTTTGACAATAAGATTAATTTGTTTCCAAAAAAAATGCTAATGAAATCGAATATATTAAATGATGGTTAATTTCGTTCAAAAAGAAAGCACCCTTTTGGTTCAATTTGTCCGCAGCACAAATAATTGAAATGAATCGAACTTACACAACAAGTTCGCACACATTGCATTTGTTGTTCTCGATGACATGCCTTCCGGGTTCGGATTTGAACGGCCTCCGCTTGAATCCCTCCTTTTTGATTTTTCGCGTCAATTCCGGCACACATGCGTCTTTAATCGTCAGATAAATGACCAGAATGTAGATGTAAATGTAGAGAAGGACGACTCCTGTAATTACCAAATAACTTTTCACTTTTCATTTTGCTGATCCCGACATAAACAAATTATCCCAACAAGCGACCGACGGCTGAACGGCTCAGGTGATTTTCGGCTTTTGTCGTCGACGTCACGACTACGCAATTTTGAGCTCGGTTTTTTTGATTGTTTGTGAGAGCACAAACATGACTCCAAATATGGAATTACTCTATGGGAAAAGCGCGAGTGCGCTCGGAAAACTCGAATTCGAATTGATTTTGTTGCAACATTTTATACGAGTTTTTACGATTCTTAGAATAACATTGACCCTTTTAATCCCAAAAGTTGGCTGGTTACTGTAGTTTGAATTCGTTGTGAGACCACCCGACAATCGAAGATCACACACATATTTCCATGATATTTCGAAAATTATATAACCCAGATTTGGCGGATAAACATTGGAAACAAAATGAAAATTTGATAATTTCAAAATGTTGCGGAATTTCGCAATAATGAGCACAAAACAGAAATTTGAAAATTACAGTGACGTTTGGTCTCGGAGCGAAATTGGAACGTGGGCGACAAACATGTTGAGAGTACAGTGACGTGCACAAAAACGGTCACTTGGGGGAAAATCGACTTGGAAAACGTCTCGAATTTCCCCAATGGGCTTCGATTATGGCGGAGAACACAAAAATCACAATTCGAATTGGAAACTATCCAAATGACGGTAACCCAACGTTTAGAAAAGAAATGACATGGGATTACGACAAATTCCACGGAATTCTTGGAATCGACCCGATAAAATTGCATTCGTGTTTAATTTTATTCGGCACATTATTGTTAGCCGTTAGACATTTACTCTAAATTGAATCTCGCGACGATTGAAGTTATTAAATGAATGAGTTGTGAATTGAAATGACTTGTATTTGATTGAATCTGCGGACAATTTAACAGGACCCACTTCGGGGAATGTCTATTGCTCTTTCTTTGCCAATTAGGTTAATTGCCTTTATTTTCCAATTATTAGTGTGAGCTTAAAAGCTTCACAGAAATTCCTTGAAAAGAAATATCGTAAATTGGTCGAAGCTATTACGTCCTCTTCTAAATTTGAATTTAAAATATTCCGTCTTTAACGAAAAAAAAAACTAGAAATAAAAATTAAGATAATTGTCAAATGAATCATTAATTGTTCAATGTCTAATTGAAAATTAACTGATTCAAGAAAATTGCGAAGAATTTTGCACAATCTTGCACACGGCCGCACTTGGAAGAGGAAGTTCGAACAATCAAGTAGAAAGGAAAAGAGAAAATAATAAGGCTGTTTTCGCATTTGTCTATTTAATATTTAATTAATATACATTAGCGGGGGTGGAATGAAAAACATGAAAAAAACAATAATAATCAAAAAAAAAAAAACAAAAATGAAGCGAGGAACAGGTGGTTAATTAATAGTACGTAGGTACTTACCGATTGAGACGTATGGTGTGAGAATTGGCAGAAATGCGAATATGGTCGCCGGCAGCATCAAACAGGTCAACACGTATGAAAATAGTTGGTAGTTGGTGATGCCGGAGCGAAGCATAAATTAGATGCACATCAGGTGGCGCCGACTGGAGTGGATCCCAAGGAGCACAACTATTATTATTACTAGCTGCTAGCAAGTCGTCGTATATCCAAGTGAGGGAGGACGCGAGGCTCTCGGCGTGTGCGCTCTCTGCGTGTCTCTTGTTCATCCATCGCAGCGGTGTTGCCAAGGTGATTTGGTCTCGCTTTCCGACTCAAGACACGCCTACTTCGCAAAAAAGAACATTTGAAATACAATAGAATGAACCTTATGATACATAAATGCCAATGTTTTCTCTGGAGGATATTTGAAATGTTAGATAAACATTTCAACGAAAATGCTTGTTAATTAATTGAATAGTTTTACACGTTCTGTATATGATTATGCTTGAAGAATGATTGAATTATTAATTAATGGAGGATACTGTAATATACATCGGTGTAATCACGCTGCACCGATTTTAAAATACAGTAGTCTACTTGATTATTAAAATATTTTCATTCGCGTCTCAATTTTTGTTCCTTCATTCTTCAACAAAATTTACTTCCGGAAGTTAATCGGAGGGTCATTTTCCTTTTGCCAAATGCAAAATCAAATTTGCGATGTTTGATGTAGCATTTCACACATAAAAACTCGTAAAGTACAGAAATATAAACCTTCGTAAAAGCAGAAATTTTTCGTGTCGCTGAATTTCAATTCATAGATTTTTTTTTTAGAAAATTTTATTGAATTTATGTCTTATTCTGATGATCGATTCATCTCCTCGTGGCCAAGATGTTCAACGATGAATAACCACGGGTTTAATTCGTCTGCGGAAAACTCAGGTATAATTATCACCTTAATTGTCGCCCACTTTTCAACATTTCGTAGGGTTCAGAAGTTTTTCGAACAATCGGTATATCGATGAAAATGATAAACAACAACGAAGCAACTCGCGAAACGGTTGGATTCTCAAAATTCATCGAGATATTTCATAGAATATTTTTTTCAGAGATGTCACGTCGACGCACAAGAAATCGGAGTCGTAATAGCTATAGAAGAATGAACTCTGTGAAATGCTATAACTGCCTAAAGACCGGACATATTTCGAACAATTGTCCTGGAAAAGGTTTTTTTTAAATATTTTTTGTTCAATACACTGGCCGAAATTTTACTCACAATTTTTCGTATTTACCCTTATAATACCTTTTGGTCGCATAAGCAATTTGAAAGTAGGTGTGGCTGAAATTAAATTTCTTATTTGAAGTGATCTTTGTTTAAAAAATGTCTCTGTATCGTTTTTTTTGAAATTTTTATTCAGATATTCGCGAGAGTCCGTATAATTCGAGTCGAAAGAAATTCGACGATAGATATGAGGATCGAAGTTGCTGCGGTAAATATTCTATTTTTAAAATATTTTTAAATTTATGATAATAATTGCGTCCAGAAAGTGGATTTGGACTTATAATTCGCACATAATCGTCTAAAGTTTCCCAAAAATAGAAATAAAGTAAATTCGTGTTACGAGTAAGCTAGATTATCACATTATCTATAACGTATTTCCGTTGACCTAATGCAAATAAATCAAATCCGAATAAATGATTACATATTCGTGACTTATTTTTTAAGATAGGGGTGTTTCAGATGCCCTCGATAGTCAATTTCTCGATTCACAGCTGGATAGTTTGTTCAAGACCGATGTGGAAACAAGATCCATTGAATCGGACAATGTTCGGAACGCGAGCCGAATCAGTGAAATGTCGATGTCGTCCCGACAAATGCCCAGGAATCATAATGTAGTTGTTACTTTCTTAAATTTTTTTGCATATGTTGACCTTATGTTAACAACGAGGTTCACTTGGTTTCTTAGAAATTCGTGGAAAAATTGGGATGGCAAGAATTTGAGAATCAAATGTTTACTGTCTTGAAAAAAAAGATTCTTAAGACAATTGAATTTAAAATTTTGTGTTACACATTTGAAGATTAGTTGTTCTAGAGACAAAAAAATATTGTGGGGCAGCACAGAAAAAAATTTTCTCAATTTTATTTTTTGTTGGTTTATTTTCTTAGCATTGATCCTTTATAAAATCTTAGAATATTCCCCATAATAACGAAATGATTCACAAATTAAAGAAAAAATAAATGTTTATTACTAAAAAGAATGAAATCAAAAGGTTTTTTTTTAAATTATAATCAATTATTAATGGATTTAAAATGGACAATTTATTTTTATTTATCTAATTTTAATATTTTTTCTCCAAGATCCAATTTTACCTTTTATTAGATTAATTTTGTCGTATTGATTTTCCATGGTTGTTGTTATAATTAATTTCACCTTAGACCACGTAAATTTCTGAATAATTTCACAAATTCTGTTTCTATAGATTTCAAATTCCTACTTTCGTCGCAATTTAATATTCTCTCTAATTGCGCAATTTAATATTCTCTCTAATTTCAGCCAGGCTTCCGATCGCTAAATGGCGTATCTGAGAAGTCGCATCCAATTTGTTCGCCCGTCGAAGGTAAATGAATTCGGAATGTTTCAAGAATCGTTTTTTTTTTAGATGATTTCATGACAATTGAAACGCAAAGAAATTTGACGAGTAGCGACGGCAAAGAATATCGAGAATGGACGATGATCCGATTCCCATCAAAGTTACCATCGAACGTGCGAGTGGTCGCCGCGCACGTGCTCCCGCCCCTTTCATGAAAATTTCAGAGAATCGTCATTGTGTTAAATATCTTGTCACAAAAACCATCTTGTCATTTATAAAATTTTTGAAATTTTTGCAAATGACGTCAAAATTGGAACGGGAAAAAAAGAATGCGATTCAGACGAGAAGTGCCTGAAGGGACCCCAATTTCCTAACGCCCATGTGCTTATGTGTGTGTGTGTTTTTTTTTTTTTGCTGTTGCTCTGCTTCTCGTGTCGCGCGAATCGATAAAGGGACGCACGACACACCGCCCACTTCTTTCCTTTTAGGCGAGCTCATTCTATTCCATTTCTGAAACGGAAATCGCCCGGAATGTTGGCGGCAATGTCGACATTTCTTATATTAATTGTCGGCTTCTTATCAACCGACGCACTCAAAACGCAATTCTTGATGCCCGGTGTCATTCCGGAGGTAAGATTCCGTTTATGGTAAAATTGTTTCTTTAAAATGAAGCGATATTTATAAGGAAATTCGAAGAAAATTAAAAAAAAATAAATAATAGGCATAATTTCAATGCAAAAAGTGTAAAAAATGACTTTTAATTTTCTCTGCATTGATCCATTAAGCTTAAGATTTAAAAAAATTCATGTTCGTATTTTATGGTCCCCTTGTTTTTGAGTTTACCTTGAAAGGAAATAAAAGAAAGAGCATTCCAAAATTTTTTTTATACCCAAACATTTATTTTAATTTATTGAATTTTTTTTTATGTTGTAGAGAGAAAGAGATTTAATATTTGGAATTATTTAAAGGGTCAATGCAAAAAAAAATATTATTTTTCCTTTTTGCTACATTGAAAATTTCTCTATTTTTCAAAAATTTCGGGGTTACCCTGTAAATTTTCGATTAAATCTCACTCTTAGCATTATATGCATGTTAAGAGCTCATTTTTTCCCGAAAATCTTGAATTTTTAAGAAATATGCCCAAATTTAAATGAAATCTTGTTGAAATCACGAAATTTTCGAGATCGGGACATTAAAAAAATTTTTTTCGAACATTATTGGTTCTCTCCAAAAAAATGTAGAAATATCACGAAAATGCTGGTTGAATGAATGGATAAATGACGTCATCAGTTCATTCTCACTCACTTGTTGTGTTTCGCACATAATAGTAGCACAGAATTGAATATACATGGATTATGCAGATGCTCATTTATTAGAAAATACCACTGTAATTGGATTTCAACAAACCGGAAGTTGAGCAAACATAAGAAATCAGAGCTCATCTGTTTTTTGTTGTAGACAATAAACTTTGGAACGAAATGTTTTTTTTTGAAATGCCATTTTCAAAATTATTATAAATCTATCGAACATTGGAAGACGAAAACGCAAATCTTTGGATATCATTTGTATAAAATAGTATTGTTATCATATTATATCATTTTATCAAAAGTTTAAAACCAAACATAACAACAAATGTCGAGACAGAAATTTGTCATGTCTTGAATTTCGAATTTGTGATCACGCTGAACAAAAAAAAATTAATTTCGCAAAACAGCCGGCGAGTTGTGACGTATCCCGGAAATTGTCCGCAGATGTTTTAAATGAAATTTCTCTTGTTCTGTTTTAAAAAAATAGGAAGCCCGCGAGCCTATTGGGCCATTCGACGGTTTCCTTGTTTTCACATCCCTGGATGAAACGTTCGAAATTCATTACGATGATTTTTGTAGAAAATGTGTAAATTAATAGTGTCATTTTGACATATACGTAAATATCTACTCATTTAGCGAAATGGAAGTTCCCGCTATAAATTAACCGTTTGAAACTCACGATTTGCCGCAACGCACTTGTTGGCCTAGAAAAAATGTCCTTGAAAATTAGATTCGGCCACGGCCACACTTGCTGGATTAGTTTAATTAATTAAGTAGAACTAAAAAAATACGTATATGTTCTGTGTGTTTACGTTTTCAAAAACAAGATATCAAAATAGAAATCACATCTTCGTGGAAAAAAGTAAAAAAATTATAACATTAGTCAATAGTAGTGCGCCGCACTTGCATTTTTGCTTTTTGAAAGTGTCGACCAATTTTTCTAGGCCACACGTGAGTTGCGGCGATTCGTTTGACCGGCAATATGTTTTATGATAACATTTAGTTTTAAATAAAAATAAATCTGACGACGTGTTCTTATATATTTTTTTATAATATGACTATATATTTATATAATATGTATCAATGACGCAATAATTTCGCGGAAACTCTGCTCATATATTCGTAGAATAATGTATGAATCTCGTGATTTCGAATAAAAAATATAACAAAAACAATGACATGCTTCTGAAAAAATTAGCACAAAAAAGCTATGTGAGCTTTCTATAACGGTATCCAAAAAATATTTCGAAAATTCAAAAACTCTTCAAATTGTTTTAAAAATCACTTATTCCATTTTGTGGAGATTGATACAGTAATCGGACGCTATTATACACATTGACACATAGCCAATAATTTTTTTAATTTTGCCAAGTCGTTTGACGTCGACAATAAATACATAAGTTAAGCAAAAAAATTATGCAAACAGAGGTGTGTGCCTAATAAATTTCAGAACAATATTTGTTAATCGATATTACCTACATTGAGGAAATACGGTTATAATGAATTGTAGGTTAAAACATTGATTATTGGGTTATCTAGTGAAAACATAGTGAGGTTGTTTCTTTGTCCATCCAATGATTCTAGTATGCTCGGGAGAAAAAAAATTATCCAATCCAATCTTGACGTCAAAATCCGAATCAAATTACCATAAACAAAAAAGAAAGAAGATGTCAAAGTTGTCGCAAAATGATAGTGTTTCAGGCGGAGACATACTTGTGCACATCGGTCGAACTCAGTGAGAATGAAGATTATTTGGGTGAGTCATCTTTCTTTTTTCAATTTAAACAGTTTCTAAATTTTTTTAGAATGTATGAAAGTGCACTTTTTGGAATTTAATAATAATAATAATTATTATTATTATTAAAATGAACTGTCGCTTTAGGTCTCATATAAAAAATCTTGGAAAAATTTTGCTTAAGTTAAACACCAAAATGTGAACAAGAATTTTTTAATTTTATGGATTTTATGTACTTTGACTATTTTTAAAAGCATCAAATGACGTAATATAAACACACTTTGAATTAATTCAAATTTTATTTGAAGCCCCTGAATATGAAAATTGTGATTTTTGTTCGTCAATGACAATAATTAAAAAATTATTTTTTCCCCAAAAGGAAAACGAATTTCAGTTGGATTCGAGGCTGTAAACGAGGAAAAAAATGTGCATCATATTCTTCTTTTTGGTTGCGAAGAACCAGGAAGTGATGAGCCAGTTTGGTATGATAGTCCTTTCAAAAATGACCGTCACTCATTGAATTTAGGGACTGCGGCGAGATGAGCAAACCGATGGACGGAATGCCGCGTGCTCCAACCTGTGGCAGCAAACCAGCTATTCTGTACGCATGGGCTCACGATGCTCCACCACTCAAACTGCCGAAAGGTATAATTATTCGTCGCATAGCTAATCTACCGTAATTATGATCATAGACGTTGGATTCCGCGTCGGAGGCAACACTCCAGTCAGACATCTCGTCATGCAGGTTCACTACATGCATGACAAGCCGAACCCGGATGCGAGCGGAGTTGAGATCACCTACACCGTTGAGCCACAGCCGAAATTGGCAGCCACCATGCTTTTGGTGACCGGAGGAGTCCTTCCAGCCAACAAGACAGGTTTGATTTTAAGTATTGGTTAATCAAAATCAGATTGCCCTGTCGTCAGGTTGAACTCGGGTGTGTTACGCATAAATATAGCTGATTTGTCCGAATGTCTCATTCGTGTTTTCAGAAAAATTCGAGACTGCCTGCGTGATCGAAGAAGACGTCGTAATGCACCCATTCGCCTACCGCACTCACACCCATCGTCATGGTGTCGATGTTAGCGGCTGGATTGTGAAGGAAGACGAGAATGGCGACGATCATTGGACATTGATTGGCCGACGTGATCCGCAAAAACCGCAAATGTTCGTCCCCGTCGACAATTCGTCGCTCGTTATTTCGCAAGTAGGAGGATTCTAATAGAAAATGAGCACCAATTTGAAAAATTAAGGGCGACATGGTAACCGCACGATGCATTCTCAAGAACAATGAGAACCGCGACATCGCCATGGGAGCGACCGGCGAAGACGAGATGTGCAATCTTTACGTCATGTACTGGACCGACGGAGACGTTCGTTTTTTTTATTAATCAATTTTTTCGAATGATTTTTTTGATTTAAAATTGTTATTTTAGGTGATGGAAGACAACACTTGCTTCTCTCCAGGAGCACCAAACTATCGCTGGTCTAGTGAGGCAGCGCTCAACCATATCCCTGCCTAAACAAGGCCTTGAATTTTCCATCTGTGCGGGCACAAAAAAACACCCTTTTTACTTAAATTCTTTGAAATGATGATGAGAAACAGAAATAAATACTTCTTTTGTTTTCTTATACATACAATTTTTTTTTCAAAGTTAGAATGCATAATTTATGTTAACCCATAAAGTAAACCGGAATTATCGGAACTAGGTATTGCTACTGTGAGAGAGCCATAATCTTCGCGTTCAGCGGATTCTCCGGCGACTTTTGCCATTCCTTTTTAAGGACTTGTTTCAGTTGCGACAGGCGATACGTTGGGTGTTCTATTTTCAGTTGTGGAAGGCGTTTCTCCTCGAATGCCTGGAAATACAAACAAATTGAATTAAGAACTACAAAATCCTGTTATCCGCTACATTATTATACATTCATCGAGTCTTCATTCATGAAAAAAGAATCCATTTGTAAATCATTCAAATATGATCGCTCATCATTAAACATGCATGAGCATTTCAAATTGTATGTTTATGTCGACATTTCAACGAATATTCAACCACGAAAAGTTATTTTTTCAGTTAATTGTTATGTTTGGATTTTTTAAAAATGTTTTCAAACTGTTTTTGGTTAAAATTAATACTTTTCATATTTTTTTTCTTCAAAATTAACACTACTTATGCATAATTTTGTTTTTACCAAATATGCAGCCTTCAAACGTTTTTCCGGGTGTTTATCGATTTCTGAAGCGGCTTTTGCATCTCCTAGAGCCTTCAAGGCTTCATCCACGTTCCTTGCTGAAGCTGCCTCAATATCCAATCGATTTATATTCTCCTCGAGCTCGGTGACGGTCTGAAAATTGCGCATTTCGGATTTCCATTTCTTCAAGAACAATGTTTCCTCAATTTTCTGAGCTTCCGCTTGCCTTCGCTCTTCTAGCTCCTTCATTATTCTCTCCTCTTGTTCCTTACGCTGATGAATTGCAGCTCTGTCAAAGAAGAAAAATGTCGAGAAACGGCGCGAAATTCCACTTACCGTGTCACTTTGGGTGCAGATTCCGTTTTTTTCGACAGACTGCTCATTTCTTCCTCTGCCAATTTGCGATTTTCTTCTTTTCGCTTCAACGCTTCCAATTTTTTTCGCTCTTCTTCTTCCTAAAGACCATATAAATCTCAAAATTTTCAGTTATCTATCCAAAATGAAACCTTTCGTTGAAGCTTTCGATTAACTAATTTATCATCGTCTGCCCAATAAGCATCCTCAGCAGCCTATAATATTTTATTAATTACATGATTTTTTCCAAAAAAAGAACCTTTTGCTTTTTTTCGGCTTCCTCCCGCTTTGCCGTTGCTTTTCGATCCCGAGCAGCAACAACTTTTGGATTCTCGTTTGCAAACTTTTTCGGCATTTCTGTCCCAAACTGAAAATTCAAATTAAATACTAAAACAACTATCATCTACGATTTAAACTTAAATGTAAAAATATGTAAAACGTCATAAATCGACAATTAAAAAATTGGAAGCTAAAAATAACTTCTAACGTCAAGCACTTGCTTCTTCGATAAATTGCGCATACAAAGTTGTGAATTTCGAAAGCGAAATTGCTTTCGGAATGATTTTTTAATTAAAACTTCCTTAAATACACCTAAATTTTCGGAAAAAATGCGACGAAATTGCAAACAAATCAACAAACATGAAAAATAAAATAAGTCGCACATCCATGCGATCGTGTTGCCAAGTTTCTTGCCGCAGCCCGAAATGGGCGTGGTCTTCTCGCTCTTCTCACTTTCGACGAGCCTTTCTCTCATTCAAAATTCAACAATGTGATGTTGCATTCCCGACGTTTTTCATCTTATTCTCGACAATCCTGCCACAAATACGTTTCTACGTTTCAAAAAGTCTCATTAATGACTGGTTTTCTTCATTTCTTCATAGTTTTCCGTGATGTTCCTCATAATTGAGCGGGCGATACTTGATTATACTAATATACACATGCCAATGCGGTTATCTCGAGTACCATTAATACAATTGCCACAATCGCTTAAAAGAATTGTTGAATCGGAGAATTGCTTCTAATGTTTTTGCGCCGTTTCATCATTCTTCCCCAAGATTTATTTATGTTTCATTGTTGAGAGCCCCAACGTTATTTTAAAAATAAAAAAGAATGCTGTTGAGATGTGTAAACAATATTTTTGTAGGTTAATTTCTTTTTATCCCAACGAATTCCAATAAGCGAGATTGTTTTCCATATTCTGTCATATGTATAAGCCTGCTCGAGAAAAAACTTTTGGCAGCAATTTGGGCCACTTGTTTTCCACCAACCCATAAACTTATTTCTGCCCTTCGGCTTTTTTTTTTCTTCAACAAAATTGCTCTAGTTTTTTACGTCTTTGTTCAAATTTTATTGTTATCCATTATATTGAAGCGAATTTGAATATTTATTCGGCAAAGAAACAAACAAATATGGAGAACGCGAGAAAAGCATTAGCGTAATTGAGATAATTGCACGAATGAATCTTGTTTGCTCGATTAATACTTTGAAAATGGGAATGGGTAAGAGTATCCATTAAAAAACATCTAATTTCCAATAGCAAATGCAATTTTATATACCAAGTTAATAAAAAATGGTCTGGTTTTTATTGAAATATTTATTTATGAATTTTCCTTTTTCATTTTTTTATTTCTTTCTGCAACAATCTCGTTTTCTGTAATTTTATATTCCGACTCATCAAACGTGAGAAAAATGCGCCGCTTTTATTCTCATTTTATTCTTGAAATCCCCTTGAGTTGCAATAAATCCGACAATTGCAATGTCCGCAATATTTCGTATGTTGTCTTGCACATTTGACAGCCGACGAATTGTTTTCATCATTTTTCCGTTTGTTTTGAATAAAATCGTTTTTTGAAGAATATCTTCGTCGACAATATTGCATTATCTAGCATATCTCGGTGCGTTGTGTTTATTGTACCGAACAGAAACAAAACTGGTTATGTTCTCGACAGTTTTCACAGATTTTCGCCTATTTAGCATCATTAATCCAGCGAAAATCTGATTGGAAACGAAAATATCGTATTCGTCATCGTCTGACCCAAACTTGCTGATTTAGGGGCGGAAATTTAAAAATTCCATGAAATATTTCAAACAAATGTTTGTTTTTATAAATAGAAAACCCGCGTTTGTGGCCATTGTCGCATAATTATATTAGTTGCGACCTTCTTATTCCACCCGAAAATTGGATTATATTCCTTTGGGAGATGAACACTTCATAATGAAAACGTAATGGACCTATTCAGTGTGATGCAAAATAGTCATTTCTAGAGTCAAATTTAGATTCGAAAATTTGCAAACGCTGAATAGGTTCATTATTGCGCGCACCGAGCAATATGTTAATTTTGATATTCATTCACAAATTGGAACATCTATCTCGAAATTAAAATAAACGAAATGATCTTTTAATAAATTATAGTGCCTTCATTCGACGATATTTATGTTTATTTATTTTTGTTGGAATTCGATCGACACGTTTCGAATTTCATAGTGATTATAAGCAATGAATACGACGCCATCTTCTTCTCGTCGGTTTATTTCTTTTTTATTCTTTTAATCTATTTCAGAAGGCTTCAATCTGATTATCGAAAATTATCAACCAACAAAACGAAGATTATCAAATTATTCCATAAATATATAGTTAATAAACGCGCTAAATCTGAAAAGTTAAAAAAAAAAAGTTTTTAAACTTTTGAGATTTTGGGTTTTTTTTTTCAAATTTGTACAAAATTTTCATTCAAAGGGTTTTTCAAAAAATAAAACACATACGCATGAATAAATCCTGAAATCGGGATTGTCATCATCTTCAATTCACTTTTTTTTCCTCGTTTTAACTAATTAAATGTCTCATTAACACGTTGAAATTGTGTTCACGTGAATTTGCTTTTTCCACTCATATTTCTGCATTTCAGCTGCGATTCGGCCAGTGATAGGGACTAGTGTCGATCAAGACGGCTGGTGCCAAGATCTGCATTTTTTATGCAGGTTCGTCTCTTTTTGACACACATTTGGGTAATCGTGTAACACAGTAATGATTGATGGTGTTTGTCCATTTAATGGCCTTGATTTCACCGCGCCAACTTTCGATTGTTAAGAATTATGTTATTCAGACGCCGCTTCTTCGGTTTCATCCATGGCACACACTTCGAATGGCGATTCGCAGTATTGCCACATCGAGAGTCAAACTTCTCGTGTTGGTGTGCACATTACTGTTTACAGTTCACGTTTTGATTTACGAGGTAAATTTCGGTTTTGGCAAGGGTTACACAATTTCACCGCTTTGAGATAAGCAACTAAATTGGTCCGTTTTTTAAGCCATTTGTTCTCTAAATTTTTTATCGTTTCGCCCGATGATTATCCAGAGGTCTTCTGTTAATATGTGATATCTTCGAACTTTTTTCTCATTGTCTATT
The DNA here is from genome assembly GCA_902829315.1 of Caenorhabditis bovis. NCBI lineage: Eukaryota > Metazoa > Nematoda > Chromadorea > Rhabditida > Rhabditidae > Caenorhabditis > Caenorhabditis bovis. Next base: position 3,559,668 of record CADEPM010000006.1, read on the forward strand.
GTTGAATTTCTAATTATCAATTAGTAGTTTTCAGATTCCAGTGCTCTATTATGCTTCTGATATGAGTTCAACCACGATAATCGAAAATGTGAATGCTCTTGATGCCGTTCTTAGTAATACGGCAACATCTGAAAGTTGGTTCACTTCGGATCTGATGAATTCAACATTTTCACCGTCGCCGTTTGGAGGGAACACATCGTCTTTTATACAAGGTTTTTATTTGTTTTTTTTTTTCAAATGTGTGAAGTGTACCGAATGAGTATTCAAGACCTTCAATTATTGGTCGCCGATGAGCAATCGAAACCGCATTGCAATAAGACACCTCCGGGCCTCGTCGGCCCAATTAGGGTTTTCGAAGATGAGCCAACTGACGGGGAAATGGAGAAAATGTTCGCACATTTGCATATGGGTGGACATGGAAAACCGCAGGAATGCACTTCATGGCATAGGGTAAATAAATGAAATGGATGGGGGGAAATATGAAAATTTGATCTACAGGTTGCGATCGTTATCCCATTTAGAGATCGAATATCTCATCTTCGAATCCTTCTTCATAATTTACATTCGCTTCTAACAAAGCAACAACTCGATTATGCGATATTTGTGATAGAACAAGTAGCAAATCAGACGTTCAATCGGGGAAAAGTAGGATATCAAAGATATGTTGTAATAATCGATAATTTGCAATTGCAGTTGATGAATGTGGGATACGAAGTTGCTTCGCAATTGTATCCCTGGCAGTGTTTCATCTTTCATGACGTCGATCTGCTTCCAGAAGATGATCGAAATTTGTACGCATGTCCGATAATGCCTCGTCATATGAGTGTTGCGATTGACAAGTTCTCTTATAAGTAGGCAGTTTTTAAAATATTATGACAAATAAGCGAATATCATAGGTTGCCGTATTCTACAATTTTTGGCGGAATCAGCGCGCTAACTCGAGAGCATTTCGTCAAAATCAACGGATTCTCCAATGATTTTTGGGGCTGGGGAGGAGAGGATGATGATTTAGCGACGAGGTAGCTCGTTCGAAATAAAAACAAATTAAAAAATGGATTTGTATTTATAGGACTCATGAGGCGGGTTTGTCCGTTTCGAGGTATCCGGCGCAAATTGCTCGATATAAAATGATCAGGCATAAGCAAGAAAGCACGAATCCCGTTAATAAGTGAATTTTATCATTGAACTGTTTGAATTTGAATTTTTCCATTTTTCAGGTGTCGATATAAACTTATGGGTCGAACTAGATATAGATGGCAGCGTGATGGTGTCAATTCTTTAAAGTATAAACTGCTGAATTTAGAATTCAAAAAGCTTTATACCCATGTATACGTGGATTTGCTCGAAAAATCTAGTCGTAAACAATTGCGTCGTGAATTCCCAACGTGTTATGGTTAGATTAACCCATTTATTATTTAGGCTTTTTCTATCCATTGTTATCCTCAACTGTTTGTCAAATATCTGCCTATTTTCTTTGTGTTTCTGTTTTCTTTTTGGCGATTCGCCTCATCTCGTTTGTCATAATATGTGCTCAAAAATCGCCGTTTTCGTCAATTTTATGCTCTTTTTTTAATTCTCCTAATTCGGGTCCAATACCGTTCCAAAATAATTCCGGGTTTCAAATGTCTTTATCGTGTTTCATTGTCGAATAAAATTTATCACATTTATTTTGAAATTTACAACGATAGCAAGTGTTATTTAAATGTAGGCCGCAGGAACCAGGGTTGTCCGAAAAAAAGAGGACTCCCGCTAGGCTCCAAACTTCAATTGTCGCCAACGGCAATTTTACGAAATAGTGCGATTGTATGAATTTTGTAAACAAATTCATTTTCTTCGAACATATTGTCGGCATCAAACGACTGAAGGAAGGGGGAGCCTTCAAATTCACGAAATCAGTGCAGATTTTAATTTTTCCTTTCAGCTTTATCTGATAGGCAAAACGCGTTTTTTAATTTTTTTTTAATTTTGGGGTTAGCTAACGAACACATGAATAATTTCCAAGAAATAATAGGCTCCCCAGGAACCTTCACAACCGAAATATTAGTAAAAGAAAACAAAACAAAGGGTGGTGGGATATGTTTGAGAGCCTATTTGGGGAAATTTCGTAGCGCGACCGATTCCGGTGCTAGTAGATAATCGAGAACGGCGCTGGATTTTCCATCTGCCGATTGCTTTCAATTCCAATTTCGATTGCCCTTCCTTCATCAACGTCGTCGCTCCGTCCGCCCTGAAACTGTGTTAAGTGATTCCAATCGTCTCCTTTCCCGCTTTTGCCAAAAGTTTTCTCAAGCCGGTCCGATACGTCGACAGCGTGATTGGTTTCCCTGTTGACCTGCTCTCGAACAGCCATGACTGCCCTTTCCTTGCGGCACTCTTCCCAAATCCTTGAACCATTCCAGTTTCCACCGCTTGCGGCTGCAGCGCCAGACGGAGCTCCGCTCCCTTTCTCAGCTGGTCTGTTTTCGAGCGCCTTATTCGAAGTGTCACCGCTTCATCCTTTCATTCCAGATCTCCCATTTTCAAGCTATGAAAGCATTTTCAGTGCGAACTCGGTGAAAATTGGCGGGTAAAATTGAGGGGCAAACACACACTCGAGGGGGGCCCTTGTATCACCATCACGGGGCCCTCACATCGCCGTCGCGTGGCCTTCAGATAAAGATTAATCTTACAATTAATGACTTATTATATTCCTTATAAAAAATTTATTAAACGAAAAAAAAAAACAAATTAAACTTAAACGCATCCATTTGGCTCGAATTTCAGCTCCTCAATTGCGAAGAATAATGTTCCTGAAAACCACAAATAGAGCATTGAAATTATGGTATAAGTCCACATTAAACTGTCTATAAATTCAACACCAAAGTTGTAAACAAAGTAAAAAGGAACTTACTCAATCTCCGAGAGCTTCTCTTTTTTTTCTTCTTATTCTTTCTCTGTTGTCGGGTTGAGCATCAGAACAGCTTTCCATCGACTCCATTTGAATAGATGCTGCGATTTTTTACCCTATAATCCAGGGTTGTTAAATTTTGGGCCCGGCCGGCTATTTTTGCTGTCAAATTTTCGGCCGAAGTGTGAAAACCATACCTTTCGACAATAAGAAAATAAGTTGTGAGAAAAGACAGAAAATCCAATAAAAAATATGATACTTATTCACAAAAACACATTATCGGCTTCTCCAGCATTATACCGCTTTTACTAAAATAGTAATTAATTAATGATTATGTAAAATGTATACACTTCTTCTAACAAGTCAGCAACTAATTGACGAAATCCGTTCTTCTTCAAGCAATTAAGTGGTGATCCAGCGGAAAGAATTGGCAATATTTATGCCACTCTCGATCTTCGATTTTGACCATAATTTGCATTGTTCGAAGCTGCTTTTCGCCGACAAATATTTACATGATTTCTGAAAATTTGTTTCAGGTTGTTAAAAAAATATTTTGATAATACCTCTTTACATAATTTGCAGAGCAAGAACTTAGCTCTTACACATTTTCCAGCATCGTTTATTGAAATTGTGTCTAGAACACCAATCATATCAGATGAATGAAACAGATATGGGATCTGAAACGTAACGCATTTTGGACTAGAAAAAAAATGCATACCAATATCATATTAGGCCCACCAGTGCCTTTAGTTAATTTTTCAAAAACTTCTTTTGTGGTCTTCGAAACATTTGCAATTTCGTCTTTTATTGCTTCATTTTTGCGAGAATCGTAAATTCTTCTAAAAAAATATTTATAAATGTTAAATCAAAGAAAAAACAACGAAAATATTTAATAAAGAGCGAAAAAACAATGAAAAACAGGATAAATATTTTTGAAATCAAAAATAAAACAACGACACTCCGGCCGAAACAACGTCACTCCGTTGTTTACGGCCGCACGGCCGAAGCGGGAATTCAAAAAGAAGCCGAAAACCGGGCCGGTCGGCCGGCTTTCGGCCCCGGCTTCAATTTACCAACCCTGCTATAATCGTAAAACTTTTCGTCCCAATTTAAAAGTAATATTTACCTTTACGTTTTCTTTGAACGACATCGTAGGACCATTCTCGCAGATATGTACTGAAAGAGAAACTATATACGAACGAAATAAGAGATACTTACAGAGTCGTTGTTAATGACTCGTGCAGTTTTCGTCGAATTGACAATCTGACTTCTCTCCGCCTTAGTGTTTCGTTGATCCTGGCATCATCGTTTTCTCCAAGTTCAACGAAGAATGGAGCTGATTTGTCGATATCTGCGAAATTCGAAGTATCGTATTCCAGCGGTAAATGCACACCTAGTCAATCGAACGTGAATTCTAAAATAGCGAATAGTAATTGGCGAAAATTAGACTACTAACCAATAATTGTGCTCAAAATTTCTTCCGCAGAGGTGAAAAAACCGAATCAGTGGCTTTATTAGGAGAATGTGCATAAAGCCAAATCATTAGTGGCGGTGAAGTGAGCTAAAAAAGCTGTGAAAACGGAATATTAAAGGATATAAATACCTTAATTAAGATACTTATCATCAAACTACGCACGCGTTAATAGAGGTCTGTACCTTTAATAACAATCTCCGGGAAGATTTTGTTGAGATTCATGTACTGAATAAATGAGATGTGATAATTAGAATGAGTGTATTGTCCCGTCGCGGACTACAAAAAGTTAGCAAAATGCCAACAATATGGTATATGGCCCCAACAAGATCTTGGAGCAAGACCATTACACCAGGGGTTGGCGGCAATGACATTTTTCTATAAGCCGAATTGTCGAAATTTTTATTTTTGACCATTTTCTGATTTTCCGATTGCCACATAGCCCTGTTTCCACAACAATATTAAAATTTTACTTGTTTCGTAATTGATGTCACGCGAAGTTTCTTCATCGATTTCCTCTTATTTTGAAGTTGTATGGTCGCTATTAAAAGAACTTTCGTCCGCGATTTCGTCTATTACCCTCTGAATGTCCTCATCGTATCTTAATTCACGGTGACAATCACCTTCCAACGTAATGGCTAACGGGGTTACCGCCGAAGCATCATTTTCTTTTTACTATTATAATACAGGATGGCTGAAAATTAACATTTCAAGCTTCTCTGTTTGGAATTGGGACAGCGTTGAAACAATTCCGTTTGAAGCTATTATTATTGACATATTTTAAACCATCATTTAAAGTTTCACGTAAATCGGTGCTGTGCTTGAAAATTGACCACAATTCGCTAAAATGCCAATTTTGCCTCAATTTTTCGCGGCATTCGCTCATTGAACAAACGTAATTTGTGGAGAATTCTCAAATCGAAGCACAACTTTAAAATTCGCATTTCGAAGTGTAAAAAAATAAAAAAATAGAACGTGAAATAAAAAACTTAAGAGAGTGAGTGAAAACAGTACAAATGAAACGAGGGCGTTTACGACACTCCGTTGTTTATGGACCTATTCATGCAATGAAAAAAATTAAAAAAAAACAATTTTTTTCATTTGAATTCCCTATGCACGCACGTCAAAAATTCCAAAAAATTGACGCGATATATCGTAATTCTCTGTTATTTATTTTTAAAGGCGCATGCGAAAAGTTGCGCGGGTCACGTCGCGAAGTCGGTACTGTTATTTTTATTTTTCATTTTGTGTGCTAGTTTTCCGTATTTTTCAAAAACTTCGAAGAGAAAATGACTAACGGATTTAAGAACGAGTAAAAACAATTATTGTTGGTATAATTACTCTTAATTCGACAATATTTGTCTACTTTTTGTCATTTAGATATAAATTATCATGAAAAATCGTGATATTTGTGTTAATTTGATGCAGACTTCGCTCGATGACGCTTTTGATGAATCTTCAGCGTTTATTAAATAAAATACTTCTACAGATATCCAAAAAAGAACGTTTTAAACGCATAAGAAATAAAAAAAATCGAAAAAAAACAGCTATTGAAAAAATACAGTACCGACTTCGCGACGTGACCCGCGCAACTTTTCGCATGCGCCTTTAAAAATAAATAGCGGATATATCGCGTCAATTTTTTGTGATTTTCGACGGGCGTGCATAGGAAATTCAAATGAAAAAATTGATTTTTTAAAAAATTTTTTTCATTGCATGAATAGGTCCATTACACCCGAAATGCTGCGGCGCGAAAATTCAAAAACGCCGAAAGTCGGCCGCAAAGTTGACAAGCCTGGGCTTGCAGACTGCTGGTGCAAGTTATAATAGAGCAAAAAAAATTTCATAGAAGAAATATTTTTTCCAAGTCCCCTTGACCTTTTTTCAGCAATATTAAGCAGTTTCAGTTGAACAGAAAACCTTTAAAATGAACGAAAATAATTTCTCGATGATGAATAATTTAATATTTTCCGACATGTTTTCTCGACGCGATTGCGGAAAATTGGGTAAATGCCAAAAAAAAAAACAAACGCAGCGGTTTTGGCGCAAAATTAAAGATGTAGATTTACGGGGTAAAAATAAAAATAGATTGAAGGCGCACCTCTTCTTAATTTTTTTTGGTATTTAGCCTAATTTCGCGCGATGTTAGCAAAAAAATATGAAACATCTAGATCATAGTTGGGTGCAATGAATAATTTGAAAACGCGGAATCCGGAATAGAAAAAAATTTGTGAAATCCCTCCCAACTCTGATCTAGATTAACTATTGTGTGAAATATTTTCCGAGAAATTCAGGTCGAACACAAAAAAATTACAAAAAGAATGAAAAACGGATAGCCAAAGATAAAATAGAAAGCAGGAGATATTGAAAATTTATAAGAATATCATTCGGCAAAACTCTCATTATCTGATTCCGAGTCGGTGCTGATCGAGAAATGCGAGTCCTCGTTGAGGCTCATATATTCGATGATTTGTTTCATCGCCAGCGGAGAAATCAGATTGTCCTGGACATATTTCATTCGCTCTTCAACTTGGAATCCATTCTCATTTCCCTTTGTCCATTTCTGAGAAACGAAAAATTGTTTTTTTTTCGATGAGCCATTTCTAGTTCTAAACTCTTTTTCGAATTTGTCGTTTCTCGTCCGCATCGAGATATTTGTCGCTAAAATCTGGCTCCCAAATGTGAACATCTCCAATCGTTCCGGATGTCGCCAACAAGAAGCTCGTCGGATGGGGACGAACAATACTCGGCACGTGTCGTTGCGGTTGGAATATCTCGGTGATTCCGCCCTTCTCTCGATCCCACACGAACAATGTGCCTTTCTCCATACCCGCTACTGAAATTGCCACATATCAATGTGAATATTAGAGCGATTGCGAGTGGCGCGGTCGACTGTAAATTTGGGTCTCGCAACATAAATGTCGATTTACGCGCGGGGATATTTACGCCACGTTATTGAGTGGTGAATTCTCCGTGTGGAGTACACAACACGCATCTCGTCTTCTCTCTTGGCATTGAGCCATTTTGTCGCGCGATTTTGACAATACCAATATATTGCTGCCTTGACCCAAAGAAATGAGCCTCGCTGTTGTCATTTCGATAGTTGAATAGACCCGTATATCGTTCTGAAATCGACAATTGTTTGACTGAATATGACGAATGAAAAACCTTTATAATCCATAACACCAGGAGGGAATTCGAGATCAAAACTAATCGCATTTCGTCTCATTCTTTTAATCTAAACAATTTTATATATCAGAAAGAAACAAGGGAAATCAATTAAGAATCTTATTTTCGATTTCTAAAAATGGAAAATTTCTATTCTTGATTTAAAGCATTGGATATTTTATACCATCACAAAAAATACTACCGTCGAATTCAATTTACCGTAAATGTATTGATTGCTCACTGCAATATTTATCCGGTAGTACGGTATCTGAATTCCCTGAGCCCAAATCGAAAATTGAATTACCACCCGAAAAAAACGATGGTCCATAATTATACAAGGCGCTCGTTTTTTGGTATGGTAATAAAAAAAATGCAAATTCACAATTTTATCCTATATATTTAAATTTCATGAAATATAATTTTTTTACAAGAAATTTGAAAGATTAATACATTAATAGTGCATTTTATTTACTAAAAATAATTTGAAATTTTTTAGTATATTTTTATAAGTTACTAATCTCTCAAGACGCTTATTATATTCAGATTTTCTCAAAAAATAAACAAAAAAATACCACTATTAAAGTCTTTGTGATTTTTTCTTTCTCAATATCGGGTGCATTTGGAAAACGGCGATTGAATTCGTCGCAGCATTGCTTCGACAAATCATAGTAATCGAGGCGACATAATGCGGCAGCAAGTGTGGCCAATGCCAGCGAGTTGCCATTCCATTCTTGAAGAGCCTGAGAAACGAGAGTGTGAAACACAATGAGTTCAGTTCGAACAAACATTGACACAATCACGAATCACTTCATATTGATCCCCATTGCGATGGGTAAGTGTGCACAAAACAGCTCGCGAGGTATACGCGTAGCTTCGATATTGCGGATCGACACAATTCGATTGAATCACTTCGCTGAAATATGCGATTCCCTGAAATTTGATTTCAATTAAATTTTTGCAAAGTCCGATTCACAAACCAATAATATATGATTTTGTTTGAAGAATAGATCAAGCCATTGAACATCCCGTCTATAATCCGGATGTTTCGGATCAAGCAAAGGTTCTAAAACGACAACCACCCACTTCGAACAATTGTTTTGATTTTAAAATACTCTGTTCAGAAGGCGGACGGATAAGAGCATTGATCGCTTCGAGCGTCTTCGGCTTCTTATTTTCATTTAAATCATAAACATAGATGCTGCCGCCTTTCAGATTTGTCTAAAAAAAATGAAAAGTAAATTGCGTTTCTTCAAAAAACCCATCGATTACCATGATTTCAGTGCCCGTTTCATTAAAGGTTATGTGAGTCGCATAAAATGTTTCAGGGCATTCAGCTGAAAATCAATTTTATTTTTCTTAAAATGCTCGTCTCTGATACATGATTTCAATTTTAGCAATGGTGTCTTGAGATTCCTTCTATCGTAAACTTCAGTCTCTGTCCTCGATAGGCCAACGCCCATCTGAATCGTTTCGATATACTCGATAGTCAGTGGCGAGAAGCCGACAAACCAGATGGGAATGCTCTTCGCAAATCGCAATTGATTTCACTCTCGCTCTCTCATATCTTATCAATTCGTTCATTTCCGGTGTTCTAACATCGCATTCCCTATTTTAGGAAAAAAACATTCGATTTTTCAATGGTCCCAAACAAATTACTTGACTCCGTCAATTTCACATCCAACCCAAAAATAGTGTGGCTCATATTTGTTGGTTTCAATGCAATTCACTCCACCATCGATTTGCCATCGTTTTGGAGGAGAATCATCTAAAAATTTCGAGTGAATATCATTCGTTGAGATTTGCAAACTTTCGATGTCATATTTGAGAATGCTGCCGTCGCGCGATCCCGAAACAACACTGCATTTTTCCGATGGTATAAAGTCGACTGCATTCACATTTTTGGCATGAGCCGTTTCAATTTTCTTTATTTGGTGATTAGCTCTCCAAACGATCACATTTTTATCGTCAGATCCCGATGCGAGGAATCTGCAAAAGTTGACGCCATTTTAGCACCGAGCAAATTTATTTTCGACGGATTGTTTTTTCTGTGTTTCTTTCTTCACAATGATTGAGCAACTTCATAATTTTCAAGATATCTTTTTCATTATATTTGAAACGCGTGAGTCCGTCAGTCCAAAGGGAAATCATTTCTAAATCTGAAGAAGAGAGGACACAGGTTCTTGCAATTGGCTTCCACTGCTTCAGATTGTTATCCTGATTGTTTTGCCGACTGTGACTGATTGCATCGACACTGAATTGTGTTGAATTTCGACAATAACAAGGATATATAAAATATAGGCTCTCAGTCACACGACAGCTCCACCACATCCAGGTTGTTGGAGCTGTGACTAGAATCATCATAGCGTGACCGACGACCCTTATCAAGATATAGGAGGGCTATATAAGGAACGCTTTCACGCTCTCTTGTTGGTTCGACGTTCTCTAAAAGACACAACACATGTGTTACGAGAATATAGTTTCACTTGGAATTTGCGATCAACCGATATTGATGATCCGTTCCAAAAATTACGAAGAAATCGTTTTGATCGGCAACGAATTGTTCATAAAGCGATGAATCTTTCGTGGAACATTTCAAGACAGGGGAACAGAAATGATATTAACAACTGGATTCTCAGAAGATGGAAAATGAAATATGTCATCATTCGAATTTTTTCCGATCTTCTAGTAAGAACAAGGGTATAAACGAAGCAGAATTCAAGGTTTTATCGGCTTCTCGAAACAAAAAACGTTCGATGCTTCCCTTGTGTAAAAATTTGATGGAAAACATACCCATTTCATTTTGCCGAAAATACCTTTTCGGGAATTGTTGAGACTAAAAAAAGACGAACAAGATAGATGTGCATCAATCTTAAGTGATTGTAAAATTACTAGCATTACAAAAAAATCTCTCTCTCTCTCTTACTCTCTCGCTCTCTCCCAAAAATGTTCCCCACAAAAAGTCAAGCTGTTGCGGATCGCGTGGTCAATTGTAGATTTGGGTCTCGCAACATAAATGTCGATTTACGCGCGGGGATATTTACGCCACGTTATTGAGTGGTGCCTTCTCCGTGTGGAGTACACAACGCGCATCTCGCCTTCTCGAGACCATTTATGGCATTTATCCCCAATTTGACAGAGTCGCACGATTGCGGCAATAAATCGAAATATTGCACAAGACGATGTATAAAATGATTCATGTCATCTATTTTTTCTTTACAAAAAATGTAAAAAAATTAATTGTACAATTTTTTACATTTTTTATTCCATGAATAATTCGGGGACAATTAGTTAATACGTCTCGCATTTATACATTTAAACAGCTGCGGACATTTGCGAACTTCGTCGCCAGCTGCCAGTCCACTTCTCTTTCGGTCTCACTTTTAAAAAATTCTTACGTTCCCTTCTTATCCCATTTCAACGAATTTACAGTTTGCGTGTGTCCGATAAGCTTCTCCTTATTAAGCAACGAATGAATTGCCTCGTCTTCGTCGATCACACGCGAAATCAGCGGCGGTCCGAATTCGCGATCACACATATATTTCATCATGTTTTCGCTCTGAAAACAATCAATACAGACGATGGACAAAGCAAAAAAAAAAAGAAAGAAAGAAAAGAAATCATGAAAAATTAGGCGAACCGCAACAAATTGACGTGTTTATTTACATTTGGCCGGCGCCGAATGGAATCGTTTTGAATGAGAAGAAAGAAATACGCGGAACGAGTGAACGAAATGAAAAATGAAAAAAAAACACACACACAAAAAAAAACAACAGAAGATGGCGGAGGGAAGTCAGTGGCTCGCTCTTAGGATAAAAAAAAGACCAACATTTACGCGCTCCATGTTGATTCGTTATTATTTTGTTCGACCAAAAATTATTAAAAAAAAAATAATGAGGTATTTCCAAGCGATATGAGATAATTTGACACTAATTTCTAATGTCTGTTTGTTTTTAATTCATGCTTTTTCGTAAAATTTCTCTCGCTAAAAAAGGCACATCCCATAATTTAAAAACTTTAAAAAAGTTGATTATCGAATTTTTTCAAAAAAAATTTTTGGAGAGTTCATAAATGCGCGCGCAATTCAAAAATGTTTAAAAAATTTCAAACCTAAATTTGATTTAATTTCTTTAATAAGATGCTGACGACGAGAGACGGCGGCCTACGCAAAACGTCATTCAAAATGGTACGATGAGCACTCGTCAATTCTTACGCTTTCTCACATTTTTTTTCATTTTCATTACGACGAAAAAAAAAGAAAAGTTGTTCTGTTGATGAAATAAACTGAGGGGGTAGGTTGATTGATAAGAATCATAAATAGTCTAACCGACAGATGTTGCACTTTCGAAACGTGCACAAACAATATTGATTTAAAAGCAATTTTAGTAATTGTGTGAACATTCTTGCAAACGTTGAGGGAAAAGAAGCAAGCGACTCTCGCATTAAATGGGCGGAGCTTCAACGAGTAGCTGCAGCAGCAGAAGGCGGCTGAATTCGCTATCAGTTGGTGTTCAGTTGTTTTTTTTTACGAACAACTCGCTCGTACTTGATGACGTGTGGACCCGCAATTTCGCAAAAAGGATCTGCGCGAGACCACAGCGTTCGTAATTCTACCCCCCATAAAGGAAGAAGAGCAGTTTTTTTAATCGCGAATCTTTACCAGAGCATCAGTGTGTGATAATATCTGAAAATGTTGGCACTGAGTACATTTTGAAGGAACCAGAACCAGCTTGTGTGGCGGTGGGAATCAATCAATTTGCAGGTGTAATCAGTGTCCGGCGTTTGATAAATGGAGGCAAATCCATCGATGAATGGATGATCTATGTCAGTGATTTTGTCGGAAAGGTCCATCGCCATCAGCCCTCAATTTTGAATAGCTAGTAGAAAAGAAAATCTGTACATTTATCTCATTGTTGATGTTTTCTCGAGTTATAAAATATTATTATTATTATTATTATTCCAATGCATTTGGACCTTGCTTTAAAGAAAAATTTATTTTTACACTTTTCGGCTCAATTGCGAATTGAGTTGCAAAAATCTCAAAAATCTACAAATAATAAGCAGTTTCAGTCCGAAATAGAACGCAGATAAAACGCGGCGGACGGATGTTGAGTCGACAGGAATCGAATTTATATGTTTCCATTTGGGAGACAACATCATTAATGAAATTTGCTTCCATATAATATTCACGCCAAACCACATAGAGTCCATATACAAATAAAATATATGTATACTGCTGACGGAGCACATTCAATGGGACCACAAACATATATCATCCACGAAATTATGAAGCTGAGGAGACAGATAGCTCCCATATGAGACCTAAGCCAATATATATCCATTGTCCCACGATGAACACATTGTGTCCGCCGATATTCACCTACGAACTAAAATTTCGTGGTTAAAGAACAGACCATTTTGATTGGTATCAAATTGGTTGCAAATAATCCCATGCAGACCATATAAACTATGGCCCGCCCAAAAATAATTGATCGAAAAATCGTTTTCAATAACTATTTATGAATTAATGATCTTTTAGTTATTGCACAAACAAGACAAGAAAACACAAAAACGCAGAATTATGCCAGAGATATAGTTTTTTTTAAGTCAAAATCTTAAATATTTATTTTTCTAGGAACAAATCTACATGTGGGGTTGATTATTAAATCATATAAATTATTAACGAGTGAAACCCGTTTTCAGCAACAATCTACAATGTACAATATAAAGGTTCAAGTTAAGAAGTAACGCATTCGGGTTGAGCACGCAACACGCGACGGCTCATGAATGTGAACTCGAGCCCATTCCTTTGTCTTCTTTCCATAAACTCATACGGATCCGGCATTTTCGAATCATTCTGAAAGATTTTTTTTTAATGTTTTTGGCTCAAAAAACATTTCTATGGTTTACCTGGGTCTCCTCCTCGGTTTTTTCAAATCTCGGCTCCCATAGCTTGATGTCATAGTCAATTCCAGAAGTGGCCAACATGAACATGGATGGATGCGGCTGTAGAATATTGAGAATATTCTCATCAGCTTGCCATGCCCCAATCAATGCGGTTGATTTAGTATCGTAGACGAACATTGTTCCGCAATCCGAGCCGGCAACTTAAAAAAATACAGGACAATACTTAAAAACCAAAGAAAGTAGTTTACCAATAAATCTGTCGTCAGTTCCGAAAAAGTTTGCCTCCTTTATATCAGTTTGATCATTCAAATGGGCATGATAGCGAGCTACAATTTAAATAAATGAATTGTGATCAAAATTCAGCATTCCCCTACAGATATAATCGATCTCATCATTTCCAATTTCCATTGAACGGCTATGTCCTTTTCGATTCATATCCGTAACCTGACTCTCAAGCTTCTCAATCGATTTGTCATTCGGAAAACGTCGTCGAAATTCATCGCAAACTTTTCCAGCTAGTGAGAATTGATCAACACAAATCAATCCATTTGCCAATCGATATAATGCTTTCGCGTTTCCATTATGCAATTCCAATGCCTCAAAATAACCATAAATAAAAAAAAGAAGCAACGCTGTATTACCTTAATAGAATCGCGCACACATGAATATGAATCTCCTTTTTGACGTCTCAAAAGAAATCCTAACGCTCGATTCGAGGCCATTACACTATTCAACGCATTATCTTTGAATTTTTGTTCCATTAATCTACTATAGTAATCAATTGCCTTAAAATATCGAACATTAAAAAAATTATTAAAAGTAAGAATTAAACCTCTGAGAATTTCTTTGCACGAATCAAGTTGTTTCCTTTATTGCGAATATCCTGATGCTCCAATTCGGTATGACGAATAATAGGATCTAAATTACAATGAACAACTGCTTAAAAATTATTAATGAAAATACCTTGAACCTCAGGCGTCTTTATAAGATCATAAATCGAATTTAGTATATTAGGTTCATTGCCCTCTTTCAAATCGTAAAGGTAAGCTCCAACACCTCCGAGGTTCACCTGAACAAAATCAATTTGTGTAATATCGACTGGATGTTTGTTCGATTACCAATACATGCGTTCCAGCACTGTTAAATGTCACGTGAGTCGAGTGCGCGTATTGAATCGATGGATCACCTGCAATGATCCTTTTGAACTATGATCAAAAATTTTGACGAAACACAAAAAAAGCGATTTAAAACATTTTAATTTTTTTGAAAACTCTCATACTTGGTCTTAGAATAATGGCCGGTTTCGTTGTATTTCTTCTGTCGTATATGTGCGTCTCGGCTACATCGAATCCCACGGCGATCTGAATACTCGAAATAATCATCGATGTTCAAAAAGTTGCACCATACAAGATATGGAAGTATTTCGGTGTTGGCGATTGTCTTGACAGCATAGTCCTTGTCCTCAACAGTGATGAATGTCGACATTTCGTTACTTCTAATATCGACTCGTCTTGAAAAAATTAAGTAATTTTCACGACTATCTATAAGCTTACTTCACAGTTCCGTCTTCAACGGCTGCCCAGAGCAAAAACGGGTCTTCTTCCAATGTGATAATTCGCTTAACCCGTCCATCCGTCTGCCAGAATCCTTCATTTCCATCTATAAATACATAGAAGTACGTATTGTAGTCGTCGCGCGACCGCGGAAAATTGACTAAATACCAGAAAATTAAGGTGAGTCCTTTAACCTCTCCTTATGCTTATCCCCGTAAATCTACACTTTATTTTTCGCCAAGACTGCTGTCATAAATTTTTGGCATTTAGCCAATTTTCCGTAATCGCGGGATGCCAAGAAGATTCTAGAATTTTTTAAAGTTACATAGTATATGATTTGTGAGAATCGTGTGATCTGCAGCTCCAGATACAAGCAGCTGCGGTCTCTGTGGCATAAAGTCTACGGCAAAAATATTGCCCATGTGATTTGTTCGTATATTGTGCACCTGTTCGCCAGTTCCTCTCCAAATAATTATGTGCCTGTCGTCCGATCCAGATGCAAGAAGCCTAAACGATTACAAAACTGAAAATTCTAAACTTGCGAACATACGTTCCGGACTTATTCCATTTTAATGTATTGACACAACCTTCATGGCCTTTCAGAACTTGATTTTTGTAGAGATTCTTAATCGCATTCTCTTCATCAAATGGAGGAGGTTTAAAATAATGATCATTTACATCGTTTTCCCATATATACTTGAACATGCTGAAAGGAAACTAACGATTGTTTGTATCAGGAAAAAATCAATTATGACAGCAAACGAAAAAATAATACGAGGCGATTAGTACGTAGAGTGCGATGCATCATCCGCAAACACCGATTCGCAAATATCAAGAGTTCTGGATTTTTATTTTTTTTTTCTTTTTTTTTATACTTCCCGTATTCTCTTCCTTCCGCTTCCGTTTTTTTCATTATATCATGCTTAATCCGACAATAAACATTTTATAATTTCGTTTGCATTTGTCAATTGGACGTCGGGACGGCTTGTTGAATTGCGAAACAATGGATAAACAAAAAGTTACCCAAAATTAATTTTCAGTAAAACATGTATTGCCTTCAATGGTTGATTCCGGTCTTGCTAATTCCGAAGCACTGGATTCATCCGATGTTCCTAGTCGAACAAGCACTTTTCATGTGGTTCTACATTGTAGGATTTTTTCTCGAAAGAAGGTTGGTGAACAATCGTGTTCCGAATTTCTTCTTTAAAATGAAAAAAAATTTATTTTGTTAAATGGAATATATTAATATTGTCGACGTCGCGCGACTGCGGAAAATCGGCTAAATGTCAAAATTTTTAAAAAGAGGTTACGGTGCGCGGTGTGCGCCTTTAATTATACTTATAGTCGGCGTCCGGCAACTGCTGTACGCGTGTAGATTTGCGGGAATGCGTCTTTCGAAATGGTCTCGCAAGGACTAACAGGTTATTTCAAATTTTATGGACCGGTTCGATAATTTTTGAATCGAATGACGTTGGAAATTAAAGGAAATGCGAAAATCATCAAGAAAAATAAAGCAGTTCACGTGAAAACAGGAAAATAAGCATTCACGCGTGGCGAGACCTTTTCAAGGCGCACGCGCGTAAATCTACCCGCGTACAGCAGTCGCCGGACGCCGACTATTCATAAAATCTACACTTTTAGTTTTATGCCAAGGCCTCTGTCATTATTTTCTGGCATTTAGCCAATTTTACGCTATCGTGCGACGCCGACAGTATCATAATAGTGAAAAAGTTAATTTCACAAGGTTTCTTTATCTTTAATCAAAATTTTAATTCGAAATTTTTCTCACAATGATGGTGTTTTCGTCTAGGGATTTGAAATTTTTCAAATTTTGAACAAATAGTTCGCGAAATTTCTTGCTTTCTTTTGTTTTTCTCCGTAAAAAATTAAGAAATTTTGTTGTCTTCTCAATAAATTAAATGATTTTCAGACCATGTCACATCTGCTCTGGAATCTTCTTCATTGCTTTAGCATTAATTTGCTATTCTGATCCAGATAGTTGCATTTTCTGGCCAACGTGCACCAAGATGCTCAACGGCGAAATATGCAGCTACGTGTACCGCGAGCGGATACAAGATTAGCCAATGCGAACCGCAAGAATTTTTTCACCAGTGCCTCCACATCTTCTCCATTCTGTGAAACTAGTTTACTGTGATGCATACGGGATATCGGGACAAAAAAACCGACTGTTCAATAATATTGTATACGTTTCAATTCACGGAGTAACACTTTAATCGCAATCAATTAATGCCAATTCTTTCGTTTTGTTCCATTTCGTTCATTTATTACTAAATGTTTTAATTAAAAACAACAAAAGAAAACAAAGACTTAACAACAACAACAACAACAACAAACAGTAACAAGAAATTAATTAAATAGAGATTTAAACAATTCGTTTCGAGACTCATGAGACCAGGTGACTACCGCAGGGTTCGCAGGATAAAAATTAATAAGTCTTGCGATAGGTTCATACTTCAGGCGTCTATCTTTAGATGAAAGCGATGTCACATCGCGTTTCTTCTTATTATTGAACATTTTCTGCAATTCCATGTAGCTTCTCGTCATATCCGCTCCGTCTTCGTTGGTGTTCACAGTGCTGGATCGAGCTTCAATCATTTGCTTGAGCAGAAACTGGTAAAAGTCGGTGTCGTCGAAGATTTCATCGTCAACGTCATTGTTTGTCTCGTCGAGACCCATTCGTTGACGGCCTCCTCGATTCGTACGAACCTTTCTTAGCAATTTTCCTTCATCATTTAGAATCTTCAATAATCGAGACGATTTTTATAGAATTTTCAGTGATTTTACCTTAGAAATCTGATTCAGAATACTTCCTTTCTCAAAAACACTGAAATCCGCATTATTCGCCGATTTCGAGCTGAGCAGCTTCGTCCGATTATACCATTTTGTGATCGTCGTCGCCCTGAAAATAATATAATGAAAACATTTTCATAAAATTATTCACTTTTGTCTCTAACAGACCCATTATTATTGAAGAATGGCTTAGAATTGATGTTTGCTTTAAAAACTCGCGATAAATCACAGAAAAGCTCCTTGGAGCTCACATAAAACAGAAACAAACTTGAAACTTATTCCGCTAGCTGGAGACGCTCGTTCGTCTTTTGCTAGTCATAGCGAAAATGTTATTCATTTAAACAAAACTACGAAATGAAGAAATAAATGGAATTTTGAGAAAGGAAGAAAGGCAGCCAACAAACGTTTAAGGAATTTACCTAAATTTGTCGATATCAGTATCATGTTTGGCCAGGAATTTTGATAGTGCATCTATGCTGACACCTTGATTCGAGCCCTTTGCAACCTTCTCTTCGTCGTCTGATTCCCTAGAAAAGAGTTAGCAATCCTTAACTACAAGAAATAACTGATATACCCTTCATCCTCTTCATCGTCAATTTCGCTTTCGTCATTTTCCTCCATCTCATCGTCACTTGGAATCTCTTCATCGTCATCGTCTTCTTGAGAATTCTCATTGAAACATTCAACAGCTTCTTTCAATAATTTCCGTAATTTTCCTAGATTTTGAAGAGCTGAAATTCAATCATTCTCAATTTGGTTGCGGAAAAAAAGTTAGTACCAGTGTTTAGATTTTCTTTCGTAACGTCATCCGCCTCATTCAACATTTTTTTCCTTTCTTCTCCTCGTGGTAATTGATTAACGGAATTTAAAAGGGCGTGCATTCGAATATTGGTGTACATGACGTCTTCCCAAACCTTTCTTTGGTTTCGAATACATTCCGCTGAAAACTAAATTCAATTAAATGCATAATACAATAATTACCTTTATCTTTTGTGGCGTCATTATCAGTAGGAACATGGATTTTGGTGATTCCAGTGTTATCATCCTCATCATCTTCCTCGTCTTCTTCGTCCTCATTTCCCGATTCATTTTCTTCATCCTCCATCTCTTCATCATCACTATTTTCTTGGTCTCCATTTTTTGAAATTTGATTCTCCTGGTTATCATCGTCCTCTTCTTCTTCTTCGTCTTCTCCTAAACGAAATGCATAGAAAAACACATCGCAAAATATTCTTTTAAAAACCTTCAAACTCTTCGTCATCGTCACTTTCAGATTCATTTAATTTGCTCAGGCCGCTCATTTCACTTGAATCTCCAAACAAATCAGCTCGATTTATCTGAAAATACTAATTTCTTAAGAGAACACCAAGAATTGGCAGACCCTCTTTCCCGAATACTTTCCCTCTTCGAAATCTAATTTCGGGCGTAGTTTAGAAACGGAAGTCGATGACTTTTTTGCTTTGGTTCCATCATAATCGTCGTCTTCGACATCCGGCAATTCTGCTGCCGGAGTAGTTAATTTCGAGATTTCGTCAAGAAATGACATCTGAAAACATAAAATTTGCAGAAATTGATTTCAAAAAATGTATTGAAAAATTATTGAGAGGTTCCGAAATTGAAATTCGGTTTAAGCAAAAAGTGGTCGAAAAAATTACGTCTTAAAAAAGAAGTCAATGATCGAAAAATGCGTCAGTTCTCTTCGCTTGACGCATTACGTGCTTTCTCAAGTTTTCTACTAAATCCAACGTGATTTCATTCCATTATTTAGAAATATCTAAATACATAGTATTTCTAAATATAAATAATTATTAAAAATCAGATTTAACGCAAAATGATAGCGTCTTGAAATACTGGTTGCCTTCTTAGTCATTTCTAGCATAATTGGTAAAATAAAGTGATTATAGTCAATAAAAATAACGACTTATTAGCATGGCATCAAGCAGCAAATATAATACCATCAAAAACGTAACTTTGGCAATTAAATTTCAAAAAATTACAATTATAGAGAAGAACCATTCAAGATGACGAAAAATTCCGAAAATCGACAAATAAGCAAAGGCGAGCTCGAAAGGAGGACAAATCGGCAGATATGAGCAGGAGCAAAATACGAGATATTAGCAAAGTGTAGGAGTAATCTGAAACATTTGAATAAATAAAAGAGAAATTTTGAAGAAAAGAAGCGGAAATGACACGGTCAAGAGTCGAGAGTCGAGCAGAGTAGAATTTAAATCTGGAAATAGATTTTTTAAATTCAATTCTTTAGAAAATCTAGAATGGAAAAATCTTCAGCCGCTGGAAGGATTGAGAAATCCGTAATGGCCAAACCAGTAGGAAATAGTAGCAAATCAAAAATGGAGCGATCGAAAGCGGAAAAATCAGTAATAAAATTACCAAAGAAAAGTCCGGACGGATCGGGTAAATTGAAAACAGCAGCGGACATTTTACGGGTCCTTTCAGAACCGTCATCGAATATATTTACTCGAACTGTAAAACGGTTTGTGAGTAAACCGATAAATGAAGAAAGCGTTTCGAGACTCGTCGAGAAGGTTATTGAGAGATCGAAAAGAGTTCCAGCGGTATTTTTGAAAAAAGGAAAATTCATTTTTCAAAGGGTTCAGACGGCAGTTCGACTCGGAGAAGACATATTCCCATCGGCGAAAAACATGCTAGAAATTCCCGTCGTCGATTTAGAGAAAGAAGTGACGTGCGAGGAGGTGGGCGAACAGAAAACGGATATGGTAATCGAACGAATCGACGCGTCGGTGACGGCTTATCAATTTCTAGGAACCCAAAAGCTCATCTCCTGATCCGGCAAAACAAAAACTATTTATTCGAGGCAAACCATTTTGGTTGTATTGCAAATTGGACGAAAAAGAAATGGTTGAATTTGAGGAAAACCTGAAGAATATTCGGTTTTAAGTGGAAACATTTCAGGAAGGAGTGCCAAAAGATCGAGAAATGAATGCCGAAACTATTTTGAGCGTCAGCGATGGAAACATTAAACTCAAAACCATGCCAACCCTACCGTAATCAATTCTCATGTTTCTTGAATCATTTTCAGCGACTCAGAGTTGCAATCGATCCATATGCCGAGCTTGGAGTTCTCCAATCCCGCGATAAAGCGTTTTTCGACAAGGACGTGATATTCGGCAACACGCTGAGATCAATGATCAACACGACCGGCGGTAAATCGAGCGCCGAACACGCTCTGATTCGGCTCGTCGATTTTCAGAAGGCTGCTCTCAATCGATAGTCAAAAAAGCTCCTTCAAAACGATGTATTGGAACGAAGGAGCCAACCCAAGTCACCTTATATGCCGTTGGTTTTCCATTTTTTTGCCCGTTTTGGAATGTTTGTTTTTCAAGAGAAAAACGCGGAAAAAGACGGGCCAAAAGAAATTTGAGCATCTCGAGTTGGCGAGAACGAAAAAATCGAAATGAATCTGTCTACCGAAACTTTATTAATATTATAATTATTATGCCATATTATATTAAACAAGGAATTATTTTGATTTAATAAATAAATACTACACATTGCGAGAATTGAAGTGAAGGAGATCGATACACTTGTTCAAGTCTCTTTTTTTTTGACATAAAACGGGATTATTAGTATTATTGGAAAATGCCGAAAAATTTGTCTTATTTTCCGAACGGCAAGAATCCTTTGACAGTTTCGAAGGCGCCTGTCGCCATGGTTTTGGCCTTCTCGACATGCTCGGTGAGCCCGAGCTGTCCGATGATGCTGTCATCCTCGGCATTCATCTCGGCGGCAATCTCCTCTGGAGTTTTTCGCGGACCACCGATGCGGCCCTCGGTAAAATCCATCGCCGCGCCTTCCTCCTTCTTCTTGATGCTGAACAAATTTGAATTCTTACCGACACACACACGTCATCTAGAATACCTGTACTTGTCGCGAATTCCCTGTCGCATCTTCTCTCGCTCCGCCTCCATTTTGCGATGCTTCTCCTTCCGTCGCTCCTCTTGCTCGAGACGCGCCGCTACAACCTGAGCACAACAATTGTCCCACCCGGGTTGTCGTTATGCGATGATACCTCTGGATCCTCGCCGGTCTCCGTCTTCTCCGCGTTGTTGTCATTGTTGAGGCCGAGTCCGCCGGTGACCTCATTCAGCTGATTGCCGACCATTTGTTTCATCAGAAAGCCCGCCATAATTGATTTTTGTTCTTTCTGCAAAATATGAATAATTGCGAAACAAAAAAGCAAACTGGCGACGAGGAAAAAACGAGGCGCAATGAATGATGTGAATGAATAAAATGTTGGAAAATTGCGTCCCCCGACATCCCGCTGTGAAATTTGATTTCGGCGGACTCGCCACAAAAAATATGGAGGTCTTTAATAAATGCTCGCTGAATTGATAACACTCTTTATCATGCTAATTATTCAATTTTACGACTCTCATAAGTTCAAAGATAACCCATTGTTTCGTCAATTATCATAATCAAGAGTATTTATTTAAAAAAAACCAATGGCACAATCCAGGAAATACCTCAAAAATGGCCTATTCTTTGAGGGAAATTAAAAAAAATTAAAAACCAGATTATCTTATATATCTTATAATTTAAGTACTACTATCATAACATTCTATTAAATGCTATTTGGTCACGCAACGAATTCCAAAAAAGCCAAATTTCGTGTCATATACATGTGAGAAAGAAGCCTGTCGTTCTCAGCGATGCTCGTAAATCTCTCCGTTATTTATTTTTGCGATGAAGCTAATATTCTACCGTAATCTTTCGACTCGAAAAAAAAAACGGACCCGACTTGGAGCAAATTCTTTGAGATTTCTTCCACGAATCTTTGAAATTTCACAGAAAACCAATGGTCCGTAAAAATCGTGTTGAAAGCAAACCGCAATTTAACGTAACGGTGATTGCACATTTTTTTATTCGATTAAAAATCAAACATTAACGAGTTTTCAAAAATTAGCAATCTGCGCGTAGAAAATCAATTTTCGTTGAATTTTCGGAAGAAAAATACGAGAGCGGAAAAATTTGTTGACTGCGTCGTCGAAGGAACGAAAAAAAGCGATCGAATTGCGCGTTCGGTTGGCTAAATTTTGAAAAGAGGAGGAAGAAGCCGAAAAACGCCAAAATAAAAATGAGAATTTGGTGGTCGACGCAAAAATTTTAAGGCGATATTAATGAACAAAAAATTGAGGAAGAATTGAATGAAAAAATACACACGAGCGGAGGCTCGAAATAGAATCGAATCCATATGAGGCGTCGGGTGTTGTTGTCTTACATTTCGCTTCGTTTTTGTCGGCATTTTTCTTCTTCTTCTTCTTTTTTTAACGCGCGCGTTGTTATGCACAAAACATGCGAAAAAGAATGAAAAAATGGGGCGGGCGCGCGGCGCTCGGTTGCCTCTCGCCCGACTGCACACAATGTTTTTTGCGTGTGCGAGCTCCGCGCACGTCTTCTCTCTTCATCGAATCGATTTGAAGGCGGTCGTGAGCCGCCTAAAAGAGTAAGTTGAGGCGCGAGAGCACGAAACACGGCACCTCGGCCGGGATTCTGAATGCTTGATGCTCGTCGCTTGCTCACATGCTCAATCCCGTGAGAGATTACATTGAGTAAAGAAAACGGAGCGCTCAGCGAACAGAAAAAAAACGCATTGCACACAAAACTCCTTTTGATGCGCAGTCATGTGTGCCAATGAAAAGGGTCCCATAAAAAAGACTTGAAATTCTTGGAGAGAATAGATGAAAGCGTATGGGAAAGTAGACTTGAAATTGTTTTGATGAGTTCAGTTGGCGTCTTGAAAATGGGTACGGTAGAAAATACACAACTGCGGATAAAACGTTATAAATTACGAGCAATTAATTTTTCCTAATTTTGGAAGATGCCCCGGTCGTTGTTTTTTTGCAGTTCATTCGTGTTTTTATTATTTTGCGTGTTTTGGCGGTTACAAAATATGCAATAACATTATTTTTTATGAAAAAACCGGCCATATGACGTTTCACATTTAAAATTTATATTTTTATGAAATCATTAAAGTCGGTTCCGAAGTTAACTTACGTAGTCGATTTGAATTTAGGCATCAGGTCAATTATTTCAAGCTTAATATGAAGATTAACACATTTGATTCGGATACATTAAACCCTAAATATTCTCACTTCCTGCAATTTTAGTCTTGCAAATTGAGAAAGCTGCAAATGAGCAACTAGCAGCGCAATTACTTTCGTCCCACTCATATTTGTTTCGAATTGCAAATTGTGTTGACGCCAAAATTTTCGAAGAAGAAGCACTCACAACGAAGAAAAAGAAAGATAAATACGACTTCCAGGAAAATGCAATTAACCGTACTAACCACAATTGCCTTTTTTGTCGGCCATTGTTCAGGATTTTATGTGAAATCTACAAATGAGTCGCTTACTTCACGAATGACAGCCATCGACAGTCCAATATTCAGTGAATTCAAATCAAAGGTTATAATCGAAAGCAATAACGAATGAGTTAATTAAATTTAAGGGCGCCACCGTGGAAATTTTCGGACGCCAAGTCGAAATTCCAGGATGGATACAATCCATTGTAAACGAAATTCGAGTTGTCGGACATTCAGCGGCCAGCTGGATTTCAGGAGAATCTGCTGTACACAATTATTTAATGAGCTGTTAGAATTTATTTTTTTCCAGCCGATCAGGGGGCGTGGTTCGCGGACGAATGTGATGAAGTCCGCAGGAAGTTTCATGGATGGACTCAAGAAAAGCGAAATTGCTCGAATCCGCTTAGCCGTTTACCTAAATATCCTAATGGTTTTCTTCGTTTACGTCTTCATCGCTGTCAAATTGATGTGTCTTTCTTTGAACGAGCGCCAACACGACAGCCGCAAACAGCTGCGCTACAGTTCTCACGCCGCTTTCGAAGCCCCAGACTACAATTTGCCACTGGCGAGCATCGCGACCAGAGACTACAAATCGAATAAGCCGTTATCCGTTGAAAATCCAGCATCAGGTGCCTCGAAGTGTTAAATCATGTAGAATTCGAACTTTAGACTTCGTTGAAATGCCGAGAGAAGCAATCGACACAGAGCAGAGCGATTCGTTCCAAATTCGTCCGGTTCTCCAAAATGAGCAGCTCGACAGCTCGCGGAATTCAAAAAACGAAAGCAGTTTCTAAAATGTTCTGAAAATTGAGAATTTATTGCATGAATTGAATTGTAAATAAATAAATTCGGGTCAATGTACGAATTTGAATACGATTTGGGGTTATCAAAACACCATACTATTGAGATAAGTGCCTTTACTGCAATATATGTCGAATTGAAATTCAGGGAATGAGAATATTATTTGTTCTTCTTACATCACTCACAGTATTGTGTCATGGATACAGTCTTTTTGACACGAATAAAAGTAAATTGGAGTTATTAAATTCCGAATAGGATGTATTCGTTGCAGGACCACTTTTATCGTTTCTCGTTGGTTCGAAACACGTGCCTTCTTGTTTATTGAGTTGTACGGAAAATTTGAAACAGGAATTGATGAAGTTTGTATACGGGAATATCACGATGGATTCTCATGACGAGATTTGCAGGTTTCGAATATAGGGCACTTTCTATAAATTCGCCAATTTTTTTTAGTGCCTTCAGTGAAGCGAGTTCGTGCGTTGTTGATTCGAGGGAATGCGATGATTATCAAATTGTTTTCCGGTTTTCTCAATTTGCTTTTAGAAATTGAATTTGAAATATTTTTAGAAAACTGACGTCTGGATTCAAATGGGCTTGCGAGGATGGTGGATCGGATCAGTTCAAGAATCTGATACCCTGTATCCTAAAAGTTGGACAAGAAGCTAGAGAAGAATATAGTAAAATGACCCGAAAAATCAAAAATAATTTTTTATTTCAAAATTCAGATTGTGCGGATGTTTGCGAAATCAACAATGACACTATGGTCCCGATTCCACCAGATGATGATTATAATACGAATAATGACAATGTTATTACCCATCTCTCGAATTTTTGCAGGTTTTCGAGAATATTTTCAAATCAAACCTTGTTTTGTTTAGGCCGCTCGCTTGCTATTTGAATTGTACGAGAGAGCAGCTTAACACAGTTTGCCCGACATTCGGCTCGAAGCTAATTGTGAGATCTATAAGTGCTTTTAAATTAAGATTTGAACGTTTTTTTTTCTCAGCACGTCCCAGCCAGTGCTTTCGATGAATTGGTCGATGAATACATTCTGACTACAGTATCCGAGAAAAAGCAGATTATGAAGAAAGTTCCACCATCGTGTAGATTATTCTTCAAAGAACGAGAGGTCCGCTTATTTTTCTAATTTGTCACATTTTTCTCTTATTTTCCATTTAAGGTAACTGCTTTGAGGTTCGATGAACGATTTATCCGCGATATGTTCTTTATGATGACCTCTAGAAAACAAAGAACTCGAAATGGTGGCTACACGACATCGGAAATTGATAAAATTGTCAAAGATGTTGGGTTTCGTTCCACTTTTCATAAAATCTTTTTTTGTAGCTGCTATCGAAAATGGAAAATGAGGAGAAGCCTCCGAAAGTGTTAAAATGGGATGCGTGGAAGATTTTGATTTTATTTGGGATTGGCCTAGTATTCATACTTAATATCGTTGGTCTTGTATTCACTGTATATTGGTGTTTGAATGAAAAAGAATTGGCGGGAAACAATGGAAATTCGAATGATAACGAACTGTCCGCAAATCATTTTGTTGAGCCGAATATTAGGATGAAGCTGAAGGTAATTAAACACTAAAATATTTCTTTAATTAGTAAAATGTTTCAAGTAGCAAAAAAAAAACTCGTTTGGAAAATTTTAAAATAAAATTGTATCTGCGGACAATTTGGCAACAACTAATCTTATTTTATTGTCGAAATCACAGGAATGAGGAAAAAATAAAATGGCAGCGGTCTCGGTGCAAAAATTAATTATGGGTTAAAAGCGTATACCGAGACTTTTTCGAAACTTTTTTGACATTTAGTTGATTTTCGAAGCCTTTCGACGGTGGCAATACTTGTTAAAATCAAGCTTTTTCTAGCTTCCACGAATGCGGTCAGACGCAATTGAAGACAGTTCACAAGAGTTTATGCAGCTCCGAATTCCACGAAATGGAAATCAATTTGCTCGAGATGGTATTGTCAAAGTTTTTTTTTCAATGTTTAATATCAAATTTGTTTAGAAGAGCAGCAAACTGTTGTCGTACCACGATGGAAACGTCGCCGCACATTTTCAGTGCCGCTCGAGCCGCGTTCGCGTATAAATTCAACGGGTTCCGATAAATTTCCGGATATCGTTATACTTCGATCTCATGAGAACTAACCCAAATCATATCACCTATATTGTTATCCGTTAACATTTTAAATGAATTTTCTTGTTTCAAATATTTTTTTTCAATTTTTATTGATATAATATCAATGATATTCATCGCCTCCATTTTAGCCTAATTTTTTGGCGTTGGAGCGCGCTTGCCGTCATTTCGATATATTAATCATTTTTGAACGAATTTTCTCACAATTTCCGATTTTCTTTTAGTGTTTTACAATGAGCGAGGCTCCCGATGAGCGAAGTAAATTTGAAATTCCATCTTGGGCTACTAAACCGCCACCGGGTTCGCATTTAGATGTATATAAAGGACCACAACTTATTCAAGTAATTTGTTATCGATTTTAACTTAGATGTTTCAGTCTTTTAGAAATTAATGATTGATGAGAAAAAAGCCTATTATTTTGGACGCAATAATAAGCAGGTTTCAAAGTTTTGAAAGGAGTATAAAAAAGCCAAAATAACGAATTTAGGTGGATTTTGCTGTTGAACACGCCTCTTGTTCACGCGTACACTGTCTTTTGCTTTATCATGGATTACTACAAAGATTTGCTATTGTTGATATGGAAAGCAGTACGTTTTGAATTTATTATGCAGAATGGAGAAAAATCTGCTTATTTGAGTGTTAATTTTTTTAAATAAAAAATGTTGAGGTCATGGTACTTTTATTGGATCTGTGCGGCTTCAGCCACTCGAAGTCGTTTTTATCGAAGTTGGAAAACAGTTTCATTTAGGCGCATCAACTAGAAGGTATGTAGTTGAATTGCATTCTAATAATTACAAACATACGGTTTTTAGGTACGCGGTTCGTCTAAAAGTCGACGAACCGGTTGAGGATGATCCTGCAGCGATTGCTTCCGACCAACATCTCGATGTAATCACTTACTTATCTATCGAAATTCAATATGTTCCTTTTTTCTTCAGCACGTCACCGAATATAATACAGCGCAGAATCGACGAATTCCGAATTTGCCGATTTCTTTGGAAGAAGCTCGCCGAAAAAAGCGACCGCGCGGAAATGTGGCATTTATTGAAGAGGAAGAGATCATCAATCCAGAGGATGTTGATCCGAGCGTAGGACGATTCCGAAATTTGATAACCACAGCCATCATTTCCACAAATCCCGCCAAACGACCAGGAGATCGAGGACGATACGAGCCGCCGAAGAAGGTAATTTCAAAATGATTGACTACGCTATTACAAATATTTTTGAATCATTTTCAGATTGTCAGGCCATGTCGAGAAGTGCTCACCGCTCCACTTTCTTCCACCTTCGGACCAGTTTCTCTGAACGCTGCTCCCGATTTGGAGCTGTACGGAAAAACATTACCACAACCTGGAAATCATTATGGTATTATCATTTTTTTGAAATGTTAACTTATTTATATTTTATTTTTTAGTATCTACTGAACCTGAAGAAGAGGAAACAAGTGGCCATATGAAGAAAAAGTACGCAAAGGAGGCGTGGCCTGGAAGAAAGCCGGGCGTTTTTTAATTGATAACTTTAATTTAATAACAAATGATATCATTGCTTCTTCTGTTACCATAATGTTGTTTCGCTTACTTCGTTTTATTACTCTTCTTCGCATTTTTTTGATTAATAAATAAATTGAAATTTTCACGTGTTTCATCCATCAGCAAAATCAGGAGATTGTCCGTTGAATAATATTTAATCTTGAATAATACCGGATTTATTTTGAGATTTTAAGGAGAAAAATGGAGAAGAAAAACGATCCTAGCGAATTGAATCGTGAGTTTTTGTTAAATTAATTCATTTTTTACAATTTGAATCGTTTTAATCTGTTCAGGTCCCGACGCGATTATGGAGCCGAATATTGATGAAGTTGTTGAGGCTTGCTTCGAGCAGGGACAAACATTGGAACAGATTTCGGACCAACTGGCAAAAACTTATATTGGATCGGCGCAGGTTAGACGAAAATTCCAATTATCAAAAAAAAAATGAAGTGATTCGTAAGGTCTGTAATGTTTTGTGTGGGATGCTCGATGAGCTTGGCGATAAAGTTGCTGGAAACCGTCGTCGAAAGAAGAAGCAGAACGTTGAAGAAGAAACGTCTGTAGAAGTATACAACGGAAGAGAGGAATCGGAAAAGGCGGTCGAAGAAGCTTTCACGAACTTGCTTCTTAAAAAGTATAAGCCCGAGTTGGCTGATCGGCTACTTGAAGAAGGAAAAGAGGACATTGAATGGCTTTCGGATATGATTTGTCATAAGTAATTTTCTTTAGAAAATTTATGAATACCTTCTATTTTATGTATTTCAGACGTTGGAGAGAATTCTTTTACAAACTGATGTCGAAATACGAGAACAGCGATATGCTGAAATTTGTGGTGAAACTCATCTCGGACGCCGGATATCGAACAGAAATGACAACCGTGAACAATGCAACGCAACAAGTAAAGTGTCCGCAGCTAGCACATTTTTAACAGCTCTTCCTTTTTCCAGTTCAGCATCTTCTCGCGTGTTCTTCTTGTCACCTTGGAATCGTGTTTAGTGGCGAATAAAAAAGGAGGAGTTAATTCGGAAGCATTCACCAAAGCCATGGACAAATTTGTTCGTTTTTTAATTCCAAATTTACTCTTTTTTTTATTTTCAGAAGAGAATTGCTCTACAAGGGATTCACACTTATCTATATACAATGTTTCTTCTTACGGTACTTTTTTAAATACATATTGTCAGATTCCAACGACTGCAAAAAAAAACTCTAATTTGACTTTAATATTTGGGTAACGTATTTCGGATAACCTGCAAATTAGTAATAATAGAAAAAATTGGTTTTATAAAGTATTTTCGTTGATAATATGGAAATATTTTTAATATTTAGAAAGTTGGTGAGCAGAATGGTGGTTGGGTTCGAGCGGCTTGTGAATATTTTGCGGACGAATTGCGCGAAGCAATCCCAAAATCGAGATTATACGAAGCAAGTGTGATTCGTCTACGACTGGTCAATCCTGTTTTCTTTAAGGTGAGTTCGGAATTTAATAAAATGATAAAGTGAGGTTTTGTAGGAAGACAATCAATTCTCTTGTAAAATTCTTCAATTGGCTACTCATGGAGACATGACCGTTGCTGATGCAAATCAAATATATGAGGTTCGAAATGTTGGTTTCTGTTTCTCGAAATTTATTTTTTTAAGCAAATTACTCAAGAAGAACCTCCACCAATATCGATTTTGCGTGATCCGATTGTCTTCGATTTCCTTATTGATCAACTTTTCCATTGTGACGGTGTCAAAGTGGACGAAGAAATGAAAATGAAGTTCATTTATCTTCTCGCATACTATAGTGCGGCTGATGAAGATCCGGTTACTGGAGAACATGATGTAAAAATTCGCATTTTTATTCTCAATTTTCACTCTTTTCAATTTCAGACGGAAGATGTAGAAGAAGTTCGGTGCGAAATCGAAAATTGTCTTTCATATTTAGAGGTCGAGGATAGTCTTTTCGTTCTACTTTCGCATTTTCTGGCTTCATTGGAGACCGAGGTTGTCGCTTGCGGATTGGTTCATTATATTCGAACAATGCTCCTGGCAGAGTTTCGAATTGGTATCAGTTCAAGCCCAATCAACGTATTGTTGTAATTCAATGAATTTCAGGCGACGTCAGCGATGCCGCTTTTGTGATTCTTGATAATATTTGTACTCAACATCATCTTCTTCGAAGCGAGGTTTTTGAAATCTATTGTGATTATTTTGACAAAATATCGAATGAAGCAACTCTCGCGGAGGTAATTTCTTATTTAATTGCCCAATTATAGTCAATAATTTAGGTTATTATGGAGCGTGAGAGACTAATTATGGATAGATTAGTGCATTTGTTATCTGTTGGAGAACCGATAATGGTCTTAGAGCGATTGAAAACTCTTTTAGAGGATAATTCGATTGATTCCTCTTTGGTCCGCTATTTTGTTACCGAGGTATTTCATATTCTCATAATATTCGTTAAATTAAAAATATTGAGACATTGGAAATCATTTCTCCTCCATATTCCTCTGAGTTTGCCAAACTGTTTTCATATTTCATTAAAAATGAAGAGGTTTTCGACAAAGAGCAACTTGAGAAGAACCCAGCGGCGATTGAATTTATTAAATATTGTACAAATGAATAACTGATTGTATTTTCTAGTGTAATTAGAAGCCATAATGCTATCGAAATTGTTTGTACGATGGTTTCAATAAAAACGGACTCTTATCAGTCATTTTCGAAGGTATCATTCCTAGTTCAATTCGTGAGCACACTTCATGTTCGCATTGTAATGCAAAATAGTATTCCGCAAATTGTCGCAGACGATATTGAATTTAAATATGATAAGCTTTTATTCAACAAAATTGGATTTGGTGGCTACGCAAATGTTTATCACATATTCTGCAAGGAAAAGGTATGTTTGAAACGATTCGGCTTTATTGTCCATTTCATTTTCCAGGATGCTGCTTGCAAAATTATTAAATGCAGTCCATTAGAGAATCGCTCGCGAACTCGCGGTTTGACTTCAGATTTTATTCTATCATTCATTTTATTCAATTTCTAGCCAAAATGATAAACGAAGCGCAAACAATGAAGTTGTTCATTGGTTGCGAGAATGTCTGCCAATTGATTGGAATTTGCTCAAATCCAATTGAAGGAATAATCATGGAATATTGTGCAGGCATGATACTGAAAAAAATTAACAGATGGGAATTTTGATTTTAGGACTGAGTCTTGACAGTTTGGTTCAGCAGCTGAAAAACAATCAAATTGCCATTTCTTCATCTGTATTTTTTGATTGGAGTAGACAAATTCTAAACGGAATGTTGACAATATCAAAGACCCATATTCACCGAGATTTGAAAACTCAAAATAGTTGGTTTACGATTAAAACATTTTGATGAAATATTTCGTTCTTTAGTTTTAATAAAAGAACGTGTTTGCTGTTGCCCTCTCCCAGAGTACAAATATGCGGAATTTGTTGATAAGGTAATCCAACCACTTCTCGGGACAACCTAGCTCTCACGAAGCAGAGATTTTTCGTGTTCGGCGAACAGTGGAAAATTTTAGAGAAATGGTGAACAAATGTGCTGTTTTCATCAAAATGGTGAAACGGTGTAAGCTGCGAGTTTCGCCAAAACCGAGAAATTCCGAACGATGAGATCGTCGTGACATCTGAAAACATTTAGGCGTAATTTTAAATGCAAGTCTGTAGACATCATGCGACGTGATTGCAGAATATATTGTTATTTTAGCAACTGGTTGTGCAATCACGCCGCATTATCACAGCAGATTTGCATTTTATTCTACGCTGGTGTTTCTCGATGTCTTCGGCAGAGTTGCAAATTTTTCCCGAGTGTTCAATCGAATCTTCTTAATTTTTGAATTCTACAGAAATGTATAATATGCACAAATTGTGAAGGGGTCTCACCGAGCACAATTACATTGAAAATATGTGATTTCGGTGAATGTGTGTCGAAAAAGAAAGTGGAAAAGAGCCCATGTGGAACGACGCAATTCTTGGCTCCAGAAGCACTTAAAAAGTACGAATATTCGGAGAAAAGCGATGTATACGCTTTCGGAATGGTTCTTTACGAAATCAAAAATGATGTTCCGTTCAGAAATATGAATCAACATCAGATTCTGTTCACGGTAATTTGTTTTTTCGACAATTTTTTATCGATTCCTCAAATTCCAGGTAACCCATCCCAACTTTACTCTAGACGTTGACCATTTAAACAGTTCTAAAATTTCTGAGATTATAGCAAAATGCATTGTTAGTTTACTTTCTATATGCACTTATCGGAAAGTTTATTTATTTTCTTTTTAAAGAAAAGAGATCCGTCAGATCGTCCTACGTTTGAAGAATTGAACACGATGGTTCAGAAAAACTGTTCACATTATTCGTATATTCAACTTGCTGACTGTTATAGTCGGATTGGAAAGGATCGAATTCAAAAAATGTCGACGTCTACTCAATTTACGTAGGTTGATGCTGATCCGAGATTCTCTAACCTACAATATTTAAGAAGCTTCGGCGATTCGGATTCCGACGAAGATTCCCGAAATGTTTCTTCTGATTTATCATCTATAGATATTTATAATGAAATGTATGATTCTTAATATTCGAATACATTATATATATTTCAGACCATTTCATCGGTATTGTGAAAATCTTGGGTTCAGATCCAGGTATTTTCTGAAGTTTTTTAAATTAAATATTTCCTAATTGTTTAGCTCCGACTATAATGAAAATCCAGAAGAGCATTTATTCATCAGCGAGAATCGCGTCAATTTCGCGATGGAGAAAAAGAAAAAGTAAAGTTATTCTAGAATTTCTCTCATATAACCAAAATTTTCAGAAATATAGTTATAAAAACATTCTATTGGATATTGAAATGGTTTAGTTAAAGCATAACTTACGAGAGTACAAATACAAATTCGCATAATAAATGATAATTTATATAATGACTTGATTTGGATCCTTCAACAAAACAATACATATTCGGGCATAACATTGTTGTCTAGCATTTCGGTCGCTGAATGTTCCTTTTTAAACGAAGAAATAAATAGTTAATTTATTACCGGACATGTTCCGTTTTTGAGATCTAATCGAACATTGCACTCGAATTCAACAGCTACATCATTTCCAACTTGAAATGCTCGAGACATTACCCGAGCCACTAATTTATTGTTATCGTAGCGAAGATTTGGAAGACGCTTCGGATCCAGCGAACATCTGGAATTTTTTATTTCAACGTTTACTTGTGGATCTGATATTTTTGGCAGTTTTTATTGGAGTTCGATGTTCTTGCTTAGCTCAACTTACCCTTCTGCGTCAATCACTTTTGACTTCTTGAACTTTCCTTCGTTAATGAAACAATCATGAACTCGCATGCAGAATAAATCTGAATATTTCAAGTTTTGCATCAAACCGTTGGATGCTACCCAAATTTGAGCCATCACAAGTCCAAACATGCTCCAACGGTGAGTTGACCTTGACGACATCGGCAGGTTTTCTCGTCCGCACATCGAAGACTTCATACTCGCATGTCGGCTGATCAGCGAGCACTTGGATGTCTTTGAGGAGCTGCAAGAGCACATAATTGGATGAATATCTCAAAAGGCGATACTGTGGGTTCGACGGAAAGAGCATAGGACACAACATCGCCGGTTGGCGCGTACAAACAAGTGATATTATAAGCCTAAAATGAGTTTTGACGATAATTTCAAGGTCGTCGACGATTTACCCGATCAACTTTCGTGATAAATTTATTATGAAAAGAAATGACAACATTGACGGAAGAAGTGTATCCGGCACCATTTCCCTAAAATCAAAGCGCATTCAAATCGTTCAAAAATCCCACCAATACCCGATTAATTGTCTCGACGCCGCATTTGTTTCGCGGCACCGTAATCGACGTGGTCCGTCGCCCTCTCTCAAGAGACACACAATCCTTATCATGCGAATGGCCCAACACGAATACTCTTCCTATAGCTCAAATTTCGAATAACCTTTTTTTAATTGGATAATTTACCGAGAAATGGCGATTCTGTTAGGAAAACTGCCTCGATAGTGTCTTCGGTGCATTCAATTTCGACATTTCCTCAAAATCGGTTAATTCAAAACGATTCGTCGGATTTCAAGATGTTCATAACCCTGTCTTTCTGATATATCAATACCATTAAAGATGTTCGTGATTGCCTTGTTTGGGCATCATTCGCTGCGTCTCCATTCGGACACAATCACAAGTATAAAAAGTGAACATTCGACATGCTTATTTGTCTCATTATGTAATACATAATCGATTCGATGAGAACATCAAACCAACAATTCGCTTTTTTGCTTCAAGAACCTTTCAAATCGCGCGAAATTCGTGTATTACAGGTTAATTAGCAATTTAGACACGCATAATTTAATCGCAAAATCAAAAAATCGAAATTCGATAAAACCTACTCACCCAAAATTCCATTCGGAATTGGAATACAACTCGAGAAGCGAATTGTCGCGAGAAAAACGCCGAGAATTGTCAGCATCGCTGTCATCAGTCGCAAATTTTCAGCCAAATAAGGGCAGAGTCGTCAGAAGAGTGGGCGTGGTTTTTATTTCAAGTATGCGATGGAAGGGAACAATCGAGTGGAACCAAAAAAGGAAGGCGATCGCGCGGGCCGCCCACAAAACGCCGGCTTCTCTTCATCTCGTACACTATTCGGACACAGGTGAAACCGGCGTCGCCAATTTTCGATTTCGATCTGCGCGACGGGAGCAGCCGAGTTTAAAGTTTATCCTTCCAACCATCTTTTTTTCACTTTTCGTGGCAGATTAACAACAATTTATTAATAAAAATGAAGTCTCAACAAATAACAATTCAAACAACGCAAAAATAACAAACAATCGAAAAGCTTTTTTTTGGAGGGGCGAAAGCGCCAAGAAAATTTATCTACTTCTTCTTGAATGTAAATGCTGGTTTGCTCTTCTTGCGATAACCAGCACCCGATAATTTCGAACGAACTTCGACCTGAAGAAAAAAAACCGTGAGCTCATGATTCGACTCGATTACATTTTTTAATTTCAAGGTCGTTTCTTTCTGAGATCATCTCAACCAATTTCTGAATTAAAATCGCGCATACGTGCAACGTTCCTTGTGTACTTTCCGGACATTTAAATCCAAAAACCAATTTCGAATTTCCACCCCCCCCACATCGTCTCAAGAGCCCCATGATTTACATTACCGCCTAATTTGACCACGACGGGCGTTCAAAGTTCAAAAACGCGTGTTCAAATACAATTTCGAACGACGCCTACCTTTGGCTTTTGGCTGATTGGTAGATCAACGAATGGCGGCACGGAGAATCCGAATGATTTTGCAACAGCCGTCAAATCCATATTCGTCACGTCAAAAATATCCTGAAATTGCAAACAAGTGTTTCCAGTCTCAAGTGTTTAAATGTTGGCAAAAGTACACTCGATTTCAGACGAGTTCTCAAATTTACCTTAAGAGAATGCGAATCGTATGCTCTTAAGTAGCACTTGTATGCCTCCTTTGCCGACTTATTCAAGTAGTAATTTTTGCTAATCAGATTCTCGAGTTGCGATTGAATATTGGCGACCTGAAATGCACAAAAATCAACATTCCCATATGCAATTCATCCCACGCATTCAAAAATCCGCCAAAATTTAAAAACAAAACAATTCTTAAATTACCTTATTCCAAGAGAATTCAAACTCGTTCAACGTTACTTTGGCGGCCCGAAGATAACGCAAAAATCCGAGTTCTTCTGGTCGTAGGATCAACAAAGCATTTCCTCTGCAAACATTCAGTTGAAGATTTCTCCAAAATTGCCCGCTTTACCTGGCGTCTTTTCCTCTGGCGGTTCTACCAACTCTGTGAATATACTCTCTCGGCTCATCTGGCGGATCATACTGAACAATCCAGTCGACAGCGGGGATATCCAATCCTCTGGCAGCCACATCTGTACAGAGCAGAATGCCGCTTTCTGCTTGGCAAAACTGGAAGAACGTCGTCGTACGTTTCTGCTGCTTCTGTTTTCCCTGCAATTAATGACAATGGCAAAAATTGTCAAAACCGAACTGGCAATTCATACGTGAATGCTCATACAAGGAATATCGATATAATTGAGAAGTTCGTGGTGGAATTTAACTGAGTTGCATGAAGAGAAGAACACCATAACCTGAAAAAAAGAAAATAATAATAATAATAAATAGCAGTCAAAAATTTAAAATGCAAACCTTTTTGGTTTTATTCTTCTTCAAAAACGTGAAAAGAAGTAGAAGTCGTTTTTCTGAAGGTGTCACGACATATCCCTGTTGAAGCCCCTCAACCGTCGCTTCTTCAGCCTTCTCATTGACAGAAACTTTGATCGGCGCCGAGTGGAATGCCAATTTGACAAGCTCATCGACCTTCGGCGAGTGCGTTGCGGAGAACAACATACTCTGTCGCTGTTTCGGAAGATGCCGAAGAATCTGCTGCATTTCAATCTCGAATCCAATATCCAAAATGCGGTCCGCCTCATCAATAACCAAACATTTCAGATTTCTAACAAGGAACTCGTTTGTGTTCTGAAGATGGTCGAGAAGACGTCCCGGTGTGGCAACAAGAATCGAGACTCCCTTCGCCAATCTATCCCGTTCTGCACTTCGATTCGACCCTCCCATAACTAATCCGAACGTCAAATTCGATCCTTCGAGCAATTCCGACAGCACTCCGTATGTCTGCATCGACAGCTCGCGAGTAGGCGAAACAATGATCACACCAGTTCCGTTGTGCTGTTTCCAGTTGAGTTTGTGCAACAATTCGATGGCAGGTATCAAGAACGCCAACGTTTTGCCGGATCCAGTTTTAGCAGAAGCCAAAACATCTTTGCCCTGAAGAAGAATTGGAAAATAATCCATAATTTTTCGAAGAGAAACCTCAAGAAGAATATCAATGCTTTTGGCTTGAATCTCGGTCATCGTGGTAAATCCCATCTTATCAACCGCCTTCAACAAATGATCGTTGACTTTTCCCTCCAAAGAAGCAAATGTGGTTTTTGTCAGGAATTCGGAGACCTTCGTTCCACTGGCTTCAGAAGATTCAACTTCCTAATATTCGAAAATAGTTTATTTTGATCATTCAAATTCCCTACCTGTTTAACATCGTCATTGTCTCCAATTTCCTGCTCCTCTCGCGCCTCTCCTTCTTCCTTCGCGACCGCCTTCTTCTTCTTCTCGTGGCCCTCCTTCATCTGCTTCAATTTGCGTTTCAGCACCTTCTTTTTAATGTCGATGCCCATTGTTGATGCCTGAAATTTATTTTATTTTATTCACAACATTATGAAACACGAAACAATTAAACAAGTCAGCGGGATTGATCGAAAAATGAAGGAATGAAACCGGAGGAAACCAATTAAGCAAATTAACCAATATCCAGCCCGTTGGAGCTCAAAACAGGGATCGAAAATGAAAAATTAACACCGTTAGTCGGCAATATTAAATGAGGAATTTCAATTAAAAATAGAGGTTGAACAAATCCGCCAAGAAAAAAGAAAGAAAAAAAAACAAAAGAAAAAAGAAAATGCTGGTTTAGATGTCGACAATCACGTAGATGTCGCATCGTCCATTATTCTCAATGATTTGCATATTCGAATACGTTGGCGACTTGATGTCGGCTTCGCATGGATTCTTAGTTGGATCGAAGATATCGCCACGTCCATAATATTCAACCTTATAAAGTTTGAAATTAAATTCTAAAAGAAAGAAGAGGAATGAATACCTCGCACTCCTCGCGATCGAATCGAACAATTTTGACAGTTTTGGCGACAAAGTTTGGCTCAGCATGAAATGAATTCAATGGATCATCGAGAAACATGAACAAAAGACTATGAAGAGCATCGCTTTTGACACTCCAATGATAATCAAATTTCTGAATTGATAATGGGCACATTGTTGTTTTTGATGTTGTATTATTATTATTATTATTAACGAACCTCTTCTACCGTGGTGAGGTCGGTCATATAACCAAACATGGCCACTAAACAAGCCTCAAATGCCTGAAATATACTGTTTTATTATGGAAAATAGATCTTGTATATTGTCGACATAGCGGAAAATTGACTAAATACCAACAAACGATAGGAGAGGTCTAGATGCAACACTAAAAGTGCCGATTTACAGACTGATGTAAGCATTAGGATAGGTTAAAGGCGTCACTAATTGTGTTTTAAAAGTTGGAAAATTTTACAACCGCGCTGAGTTACGGTAATTTGAAAAATTTTTAGCCGCTTTTTAGCATAACCTAACTTTGTCAAATTTTAAATTTTTCGCATACTTTAAAAATGTATTCCTATTATTTTTTAAAGTTCTTTCCGAATATGAAAAATATATTTGGGGTATAGTACGAATTTTTCGAGATCTGGTAGATCAAGATTTATCAAACGGCTCTGGCTCGATGGTTATACCCCCAAACTTTTTATTGCAGAATATTAAACTTAAAAAAAACTCCCAGTGTTTTGGAATTGAGCCAATTATCCGTATCTCATCAAGTGAGATCAATCGAATTGACAATGAACTTAAATTGTTTCGATTCGATTATGGTACCAAATTCTTTATCGTGAAAGGCGAAGGAAATTCTCGTAAATCTACGTATATATTAATCGTTGGACGTTAATTATATGCAAATTATCGTTTAAACTCCTGCACTACTTTTTTAAAAAGTCAATATACAAACCTCCTCAATAGTATTACCCCATGCGTGAATTTGAACATCAGCCGGATGATCGAGATATTCGAATCGGCGAGCTTCAATCTCCTGACGATCTTCAACCATTGAGGTGCTCACCATTTTCGAAGTTTTCGCCCTGAAAATGGAATTTTTTAAAAAATTGAGAAAGCGTTTAAAAATTAATCACGTAGACTCTTCATTCGACGACTCTCCCGAGCGCTTCATCACCTACAAGAGAAGTCGTGAAGAAAAGTTTTGAGGACTAAACACAATAATAAAAGCAGATAGAAAATCGGTGATCTCAACCGCAAACCAAAAAAAAAAGATAGAAAACGAATGAAATGACTGATCGCACTTTTTATAACGAATAGTACTAAAATTATTGCAATTGACCTTAGCAAAGGGAGGCTCTTTAAAAGAAGAAGCAGATAGTATTCATAAAGATGAAGAATAGAAATGGGATCAGAATTGAAATGCAGCTAATCTACAATTCTAGCGGCGATAGGTTGATTTGGCCAGCAAATCGAGATAAAAGAGGAAAATAAATGCAAATTGAGAATAGGAAGGGGAAATTATACAACTATTTGTACAAATATGGTCCAGACCATTCTAATCGCGTTTCGAAGTATCGGTTAGCTATGTGAATATCTATTTACAATTGCTGATCTCAAGGGGGGGGGGCAAGAAATTTACTTTTTAAAAATGGAAACATCTATTATGAATCGAATTATTTTCAAAAAATTAAGGAAAAATGTTACATGAGGACTGGTACATGTTCTTAAGGCCATTCTACTGATTTTCGTTCATTTCATCGATATCCCACAATTGATCGAAAGAATCGATGTCGGTCAATTTCGAGAGACAGCGACAAGTGAGCAACAAAAAACGTTTGAGCGGTTTGTTGTAGAAAATGAATGCAAGACTCCAGATGCATCCATCCTCGTTGAATGGGTCGTCGGCGAATTGCGATTTGAAGCTAGAAAAATTCCCATAGATTCGCACAACTTTGGTTGATTTAGTCGTCAAACAAGCTTATTTCATCGTCGGAAATTAGTGAGATTGAATAAATTCCAACAAAAATAGGTTTTTTGAGTTTGTTGTGAAAAGAACGGTACTTTTTATAATCCTAGTATACAAAAAACTTTTGTTTTACAATATTTCATTCGAACTAATCTGTATATTCTTTGTGCTCCCCTGAAATTCCCCCGGTGAAATCTAAATTCACAAACCTGTAAATTCTGCATTCGTTTGGATTTATCGTATCTTCAACAACACCCCATAATTCGTCCTTTCTTGATTTGTAATTATGTACACATGTTGCCAATTTCGCGTCTACAATGTCGCACACATCCTTAAATAAGCAATTTAGAATAAATTGAAAAAAAAAAATTAATGAAGCCAACCTCGTAATTAATTAATGAAAACGCTTCACTTTTGACATCGGTAAAGTCGTAATCAGGAAATGCTGAATTCAAAAGTTGAACCATGTCGTAAAGCGTTTTCCGAGATACCGAGTCAACCAAATTTATCTATACTTTCTTGATAATTTTTACTTCGTCGTTAAGAAAAAAAAATACCTCTTCGAAGTCGTTGTCGGATCCTGAGCAACTTCTTTCGGAGAGGTGTCGTAGACGAGCTGCGTGGCCAATGGTTGCCACGGGCGAGGCGCTAAGACCTGTAAAATCGTCCGGTGGTGAAAGCGGCTGTCTTTCAGTCCATGGCCCATTCTTATCGTGGGTTTTCCATTGCTTTTTGTCGCTTGACACCATTTT
The DNA here is from genome assembly GCA_902829315.1 of Caenorhabditis bovis. Taxonomy (NCBI): domain Eukaryota; kingdom Metazoa; phylum Nematoda; class Chromadorea; order Rhabditida; family Rhabditidae; genus Caenorhabditis; species Caenorhabditis bovis. Next base: position 3,600,741 of record CADEPM010000006.1, read on the forward strand.
ACGCGAGTAAGACTCAATTCTGGATCGCCAAACAATTAGCAAAAAGTTATGCTTTTGGATTAACTACTTGAAATCGATGTAGCAGTCCATCGCGCCAGAGCTAATCGAAGATGCCACCGTTTCGAGCGTCGAGTTTTCAAGGTATTTCATTCTCTGAAATGACAAATGTATATTCAATGCGGCGGAAAATAAATACAACAACAACAACAAAACATTTCAAGGTCGGCCATTGAAATTCAAATAATTGAATTCCAATGATTTTTATTTAATTACACTAATCAATAGTTTGTTTGATGACGTAATATTTAAAATTCTCACGGAACATGTCAAAACCGCGCGAAAAAACAACCATTTGAAAATATAACAGAATTAAATTAAATTCCGCCTAAATTACTGTAAAAAAATATCGAAGCTTCTCACGTAACGCAAATTTTGCCACTTTGTAAAAAAAATTATAAATAGATTTTTTTCAGAAACACAAAAAGACTTGCTGAAAATAGTAAATGCTAAAAAATCGAAAAAATCAATTTGAAAGTTGGCGTGAGTTACGCTGCATCTCCGCAATGGGAACAATGCAGTGTTTGCAGAATAGCGCATTGCCATAGCATACAGTAGATCGTTAAAATATCATTTTCGTCTTTTTGTTCTTTTTCGAAATAACAAAGCAATTGAGAAAAGAAAAACGGAACAGATGTGAAAAATAGCGTCAAAAGACTCAATTCGAGCAAAACTGCTAGTCTTTGCCAATGTCACCTGCTGTTCGACACAATAAACTTGACCCAACATGCGTAACCGGTCGGCCACACCTCACGCGATTAGATAATAACAAGGCCCGACAAATCTATAATTTTCGTTGACAAAAATCAAATCACATATCCACCAGTAAATGGGTATTTTTATTAAATTTATATGTATATACATAACGCATTTCGTAAATGCACAATTATTAAGTGAAATGAGATCGTCTTCGACACAAACTTGAGTAATTTTTGGTATAAATTAAGTGAAAGATAATTAAAATGAAAAAAATAAATAATGTATAAAAATTATTCAATTAGTGAACACCATGAGAAGAACCGTTTGCAATACATTGAATCTGAACAAAAATTGATTAAAAATGTCGGTTTTCCAATATAAAATTACATTTTTCTTGTTGCCTTCGCTCCAAATATTGAGAGCTGCTTTATAAGCATCCGCCTTTTTGCACCATTCCCTCTGACACGATCGATATTCTGCAACAGAAGTCGGTCGAGCGCAGTTTTCTGAAAAAGAAATAGTTGGAATTGATATCGCAAAATAAATCTCACCATGAACAACAATCCGATATCTCACAACAATGGCATTGTTGTGAGCACATTCGTAAGTCCCTGAATCGGTCGGCTGAATATTGAGCATGATGAGATGACCGTCTGATGTCAATGTGAGTCGATCATTCGATTCAAGTCTAAAACAATTGAATTCAATATCATAGGATGCATTTCTCAGAATATTCAAATGAAAACGATTATTTAGACATTTTTTTAGATTGAAAATTCTCAAAAAACTCACTCAATTCCATCTTTCTGCCAGATTCCATCTCGAGCACCTTCCAATCGAATTCCGTCTCCCAAATACATGTCTTTCACTGCGATTTTCTCAACGGCGCTGCATTCTGGAGAAATTCGCCCCGCCCATGACGACGATATCCATCCGACGCTCTTCTCGTGCGATTTCTGTTTCTGTTTGCATTTCGAGTTCACCGCATTCCAGCTACAATATGGATCCAGAGTGCACAATGCACATGACGGGAACGAATCGCATCGGGATACCGAGAATTGAGAAACTTGCGATTTCGATGAAACGAAAAAGAATTCTAAAGATGGTCATTTTTCATTGAAAATATGAATTCCAATCAAACCTGATGGTAGTAATACGACATCATTGATTTTTGAATCAATCGCCAATTTTCTCTGCTCAATCAAATTCCATTTCCATTCATTTCCTTCCTTCCAATGCGAAATTTTCCACATTTTCCGGCCACTTAAAAAAATTACGAATGAGAAAAAATAAATAAATTCTCAAAAACTTACTTATGATCAAAAATGAAAAGGACATTCTGATTTGGCAGCGAGTCGACAGAAATGTGCGAATAAACGACGTCGCGTAACGGAAGAATCGGAATTCCACCAGAAATCGCATCAGAAATCAACAAATGCGTTTTGGCAAAGTGCAAATCATTGTCAGATATGGAATGGGAATTTGAAGAGCACTAGAAGAGGATTCGGGGATTTTTCGAATAGAAAAATAAGAGGAAATTACCGTTCCCGGGCGGTGCGTTGGAGTTTCTTCAGCATTCGTTGAATAAAATCCAGTAGCAGATTCCTCAAGAAGAAGACCATTGTTCAAAACCTGAAATCACAAAACTCAACATTTGAAGAATGAAAAATCTTTCTGAAAAAGTATTCTCAACTAACATGATTGATAGATCCAAGGGAGAACATGCAGACCGCCGATGATGTGAATGCTGTTTCAGATGTACTGAATGTCGCATAGAAGAAAGTTTCTCCATTCTTATCGACGCGTTCAACGTTTTCTATAAATGGAGACAAATAATTGGGGAGAAAAACGAGGAAAATACTTACGAATGTGATCAAAGTAGAATGGATAATTTGCGGAAACCGAGCAATTCAGTCTCGCTTTGATGAAGGACGTCCAAACCTGACGAAGAACATTTCTTCCTCCAATGTCTTTCTAAAAATAGAACGATTTGGAAAATGACTTTTCGCTTATAAATTACCTTGCAAACTCTCGCCACTCGACTGTGTACAATTCTCTCGCCAAACGCGTTGTCATGAGCAATTTCTCTGAAGAAGAAGTAGACATGTTGTCCAACATCGAAAGATCCAACAAACTGGGGTTCTATAAATACATTATATATATATATATATATATATATATATATATATATATATATATATATATATATATATTCTTAGAAAATAATTTTACCATTCAGCCATTTATTATCGGAGTAGATCGTTCGGATACTCGCGTGTAATTGCCTTCCGGCCTTCATCAACGGCGGCCGGTAGATCAAATGATTCTCGCCGCCCATTCCGGTGCGAATTCCTGAGTAGATCGACACAACGTCTTCTGGATTTCCCGTCTCGACGAGAACTGTCGTCGCGTTGAATGTCGGATCGACAACACAAATTCCGATTTCAGTTCGCGGCTCTTGTTGGTCATTGAGCGAAAGCGCATCGAGCATTCGGATCTCTGGACGCATGCCGACCGACGAGCACACGAATATCGATTCCATATTGTTGGCAAACGAAAGGAATCGGGTTGATGGACGACAAAGACGCTCGTCGCTCGCTGTGCTGCGACATTCTGATTCTTCCGATTCACTCAATTCAAGAGTCTTTTTCGCATACTAAAAAAATCTATATTCAAAATTATATGAACGGATCAACTAATGTAGTTCCCGGCTAAAAATTGCAAACCTATGCTCAAAAAATAATTCATTCATATCCCCAGAGGTTATTCATATTTCTTATGAAGCATGCCCAACATCTCACCACATTCTCTCCAGTATCGTTCACATTATACGCCCACAAACGGAAAATCGCCCCTTCGGCACCAACAACAAGCGCTCCAGCTTTCGGGTCAATCAATAGCTCGCGGAATTCTCCGACGTTCTTATCCAAGAATACGTTATCTGCAAAGAAAAAAAAATGAGAAGTGGATGGAAAAACTCGAGCGATGATCGTAAATTGTACGGCATATCCGCGAAATGATGCGAAAGACAAATATTTGGCCGCAAAAATAGTGCATGAAACGCCGAGAGACATCGGCACATCGTCTCATCGTCGTTAATCTGATTTCCGCGGTAAATGACCTATGCCGAACATTCTAGCTGTTTGTTTTAACGGGTTCAGTTTCAAATCAACATGGAAAAACGTACAAAACTTGCTATAAAATCTGTGTCGACACTTTTGACATCCAGCATTTTATTTAGAAAATAAGTAAATATAAATACAAACCTGGTGAAATCGACGCATATGTGACGGAAAATATAGAAATAATTAATAATAGTGAATTCATGGCTAATGATTTTGTACTTCAGACGCCTGACATAGGTGTTCGAGCCCAAAACAATACTGGTTTTGTTTGGGTCAACAAGGCGGCAGAATAATGCGAAATGGTGGTGGGTAGGACAGCACGCGAAAGGGCGGAGAGTGGGGCGGAGGCGAGAGAAAACACACGCAAGGACATCTAGGCGACGACTACGAGTCGACGGAGGCCGGCTGCGGACCGAGCGAGCGAAACGACCACTGCTACAGCACAATGCATCCAACAGCAGCGGCGGCCATCGCAGCTGCAGAATGCGCTTCAACAACTGCCCCCCATTCATAATTGTATTTTCGACCGGCCGCCGACAGATACGAACTCGTTTTGTGCAGACGACACATCTCTTGCATAATTTCCTCGCCGCGGTCTTCGAATAGAGTTTTTCGCCTTTTTGGCACAAATGTGACAATCTGGGAAATCTCAAGGAGCTAAAGTGTTTATTGGATTGTGAAATGAAATAAAGGCGGCGCAAATGGAAGGAGAAGAAACAAAATAGTGAAGGGAGAAGACAAATATTTTATTATAAAAACCGTGTATAGGCAATAAATGTGTTTTATGCATAGGAAGTTAATACCAACAAATATTTGGTTTTATTCAGACGAGGAAACAAAATTTTGATAAATCGACGAATTCGAGTGTATACCACTACAGTACCACGTCTGTAATTTTGCGTCATTGTGTTGACGGATATTTTCACCGGCAAATAGAAATTTGAATTCAATTTCTTTACTGAGACCGCAAAAAATACGAGCATTTTTTAAGGCGGTAGTTCAAATTTGAGTTTAAACAGTGGCAATTCGGATATCGTACTATGGAACTTGCGAAGCTAACTCACCGTAAATCGGCACAGGGTACCCATTTTTTTGCGAATGTAATTATCAGCTCCGGAGACTGCTGTATGCGGATAAATTTTTAAAAAAGTAAGACTTCGCGTGTGGCGAGACCATTTCGAAAGGCGCACCCGTAAATCTACCAGCGTACATTACAGGGCCAATCGGGAATTTCGGCTATACGGCAATTTCAAGAATCGGCAATTCCATTGCCGCACAACCCTGGTATTGTTGAAAAATGACAAACGTATCCAGGTGTCGTAGGATCCTGCGTTTTGTACGCAATGCTAAGAGACAGATACCGTAATCCTCGCAGCGATTTACAGGGACTTTTTTTAATTTCGCATATTCATTTTTTTTTCGCTCAATTTTCGTATTTCCCTTCGAAATTTTTGGTTATTTAAATTTTGCAGAAACCGAGTTTAATAATTTATTTAGCAGAATAATTACTTTTAAACGATTTTTTTGGTAAAAAACAGCAGAGATTTAAAAGAAAACATTTTTGTCTTTTATAAAATTATTTGTTCGTGTTTTGCTTTTTGTATGCGTTTCTATTATCTTGTTTTTGTATTCTTCATTTTCAAAATAATTTTTAGAGCGACAAAATCTTCACAATAACTCCCAACTCAACTGGACAAATGGAAAAGTGCATTTTCTGAAAAATAAGTAATTAAACTCGGTTTCTACTGATTTTAAATAAAATATTTCTAAAAAAATTAGAAAATACAGCAAAAAATTTAAAGAAAATTTAAAAAAAACTCCGTAAATCGCTGCGACGATTACGGTAACTGGCTCATCGCATTGCGTACAAAACGCAGGATCCCACGACACCTAGATACATTTGTCATTTCTCAACAATACATTGGTCGCCCTACTCCGACTGTATTACATTGTGCAAAAAAAAACCAAGCGCCCTACGCCGATTTACGGTGGAATAGATTATCCATGGTACAATACTCGGATTCACATCATTCGCAATTAAATTGGCACCGTATTTCGAAATTATATCTCGCGAACACCCTTTGAAATTTTTTATAGTCGGTAGGCACTTTCCTCAGCAAATATGTCAGACAACTGTTAAAAAAATAGTAAGACACAATACATAAAAAAATGCATTAAACAAAAAATAATAATTTTTAAAATGAGGTGACCGTATAATTATGTGAATTATTTTTTTGTCATTTATCTCGAAAAGATGAAAACTTTCCTCAGTTCATTTTTGTTTTTTGCTTTTTAGACCAATAAATATGATCCTATAAATGATTTATTTACCATAAACACTAAATTTTAATTTTCGAAATAAACTTTTAGAGAGTTTTGAGGGTGTCGGAGCACAATAGTCGTCGTCATTTACTTTGACTCTAAAATTGGATTTTTTGATAAAATTATTTCAGTGTAGAATAAACTTGCCCTTGAATTAGATAGGAAAAAGTTTTTTGCCTTCTTTCAAATTATCAATCTTTAGTCTTTACTATTGTAATATTTTTAATATTAATTTTTTAAATGTTCAAAATTCTCCATTGGCACATCTTCTTATGGATCTATTCATGCAATGAAAAAATGTAAAAAAAAATCAATTTTTTTCATTTGAATTCCCTATGCACGCACGTCGAAAATTACAAAAACTTGACGCGATATATCGTAATTCTCCGCTTTTTATTTTCAAAGGCGCACGCGAAAAGTTGTGCAGGTCTCGTCGCGAAGTCGGTACTGTAATTTTTGAATAAGTGTTTTTTCCGTTTTTTTTTAATTTTTTGAGCATTTAAAAACACCTTTTACAATCTTATTAGAAAAAATTGTTTTTAAACTGAAAGTCGAAGCTTCAAAATGTTTTCAAGAATTATTCCGCCCCCCTCCCCTGGTCACATCTTGTTCTTTTTTGCGAATATACCACAATAGTATTCATATATTTTAAAATATGTTTTCCATTCGTTTCCGGACAGGATAATATGTGTAACCAAACAATTTTTTCTTTTCAGACGAGGTCGAATCGGCTGCTTCAAAAGAATATCAAATTGCCTAGACGGCAATATTCCCACACATTATTGCCATCGATAATCAATTCATTTAATATTCGAAGCCGTTTTTTTGATGACAACGTTCAAATATTTGAATAGGCATCCCTAAATTCGAATATTCAAATCAATATCATTTTTGTTCGCCGAAATATTTGGGTCGCATTATGAAATATTCAAAATGCGAACGTTTATTCAGTCGAAACAAATGATTTTCGCCGTTTTTCACATTTCGAAACAATTTTTGAAATGTATTCTCGAGGAAACGGAGAAAATTTTGAGAAAAGAAAAATTTGAAAACGGAAACCAGCGATTCGATTTCAATTTCGAAACACAATTCTCGAAATATCTAAAAAGCTTCGATGAGAAAAATTACGAAAAAAAGATTACTTTCTTTTTTTTAAAGACACATCTCCAGTTTTTCTGCTCCTTTGGGTAAAATTTGTTTAAAAACAAAACAAATTTATTGCATAACAAATTATAAAGGCAACTTGTGTGTGTTGGTCGATATCGTATTATGAAAGATTTCGAAATGAAAAAAAAAATAGTATGCATATGAAATAAAGAATATAAATAAAAGAAATTATCGATTCTATTATTATTATACATGTAATCAATGCGCACCATAATGAATGACAAGTTTACAAACGAAAAAGAGGAGCAAATAATACAAAATATGTATATATTGTCATAATTTAGTTTTGATCGGCGGAGCCGTCGCGTTCGTATCGCGCCTTGTTGAGATGCGCGAGCCGGTTTCGAGCTTCTCCGAGCTCTTTCTCCTTTCGCAGAACCTCTTCTTGAGCATCCATCACTTGAGCGATTCCGGAGACGAGGCGCTCCGAGATGACGATGTTGCGATCGTCTCTCGAGACAATCTGCCTCGCCGATTGCACGAGTCTTTCAGTTGCCGTCTTAAAATTGCGCATTGAATATCGAATACTCGCTTATTTTTTTAAAATTACCTTAACAGCTTGTCCGGCGATCTGCAGCCTCTTCTTGGCCTGACTGTCCATATCAGCCTTCACATTGCAAGCCACCAACAGATGGGCTGTCGATGAAGCCACCTGCTTCGCCGCCGAGATCAGTTTCTCCTCGCTGGCTTGCCCTTGAACGAGCGCGTTCGCCGCTTCGCACAATTGATGAACAGCAGCGACGACGAATCGCGCGGCGCTGACAAGTCCCTCCGACCATTGATAGTCGGGTCCCGATGATCGCGATGTGTCAAGTCTTCCTTGCGCGATGAGCTCTCGTTGAGCATTCGAGGCAGCTCTCACGAGTGTCTGCACGGCCGACGTGATCGATTTCGCGGCGCTCAGAATTTTCTCGTCAAACTCCTGATCGTCGTCGCCGAGTTCTTGGCCCTGCAATTTGATTCGAGTTGTTCTTTGAGCTCGTATTTTCGTTTTTGTGGCATTCTCGCTCATCTCCTAGTCGGGGACAAATGTATGCGCTACCGGTCGACGATATGTCTAATACACTGGTTCGTCAAGATGTTGAACCCAAGAATACCAGACATATCAGCGCCCGGTAGGCATCGGTACTCATACGAATATAGGCGTGTATGAGGGGGCGACTCACGACCTAAACGACGAGAAGCAAAGTGTACTAACGTTTGGTTGGACGATGGAGTGTCGTGGCCTGAGCTCAGCGAGACGAATGGAAGCCGCTTCGATTGAGCTAGCTGCTCCCAAGAGCTCACTTTCGGCTTGCGCGGCTGCAGATTCTTGCCCTCTTGGCTCGGCGTTCGACATGTCACCGCAGATGCCGACAAGATTTGACAATGCCCTTGAGACGCCTCGCGAGGCCTCGAGCAGCAACATTTTGGTGTCATCATTCGGGTGACGGGTGAGTTGCGAATGCAAGCCGACGAGAAGCGCCTTCACATTGCTGGCGACGTCACGACCCGAGTCGAGAATCGCGTAGCGCTGCTCAGCGGTGTCGGCCTCGCTGGCGACGGTTCGAACAACGGCCAGAAGTGATCTGACAGCGGTTCGCGATAGGTTCGCAATGGCGATGACCTCCTCCTGCGCGACGCCTTCGGCTGAAGCGGCGATTCGCTGAGTAACCTGCGAGACGTTCTCAGCGGCATTCTGAAGATGCTCAGCGCTGGCTCCAGACATGAAAGTGCTTCCATCAGTCGCTTCAACGTCGTATTGCTGAAATAAAACAATTCAATTCTCTAGAAGTTGAGTTTTTTTCTTAAATGTTACCTTAATCTCAAAGTTGACCGCTTCCACAGCAGCTTCCAAAGCTCGTGGTCCCTGATTATGACGATCTTCGACGCTCTTCACTGTCTTCAGAAGACAAGTAACGTTGGAGACCATCACCTTGGCAGCCTCCTTCAATTGAGTCATCGCTGGATGTTGGCAAGATCTTCCGGAAGCATTCTTGGTAGCCTGGATGAGTGAGGCGAGCGCGGCGGCAACATCTCGAACGGCATGAATCACCAGCACTTGAGATTCAGCGTTGTCGTTGTGCAGACTGACAGCTCCATTCTTCACGGCATCCGATAGGTTGACAATAGTGCGGACGGCGTTTTGAGCAGCGACGGCGAGTTGCTCTTGATTCGAAGCAGCACCGGTAACTAAAGCCTTCGTGTCTTCGACGAGCGCCTTGGCAGTCTTCAGAATCGCATCTCGATGAACCGGGAATTTCTGATCGCCGCTCATATTCAACGATCCGCTAGTGGCGAACATGATGGTTGTGTCCAAGTCGCCAATGATGCCGCTGACAGTGTTAGCAGCGTTGATGCATGCTTGAGTTCCTCGCGAAGCTTCATGAAGAGCGGCGAGGACTTGATCGACGCGTTCTACAACGGTGTCGGTCTTTCCGATGAGCTCGCGATAGATTCTCTCATCATCGGGATGAGCTCGTCGCTGGCCAGCAACTTTGACGGTGTCGATGCAACTCGTTCCAAGCTTTTGAACTGCCACCTTCAGCTTTTGTCCAACTTCAGCTTCTGGCAACATTCCAACTGCTTGACGGACGTCGGAAGCCACCAGTCGGTATTTCTCGCTGAGGTTCAACGAAGCTGGTCCGAGATCGTTGGTGTTGCAGTGTGGCATCTCTTGAGCAGTTCGACGGATCTCTTCGAGGTACGAGTTCATGCGAGTCTGCGAGTCCGCGATCGATCCTTGAGTCGACGTTTCAATGTCAGTGTTCGCGATCGACAACGAGATGGTGTCAACCATTCCGCGTAGAGCCACCTGATCATTGGAAACCCGCGAGATTGTCCGACGAACGTCTCCAATGGCATGCTTCAATTGTCCAGCGGCTTCTTCGACGTGTGGCTGCGCGTGTGGGTTTCCTTGAGAATCACGGCAGGCGAGCATCATCTGGATCTCAGCTTCAACGACAGTGCGACATTTGTCGAACAACTCGGTCTGCTGATTGCTGTCGATGGCAATGCTGGCCGCCGAGCACGTGGCACTCGCCAGATCCTTCGTTAGATTGACATGCACCTGCACAACGTGCGCCAGTCGATCGCCTTGGGTAATCGCTTGTCCGGCAAGGTCGTCAACCTCGTCCTCGAGCTTGTTGGTAATGTGCTGCGCCTGCTGCAACAGCTGCTTCTCAACGGTCGCGTTCGGCTGCACATTCGCGTTCGAGTACGCGTCCATCGCACTTCGTTGGACTTGCGCGGAGATGTGGCGCAGATTCAGAATCGCCTTCTCCAATTCCACTTGACCGGCCGTTTGATCGCCCGATGACGGCGCGCCTCTCAGCGAATTGTAGAAGTGGGTGACGTAGTTGCGAAGCTCCGAACTGCACACCGAATAGCGGTCCTCGTTCTCCGGAATGCGTCGCGAGTTGAACAATTTGATGGAATCGACGAGTGCGATTGTCTTGGATCCGATCTCGCTGGCACTGTTCACCAAGTGCTTCATCACTTCCGCGTCGGCGCATTGTGTCGAAGCGTTTCGGCAGATCTGTGCGATGACTGCGGCATGCTTCGTCGCCGAATTCGTCTCCTGAAAAATGTGATGGTAATTGGTTTTTCGCGAAAAGCAATCTCACCGAGAGCAACTCCTCGTTGGTGAGAGCCCTTGACTCGATTCGAGTGCACGAGTTAATCAGCAGTTCGACGTTTCGTCCAAACTCTGGCAAGTCGATGAGCTCACCGAGCTGCAGTGGACCTCTTTGAGTGACGCTCGAATAGTGAACCGTCTCCGATTTTTCGTAGACGTGCTGTTGCGAGCTGTTGAACTTCTGCGCATCGTTGACGGCGACACGAAGAGCAGCCAACGAGTCAGTGAGACGATTCGCCGACTCCGACAAGTTGGAGGCCAAGTGCACCTCGCTGACCATCGGAGCACATCGTCTGGCGGACTCAACGAGAAGCGTGGATGTCTCCAAGATCTGATGCGAATCCTTGATGAGTTGACTCTGCGCATTATACTGCTGCTCGGGCGACTGCGCATTCTGACTCTCGCGAATCGAGATGATCAATCGCGGCAAATGCTCGGCAGTTCTTCTAGATTCATACACCAAACTGTCGCTGTAGGTCTTGTTCGAGATGACGTCCTGAAATCAAGAAATTGAATCGGCACCTCGAATTGTTTAGTTAGAATGAATTAGAGAGGAACTCACTGCATAGTTAGACCAAGAAAAACAATGACCATATTAGGTGTTATGAATGAGAAAGAAAGAAAACGATGAAAAACGATCAGGGCAGACCAACGAGATGGAAACGGAAACGGTTGCATGGTTTGTTTCGAAATTTTCACGGCAACCAACGACTTACATCATCGCAATTTGCTCTCAATCCCTGTCCCCGACACAAAACAGCTTCTATTCAATTATTTTTCAGGGCGTGCGTCTCTCTCTCGTCTTTTTTTTTCTTTATTGCACACAAGGTTTTCGTTTTCTTTGAGTTGAAAGCATTTTGTTTATTCAGATAACGATGTCGTTGTAGTAGGAAGAAGACAAGTGTATGAAGGGAAAAAAATGGCATGAAGGGAAAATAAAAAAGAAAGATACTAAAGGATTTTTGATGAGAAAAAAAATAATGGCAGTTTTGTTCTTTTGAAGAAGGCACTTGTGTGGCAAGAAGCATCGGGAAAATTGTGTGAAAGAAATAATTCAATTTGGTCTATGCACAGATATGATTTGTGTGTGTGTGTGTAAATTTTGAAAAATTGAAAATCTAGCGAATACGCAAAATTGTATGCGTATCGTCTACTAGAAGCTGTTCTGTGGTCTCGGTGTGTTTGTGTTCTTGCTTCTGAAATTCACACCGCCATTTCCAGCCGTTCGTCCACCCCGTCCCACCCGGCCCCCACAAATCAAAAACGGTTCCGCGTCCATTTCAGAGATCAACAAAAAAATAATGGCGCAATTTGTTTTCCCCTACCTTGGCTGCATTTGAGGCGGCGATCGTCTGCGTTGCATCATAGGCGGTCTGTTTGGCGGCCTGCTCGAGACGCTGCATGATGTGCTTCTCCTGCTGCTCCTGAGTCGTCTCGTTGGTCACGCGACTGAGGCGTTCGGCCGCGGTGCGCAGATTGCGCTCCGAGTCGACTTCGCTCGGTCGAGATTCGCAATCCTGAAATGGAACAAATTTGAATGACGCATGTTTGATTCATTCGGATCACCTTTGTCGCCGCGATCATATCGGAAGTGGCGGTAGCGACGCGTCTAGCCGCATCCAGAAGCCGGTCGCGATCCTCGGGTCTCTGATTGGCTTCCATCTCGAATTGCTCAGTGAGAATCTGACTGTGGCGAATGACGCGTTTGGCCTCTCGCGTGAGATCCTCGCTGGGACCTTGATAAGCGATGATCTTGTTGGTTCGTCGTAGCACTTCATTGTACTCCTCCTCCTCTTCACGATGCGTCGTCGTCTTCGGACTAGTCTTGGCATGCTCCAAAAGGCTGTCGAGCGCGCTGGTGACCTGCAAAATTCATTGAATACATTTGGTATGGCGTCGACGTCGGCAGTTACCCGTCGGGCGGCCGTATGAATATCCGAGTAGGTCTCCTGTCGGTCAACCGCGTATTCGGCGTCATGAAGCAGATTGCTGACCGACTGCGACACCTCGGTGGCGGCGGTGTTGAGCTGCTGCTGGCACGCCGAGTTGTCGATGGTCGGCGCGACGACTCGCGCGCACGCCACCAACTGTGAGGTGGCGAACGCGCATTTCGTCGCCGATTGGATGACCTTCTCTTGAAGTTCGGGCTCCTCGCATTCGGCTGAGATTGTCTTCGCGCTGAAATGAGTCGACAGCTAAGATACGACAATCAAAATGCGGGGAGAAATAAGGAATCGAAGAATTTTGATTTGGTACCAGTTCAAGCGCGGAATCGATGCTGACGACGATGAGGACGCCGCTGATGAACCAGCGCTTCCATTCAATCGACATTGGCTCGCGTAGCGCCGTGGAAGCGGCACTCGCGACGTATAGTAATGGAATATGTGCACATCGCTAACTAGCACCGGCTTTGCCATATTCTCTTCTCCAGAGATCGTCAAGATACGACGGAGAATAATGTGTGGGTAAAATTGGCCGGGCGCGATTGCGACGACGACGAAGGAGAAGGAGGAGGGAGGCGGAGGCGAGTGGAAGCTATTACAAACACATCCATCTTTCGTTACGCGCAACCGATAAATGATAAGACAGGGTAGGCGACGACGCAATAGGAGGGCGCGGTTTCCTCATGTTTTTTTTCGCATTTGGGGAGGGATGGGGGAAGGGGGGGGATAGATTGCTAACAGGTTCCACGACTGTCTCTCCTAATGCCCGCAATTTCTCCCCACTCCACCATTTTTCGCGATCTAATAATTTACTGTAGTTCACATACATATACATATGGGTGTAAAACAGCCAAATGACGCAATGGGTTCTACCGTAATCCGAAAAAGGAAACTCACTAGTGGCATCATGCCAAAGAGGGCTGCTGCTGCTGCTTCTGGTGGTGGTGTTGTGAAGGCGGCTGTCTTACTTCGAATAAAATGCGAGAAAAAAAAGGCGGGGGGTGGGGAGCCAAGACGTCCGCGGCTGCGGCGACCGACGAACCGAATGAGAGCACCGCGAAAGAGACCGAGACGAACCACGACAAAAAATGGGCGGAGTCCAAGTGCATTTGTGGGGAAGTGCCAGCTGCTGCTGCTGCCGATGTCGCCGGCCGCCGTCGCCGCCGCCGCTGCTGCTTGCCTGTCTGTTCACCCCGCGGTCGTTGGCGCGCCCTCCCCAAATTCGGGGCGGCGTTGGCGACACAGACGGGATGGGACCATCATCTCCGCATGACGCACACACACACACACTCTCTCTCTCTCTCTCTCTCTCTATCTCTTTCGCCCTCTTTTTCAATAGTAGACCGCACCCCCCTTGGGAGATTTGGGTGGCGGTCGCCTCACAATTTACATACACTTCGCATCCATCATGCAAGGGGGCCGGCCGACTGCGCGCGCGCGCGCGCAAGTGTTACAGATGGCTCTCAGGGGACATAATCTAAAGGGGGCCTTGTTTGGGGGGGGGGGCCAAGACGAGGCCTCTCTCCGCCCAAAATGGGGGCCAAAACAATGGCGAATGCTGCAGTGATTGAGCGGCGGAAAACATAGCATGTGGTTCGATGCACACATTAGGGACCTCATAGAGATGTTGCGCGCCTAATGTGATTTGAATTCGGGCCAATTATCCCCATTAGGGACGCCATTCGAAACTGTCGTCCCAATCAGACGTGATCCAATAAGCGTCGAGCGATGATGACAAACAAAATTGGCAATTCCATTCAATTCCCTCCGCCTTCTCCGCCCGAAACGTCTCAAATTGTGTGTATGGATGGACGACTTCGAAATATAAACATTGTGAGAAGAATGTCATCCGAGCTTTTCGTCCAAAAATGGGCACACATATACATACACATACACAGACACCCATATATGTATGTATTGGCGCGTATGGTAGTAATCCTTCTTGTCGCTTACCACAAAACGAGTTGAGCCGTCGAAGTGGCCACATTTTTCGCCTTCTGCACCAAATGGTCATCGAAAACTTTTTGCTCTTCGGTGCGCGTCTCCATCGAATTGATGACTTGTTGCGAGAATTCGCCGACGCGTCCGGCCGCGGTGAACACCTGCAATTCAAACACGCCGCATTTAGAAGCTTCTTTGGCCTCGTCCGGTACCACATTGCGTTTCTCCTTCTGCTCGGGATTGACGGCGGTGAGGAAGTCGCCGAACGCGCCGCAAAGCATTCGGGTGGCTTCGACGAGATCGCCGCGCTCCTCTCGCGGCATCAGCGCCGACAAATCGCGCACGTTTCGACTCACATCCGGCAGATTCGAGCCGATTGTGGCGATGGCTGTGCCGACGCGATCGTCGTATTCCTCTTGAACGGCGGTCCATTGGACCACCTGCGCGGTCGCCGCGCCCATCGCCGCCAGACGCTCGTTGACGTTCTCCTTGTTAACCGCCATCTGCAATTTGGGCATCAATCATCAAATCGAACGGGCGTAATCGAATTGAAAAACCTGCTCGTCGATCCATCTGTTCGCCGCATGATCGTCGGTGAACTTGGGAATGTCGATTTGCGGCTCCTGCTCGAGCTCCACTTCGGCCTCATCGACCGCCCGAATGGTGGCTTCAATTGTGCCAATAAGTGCGCGCTGCGGGTGCTCATACATGTCTTGCACACGAATTCGTTGAGCCTGAATAATGGGACCATTAACTTCCAAAATAAAAATAAATGGTTGATTTCAAAATTTAAATCAATTTCATACGATACTTTGCAACTTAATAGTTAAGCTAATACCTTGATTTTCTAATAGAATTTTCGCTGAAACATTACTCTTAACTATGCTAATTATACGAATTCTCACCCTTCCGAGACTCTGCGAGGTAACTTCTCCACTAACAGCTCCATATTGCGCTCCGTTGATGCCATACCCATAGCCGCCTTGCGGTGTTCGCAACACTCCGCGTACGGCCACCGATCCGTCGACGGCGTGCTGTCCGCTGCCGATTTGACCGTGAGCGACAAGAGTGGCTCTCGCCGGCGCCACAACATCTTCGAGCATCGTCGAGCCCTCATCTCCTTCGATTCCCTGATGATCGCGTGTGCGCTTCTTCTTCAGAATAATGTCGATGTAGCCGGCGATAAGCTGGCAAATTTTCTCGCCGTCCGGCGTCTGCACCGAATAGTAGCTGTCTAGATAGTCGCCGAAATCCTGCAAGTTTCCCCTCTCATTTTTCACTCAAGGGACCAATTTTGGGAGCGGCGGCGACGAGAAACGAAAGCGTCATACCAAGTTGAAGGTGTTGCCCGACGGTGTGTAGCGGCGAATCTGCTCCAGCGGCCATTCTTTGAGAATCGCCTTCGTCTTCTCGTCGACGCGCATCACGCACTCCTTGTTGACACCCAACAATCGAGGGACCAACCGATTCCGGCCTGGCACTTTTTCTGCAAAAAAAAATAATAATAATTCGACGCTGAAAATGAATTCATTTTATGAAACATACGAGAATGGGCGTCTACGTGAATTGAATCATTTATTATAATACAAATACTTGAGTCACCCATCTTACCGTATCTCGATTCATTCATTTCACCCACCTTTAACCACAAAGAATGTGACTCCATAGGTTTTCAGCTCTCTGCATAGATGAACGTATTTGCTTTTCGCGTCCAACTCATTTGTGCCGCTGAGCTCTTTGTACAACTGAAATCATTGAATTGGAAACACGCGTGTGAATCGCCTACGTCGCCTACCTGAACCACCTTCTTTTCATTCTCTTTGTTCTTCGCGTACTCTTTTGGAAGAACGTCACGACCACTGAAAAGAGTTGAATGAATGAGTGAATGAGAAATAATGAAATGAAAATCGCTCGCTCGTCCGCGTGTATATGGTTGGTTGGTTGGTTGACTTGTGGCGGGTGTTGGGCAAGAAAGTGAAAACAGCGCCACTGTTCGTGGCTATTACAATACATATTTGGCGCGAGTGAATAGCGCAGGCAAAAAGAGAAAAAGCCGCTGAATCTCGAAATATCGAGTCTTGGGGTCCCCGCCCCACCTCCTTCACTTGATTTGAGGAACAATGAGCTTTTGAGCCATACTATTCCTTCATTGCTAATGGGTCTTCCGGCCGACCAATCAAAGACAATATATTTGATTGGAGTGCGCGGCGACGAACGAAAAACCGAAAGAATAATTCGTTTCCTGTCGCGCGCGAAATTTGAAAATTGCGCCGTCGACGCTCACTTAAATTTAATGACAGTCTAGATGGGACCGGCAGAAATCACGACACGAATGCCGCGCGCACTCTTTTGGTGTGCAGCGTTGCGTGTAGCGTAAACTCTACATCCATATAAAGCACAAAATTGTCGCCGGGGGGTCCAAATGTGTGTTTGTTGTTGTTTAGAGTAGGTGGGGGGGGGGGGTTTGAGAACGAAAAAAGTAATAGTAGTAGGTTGTTGAAGATTAGGCATGCATGGCCGAGACGGCGCCTTTCTTTCTTTGTTTTATTTTTTTTGTCGATTCTTTTCTTTTGCGGGGCACGCACCAACCCATAAATGGCATGTCAACCCATAAAACTCACTCGACGTGGAACTTTGGATTGTCGTACGGAAAATCGCCGTATTCGATATGGGATTGAAGAGCCGCCAACTGGAGGGCGGTTTCTTTTGAGACCGGATGAAGACCCTGCAAAATTTGTATTCAGCATATGCTAATCGAATGGAATCAACGGGACCCATTCCAGAATTGATGATGATTTTGTGATTATCCATATAAATATTGAAGAAAATTAAGAAGATAAGATTGAGGTAAGATGATATAGGTGTTTCCCATGAAAGAAAATGCGGTTACCGCTACTATTTTTGAAATATTATTTACCAAAAAAATTTATATTATTATATTCGCTAAAAAAATACGAGTATCCTTCGCCGATTTTTTGGTGAGTTTGATTCTCAGGTTTTTATTCTATCTTTTTAAAATAAAATTCAATTTGAATTCCCGTCTCGAAAATGTGCGATGGTCCTACAAGGCACTCGTTTATTTTGGGATGATTATACAATAATCGGCGTCCGGCGACTGCTGTAAGCGGTTAGATTTACGGGAATGCGTCATTCGAAATGGTCTCGCAAGGACTAACAGATTATTTCAAATTTTATCGACCGGTTCGATAATTTTTTAATGGAATGACGTTGGAAATTCAAGGAAATGCGAAACTCATCAAGAAAAATAAAGCAGTTCACGTGAAAACAGCAAAATAAGCATTCACGCGTGGCGAGACCTTTTCAAGGCGCATGCGCGTAAATCTACCCGCGTCGCAAAAAAATGGGGAATTTCATTCGTAGGATACCCGTAGAACGATATCGGAATTCCCAGTGTTCAAATCGAAATTTGAAAACACGATGGTCCACAATTACTCAAGTTGTTCGTTAAATAAACGTGAATCACAACGCGTCATGGTCTTGCAGCGAAACAAATATCTGTCAATGTTTGGAATGAGGCCTTCAGAAAACAAAATTCAATTTGAACAATTGTGGACTCTGGTCGAGAATGCGATTTTTCATATCCATTCAAAAAGTGTTTTCCATCTTTTTTTTCCCATCACAAAATTTTTTCATATTTTCTCAACGAAACGAAAACGCGGCGGCAATTCAAAGTGTGTGTCAAGATTAAACTATGAGAGAATAAATGCATGCTGCCAATGTGTAATGCTGCTGCTGCTGCTGCAACACCGACGACGACACATTGATCGCTGACGCTGACGCACACAGAGGCAGGCATACTCAGAGGCAAAAAAATGGTGGTTCGAGAGACATTGTGAACGGATGATGATGGCTACACAACACAATGGTTCCTGCTTACCCGAAGGATTCCGTCTCGGCATTGCACGTAGAGAAGATTGAGCTGGACTGGATCGCGACTGTCGACATTCGTGTCACTGAAATCAAATTCGTGATTCGCCGAGTGTTTCCGGAGGAAACCTGAAGAAGAATTTCCTCCTCAACAACAGCGTCTCCTCTTCGCTGATATTCTGCTCGCGGAGCGTTTTGTTGTGATCGAGCCACGGCAGCTCCTCATCGGTGTGCAGCTTCTTGCGCAGCTCCTCGAGCTTCTGCTCCTTTTTGCGTCCCAGAGTGCCCATCATTCCGCCTCTTTCCGTGCTTCGAGAGCGCTCTTCACGCAGATTCCTATGACGAAATTGGTTATGAATTGGATGGATGCGGTTGTGTTGTTCGCCGACCGACCGACCGACCGAATTCGCTAGGGACCATCTTTTCGCATTCGGTGTACGCGTCGAGTTTTGCGATAAATCACGTCGCACATTCGAGATTTGCAAGTCAAAAATCAAACGAATTTTTTGGTGTTCAACATTTGAAATAAAGTGATCACAATTGTCCGCAGATGAATTTTATTGTAAGATGTTTGAAAAAATTAATCGTCATTGTGTAAAATTGTGCTTCAAAATCTAATTTTCAAAGAAAAAATCATTGAAACTCAAAAATTGCGCGATTTCTGCACAAATATTTAGAAATCAAAAACATTGATGTGATTAATTGGAAATTTCCACAAATTAAAAAGGCGATCATCCATTCAAGACCCAAAAAATCCGAGTCTTCGCTATTCTTGATTCATGCGCCTTTAACTCACCATGTCGAATTTCCATTGTTCAAAATGTCATCTCGAACCAAACTGTATTCCTCGTAATTCGAGATTCCGATTTTATTGCAGATTGTGAGCATAAGCTGACTGACTGGCTGACTCTCGTCCACTGATATCGTTTTAACGGCTCCGTCGAGCATCCGAACTTTGAGATATCGCATCTTCTTCTTATATTCGATGCTGTCGCCATTCCGCACTAGGTAATATTCAAGTTTGCGTCCGTTCTCCATCCAAACGCACTTCGATGGGTCATCGACGATTCGGAATAGACCGTATTCATTTGCTGGAAAAAAAAGAAACGGGGATGACTGTCATGTTTATGGAGTGATTTTGCGATTGCTACTTACGATCGGTCTCGTGCATTCCGAACTTCTCTCGTATCAGTTTCGAGGCGTCGAAAACGAGCATCGACGGCTCGAACTGCATCGTCTTTTTGATGCCCTTCTCCGACGACACCACATTTAGACTTAACACACCCATCGGTAGTGTGCTGTAACAAAAAAAAAACGAGGTTGTTGCGAGAAGAGCAAAAAAACGAAAAATGGAAAAACGAAATTGGATTTCGCTCAAAAACGGCCAATAATAACAAAAATAATCATGGCGGAGGCGGCGGCGGCGGAAAATTTGAATTTCCGCCATTATGAATTGATTTGCGCGCGAAATTCAAAAGCTCTGGCAAGCAATGTGAAGGAATGAACGCCAGCAAAAAATATCATATGCTTGAAAAATAAAATTCTATTTTTTAAGAAAATTTTTCAAAATTTTTTGAATGCGAAAAAGAAATAATAGTTAGGTTCCCAGTTTAAGAGAAAATTGCAATTTTTATTTTGTCTTTTTTCAGATTTTCGAAATTTCTAGAATTTATTAAAACCACATTTTAAGACGATGTTCAATTGGCAAGAATAGAAATTTAAAAACGAATCGAATTCAGATTTCGCAATTCATTTCGTCAAACTCCGAGGTGAGTAGAGATATTGAGGAGGCGGCAATCTTATCATGACGCGTGGGCGGAGGAATTCGAAAGTCTCAAAATTGCTCATTCAAATTTGGAAATTCAAAAATTGCCGGGAGGTGTTGCATAATGATGGGCGGGGCTTAGGTAAGTCACGCCCATCTAGTAATTTGGATAATTGCGAAAATGAATGAGGATGGGAGGAGAAGAGATGGATGAGAAGAGCACATCGGCGAAATGTACAAGCGATCGATAACAATTGGCGATCAGAATGCCGAGCAGCATCATTACACATCAAAAGGACGCCTCGGCTCAAAAAGATGTAAACTTCTTCGTCTTCTGCTGCTTCTGCCCACAGCCGCTGCTGCCAATGCTCCTTCTTCATCTTCCTCTTCATCGTCATCGGCAGCAGCTTGTTGGGGCCCGATTCAAGCGAGGAGACGCAAAAAAGCGCAGAACAGAGCGCGCGCGCGTTGGTGCCGTTGGTCGGCTGCGGGGCCCCGACACACCGGCAAAAGAGCACGGGCGGCGAGGAGGCGCCGACAAAAAAACGCGCTCGCATTGGTTGTGGGTGGACACGGTGCGAGAGAGCGTGCCGACGACGGACGGCCGGGCCGACGGACCGACGCGTGCGGGAGGTCATCACATTCGAGAATTCGGGCCTTCGTTTTTCGGGGGGATGCTGCTGCTGCTGCTGCTGCTACTGCTTGCTTGTTTCGCCTCCTACTGGCCCGACGTTTCTGGGCTCCACTTCGAATGGATGGGATGGGGTGGATGGATGGATTGATGATTGCCGCGCGCCTCAATCGCCTATGCATGACTCCCATTTCTTATTCGTGTCTTGTCATTCAAAACTCGTTCCGTTTTGTTCAGGATTTCCGAGCCATTGTGAAGATGGACACGATCGGAAATATCGAAGAACTGGCTAAGAAGGGGCAACAAACACGAGTAAATGAATAAAATATGTGGCAATCAATTTGTTAGGAGAGCATTTTTGAAATGAAATATTAATGAAATCCATCTGCCGACAAGTGTCGATGGCCGAATGTCGGCAGGTATGAGAGGAAACTGTAGTAAAAATGGGACGATGTTGAGAACGTCGAGGCGATGCCTCGGTTTACGATGCGAGCAGCTGTTCGAGTGGAGAAAGTCTGTCGTTGAGAACTGCCCAGAATGCATTAGAGGTATTATGAGCGAATCAGCACACAAACACACGTTGCCATGAATAATGGAACGAAACGAAAACCAATAAAAATGTATGTCTCGAAACAAGTGTCTCTTTGATTCGAATTCCTAATAAAATGCAATCATTTGTTGTTTCGAAACATTAAAATTGAATATTTCCATCACACTGCTTAATTCGCAATAAAAATTGCTAATTATAATCAATTTGTATGAGACATCTGTTATTGCTCGCAACAATCCGAAATTCGGGGATCTTTTTGATCGGCCAACAGATGTGGAATCCAATTTGAATAATTGGACATATTTACTCTACAATACGAATACATACTTGAGGTTGTGTAGACTGCCTCAAGTAGGCACCATATTTGGCTTCGATTCCAACATTTTGAAAGTAAAGAAACCAATCAAAAAATTGTTAAAAATTAAAAAAAAATTCACTTTTTTAAATGATTCGTGAAGAAATAAAATATTATTTCTTTTGTCAAAAAAAAAACTTAAAAATAAGATTGCTAAATGTTGATTTTTCTATCCTCAAAATAAGAATGAAAAAAAAAGAAAATTCTCGAAGAAATAACCGATGAGTCATAATAATAAATCAAAGAAAACAATTGTCGAAAAAGAATATATTATTGAAATAAGCAAACAGATGAGAGCCGAAGAATTCGGGTGGGTGGTCGTACATATACTCCAAATAAGGAACAAGACGAACCACCTATGCACACCGGTGTTGTTTGTGTACACAAAACTCTCACACCGAGTTTCCTAAGAGACGCAGACTGCCAATCGACGGTGATCGAAATCGTAGATATCAATTAATCCTTGCCGACCTTATCAAGGTCACAATACGATAATGCTGCAATCCGACTACCAATGTGTTGCAGAAGTCTTATTCAGCGGGCGAACTGACAATCATGAACAAAAAATCAATCAAATATTCATTTCGGAAACTTGACAACTTCAAAAACATGAAACAGGAAAGGACAAAAAAAGTACGTTCCGCAATCATCGTGACGACAGTGTACGGACGCGAAAAGCATTCTCTCATGGGTCCTACGATACACATGATGAATGATTTCCGTCACTTTTTGTTGGAAAAGGATTGCATATTTACATCTGTACAATTTACAATGAGAAGATGTCAGGACGAAATAGAAGAAGAAGAAAAAGAAAAATGATGATGAGAATGGAAAAGTGCACACATATTGTACAAAAAGACAGAAATTTCCGGAAACTCGGGCGGAAATTGAAAAGGACCAAAGTGAGTTATTGGATGGCACAACATTTGTTAGTTTTCCGAGATACATGCTTAAGAAACAGCGATGTGCACAAAATTATCAGGGTACGCCAAATTCTTGGCAGCAAAAATAATCGGCGTTTCGATGGGCAACGTTATTCCATGTGTGACCAATAAACGCTTGTCATCGGGTCCCAATATTTGCGAGACCGCATCGCCAATCGTACGAAGACCTCCTTCGCTATCGTGGGACTTCAGCAAAGCCTTAAACATTTTTTCGTATTCTCACAAACAACGGTCATGGTAATACTTTTAAAAAAGAATTTTTCGCATATTCGCTTTTTTACAGATTTAAAAAAATTATTTGTTTTTAAATCAGGTTTGCGCGGAAAGGTTAGAAATTGCCAAAAATGACAATAAAATGAAAAAAGGTTGGCTTTGCTTAAAAATTGAATATTTCTAACAAGCCCGGTTTCACTCTTGAAAAACATTGACTAGTTTAGCGTTTCATAAAAAAACGTTTAGTAAGCCAATTTTTGATTTTAAAAGTCTTCAAATCAATAAAGCCTACTTGTTTGAACGGTTTATCCCTTACGTATACTCGAATCGGAATATGTTCAAAATCCTTGTCTGTCGTATCCATAAACTTTTTATTAATGCTCCAAAAATCATTGAAATGAGCTGGAACCAGATACTTTTCACAATATAAAAACACAAGACATACCAGTGACAAGAGAATTCCACAATAGGAATTGATCTTCCTTTCGCATTTGACTCGTTGTCTGAAAACGAGTATTTGAATAAAACACTATGAAATCGATATATCATCGCTTTCGCAAAAATATTACTTTTAATGTGTTTTTCTTTACATTTGTACTGCACGAATATTATCGACGTCGCGCGACTGTAGAAAATTGGCTACATGCCAAAAATTAAAAAAAAAGGTCTCGGTGCATGGTGTGCGCTTTCAACCTATAGACCCGTAAATCTACACTTTTAATTTTGCGCCAAGACCAGTAAGTCCATAAACAATTGTTGCCCGATTACACAATTGAGATAAAAATGACGAAACATCGTTACCTGACCCTTTTTCTTCAAATAATCCGCCTCTTTGATGCTTTGCATAAATACACATTCTAAGCCTTCTTTATTCAAAGGAACATATCCAATAGGCATTGCTGATGTGCTGATATCGGATTATTTATATTTTTTGTCGTTCCAAATCATACCGAATAGCAATTTGCCAAACGGATTCAGAAGCGTGCACCAAATCGTGAAGAACTCCAATCGGTAAGTGCAATTTCATCGGAGTCCCATTCGATTCGAGCCAAATTTTGTCATATTCGAGTTTACCATCATAATCAATCGAGAAGAAATTTAAAACCTATATTAGAAATTTATAAAAAAAAATTATTAATACTAATTTGAACACCTTTTGTAGGACAACTGGGAAATATGAGCATCTCGGAAGCATCGAGTAATACGGAACTTGCTCAAGATTGTCATCGGTCTGAAGAGTGAATTCAACCGGGACTTGTCCTTCCCAAATTTTGCGACAGACTTCGTAATCCATCTGAAAACTAAAAATACATTTGGAAACGGGCATAACGACGAAAAATATATCCAGTTGGCAACGAAATGATCGAAAGATTCATATTTTAACACAATAATAACACTCGGGGAAAATGAGATAGCGAAGAAAAATCGACGGTTGATTCTGTTAGTTTTGATGCGGTCCGCACAAGACCCGACGCACAAATGCAGAGTATGCGTCTTACACGGTGATATTTAAAAATTTTCATAGCAACAAACCGATGTACCGCACTACTCTGGTAATTCAAAACCAATAGGATCCGACAAAATTCGGCTCCGAAATCAACCTTATAATCAATTGAAAGATTAACAAAAAACAGATTCGAATAATTAAAATTGGATCCGAAGAAAATCCAATCGGATCCGACAAATTACCTATGGGATCCGAAAATACCCAAAAAACCAATAGGATCTGACAATTTTCCAATCTTATTCGTAGAATTTCCAATCGGATTAGGTTGATTCCGGAGCCGAATTTCGTCGCGTCCGATTGGTTTTGAGTTACCACATCTAGGGATAACCTGCGAATAAAGCCCACCTTCAATTAAAAAAAAACTGTAGCTAAGAAAAGACACCTTGTATTTATGCGTCAAGCCAACCACTTACTACTCTTGTTTTTCGTGAAATATGTACTTTGATTGATCATTTAACAAACTCTTATCAATTATACTTTTATAAAAACATACATTAAAAGTAATACTAAATAAAGACTTCATTAAGGCAAAAATAATAAGAAAGAAAATACACGCAAACACCTAAAACAGTTTAAAAACCAAAATTATCAAAAATAAACTCGTTGTCATCAGAATTACTCGTATCATCGAAAGAAAACGCGTCATGCGGTACATTAAGTGAATTTCTATCTAAATGAAGAGCTGGTGGTTCCCGCTCCTGTGTTGGTTCTTCATAATAATCATAGTGTGGCTTATTGAAAACATTATCGTCATTAATTTCTCGATTGAAATCGTCGTATAAACCATCAAGATTCAATGCCAACGGATCGTCCTCATACGTCGAAAGAGGTTGCACTTGCTGTTCATATTGCACTTTTTCTTGAAGCACGGGAGCAACAAATTCTGGTGGCGCAGATCTCTTGCGTTTCATCTGAAAATATACAATTTTTATTCAGAAATTTTTAAGAAAAACCAACCTTATCCAAAATTCGTGCTCTAGCGCTTTCTGCAATTTTTATCGCCGTCGTCTGTTCATTAGATTCGTCAATTTTTCTTCGCTTAACAGCAGATTCAGAGTCATTCGGTTCAGGATGAGCAAGAGAATACTGAAAAAATAATTTAATATGCATTTATAAAGCAAAGAAGAGAAAACTTACAAGAACACGTTCAACACGCTTTTGAAGAGCCTCCGCTCTTTTCCTGACCAATTCGTCACGTCGTGATTCGCTCACTTCAAAGTTTACTCCCATCGCAGCTAGAAGGTCTGGCCCAGACTTTGCATATTTCATTGCAATTCGTTTTGCCTGCAATTCAGAAAAATCATACTATTAATACAATGAAATTCAAACATACCCCAGTTGCATCCACCGAATCAAACATTTTTTTTCGCGCTTCTTGCCAGTCAACATCAAACGGACATATTCGCAAAGCCTGCTCAATATCATCTATCCGAAATGTACTAGCCCGAGCTTTGAGTGAAAAATTCACTGGTTTTCGACAACTCATCATTTCTGCGAGTACTTTTCTCATATTTTCGACCAGTTTTGACTCCTGAACACAATTATGTTTCTTAGAACTTTCATGGTTTTCGGAAACCTCCATATTGAGTATTTCACTCGATATGTGCTCATCGTCAGCAATTTCATCAATGAGTTTTTTCCACGATTTGGTTTTTATGTTTTTCCTTCTAACAGTTCGTATGGGATTCTTCTTTCTTTCCGATTCTGAAATAATTGGCAATTGTCTTCTGATCAACATCCTTTTAGTGCTACCAAGCAAATCCCTTTCCATATCATCTTCGATAAGGTCGTATTCGGTCGTAGCGGTCTTTGACGTAGAGGGGACAGTGCTGTCGTATTCCGATCTTGTTCGAATACTTTTCTGAAACGAATAAACAATTTTTCAACCTATTAGATTATTAATACATACCTTTTGATCTGAAGTGGATTGCTCTTCTATTTCCGAAACCAAAGATGGATTGGACAAACTTGAACAATCGAAATGTTCAACTGAACTGGTAGAACCGGTGCCCGAGCTTGAAGAGTTGCGCAGGCTTGCTACACTTGGACTCCTAGGTTCGCTTTCCCGAAATGTTATGGGGTACATATAATGGAATTTAGGAGCAAGTTTGGGTATTCTTGGTAGAGGGTATAACTCGTCCTGCGCCTGCTGGGATGTCTGTTCGACGTTGTAAACTTCGGCAGACATATCCAGTGGAAAGTTGCATGTCTGAAACAAATTATTACATAGAAAAAATGAAACAATATAACTAACCATATAATTTTCACAAATCCACCACAACATTGTAGCACCTTTTTCATTTTTACCCATATTGATAGGTTTTAGATTCTTCGTAATGCATCTGGGACATCGAATCCATTCCTTTTGGGCCTAAAAACATTAAATAATATCTCAAGAATAATTCAAATTGCGACATAGATAATCAAAACCTCAGTTTTAAACCGACCGCTTTTTTTGTTTGTGGTCTTGAATAAATCCTCAAAATCTCTGCGTCGTCGGTATTCTCGTGTATTTGGCGGACATTGAGCATAATCACTAGAACTTGAATGGTATCACATTGAAATGTGCAAAAGTCCCGCTTTTGCTCTACCATTCACATGGTGTCATCGCCGCGGAACCCATGCATGTCATATCAAAGCATCACTTACCATTCGGAAAATGCTTTGCAGCAATTTCTACTACTTTCCTAATTTAATAACAAATAAAAAATAACTTACATGGCTAAGCTTTTTGTACGAGCCATTAAAGTGCGGCATCCGCGAATTGAATGCTGAAATAGAGCACATCTTATTGAAAGCCGATGGACGTTGAAAAAATGAAAACGAATTGAATCGACGCAATTTCGAAACCAATTTTGTTATTGCGAAATGTTTCAACAATACGAAAACTAGGTTTAAAAACGACAAATAAAATTCGAAAATTTTCAAGAGACGCAGAAATTTACGAAAATGATACCGTACCGCTGAGCGCGTCAAAACCCGCGCGACGCGTACGTGACCGCGCCGCGTTCAATAGAGCACACTTCATCCAAGCATTACTCATTTTACTGGCGATTTTTGGAAGTTCGACTACTAAAAAACTGAAAGTGGTTTCATTTCTTTCCGGAAAATAAAAAATCGCGTGTCAATACATAGCAGCCGCGTAAAGCCACGTATTGCCTCGTTTATTTCGAAGAGTGACGTCCAATTTATGGAATGTATTGGGTCTATCAATGAAACTTGAAAAAAAAAATAAAAATTACATTTAATGATCATTTTCTACATTCCTGGATTGGAAAAATATGCAATTTTTACATTTTTATTGCATTGTTAATTCTATATTGTATTTTTTCGAAAAACGACAAAGGCAAAATTCATTGAGATCCATATAACAAAAACAATAAAGAGATGAAACGTGAATTGTTTATTTATTTGTTGTCGAAATGTAGAGAACATTATTTCCGCGAATAAAGGCGTCTCCGTACTTGTTCTGCAATTGTCCATTGTTGTATTCTTCTGTCTGTTCCAAAGCAATGTTCATGAATCTGAAGGATTAAAGTTGAATAATCGTTGTCAAAAAGACACGCATAAAAGAAATATTAATTAGAACAACCAGTTTCTTGATATATATATACATTTATTTAAAAAAGTTATTCTTCATCACATTATTTAATTATATAAAATGGGAAAAAGGAAAGATGATTTAACCTAATTTCTAGTGTTTTTCGTGTCTTTTTTTCGATTCATGCGAACGTTTTGTTCGTTTGTTCAGCTAAAAGCATTTCCAGATATGATTTTATTTATTTCTTCTATTTGAAGAAAATAATTGAATTTATAGAAAATGTTCGACGACGTTATTTGTGATTTTCGTTATTTGTGAAAAATTGTTTTTCGGAAGAATTTAAGAATATTTTCACGGATGAACGAACTTTGCATTCTCGTCGAAAATATTTGATATCGCATTTGGGTCTCGTAAGGAAAAATGAATGAATAAAAAATATTATTTTTTTGAAACAATCTCAATATAAAAATATTGGGTCAAGGAATTTAGGAATCCAATGCATACATATATTTTTCACCGTTTTTGATGAAAATTGTTTTTAAATTAATAAATTACCCATCCAGACAGGCGAGAATTCCTCGATAATCAACACCCGAATTGAGCTTCACCACCACCGGCTTTCCAATGATTCTTTTCAAAAATTCAGCTGGATTCTGACGTTTGCTCATCTAAAAATAAATTTTCAAACATTCTTCAACAAACAATAAGGTGTTCAAGGTACTCCGAAAATTGATAACCAACAAAATTCTTCCAAACGAAAAAAAAGGCGGCGATGCGTCAAAAAATCAAATAAAACGAAGCATTTATTTGACGATGATAATTTTCCCAAATAAACACGACGGCGCACAGCCACGCATTAGATGAAACGAATATATGAGATGATATCATTTGAAATGTTCACAATTCACATTTGTACAGTATACAGTAGTAAGGTTTCACGAATGATCGGTACACACAAGAGTCACACATTGTTACATAAAAGAGAGAGAGAAAAGCAAGAAAGAAAGATTTAAAAGAAATTAAAAGAAAAATAAGTTCCAGCAGCGAAAGTTCTCACAAGAATAGGCACAAGAGGGTACGATTTTTGTCTGAGGTCTTTTTTTGCATCTGTCTGTTATTTTGCGCTCATTACAGAGTTGCGAGAAAAATTGAATATAATATCCTATAAACATGAGAGGTCAATTCTCGCCTTGACCGCTATCTTCATCTTCTTCATGACATTCGTCATCACTAACATCTTCATCATCGTCATCGTCATTATAATCATACATCAAATCATCATCTAAAAACAAAAAAAAAAACATAAGCAAAACTATTTTATATGGAACATACCATAATCGTCAAGCATATCATCATGCGCTGGAGCCCATTTCACGCAATATTCTTCTATGGTTTCAGGAACAACAATTCCATCACGCTGAGCAATCAATTTAGATTCTTCAACTTGTTTTCTGCAAAATTGTTTTAATATGATTTTCCGCATTTTTTTCAAATTTACCTAACAATATTTGAGTATTCAGAATCAGTTCCCTCCTTCCACTTTCTGTAGCTCACCGACGCGTCGACATTCGCCGGAGATGAAGTGTTCGGCTCATTGAGCAATGATATAACCGAAAGTAGTATCGTTCTGAAAAAAAATTGTACGTCGATAACGGACACAAAATCCAATTCGCGTTAAAAGCGTCAGAATTATGAATAATTCCTCATGACGACATGATTCATTAATGAGGAATATTTCCCATTATTCGCAATCCTATTAGGCGTCGTGTTGAACGCAGCAGAAAAAAAACCGGAAATTACCTAACACTTTGTGTGGGATTCCAACGCTCGCACGGCAATTCGCCACTTTGCGGATCGTCGATCGGCGCATGAAGGATACTGATACACAAGTCGCCATTCTGAATACATTGGGCACCGTAAATGGAAGCGCTATGAAGCAATTAACGGACGAACCTCGTAAACATTTGGATGCCAGACTTTTGTCAAAAATTTCATTGATGGTGGAGAATATGGATAGTTGGACGGGAAACGAATCGACGCTTTGAAATAGCCTCCCTGGAAAAATCACATAAATAGGTATAAATATTCTAGAAATCGTTTTTTTTTTCATCAAATCAATTTTTCTTTTTAAAATTGAAAAACCATCAACATTTGAAATGTCATACAATCTCTTTGAGATGGAAATTTATATAATCGCTTTTAGTTTTTAATCAAATTTCTTACCTGATAGAGTGTTTTCGGTGGTCCATAAATTCCAACGGTCCAAACGAACAAGTTATCTTCATTCGCGTCTATCGTAAACCCCTCGACCGGCTGCGATTGCAGATTTTTAAGCTCAAGAGCAAGAGCGCGGAGTGCACCGGCCGATGTCGACGCCCGACTATCCATTCGTCTGGAAAATAATGCCAATTACGTGAACCACACAGCGACGGGCGAACGCATACGAGAATCGAACGAGGAACAAAAAACATATGACGAGAGAGGGACAAAAAGCGAAAAATTGAACAAATCGATCGGAAGGAGGTGAGGCACTGAGTGCGTGTGTAAGGCACTGCAAGGCAAATATAGAACTCGTCTGTTTCTCTTCTCCCGGCCGACGGCGCTCGACTGTCTGCGTCTCCGCGGCACGTGCAAAGCAACACTCTCTTCGTTTCGGGACCCGCCAGCCACCCAACAGTCATGCGCCCTTTTACTTTACACACAGAAACACTCATTCGCTCGAAAGTTTAATTTTAAATTCGACACGACTGATTTTACACACGCCGAAAATTGAAAGAAACAATCAAATTGGTTTCAACAAAGAAAAAAATGAGCTGAAAAATTTGAGGGAATTCAAAATGGCATGAAAATGAATGAACAAATTGTTTCGACGATCTTGATTGAATAGTGCTAATACTCGTAGATCAAAATGATTTGATCTAAAGATTCTGGAAAAGACTCGGCTGAAAATCCAAATATTCTTTTCTTTTTAATTTCAAATTTGTTTTGAGACTATGTAGTGTTTTTGATTATTGATATAATCTACCTAGTAACAAGAGAGAAAACTTACTGTAGAATTTAAAGAATCATACTATAAAAATGTGGTGCTTGACTTGAAAACATAATGTTCCGCAATACAAAACAAGTTCTATCAATCACTTGACTGACTTTAGTACGTTTCCGGAGGACTCATGATGTTATCTAAAGTCGTATGACAAAATCGGACCCAACGTTCTTTCATTCGAGTTTCAAAAAAAAAAACTTCAAATGTGCAAACAAGTTGAGGATCAGAAAAAAGAAGATTCTCAAACCGAATTATTGAGCAGCAAACACAGAATGGAATTGAGCAAATATGCCATTTAACATCGTTCAATATATTGACGTTTGTGAATCAAAATCGTCATATAATAAATCAAGATTAATGCGATTAAAAGAAAATGAAAACGAAGGCGCACAAAAAATGAGCAAACCTCTGGAAAATTCTTGAATAAAATCGCGATAATTGTTGGGCGGGGGATGCCATCAAACCAAAAAATGCCTACATTTACCATAAATGGGTGTAATTATTTGAATAGGAACCCATTTCGAAACTGGTATCCACAGTTGGCCGGATGGACACAATGGCGAAATACGAGTTGGTTGGCAGTCGGTAGTAATCCGCTTACATCTCGACTGATTTTTATTAATCCGACGTCGTCGGTGGCGCCAAATTCATACTATTTTTCGATTGTGTCGTCGTGGGCACGTTGCCAAGTAGATAATATCCAAATATGGACAGTAAGTTGCACTATTTTTTTCGCGATTTCATCAAACAAACCTCCTGAATTCAGCGCCGGAGATTATATTCACTTGCCTCGGAATTGGGCTGCTCATGATCTGTGCGATTTGCTCATTGTTTGCTTGTGCTCAGGCAACGACAGCGAACAAGAAGGAGAAGAAGCGGCAAAGGTACTGTGCACAAGAAGAGCACAAAGCGGAAAAACAAAACACAACGTTCTGCTGCTCAAATCAATTGTTTTCGTAAACAACGCACATTATTTTAGCGACCCGAAAACACAAGAAAATGGCGTCGTCGTCATCGGTGGCGGCCGCGGCGGAGGAGATCACCAGCACCCACCGACAGTAAACAAAATCGCAGCAATGCCGATTGAAACGAGGAAAGATGATAATTATAATGCGGATAATTTGGGCGGCGATGATAACCGAATATCTGGTACATCGAAAAGGTGAAACCCGTTTTGAATACATCCAAAAATTTTGTCGTTTTTTAATCAAAGACTCTTATTCATGTTCGAAAGTGGGCGTGGTCGGACTTTAAGGGCATTCATAGGACAGACGAGCCTGACAAATCGACTTATTGCTCACATAATTAGACATACTTTTCCCCTTGGGAAATATTCGTTTCGCGACATTTATATATGTAAATCGAAAAACGTTTGTCTCGAATTTCGCATGAATATTTGATCTTCTGAACAAGAATATGCCCCTGAATCATAAGTGAGCTTCATCGATTTTCAGAAAGCTGGAATGATTCATGCGAAACAAGTTCACCAAACCTATTATTACCATTTCGAATAATTATAAATCTCAAATTAATTCAGAATGGTGGAATAAATTGCGTAAATAATTCACTAGAATAATTAAAGAAAAACGATTTTCTTAAAAACAAAATGCGGAGTTTTTTGTTTCAAATATTGGGAATGCCCCGATGGTTCATCACTCATTCATGCATTCAGTGAATCGAATGGACTTGTCTAGAAAATGCAAAACGAATAGGTTTATGACGTCGCAAAAGACCAAGAATAAGAAAAAAAATGTGTTTCTGGAATAAAATATTCCAAAAAATGTATAAGAGGGATTTTGCAGGCCGACGCACCTTCGAATAGACACCTCGCCTCAAATGGTTGCACAAAACGCAGTGGCCATGGAAACGTGAGTTATTCATCCATATCTTTTCCTTTATACCGCCGGAATCGCTAATCGAACTCGGCCCAAAATTGCGGACTAAAGTCCACCCAACGGTGCACTTTGTTGAATTACATCACGTACGCGCATCGGCCACACAATAATGACGATGATACTACGAATGGGACAGAAAAGCGTAAAAACCCCCCATGCCTAATTTGGCATTCCGGTTATGGCGGACGAGACGAAAGAAAGGAATGAAGGTACCAGATGCGAATGGCAATGGCAGGCAGTAAAACTAAACGAGGGGTCGAACGACTTACTAATTTACAAGCAACGCTGATTTATGAGCGTTGACTTTTCAGCGACCATGCAACAGACCACTTTCTTCGCGAAATGTCATCGACTAGTCCGAACAGAAGGCGTCTTCTCGAGGATGAGTTCGAGGTACATGTGCGGACGCTTTTTGTTGCGTATGACATAATAAGATGATATCTTCAACACACACACACACACACCCACCCACCACCGATTACGCGTCTATTGATGTTGAGAGGATTACGCAATATTAAAAATCCAATTTTTCATAATATGATAAGATAGACTCATATTAATTCAAATATTGACGAGATTAAAGTAATCGTTGAGAGAACGAATAAAAACTTTAAGATGTGACTTGCGAAAATGGTTTGAGGTCAAGTTAATCGCATAAATCAATCGCACAAATCGAAAGCGCTTTCTTGGTTTTTTGACCATTATTACTGTATACTTACAGCTTATTACAATTATAGAATGAATATATGGTGACCTTTGTGTAAACTTTGGTTCTTTGACCTTCTCTTTACCCATTAATATAAAAACTGTCTTCAAATTGTGAAAATGAAAAGTGAAATCTAGTGAGTGAGTTAGAAAAACTCGAATTCGTTAAGCTAGTTTTCACTCTTGAGTGAGCTCATTTCCGTATAAGTGTGCTTTCTCGGAAATATGTTCGCCCCCATCCCCCACCCCCACCAATTTCGGAAATAACTCGTCGGATTGGAATTTAGAAAACCATAAATGAGTATGAAGACCAAGAATTTACTTCCTTCCGAGTTGAACATTGCGAGTTCAAAAAACGCACAACAGCAAACTATATCAATTTTTGTCATGAAAGAAACGAAAATTCGATTACCGAAAACGATGGGAGACTTTTTTCACGAAAAATTGATTTTCTATGAGGTACAATGACGCATTTTCTAATGTTTTTGATTGTTGAAAAGATGGATTTTGAAATCCGCTCCCTTAAGCTCAAATATCCTTTCTCAATCCAATTACGAAATGAAATCCCGGCTAATTAGAAACAGATGAAATGCGCGGAGCAAATTTGAGAAAATTGGGGGCTTCCTGAGTAGAATTTCCGAGCAAACTGAGACAATTTCGCTGTGTGGCTCATTAGAAATTGGCACGCAATTTAAACCCAATTATCCAGTAGAATAAAGAAATCTGAAAAACTGAATAAATAAATGAATCATTGGGATGTGATTGAGAAACCTACTGCGCGTTTCGAGTTTAACAGGGCTGTCATTTTTGTTCGCTAAGTTCTCAAGAGTGTGTCGAAAACTCGCGTAATTTTCATTGGAAAAAAAATGGCGTACGCGGATTGCGCGACCGGTGCGGTGCTATTGTGTGTCAACTGGTTGATTCAGGTTCTCTCAAAGACGGAAGCGAAACGATCGACGACACGACGAGGCGATGGCATCGCGTGCGCAGCCACGAGAAACGACGACGCGAACCGATACGCAGACATTGTGCCCTGTGAGTGCAGACCGCGTTTGTGAACTGCGAAACGAACTCGCGTTTCAGACGAACACACCCTGGTGCCTCTCACCCGACACCATTACATCAATGCGAGCTTTGTTCAGGTGAACTTTTAAAGGTCATCACATTTGTTCGCTGCGGGACCTAGAGCAAAGAACAAGACAAGGGCATTCGTTAGATGAAAAGGATGAGTGCAAATAAATTTTAACATCCCGTGGCCAGGGAGAAGGAATAATAAAAAGAAAAGTTTAATGAGCAGTTCTTCGAAAAAATATCGCTATAGCACGGACTATCTGGTTATTTGGCATTTTAGAGTTCCTTCCGTTAAGAATTAATTTCAATAATTCTAACAATAAGTATTTAAAAAAATGATTCACTCATTTAGAAAAATTAAGCAGTTCACGTGAAAATATAAAACTAAGCCTTCACGTAAAAACTAAAAATATTAAAAAATGCAATATCTTGGAAGCTAGAATATTGCACAGTATCTCTTCGATATGAGACCTTCTATAAAAAGGTAATGTTCCTTTGGAATTACAGTAATTTTGATGAAATCGTTTAACATCCCGTTTTTGAAACAATAAAAATTTAGGGAGAAGGTGATGCACAACGATTTATTGCAACACAAGCTCCAATCGGACCAGAAGAAAAACGCAAAATTTCAACAGTCGATGAGTTTTGGATGATGATAATGCAATATAATGTAGAATGTATCGTTATGCTCACAGATTTATTCGAGGATTATACAGTTTGGTGAAATCTTCCAATATTTTAAAATTGATTTTTTTTCAGCAAAAATGCGCGCAATATTGGCCAAAAACTATAGGATATCGTCAAAAATTTGGAGATGTTGAAGTGAAATTAGTCGCCGAAGCCGAAATGGGTCATTATATTCATCGCGAATTTGATATATTCACAAGTACTGGAACAAGACAGGTATTTATTATATGCAAATTACAAAACGCAATCCATTATGAAAAGTATTTGGCCGAATACAGAATGTAAAAGATATAACTAGGAAATTGCCGATTCGAATTTAGAACACATTACATTAAACAACATGTTTGCCAATAAAATAGTCTGGATGAAATCAGGTTTTTAAATTCCTTTGACTTCATTGAAAAAACGTCGCCAATATAAGTCACTGAAAAAATAAATCCTTATTTTTGACAGGTTTCCCACTTTCAATTTTTGAATTGGAAGGACAATGAGGCACCAAACATTCCCAATTTTCTCGATTTTTTGCTGAAGATTCGTTCAAGACACTACGATTCGCCGGTTGTAGTCCATTGCAGGTCAGTGTACACTTGATTTGCTATTCATATTGATAAAATATCGCTTCAGCGCCGGAATTGGTCGAACAGGAGTCTTCGTTTGCACTGATAATATTATCAATCGTATCAATAACGAAGGAATCATCGATGTTTTTAGGTGAGACGAAATATAAAAAATTGAGACAAGTCCAAAAATCAAATTTGTTCAACCCACACACAACCACTTCATTTTTTCTACATTTGCAGTGAGGTAAATCGGGCTCGTCAACAGCGTCCTCGAATGGTACACACGTTAACTCAATACATTGCCATCTACGACCTCATTGAAGCGTATCTCAGGCTAAACAAACAATAAAATTGACCAAATTCGTTTCGAAACGACCAAATTTGTTTTCTTCATTTAGTCAGCAAAACAACTTACAGAAATTGTTGACAAGAGTGGTGTGTATAAGTAATTAAAACGAAGTAAGTACGTAAATTATGGACTAGCGAACACAGTAGGGTGAAAGAAGGGAATATCAAACAAAATTCAAGGGTACTAGTTCTGCTCGTTGTGTTTCAAAAAGTAATCACAGTCAATAAATTGATGAAGGGGGATGGGGCATATACAATGTGTTTTTGATTCGACTCAGAAACTCGTTAGACGAAACTTTTCTTCTCATAATTACAATAGTCTCCATCGTATTATTAGATGTATGTTGTTATTATTATTATTATTACTTTGATGTCACTTAAGGGAGAACATGCGAATTATATTATTGTACAGGTTACTACTTTAATCGTTGTGTGATGCTGGCGAGGGCGACAGCGAACGCCTGTGAAGCTGAAAATGGTTGTCGGAAGTCTAATGTGTAAGCGCCTCCTTCAATACGACCGAATTGCAATACTTGCTTGCCATCCATTTCGATCTGAAATAAATAAATAAAAACAAATAGGATTACTTTGTTTCAATAATTGGTTACCTGAAAGTTTTTCGCCGATTCCTGAGTGACTCTTCCCCCAAAATCGAGCTGATAAACCTGATTATGCTCATTCCAAAACGGCGTTTTGTTGTGCATAACAACCGAACGATAGCTGCTTGAGCGAGGTTGTCCGGTTGGGGCTTCGCAAAGAGTCTAAATATGAGACATAATTAAAGGTAAAATCTTCGATTCCCCACCTTCTTCATTTCTTCAAGAGTCTTCAGCAACTGCCTTACTTCAGTCTTAACATCACCACTTCCAACCTTCTTCTCGATTTCGTTAACCCGTCTCAGCAGCTCTTTCATCTGCGATCGCATCTTGTTGATCGATGCTTTATCTTTTTTCTAAAACGATACAATTTGCGAAAATTTACACCAAATGAAACGAACCGCATTGAAATCCACATGTCGTTTCGAAAGTTGTTCGGCAATCGACGCCAGTTTGTCGACATGTACACGAATTGCTTCCGTGTCTTTTTTGCTGGCGCCCGGCCATCCGCCTTTCGACGAGCTCGGAATCACCTTGTCATCGTCGCCATCGATGAATTCAAGTGTTTCAATCTCTTCGTGCCATGTGCTCACAGAGCTCGCCATACTCGTAACATCGATTTTCGAATCAGTCGTTCGATTACTCAGCGGAGTCGAGTTCTTGCATTTCGGCGCTTCTTGTTTCGAAGTAGAAGGCTAAATAATTTAATTTTGATAAAAAACAGATTTAGCATTTGTCATACTTGACAAGGACTCGGCGTTGGGTCCGTTTTCGTGGTGTCGTCCATTGCTGCACGAAGTGCGATACATTCAGCAAGAACCTAAATACTGACAATTAGATGCTGAAAGGCTTTCTAGCCCAACCTTTTCAAAGAATGATCTTTCTTCATTCGTGAGCCCTTTGTCTACGGATTCTGGATGGTCTGTGGCTGAGGAATTTGCAGCCGCCGCAGCTTTCTCTTTCGCTTTAGCTTCACGTTGCCTTCGTTTCGCATCCAACACTGTCAATTCAATGGTCATTTGTCGTGGTTGCAAATGAAGAACCGACGTTTTGTAAATCACCTGAAAATGTTAAAAATATCAACATCAAAACTTTAAAAAGTAATAAATAAATTCAATTATTTACCTGTCCCAAAAATTGTGGCAAATTCGTTGGTGAAAGCGAGGAAATATTGAATTTCGTGCACCAAACATTCGATGTAATTTGCACGAGTCTCGTGTCATTTCGCGCCGGTCGTACGTGCCTAAAATGAAATTCATTTCAATTTTTGAAAGGCATTTCTTTTTATAATTGCCATATAATGAGCGATTCAATTAAAGACAATGAGGTCAAAGAGAAAGAAGTGAAAGAATCGAAAGAGAAAGAATCGAAAGAGAAAGAAACGAAAGAGAAGGCTCCGAAGAGCAATCAGGACTTCGAGGAGAAGTCGCAAGAACCCAGCGACAATCGCAAACAGCAAGCACTCATTAGTGTTTATTCGGATTCGCAGATCTCAGAAATCAACGACGTCCAAATTAGTGTCGATCCAGAGGTATGTACCTTTAAACTAACGCAGACAATTGCACTATCACAGGAAGCAAAATTTCCGGCAGCGGGAGGTGGCAAATCAGATCACATGATTGTGAACTACACGAAGAATAGACTCATTTTAAAGGTAAGAAACTGAATTTGAATTATTTTTTCTTGAATCCTAGGCAAAATGCAACAACAACATCGCATATCGCGTTGATCCCGTGTATCAGGTGGTCGAGCCGATGAAATGCAAAAATCTCAGGATAACTCGTCTACCTGGATCATCGTTAAACACAAAACCAGAACGTGTTCTGATCGAATATGCTGAAACGGAAGACGCCGACGTCGATCCAAAGACGTTTTACAAAGTACACGAATATTCGGTGAATGCGCCAATTAATCAACATTTTTCGCAGAAAAACGCATCGAACAAATTCCCGTATCTCAAAATCGCATTAACGGTAATCCGAACTTTTTGCTATTTTTGCTTCCATAATTTATTAAAATTCAAGGTGATGAAGGAGACGGCTTCAGGAACGAAAGAAATGGCATCGAAAGTCTATTTCTAATCAATAAAGGTCACACTGGTATGATTCGTCATAACTGAGCGACGACATTGGCGATGGCGCGAAACCGGTTGAGTGCCTGGGTTCGGGTGTCGCGGTCATATGATAGACAGCGGTAGTGAGACCAAAAATAAATCGATTACCTTGACATGAGCGCCCTGATTTGTCGTTTGCTTCGTCGCCATAGCGAATTTCGTCCGTTTGAGTGTCGGACCATAGAATTCGAGACATCCTCGACCTGAGCCGATGAGCCGGCGGCGGTTTGAGAAGCAATTTGCGATTGATGCAAGTAGATTTGAAATTGAGGAAGAAATCGATTCACCTGACGACCTAGAACGAAAAATTCAAGTAATTGACGAGTATTGACAATTTCGCTTCTTATCAGACAGTAAATTGTCGTAAATAAAACGAGATTAAATATGTAAAAAATGAAACTCGTCAACTATACAACTAATGTAAATAAAAAGCTGAACATAAATTTACCAGTGTTTATAATTTCTTAATATTTTTTAAACAATTGTATTGGAATTAAGATGTGGAAAATGGATGTGTAAGATGTGTTTGGAAATCACGTCAAATTTTCCATAGAAATTCCTGATGTTTAATGATGTCAAAAAAAAACCCGTGGAATTTATTAAACATTCCAGAAAACTCGTTTACCTATTAACAACGGTACAAGTCCACCGAGATGTTCAATGCACAGCATATAAGTGTGACTACGACGAGATACTGGCCGAATTGTGCAGTAGCAACGCGCATCGATGACATTGCACACGAAATTGCACAAATCTTGACTTTTTGGAATTCGACACTAAAAAAAATAGATATTTAATAAGAATAGTAATAGAATGACTGAAAATACCCGGATAATATGATGATCAAGGGTCTGAAGCGTCTCCTTCTCTTTTTTCGGAATCGGCAAATGTTGCGCATTTTTCGAGCTGCTGCCCACCATTTTCCATACGGAATACGACACGATGTCGAATAAACTTGGAACCCCAAACAGTAAGTGTCCAACGGCAAGATGACCGCCAGCGGCTAGTACCACGGCACTTCCATTGTGGGCCCAAGTGAATGCGGTCAGCTTCTGCTTGTCGTTCGCGATTCCGATCTTCTCCCGATGAATCACTTTGGCTTCCGTGTTCAACATCACAAGTTCGTGATTCGAATTTATGAGCCCCAATATAGTTCCATCCGTATTCCATTGCATATGAATCACATTATATGCCGATTTGAAGGTATCGGTTGTGACTTGATCATATGCGGAGATCATTATAATCTTATTGTTGACGGTAAGCATCGCCAATGTCCAATCTTCGCCGCGTAGCGCTGAGAACGACATTTGTCGGAGTCGTTCGTTGGTGAATGATCGTTCGGCAATATTCGCCCCTTGATTCGAAAGCACTTGAATGGTTCCCGATGAGAATCCAAGCACCAGCTGTTTTGAATCAGGCGCCCACACACCGCAGGTTACCGTTGTCACCGGACTCGCTGGGAATGAGTTGCTCCAGACGCGTTGACCGGAAGATGAGCCAATGAGAACGAAATTGTCCTCGTAGCATATAAGGGCCGACGATCCGCACGGGCTCCACGAGAGATCGTTCACCTTCACGCCGCGGTCATTGACAAGTTCAACGGACCATCGATCATCGTTGCGAACCCAAACGTAGATGATTCCTGACGCATCGCAAGAAGCCAGCTTACACTGGGATTTGTTCCAGGTAACCATTCGAATGGTGGTGTGATGCCCGCGAAGATTGAAATTGTAGCGCGTGTTGTCGTCGTCCGTCGGCTTCAGATCGGTGACTGTAATTCCGACGGAGCCCGACTCGGTACCAACACCGAGAAGGCCATGATCGGGTCGATCAGGCTGCGCAATCCATGATAGATGAGTGATGGCAGGCTCGATGCGCGCGCCCGGCCAATCCTCGCTCTCCCATAGTATCTTCATCGGAATCGCATTGGCGGCTCGACGACACAATCAAAAAATGGGCTTGAAAATTTTGTATTCGACGATTGGGTAAAGCGGAGACGAGAACAAGCGAAAAAAAAAACAGCAATGAATCGACGAAAATGGTGAAACGTGCGGTTTACAACGCGCGCGCGCAGCAGCAGCGGCGACGAATGATTGACGGCGAGAGTGCAGACGACGCAACAACTACCCCTTGCCGACCTCTACGTCTCTGCCCCCGCATTCTTCGTCGTCGCGTAAATCAACACCGATTGCGTGGCAGGACTCGAGACGAGGTGGCAAAGGGTTGCGCAATAGCACTAGACTCACAATTTTTGCTATGACTCATGGGAATCGTAGATTTTGCTCTTAAACCTTGCGATTTTCTTTTATTTTAACGCTTTAAATAACACCAGAAAAGGAAATAGGGAACCAAAATAGGATTAGCAATATTATTGCCGGCAATTGGAACTATTTGTTCAGCTTTATCACGAAGAACTGAAAAAATTGACATTTTTGATCCTCTCATTTTCTAATCTTCGTTCTGAAAATATTTCAATAGGTGCTAATATGAAATGCAATGCTTCTAAGCTTATTAGAATCATCTGATTGATTTCAATGATAACTTCTTCGAATTTTTCTTTTTTTCTTCACACATAGTTATATATTTAAAAAATCATGCAGCTCGTCTATTTATTTTCGATTTTTAAAGTAGATTTAACGTTTAAATACCCTAATACCCTGTTGTTATGCGGTTTTTGAAAAAGTAGTGGGTATATAATGAATTTTGCACAAATTTGACATATTGGCGAAAAAAATATTGTTAAAGTCGCGCGAATGCGAAAAATTGGCTAAATGCCAAAAATTAAAAAAAATTGAGTAGTATGTGCCCTATCCTCATACATAGGCTCGTAAATCTACACTTTTAGTTTTGCGCCAAGACCACATCCATTGTGTTTTTGTTTTCTATTTAACCAATTTCCGCAGTTGCGCGACGCTGATGATATATATGATTTTGAATTTTATATTGCGTACGATATATTCGCAAATTCTGTATATTTTCGTGAGGTGTTTACACTATTTTTTTCTTTATGAAAATTTTTGTTTCGTGATACAACATTTAGATTGTATTTAAGTTTGTTGTTAGAACGTATGAGTCATTTCGTGTAGCAATTGCGAGGCAACAAATTGCATAATTTATGTGTATTGACTAAGAATACAAAAACGGTTTATAAGAAAATGAATGTATTTTACTCATACAAATAAAAAATCGTCAATATTAACAATTCACTCAATTTCTTGTCACTTTCAATTTTTATCATTGCAGGTAAGAAATGTCGGAGAACCCGTTTGCAGACCCGTTTGCGGTATTAGTTTAATTTGCGTTCAGAAATTGTTTTATTTCTACTTTCAGGCTCCTGCGCCTGCTGCATCGTCGACCAATGTAACCGAAGACTTCAACCCGTTTGCGAATCGCAGTGCCCCGGCTCCAACTCAACAGCCAACCGCGCATCAGGTTCGTTTCTCCAGAGGGCTCAATTTTTGCGTGCGCATTTGTACAAGCGCGTGAGTGTCTATGTGTTGCACATACATATTCGCCCCCTCGGCTGTCTGTCTCATTAAGTGCCCCCATACACACACAAGTGTATTGATTAAACGAAACACGGCTTCGTCCGGCGCAAAAAAATGACAACTAAAATAAAATAGAAAACCAATAAAATTATTTTCCTTCTAGGCGGTCGGTGGCGCTGGCGGATACGAGAAGAAGAGCGCCGGAATGGACGACGAGTTGTTCCGTAAACAGCAAGAACTCGAACGCCGCGCACAAGAGCTGCGCATTCGCGAGGAGGAGCTTGATAGGAGGCAAAGAGCACAAGCCAACAATTGTGAGTATTTTCGCAAAATTCACAGTTGCTAATTTATTTGTTTCAGTGAACACCGGTGCTGCAAATAATGCTCCAAGACCACATAATTGGCCACCAATTCCAGCTTTCATCCCAGCTGAGCCTTGTTTTTATCAAGTTGGCGATTAAAAGATTTCGAAATTTATTTGACTTTTTTTATAGGACATTGAGGTTGAGATCCCAGTACAGTTCCAGAAGACTGTCACTTTCGTCTACTACGTCTTCTTGTTGTACGTGCTCGCGCTTGTTGTCAACTTGTTCGCATCGATTATGTTCATGATCTTTGCCAAGGGTAATTAGCAATTAATTCTCCTATAATTTTAATGTTGAAATCGATTATTTGTG
Organism: Caenorhabditis bovis; assembly: GCA_902829315.1. NCBI lineage: Eukaryota > Metazoa > Nematoda > Chromadorea > Rhabditida > Rhabditidae > Caenorhabditis > Caenorhabditis bovis. Next base: position 3,644,188 of record CADEPM010000006.1, read on the forward strand.
TTTCAGGCTCCGTTGGTCAAGTTTTCCTCGCTATCATTGAGCTCATTCTGTTCTCGCCATGCTCGTTCCTCTTCTGGTTCCGTCCGGTCTACAAAGCATTTCGCAATGATTCATCGTTCAACTTTATGGTATTATTTTCTTTCCTTTACGATTTCTAAAAAAACCGAAATGTTCAGGTGTTCTTCTTCGTTCTATTCTTCCATTGTATCTTCACGGGTATTCAAACGCTTGGCCTCTCATCGTATGCATGCGGATGGGTCAGCGCCCTCGACACCTATTCAGGTAAATTCAAGAAAAATGAGCAAAACAAAATATGGGAATTTTCATCAATTTCTTATTAGACCGTAACCTTATTTTACAGTTTCTGTTCCAATTGCCTTGATCATGACCGCTTCGGCTATCGTGTTCACTGCTGCTTTCGCTGGAATGGTTACCGCTTTGATTAAGGTTCACCGCCTTTATAGGTAGGTATTACGAAAATCTTCTTTTCGTATTAAACAATTTTCAGAGGTGCCGGATTTTCGATCGACAAAGCACGTCAAGAGTTCACTAACGGTGTTATGTCGGATTCCGGTGTCCAACGTGCTGCTACGGCGGCGACAAGCGCTGCCGCCAGCGCCGCTTTCAATCAAGCGGCCCAAGGCAGATTCTAAGCATTACTAACATCAAATATTCACTTTGATTTAATTTATTCATCTAACATAGCCTCGATTGGATATTGAAAATATAATTGCCATGCGTACTTTGAGAAAATTGACATGTAGTATATTTTTATCCCGGATGATTCTCAAACTCAAAAAAAAACGGAAAATTATAATCGTCCTTTAATTTAAGAAAAATAATTTATTCGTTGTAGATACTAGTTTATATTCATCGTGTCAAAGGCCAAACAGAAATAAATATATATTTTGTGAGTATCTCATCAAATATCACATTTTCCTAAATTTCCATGCCTTTAGAGGTAGTTGACCTCGATTCCTGAAGCAGGTTTCGAGACAAACAAAGGTTCGAGCTTCTCTGCATTCTCAGCATCCTTTACATCAAAAAGGACTACTGCGCAACCTCCCCATCCGGCACCTGTAAGCCTGGCTCCAAGAGCACCAGCTTCGAGGTACCGTCGGCATGTTTCGTCGAGCTCAGGGCAACTACACTCGTAATCCTGAAATCAGCTGTTTAGTTAAATCAATAATTGAGATATTAAATAATGATTTGTAATGGCGTGAAGTGTCTTTTTGAATACCTTGGCACAACTCTCATGACTCTCATTCATCAGTTCGCCCATTTTTCGAATGTCACCATTTTCACAGGCGATTTCGAATTGATCTACTCGACGTGCTTCGCTGAATACGTGGCGGGCACGTGGACGAGGTTTGAAGTGGGTAACTATAAGTATTCATTAATCATTTTTTAAAATTATTCCATTTTAAATAATACAATGCTTGGTGTTTTCTGTGAAACACTTCTCTAGATTTTCTTTTCCGATAAGCTCTTCAGCTTCATGTCGATCGGCCTCATCAGGCAGTTGCTCAATGAGCTGGAGCATCTCGTCGAACGATTTTCCCGATATCTTTTGCACATCTTTGAGCCGGAAACTTTCGCTATTGATGTTGAGCTTGTTTTTGAGCCATTCGGCCACAATTCGGCCTTCGATGACGCGCTCGTTGTAATGCGAAGTGGCCGCCTTGTTGAGTTCGGTGTTCGAGTGAGCAACGACAAATAAGGCATTTTCGGGTAGACGAATATGACGAGCCGCCAATGGAAAAAAGTCGATTTTGAGCGCAGTGCCTTCTACGGCAAGAACCTGAAATATGGTTATTGAAGAGGCTGGAAGAATTCGGGCACAAACTTCAGCAGCTTGGTCCATTCCGCCACTCAACGTCCCAATGAACAACTCGCTTTCAGCGCAGAGATGAGCAAAAGCTTCTCTAAAATGGTAGAAGGATAAAATTGAATATGAGATAACTATTTAAAAACTTTGAAATTTTCTCGAATGGACTCTTGTCGATTAAAGATAGTGTCGCTAGTGCTGCAGCACAGACCAGGGACGAGCTGGATGACAATCCGGCAGATCTTGGAATATTTCCTGAATATCAATTTGTTGAAAATGAAATTAAAAATATCAAGAAACCATCGACAAGAATATCCATTCCAAACTGTTGAATGTTGAAATGATTCAATACTCCTTTCCATCCGCACAACATATAATCGTACCATTTTGGAGGAGAAGCTCCGTTCCATTCCGATGGAAGTTCCAACGCGAATGGTCTGAAGACTAGGCTGACGACTGGGTCCATTTAGGAGACAAACTTGCAGTTGTCATCAACATTACTGAACCGGATCATATTCGAAGTTTCGTTTTTTGCAGCCCAGACTGTTGTTGAAGCTGCAATTGCCATCGGAAACACCCCATAGGCATGGTAATCAATGTGTTCTCCTTAAAAATTTGAAATGTTTTTAAGAAACCTGGATTTCAAATGATTTCTCCTTGTAATATTCCATTTTCTGATTTTTTAAAAATTTCTTTTGGACCCTACCAATAAGATTCACCCTTCCAGGACATCTAACACAAATCTCAGGCGGATGTTCGAATTCATCCTCGAATTTCTTGATCGCTGTCATCCAATTCGACCTGCCACGTCAGTTATTGATGAGCTAGATTGATAAGTAAACGAAAGAATATAAATATCGTCGTCGTGCACTCAATGTGCAACTATAACTAACAATTTCATATAGACCGAAACAAACAAAATATTTATTATTTTATCATTTTGAGAACGACATCAAACATGGTTGGTTGACAGGGAGTGGAAGGGAGAGAATGAGAGAGAGAGGAAGAGGGTGGGGGAGAAAGGGAGAGAATTGCAACGATCAGACGACAAGGCGACAATCAAATCGTATGGTAAATATGAAAATGATCGAATATTACATGTGTGTCTCAATTAGAATGCGCTCCTTATTTGTGCATCTCCCATACCGGCTCGTACACCATTCCGCTGCGTTTTCCAAACTGCAATGGGCGGTATTCGCGTTTGCCGAATTGAAGTGGATGATAGCCGTCGCGTTTGCCAAACTGCAAAAAAGAATAGTGAGAATATCAATTAATTGGTTGTGGTTGCGGCGGAGAAAAAAGCTTCCCGAAAATTGTTTTTACGACTCCATGGCAGCCATTTTGAAGCGTTTATGGACCGCCTGAGACACCCCTCGAATTGGTGGCGAAATGATGTGTTTTCGCGCGGACATTAGCTGAACTTGGTCTTGCAACGACACAAGAAGCTCATAAAACAAAACTACAAGCAATTGGGTATGGGTTCTTGGAAAAAGCAAAAGTATTTTTAGGTGCTGAAAAATAAAGAACTCGATGAAATAAAGATTCAAGAGATCCTCCAATGAATTTGAAATTCCTAGAAGTTCCATTAAGTAGTGTGACTGATTGGGACATATTTTAACTAAATATATCATGTTTCTGGAAATTTGTAGGCAATTTAGGAAATTTTCGATTTTTCTTTATGAATCCAAATTTTGATTTGAAAAATTAAGAGCTGACGCACCACTTTTAGACAAAAGTGGGTAACTAGCGGTTTTTGCACTTCCAGTGGTCCGAAACGAGACGTGGAACCGCTGAAAAGCTTCTTCGAATTTTTGAAAACTTTAAATTCCTAAAAAATTGGAATTTACTTCCTAGTTTTATAGAATAAACTAATTTCGGAGATATACGTAAAATTGGAATTTAAATTTAAATGTTTCCTCCTAGGGGAGCTCCATTGCAACTCTCTCATTTCGGTTTTTTTTTTCTAATTGTTGGAGGAAGTGTTTTTGAGAAAATTGAGAAGAGGAAAAGGATTAACAAAGCTATTTTCAATTTCAGTCAATTCTGTAACCAAATGTTTTAATTATATTTTTGCACAATCTTTGCAGAATATGTGTTCCAGCAAAAATTACCTGAAGCGGCCTGTAGTCGCGATCTTGGCGATCAAAGGTGCTCGATTGCGTTGCAATTACTGTAAATAAAAAATGAAACTGAATAAAATTGAAAAGCTTTAGAAACCTGATGAAAGCACGAGGAACATCAGAAGGACGCAGCTGAGCATTTCGACGTGCGCGAAAATGAAGTGAGGATTGCCATGTCGCCGCAACTTTTATACCGCCGGAAAATGTCGTCATTCTCAACGACCCGACCCGCCCACTTTGGAAAAAACCCATTAATTGCAACAAGTGTGAAGCGCGAAATGATTTTACTTCATCCGAAAATAATCAACGAACATGTTAATTGAAAAGTGTTTCATATACGAGATTCGGGATTTGTTTGATGATCAAAAATTATGAAATGTTATAGAGAAAAGAAATCGGAATAATGTCAGTCAAAATAAATATAATAGTACTGAAATAAATATTCAACAATGCAGTTGATAAAACAAGTCGAAGCCCACAAGGTTCGCTTAAAGCTGATCATCCTCGTTGGCTTTCATCGAAGCCAAAAGCATTTCGGTGTTCTCCAGGAGAAAATACGCAAAAACGGCGATGGCGCCGAACGCGATTGCGAAGATACCCTGAAAAATAATCGACGAGACATATTTATTAGTGTACGATTCAAAAGAGAGCTTTGATTGGTTTTAGACGGTTTAATTAAATTATTAATACGCTTGAATTATTTCGAAATGTGTCTTCAGTTATTTAAAAATTGCTCCGCGGCAAATCGTTCTGTAGAAAAGGTTTGGGTGAAACGCAGGAGAATCTCCGCTTAAATCGTATTTGAAAGAGGGCGTGATTTTGAAACACGGTAACATTTTTTTCCCCCATTTCACCAAACCTCGTGTTTGTCCGCAGATTCTACGACACGACTTGCTGAGTCACTTCCAAATTATTTTTTTTTCATAATTTAGGGAAAATTTCTTACAATATTCTTGACAGTGTTGCTTTTCTTATTTTGCTTCCTAGCTTTTCTTTCTGCCTGAATCTCCTCCTCAGTCAAGTATCGCATCGATTCTTCACCCTCATAATCCTCCTCATCGGACTCGTCCTTATCCAACTCCTGAAAATCAAAAGGATGATTCAAACTAAAAATATATTCAAAACCTTCTCGTCAATAATTGCAGTTCTGCTGAGATCACCAGCTTCCGGTTGAATCGGTTGGGCGATCTCAACTTGCGGGACTGGCGATCGAGTGACGGGCTGCTCGATAACCTCAATTACCGATATTATCGATTTTTATATACAACGCGTATACCTTCGAAATGTTCAGTTCAATAGTTTGAGAGACGTTATGATCGTCATCTAAAACAATTTATAGATGAAATAAAGCAAAAAGATAGCAAACCGTTGAGGACTTTGGAGAGTTTCTTCTCATAGACTAATCGAGTCGTTGGGCCGATCGGGCCCGGGTTTATTCCATTGGAAACGAGAGCCTAAACAAATTAAAAGTTAAAATAAAGTTAAAAAATCGAAAACCTCTCTAAGTTCAACGTCGGAAAGCTTGGAAACATCCATGGCGCCTAAGGTGGTGACAATGAAAAATTGAATTTCACGCTTGCCTAAAAGTTCACTGAGTGCGCTGGATGTTTGCAGAATTTTCTTCGGTAGGGCGGAAAATTAAATCGAAAATTGATTTAAAAAACGAATCATCTATATTATTAAGTAAAGTTAAAATATAACGAAAAATGGTCTTCCAGCAAAGTTACCATCTTTTAAATTCGAACTAAACTTAAATAGACTTAGTTATCAATATTCCGTTATATTAAATAGTTTTATAGAGCTAGCAAATAACCATAGCGGATATTCCTGGAAAATGTTTTTTTTATTTAAAAAAAAATACATATATAATAAACGTGGCATAGGTTGATAACCCTAATTTCTGTTCGTTAGCCTAACGTGAATATATTTTTTTCAAGTAGTAAAAGATGCGTCCAACTTTTCGAATTTGCTCAAAGCTGTTGGACCGCATTGAAGGAAACCGCAGAAACCTGGGCGACTCTGAAGAGCAGCTGTACGAAACTCCGACAAGCACTCAACCTCATTAACTCAGCTGAGGGGATTCAATACGACATCTTTAACATATCATTTTCGATTCATATCAGAAACCTCAACTCCGGACACGTCGCTGGTATGGAAAACCAACGAAGAACAAAAAGAATAACTGAGTGGTACACGACAAGAAGAAAAGAGAACCAGAAGAAAAGAGAACCAGAAGAAAAGATGGTCCTTTTAAAGAGATTATAAATGAGATTGTAAGGAATTCGTCCACAGCACACGCGATGTTTGACGATCGATTCTCAGGTAAGTAAGTGCTCGGCAATTTGTGGAGAAAAAACATCGGAGTATTTCTGCCTTATATATGGTGGCCGGGCGGGACCATCCTGATCAGGCCAACATTCATTTTTTGGTCCTCCGGGTAAGTATTACCGTCGTAAAAAAGGATCACATTGAGCATTTGTGGACCACCGTATTTTTTCGGGGCGGTATTTCGAATTTCAATTTAAACCGTTTTGTAATTCGGATACCGCTCTATGGATAACCTGAGGTTCAAACTCACCATAAATCGGAGCAGAGTTGTTTTCAGGTTTTCACGAAATTCCGGTTCCGTTTATCTTCACTTCTCTCAATTTCCCGGTCGATTGAAATCAACAATATGGGTGTTTCAACAAATAAACGGTTACCAGAATTTTTCACTTGAAGATCTTATAGTTCGGACGACCCTGGTAGTTCGTTTTCAAATCGAATACGGCAACTTTTCGCTTCGAAGTTGACGGGTTTCGATTCGAAATTTGCCGTATTCTATTTCTATTTGATTACATTCGCAAAAAACGAGTATCCTGCGCCGAGTGTATTTGATTCGCAGGTTATCCAGAGTACGGTATCCGAATTTCTACTGCTTAAATTCGAATTTGAATTACCACTTCGAAAAAAAAAATTCGAAAATCGTCGTGTTAATTTCGAATCTGATTGTGAAATGGGAATTCTTCGAATGCGATCACATCCAAATCGAATTGGCGATTTTCAAAACGAATAATCAAATTATAAATCCTTCTCATATCCAAACTCTTCATTTCAGGGAAATTCTTTTACTATCAAAATAATTTATTCGGCCTAGACTGTCCTGCATACTAAAAAATCTTGATAATATCGTGTTTCGTCCTATTTTAAAGTGAGATCTTTCGAAAATCATTGATCAACAACAACAACTCCGAGAAAAATAATGAAAGAGGATCAGTTGCAAATATACTGACAGAATCTCAATTTGTGGCTTAAGCGAGAGAGAGAGAGAGAGTTCTACAATTCTACAAATTGAGTTAATCTTGCTTGCTTTTATATATTTTTTGAATTTAGAATTTCGGCCCTTAAAAGAACCCTCGAGAGTGATTACAATAATTACTGCTGCAAATAATGAGCGCCTTGAATAATTGTGACCATAGAGGTGGTAATTCTATTTTGAATTTAAAGGGAGAGAGTACCCCTTTAAATGTCAAAAAAAAATCAAGGAATCTATTTAAAAAATCGAAAAAAACCTTTTCTAATTTAAAAATTTTATGTTAATTCGCCATGGAGAGAGGCTCGTAAATATTGTCGGCTTTAAACGACTGATCGAAAACCTCGAAAAGTAGTGGCCATATGGCAGGTGTCTCAATGAGAAGCGCGTGTTTGCGTACTCGGCATTTTAGCTTACGCGCAGTTATCATGCGCGAAATTTCGTAGATCTACAGATTTTTTTTAAATATGCCGGATGGAACCGAAAGCCGTTTATCATGTTAGTCGGACGGTGTTCAACGAAATAACAGCCAAATCGAGAAGAAAACGCTGGGGTCAACTTCGGATGCGCATTTCATCCGCTTGCAATTCGTCCAATGTGATGCTCTGCTTTGACTCGACTTGTTGCAAAACCCTAGTGCAAACGTCCAAAACACCCGATCCGTTGAGACTCATGATCCAGATGAGAATCTGAGTTTGCTCTGGTGTCCTGCTTGCCCAGTCTTCCTCTTGATTTGGCCAGTGTGTTGAACAAGATCCGAACCAGTGAATTGTGATTCCAGGAATTAGAATCTGAGTCGGAAGACTGAATTCCAGTGTCCAAAGAGTCTTGAGTCGGATGGTAGTCTCAACGAGCTTCAGATCCGATGGTTTCCTTGGCATATAAAGCGGAGACATCGAGCTTTGAAAGGATAATCCTGGTTTGGGTGCAGTCGTCTGTCGGTCCATCTAGTCACAGAATGTCCTTGTATTGTGATCAGTATAGTGATCTCTTGAACGAAATCCAAGTTCAGCCTCATCTGTTCTGCTAAGAGCACTTTGACTGTGTTGCTCTCCATGGTTTTATATCGCTCCTATCTTGATAAGATTTCATCTCGCGTGATGTGTCACGTCTCCAACATATACAAGTTTGTATTTTGATTACGAGACCACCAAACTGCATTCAGACCAAATTGCACATCTCGAACTTGCAAGCCGCACAAGAAATATGAAATTCAAGTTTCTCATTAGTAATTGAAAAATATGTAGAAAACGTATGCACGGGTGGTCAGTAAATTCTCTCGCGAGAGAATTATCCAAAAGTGGTGAGACCCGCGACTGCTACCAGGAGTCTTCTTGAAACTTTCTTGACTGTTTCCGAGAAACCTTCCGATTTTCTTTTGCGTCCATTTGAAATTTAGATTAATTAAAAATGAGTTAGCTTTTTTCCTTTTAAAATAAGGATAATTGATAAGGCATCAGACTAACCTCTGGTAACTCAATACCAATCGGATCCGAAAAATTACAAATGATCAGATTTGTTTAGATAATTCGGATCCGATACGAAATTCCTCGGATCCGATTCGATGTTTGTATTATTTCAGATCCGATTGGTAATTTCTCGGATCCGATTGGTAAAATTTTCCAATTCGGATCCGATTGGTATTGAGTTACCAGATACGAGTTTTTTGCTCTTTTAACTCAAAACCAACCGGATCCGACAAAATTCGGCTCCGGAATCAACCCGATCCGATTGATAATTTCTTGGATCCGAATAGTAAATGTTTGGATCTGATTGGAAATTGTTCTGATCAGATTTGTTTAGATAATTCGGATTTTTTTTCTTCGATTTTTGTATTATTTCAGATCCGATTAGTAATTTCTCGAATCCGATTGGAAATTTTTTTCCATTGTGAGAAAACCTAGATTTAAAAAAATATCAATTTTAATCTCGTTTTAATCTTTGAGAATGAGCAATTGATTGAGAATACGAGCATCAATTGAGCCATTGTGGAGGTGGACTTCTGAATCAAATTTAAAGAGTAATTTCAAATCCAATTTAGAAAAATTTGTTTTTGACACTTTTAATTTTTCTTTTTGCTATTAAATGACAAATTCGGGATTCGAGACAAACATCTAAAGTCACTAGCAATCTAGGATTCGTTAAATTACTAAAAATCATACATTTTCGTGGTGTTTTCATATGCTCGGAAATGGCCTGAAAAGCGGTAAGTGGGGTACTGTAGTTTTTGAAAGACAATATGGCTAATAGTGGTCTCACAAGGAAAATCTTGATTTCTGTTGGATTCCTCTTTTTTTTTAATTTTGCTGAATTCGCATATCAATTATTTTTATGTCAAATTTTTAAATTCGCGCCTAGCAAACTGCTGCATTTGCTCGTCGGAGCCCAGAATTGTGACAGGGTATAAAAAGAAGATTTCAAATATAAGTAATCGCAATAAACGATTCCTACCCCAATGATTATTCGTTATCAAAATTTCACTAATGAAAATATTGATTCTTCACTACCATATTTTCACTACCAATTTTCGTACCCTCATCGTTCTGGAAAATTTTCTAAGAGATCCTTTACCAAAGGTAATTATCGGGATCCTATGTTTCAACGATTAATTTGCGCACCAATCGATTTTCAAAAAATCAATAAAATTCAAGAATTAAAAAAAAAACTTAAGTTAAAAATGATTGAAAAAAAGCTTTGGACGAAATGGTCTATAAATTTGTGAAATATTGAAACTTTTTCATTCTGCTCGGCTATTCGTTTCATAATCTTCTTGTAAATACTCTGTAAAATATGGAACCATCTAATTTTATTTGACGAATCATTGATCTGAGCAAACAGGGCAAATGGAATCAGGATATTACCATTCATTTTTATTCGATTTTAATCTATGAATTCTCTCATAAAAGATAAAACGAACTGTCAAAAATTATAAAGATTATGTTAGATTGAGCATTCCAACGTTTTTTGTTGGGCCGATTGCTGCCGGATCGGCTCGAATTAAATAGGATCAACGTAGCGACTAGACAGACTCGGATCATGTTTCGCCCTACCCATAATTGCGCACCAATGGACAGAATCTCACACTGACCGGATTCATCTACCATTTATTAGACTACGTATTTATAAACAGTTCATTTCATTATACATAATCGCGAGTTCTGGCTCGGAATAAGTCGTCCCAGGCAGACCGCGTTAATATTACAGGGTGGCCCAAAATTATGGAAACACAAGTTTGAAGCCTTCTGGCAGATGCTGGCGCATTTTTCGCGCACCAATTTTATTATATTATTTTTCAGCATGTTTTAATTACCCTTTTCCCAAATTTTCTAGTTCCTAGCTTCATTTTTGCTGAAATGGTAGCCAATTCAAAACACCGAGGTACCGTTATCGAATGGCGACGTGAGGAAAGAGCGACAGTTGCATTGCAAAAGCTCTCGGAATCGCTCGATCAACAGTTTGTAAAACCGTAAAACGATACAAGGAGCTTAACACACATGAAAACCGTCCGAGAAGCGGAAAACCTCGCAGTTCTATCACTCCGGAGAGGATCAACGTCGCCAGAGAACGAATTCGTCGAAATCCGCACCGGAGCATGAGAAAGATGAGCTGGGACCTCAGTATGAGCAAATCTTCGATGGAGCGCATGCTGAAAAAGAAGCTTGGACTGACCCCGTATCGTGTTCAAAAAACGGCCGTTTTATCTGAAAAGAACAGTCATGATTTTTGGGGCGATCACGTCTGATGAGAAGATTTCGCCTGTTTTTGTGGATCCCGGAGTCAAAATCAACCGGGAATACTACTTTGAAGAAATTCTAAGAAACACGTGCTTCCACGGACCCAAACACACTTTGGAAACCAGGTTTGGACATTCCGACAGGACTCTGCACCGACTCACAAAGCAAAAGTCGTAAAATCCCAGTGTGCCGCAAATTTTGCCGGTTTATTTCTTGTTCAGAATGATCAGCGTCGTCGCCGGATTTGAGCCCACCCGACTACTATGTTTGGGAAGTACATCAGTCAAAGGTCCAGGCACATCCCTATACCAATTTGGAGTCATTGAAGAAATGTTTGGTTGAGGAATGGGCCAAACTATCTCCAGAATACCTCCGTGCCACAGTCGAGGCATTCCCGAAGAAACTCAAGGAAGTAATGAAGAACAAAGAAAATCGAATAGAGTAATGTTGATGTATTTTTGTTTATAATTGATTCAATAAACTATTTGTGAATTTTCAAGTTGATTCGATCATTTTTTAAAAAGTTACATCACTTTGAATGTGTTTCCATAATTTTGGGCCACCCTGTATATCCACCTCTTGGATCTAAGGAGGGGAACTCAAAATATTATGAAATTTGTTTTTTAGAATAGCCTCGATCACCTCTCTATGAAATGCCCTTGTTTGGAATTCGACAACTATCATATTCAAAGACAATCAGCATCATTTTCTTTCACAATTGTCTCCGTGTATTCAAATTCATTTTTTTTTAATTGCAACACACCTTTCAATGCAAATAGCTTTTGACTCTTTATTTTGCGAACAAACAAAACATTAACCAATCTTTTCACAAAACATTTACATAAAATAAGAGTGAGAGTGATGCGAAGGGGGGGGGGAAGATGAAGAAAGGGGTCAAATTGTGTTAATAAATATGAGAAAAACTGCAGAAGGAAAATGAACGGTGAAACTTTTTTGAACGAAAGAGAGGGAGAGAGAAAACGGTGTGAGAGAATGAATATATCAAAACAGGATGAGTGGTGGTGATGGTGGTTGGGCAATTTAAAACTAATAATAATTATAATAATAATATAATAGAAATCGCGCGCGCGTTTGATATATAATACGAGGCTCAATTATACCAAAATATCAACGAATACAGGACTTTGGATACGAAAATGTTTCAAATGTTGAAAAAATCTCGTAAATTCAAAAAAGAACAAAACCCTCATCATCGTTTTGCATTTAATTCGTCTCATTCATCATTATCGCGGCCTCTTTCGACTCATATCCTAATCATCCTGTACTTTCCGACGACAATATTACATATATAGATATATTAAAATATGTATATATATAATACTAATATACATTATAAATAATCAATTCTATACGAAGTTGATGCGAAAAAAGAAGGAAGAAAGAAAGAAACGGGAGGGGAGGGGGTGTTGCGGGCAATTAATTCGAGTATTAGTGATTGATTGGGTGTGAAAAGAAGGGCGAAACGGAGAAGAAAAAAAAAACAAGAACGTCAATATTAAGCACTTTTAGGGATGTGGGATTTTTGGGGGATAATTAAATAAAAAATAATTCCTCAGTGTTGATGTGATCAACATTTAAAAAATCAATAAAAAATAATAAAATAATAATAAAATAAAAAATAATAACGGAAAGAAGAGAGCAAGCAAATGATTCCTAGGGTAAGTCTCACTCGACCCAGTGAGAGAGAAAAACGGGCTCGTCTCGATTTTTTTTTGACAAAAAATTCTTGTTGTTGTTGCATCAATTTTGTGGTGAGTTTGTGAATAAGTGTGAGTGGGAGAAGGGGAGGGGAAGAGATTCAGTGTATGGGTGGTTGGTAGGTTTTATTTCTTGTCGGTGATTTCGAACAACGTCTTCACACCAGGTTGTACTCTTTCAGATTATGCTGTAGAATCGTGTCTTTGACCGCCGCGAATACGAACCGAATGTTTTCCGTATCTGCAAAAATATATATATATATGATTTGAATTACCATTCTGCCGATAGTTCCTAGCAGAAAAATCATACAAAGTTTCTTGTCAAAAATTCCGTTTTGAGGATCTCTACTCCGTTAATTCGACATATATGCAATATAAATGACACATCAAAATTTCTCCAAAAACTCATACCGAACTCATTTCATCAATAGAATTTTTAATTCGCATATTCACGTTTTATTAGTATTGCGAACTATGGTCGATTTTTCGGGCCCAAATTTCATTAGCCAAAAGTTCATTTATACTTGTTTTCGAAACCATAAAAACTTAAATTACCCATTTTATGGCCATATGTTTCAAATTAAATCGGAAAAAAACCATGAACTCACCTGTAGCGCATGTGAAATGTGAATAAATGATTTTATCGGCATCGGGGTTCAAATCAACAAACATCTTTAGAATAAATTCTCTAGCGGCGATGGGATCTCGAGGTGGTCCTGAAACGAATCAAATTTCGAAACATCAAATTTAAAAAATAATCTATACCATCATATTCAGGAAAGTAATCGGTGAGATGTGAGTACAGAATTTTCTCTTCTAACAGATCTTTCTTGTTCAAGAACAGGATCACCGACGAATTCGTGAACCATGGATATGTGATGATCGTTCGGAACAGCGCTTTTGATTCTTCCATTCGATTCTGCAAAAAATCGCTTCGTCATTAAAAAAAATATTTTTTTTCTCGAAATTCCGCCTAATAAATCGTCGTCTTGCAGCTAAAATATTGCGAAGAGTGCAAAAATTAGGGGGTTCTTCCATACGATTTGAATTATGTTCGCCGCTCGGGAGTGCTCTTCTTCAGATTACAAATGTATTGATTTTCTCTCTTGTGCTCACAACACGGAAGAAAATAAAAAAAGAAAAATGACCGTTGGGTTCAGTAGGACCATTTTAAAATTGAAAAACAGTTGGACACTTTTCGAAATTACATTTTCCAAAAAATTAAAGGGAATTGCCATAAATTTTCAGTAAGAAAATTGTCGGGTTGAGCAGTCAAGATAATCAATCTTATTTCCGACTACAGAATTGTTTAAGGCATAGTTCGAAATGTGGTTAACATTTCTCTAGAGCTTCCAATCTTTTCGATGAATTGATGGGGAAAAACCGTAAATATGTTATAGAACATTAGACAAGATGCTGGCTACAAAAAACAAAAGTGTCTCAATTTGTACGCGATCGGTGGAATGCCTCGAGGCGACAAGGATGTCATCAAAGAACACTTTTGGGTAACTCGAAAATTCATTCGTAAAAAAAACTGAGGTGTTTCTCGCGTTTGGAAAAAACGTTGGAGTTTCTCTGGACTATCGAGGAAGAAACTCAAACTTCGAGAAGAAAAGAATAAACTCTGTATCTCCCGAATTATTAACAAAAAATAAATGAGAAGGAAATGCAAGAATGGAGGAAATTTTGCAAATAATATACGTATACATAAATACACAATTTTATTTGTTGATAAAACCATTTTTTTATTTCACAAACTACAAAAATCGTCGAAACACCAAACTTTAAAAAATTTGAAGAAACAAAATGATCTCTTGTTTTAGGCTGGTGGACGAGAGTCAGTACAAGGTATCAAGAAATAAATGGAATGTGCTGATGCGATTAATCTGTCACAGCCAATTACAAGTAAGTTTTTAGTTTGGCATTCATATTCGAGGTCGTGTGACTGCGAAAAATTAGCTAAAAAAATTTAAGGAGAGGTCTCACTACGCGATGTACATACAACCTATTCCTATATAAAGGCCTACAAATCCACACTTAATTTTCCGGCAAGACCACTGTCGTGGTTTCTCGCGCGACGCCGATAATACAAATACAAGAATAAAGTTAATTGAGTAAATCTATAGAGTAAGGCACTCTGCAATGCATTTTTAATTGGATTATGGATTTTCAGGCTACGTCATTTTGAGCTACTTATCGGTCCGCAAACTGAACGGACAAATTTTTAGTGAAATTTACAATTTAAGCTAACCAAATAACAGTTTCGTTCTACAATTTTTTTGATACCTCAGAAAATGCATCTAAAATACTATTAACCTTTTGTGAAAGATATATATATCATGATGTTTCAAGAATATTGAGTCAATACAATCTCACGTTATTTCGTACAAAATAGAAAGAGAATTTGGATATATTTTCAATCGCTTTTAGGCCATCATATTTTTATGCATGTTAACTGATTTGTTAGTTTTTGACGAGGGCCACTACGACATTCCACACATATACATCGGTGTTTGGGTGAAACAGGGGAGTTATTTTTTGAGTAGACGCAAAAAAGCTCCAATAAACACCAGAATTTCTCCCGCACGGATCGCCGATTTATTATTTCGATGGGACAAAAAAAATTACCTCGTTGTCGCATTCCACCAACACCTGATCGTATTCGGATAGTGCGACAAGAAACATAATCGATGTGACGTTTTCGAAGCAATGAATCCACTGAAAATAGTGAAACAGTGTAATAAATTAAATAAAAATCAATTACCTTCCGCCTTTCTGACCTTTGTCCACCAACGTCCACCATTCTAAAAACAACTTTTTTTTAATGAAACGACATACAAGACAAACCTGAAGATGATCTGCTCAAGATCAAAAGGATACTCAATAATACCAGTAGTCGGGACACGAACACGGAGGATATCTTGTTCGGTGGGCAGGTAGTCCGGCACGGCTAACCTCCGAAGATCGGAAAGGTAGCTGAAAAAATTAAACACGTTTAGAACAACCGAAAAATCATCTTACTATTTGGCAGAGTCGGTGAGTTGGTATTCTCTCCGCCTGTCGTAACATTCTTGAATTCCAGAATCTTCCCACAGCTCTTTTATATAAGACACGTAGGGTTCTTCGAATGAGGTCACCGATTCAAAATCCACCGCTCGAACCACAGCTGCTTTTTCCTAAAAGTGAATAATAAAAAATAGAATTACCAAGATAAAAATCATACCTGTAATTCTTCTGATTGATCGCCAAACTGTATGCCTAGCGTATCCATCGCCCGTATCATCGACTAAAAATGCAAAAATTGGTTTTATTCATCAGGATCAAGCTTATTTTCGTACCTGTATCGCCATGAACACGTTCTGATACACGAGTCGAATGTGCGCTCGTTTATCTTCATCAGAGTATCCTTGACCGTGGATAATTCGCATCTGTTTGATGAATGTCGATTTTCCGGATTCTCCCGTCCCTAAAAACAAACATCAATTAGAATTCTTTTCTTTTTACTATCAATATCATTTTCGCCATTATTTTTTTTTGTTAAATCCGCTTCGCTCGTTTCTTTATCGATTTTTGCCATTTTTGGATGTGTGAATCGAGATATCTCGAAATTAGCCGATTTCGTGAAAAAAATACTTGGAGAGGAAGTGGATTGGTAAACTAAATAAATGGATAAGGAATTCAGTCATTTCTATGTTGCAAAAAAGTGAAAATAATATACAACAGATAGAGGAAAAGAAAATTAATGATGAATATCAATAGATCGAATGAAGGTGGTAATCAACCAATTTCCATCTGAAGTCATTTTCTTATTGATATTTTTTTATAGAAAATATCTGTACGGGTTTAGTTGGCTCATTAAGACGGCATTGCAGTTTAAAAATAATATTTTTAAAAAAGGAAAAAAAAAAGACTCATGATTTGAACGAACACGATTTTAATAATATCAAATTTTTGTATACAATTCGAAAATCTTAACCCATAAGTGTAGTCAGAAACGTATTTTACAAATCGTCTACGATTAGGATTTTAATTAAGGAAATATATGTACAGAAAATGTATCGACAAAACAGACTACGTAACAAAAAAGACAGTACGATAAAAGAAAGGATTAGTTTCAAACCAATTAACAAGAGAAATCAGGTTGATTAATTCATCATTTCACACAGTACAAATTAGAGCACTTATGATACAGCTAAGGGCATTTTCCAAGGGTTTCGAAAAAAAAGATTAATATTTAGAAACTCTCAACATATCATTTCTTGTTCAAGTTCTGTCCGTTCCCAGTTATATTTCAATTTAGCACAAATTTCTGGCCTAGTTTCCAGATCTTCAACGTAATTTCTCATATGTGTCGCGTCCGCGCATCGCTCCAAAACCAAATAGAGTGGCGAGGCGCGTCGGTGCCAATTCCGCCATCCGCCCGGTGATTGATGAAACTTTCATTAATTACCCCATTTTCTTTTATTAGCTCTTCAAACCCAAGATTTTCCACCTCAATCTCGGCTGACTATTCCATCTCAAAAAGCTCTTTGCCGTCCGCAGGAGATGGAGAGCGCGCGAGCACACACACACACACACAACACATACACACACGCGGCCTTCCAACGAATTTTGGGGTTGGAAATCAATTTGCACTGCATACAACTCATGTCCATTAGTCATTTGTATGTGAATTCATCTAGCCGCCGTCGAGGCACCCCCTCCGTTTTCCTACTCGCTTGCTTGGAGAGGGGCTTGGCCATCCGGGCTGCTGCTGCTGCTTCTTCGGCTGGCCGCGCTGATTAGGTTGCGTTTTCGCCTCTCTTCAGTGCTTGCACTATTTGCGTTTGTCTTACGCGTCAGTGTCATCCCGCCACACTCGAAAGCTTCGTCGCCAGCATTAGCCCTCAGAATAAGAAGGAGAAGGTGGTGGAGTACGAGGAGAAGGAAGACGACGACGAGACCCAGCCAAGAGGACGAGATGAAGAAAAAGAAGAAGCAGCAGCTGTGTGTATGTATGAGCGAGTGTGTGTGTATGCGCACATGTCTGCGTCTATATCCCATCAAACTCTTGTCGTCTGCGAAATTGTCGTCGTCGCCGCCGCTGCTGCCGTCGGGCCCCGAACCCGCTGTAAGAGGCACACATATATACACACAGCGCTCTCTCTCCAATCGATAAGCAGCGGCACACTGAGGGCAACCCACTTCTATAGGCAAATGTTGTGTCGCCGTCTAGTTTCTACATCTTCACCCGTCTTTCTTTCTTCATCGTCGTCGTCGCAGCTCACCCCCTCCCCCATTTTCATCCCCAGCCAACAGAATCGGGATCAACACCAAAAATGAACTGCAAGCGCGCTTTTGCGGCGACGGGGGACCGGCTCGCCCCGAAAAACCCCCCTCTTCTCAACGGAATGAACTGAACACGGGGGTAAGTGGAATGCCCTCAATGAAATGAAATGTGAAAAGCGACAAAGATAACAAAACCAGGAAGAAAACGAGAAACGCATCTGGGACGGTGTGGTTTTTGATAGCGAGAAGAATAAATAAACAAATAGATAAAAACGGGATGAGCGGAACTGTAGTACAGTAACGTTATTATGAAAAATCGGGAAAAATTGAAGATACAAGACGAAATGTGCAATAAAAGGAAGCAGAAATGGAAGACGATAGAACAAAAATGGCAAAAAATCGATAAATAGCTCAATTTTGAGCAAATAAAACCACGATTTCGGCGCAAAAAAAACGAATAAGAAAGGCGAAAATTGTAAAAAGATGAAAAACTTGCCTAATAATAACAGTTTGAGTTCTCGTCGAGCATTACGTTTGTCACGTTGAAGCTGTTTTTCGATTTCTTGATTTATTCGCTTCTGCTCTCGCGCCTCTTCGGATAAACAGCAGGCCATGGCGGCAAAAAGGTGCCACCAGGGCCGCAGATGAAGCCAGCGAATATGAAGTTGCGAAAAACTACCAAAAATTGGAAACTTGCATCAAGTTATAAACATCACAATTCGGACACAACGTTCTTTTCAATATAAAAGCTCGGGGATCGCTTGACCAAAATGGACCGCAACGCTAGCGCACGCACCGCACCTAACACGCTTTGCGCCTCGACCAATCGTACTCTCGCCCGCAGTGAGACCTAGATACGCAGGCCAAGTGTCTCCTGCAGTCATCCTCTCTCTCGTTTTCTACACAATTTCGCGAATCGCTCGTTGTTTGTGCGATCCCCGGCGCTTTCACTATTTCGTGGAAACAACACTAGAGATATTTCATTTTGAAAGAGCCACAATTCTTAATGATTCACAGCGAGTTCAAAACCGTATTATGTAACAAGATTTATTCAAAAGAAAACAAAAACAACGGATTCATTTAGAAGCGGAGCTTGGTGAAGAACCACTTGTTCTTTCCGGTCTTGTATCGCTCCTCGAACTTCGACTTGACTTCTCCGAGTGCTCTTCTCTTCTTTTGTGGGACCTTGAGGGCCTCCTGAAAATTTTCAGAGAATGATAGTAAAAACTAATTGACTAATTACCTTGTTGATATTGGCCTTATCGAAGGCGACATCAACGGAGTAACGGGTCGGCAACAAATGAGTGTAAGAAACCACCTTGAGGAATGGCTTCAGCTTGTTCCGTCTGTCAATCTTCTTTTTACCCATGTCCTTAGTCACCTGAAGCGATTGGGAATTATATTCACCAATAAAGCAATCAAAACCTTCAACGGGTATCTGTCGATACCGGCAATGATGGCATGTGGGTAAGTTCTATCAGAAACACCCTCATCTTGTGGCTTGATGACCACAGCCTTGCGTCCAGCGTATTTGCCTCGGAGGACAAGAACAACCTTTCCAGGCTTCATAATCTTACCCATAGTTGCTGAAAACAGAAAAAATGAGCATACGAATAAATATGAACAAAAGAAATTAAATAGATATATAACCGGAAATTAAACCGAAAAGGTAAAATAGCGACAAAAAAAAATTAGGAACGGTTTATTCTACATATATCTTTCTTAATTTATCCTTTTTTCCTTTGAAATGTTTCTTTCCATTAGATTCAACTGGTCCAGAAGGAACCGCAGTTGAAAGTCTTCGCTGTAGCGATTTCGAATCCTTAACATGTGCGACTCCGACAGCCCCCGAGAAGAACTGATTATCGAACTGCTTTGATTTGAGGTTGTCGCTCTCTAACAGGTGAAGCTTTGCTAGCTTCTCCATCTGTACGCGACCAACATCGGTTGCCTTTTTCTCCGGATATGTAATTTTGTCGAATTCTTCTTGATCAACACCAGGAGGGGCGGCAGCCCAAACCATCCGTCCGTTTACTACATCCTTTAATAGGAGTCTAGCCGCCCTTGAACAATCTGGTACCCCCGATGAGGCCATGAAACCTCGCATGAACGCCAGAGAATTTAACAAATTCACAGCTGATGGATTTTCCATTTCGGGGAGCATGATAGAGTACATCGATTCGATTACATGGACAGGTACTCGCGATAACAATAACGATGTCGGTGAAAAATGATCGCGCATCTGATCCACTGGCAAAATTCCTGAAAAAACGAAGTAATAAGTAGAAATACTATTGAAATCGCAAAATGAGCAATAATGCCAATAATTTGTCAAGGTATTAATTTTTGCTATGAAAATAGATTAATTGTGTACCATTTAAGAACATTTCACTTCTTCCAAACGAAAAAGATGGCATCACTAATCCAGGACAATCACATAAACAAAGCTGAAAAGATTTTCTCTTAAAAATAATGGCACAATGCCTTACTTGACTATCAATATGAATTGTTTGAAAATGTCTTGTCTTTCCGGGTGTAGCCGATACTGATACTTTCTTTCCTCCGGCAATTTTATTGATCGTTGAACTTTTGCCGACATTGGGATATCCAACCATTCCCACCATTACCGGCCTTGCCGAAGGTTCATCAGAAGCATGGCCAATTTTCTTCAACCGATCGATAAGTTCGTCACGACTAGTAATGTAAAGTGGCGTTTTTGAAGTTGAAGGGACGATTTCTCCACTAGCATCTTCTTCATCGACTTTTTCCAGGTGATCATCCAAAGCAGACCTATAAATACCTTAAAATATTGTGTTTGTCAATTATTGCTCACCAAAACATAACATTGATATTTTCCTTATCGAAGTATTCTTTCCACATTATAAGCTGCTCGGGTTTTAGCAAATCTGCTTTATTGACAAGGAGAAGAATTTGTTTCGCAGGATCAACTTCTTTTACATAATTGTCAAGATCTTTACTCCTGAAAAGGAGCGGATTGCGAGCGTCGACAATCTGAAGATAAACATCAAAATATTCATTTATAAATGCGTATATTCACCTGTACAACAACATCGCTTTTCTCAACAACTCTCCAAAGCTCTCTCCACATATCTGGATTCCTTTCAAATGGAGTTAATACAAGCCCGTCAACCTAAAGGTATCTAGTTATAGTGACTTTTTTCATCAATCCTGCCTCTTGCAGCTCACTCAGTTCGGATCTCCATTGAAGAAACGTCTCATTTTCCAGTTTCGTAAGCTCTTCCATATTTTCCCATAGCTCCTTTGCTGGTCGACGAGGAATCCGCAGACGATACTCATTCTGCTTTTGGAGCTCGATGTTGTTACGATAATCAACTCTTAAGGGAACGATAACAGCCGAATTCCTTTAAAAATAAAACATTAAGTTTTTTAGTGACGAAACTACTAACCTTTCAATAATCTTAAACTGCTGTTTTTCGGCAGTGAACTCTGTTCCAGCCAGTTGGGCTTTCGCAAGAAATTCCTCCAAACTTGTTTCGTCCGTTACGGAATCGATATAATGCATTTCTTCCTAAACGATCTAATTAATAAAAATAAATAAAGAGAGCGGTTAAATGTTTGCTATAATTAGAACTAAGCTTGCCTAAAAACGGTAAAAATTACGTGCTCGGCGAATGCTGGATTTTCGATTTCGTTTCCATCGTATTTGGCACGTCGATGGCTTTTCCTAATTTTGTCCCTGTCGTTGCTCAATGAATTACCCAAAGATTTGTTTAAACCCGTCGGTTTTTTATTTGAAGCACGGCGTTTTGTCATCTGTAAATTAGCACTATCGACGAAATGAAACGTAATTATAAGTAATAAAATAAATCCTACAGCCTAATTTTTATTTTTAAGAAAAAAATGTTTGAAAAATCTCCAAAAACTCGTTCAGAAAAGCAAAAAAAGGAAGAAATTTTAGGATATGTGGCAGAATAAACGAAAATTTAGACAGAGAACGACAAATCGTGGCGAGATATCGTAGCAAAAAATGCGTGCGCCTTTAATGCCCGTGTAGATTTACGCGGCCCGTTTTTATTTCCTTCTTAATTTTGCCATTATCATAGTGGTTTTGCAGAATTTTTTCGTGTTCTCATCAAATTATAAAAATTGTGATTAATTAAATAGTTTGTAATAAATGTTATTGTTATGGGAAACCAATTCTTTGTTTAATATAAATTAGTATTCGAATTTCGAATCATTTTTGTCAATTTATTTTGTTCTTTAAATTCATAAAGTATAAAAATGTTTTGGAAATTTTGTTGTTATTTACTTTTTTATTGCATTTATAGACACTTAAATTAATATTTTAAGACCTAGATGTATGTTTTAAAGGAGAAATGTAGAAAAATAAAAAATAGAAATTTAAATGCAAAAGAAATAGTTTTTCTGAATTTAAGTTTTGCTATTTTTCGTTTCAACTTTTTCATTCTCGCTATAAAAAAAACTTGGAGAAAAACTTATAGTTTATAATTGTTACATAGGCTCGAAAATAAAACTCGAAATTGTCAGCTAAATAATAAATTTTAATTTGACCAGTGTTTATAATTCGATAAAAATTTATGGGCCTATTCATGGTATAAAATATTACACATTTTCGATAACATGGGTATAAAAATGAAAAAAATTTTTTTTTGAATATAAGCTTATTTCATTGCGCGTTGCTTGAAAATCCGTTGATTTTAATTTCTTTTTATATTTTAGGAATGCTACATTCGCTTCTTCGAACACCTTCGCTCACTCTTCAATCAATTCGCTGGAATTGCCCTTGGCATCGAAATAGTTTTCGTCCATGCTATTTTCCATTCAAACTACAGGAGAAGCTGAATGTCGACACCGTTGAGAAGCGCGCGAAGACCAAAGGCGGACAGCTAATGTTGATGAGAAGAATTCTGCGCGAGCAACCGTTCCTTGGCTACATCACCAAACCGGCACCATCCAAGAAAATCTCTTATCCTTTGTAAATTACTGTTATTGCTGTTTTAGGGCTTAGTTTAATGAAAATTGTTTATATAAAAATAAATTGAAAATTACGAAGAATTATACAATCCTGACAATATCAAATCAGTCAGTAAGGGTGATCAGCTGAACTCGTTTCTTCACCTTCGGAGTATCCTCTTTAACAGCTTCCTTACCGAGTGTCGTGCTGTAAAAGCAAGAATAGAATTACACATTTATCGAATTGGAAATCGAACTCTTTCGCTTTGCCAGATTTGAAGAATTTAGTGAGCGGAGTAATATTATTTTTAGGGGTTGTGGCAACTGGACGAATTGGCGACTTTTTCTGTGCACTCAATTCTTCAGCGACAGAAGTGACAACAGGCGCTTAAGATTTTTAATTTTAAATTTTAAATGAATAAGAGTAAACCTTTCTTCTTCCGTTTCTTATCCTCAATCAATTGTGGTGATGTTGGCACGGGAATGGGCCTTGTCGTCTGAACAGCGAGCATTTGCAACTTTAGTTTTCTAATTGCTTACCACAGTTCCCCAGGCATCAACCTTGAATTTGATAAAACTGCAATATCCTTCAAGCGAAGACAAAACGAGAACCTGCCCGTCAGAACTCCATGAAGCATCGGAAAGCGCATTGTAGTGCATGTTGCTCACAATTCCAATTGGACTCTCATGTTGACTGTCGTAGAACAATACGCTATCCTTGGTTAATGCAGCCCAAATTAAACGATAAGGTAGACTGAAAATGATTTTGATTAGCTTTAACTCGAAAGAATTCCTTCACCCCAAGACATTAGTAGACGTTTCGAGTAAATCAAGGATTAAAGGTGAGAATCTAACCAAGAACGTCGGCCGTTCGCACGGATAAAATGCGGATGGTCGCTCCCTTAAATTTTATTGTATTTCTCGTAATTTTCTATCGTATTTGATACCTTGCTAGATCTTCCCGCTTAAAAATGTACGTGCCAAACACATCGTGAGAACCGAGCTCCAAATGAGCACCTGAAAGCTTCTATTTCAGGTAATGCGAAAGTAGAAAATATTCACATGGAGCTGCGACAACTTCGGCATTCGGAGAAAACGTAACACCGCGTTGAAAACTGAACAATTGATCATCATGAAACAGCTTGTAGAGCTGAAACATAAGAGTGTCTCAGAAAAACGCGGGTGAAAAGTGAAATGTACTTTTGGCTCGAGAGTAATTTCCTCATTCATCCGCAAATGCCTCATAGGCAATTCTGCAGTTGAGAAATACTTTAATCGGGTTCCTTTTACAGCGTCGACAATATCCATTTTACGGTCCGCCGACATTGTGATGATATATTTTCCCAATGGATCCCAACAAATTCCGTTTGGGAAATGACGGAAATTTCGGATGACAAACTGTCGAACACCTGAGAAAAGTTAAAAAAAAAAAGCTCGTATGAAAATAACCGAACAAACCAGTTAGCGCTTGATGCATACAAAGACAATCATCATTAGAAACCGAGGCGAGTTGGGTTCCGTCAGGGCTCCAGCAGATAGCGCTAACATCACTGTCATGGTTTAAAATCTACAATTAAAAATTCGAAATTTATATTTTTTACTCCAAAATACCTTAAATCGAACCCAATTTTCCTTGTTTGGTGGTAATTCGTCCTGTGGTGGTGGTGGTGGACTATCGCTAATCTGCCAAATAGTGATACGACCATGACAATCACCGGAAGCTAGTAAATTGTCTAAAAAAAGATAACCTCTCTTTCATCTTATATTAAAAAAGATCATTACGCTCAGTGCTTGGGCTGAATTTGACTTGATTAATGGCGGTGTTATGTCCGGTGAGGTTAGCAATGAATGATACAGATAATGGGGCCACAGCCAATTTGAGATCGTTTTCAAATTCGAATTCCCATATTCTTACCTGCACATTTTATTACGAAATTCTCTATGAATAATACATCGAACTTACTTCTTTTTGGACACTGGACGTCACAATTTTATACTTATTATTTGTCGAGATCTTATGAACATCCACTGAGAGAAGAGCCTTTCGATCGTGCCAAAAAATCTGAGGCATGTAATGGTCCATCGCTTATATAAACATACAGTTACTCGATAGCTAATCTGAAATATGAATTTGTTTAAAATCGTGGTTCGCTTTCCTGTTATCAAGAAATCCAAAATGTTTAGATAAAAATTTAAATGAAATTAATTATTTCGGTTTGGCGCGATGCCCGATTGCTATTACGCTGGAGCGTAAATGTCGCCCCGATGGTAAATTCTACAACAGAAATTGAATCGACGTTGCGCGAGTAGGTGCGTGGTGTCCGCCACGACGGTGCAGCATAGGATTGCCTATTGCCGAAGATAATTTTCGATCGGCTATTTGTCGAATTGTCGAAATTGTTATACCGAAAATTTATTGTCGGAAAAAAGAAAGACGAAACCAAATGCATTTTATTTTGATGTTTTCTTTTAAGTAATATTTTATTCATTATACCTGTTCGCTTCAAGGTATTAAAGACCAAAGAATATCCGAAATTGCCAAAAATTCCATTTGTCTGAAAAATTACTGTCCAAGATTGCTGTCATTGATTTTAGCATCTTGTCAATTTTCCTCAATCGTCATTGGTTCGATACTGCAAAAGAGTCTACGCATACTTTGAATCTCTCTGCAGAGTTTTCGCATTCTACGCACAATTATCCCAAACACCCAAACAAGAAGAGAAACAGATAAAATTGAAGATTTGGCTATCACATTTTTTAACGGAAGGAAAAGTTGCTTCACCCCACCCCCTCAATTAAATTTAATGAACCCCTATTAAAAAATTTGTTGAAAAGAAAATTGGCAGCTAGAAAAATGGGAGCAAATTTAATTTCAAAGGAAGCATAATAGTGGATGCTGAAAATCTCGATGGGGAGCAAAACATGTGGTGTGAAACATTAGAGAGATTTTTGCTATCGAGGATTCTGTCGTTGTGAAGATCCCCCGAGGTCACTCATGGATTTGGAAGCAAGGCATACTCATCAACAAGAAAGGCCGAGTGGTAATTTCATGCTAGTCAAATGCACGGAACACATTTTAAATCTGAGAATATCAGAGATAACATACCACTAGGTACTTTAGTATTGTAGTTTTCCGGACGAACCAAATTCTAGTAGAAGCCTAAATCCACCCAGTAATAACGATGAAAGCAGAATATGTGCGACGCTGTTGAATCCCGAGACGACTATCGCTATCGTATCACAGAGGAGCGGAATATTTTAATGGATCTGTTCATGAAACGTAGTTTCTCCAAAAAAAATTACTCATTTTTCCAATGAAGGGTTATAATAATGTAGATTTAATATAATTTTTTTCGTTCTTTTTGTAAAAACCTAGATTTCATGAATCGATCCATAATTATCTTTGTTTAATTCATTCGAAATATTTTTTCATCAAGACTAATGCTCTCCAACCAATAATGTTCAAACCTGCCAAGTTACATGAAACTCATGAATAATTGAATTCTGGATATTCCCTGGAATGAATATCTTATTGACACGCGATCCTCATTCCACTACTTTAACTTCAATTTTGCGATTAGAAGGCATCGAAGAAAATGGTAAGTCATTTCTTACGCCTTTAAATAATAAAATGAGAAGAATAATTTTTATTTAAGGCAGTATATTATGACTATTTTATGACTATAAAATGATTTAAAAAAATGATTACAGTTCGGATGGATTCACGAAAGTTTTCGTCAGCTTGTTACCAGAAAGTATGGAAAAGATATCTGGGAAAAAATTGTGTAAGTTCTACGATTCGAAAAATAAATTTATCAAAACTATTTTAGGTATATGGCAAAGTTCGAAGTAGGGACAGAAAGCGAAATCGCGCATTATTATAATGACGAAGAAACCCTCCGACTGATAAATTCAATGGCAACAATAATTGGTGAGTTGCAATACGATGTTTTGGCCTTGAAATTGAATTTCTAGGAATTCCTATTGAGGAAATTTGGGAAGCTTATGGTGGATTCCTTATTCAATTCACAATGGAAACTGGATGGGACGAGCTTTTGCGAGCAATGGCTTCTGATTTAGAAGGGTTTTTGGATTCGCTGGATTCGCTTCACTACTTCATCGATCATGTTGTGTACAAGACCAAACTGCGAGGTCCGTCATTTCGATGTGATTGCCAGCCAGATGGAACTCTTCTCCTTCATTATTACTCAAAGAGAAGCGGACTTTATCCAATTGTTAAAGGTGTCCGTCTCGCTGAATTTTAATTTCATTCCAACTATTCAGGTGTTGTGAGAGAAGTGGCTCGCAGAATTTACGACACCGAAGTTGTTATGAAAGTCCAGGAACGAAAGCAGGAACATCTAGGTATGCGATAATAAAAATTCCCTTTTTTTTTAAATCCATATTATTTCAGATGCATATGTCACCGAGCATGTGGTTTTCGTAATTAGTCAAATCGAAAACCAGAATGTCGTTCAAAAGTCAATCACTTCGAAGTCGGACTCTCAAAACGATCTGACCACAGTAAGCTTTGATTCATTTCGTGTCAAACACGAGTGCTTGCAAGCCAACATTTCTGATTATTTGAGAATTATTTATCGGTTGTCATTAAATATTTCGATGAAATGTGGGCGGTCGTCCGTCTCGCGAAACTAGCAGATCTTTCAGACAAATTGCAAAAAGCATGTGATATGAAAACATGTAGAAAACGAATATAATCTCGAGATCATCTGCGAGGTTGCAAGATGTTTAAAATCCAAAAATTCAGGGTTTCTATGAAATCACACCAGCCGATTTTGCCGCCGCATTTCCTTATCACATATGTTTCGATCAAGATTTGTTTCTCGAGCATTTCGGTGATTTCATCAAGGTATTTTCATAAAAATTTTCCTCTCATTCTCAAAGTCACCCCCGATTCAGAAATCGTATCCAAATGCCGTTATGCAAGAAACTCGAGTCACCGATATTTTCGAATTAGTCTATCCGGAGGTTTGGCTGCTTTCCGAGTTTAACGATTCATCCATGGTTCAGGTGCCGTTCTCGTATGAATCGATTCGATACTATAAAAACAGTCTGTTTATTTTCCGATTGAAGGTAAGTTTGCGGATGTAAACAGCAAGAAATCTCTCGTTTTCAGGGATTCGGTGATATCGTTCACGCGAATCATGAAGAAACTAAATCAGTGCTTTTGAAAGGTCTCGTTTAATGCCTAATTATTCTAAATATTCGAATTTAGGAAGTATGGTGTTCATAGATGAAGGAAAGTACGTCCTCTATCTATGCTCCGTAAATGTGACTACTGTATGAATTGTAGAACTCGAAAACTGTTTTAATATTCAATTTAGGTTCGAGAATTAATTGAGCGAAACCTTCATTTGTCTGATATGCAACGTCACGATGGTACTCGCGATGTGATCATGTTGAATCAGAGTAGAATGAGTCAAGTTGAACTAAAGTATGTCTTATTATCTTTCGAAAACATCATCCCTAAAAATTTTTAGTCGAACGCTTGAAGAGACGACGAAGAAACTCAAAAAAATGGCCCAAGAGCTTGAAATCGAAAAGCAAAAAACTGACGAGCTCCTGTGCGAACTCATGCCGGCATCCGTGGCCGATAGTCTTCGCAGCGGGAAACCAATGGATGCTAGTAAGAATTTTTTTGAGAGTTGCAGGATTTTAATAAATAATATTCTAGAGGAATTTGCGGATTGCACTCTTCTCTTCACAGATATTGTCACGTTTACCAATATTTGTGCGATGTGCACTCCGTATGACGTTGTCACACTGCTCAACGATTTATACTTACGATTTGATCGTCTTGTCGGATTAGTGAGTGTTTTAAGTCGAACAATCCCATCAATTCGTTTAATATAATTCTTTGTTTTTTCATTTAGAGTAGAAAACAAAGTGAGATCTATTAAAATCAGGTTATCTTTTTCAGCATGAAGCCTACAAAGTCGAAACTATTGGAGATGCTTATATGATTGTTGGTGGTGTTCCAGAAACATGCGAAAATCATGCTGAAAGAGTCTTGAATATTTCTATAGGTAGTTTTTTTCAATGAGAATCAAAACTATTCTGGGTTTATTAAGGAATGCTAATGGAATCGAAGCTTGTTCTATCGCCAATCACTCATAAACCGATCAAAATTCGTCTTGGAGTTCATAGTGGCCCAGTTGTCGCCGGAGTCGTTGGAATCAAAATGCCGAGGTTCGTTTACTTTGAATTATCTCATTATATTCATTTTCTTCATCTCAGATATTGCCTATTTGGTGACAGTGTGAATGTTGCGAATAAAATGGAATCTTGTGGAGTGCCCTGTATGATCCACGTGAGCAAATCGGCGAAGACCAACGGAGTCAAAACGAATCCGTGTTTTGTATTCGCCGATCGCGGCAACACCGAGATTCGCGGCAAAGGGATCATGTACACCTACTTCCTTGAGCGGAACGATCGTGTCAGTGTCTGGGAGCTCTGTGCCAGACCAAGATGTATCAAAGTTGACTATCACGAAATTTTGCTGTAGTGAGATATTTCAGCGGGAGAGCAGACAATCGATGGCTATATGGAGCTGCACGACCAGAATATTTACATCGAAGATGCATCCAATTCAACAGAAGAAGCTGCGGCTCCAAAAATGGTTCGTCGAGGACAAGTTGCCATAAAGATTCGCAAAATTTACAGGCAAATGGCTCAAGCGTCGATCCAGCGAGCCATCACATACGCTCCCCAACATGCGCAATTCTTTGAAAAAAAAAACCTTATATAATTTTAATAATGATAATATATTTTAATGCGGTTTGGAGCACTTATTCAAAAAAAAAAAACAATGAACAAGAAAGTAAAACAGTGCGTAAGCAGGAGGGCCGGTACTTCTATATCCTAACAATTTAGGGAGTAATCATATATAAGAATAATTAAAATAAAATAAAAGGGAATACGATGTCGAATATGTATAAATATAAATATCGAATAATAATTTAGAGTATAATTTAACAGGGGTTGGACCAGAATAAAAACGGGCTTTTGGGGTTAAGTAAAAATGCTGGAAAATGAAGGAGAAGAAATAACAAGTCAATAGAAAAACGCGAGAATCACCCATTCTTATAAATTAAAAGTTTGTTTGAATGAATATGAAAAAAAATGTTACTGATCAAGCAAAATAAAACCTATTTAGATGTGTTCGGATCAACTATTGGGATTACTTTTTTGGCGCGGGAAGGCGGAGGCATTCGATTGAGCTGCTGTTGAACAGGATCATAATAGACAACGTCAGTGGGTTGGCGAATTCGTTGATATGATGCACCGCGTGTCATTTGAGGTGGCGGTACGTTGGTTGGAACAACGCCAACCGGCACAATCGCCGGAATCGGAGCCATTTGTTGAACGGGCATCGGGTAACTGCAGGAGACACCATAGTCAACATGAGCGGGCGCTTCAACAAACCTCTTTGGCGGATATGCGACTGTTGGACCATGAGCATGGTAAGGTGTTGGTCCGCCATTCGAGTAGCCCCCTCTTCCATTGGCGTACGTTGGTGGAGGCGGATTAGGTATTCCACCGCGTACAAATGTAGGGCCCCGAGCAGTTGAGGTTTGTGGTGGAGGTGGCGGTGGCGGCTGAGCCCGTGGTCCAGAATTGTAATCACTGTCTAAAAATAGACCAAATTATTTCGGTAAAGAATTTCGCCCAATTCTACTGGTCTCGAAATATTAAACAATAAAAAAAGCGAAATATACTTTTCTGGAAGTTGTCACTATGCTCCGAGGTGTCCTCTCTTCTCGTAGGTCCTCCATACCGTTGGCCTCCACCCCGATTCATTGGCGGAGCTCCACGAGAGGCCGGTGGTCCACTACGAGTGTTCATTGGTCGATTCGATCCTCTCGAGGCTACTCCAGCGCCACGAATCACCCCTCTTCGGTGATTCTGGAATCGATCGTCATTCCTTGCGCTATCCTCGTTCCTTCGCGAGCTATAATCGCGTCTCGATGGCGGTCCACGATCAGAGAATCTGCGCTCGTTTCCTCGAGTCGGACCACGATCAAACCCACGCGAGAATCCACGATTTGCTCCGCGTGATCGCACCGATGGTGGTGCTCGCTGAGAATTTTCGCGTTCGCGGTAATGACCAGAATCCGATCGCCGCGGTGCGGTTGTGATTCGCCCGCGAAGACGAGACCCACTGCCAAATCCGCGTCGAACTCCCCGTGGGGCAGAACGCCGTTGTCCGCGACGAAGCTGATCATCATCTTCTTCGTCTTCACACTCATCGCTGCTACGACTTACAACGTCTAAAAACGTTCGATTAAAACTGATCAAAATCTGTTTTTCGGCAGTTTGTTTCTACTTTTCAAATATCCATAATAAATAATTATATAATAAATAACTCACTTTCTTTCGGTTTTGATGGCTTCGGTGCTTGCTTTTCAGGACGTTCTTGTCTCTTTTGAGCTGGTCTCTCTTCCACTTTCTCCTCTGATTCATCTACCGTATCCTCTCGTTCTCTTTGCTTCAGCGGTCGTCTCGGACCCCGGTTCGCATGATTTCCACCACGCCGTCCTCCACGTCCACGCGCTCCTCTCGTTTTCCGTACTTCCCGTCGAACATCCGAATCGTCGCCATTCGACTCAGCCGCTGTTTCTTTTCTTTCCGATGTGTCACCATCTTCACCAGCATCGGTACGAATATCGAAGCCATATTTGGTGACAATTTGCTTTTTCGTTTTCGGTCGTTGATTCTTCTCGTCGAAACGATCGTGCTTCCACATGCCATCAGCTCGACTTTTCTTTTTTCCTTCTTTCAATTCGTCTCTATAAAATCAATGCCAATTTTGAAGAAGAATTGTCACCAATTCTTACGTGTCTGTATTGTTTTTGTCTTCTTCTCCTCGTCGATCGTCATCATGCATATAGAATTTTCCAGTTTTCGGAATATAAGCTGGATTTTCGACTTGTTGATCGTCATCGAGATCGCTCGTTTCTTCAGCTTTCTCACCACTTTCTTGGGTTTTCGCTTCTGAAAAAATTTAATTCAAAAAAAGAAGAAAAACTAGCCAGAAAACGATACCATTTTTCTCCGTTCCGCTGGCTTCGCTATTGTCAACCGCTTCCCTTTTTTTGGCTGGAACTGGCTCTTCTTCTTCTTCTTCTTCATTCCCGTTGCTTTCAGATTGCTGAAATCGGGCAATGTGAATATAAAAAAGAAGAAATTGAGAACCAGACAAAATGAAAACTAAAAATGCAAATTTTTAAGAAGATTTCCATAGAAAATTATTCTGACACGATAGAGAAATCAAAACCATTTATTCAAAAAAAAAAATATATATATATATATTCAATTTTAAGTAAATCAAGATGATTTCTAATTAAAAAAAATGCATCAGTACACGTTTTGAATACCGCAAAAATATTCGAAATAAGCAGAAATATTTTTCGTGTCGAGACCCAGCACAATGTTACGGTAGTAGTTTTTCGCTCAAGACAATCAGTTTTTTTTAATGTTTTACTTTTTCATAAAAACATCGAATTTCTGATTTTCTTTCTAATTCCTAAAATTGTAACCATACATTTTTGGGGTCAAATGACTAATAGGTGGCTGAAAAACCACGAAATTGAAAATTTACGCGCGGACTAAATACTAACTTCGCGTACGCTAAAATGCCGAATACGCAGACACGCGCTTATCTCTTTGCTTCGAGACATCTTGCAAACAGACAATATATATATTTTTAATTTCGTTCCGTCGTTCCACAATAAACAGGTTGTATTTTTTAAGTATAAATTCAAATTTCTTGCTCGATTATAGGAAAATCCGCAAAATATTATCAAATATTACGTCAGAAAAATTCAAGTAAACATTTTTTAGATTTATCATTGCTCAACATGAAAATTCCGCAGGGATAAACACATATTTTCGTAAACATGACAAATTTTCTCAAAATAAATATTTCTTCACGTATTTTTGTAAAATATCAAATAACTTTTGATTTAAATCGTGAAGAAATTGACTCACGGTATTGTTGCATTTTTCAGCGTCATTTTCATCAGCTTTCGTCGATTGTCCAGAAGTTTGCTCGGTGTTGGCTTCTTTCTTTTCAACCGTATTTTCTGAATTTGGCGTGCTCTCTTCCGCCATCTAAAATAAATTATGTTTAAAAATTCCCAAAAAAGGTGAGGAATAACGAGTCAAGTGAAATATAAAGGAACACAAAAACACGTCAAACATCGCGACAAATATAAGAAAAAAAATGGACAGAAAAACACGCATTTCGTTGAAGAGACGCATGACATTGAGAGAGAAGCGGGTGGGTCTCGCGACGACGCGCATCGAGACACAGTGTGAGCGTGCGAGAGGGTGCGAGAGGTCAGACAACATCGCCATCGTTGCTGTCTGCCTGGTATTACTGCAAATGAGCGAAAAACCCGCGAAACAAATCCCTTTATGAAGACATATGAGCTAGGAAATTGAGCAATTCTGCGGCTGCATCTGCTGCTTCTGATGGGCGCACGTTTTCAATTGATTCATGAGCTCATTGTGGAGCCGGTTGACCTGAATTGAATGCACGTTTTCTCGGGATGAGGGAGAAAAACGCGGGGGAGTTAATAAGGATGTGAAAGGATGATTCCGAAAAACCACAAATCAGAAATAATATCATAATACACTTTTAGGTAAAATTTAAAACTTTCACGAGTAACGTTTTAAATAATTTTAAAGAGAAAGATAAATTAAATCAAATAAATCTTTTAAATTTTAAAAATTGATAAGTTAGATCAGATAACGATTTACTCAAAATCGTTGCTTTTAATCAGTATCCTCGCGGATATTGAAAATTGGTTCTTTCAACAATCCCCCAACTTCACAACCTCATTAATTTCCGTAATCAAATAAAAATGTAACCTCTGCACATTTCCTCATGTAGTTTTCTTCTAAAGAAGTTGCCTTGTTTCTCATTTCAATGACTAGTTTCTTCCTTCAAAATAATTTGTTTTTAGAATTAAAAATTACTAAATTGAATATACTTTTCCTCAATTTGTTCAGTGAGCACATTTTTCAATTTCTTAGATTGTTCAACATTGTTATTTATTATTTCAATATCGTGCATTGTCATTTTTATGTAATCTGTAGTCCATTTTCCACATACAACAATTTTATATAACTAATCAATACCTAACAATTCGTCAACCCTTTCTTTTCCTTTAGTCCGACTAGAATCAAGAAAATTGTTCAAGTCGATCGATTCAGCACCCAGCTGAAGTGTTTTTTTCTCGAATTATTTAAAAAGATTCGAATGTTTCAACCTTTTGCACTTCATAAGCCTTTTCAATATTCATCACAGTAGTGCCAAGTTCCAGATTTAAAACCTGAACGCTATCCATATCATCCCATAATTCCTAAATAATCATATACTTTGGATTCGCCTATGCGTTAAACCTTTTTCTTAAATGCGCCTAAAGGGATCTGCACCGCTTGGAGTATGAGCTCATGTTGAGGGCGAAACTTATTTTTATAAAGGGTTATAACGACTTGAATAGGAGTATCATCCCGCATTAGTCCTTCGTTCGGATTAACTATATAACACGTCGGAGCATTTGTCTTCAATTATGATATTCTCATTTTTTAAAGAGAAAATTTCGAAAAACAACCTGAAATCTCCAATAAATAGGCCCTACGCCCTGTATTCTGCTAACAGTTATTTTTTGCTGTGCATATTTTGGTTGTTCAATATCAAAAACTAGAACTGTCTTAAAAAGAACCGAATATGACGAAACATGGAACTATCCTTACTTGATCGAGAGTCACCAACTGCTTTGATTCTTGCTTAAGAGAATTTTCGCCGTCCTGGCTACGTATCATCAATGTATCGTTAAAAATAGCTGATTTGTGAGTGAAAAATAAAAATGAAATGAAAGTCGCGTTAAAATTGGTTGAAATAACGTGTGTTTCAAATATCCGCCGAAAAACGGGTTAAAGGCGCACGCATTTATGCGGAGGGGTCTCGTCGCGCGCACTCCATTTTTCGAATTTGTTTTAATGTAAGCCAAGCCAAATCAAAACGTTTTTTTTGTCTTTCTGCTTTTTTATTTATTTAGAATTTTATGCAGAACGTTTTTATAAATAGTTAGAGTGCATAAAAATTGTTTGTTAATTACAAAAAAATCAAATGAAAGAACGTGTTATATTGCCTCGCTTTTACAAATTCTTTACTCATCAAAGTACTAGTCATTTTTTTAATGTTTTCAAAAATGTATATATTGATTCATTCATAGTAACATTTTCTGAGAATATCTTATTTATTTCGTATTTTTTAACTTATAATTCAATAATGTTTCAGGAGAAACTACGGTCATCACCAAACGCTTCAAAAATGGTAATTTATATTGCAATAATATATATTATATTGAATGTTTAGACTATTAGTAAAAACAATAAGATGATGGCTCATTTGAACCACAGAATGAAGATAATTCTTCAAGATGGCCGCACATTTGTTGGATTCTTCAAGGGTTTGTATTTGAATTAAGTTTACCGGTTATTTTTTCATTTCAGCTTTTGACAAACACATGAATCTTTTACTTGCTGAGTGTGAAGAGCACAGACAGATAAAGCCAAAAGTAGGAAAGAAGGTGAATATATATTTTTAATTAACATTCTCTAGTTTCAAATTTTCAGTCTGACGGCGAAGAAAAGCGTATTCTTGGGCTTGTGTTAGTACGCGGTGAACATATTGTCTCAATGACTGTCGATGGACCACCACCAAGAGATGAGGATTCGATCAGACTTCCAAAGGCTGGCGGAGTTGGTGGTGTTGGTCAAGCAAAGCCTGCTGGTCGTGGAATGCCAGCAATGCCACCAGGTGTCGGAGGACTCGGAGGACCAGTTCGGGGAGTTGGTGGTCCGTCAATGGGTGCAATGCAACCCGGTTTTGGCGCTCCACGTTTCTAAACGTTGCGAATATCTTGTATTTTTGTTATATTCCCAACCCACTTTTGTTTTATTTATTTTTTCTTTAATATGATAATTGTTTTATTTAACCAATTCTCGGGTGATCGAGATCTTCCACACATACACAAACACATACTTCCACTTTTAAGTTCTGTTTCGTTTTCCTATTTTGTCAGTAATAAACTGTATTCTTTTGAATTAAAAAATAATTTTTAGCGGGTTGTTCACCCTGTTTATATATTTTGGGTTCCAGGAAACATATTAGTTTCAATAATTTATTCTAATTTAAGGGTAAAAAGGAAAATGCCACCAAAGAAGGTTGTTGAGGAGAAGCCAGCTCTCATTGGCCGCCTCGGTACCAATCTTAAAGTGATTTGGTTATTCCGGTTTTCGATTTAAAACTGAGCGTTTAGGTCGGAATTCTGGGTCTTCCGAATGTTGGTAAAAGTACATTTTTCAATGTGTTAACCAAGTCCGAGGCCCAAGCTGAAAACTTTCCGTTCTGCACAATTGACCCCAATGAGAGTAGGGTATGTGAAATGAACCTAATTTGATTATTCCTTACATACAATATTGTCACATAGATATTTAATCTTGGGGGAGAATAATGATGATTAATCACAAATGTTTTCAATTAATATACAGTTTTTCATTTTGGTTTAGTGTATTCGACGAAAAAAGACAACGCTACCAAACATTTTCTTTTTTTTTTTTAAACTTAGACAAAGTTTTTATTATTTCTAACTTCCGCTTTATGTGGAAATCGCGCTTTTTATATTACCATCGCAAAAAACGAGCCCCTTAAATAATTAAATAATCGGCACCGAGTGCTGTTTTTTCGATTGTAATAATTTACATAATTCTTCTTCTTCGAAAATTAGTATGGTAGGTGGATCTACTTTCTGATCATTTAAATTTTTGAGATTCGGTGAAAGTGGAAATCGAAGATCTTATATTTCAGGTTGCTGTTTCGGATCCTCGCTTTGACTGGCTTGTTAATCATTACAAACCGGCTAGCAAGGTTCCAGCATTTCTCAATGTTACCGACATTGCTGGCCTTGTGAAAGGTTATTTAAAATTACGATCTATTCCTAAACTTTCCACATTTTTAGGAGCTTCTGAAGGACAAGGGCTAGGAAATGCTTTCCTTTCTCATGTCTCCGCTTGCGACGCTCTGTTTCATTTATGCCGCGCTTTCGACGATGATGACGTGACCCACGTCGAAGGAGATGTCGACCCAGTTCGTGATTTGGAAATCATTAGCGACGAGTTGTTCGCAAAGGATTTGCAATTCATCGAGGGACCACTTGACAAGGTTGAAAAGTTGGTTACTAGAGCTAATGATAAGACCAAGAAGGTAATAAAATCCTTTGAAAAGGAAATAATACTACGTTGTGAAAACATAGACTGAGTACGACACTCTAGTTCGGGTCAAGAAATGCCTCGATGAGAAGAAACCGATTCGGCAAGAATCGTGGAATGAGAAGGAAATTGAAGTTCTTAATAAGTATTTGTTCCTTACCGCCAAGCCAATTGTCTATCTTGTCAACTTGTCTGAAAAGGATTATATTAGAAAGGTAGGTGTAGTTTTATATTAAACATTTTGTATTATGTAACTCTCAGAAGAACAAGTGGCTTCCAAAGATCAAGGCTTGGATTGATGCTCATGATTCAGGAGCGGTTTTGATTCCGTTCTCCGGAGCTTTTGAGCTTAAGCTTCTGGACATGCCAGAAGATGAGCGTGCTAAGTATTTGAAGGAACATGAGACCACCTCGAATCTTGACAAGGTATCAAATGTCTCATTTCGTCTTCCTATGTGGCTCTATAGATTGTCAGCACCGGATACAAGGCGCTTCAACTTGAATACTTCTTTACTGCTGGAGAAGATGAGGTCAAAGCTTGGACTATTCAGGTAACCTTTTTAAAGAACGCAGTTATAGTTTGATTTATTGAGATGATTGTGTTAATACTTGCGTTTAGGTCGGAACTCCAGCTCCTAAAGCTGCTGGACGAATTCACACCGACTTCGAAAAAGGTTTTATCATGGCTGAAGTCATGAAGATCGCCGATTTGATGGAACTTGGAGATGAGTCCAAGGTTAAAGCTGCTGGAAAATACCGCCAGCAAGGAAAAACTTACATTGTGCAAGACGGCGACGTGATTTTCTTCAAATTCAACGCTGGCGCTGGTCTTCAAGCGAAAAAGAAGTAAGCGGTTGCGCTTCTTGCCGTCCTTCATAATTTTGGAATCTGCTTGGTATTTTTTTTCTGTGTTTAGTAGCTCCCTTCATTTTTGTTATTGCACACTTGTTTTATTATAAATTTATATTTAATTTTTTTCTTCTTGTATCGCATTGTCAGATATTAGGGTTATTTTCCCTTTTTAATATTGATTTGGAGATATTGTTTTACAAGTAAAGAATTTGAATTGCTCAGGAAAATGTCAAATCAACCCTTGAGGACGTTTGAAAATTGGGCCGAACAGAAGAGTTCGGCTGGAAAAATTTATTATTACAATAAACAGACTGAGGTAATATTTTTATAATAAAAGTATTATTATTGAATTAGTTTTATACCCATTTTTTCATAAAAATGTACTTTTCATCTTTCCGCAATATTCTTCCGTTAAAGTAATAAAAATTATATAGATTTTAAAGAGAGATGATTTCTTTAACGAAACGAGGAACAATTATGATATATGTATATAGTAAATGAAAATTCCGAAAAATTTTGATTTGAGAAAATTTCGCAGAGTTTCGTGACTGAATTATGAATTAATGTGTGAAATGCCAAATTTACGGACTCAATTTTTGGCAAGAATTAGGAATGCGCGGCACATAAAATGGCAACAATTCCCATTGCAATGCAGTAAAAAAATCAATTCTTTTTCTTTTAAACGCATTGAAAAAAATAGAAATTTAAGTAGAAAATTTTCAAGGATTCATTAAAAATTATCGAATGTGTGCAATTTTGATTGGATGTTCAACCGTTTCCTACATTACTTACAATGTTTATTTAAATAAATCCATATTCGTAGGTTTCGCAATGGGAAAAACCGCCCGAATGGAAGGAGCATGATGCGAAAATGGAACAGGAGCGTATGTTTGGGGATAAATCGAAATATGGCGGCTCGTCAGCGCCAGCTCCGATTCCTCCGCCGTGCATGCCTCCTCATCAATTAGGCTACTTGCCTATTCCGCCGCCGATGATGGGATTCCCCATGCAATTTCATCATCAAGGATTTGCGCCAGCTCCGCCATTTTTTCCGCCGGCGCCTTCGTCTCAATCAATTTTTCCGCCGCCACCGCCACCGGTAAAACCCGGACCCCAAGCGCATTCGCAATTTCCCGCAATGATTCCACCACCGCCGGGACTTGTGACGCCGCGAACGACGAACAGCGTTCCTCCGCCGCCTCCTCCGTATTCGGTATGAATTTCTTGATAAATTTGAAATGATCAAATTATTAAAAATTATAGCATCATTCCCAAATAAGTGATCATCGCTACACACCCGTTCACGATTCCCATACGCCATCATCGTCGTCTGTTGTTCCGCCGCCGCCACCACCTTCGGATCATATGATGAACAATAGCTACAGTAATGGGAACAGGGGGTAGGCAAGAGAAACGCAAAACTCGGAGTGTAGATTTATGGGCCTATAAAAGGAATGGGGGTCCTTTACCTAACTTTTTGACACTTTGCTAATTTTCGATGCCGACATTATTTTGGTTTAAATTTCTTGAAGTTGCAAAAATAATTGTATAATATTTGTGTTTTTTAAAAGAAGTTAATTTTATTTTTTCTATGACAATATAGGAAACATTCGAGTCTCACTTTCATAGGAAAATTTGAAAACTTTACAGGAACTACAGCCATGCTACGCATTCGTCACCATCTACAAATAATAAAGTAATTCTATTTTTCTTCATTTTTTTTTTCATTTTTTGCATTTAGTCAAACGAGTCATCTTACAAGCGGGAATTGGCAAATTTACAAAATCAAAGATACGAAAAGAATTCTAATAACAATAAAAGGTAATTTTCTTATTTTAAAATCTTGATTTGAATTTTATGTTTTTCTCAATTTGAGAGGAAGAGAATTTAAACAATTATGATTTTTTAACCGATTTTGGAGAAAAAATTGAAGACATCCAAATAAAAATTTGATTGTGAGGCTAACCAAAAGGGAAATACAGAAAACGGTTTATTTTTTAGGCCGATGAGCCCAATTAACAATAAAGAGATGCCGAGGAAAAAACCTTCAGAAGATGTGACGTCTCGGAAGCCGTCGACATCCTTAGAGCAACAATCTAAAACTAACGGCGAAGATGTAAATATAGGAGCTCGTGTTGATCAACGGTTTCCAATTGAAATGACGCAAAAATATGATGAGAAGGAGGCGACGAATCTGATGAAAACACTCGGATTGCTCGATGATGATTTCCGCAAAGAATTGGTTTGCGTGTTTTTATTGATTTTATTGGCGAATGTGAAATTGTTCAGAAGAATTTAACAAGGGAGGGATTGTCGCTCGAAGCACAATATCGGAGTAATGTGATAACTGCAATATGTGCAATGAGTATGGGAATAATGCAAAAGAGTGAGGTTAATCGAGCTGAAGGACGGTTAAAATACATCGAGGTCAGATTTTGTTTTATAATCAACAGGGTTTGAAGAGCATTAAGGAAGTCTAGAAATTCCATAAAAATATTTTCGATGGCCAAAGCCGGATTGGGTTGAATTGATATTCCTTATTATCCTCAAGGATCACCTAAATTCATTTCGACTAGAGAAAAATAATAAATTTGGTCACACTGGTATTTATTTGAAATCTTATGCTGAACGTTGACAATAATTGTCGAATAAGTTTTTTTGTGAATCGCAAAATTAGTTCACTGTTCTAAAATTTAAAAAGCGGAAAAACTATCGATTTTTCAAAAAAAAAACTCAAACTTTTTCATAAATTACTAATTTATGTGCCAGTAATTCACAACATTTGAAAACAATTAAAATTAAGAAATTTTACAGAAAACGATATCCGAAATAGAGAGACTGGCTGATGAGGAAAACAGTCGCGTCGCCGAACCGAATAATGAAGCGTTCTCGCAAGTCAGCAGCGGTGCACCTATCACAGCAACTGCAAGGAGGAGTATGAGTACAGCTACCTCTAATAACTTGTAAATTGTGCACATTCATAAACTATGAACTGATTATTCCCTATCCTCCTCAACCATTTCGCTCTCGTGCATTCTCGGTTTTGAGCCCAATGTAAAAATTTGATGGCCTCCGTCACGTTCAATGATAATTTTCGTCGAGAATCTATCAGCGATGACGTCGGTAATTGCGTCTTCCTCGATGTTGAACAACTCGAACGGATCTACTGGATACGGATACGGCTCAATGAAATCCTTCAAATACGAATAGAAAAGCGATTCGAAGCAACGTACATCTGTTCCCAATTGACCATATTTATTCCAGCCCCAAACATAAAGATCTCCTTTTTTAGTAAGAGCTGCAGCGTGCCAGGTTCCCGCGGCGATTTTCCAAACCTCCTCATCAGGAACATTGACTTCCGTTGGTTCCGCCTCATCGACAATTATTCCTCGACCCAATTCACCATGTCTTAAATTTCAAATTGGATTCATCATTTCCTGAATCTCACTTACAGTCCAGTTCCCATTGAATAAACTACCTTTCTGTCAGTCAAAAAAAGGAAAAAGTCTGATCCCGAAGCACATTGTACAACCATTCCAGGAATCTTCGTTTTCACTTCTTCGCACTTGAAACCATCATTCTCAAAAATTCTTTAACAGCATGAAGTTAATTTTTCCTTCGAGATTAATAATACTTGAAAAGATTTGTGACCCCCGCGTCCTCATCTCGCTGAATGTAATAAGCTCTTCTCATGCTCGCAATGACGATCGGATCAATGCAAGCGTGCTCGCGAAATCTAGTAGGAATTCTAGAATCACTCAGCTGTCGAATTCTGACGTTTCGAAGCGATTGTTTTTCGGGTACGATTTTCACGCCATTTTCCTTCAAAGTTTCAGTTACGAAAACTCTTTGAAATTCGAAATTTACGATAAAGTTGATATGAGAAATAATGCAAACATCGCCTTCAAGAGCCACAATAACATGGCATCGTGTGCACGCGACGTCAACAATGTCAGCTTCATACGCATAACTTCGGAGTTCGTAGTCATCTTGGACCACCGTGAGGACGGAATCCGAGAATGCGAAATATCCGAACCATGTGCGTTTCTGAAATTCATTGAATTCTAGCTAGTCACGAATTTTTTAATAGTTTATCAAAAATAACTCGTGATTTATTTGATGACACGATGTTGATCACAAATTCATTTTTTTTGTACTGAATTATAATGGATCACTTTCTCAAAATCACAATTTCCGTCAGCGTGCGTACAAGTCGAAGTGAAATCAGCGACGATTCAACGTGAGAATGATCACAATAACATATCAAAAAGTTGCTGGCCTACAATTTAACCGAAGCAAAACCGTCGGGTTTTACAAATGATATGTTCCACGAACACACAATGGTTGTAGTCGTTGACACTCTGATGGGAGCGGAAGATGTCTACCACACCCAAAAATAATCACAACCACAGCGATTCGTCTGGATTATAGATTGCGAAATGTTACAGTAAAATGCATATACATTGGATTCATAACAACTTGACATACTATTTTTTTAAAGCTTAGTTATATCAATCTAGAATGAAAACTGATTCTCACTCTGAATGAATGTTAGGAAAACTACTGCAAAATCTTTGATTGATCTGTAGCTCAAGGCTAAATAAGAGATGAAGCCTAAAATCTTCCAAAAAATCCCAAACCCTTGCAGGAACCACTCACTTATTAACTCTCCTCATAATAGCTTCCGTTTCTGGAATTCAATCAACTTCATTTTTCCGTATCATGTCGCTCTCATCAAGTTCAAGCAGGAAGTTATCAAATTTTATTTCCATTCCTTATTCTTCGCTGGCCGATCGCCATTCATTATCACTGGATCCGCAAAAAAAAGTAATATTTTGTGGGAAATATTGTCGACCAATCGGAGTCGACATCGTTTGCCGAAGTCAGCCGAAAGTGACGCAAAGGTTTCCCAATCTTTGCGAATCAAACACCTCAAAAAAACGCAATCAATCATATATGATCCCAATCGGTGATTTGTTTGTCGATGGTTCACGAGAAGGAAAGATCAATTGACTCGGTCATTTCAACTGTTGCATTCAACTGCCAATGAAACACCGCCGTCGTCCACGATCAAAATCTGGAAGTTGAACATTCCTTCTAGATTCTTCGCTCATCAGAAAAGGAAAAAACAATCAAATTTTGGAGTTTTTGAATCTAGCAGGTCATTCGTATCCATTGGATTCAATAATGCCGTTTGGTTGAAAAATTCAAAACATTTCGCAAAAAAAACATAAGGCAATGATTGCCACCCTGGCAGAAGCTGAATTCATCGAACAGTGACGTCACAGGACCGCGACAGTCTTGAATCGAAAGACACACATACATAGACCCAGAGACGCACATAATACACACAAAACGACCCCCGCTGACGAATTCAATACGGAAATTCCAAAAATTTAGTGTAAATTTTTGTGAAGAAACACTACTGAATCTACTGGAACGATATGGACGGCAAACAGGACCACACTCATTACACTTCGCCGATTCAACACGACCGCTGGAATTCCTTAAATGGGTGTCATTGAGAAACGAGCTGTTTGTCAGCGTTTTTCGACAAATTATTTGTCACACTTGACGTCATTCGAATGACTTGAAAATCGTCGATTCGAAATCGACTATTTAGGACAAATCGTATTCACATTATGCCACCGCGTTTTCTTATTTCGGTCTTTTTTTACTACTTAGAAACTTGAATTCTCAATTCTTGAATCGTCATTGATATTAGTTCGAACTTTCTCACAGACTTTCATGATTCACTAAAGTCAAATAAAGTGAAAAGAAAAACACATATTAGTTTCTTACTTTTTTCTTTTTTTGCAAGAAATTAATTTTTTTTAATTTTTCTTTGAAGATCATCATCCACTAATTTACTTTAAAAAATTAATAACTGAACATTTTCAAAAAAAAAAAGAAGTGATATCTAAACTACGAAAAAAGAAGAAGGAAAAATACAATAAAATTATTTAAGAACTTTTTACGACTTTCTTAAAAAAATATACATTTGCGTTTTGAAAAGAAACTATGATCTCGTCTCCAAAAACGATATTTCGCGAAAAGAAAATTCAGTTTATCGTACTTATCTAATTACAGTATCCTCGTTCTCTAATTCCAACACTGCAACTGAGAAAAGGACAAAAAAAAATGGATAAAAAATGTTGATACTATACAAATATCCATTTTTCATTCTCCTTTTAAAAATGTGTTTTTTTCGTTTCCCATTCGCAGTGCAATTCCAATGCGAAACGCCCTTATACAGAGATCAGCGCGCAACTTTTAAAAATCACACTTTGCCTTGCGAGGAAATCGCTGCAAATCGCACGACACGAGTTTAATTCAACACTGATAGAATTTTTCGCGCAGATTCGTTTTGCAGAAAATTCCTCAAAACCCAAGAGAATTTCCCTCGAATTTCTAAAACTGGTAAAAGTGCATTTTTAAAGCACTTCTCTCTTGATTCAGTCAATGTCTTAAACAGTTTAGAAACCATCCACTTATCAGTTCATCTGCAATAAATCAACAACTATCTCTCAACTGATTCTATCAAATCAGTGTTTCGTCGATCATCGGCAATTTTCAAAGATAAACCCGCAGACCGATACCGATCGGTTGCTACTGTTTTATCTTCCTTTATGTAGAATTCCGAGCGGTTCCTCGAGTTCAAAGAAGAACCAATCGAGTGAGTCACGTTGCACAAGTCCAACGATTTCGAAAATGTGACCGCTTCCAGACGACTTCTAATCAAATTAGTGACGCGATGACAATCGATCACGTTTCACTGGGTGTGTCGTCTACGACGCTAC
This sequence comes from Caenorhabditis bovis, assembly GCA_902829315.1. NCBI lineage: Eukaryota > Metazoa > Nematoda > Chromadorea > Rhabditida > Rhabditidae > Caenorhabditis > Caenorhabditis bovis. Next base: position 3,689,060 of record CADEPM010000006.1, read on the forward strand.
AGTAACTACTAGAAACCGCGTTGCTCGAGCACATTGACGGTAGAGCGCGCGTGCGTGTCCGCGCGGACTTTGTCCATCCATCACAGAACCTTCGAAGATTGTGGCGTCGCGCATGTCAACGATTTCGCCGTTAATTTCAGTGACCGATTCATCCATCAGCAAAAGTGGGAGGACCCATACGCAGAAGGCGAAAAAAACTCTGTTCGCTATTGATGCGGAGGAACGAAATGGGCGGAGTTCGGGACAGTGATCAAAGAAGACACCTCGACCATGCATTCCCCTCTATCCTTATTTATATAAGCAATCGGAACTCCAAAAATCACATCCAGAATCGAAACCGAACAATTTTCACCATATCATTTTTTTTCCTACCGTACTCGCTCTCTCACTCGTCTTACTTATATCATATATAAAGAAATAACATTGTTCAACAGAAGTTTATTGCAGAATTCCGACTTCCTCAATCCGGACGTTGCCAATGAACGCCGTTCACAACCTGATACGGAAACTATCGCTGCGGTCGAAAAAGAAGGTAAGCGTTTGGTGATCCGAATTGATAGATCACACTCGATTTTACACACTTATTTCACATTGTTAAAACAAACATGATCTTTTGATTGATAATTGATCCAGTTTGGTGATTATTATAACAAAAAAGCGGAAGACGAGTAGAAATTTTTGATAAGATCGTTTGGGCAAATCAACCAAACGGTAGCGACAAGAAAAAGATAAACCGAATTAGTGTGGAATGCCGTTTGATACTGCCTAGTCTACAGACAAAGCATAGTGATTTTAGATGACATAAAATAGTTAGAATAACTCGAAATTGCTACAGAATTCAAAGAAGAATGCTCCGAATTATGATTGGTCAACGTTGCCATTTGAAATTCTTGTCGAAATAATTGACAAGTTGAATTTCTTCGAGCAAGTCCGACTGAGTCGTACGAATACCACCATCTACAATTACGTTCAATCCCGATTTCGCCAGGTGGGAATCATGTCGGCAGAATATTGATTTTATTTTTGGAATTTTAGATTAAAAAAATTAATGTTGTGAAAAAAGACATCGACGAGGCAATACGAAATAATCCCGATTGGAGTCGACATCCAAGAGAATACGTCGCGATTCGATTTGAAGACGACACCGTCTACATGCTGATCGACGAACAATGGACAGGTCGCGATATTAGAGCTCTTATGGGAATGATGCGAGTGTTCCATGAATGGATCGAAATCGCTGATATTGAGGCGCCAATTGTTGAACTGGTAACACTAAACATTTTGCGAGGATTGATTTTAGTCGCAAAAAAAATTTAGCTCGTTGTTTCAAATTCGGACGTGTGTATGGAGAGATGGTACACCTTCCATTGTACTATGAAGCTGTTCAACACCTATGACAGCGAACATTTTCACTTCCTATGCCCATTGGTGGGAAATCGTCAAGTTTATTGGCCACAACTTCGCGAGCTCACCATTCGCTCAGAGCATTGGCAAACGAATTATTTGTCGCGAGTTCTGGATTACGGTGTTAAAAGCGCTTATATAATGAATCGCCAAATGATCGACAATATCACCATTGTGATGGTGGACACCAAAGAACTGAGCAAACTCGCCAGAAAAAACCTTTGCCAATTTCGGTGAGCCTATTTCTTTCAAAACAACTATGTAGTGGTTTTTAGCAACTGGATTGGATCTGCTGGATGGGACCATCGTTGCGAGACCATCTTTCTGGGCGTCGAGAACAACAACGAAGTTTCTAATTGAGACGGCATGAACACGAAACGCGACTAGTTTTTCACTGAACAGCTTTAACCAAAAAGAATTTTGATAATCACTTACGCGAATCGCTTCGACTTCTTCCATCTTTTCGTATCTGAAAATTTGATACGTTCTCATTTTAATAAACAATTAATAACAAAAAATAATTTCAAGATATTCAAATTGGAATCGGATATTGATTTCTAGTTTGACTGAAATTTGTAGAATTCTTACAATTCATGGTCGGCGGCCGCGGCGTTGACGCCTTTGAATTGACGGCCACATGGCTATGAAGAAATTTGTGTGAAATAAATATGCGAGGTAAAGCTAACATATTTGGGAAACATTTAAAAAATTGCGATAAAAATTTATTTAAATCATACAGGCAAGACGATGACCAGTCGAATTATGTTAGAAATTATGCATCAATGATTAGAAAGTGTACACCAGCAAAGTACAAAAACTGTGTTAAACGCAATTTTACAGAGTTAAAGCCCACGTTTGAATGTTACAGTTGGGAAGGAAACATGAATTACGCAATGTTGTCATTGGCGGCGAGGATGACACGCGGCGGAGGCGATGAAACCGTGTTGGGTGCAATGTCGGCTCGCGGTTCGACGTATTCGCCTCGAGCAATATAAATGATTTGAAGGTTTGGATTCTTCTGTTTCTGCAAATTCAATTAAATCGTTGATAGACAATTTATTTCTTTTCGCCATATTGTAACTAAATGTCGAAATTGGACGACGTTGTTAGGTGAACAACACCGAGGAAATATTGATAAATTAGAAGAGACGCAGCGCGTGAACCTTTAAACGCCGTCCATCTAAAGGTTTAATCATCAGCGGTTCGATGGAAAGAAAATCACACACATGGTCAAATCATTAGTTGATTTTTAAATGTTTCGATGCAAAATTCTTTTTTATTCTTTTGAATACTTACACTTTTCTCAGCAACCATCACTTCACTCTCATGAGTCGACTTCTTTTCTAGAAAATTGCGAGCTCTTGAAAATTCAATTTTTGTGTATATTTAAATTAAATTTTTCTTCAAACCTTGTGAATGATAGTAACATAGCGGCTTGAAAAGCAATTACAATTGCTGCCATTATGATGACCATTATAATTTGATTGCGGTCTTTTGTGTGATTTATAATAAACGTTCCTCCGATCACATGACTCCTTAAAATTTATATGTTCGTCAATTTGCCTATATGATCTTACAGCAAAAGCATTAGGAAAATGATTTCGACAATGATCATCGACGAATAAGAGACGATTGATGGGACCAGAAATCGCGAATCATTGAGTTTGAGGCCTCGAATTACTTGCCAATGCACAAGAACGCCAATCGTTATAAATATCAAAAGACCAACAAGCATTCCAACGTCAGCGCTGGTATCATTTGGCCATTGAGAATATTCGAACAGAATGCTTAGGAACAAGAACAAGCATGCCGACATTCCGATTCCAGCACTAGCAAGGGCAGCACGGACAGAATGCGTTCGAAAAATTCGAAATTCCGGTGCATTCTCATCGAACGAGGCAACGTAGATCTTGGATGGAGGCGGACGATCATCAACTTCATCGCCTGAAATGGAAATTTGCATATTTCACAGTAGTTGTCATTTTCTTACCAGGCAATCCGAATCTTGAATAGGTTACAACATTAATATCTGCTTTCCGTTTCAACCAACTAAACATTCGCTCCATCTGAACAGCTTGAAATTAAGTTAAAAAATTAAAGCCAAAAAATATGGAATACCGTAATAATACGGAATAATGTTTTTTTTTAAAGAATTAAAATTTATATAGGGTATCACAGTAGGTTTAATCTAGATATTCACATTGACTAAGTTCATCACAGTTTCTAATTATTAAGAAGTTGCTGCATCGATTGTTTCGCCGCCTTCAACGCTTTTCGTTCCAAGGTCAATCCGATGAATCCTTGCCAAACAAAGAATACTGCTACTACAGTTAAGCAGAATCTAAATTCAGATGCTCAAAGGAAAATCAATTGACAACTCTACCTTAGAATGGACATCAAAGTAGGAAGGCCTTCAATGAAGAGAGACGCGAGAATGAGAATCAAGCAGAACGCAGCCAAAGCCAAAAAGAAGGTCCTATCATGTCTTGCACGTCGTTCACCACCAGATACTATGCCGATCGCTTCGATCAGCAATGGTCGGTTGGGTTCAAATGTCGCACTTTCTTGGCGGATAGTGTCGTCGATCGTAAAACGAGCACAAAGACCAACATGATCCGAATAGTTGATATCTTCACCAGGAATCTGTAAAATCGAATAAAATGCCAATCAATATTTTAATGAAAATTCCAATTTTCTTTATTCCAATAAGAGTAATATCAAACCTGGTTGAGAGTAATTTCGCATTCTTCCAATTTCACATTCGCCCGACCACTCTTAAACAAAATATAATCGATTCTCTTGCTTTCATCCTAAAACTTCAAAGTAATTCCGTAAATAATCGAAAGTTTCAAACGTCTCGCTTTTGCGCTGATTTCGTATAGCAGTTGTCTGGTCGATCGCACGTTCCACCTCTTCCGACACCTCGACATTTCACTAATTGTTCAGGTTCCTCAAAATCAGGATTTCCCGGCTCATGGCACATTCTCCAAGCATCGAAAAGTTTCGCTTGCGATAATATTAGTCGAAATCCCAAGTCGCACGGCTCCATGTTCAAATCTCCAGTCACTATAACTGCGTCGGCTCCACGGGAAGTATGGCGAACAAATTGACTCAATTCAAGGGATTGCGAGGTTCTGATTGTAATTGTTTAGAATATCAAAATTTGTTTCGATTTCTCACCTATGTGGCAGATACAGATCGTTCTCTCTATCATACTCCGCGTGCAAATGAGTCGTGTAGAAGTTAACGCGAAGCTCGCCAACTTCGACTTCAACTAGTCCAACTACTTTTCCACCGAACCAATCACCTCTATGGATGTGATGAGCGAATCCATTCAACGAATATCTGTTAAATTAGAAATTTCTATGAATATTGGAAAAATGTGTACATGGTGGCCAACGATTACCCATACTACTTCGAAAACATGAAAAATATTCGTTTGCTTCTAACTGCGAATTGAATAATAATAATAATAATAATCAAAATGAAAAAAATTCTGGAATAATCTAACATATAGATATCAGAAAACAACTGGATATCCAAAGAACCTAGTGTGGGTATTCTTTGACCGCAGTGAAAAACCTATGAGTAAGCGTCGATATGATTCGATGTCTCGAGAATACGCAAACACCGCTTCCAGTGAATCCAGAATGAAAATAATGGAAATACGGGTACTCTTTGCTGACTTGTTCAGAAAGGCGCACAAAATCATAATAGCTCCAGAGCTCCTAAAAATAAAAAAACACAAATTATAAAAAGATTAATTAAAAGAACAATGAACCTGTAGACCGACGATATCATAATCCTCACTCATAATTGCTTCGCCGATTCGCTCAAGTCGGTGTACCCGATCAGCGCTGCCAATTGGACGAGGTTGAGGAAGGCACCAAGCATTGAGGGTGACAACTCGTAATTGGGTAGGATCAAGTTTGGCTAAAATAAAGAACACGTAATAGAAAAATGAAGGCGCCATTCAAATGCTGTAACATAAGAATTTTTCTCATATCACATAAAAATGAGGAAAATATTGACTACTTCAAAACACATGTTGAACGTGTGTTTATATTCGCAAAATGTTGTCGGTCATAATATGTATATATATTTTTTGTCGAACAATGGAAGATCGGTACCTCGTCTTCCCAAATACGAAAAAGATTCCCTGCGAATAGTCGGCTCAGTCTTATCCGCAATTTCCGTCGACATTCTGAATCGACAATTTTAAATATGATGAGGATTATATACGGAAACACATAAGATAATGAAAGCGGTATCAACCAACGGAAATGAATTAAGACAATGAAAAAAGGACAATAACATTTTATTTAAAAAAAAAAACGAAAACAACTAGTGGGCAACAAACAATGTTTTAGATCATTGCGAGAATACCGGTATTGCGGATTCTTGAGGCATCGACGCCGATTGGATGAACGTCACAAATTTTTCAAGAGGCATTGCACCGTGTGAAATTAATTCATCAGATTTTGGTTTCGTCGCGAAGACTTCAACAAGCGGTTTCTGAACACGTCGTGTCTACTTTTTTTCGTATGGTTTTTGTTGACTTACCATTGTAACCAACGATCGTTCAGTCTCATTCGCGAGCACTACTATATACGGGATTCCTAATCGATTCGCATCATGCAATCGTTTACCGGGCGACAAATCCACTCGATCATCAAGAAGAATTCCGCCTTTTAAGTATCGCGCAGCTGAGGAGACTGTCATTTCAACAATTACATTCGACATCATTGCCTGAAAAGAATAAAATAAAATAAACAAATATAAAATACAATATTTACCTTTTTAGGAATAATAACAATATCGAATGGAGAAACCGCTCGTGGTAGTCGAATTGCTTTTTCAGATATTGATAGCTCATCGATTAAAGCGGGAAGTAGTCGAGAAACTCCGATTCCGAAGCAACACATGTCTAATGGTTTTCCAGTGAATTTTGCTCCGAAAGCTTTTGCATATTTTGTTCCCAAATGGAATGTGTGCCCAACTTCCACCGTGTTTAATCTTTCGAATTCCGATTTTCCGCACGTACAAGGCGGATTTGCTTTCGTAAATCGTTGACAACTGAATTGTTGATAGTTATGCTCAAATAAGGCATTGAAAAAAGAAACCCAATATTTTGCTATAACATTCCGCAGAAATACCTTGTGCATTTATCAACAAAATCTTCTTCCAACCGGCTCTTCAAGTGATATTCATGTGATAAAATTCCTCCGTGAACTCCGGAATCGGCTTCAACCTATGAAAGAAAAACTTGATTTTTCATAATTCCAACTAATTACCATACTTTTATAACATCTAATTCTAAAATTTCCTTGAATATCCTATCATAAATTTTGCAAATTTTTGCGTACGTCTTCTGTGCATGTTCCTGATCAACGTCAAATGAATACAAATCCTTCATCAAAAATTGACGAGCTCTCATCAAACCAAATCTCGGATTCATCTCATCGCGGAATTTCTCGCCAATCTGATACAACATCAACGGAAACATGTGTTTTTTGAATGGCGACAGATTTCCAACAACTTCGGTGCACATTTCTTCAGCAGTTGGCTGAAATTCAGCGAGTTACTCAATTTTTTTCGAGGAAATTCACACTTGCAGACATAAATGATTGTTGGCTCGATCTTGGAGCTGCATGAGCTCCGCACCCATGGCCTCCCATCGTCCGGATTTGTCCCAAAGCGATTTCGTGCCAACTATCGGCATCGAAACCTTCATAGCTCCAGCCCTTTGGAATTCATGGTTCAATATCCGGCAAAGTTTGTCAATTACCCGTTGCCCAAGAGGTAAAAGACTAAAAACAAGTAATTATTTAACATTTTTTAAATTAAAATAATAATTTCAATTTTCTAACCTGTAAAATCCTTTGCTTGAAGGTAAAATGAAACCATTCTCAATGAGCATCGTATGAGCAATCGATTTCGAAGTGCTCGCCGTTGTCCCGTTTAATATCCATTTTCGCGCCTTCAGTACACTCATCAGGCTGAAAATAAGAGGAAATAATGATATTAAGCGAAAAAATATATATTAAACGTGAAGAGATTCTTACAAACTAACACTAATTTCGAATTTCAACTCGCTGCCAAATGCTCCGTCAAATCGTTCGCACGTTTAGTAATTGTACGAAAAAACCATTCAATCACCCATGGAATATGAAAGGGGAACGATTCGTGTCAGGAGATTATGAATACTGTTATATGGCAACTAAACCAATGCTGGACCAATGGATGGAAATGGTAGGGAAAACATGATTTAAAAAAAAAGAGAAGCTATTCCAAATTTGTTTTTTAAACCTATTACACCATGATATACTTTTGAGTCGTTCACTACTGAAGAGAGCAGCTGCCCGTGTGATAACAAAAAAACATCATCTTGACAAACTTTTGCCACACTAATTATTTTTCGTTATTTTTTAAAAGAAAAATAAAAAAAAAACGAATGGTTTGCTGAGTTCACCTAATTTTAGCACGGAAAAGATCGAAAAGATTTCAAAAGGGATGATTTGGACATTTGCTTCAAAAACTCGATTGTTCGATTCGGCGCTATTTTGAAAAGAGGCAATTTAAATTTTTAAAAAATCAACGAAAAATTGATAATTTAGGCACGAATACTGTAATTGGTTCTAGTATGCTTGTAGCAACTCCATCATTATTACGAGACGAATATATGCAGCATTATAGCTTTGGATTTGTCCATCCCGATTATCGGAACTCTAAACTCATGAAATTCATGCACGAACTTGGAGTTAATGTTCATTTGATTCGCAAAATAAATACAGTAACGGCAGGGAGTAAGTTGAATTTTTCTCGGTGCTCCACAATCCACGCGCTTGAAAATACACGTGTCTCGAAAATAATTATCTCGCAATTTTACACGCATATGATTTGCCGCTAGATAATATTTATTACGTCTATTATGATTCGATTAACCACATGGGCTCTCAAACCACTATATAAGGGCAAAATGAAGTTTTCATGGAATCTCAGTAAGCCCAGATGTTCGTATGCAAATTATAAATTTTGTGTTCCGCGTTATCGATGAATTCACTTTTTGGCCTTGTCTATCGGAAAATTTGATCTTTTGGGGAGTCGCCCGAAGCCTTCTCCTTTGGACAAACGTCGGAAGGCTTGGGGCAAATCGAAGCAAGCAGCGGGCAACCTCGGAGCGAATAAGGGCAAAAACGAATCAACGTTTACCGTGGGATTGAGAGCGAAAGACGGGCGCGATCGCTTGCAACTCGACCGAACCCCCGAGTAAACTGTTCCAAAAGTTGCTGGAGATGAAATGGTAAAATTTGCCTATGATGCGGCGCCACAATATCGCGCAGATTTCAAGAAACTATTATAAAATTTTGCTCCTAGCGCAGCAAGCAGGCTGAAACGATTATAGAGCACTATTAAACAATCAATTAGATCGCCGAGAAACGAATCATGAACTATAATAATTATAGCACCACCACTGGCTCGGTTTTGGGCGAAATCAGTGGGAAGCGAAATAAATGGGAATTGCCAAATGGATTATTATATATCATTCTATGAAATGAAGGACATTGTGATTCCTGACACAAAATACGACGACATTGTTGTGAAGGTGCTTCAAAATTAAAAAAAGATATATGAAGAAATATTCTTCAGAATATTAAAGATGCTCCGATCTCAGACTTTGTGACGTATGATCGCGACATTTTCCCGTATGAACGATCGGATTTTGTTAAGGCCTACATTCAAGATAAAGCAGCTTTCGCTCGAGTTTGAGTCCATTCTGAATTCTAAAAAATCTAGACACCTTGAAGGTTGCTTATGACAAAAACGGTAAGGTTATTGGCATTGGTGCTGTGGTGGCATATCCATCTGGAGAATGTGTGATTGCTCCGATGTATTGTGATAATATGCATGTGGCTCGAGCTATTTTCACCGATATTCTTCGTGAAATGCCTTTGGAAAAATTGTGGAGATTCCACATAAGATCACATAATAAACATGATGAATCATTTGAGTATAATCATCAAAATTCTACTCAGAAAATGGACGAGGGCTTTTCAGATGGATAAAACCATTTATCCGGCCTCAATTTGAACGGAAACATCTGGCCAAACTTCTTTATTCGTTGCATGAAATTCAGTACGTGGATATCAAGAGGATCTACGCATTCATGCCTATCACTAATTATCCGCTTTAAGAATGTTTTTAAATTCTAAGCTATTTCAAATTAAATTGGACAATAAAAACGTTTAAAATTGGAAGTTTAACTTGCAAAGATATTCGCAGTTTCCAAAACCTCTGGGGAAATCCAAAAAAAAAACATATCTCTAGAGTCCAGACACGTGATCGAAAAATCATTCTTAAATAAAGGATTTTCATTAATGAAATATTTTAATTTTGAAAGAAATGCATCAAAAACCCTTTGCGAAAATATTTCGTCAAAAAGAAAAATCTTTTATCCAACAATCACACTCAACATTTAATTTTAGAAAATCATATAAAAACGCAAATATATTTGAAAAGTGAAATTCAAAAAATTTTTGAAAATTGATGAACGGAAAATGTGGAACAGGCATTATTATTAGCCAGTTGTCCGACATTAGTGCACGAATGCACGAAAAGCCCGGCGAGGAAGAGGTATGAGGCGTATAGACGAAAATAAACAATCGCAGGAAGGTGGACAGGTATGCAAAATCCAAATAATCAGGATTATTCTCCGAAAAATATAATAAAAGTGAAATATTTATTCGGAAAAAACGAAATGAAACAGAAAATACCAAGCAAGAAATGAAAGTGATGAATTGAATAGGAATATCCCGAATTGTCACCAAAAAAATTCACTGAGTTCTGAGGAAACCCGCCAATTCAACCAGCATTGCTCATGTTAGGAAGACGATGAGTTATCATTATTTAACAGATGCAACTTATAATTTAAACGAGATCTGAAAATTAATTTAAGCGGGTTTTTGGCTGATTTCTAATGTTACATACTCTATAATGTCTTTGGCTCTCATATTTTCCACGGACGGATCCGAATAGCATTTTTTTACGACGTCTTCATATTGTTTCCAAGATACACAATCTTCAGATAAAGGTTTACCTCGCTTTAAAAAATAAGTTTTTCAAATTTTTTAAAAATATTCAAGCATACCGGCGGAGGAAGAAGCTTTTTTACAACATAATCATAGGGCATCTCACGGACTTCGTTTCTGAATCAATCAATCCTTTGATAGAATGCGTTTTTACAGAAAATTCTTACAAGGAATCCGAAATGCAGGTGCGGAATTTGCCAATCAACGAATCCCTTGTATCTTTTAATCGTTGGAACTCGGTGAGCCTTTCATCTTCCGTATTGCCAAGCCCTTTGAAAAAACTGAAAACCGAATAGGTTCCGCAATTTTTCGCGTTTATATCCTTACACTGAATCAACTATTGTTTCTGCATCCTCGTTCAATTCATTTCGGCAAAAACCGCATAATGCGAGGAGAAAATCTGCATTTTTCATTTGAAAATTAAAAAAAATTACCAATTTTACCGATCAAAACTTTGACAACTGCATTTGGAATATTCTCGATAGTCTTCTTGTGAGAAGCTCCGCTTAAACGTAATCCGTAATGCCAGATAGCACAAGCCGGAACAGTGCTCTAAAATATTTGAAAATTCAAAAATCAAATATTCTCATAGTTTGACTTACCACAACTAAATACGATTTGATAAGGTGTTTGGCTCGTTTAACAAAATCTGCAGACTTTCTAAATGTCACTGATCGATAAATTTCAAGAAGATCAATTCTCTAAACAGCAAATTTAGTGAATAAACGAAAAATTTGAAGTACTTCGAAAGAGGCGACGTCGGGAATACAAAATTGTCCCTCATGGACCAATTTCGAATTGAACTCTATTTTATCTGTCGTCGTTTCTGCCATTGCGCTAATTTTGAAGTTAAAGTTGTCGCACTTATCTCGAACTTGATTCATGCCCGCTTTCAGAACGTTCCACTAAAATTTTTGAGTATTTAACTAAGAGTTATTTTTTAAGAGTTACCATAAAAGCGTTTCCAATTATAACATGCTTATGATCGACTTGTTCGTAATTCATTCTATCCGCCAAAGTGATTACATCGATGTTTCCGAGACCTTGAATTGTTTTCCCATATAATTGAGCAATGTCCTACAGATTTGTGAATAAATGGATATGAACCTTTAAAATCATCAAAACCTTGAGATCGTCTTGTGCAAAATATCCTTGAATAATTCCATCATTTATAATTCTTCCGATTTGGTCAACCTTGATGTCATTTTTTGAAAGCTCTTCATGCAAGATATCAATTGGATGTACACTTGTCACACTGGAGGATGGGACATCTTGGGGGCTCACTTCTAGCTCGTGGAGCTCCTCTTTTTCAATAACCCGTAAAGTTTTTATGTTTGGAGAATGTGTTTGATCGTCTTGAACTTTAAAATAATATTTTTTAGGAATAATTTTTAAAAAACCTACTATATTCTTCACCTGTATCGACTAGAATCCTTTTAAGATTCATTTCCTGAGCTTAAAAGCTAAAATTAGGATTTTTTTGTTAAAATATTCAAGAACTACGATACACGAAATTCTCGATCATTGATAATAATAAATTTAAAGCAAGAAAACCGTGTGGACTACGACGTTGAAATATGTTCATTAGAGCGCATTTGCTGTTTTAATTGGAATTTTTATTTTACACGCAAGATTAGCTCCCATTTTTCAAGTTTTTCTTGATGTTTTCTTTTATTATTTTTTAAAAATTTTTATAAAGTTAAATATCAATTATATTATATTTAATTTTCTTGATTTTTCGTTGTTTCGCAAGTCCGTTCTATTTATTTTATAATTACCAGATTAAATGATAATTCAGGTCGTAGAAATGGCCGTAGCAGTTAGAAGTGATGTGGATAATTTACGCAAAGAATTTATTTTGTCTTTACGAAAAAAGTAGAATTTCAAAAAAAGAAAATCGTGAATTATCTTCTAATTTAGGCAAACACGCGATTCGTCCTCAGCGATTGCGCTCAGTGTCATCAATTTTCTTCGGAAAGTGATTATGGTAGAAAAGGCAAAAACAATATCGTAAGAGGAAGTTGAAAATCAAAAAAATTTTGTTTGTTTTAGAGACCTTCTTAAATCCCTTCACGCTCATGCAAAGTTTCTGTCAGCAATGGAACCAAATGAGCTTATCATGGTGAATATTGTTCTAATGACCTCAAAATTGGCAAGAGATGAGCTTCAAGCCAGAAAAGGGCAAGAAGCTAGAGGATACGATTCTCTTTACACTTTATGGAAAGAACATGGACCTAGTGAAGCGGAAGACACAGACATGAAAAAAATTAAAAAAGACTTGATTGCCAATATCAAGGAAGTGAGTAAAAGTTAAAAAAAATAGATATTCATTAAATTTAGCTCATTATTGAAATCGAGTCCTGTCGCGAAAGCATTGCTTCACAATCTACAGAGCTCATTTTTAATCAAGATGTTGTTATGGTGCATTCATTATCAAAATCTCCAACATTAGAAGCATTTTTTGCAAACGCGTGTCGGTCTCGCAAATTTAGAGTATGTAGAAGAAAAAGATTTTAAAAAATTGACTAAGCTTTGTTTCAGCTTTTAAGTGTCGTCAATAGTGCAGAAGTAGATGATTCTCCCGATTACACAACTCCCATTCAATTTGCGGATGTTGCATCGAAAATCGTTGACACCACCAAGGTAGTCCTTCCAAGTGTTGCAGTATTCCCCGATGGATCATGTTTGGTGCCGGCCGGTGGACTTAGTATCGCCTTAGTCGCTCAAAAACATTCAGTTCCGGTTTATGTGTTGGCACCATTCTATAAGGTATATTTATAACCGTTTTATCAAATCTTTTCAAGCCTAGCGGTACGTGTATTTTGATAGTTTGAACATACTGTTTCGCATTGCCTCTACGGTCAGCTGTGTCTCAAGACGATGAGACGGCCACCAGTAGTAGTGTACTGTAGAAGTGTTTCTTGTAAATCAACATTCTTTAGGTGACCCGTTTTAAGCATTCGAAAAAACACCAAATTAATTAAAGTGACGTTAAAAATCCAGATAATATGTCAAGATAAAAAATGAAAGAAATATGTTAAACTAATTTAAATTTATTTTTTCCGAAATATTCTACTTAAAATTTCTTAGTGTAAATTGGCTTGAACTATTGATTACGCTATTTTTAATTTTAGATGACTCCGTTCTTCATTCCTGATCCATGCGCAATGAATACATTCAAAAAAGCTGCAATGCCATTCGAATTTTCTCGAAAATCTGCCGGTATTTTTCTATTTTTAGATGTAAAAATGAGTAGGAATTCTTTCAGGACTCGTTGAAATCATTCAACCCGCATTCGACATGATTCCTGCGCAGCTCATCAATCTCTTTGTGTCGAATTCGTCGTGTATAATTCCCGCTCATATCAACAGGTAAACTATGATTTATCGAATTATTTATCAATCGTTGTTTTTTTAGACTAAAAGAGGATTACTACCATCCGGAAGATATATCGATATACTAGAATACAAATTATGTATTGTTGTTAATAAATTATGTTTAAGACGAGTATTGACCAATATTCGTTAAAAATTGGACCTAACATGTTGAAGCCAATTATGTCTAAAAAGAAATTGACCGAAAAATCGCTGCATAAACAGTGTGCTCCTGTATTTTTAAAGAAACCAATATTGACAAATTTCGTCTTTTCGTGTTCGTGAATTTTATGAAATAAAAAATATTGATAATTTCATGAAATCGGCAATAATAGCGGGTTAGTCGATAAGAGACAAAACATACATTTTTGGAATTTACAGTTCTTTTTCAATTTCAATTATCGCGGATAATTCGTGATGTGATAATATAAGCTCCTGCTTACATTCGACATTCAAATTCATTTTGATAGATTATTCCATTACAGATGCCAATGTGCAATAATGATTTTTTTATGTGTGTAACATCTAATAAAACATATTTCCGCATTCAAATGGTCTCATGATATATTAAGTTTGCTCGAAATTTATCAATATCTGAAAAGTATTTTCGACGGAGGCAAAACACATAAGATTCAGGATTTCGTGTGACCAGTCTGGTGTCATTCTACTTTTGCGTATCTTGTGTAAAATCCAATTTTATCGCCATGTAGTCATATTAAAAAAAAAAACATTGATATGTCTACATATTTTTTTCAAATTTGGTCTTTTAGACATTCGAGAGACTACAATCTGTAATAAATATGTATATATCGGTAGACTATAATACAAAATTATGAATTGTTGTTAATAAATTATGTTTAAGGCGAGTATTGACCAGTATGTGTCAAAAAAGGGACCCATTAGAATTGAGAAAAATGCGAGAAAATGACTACAATTCGTCATGCTCCTTAATATTGAGTTGCTGCTTCACAATATCAATGAACGTCTTCTTGTCTTGTGTTTGAATTTGAATTCCCCAAATTTCTTGTCGAGTCCAACCGGTTTTGCCAGTGTAAAGTCGCACAGTTGGATAAGCGCGAATCTGAAATATGCTGAGTTCTTGATTGAATTGTTACGGGTTCAATGTACTTGTGCTCCTTGACAGACACCTGGCCATTGGTCGCAATCAATTTTTGCAAAGTTCACTTTTCCGCTTAATTCCTTCGCGATTTGATCGTAAATTGGTGCAAACTGAATACAATGACCACACCATGGAGCAAAGAAATCAACGATCCACGGCTCGCTCGAGTCAAGAACCTATTGAATTTTCAATATTTTAGAAAACAAAAACCGTGCGATACCGTAGTCCAGAAATCGTTTCCAAGGCTCGCGACTTCTGTAGGTAAGAAGTTATACACCCAACGTTGGATCGATTCAGAATTTCGCCACATGTGACTTGGATAATCACTGAAAATTCAATCTTATTGAGGATTTAAGCTAGAAAATGGTCTTACTAGTAATCGGATCGTCTTGGTTGCTTCGTCTTTTTTGCTGGGAATATTCTAACTGTTGGATACGATCCAATACCCTTCTCTTTGCAGAATTGTGCGTATTTTTGGCAATCGATCGACGCAGTTTTTGCTTTTTCGTCGTATTCCAGAATCGCTCTCGCAGCCTTTTGCAACTCAGGAGCCAATTGCTGACACGGTCCGCACCATGGCGCAAAATAGTCGACAACCCAAGTTTCGGTTTCCTGACGATTCATGACGAGCTCTTCAAACTCATCCGGTGACATTTCAACGACTGATGGATGCATTGCGATGTCGATGAAATCACGTATGGAATCTACTGAATGATAGCCAACCATTCGATGAGTTTTACCATCAGGTGTGTAGAGTATGCTTGTCGGGTAGCTAAAATATCAAATAATTATCCAATAAAAATAGACAATGCAAAAAAAACCTTTGAACATTTGCAGCAGTGCACAAATCGCGATATTTGACGCAATCGATAGATGCGATGGCGACGGTCGAAAGTGGACTATCCTCTGGCATTTGAGAATGGAATCGGCGGTATTCGCCGAGAAGTTTGAGACAAGGTGGACACCACTGTGAACAATTAACAATCAGTTCGATGTGAAATGAGTAACGAATTCAGTTTTTACATTTTGTACCTTGAAATCATATGTTAGAAAAAATTCTTACCGGTGCAAAATAGTCGACAATGAACATTTCACCACCAGATACGGCATATTTGTAAGTTTCCCTATTGAGTGCGTACAGAGTTGACGCTGCTGACTCGCGGATGAAAGTGGCAGCAGCGTAGAAGTCCTTTGATCCAGCTGAAAATTGTAATTGACAACAGAATTTCAGTTTTCTTCTACCGTAATCAATTTCGTATCCTCCGGTTGTTTTGAAGACTGCAAATTGTGGCAACTTCGCCTTATCGACAATATCATCGCATAAATTCGACTTCGAGCAATCAATTTGGAAAATCTGTTGAGTGACAAGTGCTGGAAGCCGTCGGAAATCTTTTCGTTCGTTTGCTTGGCTCAATGAGCTAAGGAACCAAACAGCAATCGCTTCGTCCAATTCTGATGAATCTAGGAGAGTTTTGAGACCATCGTCGTCGATTTCAGGAAGCTCCTCCAGAAGTTCGATCACTTTCTTCGAAATCTCTTGAGCATCCATCGATTCAATATTCTAAACTCGCAAAAATTTAGCCTTGTAAACTATAAATAATCTCACCATTTGTTTTTCAGGATTAATCGAACCCGCTGGGAAGTATAAGACTCCCACAGAATGCTCAAATTTGGAACAGATATTCTCTTCTTCGTTGCAATCGATTGTCGCAACATTCGCGAGACCGTCGAGCATTGCCGAGATCTTTCTTCTCGTGGTCGATGAGAGACATTCGCGGGATTCTCCGCACAAATCGACAACCCATGGAAGACGATTGTAAGGTTCCCAATCCTCGCTGAGAGCCTTGATGTTCTCAGAATTCAAATGAAGAACTTCTGATCGAAGACGCTGAATAACGAACTCCGTGAGAAGTTCGACATCACGAACTCCGTTGTAGAATTCTCCCTAAAACATAATTGGGTCGTAATTTAAAGTTGTTCAACATACAGTTGGGTAGAATACAAGAGATGGGTAAGCTCCAACACGTTGTGATTGGCACAGCATCGGATCCTCAGCACAATTTACAGCTCCGACTCGAATCGTTCCCTCGATTTCTCGGGCGAACTTCCTCCATGTCGGGGCTAATTGATGGCAATGTGAACAATACGTTGAATAGAAGTTAATGAACCAAATATCATTCGAATCAGTGACATATCGTTGAAAATCGGCACGATTCAATGTGACAATTTCCTGATCATCGTCGTATATTCCGAAATTGTCGTTGTAGAACTGCCAGCTTTGATAGTTGTCGCCGCCATTGAATCCATCTTCGAGACCCTTTTCGCCATATTGATCATATTTTTTCCGGAGATTCTCGTCCTTGAGTACTTCATAAGCTTTGTTGATTTTCACAAACTCCGCGTGAGCATTTGGATCATCCTAAAACAACATTTTTGAATAGGAGTGTTTAGTTCTTTTTTTAGAGCGGACTAGTTTTAAAACCTCGGCCATATTACATAATTTAGACAAGAATGGCTTTTGTGAAAAAAAAGAGAGAAATTTTGGTTGATTTGGTAAACGGCGAACCACTTCAAACTAATTGTTGATTTGAAATTATTGTCGAAACATGACGAATGTGAAAAACTGCAGCGATATCCTATGTATTGTGTGCGTACACCGAGTCGCACAGTTCAACAAGAGCTACAGTAATCTCAACTAAAATATATTTATTTTTTTTATTTTATTTTTTTCGTTTTTTCGTATTTTCTTGGAGAATTTTTGGTTTTATGTATATTTTTTTTTGTTGGAAAAGTGTGATAGAAATATTTTTTGTATATTATTAAAAGATAATTGTTTTACATAAATAGAAACTATCTATTTTTCGAAAAAAAAAAAACATTTTAAATGTCATTTTAGACAATTTTTGCCTCGAACTTATCAACTTTTTAACGTTATTCCAACGGGCTTGTTTCTTTTCTTTCTTATACGTTTATATATTCATTATTTATTGGTTTCAGGTGAAGAAACACGTAACCGGCCGAATAATGATAGCCGAAAGAGCAGTCAGTCAACTATTTCGCTGTTAGATAAGTTTTTTTATTGTTTTCACCTTTTGGCTAGAAAGAAAACTTATTTAAAAAATTTTTAAAACTTTAAAATTATTATTTTTTGAGATGAATGGAAAAGAAAATAAGTTTGTTGAAATTGAAAAAGATGCGTGCTTTGTGGTTAAATTGCAGATCATGCGGCAGTCATCGTCGACGAAGAGGAAGAATAAAAAATGGTTTGTAGTTTAAAGATAGAACTTATTAATTAAATAATATTCAGATTATCAAGTTTGCTCATCATCGGATAAACGAAAACCATTCATTTCGACGTCGCTCTCGTCACCTGATCGAATATTGGTGATTTAATTCGTCGGCAGAAACCCAACGGCTCTCCTAAGAGCCACAAATATTTTATTTTGTTGTTAAACATAAACATGTTATATATACTTATATCTATTTATTTGAAACCTTTGCATATTTCAGATTTTCACAAGAAATGTATCGCTCTAGAAGATCACTAGTTATATTATACACAAAAAAAGATAAAATATAATTATTAGAATAGAAAATTCCTAAATTTGAATGAATGGTAGAAATTAAGACTTCGGGGAAAAATTACAATTGATCAATTGCAAAATAGTTGACTGGCTGCTCTTTCGGCTATCATTATTCGGCCGGTTACGTGTTTCTTCACCTGAAACCAATAAATAATGAATATATAAACGTATAAGAAAAAAAGAAACAAGCCCGTTGGAATTACGTTAAAAAGTTGATAAGTTCGAGGCAAAAATTGTCTAAAATGACATTTAAAATGTTTTTTTTTTTTCGAAAAATAGATAGTTTCTATTTATGTAAAACAATTATCTTTTAATAATATACAAAAAATATTTCTATCACACTTTTCCAACAAAAAAATATATATACATAAAACCAAAAATTCTCCAAGAAAATACGAAAAAAATAAAATAAAAAAAATAAATAAATTTTAGTTGAGATTACTGTAGCTCTTGTTGAACTGTGCGACTCGGTGTACGCACACAATACATAGGATATCGCTGCAGTTTTTCACATTCGTCATGTTTCGACAATACCTTGTTTCTGTCAGGGTGTTTCTTGATTGCCAACTTCTTGAATGCCTTTCGAATTGTGCGGTCGTCGGCGTCGCGATCAACTCCCAACAATTCGTAGTAGTCTTCAGCGATAACAGAAACAATAAATGCCGCAACTACAAAGTATAATACCCGCATATCTGGAAAATGAAGTTGAAAATTGAAAGCAACTAGGACAAAGTATGGTATAGTGAGTGCTGACCGCCGCACACTGGACGAGATTGCTAGCGAGGAACTGCGCGAGAACGAGAGAAATAAATTGTTGGGACACGTAAGCCTAAACGAATCGAGTAGAATGAACCTTCTTGTGCAAATATTAAACCAACTGCGGAGCCGAACCGTTTATGTCAAGTTCGGGGAACTGTCGACAGTTAATAGAGGGAATTATCATATTTTCTAATGTTCCTTACAGAAATAAATCAAATTAACTACCAGAAAACTAACTCATGAAGTAAGAAAATGACAAGAAAATTTTCACGCATGAAACAGGTGAAATCATTTTAACGTTTATGGAGATTTTCTCAGAATTCGTCGAGATTTCTTAAATTTTCCAAAAAAAAAAACGTTACGATTATTTATTAAAAAACAACAAATTGTTATCAATCACTTTTTACAAGTTTATTTCACAATTGCTTCAACCTCGAGGTCGAGGCCTCATACTTTCAGAAAAACTTAAGAAAAAAATAAATACTGATTACTGTTTACAAAGTTGTGTTAACACCACGCAACTAATTCAAGACTACAGTATGATCACAGAAAATATCAATTTATATAATCGAAAAAAATATTATTTAACGTTCATTTGATAATGCTATTAATAGGTTCGCCAAACTGCCATTTTTAAATAGTTGGATTTTATTGAAAATACATTTTTCTGTTTTACTTTTATTTATTGAAAACTGTTTTAATAAGCTATTTCCCATTAGGTGAAGTAAAAATAGCAATACTTTGAATTTAATAAGATCCACATATTTCGCAATATCATCTTCAAATACAGTTTTACATTTCAAGATAAACAGAACATAACAAAAAAAGCGGCCGATGAATCAGCATTTTCTCATTTCCTCCACCCTTTCTTCTTTCCAACTGACCAATGGTAAAAGCGAAAGAACAAGGACGATGAAGCAAAAACACTCAAAAGAAAATAGGTCTTGTGCGTTTTTCTCAGCGCTCTCACGTTTTTTCCATATATTTCGATACTCAACAAACCGCTTTCTTATACCGAAATTTTTTCAATTCTTTTAGCGATCACCCAAAATTTTGCTATAATATTTTTCTAGTAAATTTCTATAATTAGTATCAGCAATGTCGAAGAAACGGAAAACAGCTGTTCAAAATCGCGAAAGAAGAGTCCTCCAACAATTTATTGCATTTTCTTTTTACAATCCATCTAAGCAGCCCAACTTTTGATTAATATTTTTGATTGTATACCGATTCTAATTTTTATTAATATTTTTACTTCGTTTCAAATATATCAATGAATCATCATTCTAAAACAAATATCACGGGGTACTAGTGACCCGCGTAGAGGAATCCGAATTCCCATTTGTCTACTATACTATAAGCTTCAAGGTCATTCTCAGGCTTCTCGCGTGATTTATGCTATTAATCGTCCTGGGTAAGCAATCTTTTTTTTTAAAATATCATTGATTCTCTTCTCTTATCGCAATTTCATACCTGTCATTCGTTCGCTTTCTTTTAGAACCGCACGATGCCTACAAAAAAAGTTTGAGCTGATTTTGTTTTACGATAATAATTAAAGTGAGAGGCGTGCCTGCAAAAATGATAATAATATCACTGCCCAACCTACTTGAACACGTAATTAAGCTCAAAATTCTGAAATTGAAGCACGAAATTCCTTAATATAATATTATGAGCATGTCGCGTGTTTACACCTAACGTAATTTTCGCGTGATCGAGAATTTCGAATGTCCATTTTTGTGTTTAAAGATCGCAGGGACGCAAAAGAATAGCACAGATGAAGAACATTTCTCGGAATATTGAAAACAAACGAAGTTGAAAGCATTGTGGATTTATGAATTTCATGTGACGGCAATTTCCATTTTGTTTATGTTTCACCTGTTTTTTAAAAATAACAATTTTGAATTTTCATTCCGCGGATTTTAAATTTTTCTAATGCGCCCATCTAGAAAAATTAAAAATACTAAAAATTAAAATATCTTGAATTGTTTGATTCTGAAATCTTAAAAAAATAATTTAAATGTCGTAGCTCTAATGGTATATATGATTAGATACGGTATAATCCATGATCATTCGTTTTGCGATAACGTCGCGTTGAATAGGGCTCAAAACCTCGTCGGCGCATCCAATAGTAGGTAGTTTGCCTCAATTAGTATCAATGTGACGTATCTGCCGAATGAATCATCGCGAGATAAGGGCGGGTCGTTCTCTACCGGTGTTCGCGATCCGATTCGCTTCGTGTGCGCTGTCATCCGCGCGCTCGCTGCGCATCTGCGTCTCATTCGCCGGTCAACTCGTAACCAGCCGTGAATCTTCCCGTATAAGGCGCGCCACCGCCGGTGACAATTGTCAAATTCCATTATGTGCGCCCTTCGTCTCGCGCTGACTGCAGTTCGCCGCCCTTTTCAATTTCGTGTTGAAAATACTGGTCACTTGAACATATTTGCCTTGCGTGTTTACACTTTTGTTGACAAATATATATATTACTGGTCAGAATGTTGGTTGAGTCCTCAAAAATTAAAAATAAAATATTTTCTGAATTGACGAATTCTGTCTGAAAATCCCATTGAATCGCCAGATAAATGTTTGGTTTTTCCGTTGTCTCCGCCTCTCATATTCCATCATACCAATCGATTTATTATATATTATCCATCCCATTCGTGCTCATTTCAAACATGTGTGCTCTCTGTATAAACAAAATTGCTGATCATTTCTTTTCAAAATGCCTCGTCTAGATGTTTTTATTAAATTTTTGAGGGCGTCGATTGAAGAAAACCATTAATTTATAAATTTTTTTCACCGTTGATTCATTTTTTTGCTTTTTAAATTGACAGAAAATTTCATTTTGAGCCGCAAAATCATTATATATTTTTCGTTTACAGCTTCAACGCTGATCTTTCGCCCAATTAGTCGCGATTCTATGCGTATGGATTAATAGACAACATGCAATTCCCTATTTTTGCGTTTGAAAGTTTTTTGAAGGCCAATAACGGACCAGATATTGATTCTCAAAAAAAATCCCGGAGAATTTCTTCTATTGTTCCATTTCTCTCTGCGTCTGATCTTCTTCAACATCTTCCAAAAAAATGTTTATATTTATTATCAACGCCAGCCCAGAAATGAGTCAGTACATGTTTTTGTCAAAATAGAAAATTTTTGTGTGGGTCATTCGACCTCCACTATTCTCGACGTTTTTTCGCAATTTCCAGTTCGAATACAAAAAATGAATCAGACTGCCTTCATTTGAAATTCATTCATTTTTATGGAATTCAATTAGTCATATAATCTGATACGACTTGATCAATTCAATCGTCCCAAGTGACATTTGATCAAGTTCCGAGAACTGTTGCACAACCGACGAACGCATTCAGTTGTTTTCCGCCACACCCCTCATTCGGACCCTCTTTTCTCGGTCTCATTTCTCTCCATTGCACTCAAACCTATCTGGCCTCATTTGACAGTGCCGCAAATTTCTTTTGTAATTTGATACAATTGCGACACCTTTGTACCGATTTGCACATTATTTCAGACATGAAGTCTCGTCTCCCAATTCCGATTCTCCTATTAGCCACATTATTTGTACATTTTGGAAATTGTGAGGCACCGGAACCGACTGGCGACAATGTGTGCACAGTCAAGACTATGTAAGTTTTTTTTCGGTGAAAAATAATTAGTGCTTTAAATCAATACACAATTTATATTCAAACTATTGCAATATAGTAAACTGCGTCTAAAACCGACTTGATTAAACCAATGTTTATCGCGGTAGATCCCGCACAAAATAAATATTTGATATCACTTTTTTGCGGTCGTATTAATAGTCGACCTCGGCATAAAGGAAATGAGCGATTTGTTGCAGCGTTGACGACTATGATTTGAAGAAGGTTGTTCACGACGTTGTGTACAAGGAAACCGAGCAATGTCTCAATCCGCTCACCGGATTCCAATGCGAAGTCGAAAAGTAATCTCAGCACATTTCTTAGTCATCACATTTCAATACACCATCATTATAGGAAAGGCAAGAAGGCGACGTATCAACGAGTGCTGGTGAAAAAGGAGAAGTACGTGAAGAAATGCTGCACCGGCTACTATCAAACCAAGGAAAACACCTGCCAACGTAATCATTTTCGCATATATAAATACGTTGCGCAATTGCATAGTTAATGATGGCGGTGAAACGACGCGTCATGGTGTAGAGTTCGCATAATTAACAATGCGAACGCCTATTTAATAGAATGACTGGAATAGTAGGTCAATAACTGAAAGGGGGGGGGGGTAATGTCAAATTTAAAGCCTGCTAAATGTCTGAAGATGTGAATTGATAAATAATATATAAATTTCAGCCGACTGTAATCCGGTATGCAAGAAAGGACGTTGTGTGGCCCCGAATACTTGTGAATGTGATGCCGGATTTGGCGGAAAAACATGCGCTACTTGTATGTATTTATATCCTTCCTCTGATGGTTTTCATTTCAAATTCAGCCTGTTCGATTGGTGGCTGGGGTATTGGATGCGCGAAAAAATGCGATTGTGAGAATGGTGCGAACTGCGATCCGGAAACCGGCGAATGCCAATGTCTCAGTGGTAGGCTTTTTTGATTATTGATGTGTCGGATATCCGATGTTTGATAGGCTACCGCGGCAAACGGTGCGAAGAAACGTGCCCGGATGATAAATGGGGACCGAATTGCAAAAACACGTGCGCTTGCCAGAACGGCGGCAAATGTAATAGCGAGGGGCATTGCGTGTGTCCCGATGGATTCTCGGGCGAGTTTTGCCTGAACAAATGCGCCGAAGGAACATTCGGAACTGATTGCAAATTTGAATGCAATTGTCAGAATGGCGCCACGTGCGATCACGTCAATGGAAAATGCCTCTGCAAATCGGGATTCTCCGGCCCAGTGTGTGAAGATCGATGTGCTGAAGGATTCTTCGGACCAGGATGTACGGAAAAATGCAAATGTTTGAACCATCAGGATTGTGATAGTGAGACTGGAGAGTGCAGATGTGTCGGATGGACTGGAAAACAATGTGATGTTGGATGTCCGAAGGGCAAATTCGGACTGCAAGTAATTCGGAATTTCTGCAAAATATTTAGTCACTAAATTTGAATTATTAAAGTGCTCTCAAAAATGCAATTGCCCGGGCCTTGAGTTCGGTGATTCGAATGCTTCGTGTGATGCAATCACCGGAAAATGCGAATGCGAGAAAGGCTATAAAGGAGACAATTGCGATATTCGCGGTATTGAATTGGCCACTCGAATAATTTCTATCCATCTTTGATGTTTAGTTTGTGCTGAGGACATGTACGGAGCCAACTGCGCCAAAACGTGCAGCTGTGTGATGAGCAACACGCTGATGTGCGCTCCGAACACTGGATTCTGCCGATGCAAGCCAGGATTCTATGGCGATAATTGCGAATTGACGTGCTCTAAGGATACATATGGTAGATAAATACATGAAAATAATCGGTAAATTAATTCAAATTTCTTGAAGGGCCAAACTGCGACAAACAATGCAAGTGTGATTGGGATTATGCCAGCGAGTGCGATCCAACCGATGGGTCATGCGTTTGCAAGCCGGGATTCACCGGCCCCGAGTATGTCATTCATCGAATGCTGCCGATCTCATCGAATGTATTTTCAGTTGCAAACAAAACTGCAGTCAAGGTTACTTCGGCGTCGGCTGTTCTTCGAAATGCGAATGCGCTCCTGGATCGACGTGCAATCCAATCGATGGAACATGCAAATGCAAGCCGGGATTCAGCGGAGCACTCTGCGAATTCCCATGCCCGGCGGGCACTTACGGAGAATCGTGCTCAGCTTGCCAATGTCGAAATGGCGCCGGATGCGATCCGGTCACCGGAATGTGCTTCTGTCCGTCGGGATGGACTGGATCTCGATGTGAATCCGAATGCCCGCGAGGAATGTATGGTCCTGACTGCAAACAGCACTGTCGTTGTGAGAATGGCAACTGCGACCGAGTGACCGGAAAATGCGAATGCGACAAAGGATTCAAAGGTTAAAATTGTCGATGATATCACTTTTTTCATCATGTGCATTTTATAGGCGAATATTGTTCGACTTCCTGCGAAGCTGGATATTACGGTGAATCATGCGAACTTTCCTGCGATTGTGGAGGCGGCTGGTGTCACAAACAGACGGGAAAATGTCTCTGCGCTCCTGGCAAATCTGGAGTTCGATGCGACATCCGTACGAATCCGAGTTCGAGCATGATCGTTACATTTATTTTGTAGCTTGTGCCAATGGAACGTTTGGATTCGATTGCGCTGAACGTTGTGTTACGTGTCTGACATCGTCTCAAGATGCTTGCGACGCGAGTAATGGAATTTGTCAGAAATGCCGACCAGGACGTACTGGAATTGCCTGCGAACAAACATGTGCCAGTGGAAAATGGGGAGACGGATGTGCCAATGATTGCAAGTGTGCCGATGGACACAAATGCCATCCGGAAACTGGAATATGCGATTGTGAACCAGGATACAGGGGACCAAATTGTGAAGAGAGTACGAAATTGTCAACGGCTTCCAATTGATTTTTTTGTGAATTCTTTTTTCAGAGTGTGAAGATGGAAAATGGGGATTCGGATGCAAAAATGAGTGCCCGAAGTGCGCCAATGGCGGAAAGTGCAACAAACTCGATGGAACGTGCATATGCCCATCCGGGTTCGAAGGACTTCTATGCACAAGACGTATTCTACTCTGTGTTTGTTACTAATAATTGTTTTTTTGACTTGCAGAATGTCCGTCCGGCTTCTGGGGTTTGAAATGCGAGAAGACTTGCAAATGCGCATCTGAATACAAGCAATGCAACCCGCAAACCGGCGAATGTTCGTGTCCAGCTGGATTCCAGGGAGATCGCTGCGAACAGGCTTGCGATGATGGATTCTATGGTCCGGATTGCATCAAGAAGTGCAAGTGCCGCGGAACGGCGACCTCATCGTGCAATCGTGTTACCGGAGCGTGTCAATGTCACGCCGGATTCACTGGCGAGTTCTGTCATGCCTGTGAGTTGATCCATGCGGTTCATATTACTATAACTCCCTTTTTTATAGTATGCCCCGAAGGAACATTTGGATTGAAATGTAAAAATGAGTGTCCGAAGGATTGTGGTGACGGATACGAGTGTGACGCGGCTATTGGATGCTGTCATATCGATCAACTGAGCTGCGGAAAAGCTAGTACGTCAAAATTTTTCGATTGATGATTAACAGAGATGTTCAGAACAAGAATTCGAAGCCCTTAATGGTGGACCATCTGGCAGCGGTGGAAAATGGTTCATAATCCTATTCTCGTTGGCGGTTTGTGTCGTTCTCGCCGTTCTCGTATTGTTCTACAGGAACAAGTATCAGAAAGAGAAGGATCCAACACTTCCGACTGTTGTGTAAGGGGAAGACGTGTTGAAATATTGTGATTCGATGCATGTTCAGATTCCATAACCATGACGACAAAGATGGGGGAACTGCCATCAAAAATCCATTGGCTGATCGCCAAAGTGTTCCAGATTTCGACGGACACAATCACGATGGGCTCTTGACTCTCGAAGAAGAGGAATTGGAGAATGTGAAGATTCGCGGTGGAAAGCCTTCGGAAAGCAATCATTGTACGCTTATTCTTCACTTTCTTTTATTTTTATAAGAGTTTTTAGATGGATATGCAACACTTGACGAGATCAACGGCGGCGCTGGACCATCATCTTCAGGTGCAGAGCGAACACCGCTTCTGGCGGGGAATGAAGCACCACCGCAAGCTTCGCAAGACGGTTGAGCCACGTTTTCTCGAGATTTTATTTTTAAAATGCACGATCGCTTTTTTGGGGGTTCTAATGCTTCTCATTTTTAATTCAATTAGCCGTATGCAAGTTATTTGTACTAAGTCATATTGACGAAGTCGCGCGACTGCGACGTATTGGCGAAAAGTCAGGGAAGGTCTCGAGGCGAAGAGTTGCATTCATGTTACTCTACGTAAATATTGCCATCCTTAAATCGTCATGTATGTTGCGAGACCCAACTCTACAGTAGAGCGCGTCATCCGCAGTCGCACGTCTTCGAAAATAGTCATGAAACTTTTATACGGCTAATTTGCATGATATTCCTGGGGAATTATTCTAGTCTGCATGATTGAATTCCTTTTTTTGTTAGTTTCGTAGTTGTCGTTATTGTCATTATTTGTATATAAGCTGGGACAATTTTCAATTGGTACTCCTCAGTGATGATTAATGGATGGTGGTGGTGTTGTCTTTGCATGCACGTTAGTGGTTCAACTGTTTGAGTCGCAGCGGTGAGTTTCATTCCTATTCGTCGAAAAATATAGTTAGAAAATAACAAGATGAAGAGAAGCACAGAAGCCCCGAAAATTCTCTCCCTTCTGTCACCTTTATCGTCAATTTCGTAGATTGTGCAGTGAAAACGCGAAATTCATTTCGAGAATCAATATAAAACAAATTTCTGGCTGAAAATTCAAGCTTATAATTATGTTTTTTTTTTTTCAGAGAACCCTTATTCGCATATCGCCCAGAATACGGAGAATTCGAAGCGTGCCAAAGAGAACATTTATGTTTAGTCGCCCCCCATTCATCCCGAGATTTTAAAATGCTATTGAGATTGTTTTTCCTGTATACGTGTATTTATTTGCAACGGAAAATTATTGATTTTCCGGCCACATACCGGTTTAGTAGGTATTTAGCCTTTTATGTATATGTATTTTGTGCATTCTCTTGTGATTTACGGATAGTTTGTACTATATTTACTAACATTACTCTTTGTTTCTAACATTCTTGTGTTTCACGTTGAAAAATGGTTGTAAATAGAAATGAATCGTGTGAAATGAAATGTTGGACAAACATTAATTAAAAGACCAGCCGAAATTCATTAAAGTGCAAGGTTTTAAGGAAATTGTAACCTTTTTTTAGACCAACGACGATTAAGTTGAAAAGTAGAAAAATATTTCTACTGTAGGTAAAAGTACAAACACGTTGCAGAATTAGTGAACTACAGTAACGTTGCGTTTTTAGAATAATTTTTTTCTATTTTATTTTGACTCATTCGTTACAATTGTTCGCAACCGACAAAAATAAGCCTAACTGATAATAAAAACGTCTCGCTCTTCGCGTCTGTTTTTTTCGGGGCCCCGTTGCCATTCGTTGTCGTCCCCTCGTTGCCTTTTACCGCTCATTTTATATGCTCAACAAATCAATTCTATTTCTTGGTTTTTCTTTTCGATAACACGAGCAACCCGGATAGGTGTCAATTAACGATTAAAACAACGATTTTCTGCACAAAATTATGGAGAACATTTCCGGAATTCCACTTCTCGACGAGGTTTGTCAATTTTCTCTTAAATAAATTATTTGAATAAAAATAAAATTAGCATAAATCAGACTTGTTAACAAGATAGATGACAAGACCAAAGTACAAATAAGCGAATATTAAATTTTATTCAAAAAATGCAAATTCTCAAAGTCGTATAACAGAAAACGCGAATAAAAAAATGAAACCAGTTTTTTCCGAATGTTAGGGGTCATATGATATATTTGATAAGATCAAAATGAAAATCGTGCGTTTGCTTTCACTCATTCTTCCTTTCCACTTTAACAGACCTACTCATGAGATTTATTTTTTTTACAAAAGATTAAACAATTATGTTTAAAATACTTTTTTCAACGGTACATTGGAAAAATGTGTACTTTTTCATGATTTATTGCATAAGTTTTTCAATGGAATTGTTAATCTCAAGATTACCAACTAATGAAATAAAACAAATTCGCGCCCTCTCAGCAAATTCGATTAATCCTAAATTCAGTTGGCTGCCTGTCAGTTTTCTTCACAAATTTTCAACGCTATGCGAACATAAAAACACTTTCCAATCTAAAATTTTTTTCGGCCAAGAAAATGATGGTGTCTTAATATATTATGAAATGATGCATAATGCGAAACGAAATATTATAATTAAAAGATTTTCATATAAAGGTCTTCCGTTAAAATAAATACCTTAAAACTGCCTTCTTTTGAAGCACGAGTCGCTTTCGCCCGGTTTTAAAAGCAACCATTGCACTGCAACTGCGCTAACAGACGAAAAATAGTTAAAAAATAGTTGAAAAATAGTGCAGACTTTGGATGAAAGAGGGATCTGTAACAGATCTATTTTCAAGTCTATTTTTCATCAGCGCTTCATCTATTTCTCAGCCATTCTCTATCTATTTAGCATCTTGGATTCATCTATTTTTCATCCATTTTATGTCTTGTCTCTGTCCCTCGTTCTTGCATTCTTCATCAGTTTTCTATCTATTTCTCATCCATGATTCATCCTTTTTTTAACCCATTTTTGTCTACTTCTTGTCTCTTATTCATCTATTTTGCGTCTATTTTTCTTCTGGATGGTTTTTATGAAAAAACAACAGTAAACGGAAAACAACAAAATAAAAAAAAAAGAAAAATACAATAAATTGTTTAACATTAGAAATATCAAATTTCAATTAAATAGAAAAATGCTGATTGAAATATTCAGCGGCATCGGGCTTCAGTTTTTTGAGTTGGTGCTCTTTTCCAATTTTGATAGCCAAACTATGCGCCATAACTTTGCTAGCGTGGTGAGATCCTTTCTGATCGTTATAATTTGAACGAAGGCGATCGCTAAAAGTACATGGTGTTATTTAGTGAAACATTCGCATAACTACATGAAAGTAATCGCAGACTCTTTGATTTGCACAGCAACTGAAGTAGCTTGATCCGTCGTTGGAGCAATATCTAATCCAATGAACAATGCTTCTTAATTTTTTTTTAACATTGTTCACATATGTATGTATTATCAGAATTACCAGATATCATTTGATTAACAGCAGAATCCATGTGGAGATATTCCAGACGAGCACCAGGCGTTCCTAACAAGGTATAAGCTATCAGGTAGTTATCCTTATCGTAAATCTGCAAAATATATATGAGCTCTATCTAAGACAACTTTAAACCTCGGCAAATACATGACGCACCAGTTTCGATGCCGATGTCAGAAGGTTTTGACCAATACTTCCGACAAATTTTGAGCAGATTTCTGCGATATCGACAACTACACCCGACGGCAGTGTGTATTTACAGTGTTGGTGATTCAATAAGCAGCCTTGGAATAGGTAGATGGTCTCATCGATATCAACTTTATTCTGAAAAAGTTCACTGCACATATCATTATGCATTCAATACCTTTTCCAGATGCGCGTTCGATATTCGTCTAGTCTATTAAACTGAAAAAAAAAACTGTATAGTCCATTGTCCGAGCAGATTAAAATTTTCATACCATAATGGCCATCCCGCACATACTCATCCACATTTCTTTCACGCCCTCATCTTTCTCTGCTTCGGCTTTTCTTGCAAAAACGTCCACGTCAATTCCATTTGTTGCGTTTTTTACAAAGTTATTTACTGAACTCTGGAATGAATTTATCTTTAACAGCAAATCTATGTTCATTAATTGTTACCTTGACTTCATCGTAAGATTTCGCTATGTCGCCACCAGAGAAAATTACACGGCGTGCAAGCTGTGATGCGTTGAGGTATCCATCTTTAACCAGCGGCTCATTCGACTTCTAAATTGAATGAAACATTAAAGATATTGGTTGTATGGCAAGGTGTTCCGAGTGCGACGAAATAGTAGACGCAGACACCTATACACTCTCACTAATGCATAGGCGAGTTTTCCTTTGCATCTCTGCGCCTCCATCTCACTATGAGAGGGAGGCCCAGCCCCTTTTTTGGGAGTTGGTACGCTTGCCGCTTTACAGGCCGGATGCCTCCGGGCACCGGCCCATCTACATTTATTCACAATAAACCATATTTAATCACACTGTGGATATCTGGTCAGCTAGTCAGGGCATTGACAGGTTAACGGTACTCTCCCGTATGGCGCCGGGAGAGGATGCGTTACACGAGGCAAATAAAAGTGAAATTAAGAATTTACCTTGTTTGTGCGGACATGGGTAACTATATCCAAAGGATCGCGCTCCGTGGTTGGCTTATTCCGATGCAATGCATTTGATGATGTCTCGTAATACTGTAAGAAAGACGCCAGAACAATATTAGTAAAAGAATAAAACAAAATTACATCATAGTATTTATGAGGAAGATGTGACCTCCGGTGGCTTCTTCTCTGAAAATAATGCAATATATGTAATTTTGAAGCTTGTTTTTATTTTTCCTATGTCTGTGATTACTGTTGTTGTCCGTGTTCATAATTTTGTGTATGGCATAATTATTTAATTATGCATATTTTAACCCCTTCCAGAAATATTTCAACATGTGACCCACGAGTAAAATCAAAGTAAAACATACTAAGAATACGTCCTCAGCCTTATTTGTCGATTCCATATCCTCAATTAGCGTACTTCCTTCTTCTTCTTCTTCTTCTTCTTCATATAATTGTTCTATAAGTACAAAAATAGCTTTAAAAATACACGAGTGTCGTTAATTTTTTTTCTGAGTGAAACTAATTGCTTATCGTCGAGAATATTTGAAAAAAACAAGTGTAAATAAAATGTTGTACCGTTGAAATGTTCTCGTGGCTGCAGGTATTCAAATTTTTTCTTCTTCGACAATGGTGAAGCTCTTGGCTCATGTTCTGCCATGCTGTTCCTAAATTTACATTATCCGATTTAAATTACTGTTTAAAATGTATTGTTCAAATAGGTTACAAACCAATTTAACGTGAGAAAATTGATGAATTCAACGACATTATAAACGATTTATATATTTTTGACATATATTTAAAGAGACAAGGAGTGAAAAAAATAGTAAGCCTTTATGCATGATATCCGCATCCTGTAGAAACGCACATTGCGATGTACCCATTCGATATTTCGATCAAACAACCTATACCAACAATTTCATCCAGACCGATAAAAACCTCCTCCGTTGAGAACTTCCCGTTGCATAAGAATGAGTACTTCCTGCAGAAAAATAAAATCGATAGAATACAGTTTTAGAGAGTAGTTTTCTCACCGCACAATCTCATACAATTTTCGATATTTCAAGTTCCTTAACCACGTGAAACTGTTGTATTCTTCTTCAAACTTCTGGACGCAACACATCCATCTTTCGGCTTCTTTGAAAACATAGATAAATCTAAAAATAACGTCATAAAAATATATGAACGATCTTTGCTCACCTGCAGACTCTCATTGAAGAATTTTTGGTGAACAATATATCTTTCTTTGTGTGGATTCCACAATGTTTTGACCGAATGATTCCAAAATTCAAGTGGTACGCTCCAAACGTGTTTTCTCCGTTTGGTCCCATAATATCTAAAGGTTTCGAAGCTCCAGAGAATGGAGTTTGCAATGATGGCGCATATTTACAAAAGTTGTTCAATAACGCCGATGGGCTTTGTGACAATCTTCGTTTAATCTCTCGTTCGAGGTTCACTCGCATAACATATCTGTAATATTCATTCGTGTTTTTTTAAATATATTTTAATACCTATGAAGTACAATTCCAGGAAAATTGTTTGTAATATGGATACAAAAATCCCGAATTAGAAATTTGTACATTGCTTCAAATGACGCAGTAGATAAGCACGCAACGTTTCCAAACATCTTGACGTTGTCAACGTAGTGGTAAATGAATTCCTATATATGAAACCATGATTGCGTTGTTCAAATATTTTGGACATACATGCAGTTTGATTGTGAAGTACGTTGGAGAGTTATCCAAAAAACATTTTTTTGCAACGTCACACAAGTCAAAAGTATCCCTATGGTTCAACATTCCATTCGTGCACATATTATTGAAAATAAGACCTAAAGCAATAATTGCACATCGTCCATCTGAGGGTAAACTTGAATTGCAGATAGCAAACAAGAAAATTTGAAGTCTGAATAACTATAAGAAAAATCTAAAACATTATATCTGAAACATACATCTAGTTTTTGCCTTCCGTTAGTGAGCAATCGAGTCAAATCGGCTCCTTCAATTGGCAATTGTAGATGTTTGTCGAAGTTTTCGAGCATGGTTTCATCGCATTCGAACATTGCAGATTTTTTCTTTGAACATCTAAACTTTTTAGGCATGAGCTCTGGAATTTCTGCCGTTTTTTTGGTCACACTTAATTTTGATACCTTTTAGTATCAACATTACAATTCCATCTGAACAAGTGTGAAGAACATCCAAGATTGTATTGTACGGCTTGACATATTGCACCATTTTCGCCGCAACAGGACCAAATCCATTAACACCGCGAATACTATCTTCTAGAGTCTTATCCCCAAATCTGTCCAATCGTCGATCTTAAATCAATATAAGCGATGAATAAGAGGGTTTAAAATTATTATTGATTATTACCGTTTCCAAGTAGTGGTTTGTGCAGAGTTCCGTGAGAGTCGCAATAAAAACAAGCTTGTGGACTTGAAAAACCGCTCATTTCAAGAATTTTTCTTTTTGCCTTAAACTGAAATCTATAGAAATTTTTATCACTTAATCCTTACTGGTTGGTCAGAAACGAGTGACACGAGGTATGGAGAAAATAAAATATTGTTTACAACAAATGTTGACCCTTCGCCTTCCAATCGATTCATTATAATTTCCGTGACGGTATTCAAAACAAGGGTTGTTGGATTATTAGCTTTTAATTGCAGCATTCCACAGACTACAAGATTAATTGAAAGTTGCGACTTCATTGTAGGCAAATCCACTAACTGTAAAGTAATTGGCCACAAACTTCCTCTAAATGGCACATCTTTAATAAACAAATAATAATAATACCTGAAATGTCCTCGGGGATTGACGCCGTCCAGACTTAGCACCATGCTCAGATCACAATGATTTTCATCCTCGTATTTCCATGAACTGGAAAAAGAACTTCCTTGAAGATTGTGTGTGAAGTTTGGTGCTTTTTCCTTCAATTTCTTTCGAATTTCCATTATATCGTCAAAGGACGACTCCACAATCCCGCGAATTTGTTCGGTGAGAGGCAGCATAAGAAAAGTCGCCAAATCGCCGCAACTGAAATTGATCATAATAATGTTTGAAATGTGGTATATGTGTTTACCATTCCTTCTCTCTTCGACATCCACACTTTTCGCATATTGAACGCTTCATAATATTCTTCTTGAAATCATACCACAATGAGCGGGCTCTTTCAATCGGGATGAAGTTTTTAATTGTTGCCAGTCGTCTCAAAAAGCCTGCAACCATTTTTTGTCTTTGGAAAAGTATTAGTTTTACCATTTTCTGTATCTTTTCCGAGTACCGAACTATACATGCACAATAATAGTTCATCGGCCAATTCCGATACACGATCATGTGCGGGGTAATTCGGTACGCATGACGGCCCGACTACTTCGGAGAATTCTTCAATTTCGCTTTCAGATCGTTCTCTCATGAGAAAGGATGTTGTTGATGCATCATTTTCATTATTTTCGTTGTTCGACGATTTGTTTCGAAGTGAAAGCCGGGCGTTTTTTCGAGCAAAGACCACACGTTTGGTCGGCATGCATCGCGAACCAGCAATTTGATCTTAAAATAATAAACAATCAGCAATATTAATATACGAAACAAACCTACCTTTCCTCAATTTGAGACCTTCTTTGGGTAATCGATGGCGAAGAGTTTTAGGCATTTCCAAAATTGATTTTTAAAAAAATTGTGATTAACATGGCGCCATCTGCATTCACATTACGATCAACTGCACAATTCCATCTATTTTTCACCCTTTCAGTGTCTATTTCTTATCATTATCTTCTATCTATTTTTTCCCAATTTTTCATCTATTTGTCATCCATTTATCGTATATTTTTCACCAATTTTTGAGATAATCTATTTTTCGCCCATTTTTCTCCTAGTTTTTATCTACTTTTCCGAGTAATCTATTTTTCATCCACCTTTTCACCATTTTTCGTCTGTAGCACAGTTGCAGTGTTGTAAAATTTAAATTTCGTTATTTTAGCATCGACTTTATGGCCTCAAAAGCGTGTTTCGCGTAACTCTTGAAGCTTCAACAAAACTCACGCAATAATTCATATGTTTCACTTTGCACAGCTGTCTAAACTCGAGAAAAGACATGCTATGTCATTCAACAAAAATAGCAATGCAATTCTTTTTTGGGAATAATCACGCGTGTTTCTTTCACAGATCCTTCTTTTCTCTTATTCGTACGGAAGTTTGATAAAATGTTCACTAAATCATTGCTGTGAAATAAAACGTTCCATTAAGAGTTAAGGAAAAATTGCATAATATTTATTTAAAACAAAACGATTACTTACCACTTCTAGTCCTAAACCTACTATTTTCTTAAAATATAGGTTACATCTTGCCGGTTGTTTTTGAGGTGACACGCGAAATTCTCGGTCACATTTTTTTTTGAAAAATTGGAAAATCTTTTAAAAGTGAAATATGAAGTAGCTTATTAGACTTGAAAGTTTTAACCGAAAAGTGTCAACCAATTAATAGTATTTATTTATTTTTGTGTTTGCAAAATGCGCGAAATATAAATATGGATTGCGAATTGGTCGGTGTGCGCGCCACCACGGGGGTCAATCTCCTCGCAAATTTGTCTCATCT
The DNA here is from genome assembly GCA_902829315.1 of Caenorhabditis bovis. Classification (NCBI taxonomy): domain Eukaryota; kingdom Metazoa; phylum Nematoda; class Chromadorea; order Rhabditida; family Rhabditidae; genus Caenorhabditis; species Caenorhabditis bovis. The sequence goes on from CADEPM010000006.1 coordinate 3,724,940, forward strand.
TTTTCCATCGCCTTCTTCTTCCTCTTCTTCTTCGCCATCTTCGTCTTCTCCTTTTTGGGTTTTTTTTCAACATCGCCCGAAAGCCGAAACGAATCAGTTATATTTCTCGCATCTCTCAGGAAAACTTGGTCGACTCGCGCACATCGCTGCGTGTGTTTTTTTTTTATTCGCATACAGTGCGCGTCATAATGATACGCCACCCCCCAAATTTCGCAGTTTTGAGAAAACCATATAAATTGGTGACAAGAAAATTTCATTTTCGAATTCAGGACCATTGAAAACCTATACACGCGTATTTTCATGAGGGTCCGTTGGTCCGTATCCATACAGGCCGAAAAAGTTGGATTTTCAAGCGCGTCATAATGATACGCCACCCCTTATTTTTTGTCTCTTCTTTCGGCATTTTTGCATGTTTCTCGCTGATTTTTCTGTATTTTGTACAGTTTTTCAACAATCTTATTATTTTCTCCATAGAGCGATCGTCCGCTTCAGTTTTGGCTTGAAATCGGGCCGAATTCGGACCTTTGAACAACTTCGTTTTGTTTAAGGACTAAAACGCAAGAAAAAAGTCCAAATAACTATAAGACAACAAGTTTGAATGCGAGAACACAACAAATCCAATAATTAGTAGTCTCTTCATAGTTTTGGATCACTTCACATGTTCGGTTTCGCATTCTGTCGGCGAGTTCCTTGAGGTATGCAAGTGACCGACTGTTCCATTCCAGTCAAATTGCGGCCTTCAGCTCATAAAAGGTTCCCATTCTGCTTGGTTTGTGAGCGAACGGAACATTCAAGAAGCCTTCAGACGTTTTCGACGGGATTGAAGTTGGGGAGCTGGCTGATCCATCCAAAAGTTTGATTTTCTTTCTTTGAAACCCAATTGAAGATGCGGTCGCTCTTGTGAATGACTGGATTGTCTTAATGGAATTAGTGAAACAAATTTTAAAGAAATTTCGTAGTTACGTATACTAGATTTTCGAGAACGTCCGATACCATCCTTAATCAGCTTGACATTCTGATTGAGTTATACCAAAATGTCAATTTGAGCTTTCTCCTGTGAGCTAATGTAAGAGATTTTCCGCGGCCGATGATTATGAGAAGGATAAGTGAAAATAGTTTATAAGTGAAAAATTATCGGTCAGGCTGTCCGCACACAGAATGCAAGCAGTAGCTTGCCAACCTTTTATGAGCTGAAGGCCGCAATTTGACTGGAATGGAACAGTCGGTCACTTGCATACCTCAAGGAACTCGCCGACAGAATGCGAAACCGAACATGTGAAGTGATCCAAAACTATGAAGAGACTACTAATTATTGGATTTGTTGTGTTCTCGCATTCAAACTTGTTGTCTTATAGTTATTTGGACTTTTTTCTTGCGTTTTAGTCCTTAAACAAAACGAAGTTGTTCAAAGGTCCGAATTCGGCCCGATTTCAAGCCAAAACTGAAGCGGACGATCGCTCTATGGAGAAAATAATAAGATTGTTGAAAAACTGTACAAAATACAGAAAAATCAGCGAGAAACATGCAAAAATGCCGAAAGAAGAGACAAAAAATAAGGGGTGGCGTATCATTATGACGCGCTTGAAAATCCAACTTTTTCTGTATGGATACGGACCAACGGACCCTCATGAAAATACGCGTGTATAGGTTTTCAATGGTCCTGAATTCGAAAATGAAATTTTCTTGTCACCAATTTATATGGTTTTCTCAAAACTGCGAAATTTGGGGGGTGGCGTATCATTATGACGCGCACTGTATCTTGAAAAAAAAACGCTACTGACCAAGAAGAAACACGAGAAAATTGATGACGATGAAATGAATCACGTATATAGTAAGAGACAAAAAAAGGGTGAAAGTACTAGTTTTCGGCGAGCGCGTCCGCCCAATTCGCCATACACACACGCATATACACACACATTCTCATACATTCATACACCATTTCGACAGTATTATTCATTTTTGTGTCACTTTTATTGTTGTAGACTGAAGAATCGATTGATGCTGAAGTGAGGAACGGTGACGGAGAACAGTGTTACACCTCCAGAAACACGCCAACGAACCGTGAGTGATTTTCAATTTGAAAACGAGACATTTCAAATTTATGCCGGCATTTTGTGTTGAATATCGTCGTTCAACAATTTCTTTTGCCGAAATCTACAGTTTTGAAGGCATATGAGCCCCGTGGAATATTTGAGATTTTAAGCCCTTCTAATGTTCAATTCTGGAATAGCCTCATCCAGAAATGAAGAACTTCTCGAATGTTTGACTTTTTTTAGAGAAGGACATCTATAATTATGGAAAACAAATATTTGCCAAACATTTGCAATCAAACTTAGTGGATTTCTTTTTTGAAATTCTCATTTTTTCTTTTCAATATTCTCCCGTTTTCGAATCTTCTTTAATACTTATTTGAAAATTCAAGCATATTTTATTCTCGTTGAGTGTGAATAAACGTGATTTTTTTTAGAAACTTTAAACCATTCTTAAATTTCTCGGAAATTACTTACAATTTTAATTTAGTCTTCAAATGTATTTCTTGTCAAGCTATTTTCGATTATTTTTTGCCAATTATGAAACGAAAAAAATGAGCCACGAAATTTGATCCATTCTGTGTCAGAATCTTTCGCACTTATTTTTGAGAACTATCGGTAAAAGTCAAACGTGTTGTGTTATATTCGCTAAATATTGATTTGCTTCCAAATTTGCATACGCGGAAATGTTTTGATGGCGTTTCTCCAAAAAAAAAAACACATACATCATACTTCTAAAAAAAAAACATGAAATAACCAGGTGATTTCCATACCAAATTACCAGTTAAAAACGTTTTTATCGGAAATTCTTTAATTTTCTTATTTTTTGAGCTTTTTCTCAAACATTTCATAATTATTCGATGGGTTTTCGCTGATATGATACTGTCGAGTTCAATATTTACTCGAAATTTTTCGTCTTTTCATTATTGTTTACTCAAGAATAATCGATGAACCCGGAGGTTCTTTAGCAGTTTTTTTTTTCTTCTTTTTCTTCTTCAAGTGTTTTTTGTTCGTGTTCAAATAACACAAAATAATGTACGACGATTTGTGTTTTCTATCAGCTGAGAACAATTTCCAGTAGAGTCATCATGTTATTATTTAGAATGCGGAATGCCGACGACGTCGTCGCAAGACCCGGAAGCAGCAAACGAGCCGCAGAAGAATTCGCGGAAATGGACGGTGCATCAGGGGAGGAATCGATTCTGCTGTCAAGGAAGGGTACGTCTTGGAACGTGAGCCTAATACCGAGATCGGAGAGATTCAGATGGTTTGCTCGCGTCAGCATGGCGTCTTCGTTCTCACCGTTTTCCTACTTTCCACATGTCTCACATTATTCTTTATATTTGAGTAACCGATGTCTTTTCATTCTTCGTTTCAAAACAACTGTCTTCAGCGCGCCTTTTATGTGGAACATCAATCCGGCGATTCCTATTGTGGCAGCTGTTTTGTCGACGAGTGTTATTGCCAACTTCGTGCTTACTTCGTTTTCGGACCCTGGAATTATACCGAGAGTTGGGAATTTGGAGCTCATCGAGCTCGATAAGCAGAAAACGGCAGGTGAATTTTCGAGCGACAATTTTGATCATTTTTTAGAAATATTAAAGCATAGGCAAGCGCTATATAAGGGGGGATTTTGGCACTAATTTACAACTTGAAAAATAATACGTTCAAATGGGCGGGTCCCGATTTTATTCCTGTTTTCCACTGATGCAATACATTTCATTTCACGCCAATTATCAAACTTTTTTTGAATGAAATAAAAAGAAAGTGATTATATGCAATCTGAGACACTTTCGTATTACAATCGCAAAAAAAGCACCTTTCGCCGATTTACGGTAGTGTGATTCACAAGTATTCCGTAGTACGGTACCCGAATTCCCACTGTTTAAATTCGGATTTGAGCTCGAAAAAGTGCGATGGTCAACAATTACCCAGATTGTTCATTTTTTGTGTTCCTAATTTCTTCAAACTATGTAAAAATAAAAAAAATAAAGGAAAAAATAATGATACATATTTTTGAAAATCTCTCTACGTTTCCTTTATTAGAGGGTGGCTGAAAATTACCGACCTAAAATTTGGTGCCTTTGTGAAGCGCACTGGCGCTTTTTCAGCGCAATGTTTTGTTAATTTGCTGTATGTTTTCCTGGCTTGAGAGTTCTAAACAGAATTAGACGAAATGATAATTAGAGCATCAGAAAGATGGCTTGTCACGATCTTCAATGGCAGCCATTGTCAAAAAGGAGCTTAAGTTGATCCCTTATCGTGTCAGAAAAGCAGTCCTCATTTCTCTGGCCAATAAGCTCAAACGACTACAAAAACTGCTCGAATTCCTTTTGGCGTGTACGGGTTGGAGAACATCTGTCCACGGTGTTTTTTGATGAGAAGCTGTTTACTGCGGAGGCAAAATTCAATTTGCCAAACCATCAAGTGCTTGCCCAAACATCCGAGGAAGCTTCAGAATTCGGCCGGGTCAAAATCAACAAAGACCACTATGTCAACGATCCTGAAGAACAACTTGCTTCCTTGGAGCCAAAAAAGTGGACAGTGATGGGTGTTCCAACAGGACGGGGCCCCAGCTCATTCCGCGAAGTTTACGCGGGAATTGTTCGCCAGTTATTTCCCTTCCGTCATTAGGTCAACAGCATGACCCGCCTCGTCTCCGGATCTTAATCCGTTGTACTACTTCGTATGAGGGGTCTTACATAGTAAGGTCTGTGCTAGGCCCCATCCGAATTTGGACTGCGCGTCACGGTTAACGCATATCCGAATCGTCTTTGCGCAGTCGTCAGAAACCGCAGAGATTGCATCACGAAAAGATAATTTGTTGATGTTTGTTGATGCAAAAATAGACTAAATATGAAATTTGTGTTAGATTGAACAATTATTCCCTGAAATAAATAAGTTTTTATATCGTCCGGGTAATTTTCAGCAACCCTGTCTTTTCTCTTTCTTTTCCTTGACCCTTTAGTGTTCTATATAATGTATATACTAGTCTGCGTCCTGGTTATTTTGCACTTTAGGAGTCGGTTTGATAATTGTTAATATGAGCTGTCGCCGGACGCCGGCTATATTTAAAATCTCCAAAACTGAAACGAAAATTTTATATTTCACAAATTTGATATTGTTTGTTTAAATGAAGAAATTGTCAAAAATAAGGAAAGCTATGGCAGAATTTTTGGCGCGCCCATGTGTAGATTAATTTGCTAAACATAATGAGAGGTTAAAGGCGCAGATCGGAGTGGATTTTTTTGGCATTTAGCAATTTTTCGCAAACGATCGACGTATCAAAAAATAACATTAGTGTAACATTTTTGCAAATCTATTGAAGCTATTTGCTAGATTGAAAAGTGTTCGCGGCATTATATTAATTGAGAATTGAAATAAATGCAAAATGATCAACGATAAAGGTTATTTGGCGAAACCATTGTCCAATGTTTAGAGCAAATTGCTGAAAACTGCACGAATCGTGTTCGAACGAAGGAAGTCGTCGTCAACGGCCAACGAGTCAAACTAAAGTACTGTACGACGTGCCGCATGTTTCGACCACCGCGCACCTCGCACTGCTCAGTTTGCGACAATTGTGTTATGATGTTCGATCACCACTGTAACACTAAGCGACGGTTCTCGATTGTGATCTAGAAATTCTCGTTTCAGGTCCTTGGGTTGGTAATTGCATCGGCCAACGCAACTACGCGTTCTTCTATCGATTCGTGATCTCACTAGCGTTTCTTATCATTTATTGCTTCGCGTGCTCCGTTGTGCATCTATGTTTAGGTACAGTAACCCATCGAATATCATTAGTTATAGTAACTTTTCAGTATCTAAGCAGAAAGAGAGTTTGGCAGATGCGATCAAACAGAATCCAATCACTCTGGTTGTGGCCCTTGTGGGATTCTTCTCGATATGGTACATAGAAATTATCGTATTCGTTTTAAAATATTTTTGTAGGTCAGTAGTTGGTTTAATGTGCTTTCATAGCTATTTAATAGTTACTAATCAGACAACGAATGAAGATGTAAGCTATAAACGACGGTTAATAAAATATTTGATATAATTCCAGCTCAAAGGAGTATATCGTAATAAACCGTCGAATCCACCGGAAACAGAAGTGAAAAATCCGTTTCATCGCGGTTTTTTCAAGAATATTGCTGAAAAATTGTGTCGTTCTCAACCGCCGAGGTAACCGAGCATTGTTGTTTTCGCTATAAGACCTCTTCAGTGTCTTGGACGCAAGCGGATTTCTCGACGCGAATGTCTACATTGTAGTGCCGAAACCGAAAGCTTCGTCATCTTCTCATGAGCCGACAACGTCGACATGATTTTTCTTTTTCAAGTTTTATCTTTAATTTGTTTTCGATTCCATTATTTGGTGTGATGCTTCTACGGGTTGCTTTAATGTTGCTCATATTTGTTTCAGAATTTTATGTATAGGACCTGCTTGTTGAATAGATTTTAATTATATTATACTAAGCCAATGCCAAAAAAAAAATAAAAGAAATTATTTAATTAATTTGTTTTTCTTAAATTTCAAATGCGGGAATATTTGTGTTCGTCTCATCGAATCTCGCGTCGCACTTCGATTTAATTTCGATTCCACTCGAATAATATCGATTCACTTTCACTAGACGGCGTCGCCGCGACCTCGTGCGCACTCCTCCTTGTTTGTCAAATTTTCCATTTTCCTGTTTCAACGCGCTTTCAAATTCAGTATTGATTCCGTGTTTCACGAACTATTAATATCTTATGAATTTCTTGAAATTAGTTTCAATAGAAGCAAATTAGTGTTTGACCGAAATTGCCGAAAATTTGCGATCAGAATGTGTTCAACGGACAATGCAGGTTTTTTTGTATTTGCAAATTGAAAAAATCTGGACCAAAGTTATTGAAACGATTCGCCGATGAAACCACCGTTCGATTGTTCAATTTGTTTATTTTCATCTGCGGACATTTATTATTTATTATTCGAATGGTCACATGTCTTCTAATTTTCACTTATTTTATAGTCTTGACGACGCATTGTAAAATTTTCCGCCCTTAAAATCTTCTCCTTTGAAATAAATTTAGAAAAGATTCGATAACAATTTTAAATTCGAATGTCCAAGCAGAGAAAATTGAAAAAAAAAACTAATCATTGTTATAGTAATCGTCTTTAAATTTTTAAAACAAAACCGACATAAATATTGTGAAAAATGAGGGAAATAGAATAGTGCTTATTTGAGTAGCACATATGAGTCCTTATATGTAGTGCTCTCCCGCTGTGCCTCTTCTCTATTGTCGTCATGACAACACACATGGCGAGAAGCGCTGCGAAATTCCACAAATGTTATATATTTTGCAACACAATGGTCGAATATTTTCGGCGAAATGAATGCCGATCGAAATCTTATCTTGGGTATGCAATTCGTCGCATTTTGTCCACTCGGATTTCACAAGAAATTTCGAAATTTTTGTTTTTCAGCCAATTGAAAATGCTTGATCCGCGCGAGACATTCGAAAAATACGAAAGAAGATCACCTCAACCATGTGCAGGTAGTCAATAATTAAGTTATTTTCGGAAAACCATTATTTTTAGATCGGCGGGATATTTTGGCTTGCGAGTTTCGCAGAGAACCAGCACATCAAAGTAGGCAATTTTACAGACACATAAAAATGACTGAAAAAAATAAGATCAAAACTTTAAAAGTATCTTTAATTCTAAAGATTTCAGAATATTTTCGCTTGAAATTCTCAGAAATCTGGTTCTTTTACAGAGAAATTTCGCAAAAAAATTAAAAAACGTTCATTTTTGGTAATTTTCTTGCTTTTTCTTTTTAAAACTTCAATATTTCAATAATATATTTTTAAAGTTAATACATATAAAAATTTATTCTCTTTTTTTTAAATCATTTTAATTTTTAAAGGTTTCAAACAACGTTTTGATTAAAATATGTTATCCCTTTGATAAATCATTCACAATTTGAAAAATAATTTAAAAATCGTACTCGCATATGGTTGGTTTCAATTTAAAATAAATGTGAAATTCGGAAATCCGTGAAATCTAAAAAGAAAAAATTTAAAAGAAAATTATTTTGAGGTGAATATCGTCGCGAAGTTGTCACAACAATTCCGGTTCAACGACAAAATACCAATGGTAGGTTTTATACTTAAAAATGAATGAATATACAATAAATTAAAATACAATATAGTCGGTCGGCGTCCGGCGACTACTGTATGCGGGTAGATTTACGCGCATGCGCCTTGAAAAGGTCTCGACACGCTTGAATGCTTATTTCGCTGTTTTCACGTGAACTGCTTCATTTTTCTTGGCGAGTTTCGTATTTCCTTGAATTTCCAACGTCATTCGATTAAAAAAAATTATCGAATCGTTCCAAAAAATGAAAAATAACTAGTTTGTGCGAGACCAATCGAAAGGAGCATCCCCGTAAATCTACCCGCGTACCACAGTCGCCGGACGCCGACTATATATATATTTGATGTGTGCGACTGCGAAAAATTGGCTAAATGCCAAAAAACAATAGCAGTGGTCTTGGCTCAAAACTAAAAGTGTAGATTCAAGGGCCTATGTATAAGTATTGGTTAAAGGCGCACACCGAGACCTCATTTTTTAATTTTTTGGCACTGAGCCAATTTTCCGCCACCGACAATGTACATAATTGGTGATTTTAGGCGGAACACTCGCTTGTGAATTGCGAGCAAGACCTACCACGATCACCACATTTTTGCCAGAATCGGACAAAAAGAAATGTAAGAAATTTTGAGTTAAATCATATTTTCCGCTTCAATTAATTCAAACTAATCAACATTTGTACAATTTTAATTGCAAAATTTACTCGAAATAATATTGAATAAGCAAATGAGAATGCTAATTGTGCGTGGTTTTTAAGAAGAATCTGCTGAAAGTCTGCATGATGCTCGCAAATTCGAAATTTGAGACAAAATTTCAGAGATTTCTGTTCAATATTATAATGTTCTTTTTTTGCAGTCCCAGTTGGGCTGATTGTTGCGATCGCGATTTGCATTCCGGTCTTTATCGTCATCATTCTTTTCGCCGCTGTTTGGTTCCAGGAGCTCGGATGGATTTAATATGATTAATCGACATACAAATTACATTTTCGCCTTTTCAACGGGTCCGAAAACATCTCTTAATTCCTTATGTTTTTTCCCACACTCGATTTGCCTTCCAGCCATGTACATATTTGGATAAGCTCGAATAAAAAGAGAATCGACGCTTACCGTAATCCGATTGGCGTGTTGCCGTGGGCCATAGCCGCATGGGGCAAAATGGATAAGCGAGAGTGTGGGTGAGCACGAGAGAGCACCGACGGCCTCCAGGGAGATGTCCGCAGGTAATGTGGAAGAAATTCGACGAGCGAAATCGAATTGAGGACAAATGAAAATGAAGTTTCGCTTCGGCGAAATGTGCTCGCGAGCGCGTTCTGGCTCGATTTCGTGCTCGGATTTGTTTGCAAAAAAAAAACATTCGAAAGTTCAATAAACCAGTGCAACTCGAATGAAAATCAACGAATTTATCCCTAAACCACTATCTCAATATGAATATTGCGATTCGCAGGACGAATCGTCTCAAAAATTTCAGTCGTGCAATTTTTAAATGGTCCCTAAACAATCAGTTATTGTGTGAATATTTTACGATAAAAAAAGTCCAAAACGGTTTAGATTTATATTAAAAAAAAATCTGAATTTTGTTTTCAAACATTGCATTAAAATGAAACTATTCTGACGAATAATTAATGAAAATTGGCGTTCAAATTGCTTTAAAAGAGAATCAGTAGCATCATGAAAATGAATTCAAAATATTGTCGAGAATTTAATGGATTTATGCGCTGTTCATTATTTTAAAAAGAATTTCGAGTATTTCCACGTGGGCGAAAAATTGACGAACCGCTGTCGCCTTTGCCCTTCGCGTTCAATTCGAATATTGTCAACGTCAATCGTCTTATCGGCTTCGGAAAAATTAGATTGCGTAAAACCAGTGTGGATCGACGAAACTTGAAATTTCCGCGCGTAAAATAAAATGCAGAGTACGCAAACACGCGCACATCCATTTGCCTTGAGACAGCTGGCATGTATAGTGCGTTTTTCTCCCCAAAAAAAAGCGGCCATCACAATTTTTTGCTGCAAGACCTTGAGACGCAAATGAAGAAATTAAAAATAATACGCGGAACGCACGCGAACCGCGACGCGTCTCGCAAAATCGGTGTAGATTCAAATTAATCGGTGACTGAATATTCAATGCGCGTACGTTTTAATGCAATGTACGCAATCTCACGGCATCGAGACGCATTGGCACATAGCCAATCATTTTTTAAATTTCGTCAGATCGTTTGACTTCGACAATATATATATATATATATAACGCCTACAATATAAATACCCGAGGTGGCGCCGCCTGGCGTTAAAATCCTTCCTAATAAAAATGCAATTTTTATGTTTCATCGCAGATAATTTCCATAATGACATTATCTTCGCTGTGCACAAATTTTTTGTTTATTTTTTTCTCAATACCACTTCTCGATTTTTCATTCGATTTCTTCCAACGTCTCCGCAAGAAAAAATGAGGCATTCCGGCACAATTTGTGAATTTATAACCCTATAAACTCGATCGTTTTTGCTTGCCCTTTTTTCTTTTCGTTTTCAAGCCCATTTCTGTAATTGATTACGGTAATACAACAATTCGAAACGCACACAATGTAGCTGTCGAGATTTACCTTAAAAATTGAAATGGAAAAGTTAGAATTGAGCTGCTTGGAGGGGACCAATTGAATCAGCGCAAAACAATTAGGTACCTTGCAAGCAGCCCAACTCAACTTTATCGTAGGGAGAATAAGAGTAAAATAAATAAAAGTCGGAGAAAAAGCGACGACACGAGCTTCTTCTTCTACTTCTTCTTCGTCGTCGTCACACTGAAATTCCACAGATGGGCGGAGCAGGCGACGAGCACGAGCCGCCGGAGCACCACCGACGATTGCTTAGAGAAACGTAAGGACGATGAACCCGCCCCATCGTCTCGCATCCCATTTGCGAACTGCCCTCCTGAAGTGGATATGAAGTGTCAAGTGGATAGAAAATTGATGAAAAGAAAAGAAAATAGTGGGCGATGCGCGAGCGGCGTCGCGGCTCCGATTGTTGCTGCTATCGATAGCCACTCGATAGGTGTTGATTGATTCATTTGCTATTCGACAACCGCTTATCTCCTCCTTCTACAACATCGAAGTCAACTAACGATGACGTCACTCGACAGAGAAGAAGCTTCATCGATAATCCAGCAAAGAAGAACAATATATGTTATCAAAACGACTTCATTTCTACTGGATTCATCTGATATGAGGGCTATTTAAACAGTGTAAAAATAAGAGTGTCTTGAATAATTGTGGACCATCGCACTTTTTCGAGGCGGTAATTCAAATTTGAGTTTAAACGGTGGGAATTTGGATACTCTTGATAATCTGCAAAGCGAACTCACCGTTTTTTTTGTTCAAGCTTCAAGTATTTTGATGTAGTGAAGTAATATTTTTTTGATTTTACTGAATTGGAAATTTTACAAATAAAAAACACATTAATTGCTTGTGAAACACACCAAATATAAAATCGCGGCGTATTTTGTTGACTTACGTGATCGCATTATTCAATTTATTCTAATACAATCAAACGAGTAAAAAATTGACGAGAAATTTTCGATTAATTTTGATCCAAATCAAAAGGAATTGAAATTGGATTTTGAGGGATTTGGAAGATCTACGATGATCTTTCAAAAAATGAAAAAAACTGAATGGAAAACCACACGATTTCGAAACTACACAATTATTTTGTATTCGATTTATTTATGGAATGGTGCGATTAATTGTCTTATATGTCAATAAACTGTTCTCATTTGATGATTGTGTGCAATTCCCGATGGCACTATAAATCACAAAGTGCGAGATGAGGCGACAACTCGCAGGTTGTCAGTCACTTTCCCAACGGACCATTCTCCTTGACAGTTCGCCGACGGACCATGCCCGATCGACCCATCGAATGTGTTAAAATGGGGCGGAGCCAAGATGTATTCTCCAATCGCGTGGCTCAGTTGTGCTATCAGTCAGTGTGCTGAGCTCATCATCGACGCGTGCTCTCTTCCTCTTCTATGAATATGCAGTCACCGATTTACAAGGTCCGTTCGTTTTTCTTCATTTTCCTTCTATGTGCCATAATTATTCAGAAAATGCTGAAATCCGGCAAGAAGTCGACGAAGCACAATACGAAGAAGTCGATGAAGAGGATGAGTGTGATGGACGACACCGAGCGAATCACGGCTTCTGGCGCATTCTCGACTCCCGACTATCTCAATTCTCCAGCCGCTCGACAACTTCCAATGCCGCCAGCGCAGTGGCTCCTCCAGGTTCGATTCCTCCTCTTCCTGCCATATTAGTCTTCTCGTTCCAGCATCCTTCTCGTCCGTGCTCCTCCAACTCAATGAGCTCCACTACGACGACGTCGACCAGCTCTTTCCATGATATCAATGGTGTTCGATTGTCTCCATTCGATCTCATCTCCGGCATCAATTCGTCTTCCAGTTCGCCGATCTCTTCCATTATAGTTCCACACGTTTCCAATGGAGTCCGTTTCTGTCCACTCCAGCTTATCGAGATTGTCGCAGCTGCTTGAAATCCTTCATTCCGGTGATCGATCATCGTCCCAATGCTTTATACGTGTTCTGTGCGATCGCTTTCGTTTTCTTCCATGTTCATTTTCTGTTTATTTATTTTAAATTTATTTCTTAATATTTTTAAAATCATTATTTAAATAATTGTTGTATCCGTCGATTAATTAAATATCATTGGCTTTTAAAGAGATAAATGTATATAATGAAAATACGATTTTTATATTCTTTCAAGCTGTCGACTGAATACAAATACATATCATTGTATATCATTGAGTAGAACCAGATGGAAAAAAAACACTTTTGTTAGAAGGGATTGAGCAAATTTCTGTGTGGCACCCGACTTCTCAAAAAATACGTCCGACCTCGAACTTGAATGCTTTAATAATGGAACGATAATAATCACTCCAAATTTAGAATTCTTTTGTTTTGAATGAATTATTTGGTTGGCTTCATCGTTCTCTTCCGAATGCCGATAACGCTCGATCAAATTCAAATTTTCAAAAACCTTGGAGTTTCATCAAATTCCGAGTTGAGTACACCAGCCGTCGCAGGAAGCCGATTCGTCGAAAGCAGGCGGCCTAGGCATCACTTCTCGTATTTTTCGTTTGAGCTTCCTTTAATTCTGTAGACGTCACTTATAATTAAATCCACACCTCAGTATTAATTAAATCCACACCTCACAAGTATAATATTTTTGCGTGACAGTGTATACACTAGTTTCACGATCCTGGAAAACAGTGGTTTTTTCGTGCTCGACAAAAAAAAATGACAATTTTTAGAAGAAAAAATGGAGCAAATTGGCTGTTTTCAAAAAAAAAAAAAAAAAAAAAAAAACAAAACGTATCCTGTGTGTTTTGCCAAATTACCATCAGTACTGTACTCTTAGAAATTTGCAGTAACTGTGCGTACATCTACCGCAAAATTGCACCACTCCCAAAACTGCCGTGCGGATCTAATCGAAAGTGCAGACATCCACATGCAGTTCCCTTTGCATTAAAAAAATCGAATTCTAAATTCAATACATGATCGTCTGTTTCTGCTCATTGAATAGTATCCCTAAGAATGGTCGGCTAACTTTTTCGTTTCATTTTCTTATTGGGCCGACGATTCATTATCAGAGATTCATTTAAGAAGCTGCACCCATTTGTATAGCTTTTAGAAAATATTTCAATTTTCTTACCATTCGCGTCCTGTCAGATCGTATTTTTTCTGAAGAACTCGGTTCATTGATCCCTTTAGATCGAAGAAATGCTGCGAAGACAAGAAGCCAATTTCGATTAGCTGTTGGCTGCATTTGCCACGTTTTCTTCGTGATTGGTTCGATTTGTGCTCATTATATATGTGCTGCTGCAGCTTCTTCTAACTCATCCCCCCGTATCAATCCTCGAGGCCCATAATTATTCCCATTACCTTGTCTCATCTATATACCACCAAAAAAGGGTCAGGCTCAGTATCAACTTTTATTATGTGTTAACGTTATTATACGAAAATGTCATAGAACATGATGCCGATCATTTGAGGCTGCAAGTCGCAATACTCGTCGTTATCACATAGCTCCAGTGATTTTATTCTCTTTTTGATCTTCTTCAGCCGATTGGAAATTTTGCTGAAACTCGAAATTGTAAATTCAGAAATGCGAATTAAATTCTTACGTGATTTTTATACCCTCAATTTTGACGATGACATATAGACGTAGAAAGGATAGCAAAGAATAATCAGCCATCTTATATGTATATATGAAAGGCCATTTTTTTTCAATTTCCTTTCGTAAACGAGATACACGTGATTTTTGAATTTCAATCTCTTCGCTTCCTAGAATATCAATAAAACGCTTTCGAAATTCATCGGATGAGCACATGAGCTCAATTTTTTCGACCGTCTGCAATCAATTCGTATAATTATTAATTGATGTTTCAATTTACCGTATTCTTATACGATTCGAAATGTGCGAGAGCCGCTGAAACAAAAATTCCGACACATTCCTTCCTGTCATACTGAGCATTTTCCGATGATGGGATTGTGAACACCTAAATTGTTTCTTCTCTTTATAGTATATAACAATATAATAATGTTACAATTGATTCCGCTTTCTCGATCTTGGCTATATAGAGGCTGTTGAGAACACACATTTTGATACGATGTTCGTCTACTCTTCCAATCGGTATCGTTTGATAAATTTTCGAGCCACACGCCATTATCAAATCTAAAAAATATATGGATTTTATATGTAATAGTGCGACCAAATTTCCTCACATTCAGCGGTTCTTAAATCATATGCGGGTGCATGGACAGCCTGGCCCTGAATTAACACATTCCCGTCGCATTCTTCCATAATTTCCTCGATCTCACTGGCTATATAACGACCGCCTTTCGATAGAATTGAATCGCTTCTTTTGTCAACTAAAATTAATTATGTTCAATTGTAAAACGTCTACGCGAATGCCTGGTTTCAATTGCTCATCCGTGAACACAACGACAGCATCCGCATTCCAATTTTCATCGTCTTCACGAAGACTCAAACGAAATGTTGGTCGGTCACTCATCTAAAATGAATATTATTTTGCAAAAAAATTTGAAAGCGAAAAGAGGAAACAAAAAGAATGAAGATTTGCACGGGAACACCCTTCACCATACGCCCACTTCTATGTCTATGCGCCCACCACACACCCTCCTCTCCTCACATTCACGCCTGCCAAACCTTTAGTCATTGTATTCTTTCTGTGAAAACTGATGAATCATCGCCAGATCACCCTTTTCTCACATTTGTCGAATTTTTAGGGAAATTGCAGTTTTGTGGTGGAGAATTTCACGCTGATATCCCATAACTTTTCGATTCGAGACCAACCAAACATGGAATTCAAAGTTCTGTCCATTATGGAGTTACTTGAGAGATGTCATCGCATTTAGCATCGAATAATTAGAATTGGAAGAAATTTGCATAAGATTATATAAACTTACCGACCTACAGTCCCCTAAAAAATTTCCTAGTGTAGCTACAGTAATCCAGGTAACCAAAGTATTTAAAAAAAATCAACTTGTCAAAATATAATTGGGGATCAAATTTTGCCATCAATAGCGTCAAACTCGTAATTTCGATTTACAGTATCTACAGAACCCCATTGGGACTGGACCATCTGAAACATTGGGTCTCGTTGGGGAAAAAATCCTTTAAATCAGTTTTGCAATTTCTTATAGTCGGAATAGAAAAAAAAACAATGTGTTTTTAAGGCGAATTTCAAGTATCTTTAGAATAATTATTTTTGTGTTTTTCCGAATTGAAAGTGATTTTTAAAAGAAATAATCTTAAAAATGAAAAAATTGAGCTGATAAATACACAGGCAAAACGAGGTTTGCGACCGATGGCCCATCGTGTGAGAACGGACGCCATGTGCGAAAATGGACCATTGATATACAGGTACAACTCGGTGTGCGACCGATGGTCCACTAATGTGCGAAAGGACGCCGCTATGTTCGAACAGTGGTAGGCAACTAGTGGGCCATCGAGAGGCGAGAAAAGAAATGATTTGACTCGCGTCTGGCCTGATGCTAATAGGACTATTAGAACGATCTTCTTTAAAAAAAAGTTCTCATACAAAATGAAATTAATTTATCCCCATTGCCACAGTACTATAGAAATGTATGCATACACCTTTCACAAAAATGCACCACTTCCAAAACTGCGGTGTGGATTTACTCAGAAGACCAAGCGCGCAAAACCCGGACAGAATGGTGGCAAAAGACGCCCGCTTTCTGCTACCATGCTGCCCGCATTTAGCCCTATTCTATGTTCTAACAAGAAGGTGTATGCGCGTATGGTCGTTATAGTCCTCAGTTTAGCGTAATTCGCGCTTACATTATTTCATATGCAAAAACAAGCAATTGAAAGAGTGTTTATTAATAAAAAACTTTATTATTAATTAAATTCAACAATATATTCAAGGAATATACAACAATATATACGTTAACAACTATCCGAATCGAAACCAGTAAGTACGAAAAACAAATACAGATGCCTTCGAATCGAATTTTTATGACTATCAGATCCTCATGATTTTCGAAGATGATAATTTTATAATTTTTCACGATATGAGTCTCACTAAAACAGATTAGGGCGGAAATTTGGCGTATTCGATTGATAACGCAACGAAACGCCAGCAAAACATGAATATAAATTGAAAAAAAAAAACAATACCACTAGTAAAGATTAATATATGAAGGTTGTTCCTTAGAATTGGTTGTTGCCGTTGCCACTGCTGGCATCGTCTTCATTGCACGAGCACGAAATGTAGGCTGACTTACAGGATTCTCTGGATTTTTAAGCCTATTTGCCGGTCGAAATTTAATACATCTTCTAAGTTTTTATTGAAGTTTTGATTCACTTCAGATGGATCACAAAGCGATTCCATCAGTCTGCAAAACTAATTTCAGTCCTAAATTAGTTGATATGATTATCTCTACGATGTAGTTCGTAGGGTTTCGATTCCGAACGAGGGCTCTCGAATCCCTCGGGGAATTCAAACGATCGGAAAACGTATTCGGAAAAAAATGACTGTTATGGCAAAGTACATATATAGACAAGACCAACCTTTTATAAATGCCGCAACCGTTGATGGATTATTCTGAATTCCTTGACTTCCATACGTGTTTCTCGTTCGAAATGCGTACAAACGGTGTGACGACTATCTTTTGAATATCTGACAGTCAGTGAAATAAGTAAAACCGAAGATTTAAAAAAGTACCTGAAGGAGAACATTTCGGATTATTGCAGCTACTGCAGAAAGAATCCCATCCGGTATATTCCCATAACCTCGGATATCGAATACAGAGAAAGGCTAACACTCAAAAATATATTCCGTTTGAAAACGTCACTAACCTTGAAATCGGGATTGTTCTCAACGAATTCCATAATAATAGGCGAGAACGTCATTGTGAAATATCAATATAACGATTTCATTATATCCCCTCGTACGCCGAATGTAGCTGATTTTTTTACAGTGAACTGAAAAATAATTTTTTGATGAAAACAGACACGTCGGTTTCGGGAATATTGAACGTTCAACGTATAGTCAGAGCTAGTATCACTGCAACTGTGCTACAGACGAAAAATGGTGAAAAGGTGGATGAAAAATAGATTACTCGGAAAAGTAGATAAAAACTAGGAGAAAAATGGGCGAAAAATAGATTATCTCAAAAATTGGTGAAAAATATACGATAAATGGATGACAAATAGATGAAAAATTGGGAAAAAATAGATAGAAGATAATGATAAGAAATAGACACTGAAAGGGTGAAAAATAGATGGAATTGTGCAGTTGATCGTAATGTGAATGCAGATGGCGCCATGTTAATCACAATTTTTTTAAAAATCAATTTTGGAAATGCCTAAAACTCTTCGCCATCGATTACCCAAAGAAGGTCTCAAATTGAGGAAAGGTAGGTTTGTTTCGTATATTAATATTGCTGATTGTTTATTATTTTAAGATCAAATTGCTGGTTCGCGATGCATGCCGACCAAACGTGTGGTCTTTGCTCGAAAAAACGCCCGGCTTTCACTTCGAAACAAATCGTCGAACAACGAAAATAATGAAAATGATGCATCAACAACATCCTTTCTCATGAGAGAACGATCTGAAAGCGAAATTGAAGAATTCTCCGAAGTAGTCGGGCCGTCATGCGTACCGAATTACCCCGCACATGATCGTGTATCGGAATTGGCCGATGAACTATTATTGTGCATGTATAGTTCGGTACTCGGAAAAGATACAGAAAATGGTAAAACTAATACTTTTCCAAAGACAAAAAATGGTTGCAGGCTTTTTGAGACGACTGGCAACAATTAAAAACTTCATCCCGATTGAAAGAGCCCGCTCATTGTGGTATGATTTCAAGAAGAATATTATGAAGCGTTCAATATGCGAAAAGTGTGGATGTCGAAGAGAGAAGGAATGGTAAACACATATACCACATTTCAAACATTATTATGATCAATTTCAGTTGCGGCGATTTGGCGACTTTTCTTATGCTGCCTCTCACCGAACAAATTCGCGGGATTGTGGAGTCGTCCTTTGACGATATAATGGAAATTCGAAAGAAATTGAAGGAAAAAGCACCAAACTTCACACACAATCTTCAAGGAAGTTCTTTTTCCAGTTCATGGAAATACGAGGATGAAAATCATTGTGATCTGAGCATGGTGCTAAGTCTGGACGGCGTCAATCCCCGAGGACATTTCAGGTATTATTATTATTTGTTTATTAAAGATGTGCCATTTAGAGGAAGTTTGTGGCCAATTACTTTACAGTTAGTGGATTTGCCTACAATGAAGTCGCAACTTTCAATTAATCTTGTAGTCTGTGGAATGCTGCAATTAAAAGCTAATAATCCAACAACCCTTGTTTTGAATACCGTCACGGAAATTATAATGAATCGATTGGAAGGCGAAGGGTCAACATTTGTTGTAAACAATATTTTATTTTCTCCATACCTCGTGTCACTCGTTTCTGACCAACCAGTAAGGATTAAGTGATAAAAATTTCTATAGATTTCAGTTTAAGGCAAAAAGAAAAATTCTTGGAATGAGCGGTTTTTCAAGTCCACAAGCTTGTTTTTATTGCGACTCTCACGGAACTCTGCACAAACCACTACTTGGAAACGGTAATAATCAATAATAATTTTAAACCCTCTTATTCATCGCTTATATTGATTTAAGATCGACGATTGGACAGATTTGGGGATAAGACTCTAGAAGATAGTATTCGCGGTGTTAATGGATTTGGTCCTGTTGCGGCGAAAATGGTGCAATATGTCAAGCCGTACAATACAATCTTGGATGTTCTTCACACTTGTTCAGATGGAATTGTAATGTTGATACTAAAAGGTATCAAAATTAAGTGTGACCAAAAAAACGGCAGAAATTCCAGAGCTCATGCCTAAAAAGTTTAGATGTTCAAAGAAAAAATCTGCAATGTTCGAATGCGATGAAACCATGCTCGAAAACTTCGACAAACATCTACAATTGCCAATTGAAGGAGCCGATTTGACTCGATTGCTCACTAACGGAAGGCAAAAACTAGATGTATGTTTCAGATATAATGTTTTAGATTTTTCTTATAGTTATTCAGACTTCAAATTTTCTTGTTTGCTATCTGCAATTCAAGTTTACCCTCAGATGGACGATGTGCAATTATTGCTTTAGGTCTTATTTTCAATAATATGTGCACGAATGGAATGTTGAACCATAGGGATACTTTTGACTTGTGTGACGTTGCAAAAAAATGTTTTTTGGATAACTCTCCAACGTACTTCACAATCAAACTGCATGTATGTCCAAAATATTTGAACAACGCAATCATGGTTTCATATATAGGAATTCATTTACCACTACGTTGACAACGTCAAGATGTTTGGAAACGTTGCGTGCTTATCTACTGCGTCATTTGAAGCAATGTACAAATTTCTAATTCGGGATTTTTGTACCCATATTACAAACAATTTTCCTGGAATTGTACTTCATAGGTATTAAAATATATTTAAAAAAACACGAATGAATATTACAGATATGTTATGCGAGTGAACCTCGAACGAGAGATTAAACGAAGATTGTCACAAAGCCCATCGGCGTTATTGAACAACTTTTGTAAATATGCGCCATCATTGCAAACTCCATTCTCTGGAGCTTCGAAACCTTTAGATATTATGGGACCAAACGGAGAAAACACGTTTGGAGCGTACCACTTGAATTTTGGAATCATTCGGTCAAAACATTGTGGAATCCACACAAAGAAAGATATATTGTTCACCAAAAATTCTTCAATGAGAGTCTGCAGGTGAGCAAAGATCGTTCATATATTTTTATGACGTTATTTTTAGATTTATCTATGTTTTCAAAGAAGCCGAAAGATGGATGTGTTGCGTCCAGAAGTTTGAAGAAGAATACAACAGTTTCACGTGGTTAAGGAACTTGAAATATCGAAAATTGTATGAGATTGTGCGGTGAGAAAACTACTCTCTAAAACTGTATTCTATCGATTTTATTTTTCTGCAGGAAGTACTCATTCTTATGCAACGGGAAGTTCTCAACGGAGGAGGTTTTTATCGGTCTGGATGAAATTGTTGGTATAGGTTGTTTGATCGAAATATCGAATGGGTACATCGCAATGTGCGTTTCTACAGGATGCGGATATCATGCATAAAGGCTTACTATTTTTTTCACTCCTTGTCTCTTTAAATATATGTCAAAAAATATATAAATCGTTTATCATGTCGTTGAATTCATCAATTTTCTCACGTTAAATTGGTTTGTAACCTATTTGAACAATACATTTTAAACAGTAATTTAAATCGGATAATGTAAATTTAGGAACAGCATGGCAGAACATGAACCAAGAGCTTCACCATTGTCGAAGAAGAAAAAATTTGAATACCTGCAGCCACGAGAACATTTCAACGGTACAACATTTTATTTACACTTGTTTTTTTCAAATATTCTCGACGATAAGCAATTAGTTTCACTCAGAAAAAAAATTAACGACACTCGTGTATTTTTAAAGCTATTTTTGTACTTATAGAACAATTATATGAAGAAGAAGAAGAAGAAGAAGAAGAAGAAGGAAGTACGCTAATTGAGGATATGGAATCGACAAATAAGGCTGAGGACGTATTCTTAGTATGTTTTACTTTGATTTTACTCGTGGGTCACATGTTGAAATATTTCTGGAAGGGGTTAAATATGCATAATTAAATAATTATGCCATACACAAAATTATGAACACGGACAACAACAGTAATCACAGACATAGGAAAAATAAAAACAAGCTTCAAAATTACATATATTGCATTATTTTCAGAGAAGAAGCCACCGGAGGTCACATCTTCCTCATAAATACTATGATGTAATTTTGTTTTATTCTTTTACTAATATTGTTCTGGCGTCTTTCTTACAGTATTACGAAACATCATCAAATGCATTGCATCGGAATAAGCTAACCAGTGAACTTTTTCAGAATAAAGTTGATATCGATGAGACCATCTACCTATTCCAAGGCTGCTTATTGAATCACCAACACTGTAAATACA
Organism: Caenorhabditis bovis; assembly: GCA_902829315.1. NCBI lineage: Eukaryota > Metazoa > Nematoda > Chromadorea > Rhabditida > Rhabditidae > Caenorhabditis > Caenorhabditis bovis. The sequence goes on from CADEPM010000006.1 coordinate 3,746,705, forward strand.
CACTGCCGTCGGGTGTAGTTGTCGATATCGCAGAAATCTGCTCAAAATTTGTCGGAAGTATTGGTCAAAACCTTCTGACATCGGCATCGAAACTGGTGCGTCATGTATTTGCCGAGGTTTAAAGTTGTCTTAGATAGAGCTCATATATATTTTGCAGATTTACGATAAGGATAACTACCTGATAGCTTATACCTTGTTAGGAACGCCTGGTGCTCGTCTGGAATATCTCCACATGGATTCTGCTGTTAATCAAATGATATCTGGTAATTCTGATAATACATACATATGTGAACAATGTTAAAAAAAAATTAAGAAGCATTGTTCATTGGATTAGATATTGCTCCAACGACGGATCAAGCTACTTCAGTTGCTGTGCAAATCAAAGAGTCTGCGATTACTTTCATGTAGTTATGCGAATGTTTCACTAAATAACACCATGTACTTTTAGCGATCGCCTTCGTTCAAATTATAACGATCAGAAAGGATCTCACCACGCTAGCAAAGTTATGGCGCATAGTTTGGCTATCAAAATTGGAAAAGAGCACCAACTCAAAAAACTGAAGCCCGATGCCGCTGAATATTTCAATCAGCATTTTTCTATTTAATTGAAATTTGATATTTCTAATGTTAAACAATTTATTGTATTTTTCTTTTTTTTTATTTTGTTGTTTTCCGTTTACTGTTGTTTTTTCATAAAAACCATCCAGAAGAAAAATAGACGCAAAATAGATGAATAAGAGACAAGAAGTAGACAAAAATGGGTTAAAAAAAGGATGAATCATGGATGAGAAATAGATAGAAAACTGATGAAAAATGCAAGAACGAGGGACAGAGACAAGACATAAAATGGATGAAAAATAGATGAATCCAAGATGCTAAATAGATAGAGAATGGCTGAGAAATAGATGAAGCGCTGATGAAAAATAGACTTGAAAATAGATCTGTTACAGATCCCTCTTTCATCCAAAGTCTGCACTATTTTTCAACTATTTTTTAACTATTTTTCGTCTGTTAGCGCAGTTGCAGTGTATCTGGCGTGACGAGTATGAGTTTATGCACGTTTGTGATCAATTCATGATTCAAATCGGGGAAAATTATTATCATTACACTTAAATATAGAAGTAAAACCCGTGGTATTTTACCTCGAACAAATTGGCATTCTGACATTCCCAATGTATCGCACAATCCTAAATACATATTTAAAATGATTTTTTAATGGGCCTATTCATGCAATGAAAAAATTTAAAAAAATCAATTTTTTTCATTTGAATTCCCTATGCACGCACGTCGAAAATTACAAAAAATTGACGCGATATATCGTAATTCTCCGTTATTTATTTTTAAAGGCGCATGCGAAAAGTTGCGCAGGTCACGTCGCGAAGTCGGTACTATATTTTTTCATGACTGGAATTTTTTTATTCTTTAAAACGTTTTTTTGGAAATCTGTAAAGGTATTTTGCTTAATCAACGTTAACAATTTATCAGAAGCGTCATCGAGCGAAGTCTGCATCAAATAAACACAAAAATACTATTTCACATAATAATTGGTATCTAAATGACAAAAATGGACTTATATTGTGGCATTAGGTGTAATTATACCAATAATTGGTTTTTTACCTCGTTCCGATTTATTTTCAAAGGCGCACGCGAAAAGTTGCCCGGGTCTCGTCGCGAAGTCGGCACTGTCATTTTTATTTTTCATTCTGTGTGTTATTTGTTTCGTATTTTTCGAAAACTTTGGAGAGGAAATGTGTAACAGATGGAAGAACAAGGTAAAAAAAACCAATTATTGGTTCCAGTCATGAAAAAAAAATTCCAGTCATGAAAAAAAAATCCGCATCATGTCTAAAGTTCGGGACCCCCTACACCACATCACGAAGAGGAAGATTACCTGGGCTGGACACGTTGCTAGAAGAACAGATGGAAGATGGACTACTCTTCTAACGGAGTGGCGGCCGTGGAATTGGACCCGGCCAAGAGGAAGGCCTCCCATGAGATGGTCGGACTCGCTTTGGAAGGAGATCTCTACAAGAACAGCTGAAGGAGCCGTTATCACCCCGTGGTCCACCCAAGCCAAAGACCGAAAAGCTTGGAAAGCTGTGGTTCGCCCCTCTAAGTAAGTAAATGACGAAAATATTGTGAAAAATTATACCAATAATTGGTTGGGCGGCGCTTATCGCCGTCGCCGAATACTCTCTGAAAGAGGGGGGAAAGATGCAAAGAATGCGACTGGTGTAAATGGCGCATCACATCCCCCCTGTTTCCGAAAGATGATACCTTCCGGTATCTTTGTTATACAATAAAATCTACAAGTATTGTTTGATATGGGATGATAATTATTGTGGTTAAATAGTAATTATAATGGTTAAAATTTACAAAAAAAATCTACGGGGAAATGTGCTAAATGGAACTATACGTATGTCAGATGCCTAGAGCTGACTGGTAGAGGTTGTGGTTATAGCATTTTGCAATAAGACTGGGCAAGCAAGAGAAAATTGTACAAAAACGCTCACCTGCTCTACCCAGTCTATCGAACTGAGGTTTTCTTCGTTCCGTTCTTCTCCTTTCTTGTTCTTCCTTTCTCGGTAAATCTGAGTGGGAGCAGTTCGGGCGCAGTAGCCCAGAGCCGAAACGCTCCCGAGTTGGCCCCGTTGCCCCTGCACTGGTTTCAGTCGGCACCAACTTGGGTGATATCGCCCGAGTTGGGCCCGGTGCGCACACGATTTACTCCCGCGATTTGCAGAAACCCGAACTGGTCCAAAGTTTTAACCGAACGGGAGCAAAACATTGTGTGCCGCAGCATTGCAGAATAGTGCGCCGCGGAATTTTTTTTCAAAATCGCTTCTTATTTAAAACTTTTTTTTTGCTTTTTGTCGATCATTTCTCGAGGTTTTTTTTTTAATTTTTTTTCCTAAAGTTTTTTAAAATATGTAGATATTATTTCATCCGCATTTGAGTGGAACGTTTCTACGATTAAGATGTTTTGTTGCCTTTTTACTGAACCTAAATTTTTAGTCACAATTTTTGGTAATTTTTATATTGTTTTTCTAATCAAATTTGGCTTCAAGCGAACTTATTTTGTTAAAAGATCTCATTTTTCAATCTAATTCTTTTACAAAAATAGAGCTCGGTAAACTGGCGGCAGCTGGGAATTTCACAAATTTGTTGTGTTCTTCGGTGTTATTGTTTCCAGCGGCTTCGAATGGATAGACAGTGGTATCGATTTTTTTTCCGTCCGTTTGTTGCTTCTCTCATCTTCTTTTTCTTCAGATATGGCTGAGCGTGTTTCTGTCTTTCACTGTCCTGGTTTTTGTACAAGCCGTGGTAGTTGTTAGAGTGAAGGTGGATTGTTTTCTTGTCGCTGTTTCAACGATTTTGGAGGGCATGAATGTGAGAATGTCCTGTCCGATGTTGATGTCGAAGCTTTCCCGTTCGTTTTTTGTTGCTCGTGAGTTATCCTCTGCGCTATTAATCTGCCTTGTTTTAAAAAATTTAATTTTCCATCTGATTGATTTTACTTTTGCTTTGAAAAACTTACTTTCCATTTACTTTTTCCATATATGTTTCTTTGATTTTTCTCACATTTTTCTCAGATACAGATTTTTTCAGATATTTCCGCTGATAACGGATTTGGACTATCTATGTTTCGAATGCAGCCCTATAGGCAACTTTCTTTGACTCCAGAAAACATGCGTTTTAACGAGATTATGTCGGCAACTAGGGTGAAAATTGAAAATTTTTTTGGTGTGATGCAGCCGAAATTCCAGATTTTCAAAAAAAAAACCCTTAATATGGACCCGTTTTCTTCGCGCGCACTCATTGTAGCAATTTCAGTTGTACATAACATATCACTAGGTGCTCTCCCCGACCTCCCACCTGACCACAACTTTCCCTTACTTCATGACCCAGTGATGCCGAAAATCAAAGAAAGGCATTAAAAAAATTATCTTCTTTATCATGTTTAATGTTTATCTTTTTATAGTTGAATTGTTGATTATAATAAAAAAATACTTTAAAAATAATTTTCGTCCAACAAACTGAGCGAAGTCGTCTGCTCATGTCTTTTGAATGTCGGTTGGAGATCCATGATGAAACCGATCGCTTTCGCTTCGGCTTGAATTTGATCCAATTCAGGCCAATCCGCAACGTGGCTGGCCATGACCCGGCACAATCGGTCAAATTTACACTTGGGGTTTCCTTGGCTTCCTCATCATTCGATCTAAGCAGGTGATTTCTGTGATTTCGCTGTTCGTCTCTCGCAGCATACTCATCAGCTCATCACTGTTTAAAACATACCTATAAAACTCAATTTTTTATTGCTTGAAACCTGATTTCCTTTGTTTATCAGTCTTCGGACTATTCGAGGGTTAACGCGATTCAAACAACTCAATACTTTTATCGCCGCAACTAACTTTTTCACTTACCTTTTGTGTCTGACCCCATCCAAAAACTCTAAATATTCTGCAAACGAAAATGATGAATCCAGTGTCCCAATTCCAGACCGAGCGTTTTGGATTCGCAACACATGTCTATTGAAATCGCGTGTTATTGAATCCCACAATCTCAATAATTGAATATGTATGAACGTTTTATTTATTACAATATTAATGGAAAATGAACATATTAATAATAAAATCAGAAGAAAACATAAATGAATCAAATTTAGTTTTTTCGCATTTGCTCTTTTTTTGCAAATGACGAACGACGTTGCTATGAAGAATTCGTTGCATATATTGAAAGAAAATGTTGAACTTACAAATTCTGTTTTCATTTTTTGAAACAGCAAAGAAACCGTTCTTGCGAGTTTTATTTCATCGATTTTTGGATTCAATGCATGGTAAAATCACATCTGCAAAGTAGTAAAATATAGTATTAATGTCTTTAAAAAGAATGTACCTATGGGCTTTGTTATACAGTACCGCTCAAAAGGTTGGAAACTTTTGGTTTTTTGGGCATAACTTGATCGAAATCGTATGGATCAAGGTGAAACTTTCAGATATATTGATAAATATAATCAGAAGATTATTGGTACGGTTGTCTTATCATACGCAATTATGTGTGAAGTTTTTGCGGTCTTTTTCATTTTTTTCAAAAATCCCTTTTTTTTCAATTTTTTTTCAAAAGTTTTTTTTACTATTTTTCTGTGCTTTTTTTTGCATGCCGTTATTATTTTTGTAATTTTAGACATCTCCACTATCGAAAAAAAATCGGAACTTGGTTGTTGAACAATAACGGGCAATTTACGCAGAGCGTCAAACAGGAGCAACCCTGCAGATGTTGGCCGCCCAGTTAGATGTCACAAAATCTTGCATTTTCAAATGTTTGAAAAGATGGGAAACTCAAAGAGGGGTCCTAAAGAAGTACCATATTGGTTGTCCACGCGTTACAGATCGTGCGACTGATAGAAGCATTGTACGAGCCTCCAGATTCAACACGCGCAATGACGGCACCGGCGATCCAGCGCGAAGTTTTTGCGAATTCTCCATCGCCTGTTTCGGGATCAACAATCAAACGCCGTTTATCCCTGGCAGGATGGTTCGGAAGGTAACCAGTGAAGAAACCGTTCATTTCGGAGAAGAATAGACGACGCCAGGTCGAGTGGGATAAGCAACATCTGAATTGGACGCGATTTGACTGGAATGGTGTTCATTGGTCGGATGAATGCTCGTTGCAAGTGACGGAATTCAATCGGTCTGCCGTCCTGTAGGTTCTCGATACAATCCCAAGTATCAAACTCCCACCGAAAAGCACGGGGGAGGCAATTTAATGATTGGGGGTGCCTTTTCCGGAAAAGGCTTCACCATGTGAAAACAATCATGGATTGCTCCGTCTATAAGGAGATCCTGAAGAAGCAGATGTTGCCGCATTTTAAGGCAATGGGTCGTGGTCGTGTTTGCCAACAGGACAACGACCCAAAGCACACTTCCAAATTTGTAAAATTAAGAAAATTCGCTTTTTTTCTCAAATATTCATCAATTGAGGATTGGTTCACAACTCAACACATCAAGGTTATGGACTGGCCAAGTCAATGCCCGGACTTGAATCCCACCGAGCACTTGTGGGAAGAGTTGGAGAGAAGAGTGGCAAGCAGAACCGCCACAAATTCGAACGAAAAGTTCAGACAATTGGAAGAAGAATGGAAAAAGATTCCACACTGGGTCATCGACAACTTGATCGACTCCATGCCTCGCAGGTGCCAGGCGGTTATTGACTCCCGAGTATTCACAATCAAGTACTAACCTTATAATTTTAGTTTCCAATGATTTTGTCTTGATAAACTATCTTTCCGGTAAAAAAACCGACTTAAATTGCATATCCAAAAAAAATGTTTTTTTACGGATTTCTGGAAAAATGGCCTAAAATCCTTATTTGGTAAGCACGAATCATGTCTAATAGCTCATTATATCGGAAATTGCGTAAGAAACAATCGGAAAAAAAAGTTCGTGGAAAAAAGTTTGATTTCAAAAAAGTTATGCCCAAAAAACCAAAAGTTTCCAACCTTTTGAGCGGTACTGTAAATCGAAAATCGAGAGATTTTTGCGGCGCACGAGGCGATGAGCTGCATTCTCAGGCAAATCAAATAAAATATTTTGAGAATCAAATATTCAGTGATAAACTCTAAAATATTTTGAGAAATTCTAAAGTCTATTGATACTTTCTAAAACTTATTGAGAATCAATAAATTTTAAAAATTTGGAATTTGTAAATTAAATCTTTTGAGAAAGTTAAATCTTTTGAGAAAGTGTAAAGTATCTCAATATATTGTGAGACTTTAAAATTTGAATAAGGCCCTTATGACTTCCACTGACGCAATTTGCGGCGTCTCTTTTTAAGATCTTCTAAATTCCAATCAATAATTTATGTTTTTGATGTTTCTTCCGTTTTTTTTTTAGCTTTTTGTAATAGTTTCTTCACTTCAGTGATGGACCTATTCATGAAATGCAAGTTTTTATAATAAATGTTTAACACTACCTTAAATCTGCATTGTTTTACATGCTGAATTTGAAACAGTTGTGTCTAAACATGTCATTGCATGAACAGGTTCATGAATTTTAAAAATACGCACAATTATTACAATTAATTACAATTATACTTCAGTTTCTAATGATTTCGATATTTTAGAAGATCGGGAAAAGTGTGGAACAAACATTCCAGAAACATTGGCCGATAGATTTAAGGAACGAGGTAAATACAGCAAATTCAATGAGCAGGTGCCCATGTGGATCACGGCCATGGATATTTTCCACCTTTTTCACGAGGGAACACGTATAATAAAAGGTACTTCAATTATGTCTCTCCTTTTTCAGCATTTAAAAATTGAAGATTGTCTTTTAGAAGTCTTCGTTAAAAACGAAATAAATATTTTTCTATGCGAAGCTATTGATGTGAAAGCGAGACTGCCATCTTCGGTAAAGTCGCTATCAGGAAAATTCAATGACATTAATAGGTCCGAAAAAGCTAGTGTAAGTTAATTTACCACTTGCAATTATCATCCTTTGAAGATTTTTGAAGTGAAAATTGTTTCTAACGCCATGATTAGGACCATCCCTCCGTTAGGTTCAGCCGTTGTGTTGCTTATACATGCCTGCTACCGATGGATGGCGTCACCGACTCGCTTAGTTACAAATACAACATTACCAAACAAAGTAATATGGGATCGTTAGCTATGTACATAATAGAAAATTTTTATTTCAGATCGCAGATATTTGCAAATTATTAGAAATTCTAATTTGAGATGGGGCGCCTCAATTGTTTTCTGGTTCAAAAGTGCACGTAAGTCGTTTTTTTGCAATTTTAAGAGTTATTGAACGTTGTAGCATCATGCTATTGTCGTTGATATAAGAAATAATACTAATGATTACTGTATTTATTGTTTCAGCAACTTATATACCATTTGTACAGTAATGTCATGGTCAGCTGTCGGCAATAAGCACGCAAGCGCATGAGCACATTTATCACGTTATCAAGAGAAACATGTGCTCGGAACAGACAAACGGGATTGGATATAGTATTTTGAGAAAGTTAGACTCATTCAGTTATTTTTTAAAACTGGCAATTTTCAGCTATAAACTATATCACGAGATTGTGACTTCATTGAAAATTCGTTTCAACGCGAATCCGGATTTAATTAAGAAGTCATTTTATCGCAAAGAACTCATGAAATTAATCGAAAAACGACAAATTCAATCATCAAAATTTGTAAGTTCAACATTTTCTTTCAGTATATGCAACGAATTCCTTATAGCAACGTTGTGCGTCATTCGCAGAAAAAGGAGAAAATGCGAAAAGAATAAATTGATTCATTTATTTTTTTTCTGATTTTTATTATTAATATATTCATTTCGCATTAATATTGTAATAAATGAAATGTTCATACATATTCAATTATTATGGCTGTTATTACATTCTATTTGTGTGAAAATTGCTCGATAACGTATGATATTACATAATATTGGACAGAGTTTATTGAGAACAATCTAAAATTTATTGATATATTCTAAAGTTTATTGAGACAAATCTAAAACTTATTGATAAACTTTAAAGTTTATTGAGACAAATCTAAAACTTATTGATAAACTTTAAAGTCTCACAATATTCATTGAAACTTATTGATAAATTCTAAAATCTTATGAGATTTCCTAAAGTTTATTGAGACAAATCTAAAATATTATAGAGACACGTTAGCCTCTCAACGAACCTCATAAGATTTTAGAATTGTCTCAAAATTTTTTTTTTCATTTGCCTGAGATTATAACATTGGCGATGAGCTGCATGATAACAGACTCAGGTAAATCAAATAAAATATTTTGAGATCCTTTGAGAAACAAACGTGTCTCTATAATATTTTAGATTTTTCTCAATCAACTTTAGAACTTATTATACGATTTTAGAATTTATTCAGATAATTTAGAATTTGCTCAACAACTTTTAGAAAATCTTATAAGATTTTACAAAATATTTTTAAGTTTAGCGATTCTCAATAAGTTTTAGAAGCTTTAGAATTTCTCATAATATTTTACAGTTTTTTATTGAATATTTGATTCTCACAATTTTATTTGATTTGCCTGAGGAGCCTCGAATTGCTGGCAGTTCACTGAAGACAACTGCTACATTTATTGGCGCTGAAAACTGGCACTAGACTTATATTCAGGATATGAAAAAATACGGGCAAAAAAACCTGTAAATGTCGCAATTTCTATATCCTTTGCGCCGATTTTTGTTGGGTCATAGTACGTTTGTAATGACTACCCCTAACTAAATTAAGCATATTTTGCTGGCGGGTTAGAGCCTCCGAGCCCCTGGACGTTGGCTCTCACGCCTGGATAGTTGTCGGCTTCCAATCACATAGAAGTTTTTTTTTTGCGAAATTTCTTCGGCCTTGAAATCTAAATTGTCGAGTGCTGTAGAAAAAACTTCATACTTTGCCTGCAATACAAGAATTTTAATACGGTTTCATTATAGACGATATAAATAAATCGCAAAAAAGTGAAATTAGCCAAATATTTCAAACAAAATTAAATAAAACTCAGAAAATCGTGTAGTACAAAAGGCGGGTAATGGATTTTTCAAAGAAACGCCGACTCAGCCGCATTTGAGGGAGTAAGTGATTTTGAGAAACGTAGAAATTTTTTTCACCGCCGTTTTACCGAAACACGCTTTTGTCTGTTGTTTCCGAGACACATCGACAAACTGAGAATTGAAAATGAATGAGAAAAACGTGGAAATTGAAAACGTGTAACGTTTCTGATTACTGTAGAACAACATCTGTATACAACGAAATTGACGAAATAAGGAACAATTTTTTTATTTTTTAGTGAAGCTTATCGATTCTATCTAATTTTTATGTTTAATTCAAATTGTTTTCAACAAATATTCTTTATATCACTTTCAATTTTCTTCTTTATAGCTGTTTCTTTTAGCTTCATTCCATTCCTTTTTTTAAAGTTGATAATGAGAATATTCAATTTCGTGGGCAATCTTAAAAGTTCATACAACCCGACTGAATCAAGCATGGAAGATGAAGACAGAATATGCAAAATATGTTGATTGAAATTAATGTAATATTTAGAAATTGATGAATTCCATTTCTGATTCATTAGATTCAATTTTTGTTGAAACTCTGAATTCCTTCCGGTTATTTCTCGCAGACCAAATATTTTCATACCGGAATCAAAGTGGCCACCAATTCAACACGTTCGTGTGATGAATTCGAAAAGGAAAAAGTGAGAAGGAATATGACCTCATCAAAGATGATAACGAATGAGGGGGTGACCATTAAAATCCAACGAAATTATATTTTTTGAGCACGTTAGAAACTCAACAAAATTAAATAAATTGTAATGTAGAGATAATGTGGAAATGGGAGAGTGGGCGAGAAGATGAGGCGGTGGGCGAGAGAGAGTGCAAAACGAAGAGACGCACGCCATCATGCCATCGGGCAATATCCAGCAAAAAGGTGGCCGCGGCCGAAGTCCACCCTTTATTTAAATGCAAGTCCCCGTTAGTGAACACCGATTTTGTGAATTCCTGATTCTTGTAGTCGTATTGTTTCAGTTTATTAAGTTGTTTTCCCCAAGCCCACCATCCACCATATTTAGTATCATCAAGTTTGTTGTTAGTTTGTATTCAGAAAAACATTGCCGGGCTCCGACTTTTCATTTATATTTTTGACTATTCATATCGAGCTATTTTTAAGGATTCCGAAACACTGAAGCACCATCTACATATTCACTTAATTTCTGCGACTTTTAAGGAAATTTTTATTTCAATGTGAAAGAAAAAAACGAAGGAAAATCGTGGTCCCTTTTGGTTATAAATGCTTGCAAATTCCGAATTTCCCATCATTTCGCCGCCTTGCGTGTATCTGTGTGTTCTTTTTTCTTCGCAAATTATTGGTGTCGGGCTTGGTGCGTCGAATTAGCAGGCAAATTGGCGAGAGAAGACGGTGGCTTCGTGTTCAATTGCACGTAAAATCGGTTTCGAAGAAAATAGAGCACAAGAAGACGGCGAAGATGTGAAACCAACAAAAAATTGAGAATGATCGATCACTATTATCCCATAAAAATATTAGAATAATTTGAAATAATTATAATACATAATATATAATGGCACGGTTTTTCACGGGAAAATCGTCATGATTTTGATATTAAATACTAGATTCTTGTATGGCAAAAAAATGAAAAGCAAAATGCTTGGAATGGATTAAGATTTGTTGTCATCTTCTTCATCGTCTTCATTTGACATGGTGGTCGTAGTGTCTGAAAAAATTGAATTGGTCCCTATTTTTTTAAATCTGCACAATGATATCAAAAATTGTCCGCAGATATGATATTTCTTTTAGCACGACTTGCCTGATCCGTTTTCAAGCCGTATCCGTTTGTGTTTGGTCCGCCGGTTTTGAAACCACACTTTGACCTGTAAATAATTTGAGTTGATGGGCTAGTATTTGTTGCAAAGTGAGCACACATTGTGCTATTGCTGCTGCTGCTCACAGTACTACCGTAAGCAAGCAAGCTTTGGCGACAGAATAGCACTCGAACGAGACCGATTACATGAAGGCGGATTAACAGTGTCCTCCGACGACATGTTTGGTGTGCTAAGTAGCTGTTCGCAAGAAGGACACGCTTTGTGCTATCCGATACTTCAATGTTTGCCCACCGCGAAATGAATTGACTCGATTAATAGCGATGCTCGCATCGCATCCCATTCGATCTTTACCTGAGTCTCGGTTAATGCTAGTCGAGCTGCCAATTGTTTCCGCTCGTTGCCGACCACATAGTGATTGCCTTCGAACGCCTTCTCCAAAGCAACCAATTGCGATGCGCTGAATGCGGTTCGAATCCGTTTGTTCTTGCGCAATGGCTGAAGGAACAAGCCAGCTGTCACATCGCCTACAAAAGTCGATTCGATTAGGATTCAATGAGTTCCAAATAATTACGATTCGGACTTCTCAAATTATGGGGATTGCGGGGCAACCGATTTAATAATATTTAATTCATCAATTTTCGAAAAACTAAAATCCAATATTAATCGTTGACTATTTGGGTATTGAAATTTGAGAAGAATGTGTGCAAATAACAATTTGAAAATCGGTGTAGGTACAAGATCAAAAAATGAATTTCGCCAAATAATCCCCCACAATTTTTTTCTTGGAAAAATGTTGGAAATGCGAGTCTTCGAGTTGGGTGGAATGAGCAAAAAAAAAGTACAACGATTGTTAATTAAACAAGATTAAAACACCTCTCAACCAAGTGCTTTTATTCCGAATTTTTTGTTTGCCAACTACAGTAACCCGATATGACTAAAAATAAATGATAAGGCCTATAATTTGTGGAAAATGTTGGCGAATTCCCCTTCGCATTGATGGGCTACTGTAATGTGAGCAAAGAAACGAACCGAATTGGGCTGCCGTCGAATTGTGCAATAATTCGAGCCATGAGCTCGGCCATATTTGGCCAGATGGTTGCGTTTGTTGCTCGCCGAGACTTGAAATGAACGGGTTCGAACACGCCATCTGAAAATAAGCAATTATCGATAATTTCGAGGAGAATTGAAAACTTGAACATGTGGAAGAAGAACGTCGAAATAGGAAAGTGTCTGAGCCATTGGTTCGTCCTTCGATTTTTCCGGCTCCTCCTCATCGTCATCCTCTTCTTCGATGTCTACATCGGATTCCTGAAAATAAATTTTTGATTTTGCAACCAAAAAGAAAATGAGAAGTTACGATTTTCGAGTATTCAACTCACTATACTTCAATTCGCATTTTTTTTTAATTTTCGGAATAATAATTCAAAAATTAGTACTTAAATATTTGGGTCGTAAAGTCAACAGATAATCAAAGTTTTTCATAAAGAAATTTCAAAAACGCGCCAAAAAATTGAAAAAAAAAATGAATTTGAAAGAAAAATTATCAATTTTTACAGGAGTTATCTTAACAAACGTCTTTGAAAAAAATTAATTAAAAAAAAAGAATAGGAAAGCTGATTTTGGTAATAATTTTATATGTCAATGAGCGGTCGAAATTCACAATGAAATTCACTGAAATTTTGTCTTTAAAAAATGTGTTAAAATTGATGAAGAAAATTATGAAGGAGAAATTCAAAAGTTCGAAAAAAAAGTTCATACACATGCACGCAAAATTGCACACATTTTATAATTTCTAATGAGTTCTCATTTTAAAAAAATGACAATCGAGTTTAAGAAAGAGAAAAAAAAGTAAAAATGCGTTTTTTTGGTGTTATAGACTTCTGGCCAAAAATAAAAATAAAAATAGACAATTAGCGGGCAATTAAAACGAATTCATCATTAGCAATTCTATTTTTCAATTTCTAAATAATACTTGTTTGAAAAACGTTTTCAATAGATTTTTATCAATTAGCCGAAATGAAATTAATGAAAAATACTATGAAAAACGGTCACCTTTTCTATTTTTCGGTCCTCGACAAGTCGTTCGACAGAGAATTTGAGTGTCATTTTATTTGGCGATTCTTCACCAATGGTGTTCGTCGTCGCCAATTCGGTCGCCGTCACGTTTGTGTCGATAATGCCGCCCATCTGCTGGTTTACCTGGCCCCTCTTTCGAGATGTCGGGTGTCATCAAAAAACGAGGAAGTGGGCGTGGCGAGCGGCGCCGATTGGCCGCCAAAATGGGGCGGAGTTCGACACAGTATCGCAATTCATTTGTGTCGGATGGCGAGTGTATTGAGTGTATGTTTGTGTACGACGACAACGGACGAGGCATGCTCGAATTGAAAGCAGTCAATCGTGAATTGCTCTCTAATTTGAAGTCATTCTCTCGACAAATGGATTACGGTAGGAAGCGAGCGAGCATCGATTACAATGTATTGTTTTTCGTCGCACATATTACGGAAGAAAGGGTTTGCGAAAGTATTCAACGGAAATCGAAAACCGGCAAGTTGTCCGCAGCTGAGAATCGCTATTAAAATTCCCTCTAGTTTCCAATTTTCAATACTTTGATTTTGAAAACCCGAGAGTTGTCCGCAGCTGAAAATCATTAATAGATTAATTTAACAAGGTTCGCTATCGAATCGAGAATTTTGTTGATTGCTGCTGCGGACGTAATATTTGAGTTAAAATAGATAGAATCAATAGAATTATTAATTCAGAATTCCCAAATTTCTTATTTGCCAAAATTGTTGCCAAATTTTAAATATATTTTGAAAGTATTCGAAAAAAAAAACAATAAATAATAGGGTCCACGGAAGTTGCCAAAAACTTTCGCGGTTTTTCCAATGTCTTTTAAACGCTTCCAGTACGACACTCCAATTGCACATCGCCCTCAATTTAGCAAGTTATTCTAATCCGTGTTGAAATTGAATATTGCCTTCGGATTGCGCCAAAAGTTGCCTTCTGTTCGACCCGATCGAATCGTTTCTTCCGGTGACAAACAGATTTTTTCTTATACTTCGATAAATTGATTATTTGTTGAGCAGGTGTCAGAATCTTTTTGTCGTCTGCGTCTCTCAATACACGGAGTTGTCACTTCGTAACGAGGTGAGCTCTCTGACTTCAATGAAGGGACCCAATTGAATGATAATATTTATTTATTCACTTTTCAAATCTCACCAGCAAGCTCATTTTGCTGTGCGTCTTATAATTGTATTGTTTCGATTTTTTGGAAAAATTTTCAATCGATTGATATAAACCGCTACGGACCATCAAAATTAATCTAATGAATTTTACGTGTAGAATTTGTAGAAATTAGAAATGAAACAATTAATTTCACATAAGGGCTTCGTTGGAAATCAGTTGCGGTTCAGTGATTGTCAAAGAAATGTTCATTTCAAAAAATGCCCAATTATGGGAGTTGTTTTTGAATCAGAAGCCGGCCAGCCAACAAAACATATTTTCATGGTCCCAATTAGTGGCGTAATGGATACTCTTTAGTGCGCATTAAGTTTGCACACTAATGAGTTTCCGATTAGCGCAGGGCTTAGCTAACAATTGTATTAATAATAATAGTAATAACAAAGCGGTGTTGCGGGCGATTTCACCTGTTCATAAAGGCATCGAGAAGCATCGAATTACAGGCCAGATTGTCATCCATCCATCGCCCATTTATGTCCTCTTTTTTCAATTATACTCACAAACAAGGTATATACATGCATATATGGATATTATATATTGGACACACGCAGAACGAAGGCTGAATGAAACCGTGCAATTATTTCGAGTCATCTGCTTCAAAACGTCGTGTTTTATTAGGTGGTTTCGCGCTCGGCTGGCACACTTGTGATTATGATGAGCTGAGCCGCCCGACGATTATAGAGCATTGAGAGTTGGTGTGAAATGCGATGAAATATGGTTAGGGTTAGCACAATGTTTGGTGTGAATTTAACGAGAAAAAATTTGGGGAATTGACATGTGCGAAATGTCGTGGAATGATGCGCATTTTGTGTCAACACCGTCACTGTTTGAAGTCGATGAGACATTAATTAACACTCTTTAATTCATTTTTTAGAATATGCAAAGAAAATCTAGTGAAATTACACAAGAATGACCTTTTTTTACTGCAACGCCTCTTTGCATATGCATATTATAATATTTGTTAAAACTATAATTTTTATTGTCGAGGACGGACGAATTTAGGGGGCGTTGCCATGGTCCGATAATCATTTTCGAGTTGATCTAATATGAAATGCATTGAAAATTACAGTAGATATTAAAGGCGCATGCGAAAATTTGTTGAAGATCAAAAATGACGAACGCGTTTCATCATTCAAATTTGCCAAATTCGACAATACAATATGAAAACGGTTGAGATTTATTTCTAGTTTTAAGTATCAATGACTTAGGAATCATAAAGTATCAAATATCATGACTTGGAATTGTACATAATTTGTTTATTTAATAACGACAGCTGGCCGATGCGATAGTTTTGCGTTATAAATCACAAAGTGCGAGATGAGGCGACAACTCGCGGGTTGTCAGTCACTTTCCCAACGGACCATTCTCCTTGACAGTTCGCCGAAGGACCATGCCCGATCGACCCATCCAATGTGTTAAAATGGGGCGGAGCCAAGATGTATTCTCCAATCGCGTGGCTCAGTTCTACTATCAGTCAGTGTGCTGAGCTCATCATCGACGCGTGCTCTCTTCCTCTTCTATGAATATGCAGTCACCGATTTACAAGGTCCGTTCGTTTTTCTTCATTTTCCTTCTATGTACCATAATTATTCAGAAAACGCTGAAATCCGGCAAGAAGTCGACGAAGCACAATACGAAGAAGTCGATGAAGAGGATGAGTGTGATGGACGACACCGAGCGAATCGCGGCTTCTGGCGCATTCTCGACTCCCGACTATCTCAATTCTCCAGCCGCTCGACAACTTCCAATGCCGCCAGCGCAGTGGCTCCTCCAGGTTCGATTCCTCCCCTTCCTACCATATTAGTCTTCTCGTTCCAGCATCCTTCTCGTCCGTGCTCCTCCAACTCAATGAGCTCCACTACGACGACGTCGACCAGCTCTTTCCATGATATCAATGGTGTTCGATTGTCTCCATTCGATCTCATCTCCGGCATCAATTCGTCTTCCAGTTCGCCGATATCTTCCATTATAGTTCCACACGTTTCCAATGGGGTCCGTTTCTGTCCACTCCAGCTTATCGAGATTGTCGCAGCGGCTTGAAATCTTTCAAAGAAGTGTACATAAGAAATTAGTTTCATTTTTGTTGGTCACGTATATATAATTATATAATTAACCTTAATTAACTCTATGTATTAATTATATTGTTTAATAATTATTTTTGATGATTTTAAATAAACGAAGCTCATTCATATTTTTGCAACGCAATTCGCCGAATCGAAAATGAAACAATCGTGTGTTGAATTTTCTCATTAGTTTTGAAAGTTCTGGCCAGATTCGTAATTATAATCTTTACATATTTAATCGAAATTAGTGCGATAATTAAGAATTGGCGACTGGAAAACGGCGAGATGGCGAAAAAAAGCGACACACACACAAGAAGGGCGAAAGAGTTGAGTGTCATTGAAACAAACGACCCGGCCGACGGTAATCAATTACTACTGCAAACATGCAAATTGAATTCGGCTAACTGAAATGGAATCAAACAAGATGCGATATGTAATGTCCGTATTAGGGAGAATCCCTGTGAGAGAATTAAACGGTACAATGATACGAACTCAATTGAGATTTCATACATATGTATAACATTCCTTAAAAAGCTTTGGGGTCGCCATGATGTTTTGAAAAATAAATCATAATGATACAAGAAATCGATTTTGACATTTGAAATTGTTTTAGAATTACCGATTTTTCAGAAGTAAAAACCTGCTTTATGAATCTGTTCAACAAGTTTATGGGGTGCTGTGATTCATTTAGAACACTATCCAAATTCCTATAAGTATGACAACGCCTTATAAGAGATCATCAAGTTTTAATTTTTCCATTGTACGTACATTTTTGCTTCCTCCAACATAGCGGATCAAAACTCACGGAGCATTCTTGCTCCAACTGATAGCTCAGCTTCGTTTCGCCATTCTTGTTACTTCCATAAGTGTGATTTTATGATTCAAATTTACTTTATATGATTTAGGAAATCTGTTAGGACGCAAAAATTCAGTAAAATATATATTTTCGATTGATCGTTTGGATATATTCCAGTCCTACTTCCAGCTTTTTTCACACCAAACCGCCGCTGTGGCACTGCAATTTTTGAGTAGGTGTGGAGTTTCGCATGTGCAAAAAACGTTTCGAGTTTAGTCTCTTGTCCAAATTCCATATTTTTTTGAACGAATCAAACGTAAACAAATTAATCTGACATCATTATTCGCACGAAATAGCACGAACCAACCTTCAATGCCTCCTTCCAGCATAATATTTCCTTCGTTGAATTGCTGCCTGCCTGCCTGCTAGTAACTGGAATTTATGCGAGAATAACCCGATTTTCCATTTTTAAAGAGAGAAAAAAAAGAAAATTATCATTTAATAATTTGTTTGTTCTTTTTTTTTTCCTGAATTAGCTCTTTCATCAGAACCGTTTATTTTTTTTGTTGGTTCATTTCTATCTTTTTTTTGCATCGGTTCACTATAAATGTCAATCTGTTCGCATTATTGACAGCCAATTTCTTCTCGATTTCAATTTGATTTCTTGTAATTAATTTTTGAAAGTCATCTAGAAATACAAAATAAGCTATAAATCAAGCGTCTTACTATGTATTATAAACAAATTGATTGTATAGTTTATGATTGAGTTCGATTGACCTCAGCCGACGAGTGTCGCTCACATCTGTTCAATCAGTTGACACCAAAAAACTTTTTGTTTGAAACAAATCTTTTATATTCTCTTTTATATTCCGTGTGTATGGCCCTTTTCAATGTGAAACGATTGCAAAGCACCAATTTTAATTTTTTATTGTCGGCGTCAATCGACTGAATGGAGGTGGGACCTTCAAATTTTCTGGTAACTCAAAACCAATCGGATCCGACAAAATTCGTCTCCGGAATAAAAAAAACAGTCGGATCCGAAAATACCCAAAAAACCAATCGGATCCGACAATTTTCCAATAATTTCCGTAGAATTACCAATCGGATTGATTCCGAAGCCGAATTTCGTCGGATCCGATTGGTTTTGAGTTACCAGAGTTTCGCGAAATCGGTGTAGATTTAAATTAATCGTTGACTGAATATTAAATGCGCGTACGCTATAATGCCATGTACGCAATCTCGCTGCCTCGAGGCGCATTCATTTTTTAAATTTCGTCAAATCGTTTGACTCCAACAATATATCAATGTGAAAAGTGGTACAATTTAAAGCGCCGAATTCAATTTTGAAATCAAAAATTCGAAATTTTGTCGTCGGAGAAAGTTACAGCTATCTATAAGTGTGGCATTTAATATATGAAACACACTGTATATATAGTTCAACTCTTTCTCATTATCGCAAAAACAATGAAAGCAAACAAATTTTTTTAATGACCAGTTATCAGTCGCAGAAGCAAATCAATAGTTTCATCATATTTTATAATTTGCAGTCGCCTATTCTTAGAAGGCGTATCGACCGCAAACACAGGCAAGCTTCAGGGAACGCGGCGTCGACCGCCTCCTTTTAATTTTCAATTTTTTTTCTTCTCATCATCATGCTAATCTTTCAGTGCACAATGCCTGAATTGGACATGATTTTTGTGAACAATAATATTCGTGTGGGACGCTTTAAAAAGGATGGCGCATGGCCGGTATTCCTTATCAAGAGAATGCTGGAAAAATACGACAACCAGGTTTGGAAGTTTTTTTTCTCTAAATTCTACTGATAACCAATGAGAGATGATACAAGTCTCTAATATTTTGGTTGCAAAAAAAAGTTGAAGCAGACCAAGAGGGAATCGGAGGAAGGAGTGGGCAGGGTTGTCAAAACGGGTCCCCGGCTCTGGGCCCTATAGGGCCGGGGACCCTGTTTTTTGACAACCTTGAATTGGGCGAAGAATTCATAAAATTACCGACATTTATCGATTTTTAAATCAAAGTTGTGAGGGTTTCTAACACGCATCAATATTCTGAGTGTGCATCTACCGTAACCTTGAATACAGTATGCTCGTGTCCAGATATGCACAAAAAAGATATTCACAATAATAGAAGTGGGGTAAGTGTCGAAGAAAATTGATTCTAAAATAATTGTTTGTAGAATTCGTATTAAAAATTTGAGAAACAATTAATTTTTAGAATGAAGTGATAATTTTCTCGAAATTAATTTTTTTGAAGTTGAAATTTTTCGGATTTCAGAATGAAGATATGTTGAAAATGCGACGCGAATTTTGCAATATTAACAACACGCTGCTGATCGATGATGTGAATTTGCGGAGTTTGGTGCAATTGATTGGTGAGAGAAAATCGCAAATGAAATTAACGAATTGAGCGATTTTAAAGCGGAAAAGGGCAATTGTGAGGCGCTTTATAACGAAATCATCGAAAGACTATCGAATCACAACTCATGGACAGCGCTTTTCTGGGTAGCAAATCAATCGGGGCCCGATTCATCGCATTACGAATTCTCATTTCAGTCTCTTCCTTTCTCCAGAACCACTCAATTTACTACCGAAAAACATTTGGTAATGCATTATCAGAATATTATTAAAAATTTTGGGGTAAGTTGTATTCACAGGGTCGCTCAAAATTATCCGAAATCGACTAGTTTGAGAATATGTAATATGAGAAAAACGCGAAACATTTTTTGAAGACGTTTGAATTGCCGCCAAAAATGAGCAGTATTCATACGGACTTTAGATGTTTTTTTTATTTTCTCGCAAATATACTCTTATTTTTGACGATTTCATCTTAAATTTTTAACATTGGAGGTTAAAAAATAAAAACAAAAAATACCCGTCTCATTAAAAAATATTTTTTCAATCGGTTTTTTCGCAGCAAAGTTGAAAGTTAAAAAAACTTGTTTATCGAGTTTCACACCAATTTTGGACCCATAATTAATGCCATACAAAACATCGAATTTCGAGGGTTTCTTTCAACGAGATTCAACTAATATTTAACTTAACATCTAACAAATAATAATTTTTTATTTCTGTTCAATATGATCATCCTTCTCGGTGATGGAAGTTCGATGAGATTCCCGCAGTGTTATTTAAGATTTTCGCTCGAAACAGAGTTTCAAGAAAAGAAATTGCGGGTGATTTTTGGAGACCCCTGTGCTTATTTATATGAATCACTCGATTAATATTGATATTCAACAGTTTATGGGATATCCAATGCTGCAAAGTCGTGTGATATATTATGCGAACGCGATGCCCAATAATACGAAGGCTCCAAAAACGAATGTTCTCGAAGCGATGTACATGACCAACAACGTGCATCGATCGCATTTAATTCAATCATTACATTCGACATCCGTAACTATCCGACTGGACCACGGAATTGAGGTGTCGAGACTTCTTCGACAAATTGACCTCGTTTTTCAAGAGGACAAAAATTTGGAATATGGATACGATATTGTGTGCGAATTGATCCAGAAAGTAATATTGGATTCGAGTTTTCAAAAATACATAATTTGCCAAGATTTTCTTTCATTTTAGCAGGAGGACTATCATTTCCTCTTCGAATTTCTTGTCAATGGGCTATTATTGAGAAACGAGCTTGACTCGCGTATCAAAAGAATCGCCGGCAAACCAATGTTCCAAACGAGTGTGAGTTTTTGGTTTTGAAAAATTCGAAAAGAAACTGCGGCATTATACAAATAAAATGCGAAAATCTAGCAAAAAAACACACACACAATTTAAATAATTCGAATCTGAATTCAAAAATCGAGTTTCGACTCACCACTTATTCGTAATTCGAGGAGACTCTATTACAACAGTCGAAGCTGAGAATCATCGAGAAGAATTTGAAAAAGAGAAATTAATCAAAAAAAAAATTAGTGAAAAACATTTTTTTGCATTATGTATCGTCTAAAACTGAATGCGAGACCGACTCACTCAGGCAAATCAAAAATAATATTTTGAAAAATTCTAAAGTTTATTGATACTTTCTAAAACTTCTAAAGAATCGCTAAACTTAAAAATATATTTTTTTTTATTTTATAAGATTTTCTAAAATGTTTTTTTGCAAATAATCTTTTTGTTTTTTTGCACATAATCAAATAATAATTCTTATAATAAATTCTAAAAGTGATTGAGAAAAATCTAAAATATTATAGAGACACGTTAGTTGCTCAAAGAATCTCAAAATATTTTATTTGATTTTCCTGAGGAATAAAAATGCTGATAAAAAGATTTTCTTGAAATGAATGTTATTGAAGAATCCTAATATGGCAATCATTTCAAAATTGCAAAATGAAATCATCGAATAGTTGAATTTCAGATCGTTGAAAACTATAATATACGTCGTCTTAAAAAAGAAAAACTGTGCATTCTTCATGAAGATCACAAGAATGTCACATCAAAGGGATTGGAGTTGTGTATGAATTTGATTTAAAAAAAAAAAGAGTGATGAGTCACCAATTGACGAAATTTTTTAGGTGGAAAACGGTGGATAATTCGATTCCGGTGGATAATTCGATTCAGGATTGGCCAAGAGGAAAAGTACATGAAAAAAATCATGGTAGCCGCGTATACTGAACGAATGCTTATGTATGGGTATCCTATTGAAATCCATCAAAAATGAATGAAATTTAGAAAAGTGAGAGGAGAATATGAAATAGCGCCGCAGTACAAAAAAGAGTTCAAAGATTTTCTCGTCTATTTCATGACATGCTATAAAAAGTTTTTATTTTTTGAATTTTCATTTAAAGATAGTGAATGAGTTTTGCAGAAACGAAGGATTTCGAAGAATGCTGTCGGAATACCCGTTCGAACGTTCGATGCTCATAGACATTATTGAGGAAATTATCGAATCGCATAATGTCTCGTTCGATGAATCGCAATTATTGTTCTGCTACCAGGTAGGCACGACGAGAGTTGAATTGAAACATTGTAAAATTTCAAAGATTTCGATAAGCCACCCGATTTTTATAAAAGAAGCATCGATGAAATGGCACAAAATATTCGACATAAGTATGGATGGAGACGATTATATCTTGAAGGTAACCTGAAACAATTTTTTAAAAATTTATTAGTTTAAAATTGACTATCGAAAATTGAATGATTTGTAAATTGTATTTCAAATTTGAATTTATACAGTAGCAATTTGGGTACCGTACTCGGGATAACCTGCGAATCAAACTCACCGAAAATCAGCTCAGTGTGCGATTCTATTAGATGATAATACTCCATGATTCACATTTCTCATACTTCTGCGTCTATTTTACGCTTCTCATGAGTTATTGTAAAAAAGAAGCACAAACCATTGGATTCCTATCATTTCGACTTCTGACATCACGATAATGTTGCCAAATTTGTACTTCAATTTTTTCGTTTTTAAAATCTGTGAGGTAATGTCGAAAAAAACAAAAAAATCCGTAGAAAAAAATGGTCAAAGAAAAAAAAGGACAAACCCCATAAAAGTGAGGTATATGGAAAAGATTTTCACTTTTCGAATTTTTTTTTATAGTCGGCGTCCGGCGAGACTGCTGCACGCGGGTAGATTTACGGAGATGCGTATTTCTTTTGGTCTCGCACGGACTCGCCGCTTATTTTGTATTTTATGGGCCGGTTCGAAAATTTTTTAATCGAATGACTTTGAAAATTCAATAAAATGCGAAACTCATCAAGAAAAATGAAGCAGTTCACGTGAAAACCGCAAAAGAAGCATTCACGCGTGGCGAGACCTTTTCAAGGCGCATGCGCGTAAATCTACAGCCCTCGCCGGACACCGACTATCGTTAATTTTTTTGTTGAAATTTGTGAGATTAATATGAAACTAATAGTAATTTCGCTTTTTTTCCTGCTGCATTCGAATTTTCAAAACTGGATGAAAATTAATGCAATTTTTAGAAATTGTTGCTTTTTTTCAGAGTATTCCGGAGAGAAAAAATACAAGTCAAAATGATAAGCATCCGAATTCAGCGCCTTCTCCTCCAGTCGAAGTTGTCAAAAGCTTGAAATCACAAATGTTTGAAGAGTTTAAAGGTGCGTTGTATATCTATCGAATGAGGGAAATCGTTTGTAATATAGGCATCGAAAAAGAGTTGGAAGAGAAATTGAAGAGTCTCGAAACGAATGTTGTCAATTTGGCATCGGCGAGTGTGTCAGATCGCGAGAATCAGCATCGAGAAATGTGCAATACCAATAGGGACATCAATGTTTTGAAAACGAACAACAAAGCTTTGCGCAAAAAATTGAAAGGAAAACTGAGTTTGGCGAATGAGGATTTGAAGACGCGACAGAAAAATTATGAAGCAGCGATGAGAAAATATGAAAGGCTGTTTGAAGTAAACGCGCAACTCAAAGAGAAGAGTGCGGTCGCGAAGGCAACGGAACTCACTTTAGGCGATCGAAAAGAGCCGGCCGAAAATATCGAGAATTGTGCTCAAACCACCGGATTTACAGTGTTGGAGTCATTACTTCAAAATCATTATCACAGATTATCCGATTTTCAGATTCAATTTGAAACCCAAGAATCAAGTACTTAGTACATCCCAAAAAACATCGACGGTAATTTTTGAGGAAGCCTCTGAAGTTGCCAATTGTTTTTTCAGAATATTGCGAAATCAGCATCGAAATTCAAAACTTCGACATCTCGATTATCATCGACTTGCAATAATAACAATTCGAAATCGAATAGGAAAAAAAACGAACAACTAGCCAACATCTGAAAATCATGAGTATAATTCCAAAATTTCATATCATTTGATTCGAATTTTTTGAATATTCATTATATGATTGAATCTGATTTATTTTTAATAGGCATAACCATCGATTGTCACAAGTATTTGCAAGATTCCTTGTTTAGTTACCTCAAATTCTCATTCCCTCTTCTGATTCGCACACATGTGAAATTTCTAGTGACGACAATTTCTTTTCGAGACCATATATCCACTTTTTGAACATTGCAATATTTCCTATGTTTCGGTTTTATAAAGCTTTTATTTTTATACAATTTAAAATTAAAATCATTCAACTTTAATTTGTTGCCCTCCAATATCTTCACAATTGTAATTATTATTGATTAATATTCGAAATGAATTCCAGATGTTTCAGCCTCCTGATGATGCACGACGAAAACTCGACGACGATGGCTCGCCAGAACGATTTTTCGTGTTATTGAAAATAGTTCGAAAACCACAACATGTACGTTTTTTCTGATATAACTGAGATTTGGAGGCAAATGGGAGCATCATTTCATGCGAAAGCGTCGTTTTAGCATAATTAACAATTTATTCTTTTTCGAAGTTTATTTTGCAACGCCAGGTCAGCAGCAGACCAGGCAATCAACAGTTCATGTGATTGTTAATAATCATGAGTTCGGGAACTTTTCAAAAAAAAAAAATGTAAACAACGAATGAATGAGATATATCAATATATTGCTCCAACCTTGAATGTCAGCAAGTCAATCCTGTGGCTAAGAAATCTTACTTCTTCTATATGGGGAGCGATGAGCATGCGCCTTTAATTGACTCATTCAGCGTAATGCGAAATAGTCGGAATATAAATTTATTTAAGAAAAAAATCGGCAATAAACACGAAGTAGAGCTATAAAGAAATTACATATAAGCTAACCTTATTAATATACAATACGATATAAATTTCTCTTCGAGACCTAGTTTCAATTGAGAGCGAGAAAAGTTATCAAATACTTCCCTGTCAATTCCGACATTTTAGATTTTAAAAATTTAGAATGAATTGTCGTTGATTGAAACTGCTGAGAGTCGTGCCAAGACGACGTCATTATCGAAAACGCAGAAGAAAAACGCAAAGTGTGCCGAAAAAAGGTAAAACATCAAAATGAATGTGCAGTACATTTTATTTATAACAGAAGAGAAGCGAAAAATAGAAATGGTCGAAATGAGGTAAAAACGGAAATAGAAATAGAGCCAACCGACGAAGAAATTGAAAAAGTGAATCAGTCCATTGTGGAATTGAAGCAACGAATCAAAGAGCTTGAGATGAAAGAGCAGGAGCTGATTGCGAAAAATTCAAAAGCTCAAATGGAGATGCAACTTAAAATTGATCAGGCCAAATCGCAAGTTGACGCTTTAGAGCTCGAAAAGCAGAATGTTAACAAAACATTGAAAGAGCAAATCAGATTGGTTGACACTGAAGCGGAATTGTGCAAAGAATACACCGAAGAAGTCGAGGAAAAAATAAGACAACTCGAAAATGAAAACAAGGAGCTGCAACGGGAATTGGATGCTGCGAATAGAAAAGTGGCCGAATTGTGCAGAAATATTATTGGCGACTCAACTAGCAGCTCTGATGCTGAAACCGAATATGGCAAACCTCGTCGAAGCATCGAATCAACCAGTAATAACAGGTATTGTCGGATAATTGGCAAGTTCTATGTGCATGTTCCTTTAAATGTGGCGTCGCTCTGATATTCCCCTTTAAAAAAATATTACCGTGGCAACAATAACGAGCACTTTGAGCATTTGTTGTGTGCCATCCCACTGTTCGGGGCGGCAATTCAAATTTCAATTTAAATAGTGGGAATTCGGCTACCGTACTACGGATAACCTGCAAATCAAACTCCGTACATTCACGGGTTGCTCGTGTTTTTTTGCGATAAAAAATATATTAACAGTTTATGTGAAAATTGCAAACTGATCTTGTAACTTTCACTATTTAGTTAACCTATTATGGTATTACGCAGATTTGGGAAAAAAAAACTCCAAAAACCTCGGACTTGCAGGTTTTTCGAAGCAAAAAAATTATGAAAAATTTGGATAAAAATTTAATCGTTACTGTTAAAGGCGCATATGATAAAATTTTAGGATTCTTGCGGCGAATCAATAAAAACTGTGGTACTGTAGGCTTCGAAAACCCTGACGTGGCCGAGATTTTTGAAGTTTTTTATTTGCAAAATGAGCATAACAAATTTTAGGGGTTTTTAACCGGTGTTTTGAATTTATTTGCGAAATCTGAATAGTACCATTTTTTTAATTTTCAAAAATTGCTTATGAGCACATTTTTTACGGTATAAATTATTTAGCAGCGTGTACATTTCAAAATTTTCCAATGCGTTCGACCGCTGCAATAAGTAGTTGACGGATTCTAACATATTCTGATAATCAAAAAATTGCATTTTCCAGATTGCCCGCAATATCAGTTAAGAAAAGTGTTCCGAATGTGAGGCCTCGACCAATTCCGGAGGCAGCGTCATCTTCTTCGTCGATATTGCCTCGTTCCTTGTCTTCGACGACATCACGAAACGTTCGCGTCCAACCGAATAATCATCCGACAACATCGACATTGAAACCAGTGAAAAAGGATGATCCGTGGAATAAGAAGAAGGAGCCGCGAAAAGCCGATATTGAAATCGAAGTATGCTACCCATAATTGATGAGGCATTAAAAGAAAAACCAAATTTCAGGATAATTCGTGTCTGATTTGCTTTGACGATTTGATTGGTAGTACTATCAAATGCGATAATTGCTGTCGTCGTTATCATGATGTTGTAAGCCTAAAATTCGCATCGAATCGATTTTAATTCAAATATTAAGTGCTTGAACAACTGGATTTTGCTTAAAGCACTGTGTCCAGCGTGCTCCGCTTCCATGCCAGGAGACGACAGTTTTCCGAAGCTCGGAGTCATTCGTAAATAATTGGTTTGCCTTGATCATTTTTAGAAAATTCGAAATTAATAAACATTCCTATGGAATGAAATCGAAATCAATCCCGATAAGCAAATAGGAGAGTCGAATTTTTTATTGTTCTTTTTTTTCAATTTCCTATATTCATAGCTTTTCCTATAACGACGAAGTCAGACAACCGATTGAATTCGATTTTATTTATTGGGACAGAACTAACTATTAGGTCTAGAAATTAATTTCCGCGTTTTTTTCTTGTTGATTTTTTGTCAAAATGAAATTATTTTTATATAACGAATTTTATATAATAATTTTCTCTATATTATCAGCTTTCTTCTTATATATAACATTCTTCACGTACTTTATAAAAAATCATTATTTTGGGTTCAGAATATGTCTACCTTTGAGCCAGGAAAACGTCATTTGCGGGGAGCTCAGCTGTCAGAACGCAACAAAGAGCAGAGAAAACCAACTTCACAAATCTTGTTGGACAGATTTCAAAGAAAGTCTTTTTTGCACTACGAGTGTACTACGACAATCAGAAGCGAAGAAAATCATGGGTTAGTCCCGGTGAACCGACGACTTCGACCGCAAAACCCAACATCCACGGGAAGAAGGTCTTACTGTGCATATGATGGGACCAACAAGGAATTCTGTACTCCGAACTGCTCCAACCTGGCGAAACAATCACTGCGAATCGCTATCAACATCAACTAGTGCAGTTGCGGCATGAAATCGCATTAAAAAGACCAGAATGTTCGGGTCGACACGAAAAGGTCGTATTGCTTGATGACAACGCGTTGCTCAAGCGGTGAAGGATACGCTGAAACAGTTTAAATGGGAAGTCTTACCGCACCCGCTGTACTCTCCGGACCTTGCCCCGTCGGATTATCATCTTTTCCGGTCAATGGCTCATGGTCTGGCGGAGCAGCGCTCTCGAGATCATCAAGACGTCAAAAAATGGCTAGATGAATGGACTGCGTCCAAACCAGAAAAATTCTATTATGATGGAATCCAAAAGTTGCCAAAACTCTGGGAAAATGTTATTAATGACGGAAATTATTTTGAATCAAAGTTTTGTTTAAGTTTGCCAGTTTTTTATAGTTTAATATGCGAAAAAAAAACGCGGAAATTAATTTCTAGACCTAATAATTTTTGCATGATCCTTTGATGTAAAGGCAATTTTGATACTCAGCCAACACGCAAATTAGTGGAATATCCGAATTTAAAATGTTTTTTTTTTCCTGTTTTCAATTATACAATAATAAAAGCAATAATTTATCGATGGAGTTGCGTTATTCAAAAATTACACATTTTAAGATGAATGTCCAAATAGAGAGATGCCAATTCGAGATATTAGCATCAAACTTCCTTATCTTTACATCTTTTGTTGCCGTGCCATTAAAAAAAAACAATTTTTGGCCTCGGAACGATTTATTTTAGACGGTTTAATAAAAAAGAAAGTACGTTAAAATTTATTTCGAAACTGCGCAAATTTTTATGGGTATGTGATTTAAGAAATTCCGTTTTTATCCTATTTTTGTCTGTGTACACACACACACGTAATTTTGCACTCACTTCCTTTAACACCCATCGATTTCTCATGGACCTATTTATTCAAAAAAAAAATTACACATTTTTCCAATGCAATGCAAAAACGATGCAAAAATTTTTTGCCGTGCGTCTTTTTTTCGAAATTACGGTATTATATATTTTTGATTTTTTATGATCAAAACGCAAATAACCGAAGTGGTGAGGAATACGATGATTGTAAAATTTAAAACAAGATTTAATATTTTTTATGAGAAAATACAAACTTCTTGAAATAAATAAAAACAAATTGAAAATTTAAATAAATCAAAAATAATACCGTTATTTCGAAAAAAGACGCACGACATCAAATTGTCTCGTGAGTCTCGCAGATTTGTTCATTATTTAATTATAGTATCCATTGCATTTTTTGAATCGCTGCATTGGAAAAATGAACAATTTTTTCATTGCATCAATAGTATTTTTTTATAAAATAATATTTTTTAAGATTTCGTGACAAAAATGAAATTTTAAAAAAAAAGTGATTTCGCGTAAGATATGAAACTTTCACACAAAATTCGATGTATAATTGTAGTGTCGTTCTGGCAGGGTATAAAAGTTTTGAGACGAAGACCGGAAGTTTTTGAGAACTCACGTGGAACCCCCAACTCAGGAAAATGAATA
The DNA here is from genome assembly GCA_902829315.1 of Caenorhabditis bovis. Lineage (NCBI taxonomy): Eukaryota > Metazoa > Nematoda > Chromadorea > Rhabditida > Rhabditidae > Caenorhabditis > Caenorhabditis bovis. The sequence continues at coordinate 3,776,085 of CADEPM010000006.1, forward strand.
TCAATGAGACTCGTAGAAAAATGACATATGAATTAATCTGATTCGATTAAAAATAATTTAAATTCTGTTGAGAAAATGTTTAAATTCGATTTGAAAACTTGGTCGCTTTGAATTCGCACTTCATTTTTTTTTCAAACGAAATGTCTCAGTTTCAATATGAACCAACAGCGGTTCGTCCTTTTTCGAATCACTAAGATGTTTTGAAAAATTAAACTTGAAAAATTCAAAAATGCGCGCAAATTCAAACCAGGGCAGTGTGGCAATCGGAAATTTCGCCTATTAAATTTGTTCAACGATAATTTATAAATACCGAATTTTCACGATATCCTAAATTATTCAATGAACATGCCTGATTTTTCGTCGATTTTTTTCCGACATCAAATTGTCGAAAATTAAAATTTCGGCAATTCCATCATTGATTCGAACGTGGCAAAGAAGCCATTTCATTTGTGTACAAATTACTAAATATTTCTTAAATTGGATGCTACAACACAGATGGGTACTCAATTTTTTTTTTCATTTCAAGATTGTCTGCTTCAGCTTGATTGAACAACCAAAATGTTTTTAAGCAGCGAAAATCGCATACCAAATAGGCAAGAGTTAGAAATTGATTTTTTTCTACACGAGAAATTCCGTCAAACTTTATTTTTCCAACTCGCCGAGTTGGCCTTTTTTCCAATTTGATCGTAGCGCCGCTAACAAACCCCTGCCGAACCGCTGCAATCCGAAAAATTCGGTAGTTCGACGCCGCGACGCGCCATTCAGACGAGACATCGGAATTTGTCGAAGAGAGAACAGGAAGTTCGTTCAATTTTTAATGCATATCAATCTTCTTTTGATTTATGTAATTATAGCGAATAGGTCATTTCGAATATGAGAACATCAGTAGATCAATTGTATGGTCGTTCTCTTCCTGGATCAATTCGGTATCACAACGACTACAATTGCGGATTTACGGTACAAAGTACAAATTCATAATCTAGGGGTGGGGGGTCTTCAATCTTCATAATAATCACGTGAACGTTCAATCCAATCCCCCCCCTTGATTGGAGAAATTCGAGAGTCAAGGACAAAGTTCAAAGTGAATTTATGATCGAAATTCCTGACACTCATCACCCCCCCCCCATCAATTCTCTCATTCGTTCGTCTACCTTCAAACCATATTATGCGTCGTCGTCGTCGTCAAAACGATCCTCGACGAGAATATTCAAAACGAGCGCCCGAAAAACTTTCAATTTCAGTCAGTCGCAAATCGTTCGCCCCATCGAAAAATTTCGCTTTCACCTCCACATACACATACAACATCTACATGCATTGATGATTGAAACGTTTGCGGCGCCTCATCTACCGTAACCCTGTGTCTGCGTCTCGTCACGAGGCGCACAATTTTCGACAACAATCGACAAACGACGGCGGCGGCGGCGGCGGCGGCCACATAATCAGTCGACGGCATCGGACAAATGTTATTACTCGTCAGTATACAACAACTACTGCTACAACTACCGTAATCGATTTGCATTTGGACTTTGGACGAGAATTATTCATTTATTTTTTTTTTCGATGATAAAACATATTGAAAAAAAAATGAGAAGTTGGTCGAAATTTCAATTATTCGTATGGCATTTTGCGAGCGATTCTGAAAAATAAAAAATCACGTCAATATTGGCGACGATGAGACGATGCGATACGGTAGAAAGAGAAGACGAATGATGGCGATGGAGGCGATTATGAGCGAGATCGATTCGATTCGCTTTCGCGGACGTCGTTCAGGGCCACAAGACAAACATGAGAAATGTCCGCAGAACACTTTTGGAGATTTCGAAAAACGAAAATGAAAAAATCGATGGGATTTGGGAGAATGATTGGAATGATTGACGTGATCGAATTGCATTAAGGAAATGAACAAAAAATGAAGAGAATTGCTGGTAGATGAACGTAGATCAAACAACCGCGACGCGTGAACCGCGTCGCGTTGTCTCTGCTCTCTAACAACATAAACACAAACAACAATAATAATAATAATAATAATAATAACAACAACAACATTAAAGAGAGTCTGCGGTGAGATACCGTGAACAAATGGGCGGGGCGTAGGGTCTGACGGGGTGGGCGGGCTGGCGGGGCTGGCTGGCGCCTCGGGCGGGTTCGAAACAAGCCTCCGACCTTCCCGCGGTGTGCGCGCCTCCTTCCTCTCTCTCTCTCTCTCTCTCTCTCTCTGTGTCAGAGAGCGCTCACGGGAGAAAGACCCGTGAGGCGGTCCCACAGTCGGGTTTCGCGAGCGTCGTCCCTGGTGGGTTGGGGGCCGGTTTTTCTTGTTTTTGGCGGACTGTGAGAATTGCGTTGCGCGGTCGCGCGGTCGCGTGAGAGAGCGCGCTGCGCAGCGCTTGCGCACCGGGGGTGGGCGCCCGTCGGAGAGACATCGCCCGTCTGCCTTCTCTGCGGGGCCCCGAATATCGCGCCTCTCTCGTTTCGGGGAGGGCCGCCCGATCGCTTGCGACGCACGGGTTCCTGCTGCTGGTCAGGTTTTCGCTGCGGCAGCCAGCTGGTGCAGGCAGTTCCCGAGAGACGAGGCCGCGAACCGGATATGTGTGTGGACCGGACCGCCGGACCGGGTTCTCGGCGGGTTCACGGGGGGTTACCCTCGCCGAAAGTGACCAGCCGGTTTTCCGATTACTGGTTTCGAATTTGCACCTGATTACCTATCAGGCGAGCTCGTCGAGGTCAACTATCTCTTCGAATCTCTCAATTTGTCTTCCTATTATTCTCATTCTCCTTCATTTTTTCCTCGCCTTCTTTCTGATCAAAGCCATCGGTTTCCGACACACATTTTTCGCCCAATTTTTTTTCGGCCACCATTCAATTTCTACCGTAATCTCTCACTTTTTTTTGCATGCAATCGATCGTTACCTGTCCGTTGTGGGTTGAGCGTATGTGTGTGTGTGTGTGTGTGTATTTGCACAAAAAGAGCCGTTGAGGTGTTTGCCTCGAAATTTCTTGTCGCAAAAACTGGATTTGTTTGGCCGTTGCCTCTGGAGTGTGGTGCTACCAGCTCCAGAAATGTGACGCGAGAATCCGGATCGGAATCCAATGATTCGCAACCAGTTTCGAATATGCCTATCTGTTGCGAAATCGTTGATCATCACCACCGCCATCATTTGTTTTGTGTAACAATGACGTTGATTATTATTATTATTATTATTCTATCATCGTTTCGCTCCGATTTGAATATCGCAGTTCGATTATTGTTTTCGGTTTCAGACGAAATGTCTCAGTTTCAACTCGAACAATCGTCAGTAATCAAAACCGCGCCGCCCGGCGGACGACAGCTCGAGTTTCCCAAGAATGAGCCGATCGACATCGCGCCGCTCGCCACCAATCTTCAAGACCTTTCCAAAATGCAAAACATTGATTATTATTCAACACCGATGCCACAATACACGAGGGTCTATGAGTATACTGTCGGACACGCCGGTCAGCCGTTCATCTCGACACATCCCGGCTCGGCCGGCGCTCAACCGATCTACTATCCGACGGTGTTGGCAAACACTGTCCAACAGGATTGGGGACGTCAGATGGACGCGGCAGCTTATGCAAATCAGTATTCGAGGAATGCCACACAACAGTACGCACAGCAAGTGGCTGAAAATGAGCGAATCGTCTATAAAGCAGTCGACATGCCGAGTCCCGTTGATTCAGGCATCGGCGGCGACATTTCATTGCTTGCCAATCCCAAAGAAGAGTTCTTCAATTCGTCCGATGGCGGAATCATGGAAAGAAGTAGCGAACGAACGCTTAGCCATCGAGATTCGCCATTAATTATTCCGAAATTGTTAGTTGCTATTGGGTGTGGTCTCGATGGTTCATTTTCAATTATTGATTGTTCAGGCACAATTCCCTTGGATTCCAATACGTCCTTGAAGCCCCGATATCAACGTCAGTTCGAAAAGAAGACGATCGAATGACATATGTGAATAAAGGCCAATTTTATACAGTCTCGTTGGATTATATTCCCGACCCTTGTAAACCTTTAAAGAATGTTACTGTTAAGGCTGGAGGATTGCTCCCATACTCGATATCAATTTTCGTTGGTTTTCAGAGCCAGCTGATGATTGTGTTCCGAGAGGATAAAACCTATGAGGAAGAGATCAAAACCTGGCAATTTTGGCACTCTAGGCAGCACTCGTCGAAACAGAGAATCCTTGAAGTTGACAGTAAGAACAGTTCAGGAATGATCGGACAAATCGAGGAAATCGCCCATAACGCGGTTCAGTTTTATTGGAATCCGTCAGAACAGAATGGAGTGAAGGTAGACCGAATTCGGCAATAATTTCTTTAGAAGATGGCGTGGCTTTTAGATTAGTATAGCAGTTCAATGCTTGTCGACGGATTTCTCGAATCAAAAAGGTGTCAAGGGTCTGCCGCTTCACGTGCAAATCGACACCTACGACGGCGAGAGCGACAAATTGCCGTTCCATCGCGGCTATTGTCAAATCAAGGTGTTCTGCGACAAGGTAACCGCTTATTTCGATTAGCTCAACGAAAATTTGCCTAGAAAAAAAATTAGTTACTCATTTCTCATTCAAAATATTTTTCGCCGAATTGACTAGTTTATACATGATTCCGAATTAGGGCGCTGAGCGCAAACTCCGCGACGAAGACAAACGTGCGCAGAAGCGAAAACTCGCAGGTAAACGCGTCGTCCGCTTTTCTCACGTAAATTGAGAGCCCGTGTCGTTCGTTTTTGTGTCCTTTTTGTCGTCGTCGTCGTCGTTTGAACAAGCACTAATTCGTCGTCGAGCAACTTCTTCAACATAGATCTATGTGTCGTACTAACTGTGTTTTTAAGGGTGCCAATCGCAAAATGTTGCACGAGAATCGACGCGACGAGAAGCGTCGCATGCAAGGTAAGCATTTGTTCATGTCATTTCTAATCCTCTTAGCCTAATACTATCATTATCATTATTATTATTATTAATACATAGTAAATGTCGAATGTCCGTGTCGAGATTTTAACATGAATCGCTCTCACGGCTAGCCGTTTTTCGCAACACACCGTCATGTTCAGAATTCGCATCTGCAGGAGCGCTGTCAGGCCGCAAAAAGTCGGAAGGCGAATATCACGAGCAATGCGATCGATCCGAATTCTATCATATGCGGGAGCTCGACAAACCGGCGGCGTTGTTCATTGCGCCGGATGAGTTCGACACGAGATATGTGGACAACACGAGCATCAGCTTCGACATGAGCGACATGGAGCCGGTGGCGAAACGACCGCGTCCTTCTGAAAGGAGTGAGTTTTTCTTGGTGCATTCCTATCGATTTCAATTTCGATTTTTATTATCAGTTCAATTCACCAAGTTATTAGAAATTATTGATTTTGTCATACATAGTCTAGGACGAATTTAGGAGGCGATATTTATGTTTGATAGAAATTTTCGCGCCATGATATTATTGTAATCCATTTCAGTTTATTCTTGTATAAAATAAATTTAAAACTACAGTAGGCATTAAAGGCGCAAGCAAAGTTATGTTCATTTCGCGCTAAGATCAAAAATATTTTAATATGTCAAATTCGCTCGCCTAAATGTAAAAAAGAAGCACATAACTTGTTGGGTAGATTTACGACCATGCGCCTTTAGATATGGTCTCGTCATTTGCTATTTCACTTGCTATTTCTGGGTGTTCTAAAGATGAATTGAACAAGCTTAAGTATTAAAAAAAAATCAATTTCGCAAAAAAATCATTCAAACGCGTCAAAATTTCGTAATTCTACCCAAGTGATTTACGTCATTTCCATATATTCATTCTTTAAATCGTATAATTTCAAAAATCATAAGATGAAACTAATAGCCCTTTTCAAAGCTGCCGGATTTGCTTCGTTTATATCACATCTGCAATATATCGTCGTGGTGTTACGGACATTTTTCGAATCCATTCTATTATTTCTAAATACAGCGCGTTGCCCAAAAAAAAGCGACTACCAGAATTTTTCTTTGCCAGTCCGACTAATTCAGGCGTGTTCGCGTTTTCATAAAGATCTTCGAAAAAAATTGTCAAATTATTGACTTTTCTAATTTCTATAATGATTCTGATAGTTTTCAAATGCGTAATTTCTAATTTTTTTAAAATCCGATATCATTTATAAAACCTTTTTTTAAATCTCAATTCTACATGCTTTATCCTTATTTGACTCCAATCTCAGTAATTCCAGTAATGTTGTACATTCGGAAGCAAGAGGAGCAAATCTATCAGCCGCTTCACGTCGTCCCATCGACATTAGTTGGTCTCGCTCACGCAATCGCCAATAAATTCAATGTGGATCCCGAAAAGGTGAGGAGTCTTCATTGTTGTTGTTGTTGTTCTTTTTTTTTCAACACCATCTTAAGTTGAGTTGGCTCTATTTTTGCCTCTCATTTTTATTTGCTCGACCTAATTCGGGTGAGTCGCCCGAAATAACCTCCCCGCGGGGAGGTCAGACTCGTGCGAAAAAAGTCGTGCACGAGAATAGAACCTCCTGAGGCTCTCGATCTCATGCTCTCTCAACTCAATTTGGGGTTTATGTCAACAAGGTGTCGTTATGAAATGTGTGTTTCGTTGTAGATGAGCGGCGTGTACAAGCGATGCGCCAAAGGGATCACCGTCAAAATGGACGAAGACATGCTGCGGCATTACTGCAACGAGGACACGTTCATCATCGACGTTGAGCCGTCGGCAGAGATGCCCGGCTCGTTCGCCGCCACCCTCGTCGAGGTCTCGCCGCAACAGTACGCCAATTCGTCATGATTGTTCGCCAACCTCGTTATATCTTGTCCATAGCATTCCCCCCTTTCGCAGCCACCCACATCCCGCACCTAATCAATATCCCGAGTCTTTCAAGCCCAGATTCCCATCGATCTCACCCAACAAAAATCCCCCCAATGTTTCGCACAACATCCGGATCAATCTAGCCATTTCTAGCCGATCATCCCCACCCGCAACATCTCAATTAAAGAGTGAAGGAGGAGAACTCCACCAATCCGTCCGGTTCCAGTCCCCTTAATTATTAATAAATAGTATTGTATTAATAATAGTCAATAATAATTAATAAATTCCTAATCAGATAGCCCCCCTCATCGTTTTTGATCTACTTCAGTCAGTCAGTCCGCTTCAATTGAAGCTTAATTCCTATTACCATTAGCCGCCATTTGCCTTATTTAGATTGTGAATATTAATGTCTGTGATTCAAACAAAATGCAATAGTATTTAAAATTGGTTGTGTCTTCCCCTGCAGTTCCTCTTCGTCTTTTTTCCATTTTAAATCAAGACCCCCTCCCAACCGCCTTTGTGACGAGTTTATCAACAATACATTTATTTTACCTCGCATTTTTCTCCTTCAATTTTGTCTCCAACAACTCCCCAGCGCCGTTTTTCTTTGTGTCCATTTTTGTCTCTCTTTCCCTCAATGTTTTCATCCAGATAAAAACAATTGAAAGCTAATAACCGAGGTCGATGAATCAGCGCGCACACACACACAAAAAAAAAAGATTTTGGCGTCGATCCGTTTATGGCAGCGCGCCGACGCGCGAAAAACCGGTTCGTGTTAAAGCTTTCGGGAAAATGGATGTATACAAAATAATAAAACAGACGAAAAACAGTCGTTGAAAACAGTTGAGATCGCCGACGAAACATAAACCGATCAATTATGACGTCATCACGAATGATTGCTTCAAATCCATTCAACAGTAATTAAATGATTCAGATTACTGCACATAATTTCTTGTTTTCCAGTTTGAAGGGGGGATGAGTAAGCCGTCAAATTCTCTCTGTTTTCATTAGTATGCTAGTTCAGAATTGGACCCTAAATAATGATTTTCGATATTGCTGATTCACAATCCGGTCTCAAAACCAAAGTGTCAAATCCTGTTTGAAAATTGTCCATCAAGTTTCTCGTAGTGTTCACGTGAATTCACGCCATTTGTCAATTTAGAGGAAAAAGGGCTTCGAACCTGCTAGGGCATTCGATAACAAGAACAATTGCACTTATTTCAATTAAATTAGTTTATTTTCCAGTCGATCGTTTATTTCATAATTTATTGACAACTGTTGAGCTCGAACAACTCGAGCTCTCGGGCGGCCGCGTCCGCGTCGCTCGCGTGCGCCACATTTCGCACGTCGGAGAGCGCGAGCCGCTGACGCAACGGCTGCTGGCCGACATCGCCGCGCGGCCACAGTCGACTGCTGCCGATGCACGCGCGCACGTTGCCCGAGACGCGCATCGCGATCACCTCGCCGCTGCTAATGTGACGAACGAGACGATTGTAGAAGAATTTGCCTGGAAAACAAAGGCAATCTAATCGGAAGGCATGTGAGCGAGCGAATTGCGCGCCGACGCTGCCGCTGCTGCTGCGGCTAATGCCTCATGATGATGATGATGATGATGACGATGTTTCGCGCCGCCGCCGACACTTGTGGTGATTTCGCATTGTGCGTTCTGTGGGGCTATAATTAACCCAATAACCATCCATTAAAAAATAAACGCGAAATCCAACAATTCCTCGGAGGGGTGGGGGGGGTCTTGCAGCGTCTCGCTCGTCCGCGCATTCAAAGCATACAATTATTTCCACAAAAACTTTTCTACAAATCATTGCGAACTAGAGTGGGGGGGGGGGCGCGAGTTGAATGGGTAGTACGGTATTATTGCATATTTTGGTCATTGCCTACCGTAATGCCATTCACAGGAATGCCGAATTCGGGGACCAGCACCACGGAATTGTTACCAATTTCTTTTGAGCTCACTCAACACCCCGTATTGTCCATTTAGAATAATCATAAATCAATGATCTAATTAATTACACTTCGGGGTCTCGAAGCGAACAGATGAGAGATCGCGACTAGAAGCGAAAGCGTTAGGCAGCGGGCTGAATTTGACGAAAAACTCAATATATGTATATCTCAGAAGCCAGCTATCCAACAAACGTCAAGCCCGTGTTCATCATTTTGGTCTTCGCATGATATACCCTTATGTTGTTGATACAACTCGGTCGCCATTCGCTCGTCAATCCGAAGCCGTTTTGCCGCTTCGATCCGAATTCCCGCATTGATAAGCTCTCGTATCGCCACCTAAAAAGTTGTCATCCCAGCAAAAAAATCATAAGAATCGAGGAAGAAGAGAAAGAGATTTCGAGAGAGAGAGGGGGGGGGTCTTCTTCATATCTCCATTTTCTCATTCAGCCGATGAGAAGCCGGTTGCGCGTGCGCGAGCGGCGGCGCTCAAGGATCCGGTTCGGTTCGCTTCTGCTGAAAGTGAAATTCCATCAGACCCCCCTTCATTTTTCGCCTTTCTCTTCTCCCTTACTACTATGTGGTCGCACGAATTGACCTACATATAGCTGCAGCGGCTGTCTACAATCGGATAGAAAGAGGTCATGCCGCTTATCCACATAATACGATTTTCGAATACAAAACTATATGACGATGCAGGACCCGAGGGAAGCGAAAGGGAACGATGGGGGAAGGGAAGAGAGGGATCCCATTACCTGTTGCAAAACCTGATGTGCCACAATCTCCGGTTTGATCAGCACCAGAAGCTGCATCTAAGAAAAATCAGTGAATTCAAAAATTCAATAATACTTAGTAATTGTATTGGACTGAAACCAGATAATTTCAAAAAATCATTTATATTTAAAAATTTTACTGAAAATCACAGAGTACTTTTTCAATGAAAAGTCAGGTACCCCGTATAAAGCGAACAAAAACGTGTGTGGGTTAATCAATTGCGAAAAGATAAAGAGAGAGAGTGTGTGTATGAAACTAATTATACAAGTGTGAATCCTTCGGTGTGCTCAATCGAGATCAACAATCTCCGGTACATTTCATCGCTGTCCGAAATTGGCGGCAGATCCAGCAGATTGAAACAAGTGTGAGCGACAGGAAGCGACTGAAACAAATCTGGTTTTGGTTAAATGACCACCGTTCTTCATACCTCCGGAGCACACGCTTGAATTTTAGCACCAAGCGCTGACATTCCAGCGACCGGAAGGCGAGTGGTGCCAGTCAGAAATTGCAAAAATTTGACTTTCTCGTCATCGGTGAGTCGGAAGAACGCGTTCCAGAATGCAACAATAGCTGGATGGTCCTTATCATACGGTGGTTCATATTCAACGATCTGCAACCAATCAGCGATCCATCATTCTTGACAACAATTGACTAGGTGAGAAGATTGACAAATTGCTTTTTTTTTTCAAGGTTTGTCCAGTTTTTAATATTGATCAAGGTGTCATCGTACGGAAAATAATTCATTGAGATTTAATTAATGGTTTCGAGATTTCGCCTGATTGACACATATGAAATCCTATGGAAATAATGATGGAATGAACTTCTTTCAAATTCGAATTCATAAAATTTCTAAACATTCCAAAGGAATTGAAAGTGAATGGTTTGAATTGTTTTGAACCCATCGGATTAACTCATTTCATTTTCAAATTCAATAATCGAAAACCTATTCCAACAAGCGATTATTTGGTGAGTCTACAAACATCAGCCAATTTTCTACGAGTGCATTATAATTGTCATACACCCCTCGCAAATGAATTGGCGATTATTCGGGACGTCTCAAACATCATGTCGATAAAATATTTTATGTCTCAACTTCTCATTAATTCAATTTCTCATGCCTATCTTATCTCTTCGTTCAATACTTTTGTTTCGTTTATTCCCGACGTCTTTGTTCTTCTAATGAGATGCGATAAACAAGGAAATCCGCCACATACATACTGTATTCGGGAAACTTCCGTTTATCTATGAATATTTGGGGAGGAGATTAAATTCAAATTATAACCATAAATGCGAACGACGATGACGGACACTGACTGAAATCGACGCCAATTTTAACCGTCTTCCCTAGCTCATAAAAAAACAGAACTTCGATGCGCGCGGGATCCAAACAATTCGCGGTTTCGATGCGAGACCCTACTGTAGTTTTTCCTTTCAATACTCATCATTCTTTGTTCATTCCGACACTGTTCAACAAAGTGCAAAACAAAAACAACAACACCGATTCACTTTTACATATTGAAGGAATGTTGGAAAGTGCAGCCAACTGAAAACGAATGAATGACAATTGTATGGAACTTCTCAAACATTCTACACTCTCTTTAATAAATCTCAAAACGGCTAAACAATAATGAACAAGTGCTACAGCACGAAAGATACCCTATAATCAATCTGAGAACCAAAAATAATAAAAAAAATATAATGAAGAACTTGAACCATGGCATAGTACAATACGAAATAGAACTGAAAATTCCGGAAAAAAAAACATTTAAAATTATTTTAATTTCTAAGAAGATTGAAAACGACCTGTGAATCGTTTTATTTTTTTGACAAAATCAACCGGCCACCCAGTGTTTATTTTTCCGTTATTTATCATTTGATCTTGAAGTAAACCGGTTGTATAACGACCAGTTTCCCAGGTCGGAACGGTCAGTTCAAAAACCCAAATGTTGCCGATCGGATAAAACCTAAGATCATGATCATGGCCAACGAAGGTAATCCGGTTTTGTGAAATCGACGACATCCAAAAAGTATCTTCAATGATCCTCATCATACACACATCTATTTATTTGCCAAATCCATTTCGAACCTTATAAGAATTCCGGATCCAACTATTTTTGAATTCGATTCGATTCTCAACTTGCATTGAGTCAACAAAACATTCAAGCAAACATTATTCGGATTACAGTATGACAGACATTCGCATTCAAATTCGTCGTTATGCTAATTGTCAGACAGCGCTGCTTACAACAAATGCTAAGCCGAATTCAAAAACCGATTCATTCACTTTCAGCGGCGCCGATTTGCACATCATTAAAGTCCGCGTGGGCCACTTAATTGGTATGCGATTTATAACGAAAAAATTCAATATATATATGAATTTCGATAATTATACATACGAATGAGTCTGCGTGTGTGTTTGTGTGTATGTTTGTGAACGATTTTTCGAGAATCACTGTTGCCCACAACGAAATTCATTCATTCATTCATCATCATCATCAACTGAATCGCTTTGGTTGAATAAAAAATTGTTCAACACATTCCGAGAGGAGGACGCAAAAACATGGCGACCAAAAAACCGGATTTTGCCGACGCCGCTGCCGCCGGCGGCGAGCGCGCACCGCACATTCGCGACCGAGTGTTGTTACTAAGCATCCGCGCGACGCTTCCGCGAGCCCACAACCGAAAACTTGGCGCGATTTTGACGAATTGCGAATGATGTGTGCGAGTATGCGTATGCGCGCGTGTGTGTGTGTATGTTTGATTGGTTGTTTAGACCGAGGCAGTCGCAAAACGCTCGCCAAACTGAACATATGATCACGAGGAATGAGGTGGGAGAGAAAGAGATCGGCAAGCATGAACTTTGCAAACATTTTTCGCCGATGGGGACTTTCCATCATACAGTCCACTTCACATTTGAAACGGTCAGATCAACTCATGCGTAATACTCAATTTCAATGGTTTTGCAACATTGTGGCGCTGGCAATTTTCGACGATTCGGCGCGACGTCAGACGAGCCAAATAATAATGGAAAATATGGGGACTATGCGAATCGAAATTTGAGACATGTGGTGGCTGGTAACTGTAGTCTGAATTCTAAACACCTTGAATTACTGATCAACAATCACATATAGTGATTCGATCTGATTTGGTTTATTGGGCTTCTTTCGAATAAGAAGCCTACAGTATCCGTTTAACATCGGAACTTCGTTAGAAGACAATATTTCGATAATCACATGCAAATTGTTGCCAGTCATTGCTAAATACTTGTGTGAACTGATTCAATAGATCGACAGCTCGAGCGCATTCTGATTTTCGCACCCAAGCCAGAAACTTCTCGGTCTGATTTTTTTGTAGGTTCGTTAATGTCCCAAAAGGAAATGAGGTGGCAATGTTTGCGTTTTTCATTTCAAAAATTGCGCACACACGCACTCGATTCTCCGCACCACCTATTTATTTTTCTCGTCATTATGCGTGTGCACCTAAAAGCCAAAAGAATGAAGAAGGAGAAGAAGGGACAAAAAAACGGAATGACGACAAAAAAAAACACTCGCAACGCAACGAAAAATACACATATGACGTACCTCGCGGAACTGGCTCCAATCATAGTTCTCGTTGCCAACAATCATTTCCATGAGTTCGCGCGGCTTGAACAACGATAGAATACGACTGTGCAGGGCATCATGAAATCCGGCGACAAACGATTTCACTTGATCCTCGATCTGATTCTTCACACCAATCTCGAGACGGTGTTTCACGTACAACTGAAATTAGATCGAGCTTATGCTTGAAAATTATTCTCAAAATCTTGAGTGTTTTCTTCAAGCGAACACACCTCAACATAGTGCTTTCTATTTTCAAGATTGACCATCTTTTGTTTTCCATTCGGAACAAGCTCTTCAACAATCTTTTCTCCAACCAAATCATAGGTGATTGTAAAATCCAGACAGAAAACATCCTCAAAATCATCTCCTTCATAATCCAGAAGACTTTGAAGGCTCTTGCCCTCAATTGGTGACAAATCACACAAGTCCTCCAAATTCGGGTGTTCATCAAGGAGAAGCTACAAAACATCAATCATGGTGCGGTGATTAATGACAATTACCTTATAGAGCGCCAAAGGGAACGGGAATGAGAAGATGACTTGATTATAAACTGCAAGGCCGACAAGTCGACCGAAATGCTTGAATTGTTCGACTCCACAAAAATCATTCGAAAGGCCACTGAACCAAACGAGATGCGAGTTGGGGTCCTCAACGAACATTCCATAGTCGGGTTGGAGTATCTTTTGCATAACAATCATAAAGAATTCCTTTCGAACACCACCAGCATCGTCGGCTTCTTCGCCTTGGATTTTCACCTGGGCTCATTGAAAATTGTCGAAATAGATGAGAAAAACGAACGAACTTTTAGAGGCTTCAAAAGATCGGATGGATCGATTTCAGCGAGTTTGTTCATTGTGTCGGATACAATGAATTCTCGTCGAACATGTATTTCGAGAAACGGTACTTCGATATAAGCAGTTCCGAAAAATGGTATTTGAACCTGGGTATTTCCGACACGAATCTGAAGCATATTAAGTTCCGTATTAAATTTTAAGTTTCGTAACACACCGATCGCATAATAACAGCTTCAGCGTGTAGAAGATCGACTTTTGCTAATGCATTCAACAAAAATGGATAGGAAGACCAGAAGTTTTTCGAGTTATTGCCATTCTTAAATTTTCACCATATAATTCTCATTACTTTAGGAGGATGCATACCCTGGTAAGATCCACAACCTTACTATAGTAATCTAATTTCAAATCGAATGCAGAATTGAGTTCGTCAAGATAAAATGTTTCTGTTGGCACAATGTGCTTCTCCTGAATTAAATAATCATTTATTCTCATATCTCTGGCAAATCAAATTCAATCGGATCCGTCAAATGAAAAACAAATCGGATTCGAACAATAACCAACCGAAGAATATCCAGTCGAGTTGATTGCGAAGCCGAATTTTGACGGATCCGATTGGTTTTGAGTCACCAGCGATTAATCGCATTTCTGTTTTCCTACCGAATTGATTTGATTTAAAAATGAAAGAACAGTGAGAATCATTTCGCATTCAGCGGGTCCCTTATTTCTTTTCACATATTCGCGAACACCAATCTTGAGCACATTAATGGTCCGTCGAAAATATCGGACAGGTAGTCTTGCATATAAATTGACTGAAATATTCATAAATCAAAAATTGATAATAGGCGGCAAAAAAAAATAAGGATAGGTTAAAGGCGCACACCGCGCCTTGAGACCTCCTTTTTAATTTTTGGCCACTTTAAATTATGAACCTATTCATTAATTGTATATTTTTTTCAAAAAAATGTAAAAAATTACATTGAATGTGCATTATTTTATACCCTGCATTGGGAAATTGTATATGTTTTTTATTGAACGAATATGCCCATTTATTTTGATTGAATTCAATCTCAAATTCTGAAACAACAAACCTAGTAGATTTTTGCAGCCGCCGTTGAGCGAATTAATCGATCTCGCAAATCCTTCGTGCAAATTAGTGGAGACTTCATAAGTGACAAACTCAGTAAAACACGGGAACCAAGGAGCAAGAATATATACACGAAGAGCTTCAATCGACGCGAAATCTTGCCGATGAGTGAATAGAGACATCGACAACATTTCGATCATCTGATAATAGTCAATATTATCGAAATTCTTTAGTTTTCGATTGCATACCAATTCGCAATATTGTTTCGCTGAGGCACATCCAGAAAATAGTTGCAAAGCCTCCATTGCCTCATCAAAATCAATACCAACCGTTGAATCGCGTCCAGCGTCAAAAACTCGATCATCTTGGAACAAAAACGAATTGTTCAGGCAGCTCACCGAGGAAAACACCGATTCGATCAATCTAAACGATGGCGTCGACATAAAATAAATTTTTGAAATTCGCACTCACTCAATGACTTGTAGTTTATCACCGGTTTTGAGACGCTCCTCCAATATTTTTCTATTTAAGCCCAACGGTCGTTTAATAGCCGAATTTGGGCCAACAGTTTGGTTTTTCTAAAAAAAATTAAATCATCATTTTTTCTTTCAAAATCGACAAAATTACCGCATCGCTCGATCTCAAGAAGAATGTTTGATCCCATCCAGCGAATACATTAGATACATGATCCATCATATCATTTTTACGTGGTATCGTCATGGTTCTCAATCCGCCATTGCCGAGTTGTCCACTTGAGTTGAGGCCGAATGCATACACATAGCCACCAATCACAGTGATCGTGTGGCATCTGCCAGCAGCTATACGAGTAACTGTACTTCCTATTAGCTCAGTGACAGCGGTTGGAGATGTTCGTTTTTCGATTCTTTAAGCGACAAAGTATTCTACAGTGGAACATTTGAAAACTTCAAACTTTTTATCAAATCCACATTGTCCTAATGAATCCGATCCGAATGTGAAGACTCTACCGCAATTCGTCAACAAAACGCTATGTCGATCGCCACAGGCACCTTCGACAACCTTCATACCGTCCATCTGATTGATTTGTCGAATTTTTTTCTGCGCTAAAAATGACAATTTTTGGTTTTGATAATGAACATGTTGAAAATCATACGCGTTAGATCGTCATGTCCCAATTGTCCGTGATCATTTTGTCCCCAACCGAAAACTGCGCCGCTAGCCGATATTGCCAGACAGTGTCGGCTACCAGAAAGAACTAAAAATCGATTCTACGATTCACCTCACATTTTTCAATATGCTCACTTCTAACAATCGGAATTCCATAGAGCTCCTCAATTTCAGTTGGCTCGTGCAAGCATCGGCCATCTGCCTGCTCGCCCCAGACGTAGACGTGTCCGCCTGAAATCTATACCATAGAGTTCAGCATCTTCAACCGTCAAAACCTTCCGTCAACGCCACACAACTGTCGGATCCGCATGCGATCTGCACTACTTCGCTGAGAACTTGAATCCGCCTAAATTACGAAACAATTTCACAAAGTTCTCTAGAATTTCCCACTTGGGCACTTCCTGTCGTTGGGTATTGCTAGGAAGCGCAAGTTGTCCGTGTTCGTTGCTTCCCCACGCGAACACTCTTCCATCTTCGGCCAACGCCAAACTATGCGCTCTTCCGGCGGCAATTTGAATATACGAAACTCCACTCGAGCACGACACCGGAAAAATCGAGAACGAGCCTTCGTTGTGGTTGCCTCGTCCCAACTAAAATTCTCCAATTCTCCAATCAATAGTTATCAAGAATTCGGACCTGCCCGTCCTGATTCCCGCCAACACTCCACATTTTGCCATTTTCGGTAAGAAACAGTGTGTGATTTTCTCCGCATGCAACCGATTTGACGAGGGTTCCCGTTGCATCGCTTGGAGCTCCAACTATAACCAATCAATCATTCTCACAAATCATCTAAATTCGCTAATGCTCGTCATTTAATGCTTATTAAAATCAATTTTGACTCGAAATCATGTCACTTGAACGATTTAATGATAATTATATTGATTGTTTTCTCGATAGAGAAGATCCATTAAGTTTTATTACGTTCATGCGGATTTTATGACCATCAATTTTTTATATTCAGCGAAAAATCAACGAGACGCAAAATTTCAACGAAATTCCATTAACGGATGAATTTTGAAAATTATCTTTCCGCGAGATAAGCGCGAATAAGTTGAAGTTAATTTTTCGAAAAACTTCAATCCTATCGTCAAATTTCAATTTTTTTTCCTGATCAAATAAATCATGTTTGCCTGTGTATTGCGAAATTCGCATCAAATCAATGTGTTGTATCTAGTCGATGTAATTTCCTTCAAAAAAAAAACCTACTGATCTGCTCGGGTACCGAAAGTGTCGGTTCCGGCAATCGAACACCCAGTTGCCCTTCAACCGCTTGACCGCATCCTAATAATTCGGAGCGCATCTAAGTGGTTTAATTGCTACTTAATTACATCAAGTACTCGAAAATATTCCATAATTGTCAAAAACAATAGTGCCAGACAATTCGTTGGAATAAATTGTCAATTATTTAATGATCAAAAAAAAAAAGAGACAAGTGAGCAAAATCAACAAGAAAAAAAAACAAAACGAAATAGAATTCAACAACAAACAACATGTCAAAAAATTAGAGAGAAACTCAATTCTCCGTTTCCACCGCTCCAGACGTTCCCGAACCTTCTTCAGTTTTCCCTTCCAATTTCGCCGATTCTTGTGCCGCCCATGCTGCTTCGCGATCTTGAGCAGCTTTATCTTTTCGTTTGCTCTTCATCAATTGCTCAATTTCGGCACAGTCAACACCCATCATTCTCAACAAATGTAGTCGTTCTTCTTTGCTAACATATGGCGCGACAGTGTGATATCCAACCTGAATTTTTACGGCAATTTGTTATCGGTTATTTCAAATATCACGTGTGTGTTAACATATTTCGAAATATTCCAAAGATTTTTACTTACCCATGTACATACTGGCTCATCTTCTTCGCAATACACGACAACTGTGCCATTTTGCTGTTTCCTGATGTCATCTTTACACGCCAACTTCTCCGTCGGCACCAATTTCTCATCAGATTTCAGGATATACAGCATATCTTCCTTCGAAATTTTCACCTTTTGCTTATTCATAAACTTGAAAAGATATCGAATTCCTTCTTGGGAAAGTCGAAATCGAGTGCTTTCAACTTTTCCCTCAGTTCGACTGAAAATCTTCATTCCAGCGTTTTGAACTGATATTTTATTCATGTTGTTTTTCTAAAATGTAATAATTGAAAAAAAAAAAAACTCAAATTTCCATTAAATACCACAAAACTTTTAACAGCATCATTCGCAAAGAACAATTGCCTACTATCAGCATCATTCGTTTCCAAACGCCGACTGAACAAATTTTCATAATTGAACGATTGGTCAACTCCATAGAATGATCTACAAATAGCAATATACATACATGATACCAAAAAAACTGTGGGCAAATACTTGATATCATTCCATCTCTCATCATCTTTCTTTAAAAACGAAAATGGTTCGTCCTTGAACATTTTCTTCTTTTTCCAAGCAGGACCACTAAAAATAAAATAAAAGACAACAACTATGTGACAATTCGATATTACTTGGCAGCATTTCCATCGAATTCCGTTTCCTTGACTTTTTCGAAAAGAGCGACAAAGAATCCTCCAGTATCTTGAAGATGTGGTGTGATTCGCATTCTGAAACTAATCAATTAATACAGGAGAGCAAATCATAAAATGTACGTGAAATGAAGGTTCATCTCTTTAGCTTCTTCAGCAGTCGGGGGGAATAGTGATTGCACAATGACCTTCTTCATTTTCTCTTCCTCCACATCGGCAACACTTGTGAATAGCCTCATGTCTCGATCGTACACTTTCCATTCAGTAACACCTTTTTCTCGTTTCAATCCCGGCAACAATTGGGTGGTGTCGACGAGTTTCAACGCACCCTTGGCTTCACGCAACAGCTGCGCTACGACCGCCTCATCCTCAATCGGATTCATCGAGCATGTCGAATACACCATTCTACCGCCAATTTTCAGCTGTTGGGCTCCTTTGCGAGCGATTGCGATTTGCATTCGATGAAGGCCCAGAGCATCTTGCGGAGTCCATTTCTTCCAAATTTCGGGATTCTTGCGAAGAGTTCCGTCACCGCTACAGATGACGTCAGCAAGAACACGATCGAATCGCATTACTTCACCAGTCTATATTCAAATTTGGCGAATAAAACAAAACATAATAATCGAACCTCATCGATTACATCTGGAAATCTGGCGGCATCTTCACAAGTGATAGCACAAGCAGCAGTTCTGAATCTTTTCAATGTATGATGAATCAGCATGTAGCACCGCTTCATATCGACATCGTTAGCAATAACCATTCCTTCTTCAAATTGAATTAATTTAAAATATTTAATTTGAATTCAACAGTTTCACTTGGATTTGGATCATTTTCATGCAACATCTCGAGAAGTTGCGTCGTTTTGCTTCCAGGCGCAGCACACAAGTCCAGTACCGTATGCTCGCTTGTAGGCGAAAGTAGGAGAGGCGGAATCATACTGACAGCCTCTTGACGCGACAAATTTCCCAGTTCGGCTTCAGTCACGAGAAAGTTGTGAAGCTGCGCAAGGATCGGATGGCTTCTGACAGCTGTACGAGACATCGGAGTTTGATATGCTTCTTTGTACCAATCCAATGCCTTCGGAACACACACCGCAGTGTCGTCCGACTCGCCGATTTTGCCAAAGAACCGACCCTCCATTTCGTGCATCAATTGCTCGCGATCCCTTTAATTTTATTTTGATTTCATAATTTAATGAATTTTGGAATATTTCTACTCTGGCTAGAGCTCTTTCTTCCATACTCACTTATGACATCCCTGGAATCTGAATGAAACCGGAAGATCTCGTTGAAGAGCGGCTTTGAACTCTTCGAATTGATCAATCGGAAACACATTTTGCTCTTTATAATATGTCCAATACTTCTCATTTTCCTTCACAACGTCCCGATAGCTTCCACGATTCGAATCATCCCAGGTTCTCGTCTCTCTCGGCTTCTTATTGTTAAAATTACGTCTACGGCTGCTGCGCACCATTGTTTAACCCTATATAAGAAATAACATAAACACATCAACAAAAATACAAGATTCAAGATAATAATAAAGGTGCTGACCACCACAATTTTACGGCTATGAATTCTATTTTGTACTATTTTTATTACTACCATTATTAGCCAAATGAACACAAAATATGTTGGCGGTTATACACTTAACAACTAACAGAAAAATATAATATGTGGAAAAAGAAAAATTATAGGGCAACAACCAATACAAGGAGGCAAGATAATCGGGATAGACGACCTCCAAGAAGAAACAGAAATTGAACCGAAATGAAGAAAAAGTGGAGAAAAGAACGCATCATGAACAACCAAACAATTCATTTTGAGATCATCTGAGACACCTAATACGCCAGATTTGCGCTGCAAGACGAAATGGTCCGAAAATCGGCAAAAACTTGTATGAATTTCGACAAAACATCAAATAAAAAAAAGCTAATTTTTTTTAACATGCCATTTTTAAAATGTCAATGTTATTTTTTAATATTTCAAATATTATAAAGATATGGAAAATGCCTACTTTCCAAAATTCCTCAAATCATCCATTGCGGGACGCATCCGAATGCTCAGTGATCTCAAACCCACACATCATTCCTCCTGCGCCTTCAATTCCCATCATATTCCAACAAATCATTTTTTTTCGAAACAGTTGAGTTAATGATCTTGCGAAAGCAGCAAATTCGCCATACTCTGATCCAAGCCGTTCGTGTCTTGCGACATTGGCTGCGTGTAAGCTCCAAAACGCGATGAGCTTGCTGCTTGCGATTGGGACTGCGACCATCCCGACAGAGATCCTTCATATGCTCCAGATGGCATTGGGGCCATCATTTGACCTTGAGATGCCTGGGAAAAGAAGTTCTGAGACGCATCCGAATATCCCCGATTTTGCTGCTTCTTCGAATTCTTTGCGTTCCCGTTCTTTTGATACATCGATGGATTTATCAAGCTGAGAGGCACCGGAATGTTTGCAGTCGCATTGCGGAATGTCTGCGATTGATACGAGATCATATTCTGCGGTTCAGTGTAGCCTCTGCTTTGATTTTGTCCACGATATTCATTATATGTGTACTGCTTCCGTTGAATTCCATATTTGACGGCCTAGATATCAAACCTCACTTACGGAAATTCAAACGGAACTCACAGCAAAAGCAGAGCCTGCAATTTTAGCGGTAGGCTTCGGGAGAACAATGTTAACCGCCTTCAAATTGTTAATTGGACCTTCAAAGACAAGTCCTCGATCTTTATAAGTCGTGAGAAGATCATGCCAAAGTGGTTGGCGGGCCAAAACCTGAAATTAATTGTAAATAAACACAACTCGAATTTCTACAACACCTTGGCATTTCCAATAATGATAAGACCATATTTAGCCCGAGTAATAGCCACGTTCAAACGACGTGGATCATTGAGAAAACCAATTCCAGATGATTCGTTTGAACGAACACAAGTCACAATGATAAAATCCTTTTCACGTCCTTGGAACGCGTCAACACTAGCAATTTCCATATTCTCGTAAAGTTTCGCGTTGAGAGTTCCCTGTGTGTGCATATAGTTAACAATGAACATCCGTTGTCCTTCGTAAGGAGTAATTACACCAATTTGCTCTGGGCTCATTCCCCCTCTAAAATGAATCAAATTGAAATCCTTGGATTCAGTGCGTCGTACTTGATCAATTTGCAAGCCAACTTCTCAACATTAGCCGCCTCGGTACGATTCAAGAATGATGTTCCTGATGCGCTCATCTCCTCGACACCATAGCAGGACCAGAACATGGTTGGCATGTTCGGAACTGGCCACTGCCAATCGAACTGAGTCATTTGCCGTTCGTCTAAACATAATATGTAATTTTGCCACGTCATAGATATTTTCAAAAATCAGAAAAAATGTGGTAAAATTTACTTTCAGTGACTCCATTCTGAAGACTTCCTTCGTAAAACACATTGCTCGGGAAGTTTGAAAGCACTGGATGCATACGGTATTGCACCTTAAATGTTCAAAGTTTTATTAATTTATAATCATTTAAATAAATACCTGAAGACGATGCGGGCGATTTCCAAGAAGAACCAGACGTTCAAAAAGCGATTGCTGAAGTCCAGCGTTAGCCGCTTTTTTGCACATCACAACCGGTCCGAGTTGACAATGATCGCCGACAAGAATGAGCTGCCGAATTCCACGGACAATTGGGACAAGAACCTCCGGTTCTGTAGCTTGAGTAGACTCATCAATAAGGACAGTTTTGATGCGAATTTGATCGAGACGAGGATCCGCCGATGTAGAACAAGTGCAGCAGATAACATCAGCTTCAGCGAGAATACGATGCTCGCTTACTCTCTTGAGACTCACGAAACGCAAATGATCAGCGTCTGACAATTCTCCGATTTCCTCTTTCAATTGAATCAAATTGTTCAACTCCTTATTGCCCAGAGTTTTGAGTTGAGCTCTCAATGTCAAGAACTCAATTGTAGATTCTGAGTCCTCTCTGGATTGAGCAGTTAATCTCACGACCTTTAATAATACCATAATATATGTATTTTTGTGCAAAAGTAACTGTACCTTAAGACCCGTCTTGTGAATTTTCTCAGCAAGATGGTCGACAGCAATATTCGAAGGGGCACAAACCAAGACTTGTCCTTGTGTTTGAGCAACTAAATGGTAAACTACGGTGGCTGAGGTCACTGTCTAAAACATGGCTCTTGCTGACGCATACGTGCGAATAATTTTACCTTTCCAGTTCCCGGTGGTCCTTGAATCAAACTTAAAGGTCGAGAAAGTGATGATCGGATAGCTATCATCTGACTAGGATTCAAATCTGGAAGACCCGGAGCAGTTAGGCGACGCGGCGTTGGAACCTGAAACGCGAAATTATAGACGGAAATTTAAGTTTTAATTATTACTTTGAAGACAACTTCATCAACATCTCGGCCCATAATCTTTTGGTAAATAAACTTTGAAACACTGCTCTCATCCTTAACAAGTCTATCAAGAGCCCGATATTGACGCTCGAATGTCGTCGAATTCCATACAACCTAAATATTTTCATTTTGACTTTTTGTCAACGTCGTGCGATTGTTGAAAATCGGCTAAAAAATGCCAAGCAATTTAAGAGAGGTTTTGGTGCATTACAATTTCTTTTTTAAGAGAGGTTTTGGTGCGTTTCATTTACCGCGAAAAATTACAATTTCGAAAAGCAGCAATGATTTTGTGAGTATAAATTTTCGTCATCGAATAGCCGATTGGAAAAAAATTACCTCGCAAGTAAACATAATTCTTGTTTCTGTGATGCTTTTGTCAATGTGTCCTTTCTTGACCTCCATTCCGATTTCATCGGAAGTACCTTAACGCAAATGTTATGCATTAATCCTTGAATCCAAGCTATTACTATCAGGCAATTTGATAACAACTCCTTCACAAGACCATTCGGAGCCGTTTAGTGTCTGGGTATGCTTCAAACGCAACAAATCCTGCTTCATCAACTTCATGCTTCCATCCATCAATTTTGGCATGTGGAAGTACGCCGTATACTGTTTTCTCAATCCAGGAACCCAGCGAACTTGTCCAACGGCTTGCGTCTGCGAAGCTTTCATCTTCTTGTCATATTCACCTTCAATGTGAACCAATGGATGGAAAATCGAATTATACTGGTAAGCGTCATCATAACTAAAAAAAACAATAAATACATTTCCATTAGGTTAAAATTAAATACCGCAAACGAACTGGCTCCGGTTCGGAATCAATTCCTGGTCTATCCAAATCATCAAGAGTCGCTTCTGGCATCTCTTTCCATACCTCTTCAAGTCGATTTGCCTGTGATGCCCTAGAACAAGTCGTTAAATAAAATTGTGGAAATTGGTTATTACGTGATTTTTCTGGCACGCATCACTTGATCCTCGCTTGGTGTATTAACGATCCACGATATAAGCTGTTTTTCAGCAATTAGTGGTTTCCATTGGTCTGACTGCCAGCTCGGGTCTTTTGTATCGACATGATACGAACATGGTGAACGACACAAGATCATCTAAAGTTTTTTGCCAGTCTATTTGTATATTTCTCAGATTTTTCTAAGAACACATTTTCTGCTCATAGCTACAAGTATTCTTTTTCTACTACAAATAATCTCTTCAGAAATTTAGTTCTCTAATTGTAAGTGTATAATTAAATCTTGTTAGAAACTGGCAATTTTCGACGAATAAGACTCACAACAGCTGGATCGGTTTTCGCTGGGATGAATCCAAGTTGGAAAACATTTTTTGAGCCACAAATATAGCATTCAAGCTGATTGTCTCCGCATGGCGAATCTTCATGAAGGTATGCTTCTTTATGCTGGCTCTTGACCATATGATTGACGATATGCGATCCACTAGTTCCGTTTTTCGAATTGCAGAACCATTTGCTGCACACAGTACATTTCGCAACGCACGTGGGATCGGAAATGCCACAGTATCTTAAAAGACACAATTTCACCAATATACTATAAAGAAAATATAGAACCTGCAAGCATGCGGCGGCACTTTATTCTCCTTTGTCTCATTATATTCCTCTTCCTCGTCTTCAACATCTTGGAACGATAGATCTGCGTTACTCTCAACGCCAGTGACAAGCCCAGAAGATTCAGCCTGAAAACTTATCGAATTATCAAATATGTGGCTTATGTTGCAAACCTGTGAGCACTGTGTTGGCATGGTGAACTGGCTATTCGCCTCAAAAGTTGAATCTTGGGTGGCAACGCTCATTCCATAGTCATCAGTGTCCACAAATGTGAGCGCCTCACCACCCGTCGAGCCAAACTCGTCGAAGTCTAGATCCATGTTGGCTGAAATTCAGTCAATTAAATTACAAAAAACCTCATCGAATCGAGACTATCGGTTCGAGATAACAATTATAACTGTTTCGCAAATAATATTTTCGAGTCATATAACACATATAATACATTCAATAAAACATTGAAACGAAAAATGGAAGCATGACGAATGCTGAAAATACGAAAAAATGTCTGATTCGGAATCTGGCATTGCAAAACGCAACACGGTCGCACAGTTTAGTTGGCCGGCGGCTGAGTTTATTTAAAATGAAACTCGGCCACATAATTTTTGGCAGCCCATTTTTTTATTTTAGAAAAGAAAACCGAAGCTATTTTAGTGAAACTTTTGAAAAAATAAATTTAATATTTTAGAATGGCAATTCTCTCAAAACTTTCGGTAATTCCTCTTCGCACAGCAGTCCGCAGTAGCAAACAAACGTAAGAACATATTATTATCATGATGGAATAAATAATTAATTAAAGATATTGCACTCTCATAAACAACTCATGGATTCGTCAGCCATTGCGCAAAGCAAACTTATTTAAGGCTTTACGTCTTTCCGGATTTAGTGTTGGATTAACAGCTGTAACAATTCGGCGATTACATTGTGCTGGACCAAAACTAAGCAAAAGAGTAGATCATATAAGGAACGAAGACCAGAATGCTACTTTCACTTTCGCAGAGCTTTGGCGTCTTATTAAACCATTTTTTGGATGGTTTTTGGCAGCTGTTGTAGTCAGTTTTTCGATAATCAAAAAGGTAAACAAAAAAAATAATATTTTCAGTGCGCCGTACTTTCTGCATTTGTTAATATTCGCATTCCTTTGTGTCTTGGAGATCTTGTAAATATCATTGTGGAAATCATCAAAGACGAGTCGAAACAGCTCTCAACTCATTTCGGAGAACTCAAACCCCATGCGTTTCAGCTGGTCACGCTTTACTCAATTCAAGTAATTCTTCATGATTTTCAACGGTTTAGGCAATTATTGTTCTAGGCTGTTCTAACATTTGCTTATATCTCATTTCTTACAATCCTAGGAGAACGAATGGCAACAAAAATGCGATCGGAATTATTTCAAAAACTTCTTCATATGGATATGGCTTTCTTTGACAAGCAGGTTGGAAAAAAGTTATGAATTCGTATATATATAGGTTTTTTTTAGAAAAGCGGCGAACTCTCAGCTCGCTTAAACACGGACGTTCAAGAATTCAAAAGCAGTTTCAAACTTTGTGTATCACAAGGATTGAGAACTTTTGCACAAGTCAGTTTAAAAAAATATTTTATCAAAAATTGATTTTATAGACCATTGGATGTATCATCTCCCTTGTGTACCTTTCACCAACGATGACCCTTTATACGGTGGCCGTGGTTCCAGGAATCATCCTAGCCGGTTCCATTATTGGTGCAGCTTTAAGGAAACTCAGTAGAAGGTAATG
Source organism: Caenorhabditis bovis (assembly GCA_902829315.1). Taxonomy (NCBI): domain Eukaryota; kingdom Metazoa; phylum Nematoda; class Chromadorea; order Rhabditida; family Rhabditidae; genus Caenorhabditis; species Caenorhabditis bovis. The sequence goes on from CADEPM010000006.1 coordinate 3,802,469, forward strand.
ATATGCATGGGACAGATAGTTAAACACTCCAC